>JAUPFV010000001.1:384096003-386523011 GCA_036936605.1 Limnanthes douglasii subsp. nivea
CAAAAACCGTTTTCGAAGAAGCGTGACCATCTAGTTGAATCTCGTTACCCTCCCGTGTGGTTATGGGGGCGGGCTTACTTTCCACTTTGTTTGTTACTCTGGAGCCGGGCGGCAAGCAAGTGAATGTGATCCCGCCCTCCATCAGAAACAAACGCTTTCACTAGACTAATTGTGGATCCGGCTTTAGTCGGCTAAAAAGAAAGAGGTGTGTGTGAGCTTTGCTCCTTATAGCTCTACACCGCCGCCGGCCACTTTAGCTCCTCTACCATATTCATTGATTTATTCTTTGGAAGTTAGGCACGTGACTCGATAGCGCAGGCACAAGACCTTTGAATGCAAACAAAGAATAGCGAGACCACATAAAAAAAAGTTTGGAACCCAAGTTTACCTTATTATTAGGACAAGGGGAAGGTTTGATAAAGGGTAGTAGGTGTAGGTCTTTCCAGCCGGATTTATGGAACTCCAAAACTGGAAGAACTGGCCTTGGAAGGAAATCTTTATGCAAATCATAATCTTTCGGAAGCTGGCATCGCTAGTTGACTCCTCCTCGTCGACAGCCAGCAGTTGCCGGACTAGCCTTCCTTGCCTTCAGCCTAGCTGCCTTGTCTTAGCTAGCCTAGCCTTTTGAAGCTTTCTCGCTTCCGGGAACACCAGCTAAGGCACTAATAAGAGCAACAGCTAATAAAGTTCCTCCCCTATTTCTTAATCTGCCTTCAGACTTGCCTTGCTTTCCTGCCCTCGGCCTTCAGAGGGATGTTCTAGTTGCTGCTGGCTGCTCTTAGCTGAATGCCTTACAGCTAGTGGAGACAACGACTAATAAGATTGACGACAGGAGAACACCTTGGTTTTACGACTTTTCTCTTATTACTAATCCTTCCCTTATTTCTAGGCCTGGACTAATGCTTTCTTATTCTGCCTGACTACAAGGAAAGGACTAATGACCTTCTTTCTTTTCCGTACGCTAGGGTAGTTCGGGCGGAAAACCGAGTTGCGTACTGGGTGAAGCTTGGTCCGAAGGACTAATGATTAGTTCATGGTATAGACTCTTTTACTCTTTTATAATAGATACATAAATTGAAAGAGACAATATATTCATCCATACACTTGTTTTTTCTGTTATCATGATAAATGTATATATAACTAGCAAAATTTTACTTAAATTGATATAGCAAAAAATTTATTTTTCGGATTGTTTTTAAATTAATTTTTATATTATATTGGATGTTTTATTTTTATTTTTATTAAAAGTCATGATTTTTTTTGTTCTTGTATACAATGATTTTTTTATCTGTTATCTTTGACTCCATGGCAAATTTCTTTTTTAGGTTGAAACAAAGGTTTATATCTTTACAAAATAGTAAACTTTAATTACTATATAATTGAGTGGAATGCGGCAAAATTAAAATGGTAAAGTTTGAGCCTGGCATCTATAAATTTAAATTTAAAAAGGTAATTAGTCATTTTTTATATAATGTAGTTTCCTACAACTTAATGGTTTGTAAGTTATATATAAAGGGATGGAGTAATAAATATAATTCGTAAGATAAATAAATATAATTTCTAAAATGAGGAAAAGATTTTGATGAAGTAGTATTTTGTATACTTTTTCTAAATAAGGATTTTGATTTGCAGTTGTTCTTGATTTGCAATGAAGTATTATTTATATTGTTTTTCGTTGTATATTTTTTTTTTCACGATTTCTTTTTAAAAAGTTGTGTTTAAGAGTTATGTGCAGTGTTTGGATTTTGTTAAAGAAAAAAAAATGGTAAAACTAATTTTATATTTAGATTTTGTTTCTTTAAAAAATGAAGTTCATATCTAAAAATAGATCTATTTTTATTTAACTTATTCATTGTTATCTATTTTTATCTTTGTAATACAATAGAGAACATAAAAACATCTATTTTTATTTAACTTATTTATTGTTATCTATTTTTATTTTTCTAATACAATAGAAAACATAAAAACGAATATTTAATAAATATTTTTTCAAATCAATATAAACAATATTTTTTATTCAACAATATAATCCATATCATACGTAATTAGAAACATAAATATATTGGAAGAACAATAATAAATTTTGCACCAAACGAATTTTGATTTTTATATTATCAAAAAATTAAATTTTGATACTTTTTTGTATTCAGAGATAATTGTAGACGTAACACTAATCAACATAGGCTACTACGATTATTAATTTTATTGTAATCTCTAAAATCGGCTCTGCATAATCATTGATGACAAAAATAAAAAATTGATTTGGGTCTAATCACGGTATCTAAGATCATTGCTTTACTTGTTATAGCTATCACCGACCCTGGCATCAGACCTTTCCTATACACAAAATTAACCGACCCTGGCATCAGACCTTTCCTATACACAAAATTAATACTGAAAAAAAAATTCATAGATATTCAACATTGCATTACCAAAATTGGAAACCTATTCGAAGGCATAAAATGTTCCTTTGTCATCTGGTTTATCGGAAGTTTGAATTTCATTTGGTTGAATCATTATGAGGTTAAGTTTTATTCTGAACCACTATTATAAATTTGAAGTCCATCTCACGAATCAATACAAATTTTAAAAAAAAATTGAGAGAAATAGGGAGAAGTATGATTAATTCAAAAATATAGACAAACCAATAAATATTGGTATATTACTTGATGATGCATCGGTAATATTTTTTATATAAAATTATCAAATACGTGTATACATATTTTTTAGTTAAAAGTTCGATTTTTTAAATAGTAATTCGGAAAAAAAAAATACTATTGTTTTTGTCATTTTAAGATGAAAAAAACTAAATCTATTCATTAATTTTTTTTTTTTTTTAAAAACAATATCGCGAGCCCAGTTAATCATGGTCTCGCATCTATCATCTAAAAAACATATTTTACATTGGTTTCGCATGATGTGGTCTCTCTCATCATTTATATGTCTAGTTTCGCATGATATGGTCTTTTATCATTTGTAGTTTGCCTAGTTTTGCATGGTGTGGTCTCTCGTCATTTATAGTTAGCCTGATTCGCATGATATGGTATCTCATCATTTATAGTTTGCATGGTTTCTCATAATATATCAATTCCCCTCGTTTTGCATGATATGGTCTCTCGTCATTCATAGTTATCGTGGTTTCTGATCATTCATAGTTATCCTGGTTTTGCATGATATGGTCTCTCATCATCTGTAGTTTTGTCTGGTTTCGCATGATGTGGTCTCTCATCATTTATAGTTGTCCTGGTTTCGTATGATATGGTCTCTCATTATTCATAGTTGGTCTAGTTTCTCATGATATATCAGATACACTGGTTTCACATGATATAGTATCTCATCATTCACAATTAGCATGGTGTCTTATCATTCATAGTTGTCCAGGTTTCGCATGATACAGTCTCTCATCATCTGTAGTTATCATGGCTTCGCATGATGTGGTCTCTCATCATTTATAGTTAGTTTGATTCGCATGATATGATATCTCATCATTCATAGTTTGCCTGGTTTCTCATAAGATATCACTTCCCCTAGTTTTGCATGATATGGTCTCTCGTCATTCATAGTTATCATGGTTTCTCATCATTCATAGTTATCCTGGTTTTGCATGATACGGTCTCTCATCATCTGTAGTTTTGTCTGGTTTCGCATGATATGGTCTCTCATCATTTATAGTTGTCCTTGTTTCGTATGATAAGGTCTCTCATCATTCATAGTTGGTCTGGTTTCTCATGATATATCAGACACCCTGGTTTCTGGTCTCTCATTCACATTTGGCATGGTGTCTCATCATTCATAGTTGTCCAGGTTTCGCATGATACGTTCTCTCATCATCTGTAGTTATCATGGTTTTCATGATCTGGTCTCTCATCATTTATAGTTAGCCGGATTCGTATGATATGGTATCTCATCATTTATAGTTTCCATGGTTTCTCATAATATATCACTTCCCCTAGTTTTGCATGATATGGTATCTCGTGATTCATAGTTATCATGGTTTCTCATCATTCATAGTTATCATGGTTTTTCATGATACGGTCTCGCATCATCTGTAGTTTTGTCTGGTTTCGCATGATGTGGTCTCTCATCATTTATAGTTGTCCTGGTTTTGTATGATATGGTCTCTCATTATTCATAGTTGGTCTGGTTTCTCATGATATATCAGATACACTGGTTTCACATGATATGGTCTCTCATCATTCACAATTAGCATGGTGTCTCATCATTCATAGTTGTCCAGGATTCGCATGATACAGTCTCGCATCATCTGTAGTTATCATGGTTTTGCATGATGTGGTCTCTCATCATTTATAGTTAGTCTGATTCGCATGATATGGTATCTCATCATTTATAGTTTGCCTGGTTTCTCATAATATATCACTTCCCCTAGTTTTGCATGATATGGTCTCTCTTCATTCATAGTTATCATGGTTTCTCATCATTCATAGTTATCATGGTTTTGTATGATACGGTCTCTCATCATCTGTAGTTTTGTCTGGTTTCGCATGATATGGTCTCTCATCATTTATAGTTGTCCTCGTTTCGTATGATATGGTCTCTCATCATTAATAATTGGCATAGTTTCTCATCATTCATAGTTGTCCAGGTTTCGCATGATACGGTCTCTCATCATCTGTAGTTATCATGGTTTCGCATAATGTGGTCTCTCGTCATTTATAGTTAGCCTGATTCGCATAATATGGTATCTCATCATTTATAGTTTTCTTGGTTTCTCATAATATATCACTTCCCCTAGTGTTACATGATATGGTCTCTCGTCATTCATAGTTATCATGGTTTCTCTTCATTCATAGTTATCCTAGTGTCTCATCATTCATAGTTATCCTGGTTTTGCATGATACGGTCTCTCATCATCTGTACTTTTGTCTGGTTTCGCATGATGTGGTCTCTCATTATTTATAGTTGTCTTGGTTTCGTGTGATGTGGTCTCTCATCATTCATAGTTGGTCTGGTTTCTCATGATATATCAAATGCCCTGGTTTCGCATGATATGGTCTCTCATCATTCATAATTGGCACGGTTTCTCATCATTCATAGTTGTTTAGGTTTCACATGATACGGTCTCTCATCATCTGTAGTTATCATGGTTTCGTATAATGTGGTCTCTCATCATTTATAGTTAGCCTGATTCGCATGATATGGTATCTCATAATTTATAGTTAGCTTGGTTTCTTATAATATATCACTTCCCCTAATTTTGCATGATATGGTCTCTCGTCATTCATAGTTATCATAGTTTCTCATTATTCATAGTCTAGTTTGTATACTCATCTATCAATTGTACGTCTTTCATCTCGCATTAAAAAAATTTAAAAATGCACTAATGGATCTATTTTTTTCGTTTTAATATACAAAATCAATGGTAGTTTCATATGCTTTTTTCAAATTACGGTTCCAAAAACAAGGATGTCTACTCTTATAAATCCATTTAAAATCCTTCTTAAAAAAATATTTCTATAGCATCACCATTAGAGATATGACTGCCCAGTCTATTCACTGTAATCTAGTTGGGACCGCCAAAAACTCATGTCTCAACCTTACCGTAATCTATGGTTACAACGATCCCTCGGATCGTCTTCCCCTTTGAAGCAAGCTCCGCTCCATCACCCACTTTCAACAACTTTTTCCTTCATTAAGTGGGCTCCCCCAGCAACAATGACTACCCTGGACCTGACCGAATCAAAAGCCTTATCAGCACCTGTGTCCCCCAAAACCTCATTGCGGACATGATTAAGCCCATCACTAATGAGGAAGTTAAACAAACCCTTTTCGCGATTAATAGTGACAAGACGCCGGGCCCCGATGGATTCAGTGCGAATTTATTCAAATCCTGCTGGCATACTGTTGGCCCTGATGTCTGCGCCGGTGTCAAACACTTTTTCATCAATGGGAAAATAGACCCGACCTGGAACAAAACCCTCATCGCCCTCATTCCCAAAGTGGACTCTCCCTCGCTTCTCTCTGATTTCAGACCCATCGCCTGCTGCAATATTATTTACAAGATAATTTCTAAAATCATTGCCAACAGAATTAAGCCAGCTCTCCTTGCCCTTATTGACCCCTCTCAATCAGCCTTCATCCTTGGCCGATCTATAGTGGACAGCATCCTCCTTACCCAAAACCTCCTCCATGGTTATCAAACAAACTGAAAAGGCCCTAGGTGCGCCCTCAAAATTGATCTCAAAAAAGCTTTTGAAAATGTCAGATGGGAAGTGGTCCTTGACATTCTGCTTGCCATGAATTTCCCCATTGTCATGAGAAACTTGAATATCCAATGCATCACCAACTCCTCTTTCTCCGTCAGCATTAATGGGAAATCATCTATGAACTTCTTCCCTGGAGCGAAGGGTCTCAGGTAAGGAGACCCTATCTCCCCGTATATCTTTGTCATTGTAATGCAGGTACTCTCCAGCATTCTTCAAGAAAAGAGTCAGCACCCATCTTTTGGATTCCACTGGAAATGTCAAAAGCTCAGAATAATCAACCTCTACCTCATGATCCTCTGCAGGGCCAACATCTCATCTGTCAAGCTCATCCACGAAGGTCTGAAGGAATTTGCGGCAGTATCCGGGCTCCATCTAAACCCCTCCAAAAGCCATATCTTCTTCTCTGGAACCTCCCCCGACGCCAAACAGGAAATCCTCAATCTCCTCAATTTCAGAAAAGGATCCCTCCTTGTCCGTTACCTCAGAGTTCCCCTCATTACATCGCGCCTAACCTACAACGACTGTAGACCCCTCCTCCTTAAAATCACAAATTGAATTAACTCTTGGACCTCTAAGCACCTCTCGTATGTCGGAAGACTCCAACTCATCGACTATGTCCTCTTTGCAAGCCAAGTTTATTGGTCCTCGATCTTCATCCTTCCGGTAAGGGTCCTCAAGGAGCTTTCCCAGCTTCTTCGCAGATTCCTCTAGTCAGGCAGCGAAATGAAACTCTCGGGATCGAAGATCGTTTGGGAAAGAGTAACCGTGTACAAAGATGAGGGCGGCCTTGGGATCCCAGACCTAAAAACCTGGAATCAGACGGCCGCCCTAAAGCCCTTTTGGTCCATTCTCACAAAAAATAAGAGCTCTTTATGGACCCAATGGACCCTCCTGGAAAAAATAAAAAATAACTGGTTCTGGACCCTCCTTCCCCCCCCCCCCTAATGATAGCTGGAGCTGGAGAAAAATCCTAAAGCTCCGGAATGTGGCAGCAAGTCTCTACAAAGTCAACATTGGAAACGGAACCGACACCTCAATCTGGCATGATCCCTGGCTGTTCCCCTCTTCCCTGGTTCACCGCTATGGCCCTTCCATCCAAAACCTCACTCGACTCCGGAACATTAAAACAGTCAAAGACCTCATCAGAAATGGCTGCTGGACGTGACCCTCTCAAGCCAGAGCCCCCAACAGAAACCTTCATCCCTTCCTCTCAGAAATCATATCAGCCCTCCATAACTTTCCCCCGCCACCAACGCCCCAGACATCTTCATTTGGCCCCCCAACAAGTCACAACTGACTTTTTCCATCAGCAGCACATACAAGACCTTAAAACCCCACAATAAAGTCACTTGGTCAACTCTTGTTTGGCATATCAGTTTAAGAACTTTATGATGAATTTTTACGATGACGGTAAGTTGCTTTGTAGATCATTCTCTCGATCTATTACGGGGAGTGCTCTGAAGTGGTATAATAGCCTGCCACAGGGATGCATCAGAAATTTTGATACCTTTTGGGTGGCCTTCTGGAGGCAGTTTGTTGGAAGTAAGGAGGTGAAGGGCAATGGAGACACTATTATCCACTGTGCTCAAGAGCCAAACGAATCATTGAAAGAATATATAAGTCGGTTTGTGAACACCAAGAATGGCCCCCCGAAATCATCCCATGTGATGATCTGAGGGAGGCCCCCGGATTTCAGGTCCCAGAAGAAGATTCTGCGATACACGAATTTGCGAGTGGAAAAGTTCTGAAGATTGGAGTCCACCTCTCTCCAGAATTTAAGGAAAAAATAATTTCTAAGTACTCCATTCCCAGGCACTCCTTCATTACCTGGCTAGCTATCCAAAACAAACTCACTACAAGAGACAAGCTCATTGCCTGAGGACTAGACTCCCCCCCCCCCCCCCGATTTGTGTTCTTTGCGAATCCTCCCCAAAGAACCTAGATCATCTCCTAACTCAATGCCCTTTCTCCACTGCTATTTGGGAATCCCTAGCCCCAAAGCTGTTGTTTCCTACCCTCCCCCCCCCCCCCCTCTCCCGTTGGCCTCAATGGCTGGAGCAAGCGAGCTCATGGAACGCCTCGAATGATCACCACAAGGTTCATTGGAAAATGGATTTTTGCGCCACAATTTACTATATCTGGAGGGAAAGGAATGATAGAATCTACAACAACAAGCAGACTCCCTTCACTAGCATAGCACACCACGTTCTATCTGACCTCTGATATCGTTTTAAAGGAACCAAAGCCAGTTTCACTAGATAATTTCTCTACATTTATAAAGTTAGCTCCTCTAAGCTTTGTAACATTATAATAACTATTCTGTTATCGTTTCTTTTCCAGCCCCCTCCTCTACTGTATCTGGGCTCACGCCTCCCAGAACTTATGTACAACCATTTATATTAATTTAATAAAAAAAATTATTAAACAAAAGTTTGTGTAAGATCTTGTATACGCTTCGCTATCTATTGAACCATAGTGAAGACAATGATCCATCTTTTAAGGGCTTATGCTGGATACAATCTACCGCAAATCTATATTCAACCTAAAAGAGTTTCTTACACTCAACCATAACGATACTTTTACACACAACCTCCACCAGAAAAGAAATCATTATTGAATTTCTTCAAGGATATGTTTTCTTCATGGACCTTCTTAAATGGGCTAGTCCTTATAATTTGATCAAGTTAATGATCCAACACAACTATCTAAACAATCTTAATATTTCTTCTTGTTTAGGTGCTGCTTAGATTTTTTCTTTCTAGATTTCTTTTTGAAAATCTTATGCCCTTCACGAACAACAGCAGCCTTAACATTTTCCTTACTTACAACCGAAGGCTCATGATTGCTAGTTTCTATTACAACATGTTGTTTGTCAACAATGTTATCTAACTGAACTTCTACATTAAAGCAGAGGTAGGGTTAGTGTCGTTGATAGGTTATAGAATAAATACGGGAGGATATGCAACTGAGTTAGTTGCGAGAGGATAAGAATGATGGCCACTGGAGAGCCCAAAAAACGCACGCGTATAGTTTCATCGATCTTGAGATACATCTCAACTCTGAGCATGATGAGAGTCTTAGTTTATTATTTTGCGGCTAAAAGATCCAAAAGAAATTTTCATTGATGAGCAACACAGACCACAACTTCATTGCAGTTCTTCAAAATATTCTTGGTTAGGAACGAACCTTCGCATGTACTCCCAAAAACTCTTGGCTGGCTCCTGCTTACAATGTATGGTATTGTTGTCATCGCCTCAAATAACTTTGCTTCATGTGAACTGATTAAAGAAGACCGCCTACAAGATTTCGAAGTTGTGGATAAAGACCATGAGAGCTGATTAGGTGACCAACTTACTAGATGGTGGAACACTGTGAGAGTGGAACGGATAAGCACAGGAATAGAGTTGGGAATTCCTGACGAACTCAGTCCAGAGATGAAGCTTGCCTTTCCCTTATTAGTGAAGAGAGAGGAAAGAATCGCGCTCAGTTCGAATGAGCAAGGTCATGTCTAAAATGGTATCAAAATCATCAGCTATAATATTCTAGCTACAAATGACTTTTACATATTTCATATTTGGATAAATGGCCACCATTCTCATGACCACATTACTAGTAATAGAGTGGCAAATATCGTTGATAATATAATCTGATACAAAATATTAAAATGATGACCTCTACAAATTAAATACCAAAAATATATATTACATATAGGAGCAAAATAAGAAGCTCTTGTGTTCTTGAGTTAACAAACACAGTCAAATGTCTCAACTATATAATTTTTTCTCAAAAAAACAATACAAAAATATCAGCCACAATCACTGTGATTGATCGGGATCAGTTTGAATTTCATAAGCTAGTTCCTGTGTAAGATTCTCAGCTCGATCATCCTGTCCACCAGCAAAAATATAAACTTTGAATGCGAATTGAAACGCCCTCCACAAGGGTTTACCGCAACCAATTGGTTTATTTGCTTTAGCGTATTTTTTTTCCTAAACATGATTCAGATGGTTAGGAAACTATTCTTAAAAAGATTTCAACACAAATTTTATGTGAGATTCCGAAATGATGTACAAATTTTTTATCTGGTGGAGAAAATAGTTTCTTACCTTTAAGGCTAATTCTATGCAGTTTGAAGAAACATCGACCATTGCTTCTTTAATTTGTACAAGTATCTGGAAGTCGAAATCAATATTGTGGCTCTTGAATTCCTTCATATCTTTGTCTTTGTTTCGCTCGACTGTATCCAAGATTAGTTTGACCTGTTTGTTATACCTAACATATTAATTTACGAAAACTAAAAAATAAAATGCATCATTCGAAAACGAGTATCTATGTTTTATGATTAACTTGCCTTGGTAAAATATATTTCAACTTTTTCCAAAAGCTTATTCGTCGGAGGCTCAAACTTCCAGTTTTGCATTTCGGTTAAAATCTTATGCAATTGTATGTATGTTGCAGCTGCTGACCTCAATACCTCAAGTTTCTTTTGAGGGAAACTTTCGAATCTTGCTAACACCTGTGGTCCATATAAAAATTGTGATCTACAATTTGAAAACTAAAAGCCTGACATATCTGTTAACTTAACAGTAGCGTTCTTTCAAATTTATACACCCGAAACATTTCAGTTGAAAGATTTGTTCTTTTCTAACAATTTCATAAAAAATAGTCGATCTTTTAGTTTGGATTTGGATACTTGTAAAATTATAGTATCTCCCTCACCTGAGTTTCATCTGACAGATTATCGAGCAAAGACTCAACCTTCTGGTGAAACTTGAGCAACTCAGTCATGTCCTTAGTCCGGAAATTATTAATTTCAGTAATAATGGCATTGATCGGTTGCGAATAATTCTTCACATCTTCTCCGATTTGAATGAAGTGTGCTGATCTGTAGAAAAATCAGAAAAAAAGATAGAGATCTTTTAGTAAGTTTTCAAACCTTGATTCTTTTTCTCTTTTGGAATTTATATAACTTTTATACCTTTTTGTAATTTCGGCAACGCAATCGCCCATTGGCGCCTTTCCACCAGAGGTCGAGCCAGCTCCATCAGATTTTTTTCTATTGCCTGATTTTGGTTGAAAGCTACGTCCTTCGATTTTTGCCTTAAGAATCCTGTAAAGTTTGCTTAGTTGAGTTGATCTTTTAAGTTTTGTAGTAGCTTTCTTGGGTTGCACGAACCGTTCTACACCAGGAGGTGGTGGACCTGCAGTGGGTCTGTTTGGGGATGATATTGGTAGAGGCGGCACCGCTCCGTCTAGTAACCGTGGTGGTGGTGGTGGTGGGGTGGCTCCTTTTACAAATGGTAACAGGGGAGGTGGTAAAGCAGCCGTGGCAAGTGCCATTGGTGGTCGTGATTGAGGAGTTCCAGCATGTGGTGGTGGTGGTGGTGGTGATGGTGGTGGTGGGCTGGCTCCTTTAACAATTGGTAACAAGGGAGGTGGTAGAGCATCCGTGGCAAGTGCCATTGGTGGTCGTGATGGAGAAGCTCCAGCATGTGGTGGTGGTGGTGGTGGTAACGCAGCCGTGGCAAGTGCCATTGGTGGTCGTGATGGAGAAGCTCCAGCATGTGGTGGTGGTGGTGGTGGTGGTGGTGGTGGGGTGGCTCCTTTAACAAATGGTAACAAGGGAGGTGGTAGAGCATCCGTGGCAAGTTCCATTGGTGGTCGTGATGGAGAAGCTCCAGCATGTGGTGGTGGTGGTGGTGGTGGAGTACCTCTAGCCTGTGGTGGTGGTGGTGGCGGTGGTGGAGTAGCTCCAGTACGTGGTGGTGGAGGCAAAACTCCGGCATGTAATTGTGATAATGGAGCAGCTCCAGCATGTGATGGTGGTGGTGAAGTACCTCTGGCATGTGGTAGTGGTGGTGGTTGTGATGGTGGAGTATCTCCAGCATGTGGAGGTGGTGGCAGTAGTGGAGCAGCTTTGGTATGTGGTGGTGGTGGTGGTGGCGGCGGTGGAGTTAAAGTTCTGGCATATGGTGCTGGTGCTGTAGTAGTTCCGGCATCTGAAGGTGGTGATGGTAGTTCAGCAGCTTTGGTATGTGGTGGTGGTGGAGGCAAAACTCTGGCATGTGGCGGTGGCAATTGCGGTGGAGTAGCTCTGACATGTGGTGGTGGAGTAGCTCCGACATGTGGGGGAGTAGCTCTGACATGTAGTTTTGGAGTAGCTCCGCTGGGTAGTGGCATAGGCGGTGCTGGTGGAGAGCTAGTGGTTTTTGCAAATGGTGGTGGTCGTGGTGAAGCCGGCACTGACATTGGTGGAGTAGCTCCGGCATGCGGTGGAGTAGCTCCGCTGGCTAGTCGCATAGGCGGTGCTGGTGGAGAGGTAGTGGTTTTTGCAATTGCTGGTGGTCGTGGTTCAGCCAGCACCGACGTTGGTGGAGTAGCTACGGCATGCAGTGAAGTCTCTCCGCTGGCTAATCGCATACGCGGTGCTGGTGGAGAGGTAGTGGTTTTTGCAAATGGTGGTGGTCGTGGTGAAGTCGGCACTGATGCTGGTGGAGTAGCTCCAGCCCACGGTGGAGTAGCTCCAGCACGCGGTGGAGTAGCTCCGCTGGGTAGTGGCATAGACGGTGCTGGTGGAGAGGTAGTGGTTTTTGCAAATGGAGGTGGTCGTGGTGAAGACGGCACTGATGTTGTTGGAGTAGCTCTGGCATGGGGTGGAGTAGCTTCAGCCCACGGTGGAGTAGCTCCAGCACGCGGTGGAGTAGCTCCGCTGGGTAGTGGCATAGACGGTGCTTGTGGAGAGGTAGTGGTTTTTGCAAATGGAGGTGGTTGTGGTGAAGACGGTACTGATGTTGGTGGAGTAGCTCTGCTGGGTAGTGGCATAGGCGGTGCTGGTGGAGATGTAGTGGTTTTTGCAAATGGTGGTGGTCGTGGTGAAGACAGCACTGATGCTGGTGGAGTAGCTCCAGCCCACGGTGGAGTAGCTCCAGCACGCGGTGGAGTAGCTCCAGCACGCGGTGGAGTAGCTCCAGCACGCGGTGGAGTAGCTCCGCTGGGTAGTGGCATAGACGGTGCTGGTGGAGAGGTAGTGGTTTTTGCAAATGGAGGTGGTCGTGGTGAAGACGGCACCGATGCTGGTGGAGTAGCTCTGACATGGGGTGGAGTAGCTCCAGCACGCGGTGGAGTAGCTCCAGCACGCGGTGGAGTAGCTCCAGCACGCGGTGGAGTAGCTCCAGCACGCGGTGGAGTAGCTCCAGCATGCGGTGGAGTAGCTCCAGCACGCGGTGGAGTAGCTCCAGCACGCGGTGGAGTAGCTCCAGCACGCGGTGGAGTAGCTCCAGCACGTGGTGGAGTAGCTCCGCTGGGTAGTGTCATAGACGGTGCTAGTGGAGAGGTAGTGGTTTTTGCAAATGGAGGTGGTCGTGGTGAAGACGGCACTGACGTTGGTGGAGTAGCTCCGGCATGCGGTCGAGTAGCTCCGCTGGGTAGTGGCATAGGCGGTTCTGGTGGTGAGGTAGTGGTTTTTGTCAATGGTGGTCGTCGTGGTGAAGACGGCACTGACAGTTGTGGTGCAGGAGCGGCTAGTTTTTTTACCAGAGTTAAATGTGGCGATGGCAATGGTAGAGACAATGGTTGTGTCGTCACAAATGCAGTTTGTTGTAACATCGGTGATGGTGGCCACAACGGCGGTGATGGTAGCCGTTGTGGAAGGACTACTAGGTTTTGTTGCAACAAGGTTTGCTGCGGCATCACTATATGTGCCGAGAAATGTCTAGTAAGACTTTTCACATCAATCGAACTCATTTTCTCGAGCGCTTGAAGAAGAAGATTGCGAAGGTGATTTGAACTAGATTTCGCAAACTCACCAGTAGGTCGCGGATCCGGAGGTATAGATTTTGGTGTTTCGGGCGATGTATAACAAATAGAATTGCTAGTCCTCGCTAGCTGATTTACTAGAGGTGTGTTCTATTTGTTTAGCCTTTGGACTGTAATCTTTTTTCTCATTCGCTTTTGCCTGTTTGATATTCATTTTATATGTTACAATCCATAAAACGTTAGAGATTCAACGAATCTATTAGAGCAAAGATTAAACTAAGAGACTCAACCAAAGAACAACATAGAAAATAAAAATGAAATATGTTTTCACAAACCAAATTTATTACTTCCCGTAAATAAAAATAACTACTGATGCTTCTACTAAAAACATAAACATATCCATGATTCAGCTATACCTTGGTTATTAAACATAAACAAATCAATACTGTATCTAAATATAAAGATTCTCTTCTTAAGTTGCCTGTGTATTTAGTAAGTTGCCTGTGTATTTTGGTGACACTTTTTTTTTGGTACTTCATTACTTCATTATGCTTCTTAATAAACATCAATAGGGTGGCTTTGTTATTTCTCATTCTTAGGTTTTGTCTGCGGCAATTTCGAGGAAGTTGTAAGTTTTAGATCCTCCTTGCTTACACTATTCCAAAAGACCGCTTTTATAGTCCATATTAACAATTAGTTTGCGATTTTTATTTGAGTTAAGAGTTCATAGTTTAGACGTTTTCGTTTTCAATTTTCAATAAGATGAATATATGAATCCATACCTTTACTTAAAAAGAGTTCTTAGTCAATTCGTAAAGTATTGGTAAATTTTCTCAAACTTAACACAGCATCACAAAACCAGAGATGTTAAAAATTATACACATGATATTTTCTATATAACAGTCAAAACATCTTATAAAAACTCACCTGTATCGTTGATTTGTGATCAAATAGGAAAGGGTAGAATCCGCAATAAGTTTCAGTTGATATCTTCAATGGAACAAAATGCAACGGCAATGTTAATCAAGTGGGATAGAAATCGACTACAAGATAAATACAAAAATCAACTACATTATAAAACATCTTATAATCCCTTTTGAACCACAATTTGAGATGTTATGTTACCTAGATGAGTGAGATCTTTAAGACAAAAGTTCTAGTTTATTGACTACTACTACTCCAACTCCGACACCAAATGGAAGACAGAGGTGGAAAGTATTGAAAAAAATCTAAGCCATTATAGCTTACTTATAAACAAGTCATGTCTAGAAGACTAAAGATAAAAAATTGATAAGAATTTAGTATAACATAGACACAGAAGATGAAAATAATATATTGTAGTTGAATGTGGATGCAAAACCTTTATACGAAACTCCTCCTTGATACGAAACAATGCGCTGAATGATACTATTTGTTTAATAACTATATGTCCATAGCAATTGGCCATCAATCTGCAATTCAAGAGAGACTATTGTACTAGACCTGATTGTGACACTCCTCCCTGATACGAAACAATGCGCTGAATGATACTATTTGTTTAATAGCTATATGTCCATAGCAATTGGACATCAATCTGCAATGCAAGAGAGACTATTGTACTAGACCTGATTGTGACACCACCAACTACAAGGTGTCTAAGCTCGAAAGCTATTTCTTATAAAACAGAAGGAGGAAGATAATAGTGGTAAGACTCAGTTGGTTAATCCATTCTCAATCTATCAATCCCACAACGATAGGTGAAGAATACCTAGCTATAGTCTTCAATGGAGGTCTTATTTAAGTTGGAGAGAAACTAAACTTTTGATCACCTTACCCGATTAAAGCTTAAATATCTTAATCATCCATACCCATATGATACCTTCAATAGTCACCTCAACAAGCTAGAAATGTATAGATCATCGTATTCGAAATTGCAAATTAAATTATATGGAAGCATTGTCGCTCTCGATTTCTTCCGGATAAACCTAACAATACAGTGGAATCCATACACAAACTAGGGCTCATATCACATTTTTAACTGCAATTCAAAATTAGATTACGAATCGTAATTACCTACGCATTGTCAGCCTCGTAAGAACAGGGATGCCCGCCGGAGACGGAATGATACTGTACGACGGAGACGGCGGGAGTAAATTAGGGAAGGAGAGGCAACCCCTAACGATGGTGAGTAGCCCCTCCCATTCCCGCCCTGCTAATAATAATAAAATAATAATCGTCGTCTCCGCGTAATTACTCCATTTGAAATCGTGAGTATCCCCTACCATTTTGGAACTTTAGGCCAACAATTCGTGTAAGGGTACTTGTATTGTATCATACATATATATTTGATTCTTTATTAGTAGCATTTTATGTGAAAAAATAGTAGTATTTGTAAGATGTTTTCCAAAATCATATGCTATTAATATTTACAAAATCCATTCGGAATCTCAAGAAATAATGGTGATCCGGCCGTAGAAATATGATAATAGAGACGTGATGTTAAACTTCAAGGTGGGAAGGGTTTTTCAATTACTTTTAGACGATAGACTTCGGCCTGGTTCAACTACCTAGCCCAAATTCGATAAAAAGCTTTGATATTTTATAGACTTCGTATATATATCATTTTTTTCGGAGTAGGTAGATTAAGTGTGTCGGTGATTTCATAATATTATTGAGAGTTTGCTACACTATAGTCTCGTTTTATTCCAACAAAAAAAATTAGATGATTATTACGAGGTTGTAGTTTATGTTTCATAGGACCGATGGCTGTGTAAGTTATCGAGAAGACTTTGTATTTTAGGGTGTTATTAGTTCAAATGGAATCACATATTAAAATCGAAGAGACAATGAGGTTGAAATTGGTGGCAAACGTACAAGTTCGGCATATACCACATCGGCAAAACAAAACTTTTATCTTCGTTGTGCTAGCTTATCAAACGCACGCAATCACAACCCCACTAAGCGTCCAAGTCGTAAGCTCTGACTAGCCGAATGCAGAAGTAAATTATTCCGGATTGGGCAAGATCATCGTGTAAGGGTAGGGATGATTGTAGAAATAAGTGGACTCGTCCCGACAATTAAACAGAGTTCATTGGGGTTTGGAAAAAAGTTATGAGAATGTCAAGAACTTTGTTCCATTTGGAGGTCTTTCCAGATAACCAAGCTTCGTGAGGAAAAATGTATACTGTTTAATAAGTATCACAATACTCTCGGTTATTGGACGATGGATTGTATAGCACTAAAGAAGAATAATTGTGAATCATGTTGTTATGCTCTCCGACATTCCCGGTGAGTACGTATACCAAAACCCTAACAGACATATCAAAAGGAAAATTGTGGGGAGTCATTCTTTGTTTATGGTGACTAATATCTCTAAGAAGTGACATGTGGGAGTCTTGAAGTTCAGTACCAATGGAGGACCTCCATCCATTTTTAACGAGCCCTTTATTCCTCTATCATATTTGATGATGACAATTTTAAAGGGTGGCAAGCCTCATGATGACGATGTACTTATCAATGTTAGTATAGTAGGTGATGAAATCCGAAAAATTTTAATTGATACAAAAAATTCAACTAACATTATATTTAAATGTACTTATAACAAGATAAAAAAACCTCTAGGAATCTGACCTCTTTAGAGAGCAATGGTTGGTTTCAGGGTTGCAAGAACATCGGTGAAATGGGAATTCAAATAAAGGTTATTCTGGGTAAAGATGAATATAAAAAGAATTTTCGAGCTTTATTCATGGTGTTTGATGGACCCGCTTCTTACAGTGCAATTTTTTGGAGGATATGGCTCGACACGATGCATGTTATCGCGTCTATTATTCACTAATGTCTTTGCTACATTGTTAGATACAAAGTCGGAGATATAAATAATGTTACACAATATCATTTGCTTTAAAAATATATCAAAATTAGAGGTCTCATATTTAGGTCGAAGCTATGGAAGATCCGAAAGAGGTCCATGAGTCTTGTTATTTCAAGGGAAAATATCGTACTCTTAAAGATGGAAAACCTTTAAAGATCGAAACCTCATTGTCATGCATGCTTAGAAATGAGTTGATAGCTTCTCTGGCACGTAATCCGCATTAATTTTCAACATTTTAATAATAGGTTGAGTATGAGATTTCTATTACTAGGAATTGACTAGTATTTATATGTTGATCAAATTATATTTATCCTTAATTTTATATTATTTTTATACTCATTTAACTGTTAGTTTGATTTAATAATGAATAAAATACTTTGATGGAGATATCAGAAGAAGATGCAAGGGACTCTAAGATAAAAGTTAAATTTACATTTAGTTTGTTTACCTTGCTTCCTATTGCATGTATTAACAGTCTCTTACCTTCCACTTTTGACAACACGGGTAATCGACGGTTATATGTATATCACCCTTAAACAACATAATTTTTGAATACCTATTGCTAGAAGTCCAGGAGAATTTATGCCAGTAACATACTTATCTAGAAGCGTAATGGTAAGAATATTATACTTTTACAGCACGTATTAATTTATTAACAAAAATATTTATAAATATTACTGCTTTAATGTAGCATATGATAAACCAAAATATGGATGTAACACTATACGTTGACGATAAGCTATGAGGCATCGCAGAAGATTACATCTTTGTTCCACTTCTAACAGAAGCTCGACCTAAGAATGTTAACCGTTGACATTATTGGTAATATATATCGAACATGAAACAATAGTAAATTTAAACCCAATACCTAAACCTCCAGATCCAACAAGAAAAACTGTAGAAATATTAGTAAGAGTTTCTTCTCTAATGTAATTTCATAGAGCATATATATCATCTAATTTTTTTGTATGTCTATTAAATTACAAATTGGATACCTCCAACACAAAACATTTTATGAGCGAAAGCAACCATAAAGATAATTTGTCCAGTAAAAATTCCTAAACAAAGACCTGGATCACTTGATTATAGAGTATTGGTATGTGATTACTTCAAAGATTATGTTTTGCAAGGAAAACTTAACTTACATAAAACTTCTGATATTGCATCATTAAGAAGAGCAAAAATGTTTTACATGTTTCTTAATGAAACCAACACTAACAGATTTTTGGATGGTGTTTTGTAATATTTCTTGTAGTTTGATTTGTAATGTTTGTAATAAGGGTTTGTTTTACAGTTTAGGTTTCACATTTATTGTAAATGTAAACAATGTGTTTCGCATCTACTATTTGGTTTGTAGAAAACGGTTCGCATTTATCTGTCACGCACATAACATGTTTCGCATTTATCTTTCATGTGTATAATGTGTTTCATATCTATCATGTCATTATTTTTATTGGTAACTGTTTCCCATCTAGTGTACTAATTAGAGAAGTTTTATGTTTTTGTAATAAATGTAGTTTACCCATCTTCAACTTATTATGTCAAATCAAAAGTAAAACGAGTAATTATATTTGATTGGCTATTTACTTATATGATTTTACAAAAGTAGATAGACATGATTACATTGCACTAACTACAAACCTAACCAATAACAACAAAGATATTATTACTGTAAAACCTTCTAAACTATTCACCTTCTTAAACATTTAGCTACTAGAGATGTAAATAGAAGGTCATGCATCTACTATATCATCTGCCACTATATCTCGCATCTATCAAACAAATGTGAAAAACATGTTTCGCATCTACTATGTAATTTTTAATCAAGTGTTTCGCATCTTTTATTTGATTTATAAAGAACGCTTCGCATCTAGTTTTTAATCTTTGATTTTGATGGAAAATATTTCCATCTTCTGATTTATTTATTTTTATCCAGTTATCATTTAAAGAACTATTATATTTTTATAACTAATGTACTATTCCTATCTCCAATTTATTTTTTAAAATCAAATCTTGATTGGCCATTTACTTACATGATTTGACAAAAAGTAGATACTTACGAGTACATTACGTTAATTACAAAGCTCACGAATATCAACCAAGATACCGTATTATTACTGTAAAATCTTCTAAACTTCTTAAACATTTAACTACTCCTATAAAATTCAGTCCATACTTTGATTTCTCATACACAAAAAAATCGTTATTTAAAAAAATGCCAAATCTTATTTATTCTTCAGATGATGGCTCTGTTTATAGTGATTCCAACTCTCCAATTCGTTCGACTGAAGCAAATGAACTCTGGAAACACACATCAACAGAGGAATTATCTGATGATATCTATAATGATAGTTACAGTTTTTTTTATCAATCACAATATACTGAAAATGTGTTCTCTGAAGACGAAGAGGATCCTATTTCTGTCCTTTTAAGGAAAAGAGGAAATGGGACAACAAGGACTATGAAGACTATGAAAACAAAGACGAAGAATACGAAGAAGATGAAGACGAAAACGAAGATGAAGAGGAAGAAATAGACTCTGACTGATGGTAGGGGGAAGGTTCTAGTTTTACTTTTTGTTGTTTTTAATAAGGGCATAAAATACCAAGGATAACAAAGGTTCCAATTTGTAAAATATGAATTTATAAGGACTTAATTGTAAAGTAGGAAATATGTGACATACGTGTAAATATGGGGGTAACATGTAATTAGAGTAAATATGGCATGTGACAACGGGTTCCACCATTGTCACTATATAAGGAAAGATCTTGTCCCCAAAAGGGGACCTTCTGATGATTAGTACTTTATTTTGACTAAATTCTCTCTCTAGAATTTTGTACTTATTCGCCTGACACCCTTCCTTTCATACACGTTTCCCGATAATCAACTCTAAATATTATGAGACTTATCATTGGCGCTGTCTGTGGGAACAAGAGATACGCGGAGATCAGGTTCCCCAAAATCTCGATCTTATCAAAACCTAGAATATGACGAATGAATATCAAGGCTAGGAAGAGAAAGGCAAAGGAAAAAAGTTCTGACAAGAAAATGTCATACTCGGAGGGTCGGAACTCTGAAGACTTATTTGGTGATAATGATCAAGGAAATCAGGGCCGAAGCAAATGGTCGACCCTAATCATGACTAGGCAACAACTATTAGACGACATTGCTAAGCGAAATGCCGAGAAGAAGTTGGCTCTGGCTGAGAAGAAAGGTCGGTTGGACGGTCGAAGCGAATGATCAAGTGAAGAAATGAAAGAAGCCCGTCGCGCTACTGATCGAGATGAGGTAGATTTTTACAAAGGCAGAAATCGAGTGTGAAGGTTCGACGAGGTTGCACGAAAGAAAACTGGATTCCGATCCAAACTTGAGTTTGATTTTTCTTCAGGGGAGGATATGTGGGAGCAAATATAGTTAAGCCTCAAGGTGGTAGCATCGACAAAGTGACTCCCACGTCTGCTAAAAAGGTTGGTACGGTTATAGTTAACAGAGAGCAGTAGAATTGCCCTCAGTTCCAATTTCCATCAGAAAGCCAATCTTATGGCTACAGGGTCGGAAGTCAATTTGCAAACCCACTTGATGAAGGGTTGTTTGTGAGTCATGCAGAAGGCTTAGTAGGCGGAACTTTTAACATCAGGCATAATTGGAGGTCGTTCCCTTTATCAAATGAAATGTTTTTGGGGCATCTCCCAAAGCGTTTTGACATCTCAAAGCTTGAAAAGTATGACGGAAAGAAAGACCCCGATAACCACCTGGAATCTTTCAAGAATTTTATGTTAAGTTTTGACAATGACGACAAGTTGCTCTACCGAGCATTCTTAATGACGTTTAAAGACACGGCATAAAAGTAGTATAATCGATTGCCACCAGGGTGCATTAAAAACTTTTGTATATTCTGGATGATGTTCAAACAGTAGTTTTTCAAAAGTAAGAACTTTCGAGCAAACGAAGATATAATCGTTAATTGCCGACAAAAGGTCAGAGAAAGTTTGAGGGATTATACTCGACGTTTTATAGACGCGAAAACTGATATTGATTATTGTAACAAAAGCGTGGCTTTAACTGGGTACAAATTAGGACACTTGAACCACCATCAATTCTAACTATCCACTCATCTGTATCTACCTCTGGCTCGGTTGCTACCTCCTCAGGTCTATTGGAATAAAACTCCATCAAGAAGTCTGCTAAAGCTTTCCCTTTAATAGTTCTGGAACCACGGTTCAAAAGCTGACAACCTGCTTAAGAACTGGTGGTTTACCTGCGAAACTGGCTCATTAGGACTGCAAACTGGCATGACCGCAACCCGCCAGGACCGCAAACCATTAGGACCGCCAGACCGCCAGGACCGCATAAGGAGTAAACTAGCAGGAACGCAACCCGCCAGGACTGCAACCCGCCAGGACTGCGAAGCCACGGTTTATTTGTAAAAACCCGCGGTTTATTGGTAAATATTATAAATGTTTTATTTATTTTATAACCAAAATGTTATATTTAAAAAATATTGAGATATTACATATTATTATAGAATTATTATTACATTTTTGTTAATATTAATTTATTTTGGTTATTAATACTTTAAGTGTTGTAATTATTATATAGTCCAAAATTTTAAATATTACTTATGTTATTACTTATTATCACATTTTGAATATTATTATTATGTTTTTAGATCTAATACAAACCAAAACTATATCTTATCATGTTAAAATATTACAAATTTTATGGTTATAACCAAAATGTTATATTTAAAAAATATTGAGATATTGCATATTATTATTGAATATTATTATTACATGTTTGTTAATACTAATTTGTTTTGGTTATTAATATTTTAAGTGTTGTAATTATTATATAGTCCAAAATTTTAAATATTACTTATGTTATTACTTATTATCACATTTTGAATATTATTATTATGTTTTTAGATCTAATACAAACCAAAACTATATCTTATCATGTTAAAATATTACAAATTTTATGGTTATAATTTTAATATTGCATTTTGATTATTATTGTGATTTAGTTTTAAATTTTACAAGTGTTTGTTATTATTTTTAAAACCAAAATTAGATCTTATGAAGTTATAAGTATTTCATAATACAGTTGTTGTTATTATAATAAAAGGTAAAGTCATTTTTGGATAATTTAGCCGTTCACAGTTTATACTCTTGCGGGCCAGGAGTTGTACAAATGTTTTCAAATTACAATACAAAATAGCAAAAAACTATTACAAACATCTTTCATCTCCAGCTTCGTCTTCTTCGTAAGTAAAATCTTCGTCTTCGTCCTCACTTGATCCACCTTCAGCTTCGTTTTCTTCCGCAATTTCTTGTTCAAGTGTATCTTCGTAATCATCCGGATAATCTTTGAAGATGTCGTCTGCGTTCACTTCGTCTTTAAACTCTTTGTCTTGCATCCTTTTATCCACCGCTGTCCAATCCTTAACTGCCACAAGTACTCCAAGTGCTTCGCCCGTCAATCTTGTTCTCTTAGTCGTGTATTGCAACCTCGCTTGGCTGAAAGCACACTCACTTGCAACTGTAGACATAGGTATAACATAAATCTCTTTAACAATCCTGCAAAGAATAGGAAACTCTTCAGTTTTGGTACCACACCATCTTATGATATCTTCAATACCTTGGTTTTGATAATTCGTAAAATCAAACCTAGTGCTCAAATGTCTAGACAACTCATTATCAGATTGAGGGGTTTCTGTAACATTGCTTCGTAACATTGCCAATTGAACATAGTTAGTAGAAGATCTACCTCTACCCCTATTGTTACTACTCCTTACATTTGTAGATGTATTTGATCTATATCTTGCAGCATACTTATCATAGATATTATACAAACAATCATATATACCGATAATATACCCTTCAGGGTCAATTGGTTCCTTCGGTAGTTTAACTATAGAAAACCGTACAGATTGATAAAAGCATCTAACTAGCAATTCAAATTTTTGTTTTCGTGAAAAAGGATCTAAAAGGCAAGCAAATGAATAACTATCAGGGATTGGATGAAAATACTTTGTGAACTTATATTCCATTCCGGGCACCATGTCTACGCATACATAATTTGATCTAAATTCATTCATATGCATGACAAGATTAGTAATCGTGAAAAGGGCCAAATGAGCATTAGGTTGATTTTGTGAAGAAAAGGTTAGAGTGTTTTCTTTAAAAAGTCTTAAAAATCTTAACATGTGTGCACAATATTTCCAATGATCTGGTTCAATTGGTGTTTCACGATAAGATGCATTATAAAGCGTCATAATCTCTTCTTTAAAAACATGCGCACGTGCAAGCATTGTGTAAGTAGAATTCCATCTAGTTTCGGCATCTAATATAAGTTTCTTATATTTTTTCCCATTTGAAGTAACAAGTGTTTTAAAAGCTCTTTTTTAGCAGCGGATGTCGAGCAAAATAGGACCCCATTTTTTATAGGGGTAATATAATCACCGAGAACCTTGCGTATTCCTTCTTTTGCAATTAATTGAAGTACGTGGCATAAACATTTGGTGTGAAACAATTTTAGAAAAGGGAGATTGCAATCTTCTATAAGCATTTTTATAGCAGATGCATTAGAAGATGCATTATCCAACGAAATAGACATAATCTTGTTTTTAATGCCATAAACATTCATGCATTCAATCATACTCTCCCTAATTATTTGTGCGTTATGCTTCCCAATTGATTCAAACCATATAATTCTCCTTTGGAGGACCCATTCGGCATCCATCCAATGAAGGGTAACACATATCATATCAAAATCAGTAAAAGTAGCTATGTCACTAGTAATCGAAACATTCCATGGCAAAGTCTGCATAGTTTGAATAATGCCTTTTTTCTTTTTAAATAATATTTAAAGGCTAGCGATTTTAAAGAGCTACGTGGAATGCATTTTGCGTGTGGGTTTACCCCAGCTTGCATCCAATTTTTGTATCTCCAAGAATCCCCAAAACTAAATGGTTGTAAACTACCGATTGCATAAATCATTGTTTCTTCCCTATACGTATCGTGGTTAAACTCAAAAGGAAGACCTGTTTGAGGGTTCATGCAAACATTAGTTGGGTTAGGTTTTGTAGGATCATATACTTGATGTTTCATTAAATGTTTTACCATAGTGCTAGTGCCCATATTTCTAGTTCCACTTACGTGAAGATATCATTTTTTGCACTCGTTACAAATACAAAAAATAACCATCTTCTGATAGAGTATAGTGTTTCCAAATCCAAGATGTTTTCTTACGAGATCTCGACCCACCACTAGTACTTCCACCACCACTTTCGTGGGAGGAGAGTGTGTCAACGTGAGGGAGTTCTGTAGAAAATTCCTCTAATGGTATTGAGATCCACATTAGATGGTGGGTTTATCCCAGTATTTCTACGTTTTGAATTCATTTTAAAACTAATAACAGTTTTTTTTTAAAATATGCAATAAAATACTAATAATAAAATCTAAATTTAGACTAATAACAAGATAGAACAACTAAATTTAGACTAATAACAAGATAGAACAACTAAATTTAGACTAATAACAACTAAGAAACAATTTGCGGAAAAACAAAAATCAAACAATTTCGAACGTAGGAGTAGAATATGTAAAATAAGTAATTATAGTTTTCTATAATTTTTCGAACAAGTAGATAGATTTAGATAGAAGTAGAAAGTTGTTTGAGAGGTGTGAGTATTGGTGTTGGGGTCTCCTCTATTTATAGGGGACCCAAAAAAAATATATATATATATATATATTCGTCCGGACCATCCGGATCAATGTCCGGACGCCCGGACAGAGAATTCGGACCATCCGGGGCATCCGGAGATTCGTCCGGATGCCCCGGACTCAACGGCTAGTTGAAGTTCAACTAGTTGTTGGCAATTTAAAGCTGCGGACCATCCGGACGCCTGGCCGGATGGTCCGCACGATGACGTCATCATGACTTCATCTAACGGCTAGTATGAAAAAAATTCCCTATAAATACAACCTACCTCCTACTCTATTTTTCACTCCAACTCCACTACAAATATATCCACTCTCTCCCTCTCCACTACAAATCTATCCCCTCTCTCTACTACACTTCTCTAAAAAAAAAATATATTTTTCAAACTCTATTTAAATTTCAGGTTTCGCTAAATGTCTTCGAAAAGATCAAAGCATGCCCGTCAAGGTGGATGTAGTGAATCAACCTCGAGACGAGTGAAACAGGTAGCAGATATGTTGTTTGAAGATATGGAGCTAACGGAGAGCGAGACTATCGAACATCGCGGCGAAGGGGAGCTTCGCATCCGTAATCAGGAAGGAGGTCGAGGTGTAACCAAAATTTGGTCTGGTATGTATCTGGACTATGAGGAACTGATCCAAATAGAGGGTATGCAAAAAAAATTCAAACTTATTGAACCAAATAATAGCCTAGGTTGGATGACACTAGCTAGATTCAAATGTGATTGGTATCTAGAACTAGTACGCAAGTTTTATGCCACCGCAAAATTAATCGAAAATGATCCAAGAGGTTTAGGAATGAATTATTTGGTTGATGGTAAACCCTATACTTTTTTTGAAACTGATTTCGAAGATCTTTTTTTCGTTCCAACCCATGATATGTATACCGGTAATAAATTACCTTCCATTAGTTATCGCTCTACGATCTGGAGTGCTGATTGGCCTATGTCTTACGAAGAAGCAGTAGAGCTTCTTACTTGTCCTGGTGCGGAAGCTCCAAAAATTAACGGTAAATTTCGAGCCATGCGGGGTAATTTGGATGCTAATGGGAAATTAGCTTTGAAATTGGTAAATAGTATATTTCTTCCCCCTAGTAACAATGATATGCAGCTTTCATATATTCAAACATTTGTTACTGCTTTTATCGTTCGAAATCAGGGAATAATTAATTTACCTAGCTTGATGATTCGAAATATGGCTACGAGGTGTGGTACGGATAAACTAATTTATGGGATGATAGTGAGTAACTTGCTTGTTTCGAAAGGAGCTGATGTGAGTATGTACACTCCGATGAAGGTGAGGCCGACTAGTGATATAGGTAGAAACTCTTTGCGTTTGCAGGAAATATACTCTTGGGATGGAGAGTTGATTTCGAAATTGGAGGCATGGAACCACCATAGACAAGACTTGAATCAGATATATACTGCGAATGGTCTTACAAAACCGCCAAATCCACCTACTTAGTATCGAGTTGAGGCTGAAGCGTCTTTCGATCCAAATGCTAGTGGTTCTTCTGGAGTACCGCCACAAGAAAGATGAACCGATCGCGAATTTGCTGAGTTTTCGCATCAGCAGCATATGGATTATATGCAATTTGCGCATACTCAACAAAAGGAATGGCATGATGATTTTACAAAATGGAAAAGTGAATTTCAAAATTGGCAGGGGGAGGGGGTAAATGACCAGCTTAGCCAGATACAGCAGTGGCAAGTAGGGGTGAATGATCAACTTGGTCACCTCCAGCAGTGGCATGGTCAATACGAGCAGTGGCATGGTCAATACGAGCAGTGGCATCATGGACAAGATCAATGGAATGAGCGATTTGCAAACTCTCAAGCCGAACAGTCGGAGTATATGCGACAGATGATGGAGAACATGCATTTGCAAGGTCCACCACCTAACAACAACAACAACGATGAAGCTCCTTAGTTTTTTGCATTTGATTTTCATTATCGTTGTAATGTTTTTCTTTTTTATTTGATTGAACAACTATGTTACTTGTTTGGTTTTTATTTTTAATTAGAGATGACAATTTTTTCCGAACCCGCGGGTATTCGACCCGAGCCGACCCGATGGGATGGGTTATGGGTTTTAAAAATTTCCCACGGATGGGTTGTGGGTTTGAAAATTTACTACCCGCCGGGTATGGGATGGGTTATGGGTTTAAATAATTTTCCACGGGTACCCAACCCGAATCCGACCCACTGGGTAATACCCGATGGGTACCCGTTAAATTAATATTATATAAAATATTATATCATTTAATATTAGTTATCGAGCTTTAAAATAAAGTTATTAATATTAGTATCTGTATTCTGTAATAACCAAACCATATATTATCTGGTAATATATACGATGTACTTTTAAAAAATATTGTTCTATTTAAACATTAAATTTAATTTTTAAAATCTTTTTTTTAATATTTTTTATTTTTCTTTGCAAAACTGATACTATCAGTATGTGACTAATATTATTAGTATTATTAATTAAATTAAAAAAATACTAACATATACCAAAATCATATATTAATTATTAATAACATTATAAAAATACAAACTATTTGTTAATTATCACTACCCCTATTTTGGAAAATATCTTTCTAATTTAAATATTAAATTTGATTTTTAATTTTCTCCATTTTAAAATATATATTTTCTTTTTTTGTCTAATAATATTATTATTTATGAAATAAAAAAATTATTAACATATTCCAAAATCATATATCAATTATTAATAGATCACAAAATACTATTCTAGATTTTAATATTATATTTGATGATTTATATTTTTTAAACATCTTTTCTTTTTTCTGCAATTAGTATCAAACTCAAGACAAACTAATAATATAACTAATTAAATTATAAGAAAATGATTTACTAACATATACCAAAACTATGTATTAATTATTAATAGATAACAATTAACATTAGGTTTGAGTATTTTTTTATAGAATTGGTTTAAATCTAGAGAACCGTGCGTAGTTTTTTTAAAAACGAAACCTTAACTTCAATGGGTACCCGCGGATGGGTACCCGAACCCGGCGGGTTCGGGTGTGGGAAAAAACTATTACTACCCGACGGGTACGGGTTAGGGTATGGGTTTGAAAAAATATAGACGGGATGGGTTACGGGTTTAGCTATACCCGCACCCATCCCGACCCATTGCCATCCTATTTTTAATGAATTGTTTGTTTTGCTTCTATTTTTTATTAAATGTTATTTAAATCACTTTCGTTTTCAATTTTTATTTTGTTCTTTACAACTTACAAGTAATTTATGTTTATGCATATAAACTTCTAATATTGAATAGTTCGAAAATACAATAAACTATATAATTCATCTAACCATATACACTTCAAGTTTGAAAGAATCTAAAGAATCACCTAATAATTTAAAATTAGAATACAATTATATGTCTAATAGGTATATATTATTTAATATGTACATAATATCAAATATAACATCTTAAATATCTAGTATGTTCAAACAATATACAAATCATCTTAAATATGTACATAATATTAAATAAAATATCTTAAATACATAAATATAAATATATAATCAAACGTATCAAAATCAAATTACAATTATTTTTTAGAATGTAATTGATGATTATAAAATTTCGATTAAAATGATAACATATTTAAATTAAAATACATGAAATAGAATAATTAACTCGTGTATATGGTACATATCTCAATTATTGAAATTAGATTCAATTAACACTTACAAATTAATTTTAAATAACATTATAAAATATTCTGATAAACGGTTCTTAAATGGTTTGGCTGATGGTTTGAAGTGATAAACGGTTATTAAATGGTTCGTCTGGCGGTTTGAACTGGTGGTTTAACTGCGAAACTGGCCCATTAGGACTGCAAACTGGCAGGACCGCAACCCGCCAGGACCGCATAAGGAGCAAACTGGCAGGACCGCAACCCGCCAGGACCGCAACCCGCTAGGACCGCAATCTGCCAGGACCGCAACCCGTGGTTCTGATTTAAACGGTTCCGATGGTTCGCGGTTCAGACCGTTTGCCACCCCTAATGGTAATTGTGAATCATGTTGTCATGCTCTCCGACATTCTCGGTGAGTACGTATACCAAAACCCTAACAGACATATCAAAAGGAAAATTTTGGGGAGTCATTCTTTGTTTATGGTGTGACTAATATCTCTAAGAAGTGACATGTGAGAGTCTTGAAGTTCAGTACCAATGGAGGACCTCCATCCATTTTTAACGAGCCCTTTATTCCTCTATCATTTTTGATGATGACAATTTTAAAGGGTGGCAAGCCTCATGATGACGATGTACTTATCAATGTTAGTATAGTAGGTGATGAAATCCGAAGAATTTTAATTGATACAAAAAATTCAACTAACATTATATTTAAATGTACTTATAACAAGATAAAAAAACCTCTAGGAATCTGACCTCTTTAGAGAGCAATGGTTGGTTTCAGGGTTGCTAGAACATCGGTGAAATGGGAATTCAAAGAAAGGTTATTCTGGGTAAAGATGAATATAAAAAGAATTTTCGAGCTTTATTCATGGTGTTTGATGGACCCGCTTCTTACAGTGCAATTTTTTGGAGGATATGGCTCGACACGATGCATGTTATCGCGTCTATTATTCACTAATGTCTTTGCTACATTGTTAGATACAAAGTCGGAGATATAAATAATGTTACACAATATCATTTGCTTTAAAAATATATCAAAATTAGAGGTCTCATATTGAGGTCGAAGCTATGGAAGATCCGAAAGAGGTCCATGAGTCTTGTTATTTCAAGGGAAAATATCGTACTCTTAAAGATGGAAAACCTTTAAAGATCAGATTCTCATTGTCATGCATGCTTAGAAATGAGTTGATAGCTTATCTGCCACGTAATCCGCATTAATTTTCAACATTTTAATAATAGGTTGAGTATGAGATTTCTATTACTAGGAATTGACTAGTATTTATATGTTGATCAAATTATATTTATCCTTAATTTTATATTATTTTTATACTCATTTAACTGTTAGTTTGATTTAATAATGAATAAAATACTTTGATGGAGATATCAGAAGAAGATGAAAGGGACTTTATGATAAAAGTTAAATTTACATTTAGTTTGTTTACCTTGTTTCCCATTACATGTATTAACAGTCTCTTAGCTTCCACTTTTGACAACACGGGTAATCGACGGTTATATGTATATCACCCTTAAACAACATAATTTTCGAATACCTATTGCTAGAAGTCCAGGAGAATTTATGCTAGTAACATACTTATCTGGAAGCGTAATGGTAAGAATATTATACTTTTACAGCACGTATTAATTTATTAACAAAAATATTTATAAATATTACTGCTTCAATGTAGCATATGATAAACCAAAATATGGATGTAACACTATACGTTGACGATAAGCTATGAGGCATCGCAGAAGATTACATCTTTGTTCTACTTCTAACAGAAGCTCGACCTAAGAATGTTAACCGTTGACATTATTGGTAATATATATCGAACATGAAACAATAGTAAATTTAAACCCAATACCTAAACCTCCAGATCCAACAAGAAAAACTTTAGAAATATTAGTAAGAGTTTCTTCTCTAATGTAATTTCATAGAGCATATATATCATCTAATTTTTTTTGTATGTCTATTAAATTACAGATTGGATACCTCCAACACAAAACATTTTATGAGCGAAAGCAACCATAAAGATAATCTGTCCTGTAAAAATTCCTAAACAAAGACCTGGATCACTTGATTATAGAGTATTGGTATGTGATTACTTCAAATATTATGTTTTGCAAGGAAAACTTAACTTACATAAAACTTCTGATATTGCATCATTAAGAAGAGCAAAAATGTTTTACATGTTTCTTAATGAAACCAACACTAACAGATTTTTGGATAGTGTTTTGTAATATTTCTTGTAGTTTGATTTGTAATGTTTGTAATAAGGGTTTGTTTTATAGTTTAGGTTTCACACTTATTGTAAATGTAAGCAATGTGTTTCGCATATACTATTTGGTTTGTAGAAAACGGTTCGCATTTATCTGTCACGTACATAACATGTTTCGCATTTATCTTTTATGTGTATAATGTGTTTCATATCTATCATGTCATTATTTTTATTGGTAACTGTTTCCCATCTAGTGTTCTAATTAGAGAAGTTTTATGTTTTTGTAACAAATGTAGTTTACCCATCTTCAACTTATTATGTCAAATCAAAAATAAAACCAGTAATTATATTTGATTGGCTATTTACTTATATGATTTTACAAAAGTAGATAGACATGATTACATTGCACTAACTACAAACCTAACCAATAACAACAAAGATATTATTACTGTAAAACCTTCTAAACTATTCACCTTCTTAAACATTTAGCTACTAGAGATGTAAATAGAAGGTCATGCATCTACTATATCATCTGCCACTATATCTCGCATCTATCAAACAAATGTGAAAAACATGTTTCGCATCTACTATGTATTTTTTAATCAAGTGTTTCGCATCTTTTATCTGATTTATAAAGAACGCTTCGCATCTAGTTTTTAATCTTTGATTTTGATGGAAAATATTTCCATCTTCTGATTTATTTATTTTTATCCAGTTATCATTTAAAGAACTATTATATTTTTATAACTAATGTACTATTCCTATCTCCAATTTATTTTTTAAAATCAAATCTTGATTTCCATTTACTTACATGATTTGACAAAAAGTAGATACTTATGAGTACATTACGTTAATTACAAAGCTCACGAATATCAACCAAGATACTGTATTATTACTGTAAAATCTTCTAAACTTCTTAAACGTTTAACTACTCCTATAAAATTCAGTCCATACTTTGATTTCTCATACACAAAAAAATTTGTTATTTAAAAAAATGCCAAATCTTAATTATTCTTCAGATGATGGCTCTGTTTATAGTGATTTCAACTCTCCAATTCGTTCGACTAAAGCAAATGAACTCTGGAAACACACATCAACAGAGGAATTATCTGATGATATCTATAATGATAGTTATAGTTTTTTTTATCAATCACAATATACTGAAAATGTGTTCTCTGAAGACGAAGAGGATCCTATTTCTGTCCTTTTAAGGAAAAGAGGAAATGGGACAACAAGGACTATGCAGACTATGAAGACAAAGACGAAGAAGACGAAGAAGATGAAGACGAAAACGAAGATGAATAGGACTCTGAAGAGGAAGAAATAGACTCTGACTGATGGTAGGGGGAAGGTTCTGGTTTTACTTTTTGTTGTTTTTAATAAGGGCATAAAATACCAAGGATAACAAAGGTTCCAATTTGTAAGATATGAATTTATAAGGACTTAATTGTAAAGTATGAAATATGTGACATACGTGTAAATATGGGGGTAACATGTAATTATAGTAAATGTGGCATGTGACAACGGGTTCCACTATTGTCACTATATAAGGAAAGATCGTGTCCCCAAAAGGGGACCTTCTGATGATTAGTACTTTATTTTGACTAAATTCTCTCTCTAGAATTTTGTACTTATTCGCCTGACACCCTTCCTTTCATACACGTTTCCCAATAATCAACTTTAGATATTCTGAGACTTATTATTAGCGCTGTCTGTGGGAACAAGAGATACCCGGAGATCAGGTTCCCCAAAATCTCGATCTTATCAAAACCTAGAATCTGACGAATGAATATCAAGGCTAGGAAGAGAAAGGAAAAGGAAAAAAGTTCTGACAAGGAAATGTCATACTCGGAGGGTCGAAACTCTAAAGACTTATTTGGTGATAATAATCAGGGAAATCAGGGCCGAAGCAAACGGACGAACCTAATCATGACTAGGCAGCAGCTATTAGACGACATTGCTAAGCTAAATGCCGAGAAGAAGTTGGCTTTGGCTGAGAAGAAAGGTCGGTTGGACGGTCGAATCGAACGATCAGGTGAAGAAATGAAAGAAGCCCGTCGCGCTACTGATCGGGATGAGGTAGATTTTTACAAAGGCAGAAATCGAGTGCGAAGGTTCGACGAGGTTGCACGAAAGAAAACTGGATTCCGATCCAAACTTGAGTTTGATTTTTCTTTAGGGGAGGATATGTGGGAGCAAAGATAGTTAAGCCTCAAGGTGGTAGCATCGACAAAGTGACTCTCACGTCTGCTAAAAAGGTTGGTACGGTTACAGTTAACAGAGAGCAGTAGAATTGCCCTTAGTTCCAATTTCCATCAGAAAGCCAATCTTATGGCTACAGGGTCGGAAGTCAATTTGCAAACCCACTTGATGAAGGGTTGTTTGCGAGTCATGCAGAAGGCTTAGGAGGCGGAACTTTTAACATCAGGCATAATTGGAGGTCGTTCCCTTTATCAAATGAAATGTTTTTGGGGCATCTCCCAAAGCGTTTTGACATCTCAAAGCTTGAAAAGTATGACGGAAAGAAAGACCCCGATAACCACCTGGAAGCTTTCAAGAATTTTATGTTAAGTTTTGACAATGACGACAAGTTGGTCTACCGAGCATTCTCAATGACGTTTAAAGACACGGCATAAAAGTAGTATAATCGATTGACACAAGGGTGCATTAAAAACTTCTGTATATTATGGATGATGTTCAGACAGTACTTTTTCAAAAGTAAGAACTTTCGAGCAAACAAAGATACAATCGTTAATTGCCGACAAAAGGTCGGAGAAAGTTTAAGGGATTATACTCGACGTTTTATAGACGCGAAAACTGATATTGATTATTGTAACAAAAGCGTGGCTTTAACTAGGTACAAATTAGGACACTTGAACCACCATCAATTCTAACTATCCACTCATCTGTATCTAACTCTGGCTCGGTTGCTACCTCCTCAGGTCTACTGGAATAAAACTCCATCAAGAAGTCTGCTAAAACTTTCCCTTTAATAGTCGTTCTTGGTTCGAAATCAATATCGAAGTCCCCAAGTTCTACCAACCATTTCGACATGCGGCCAGAAATATCGGGTCGTTGTAAAACACTTTATAAGGGAAACACATTTTGAACCATTATAGAATGAGCTTGAAAATACGGTCGCATTTTCCTAGCAGCTGTTACCAGAGCCAGTGCTAACGTTTCGAGCTTTAGGTACCGCTTTTCAGCATCCAACAAACTTTTGCTCAGATAGTAGACAGGTTTATGGACCCTATCCTCTTCTCAAACTAAAGTCGCGCTCACCGCATGCTCTAAGACCACTATGTATAGGAACAAAATTTCTTAGGGTAGTGGTTTTGTCGACAACGTCTAGGATAGAAAATAATTATTAATATTGAGGACAGCTTTGGTACATTCCAATGTCCAATTGAAATTTTTGGCATTCCTTAACACTTGAAAAAAGGTGCACATTTATCGGAAGATCGCAAGATAAACCTGTTTAGCGCTGCCAATCGTCCAGTCAGAATCTGTACCTCTTTAATATTCTTTGGGGGTGCCATACCGTTCAGAGCATCTAACTGGGTTGGATCTTCCTCTATCCCTTTTTCATTGATCATAAACCCTATAAATTTTCTGGATCGAACTCCAAAAGAGCATTTTTCTGGATTCAATTTAAGGTTGACTTTTCCAAGGTTCTTGAATGTTTCTTCTAGGTCTGCAAAATGACTTTAATTGGTGACGCTCTTAACCAACATATCGTCAATGTAGACCTCAACATTCCGTCTGATTTGTTCCTCAAAGACCTTATTCACAAGCCTCTGATAGGTAGCCCATGCATTTTTAGATCAAATGGCATAACCTTATAACAGTATAAACCCTTTCTTGTAATAAATGTAGTGCTTTCCTGATCTTTAGGATCCAACTTTATCTGATTATACCCTGCGTATGCATCCATGAAAGATAATAACTTGTTCTCTTATGTCGAGTCTACCAACTGATCAATCCTTGGCATTGGGAATGGATCCTTAGGACATGTTTGGTTAAGGTCCGTGAAGTCTACACACATTCTCCACTTTCCGTTTTTCTTTTTAACCAAAACTGGATTTGCTGTCCACCGTGGATACCGGGACTCCGGTATATGTCCTGCCCTTGTCAATCTCTCAACCTCTGAAATAATTGCCTCTGCCTTTTCTTGGGAAAACACTCGATATTTTTGTGTTATGGGTTGAACACTTGGATTTATAACAACTGATGATAGATGACGCTCTCAGGGACTCCCGTAACATCTTCTGAACACCAGGCAAACACAGTATTTTTTGTTTAAGAAAATTAATCAACTTTTTTTTGGAACCAAGGGGACAAGTTTACACCAATCTTCAGAATCTTTCCTTTGGAAAATTCATAGCGTTCACAACTTTCATCCGTAAGTAAAAAACCTGAGGTCTTCTTAGGATCGTCCGCATGCTCTGATCCATGGGCCGACCCCGCTAACTGCTAATCCCTCACATCGACCATCTCCCTATCTGATTTTACTGCCAACGTTGCTCGGTATCATTCCCTTGCGGTTTTTTGACTGTTTCTAACAACACCGACGTTGTTTCCGATTACGTACTTCAGGCATTGATGAACCGTAGAAGTTACGACATGCATTCTTGAAAACCAAGAGCGGCCAAATATTGCATTGTGCAACGTGGGAGCATCAACAAAAACAAACAACACTCTTACTTCTTTTTTGAAAGGTCCTCTTACGAGCTGAACCACACTTTCAAACTCACCAACTACCTCTGTCGATGCTCTTGTGAAGCCCATAATAGTTCGATCTGATTTTACGATCACTGGTTTATTCCTAAACCCTGAGAAGGTCGACAATAAAATGATATTTGGTGAACTACCAGTATCTACCAAAATCATTCGCACCTCCTCCCCTGTAATAGCCTCCACAATCACGATTGCATCCTCACGAGGGCCGACAATGTCTCTCATGTTATCGTTATTGAAGCATAGAATGGGAGACGGGTTTTGGTACAAATGGCGCGAAGTTCTTACCTCTAATTGAGTAGCCAGGTTAACTATATGCCTCTTTCGTGAAGAATTGGTAATTCCTGCCATTGAGTCCCGCCGAAGATGGTTAGAGACTCAAAAAATTTGTATAATTTTCTTACCTTTTCTCATGTCGGGGCTACTACTTCCTCAATTACTCTGATTGTATTCCTGTTTTTATCCGGGTCCATATACTCGGTAGACAAATCAAATGAATCATTGACCTCGGAAATCACCAAATAAATTTCCTACTTCGGCACTGCTACAATCTGCTTGGCTGCTCCGCTTTGCTGAGCTTGTTTCTTCACATACTCCAGCAATTTTCCACTGTCCATTTACGTTTGTGCTTCCTCCTTGAGCGCGATGCAGTCTTTGGTATTATGACCTACATCATCATGGTACCTACATAAACGGTTGTTTCGACCTTCGCGGGGAGTTCCAATCGGAAATGTCTTCCAGAAATGCACACTCTTCCGTGATTTATCGAAGATAGTTGCAACGCATTCAGTTAAATCAACAAAATAATCCGGTCAAACCCATTTATTCGATATGGGTCGGTAATTATTTTCTTGACAACCGTTTTGCGTCCTCTGAGTTTGATTCCCTGATGCTTTCCCACGTTACTGTTGTGTTGTCGGTGCTACAGTACTTATCGGTTGTGGCTGAGGGATCGTGCTTGTTTTCGGAGTCTTCTGATATGTAACAACCGAAGATTGATTTGTCTGTTCGATTTGTGCTACCAATTCCGATGCTTCAGTTTACTCGATTAGGATCTGTTTTTCGACTTGGGCTAACAAAGCTGAAAAGGTGAAAGCTTGTTTCTTTGTCACAACTTGTTTCATCGGCTAGTGGATGCGGAGGCGGTGTCCAAATATCTACACCAACAGGGATTGCAATGCATCAAGCGATTCGTTTCCGTTTCAAAGCTTCAAACAATGAAGCTGGGTATGAATCAACGTTGGCAAGCCTAAGGTTATCACAAGTTTGCGGAGCAAGAAGCGTTCGAATGATAAGCGATTCACAGCTACTGATTAATCACGCAACATGGTAATCTGAAGCGAGAAAAGAACAGTTAGTGCAATATTTAGCGGCGTTGAGAATTTTGGCTTCATCTTTCAAGAAGATTACTTATGAGCATGTGTGGAGGGAGGATAATACAGTTGATGACTCGTTAACAACAACAACAACATATGCGGGAGAATACCCTTGGATTCTGACACAAGAACATCCGTTTATCTTAAATAGGAAAGACTTGGGAAGTCGACCAGACATGGCTTGCCAAATTTCGACGGTTTCAAACACTTATTGGAGAAGTAACATTATGAGATTTTTGGTTGAGGAATTTTTGTCCGACGATAAAACTTTAGCAAAAAGCATTCGGTATAAGGCGCGGGGTTTTGCTCTGTTGGGAAATGTTCACTATAAAAAATCTGTAAACAGACCCTTGTTAAGGTGTTTGGGGCATGAAGAATCACAGATGGTATTGTCTGAATTACACGATAGGGAAGGTTCGGCACATTGTGGCTTCAAGACACTGATTAGGAGAGTCATTTTGTCAGGTTTCTACTGGCCTACGTTATCTACAAACGCCAAAGAATTAGTTAAAATATGTGATACATGACAAAAGTTTGCTAATGCAATTCACACCCTAGCGGTTTTACTCGAATCTATTTATGAAGGTCTACCATTTGATAGGTGGGGAATAGATCTAGTTGGACTACTTCCATTAGCAACTAGGGGAAGACAAACTATCGTGGCTGCAGTAGATTATTTTTTGAAGTGTGTCGAAGCGGAGCCACTGTCAGGAACCAGAGCCAAGGATGTGGTAAAATTCATATGGTCAAACATTTGATGTCGATATGAGGTCCCTCAGAAGATAACGATGGATAATGGTTCACAGTTCGACATCAACGAAATGAGGGAATTTTGCGCCAACCACAATATACAGCAATGCTTTTTAGCCCTATTCCATCCTCGAGCGAACGAGCAGGTCGAAGTGACTAACAGAATGATCATCCGTGGATTGAAGAGGATTTTGGAAGGAAAGGCTGGGAAATGGCCGAATTTTTTTACAAGAGGTATTGTAGGCGTACCGAACCACGCCTCGAACAACGACACAAGAATCACCTTACGCTTTGATATACAGAATGGATGCGGTAATCCCAGCAGAAACAATGTCCCCTTCTTTTAGGGTCGACCATTACGAGGAGAGCACTAACAATGAAAATCGGGCTTTGGATTTGGATTTGATAGAAGAAAAGCGAGATAAGGCTCATCTCAGTTCTTTACATTATCAGACCCTGATGAGGAGTAGATATGCCTTGAAAGTTTGGAGAAGAGACTTCAAAGTTGGGGAAAACGTTTTGCAAAAAGTTTTCCTTCATACAAAAGACAAGCACCTTGGGAAATTGGCACCAAATTGGGAAGAACCGTACCAAGTGGTAGAAAAAGTAAAATCGGGGACTTATCGTTTAAAAGACAAATTTGATCGCCCTCTGTGCCTTCCGTGGAACATCGACCATCTTATATTATATTTGGAATGAGTTTTAATTTTTATTGTTTTACATTTCCTTTGTAAAAGAAACTTTTGTCGGGGGCACACTCTTTCCTACCATGGTGGCGCGGGGAGGTTTTAATAAGGTGCCTACCTAAACCGACCCATTTTTGTAAAGTTTTAGAGCCTCAAAACAAACGTACTAGAAACAAAATGTCGAACTCATCAAAGGGGTTTTTAAACTCTCAAGTTGATCAACAAATTGTCTAACCCATTAAAAGGAGGTTTTCAACTCTCAAGTTGATCAACAAAAAATCGTACCCATCAAAAGGGTTTTTCAACTCTCAAGTTGATCAACAAAATGTCAAACCCATCAAAGGGGTTTTTCAACTCTCGAGTTGATCAACAAAATTTCGAACCCACTAAACGGGGTTTTTCAACTTTCACGTTGATCAACAAAATGGCGAACCCATCAAATGGGATTTTCAATTTTCAAGTTGATCAACAGAATACCGAACCCATTATAAGAGGTTTTTCAACTTTCAAGTTGATCAACAAAATGTCAAACCTATTAGAAGGGTTTTTTTCAACCACCAGTTGATCTACGAATTTAAGATGTAATAAAATACATTAAACTTTAGCATCGGAAACTGGTCACTTCCAATTGCAAAAGGATGATGGACAGTCTTAAAAACAAAAAATAACAAGTGTGAATAAGAGCCCGCCGTAAATAGGTGCGGCTTGGGGAATAAAAGTCCACCAAGGACAAAACAAGTTAAATATGGAGAAAAGAAGAACAACATAAAAATTTGAGCTGCAAACATCAAGCATCAGAGGATTCATCGGTTGGTTCGGAGTCTTCAAATGCATGATCGGAACAGTCAAGCCTTCAGGACGATCTTCTTTAGGGAAATCCAGCCACATTGACCCAAGTGGCATCTGAGGCCACAAAGCGTGGAAAATCAAGACGTAGCCGACCTTTGCGTCAGCAACTTGCTTTTACATGATCTGTTTGCACTTAATACAAAAATGCGATTTTCTTCTGCGCCGCTCGGAGCCCCTGAAATTCCCTCGCCTTTTTTGTGGACCACCAACAAATTCGTTATGCACCTTCTGAGTAGCCAGATACTCGACGGATTTGGTATGGTTTTCCTCGGCTCAAGGAAATATTTTTTTCCTAGTTTCTCTCTTTCACACCAAAATATTTAACTTTAGCTTCGGCAGCATCGACTCGGGAAAGAGTTTTTTCCCAGTTTCTCTCTTTCACACCAAAAACTTTAACTTTAGCTTCGGCAGCATCGACTCGCTATTTGACAAGATCAATTGAGTATTGTGACTCTTTAGCTTTAGAAGAAATACTTCTTTTAAGGTAGGCAAGTTCTCTCTAAGTTTAAGCACATCTCTCTCGTTTTGGGCCATGGGGGCGAACAGGTTCTGCAGAGAATTGGCCAAGACGTCGGAGTCCTGAAGTGAGAAAGAGTTCGAGCTTTAGGCGTGGAGAGGCAAAAGCGAAGGGTTAGGGAGCATTGAAGTTCCTTGGCCAAGACAAATAAGATCACCAAAATGACTTCGGGCTTTGTTCTTACCCCAGAGTGATGCCTTTCCGATCATGCCTTTCTCTCACAATCTTCAATAGGGGTAGGCAGTTTCATACCCCCTGAACTTTTTAAGCATGGAAGGAATGGTGACTTGCTCAGTAGTAAGGTCGACATACACCTCATGGGCAACAAATTTCCCTTTAGACTTTTTGTTTAAGGAGTTCCCTCCTTCTTCAATTGCAGCTGGGTCACTGAGGACGACCGTAGCCTCTGGTTCTGAGGGCAGAATGTCAATGGGTTGATCCATGTTGTTGCCTTGTTCATCTTCAACATCAGATAACTCTTCTGACTTCACGCGTTTGCTTGGCGCTCGATCTTGTTTAGGCAGGAACACTTCGAAATCCGGGGCTTCAAGTCTCTTCACGAAGTTAGCAACGTCAGGAGGGGTTCGTAGTTCTTCGAGGCTTATGATCTGGTTGGAACAACGCCAGATATTGTTGTTGATGAGGTTGTTCTTAAAGCATTGGTGAAACTTCTGACCCCAATTCTTCCTGGCAAAGGCTCGAAGTTGGGCAAATATTGTCGAAGCTTCCTTGAGGTGTTTTTTCCGCAACTGTTGGATAGTCACCTTGCAAACTAGAAGACAACCATTGTTAAAATAATATATATATATATATATATATATATATATATATATATATATACCATCAGGAGTCTATTTGAATGATTGACGCCTCAGATTCTCTTGGTTGTAGGGTCGACCATTTTCCCAAACACCGCTAACAAAGATGAATCGGTACTTCCACGATCTGTCAGCTTCCAACAAGTTGTTTACAATTTTCTTTGGGTTGGCAAGGGAGGAGTATAAAAAAGGGAGCTTCAGAAATTTAGATAGCCCAGATATTCCTATATATTGTTTCATGGAAATTGGGATCCCTGATAGTCGTGAGGCCATGATGGTCGACATCAAGGTGTACCTAGCGTTAGGGGTCAGTTGGGTCGGGTATATCCCGAGGATCTCAAAGTACCTAACGATTTCAGGATCAAGGGTAAGTCGCAGACCTCAATTGAAAAGTTCAGTGAAAAAGACTATCTCCCGACCCTCTACAGATAAAGGAGTCTCACCAGGTTTGGGAAAACAGACATTGACACTCTGGGGAATTCCCCAAATCCTCTTCAAACTCTCTTCTTCGTCATGAGAGTATTATAGGTATTTGCCGTCGAATAAGGACAAGATATGTTCATTAGTTAGACGAACGTGGTTACCAGTTACGATGTCGGCTGTTCCAGGTGGCAGCGGTTCCCTTTCGACACCATCGATAATTATTGTTGGTAGGTGGGTCGGAGCGTTTGCGTCGACGTTTTCATTCTCAATTTCTACCGGTCTGGGTAATTCGACAGGCGCGTCATCAGTTTTGGCCAGTGCGGACTTCTTGGTGGATTTTGGGTCGGTCGTCCTAACATCTCTGTTTTCGGCCCCCGTTGGTGCAGAGACTTTAGAGGAAGGATTAGGGGCGATTTTGTCAGCAGCGTCGTTGTCAACCTTTATCAATACAATTGGCTTGGAAGGTTTGTGCAAGGATTTTTTAGCATGTTTCTCCTCATCCTTCCCCGATGCAACTCATTTGGGTGAAGATTTATGGCTAGCTCTATAGATAACTTTGCCTCCAAGACCCGCCGATGCAAATTTAGTGGAGGGCTTGTGAGTTGGTTGAATATCTCTGCAATTACCACACCCATGGGTGGGTACTTATCAGCAGACGTCAATTTGCGAGGAGAAGGGGTTGCGAGGGCAGAACTTGAGTTGTTGTGGGTTCGAACATGGCCAGGCGTTGTAGCTCCGGCTTTTAACGCAACAACCTCTTTGCGTTTCCTCTTCTCCTCATTTGTTAGAACTACCCACTTGGCGCTAGTCGCACTGTTGGGGCCGGTTCGACACCCTATAATGTCAGGGGTCAGTTGAACGTACTCGTGCGGAGGAGTGGACGAGGAGCTAGAATCACCCACAGGCAAAAATGGAGTTTTGGATCGGTTGATGATATCTCGAGCTCTTGAAGGGTTGGGAAGATTTCAGTATTAGGCCTCCTGGGAGAAGAGCGAGCAGTAGGGATATGCCTCAACGAAGAAGCTCGTTGGGAGGTCGGAAGAAAGATTCGAAGGTCCGAAATTTTTGGGTTTTGGAAAGATCAACGGATCCGATCCTAGTAGTGTAACAGGACCTATGTGGATCAACCCGACGGCTCGATATTCTTCTGCCCGGTCGGAAATTTGGAAATAGTCGATAAAACCAAAGACTGGTTTCTTAGGAGCGTCAGTTTTCTTTGTGGGCCTCTTGCGAGTCGGAGGCCTTCTCATAAACTAAAGTAGAACTTCTCTCTCTATAAAAGGAAAAATAACCAGATTTTATCTCTCCAAAAAAGAACTTAGTGGAAATGAAAGTAAGAGAATAGAACTATTTATAGAAGAAGCAAGCGTGGTAAAGATCCGCTCCATAGAGAAACGTAATTGAAAAGAGCCTCCGGAATATCAAGAGTCGTTTAACTAAAATATTGGTTAAAGTACGACCCAATTACCATGAGATACGTGTCCAACCGAGCGGCTGCAGTAGACCTAGGGGCTAGGGTTGTGACATGCATGTAGGTAGCTAATTATGAAAAATAAGCTGACAAATTAGAGGATGACACGTGGATGGGCCAGTGACCCGGCTATATGGGGAAGCATGGTGGGATTTGAAGAGATTGAATTGATCCCAAGCCCACGACAACGGCCCAAATAGTTTTAATTTAGCCTTGTATGTATCCAATTTATCGCGACACAATGCGTAAAAGAGTCGAGGCCGGGAAAAAAAAGCACAAAGGGTCGGTAAAGAGTTGGTGCTTGGCCAAAAGAGCATAAAGGGTCGACATTTTGGATCAGAGGTGAAGGGTCGACATGATCGTTATACATGAAGAGGTTCGACAGATTACCTTACGAAGAATCCCGACCCTACACTTCTGCGCTCGATTAGTTTTTGCTCGACCCTCCGCAAAACTAGGGGGCTACCGATAAGGGCATAAAATACCAAGGGTAACAAAGGTTCCAATTTGTAAAATATGAATTTATATGGACTTAATTGTAAAGTAAGAAATATGTGACATAAGTGTAAATATGGGGGGTAACATGTAATTAGAGTAAATATGGCATGTGACAACGAGTCCCTCCAGTGTCACTATATAAGGAAATATCATGTCCCACAAAAAGGGACCTTCTAATGATTAGTACTTTATTTTGACTACATTCTCTCTATATAATTTTGTATTTATTCACATGACACCATTCTTTTCATACATGTTTCCCGATAGTCAACTCTAGACATTCCGAGACTTATCAGTTTTAACTAAGAGTAAGAGCAAATTTATGTTTTTTATTTTTTGATGACTGTAAAGAACAAGGAGAAACTGATTAAAAATAGTCTTAATCAAAGTTTTAACATGGAGACTTTGTTCTTAAATTTGCTTTAAGCTTGTATCTGCTAATATTGAACTTCCAATGTATTGCACTTCTATCATAATGAAGTTAATCCTTTTATTTTCTGCTTGTATACATATTTTAACCCATCAATCAAAACCATGTATTTACTTATCATAGATTTTGCATCTATTACTACAAAAAAATATGGATAGTTATGAGATGGTTTAGCAACTATCAAAACAATGTATTTAGTTATACCAAGTTTCGCATCTATCATATTATAATATATTGATTATCCAAGGTTGCGCATCTATCAAAATGTTAAGTATTTATTTATCCAAGGTTCTGCATCTATCAGAACCATGTATTTTGGTTTCAATCGTTTCGCGACTACAATAAACATATGAATTTCGTTACACAACGTTTCATATCTAGTGAAATCAGTAAATTTGTTAAGATTGTTTCACATCTATCAACTCGATCTAGTTTTCTTATTACACGTTTCGCATCTATCAGGTGAATATATAACATAAGGTTTCACATCTATCATCCATCAAAATGTTCCAATCTATTGTCATTATGACAAAACAACTCAGTAAACTAAATGTATAAAAAATTACACTTATCTTACAAAATGTCTACGCATTTTTATCTATTATGACTATATTTACGACAACAAGAACACATTATAGAACGAATACTTAATTCTCCTATAGATGGAATTCTTTTTTTCTTAGGTTGTTGAGCTGTCCTTTTTAAAATTAGAGGAAGTGCATCTGGAGAATTTGTTGAAGTAGATGTTTGACCGAAAGTAGTAAATGCAGCTATACCACATGAATATGTTGTCTTATAAGAGCTTACAAAATAGCATGGCTCAACATATTTTATAGGATCAACATCTATATAAAATAACTCAACTAAATTATGAGAATAAGGGACATACTCATGTTGCCACCTACCAAAAGAACAAGTACGTACACTAAGATCAACAACCATAACAGGATCACAAAACACTTCATGCAAAAGAACAGTAGACAAATGAAATATCCATGGACAACCTTTTTCCATATTAGCTTTAAACCTTTTATCAAATTCAAGACACAAATCACTAGTCCAACGTTCAGCATCACCAAAACGTCTCGAAATTTGACTCATTTGTAAAACTCTAATCCAATCAATTAACTCCAGTATAGGCAAACCACAAAATTATTTAACTTGAATGTTAAAAGACTCAGCTGGAATAGACGCCATAGAACCATACCTCTTAATTTTGAAAAAAGCACAAACATATTTGTTGGGAGATAAATTATCACAAAAACATTCAACCTTCTCACCTCCTTGTTTAAGAAAATCATCTATATAATAAATAAATAAATTTTGATTAGCAGCATATGCACATCTTTTAAATAGTTGAACCATAGTATCCTTAAATGTTGTCGATGTAGCCCTTAAATAATGTCTCAAATGATTTAAAAGATGGTAAATACAGTATCCATGATGACAATCTGGAAATATAGCAGATACAACATTAACAATACCTAAATGAAAATCACTAATAAATGTGATTTGTCGACCCGCAAGATGGGGTTTCAACATCTCCAAAAAACATAAGCAATTCTCGGTATCTTCAGACGAAACAATACTAAATACAACAGGGAAAATTCATATAACAAACATATAAAAGATAATATATCATAAATGACTGAATAAAAGGGGTTTCACATCTATCAATTTACTTATAAAGTACGTATAACATCTACCATATTAGACATAATTATTTAACATCTATAAACTTACTGATACATTATTGTTTCGCATCTACTGTACTAGACATGTCTGTTTCACATCTACCTCTTTACTGATACTCAAATATTTTGCGTCTATCATGTTACTTATACCAAGGTTTCACATCTAACATATTATAAACAAAGCCTGTTTTAGCAGTAAGATAAGAAAAATAACATATATTACAATATAAAACAATAAATAACAATAAATAACAAAAACTCACCATTGTTACCATCTTTAGTTATGGCATATATCAACACCCTTTTATATTTCTCCAATAAAAAAGTTCCATCAATAAATACAACTTGACGACAATAATTGAAACCATAATGACAAGAACCGAATGCTACTTGACGACAAGAATTGAAACCATAAAGTCAAGAATCGAATGCTACGAAACAACGCTTGAAAACATTGGTCTAAAGAATACTCTCGTAGGTAATCACTGTTGCTATCAAGAATCTTTAATGTCTTAAAATATTTCTTAAGTAATTTATACGAAGTAGAACTATCTCCATATACAACCTTCTTAGCTTTCTCTAAAGCAAGCCATGAAACACGGTATCTAAATTGTAGTCATTTTCTAAATATGATTTCACACTTGTAGTTGTAAAATATTCTCTCCTCCTAATACATTCACGTATTTCGTTTGCAATCAAATCCGATGACAAATGATTTCTATTTTCTTTGCTAAAACCAATCCCACATGTATGAGTTCAGACATACTTTTTAATAATGAAAAAACAGTAAACTTCCTTTGTTTAACATATAATCTCTAAGGACATCCCTTTTGAATATTTTTTCATGCAATAGACAATTACTCTTTGTTTATTGTTATGAAAATATTTAAAAGTAAAAACTTTTTGTAAAGCCAACCGACTAACAACTAATCTTAAACCTACTGCACCCTCTTCAAACACCTGCCTAACACCACTAATTTCATTAACCCAACCAACATTAGCAAGTGCTTTGTGCTTGTGACAAATAACAGTAACACCAAAAGTTTCACCAGTTTATCCACAAACAATGTCTTCATTTGAAGCTTCAAATATACTTTGAGCAGTTTCTTTAATATTATCACCACCAACAACATCACCTTCAACTTTAATAGTAACAATCAAAACACCCAAACTATCAACAACTGATACCAAAACAATTAAATCATCATCACAATCTAAGATAACATTTTCTAGATCACCAAAATCGAGTATCTTCGCATAATCAAGTAAAAACACAATCAAAATCATACGAAAAACAAAACAAAACCAAGAAAATCGAATCAAAATTTGATAATCACCTAGTAGGGCACTGTTCTTCTCACGTACAGAGGAAAAAATCGAGCAAAAAAAAGATGAAGTATGGTTGTTAAGAGGTTTTATATAAGTGAGTAGGGGTATTTAGGGTATCTGTGGGTTTTTAATAGTAAATATTTGATTAAAACGGGTCTTTCTCGGAGAAATATGAAAATATAGGTCTTAAGTGGATAATAGTTAGGGTTTTGGGTCTTCAATGGTACTCAACCGTATAATTAATTTATTTGAAATATTAAATAAACTATTTTTAATATCGAAATATAATTAAAATATATCAAATAAATATCATAAGTATTTATCGTTTACGATATACATATCTTAATTATCGAAATTCAAACTAATTAACGCATATAAATTAATTTTAAATAATCATATAAAAAAGGAGCATCGATATCACGGTTGTTGTAACGCTATCCTGTTAGCAGGGAACACATCTCTAAATTTTTATCGCACATATTTTTTTGAAATGCCACGTCGGGAGCAAAAGCTGTTAAATGGATAGTGAAACTGATAGAGTTAACTAGTTTATCACCCATACTCGTTCGTAGGTGAATAAATCTGATAGAAATATTATTAATGAGTTCGATTTTTATATTTATCAATATTTGAGTGTTAATAAATGTACGTTTTTTATTTTAAGGTTTTATTTTAAAGTTAGAGTTATGTGTTATTTTTTTAACATAATAATTTTTATATAAAATATATTGGTGATTTTGGAGAAAAAAAAAAGTTACCTCCATATTATTCTTTATGGCGATTTTGAATTCAATTTTATGCCTTTTAAACAAACCACCTATATCACTAATTCCTCCTAAAATCCGAAAATAATTACGTTCATTTAAATTGATCAACCAAATAACATGATAAACAATGCGATATTTTTTTAACTTAAAAATTTAAGGACAAAATGTTAGCCGAACCGATATAGAAATAGTAGCCCAGGTCCTATTTTGATTGTTTTTATTTTACTTTTCAACCCATCACGAATTGACCCTTTCTCTTATAGAGACATTTGTAGAGTTTTTGACTCCTCGAGAAGCTGATTGTTACACGATCGAGTGCTTTTTATTTTCAAAAAGGGCGGGAATGAACTTCGATTTTTACTTCCATTTGAGAAGACGATGTTGCTCACAATCGTCATGGGTTGCCACCCCACCCCTAATTTACACCGGCCGTCTCCGTCGTACAGTACCATTCCTTCTCCGGCCTGCATCTTTTGTCTTCGGGGGATAACGATGAGTAGGTAATTACGATTCATAACCTAATTTTGAATTTGAAGTGATTAGTATGATATGAGCTCTAGTTTGCTTACAGATTTCACTGTATTGTTAGGTTTATTCTGAAGAAATCTCGAGAGACCAATGCTTCCATATAATTTAATTTGCAATTTTGGATACCATGATATATACATTTCTAGTTTGTTATGGTACTGAAGATATCATATGCTATGCGTATGCATGATTAGGATATTTAAGCTATTATAGAGTAAGTTGATCGAAAGTGTAGTTTATCTTGAACTTATTTCTTCAAATAGAAGACTAGAGAATACGACCTCCATTGAAGACTATAGCGATTTAACATTTCAGGATTGAGAATGGATTAAGCAATTGAGTCCTAAGTAACACTATTTTCCTCCTCCTGCTGTATTATTAGAATTAGCTTTGAGGTTTGAACACCTTGTAGCTGATGGTGTCACAATCTTGGTCTAATACTATAGTCTCTCATGCATTGCAGATTGTCGGCCAATTGCTATGGACATATAGCTATTAAACAAACAGTATCAGCACATTGTTTCATAGGAAGGAGGAGTTTCTTTTGAAAGGTTTTGCATCCACGTTCAACTACAATATCTTATTCTTTTCATCTTTTGTATGTAATTTAGACAAAAGTCTTATCAATTTTTTATCTTTGATCTTCTAGATGCATCACATGTTATACAACATGTTTATCTACCTGTCCGTCTTCCAGAATTATTTGGTGTCGGAGTCAGGAGTCGAACTCAATAAACTAGAACTTTTGTCTGCAAGCCTACAAAGTTCGTTTAAAGATCTCATTCATCTCCTAACGCCACACCGATGTCTACTTGTGGGAAAACTAGGTAATATAACATCTCAAATTGTGGTCTAAAAGGGATTATAAGATGTTTTATAGTCTGATTTAAAACCAGAATGGGACCTAGGATTCAGGCAGACATGTCAAATTTAGTAATGTATTGATCAAATATCAATCTTGGTAATAATTGGACCTGAATAATCTTGCTCCCTTACAAATAAAATAATATTTACCAAAAAAATCTCAATTTGTCCAAAATGTTAAGCATGTTGGTTCCAGAATATATGAATATTTAAACACGAAAACCGGTTATTGAAAAACTATGGCCTCTGAGATTGAGTAGAAACGGTAATTGAATACTTCTTGGAGGTTTTCTTCTTCTTTAAGGTGTTGAACAAGTCCAGTCATTTTTATATTTATCTTTTAGTTGAGTTCTATGCCACTTGATTAACATTGCCATTGCATTTTGTTCTATTGAAGATGTCAACTGAAACTTATCATGGATTCTCCCATTTCCCGTTTGATCACGAATCAAAGATACATGTAAGTTTTTATAAGATGTTTTGACTGTTATATAGAAAATATCATCTGTATGATTTTGAACATCTTTGGGTTGTAATGTCCGTCTTATTCAAGTTATTGACAGAATATATATTCTTGTAGGTTATAAAAATTGAGAAAATTTATCCTTTCATTGACTAAATATAGTTAGCCAATACTTTACGAACTAAGAACTCTTAACTCAAATAAGAATCGCAAAATAATTGTAAATATGGGTTATAAGACGCCCATTTTGAGTAGTGTAAGCAAGAGCAAGGAGGATCTAAAACCTACAAATTCCCCGAAATCGCCAATGACAAAACGTAAGAAGCATATTGAAGTAATAAAGTACCAAAAAAACAAGTGTGTCACCAAAATACACAAGCAACTTTATATTGGTTCATGGATATGTTTATGTTTATTATTTAGTAGGAACATCAGAAATTATTTTAATTTACGGCAGTAATAAATTTGGCTTGTGAAAACATTTTTTATTTTTATTTTCTATGTTTTAGTTCTTTGCTTAAATCTCTAAGTTTAATCTTTGATGTCTCTTAGATTCGTTGAATCTCTAAGTTGAGTGTTTAATGGTTTTTACATTATAAATGACACAATGAATATCAAACAGGCAAAAGAGGAGGATGAGAAAAAAGATTATAGTCCAAAGAGTAAACAAATGGAGAACACCTTTAGTATATCAGGTAGTAGCACTGACAATTCTATCTTTTGTACTTCGCCCGAAACACCAAAATCTGTACTTCCGGAGCCACGAGGTAGGGGTGAGTTTGCGAATCCTAGTTCAAATCACCTTTGGAATCTTCGTTTTCAAGCGCTCGAGAAAATGAGTCCGATTGACGTGAAACGTCTTGCTAAACATATCTCGTCACATAAGGTAGGTCCAGATTTAAATGCCTTGAGCCCGAAGGAGATTATTGACAAGAAATTAAGTTTTCCGTCCCAGCCTTTGGTGGTGGCTCAACCGGTTTTGACACCAATATCAGTGGTGGCTCAACCGTTTTTGACGCCAATAGTGGTGGGGTCGACGACATCACTACCTCCACAGCAGGTGGATTCTGATCTGACACCACCACAGACTTCGTGGACAACTGTGGCGGCACATATAGTGACGCCACAGCAATCCTTGTTGCAACAAAACCTAGTAGTCCTTCCGCAACGGCTGCCATCACCGCCACCGTGGCCACCATCACCGATGTTGCAAGAAACTGCATTTGTGGCGACAAAATTGTCTCCACCATTGCCTTTGCCGCAGTCAACTCTGGTTACAAAAGTAGCTACCCCTGCACCACCACCGTCAGTGCCTTCTTCATCACGACCACCAGCATTTGCAAAAACTAGTACCTCTCCAATAGCAACACCTATTCCAATACCCAGTGGAGCTACTCCACCACATACTGGAGCTACTCAACCACCACATGGCAGAACTACTCCAACGCAATTGCCACCACCACATGCTGGAGCTCCTCATTCACTACCAACATCATATGCCAGAGTTTTGCTTCCACCACCACCACATACCAAAGCTGCTCCACTACCATCGCCACCTCCACATGCTGTAGCTACAACACCACCACCACATGCCAGAGTTTTGCCTTTACCACCACCACCACATGCCAGAGTTTTGCCTCCACCACCGCCGCCACATGCCAGAGTTTTGCCTCCACCACCACCGCCACCACCACATGCCAGAGTTTTGCCTCCACCACCACCACCGCCTCCACATGCCAGAGTTTTGCCTCCACCACCACCACCACCACCGCCACATGCCAGAGTTATGCCTCCACTACCACCACCACCACCGCCACATGCCAGAGTCTTGCCTCCACCACCACCACCACCGCCACGTGCCAGAGTTTTGCCTCCACCACCACCACCACCACATGCCCGAGTTTTGCCTCCACCACCACCACCACCACATGCCCGTGTTTTGCCTCCACCACCACCACCACCACATGCTGGAGCTCCTCCATCACTACCACTAGTGCCACTTGCCATGGCTGCTCCACCACCTCCCCTGTTACCATTAGTAAAAGGAGCCACCCCACCACCACCACCAACAACAGCACGGTTACTAAACGGAGGGATGCCGCCTCTACCACCAATATCATTCCCAAACAGATCCACTGCGGGTCCACCACCTCCTCCAGGTGTAGAAAGATGCGTGCAACCCAAGAAAGCCACTACAAAACTTAAAAGATCAACACAACTAAGCAAACTTTACAGGATTCTTAAGGGAAAAGCCGAAGGACGTAGCTTTGAGCCAAAATCAGGCAGTGGAAGAAAATCTAATGGAGCCGGCTCGACCTCTGGTGGAAAGGGTTCAATGGCCGATTGCCTTGCCGAAATTACAAAGAGGTATAGAAAATTATTAAAAATCAAAAAGTGAAAACGAAGCAAACTTTGAAAAATAGATAAAAAAAATTCTAACTTTTTTTCTTAAATTTTTCTGCAGATCAGCACACTTCATTAAAATTGAAGAAGATGTAAAGAATTATTCGCAACCAATCAATGCTATCATTACTGAAATTAATAAGTTCCAGACTAAGGACATTACTGAGTTGCTCCAGTTTCACCAGAAAGTGGAGTCTTTGCTCGAGAATCTATCAGACGAAACTCAGGTGAGGGAGATACTATAATTTTACATGTATCCAAATCCAAACTAAAAAATTGAATATTTTTATGGAATTGTTAGAAAAGAACAAACCTTTCAACTAAAATGTTTTGGGTGTATAAATTTGTAAGAACACTATTGTTAAGTTAACAGATATGTCAGGCTCTTAGTAGTTTTCAAACTTAGATCACAATTGTTATATGAACTGCAGGTGTTAGCAAGATTCGAAGATTTCCCTCAAAAGAAACTTGAAGCATTGAGATCAGCAGCTGCAACATACATGAAATTGCATAAGATTCTAACCGAAATGCAAAACTGGAAGTTGGAGCCTCCCATGAATAAGCTTTTGGAAAAAGTTGAAACATATTTTACCAAGGCAAGTTAATCTTAAAACATGAATAAATAATCGCTGTTCGAATCATGTATTTTATTGTTTAGTTTTCGTATATTAATATGTTAAAAGTATAACAAACAGGTCAAACTAATCTTGGATGCAGTCGAGCGAAATAAAGACGAAGATATGAAAGAATTCAAAAGCCACAATATTCATTTCGACTTCCAGATACTTGTACAAATTAAAGAAGCAATGGTCGATATTTCTTCGAACTGCATGGAATTAGCCTTAGAGGTAAGAAACAAATTTCTTGACCGAATAAAATGTGTAAAATTATCTCAAAATTTATGCTAGAAGGTTTTTAAGAATAGTTTTCTGACAATCTGAATCGTGTTTAGGCTAAAGCAAGTAAACCAATTGGTTGCGGTAAAATCTTATGGAGGGCGTTTCAATTCGCGTTCAGGGTTTATAGTTTTGCTGGAGGACAGGATGATCGTGCTGAAAATCTTACAAATGAACTCGCTTATGAAATTCAATCGGTTCCTGATGAGTTACAGTGATTGTCGCTTTTTCAAAATGCCTAGGAGCAGTTTGTTCCCTTTTCTATTTTTAAGAAGAGAAAGGTTGATATTTTTTTATAAGTGTTGATAATGTATATTTAAAAAAGGTTGGATTGTTTTTTAGAAAAAATAAAATACTTGGGACATTTGATTGTGTTCGTCGACTCTTCATGTTTTGCTTCTGTATTATATATTTTTATATCTAATTTGTATGGAACAATATTATCAACCTATGCTTTTTTAAGGTAGTCTAAATCTCTACCCAGAAATCTACACTCACTTTTCCTTATTCTCTTTCTTTTCTTTTCGATTCGAGAAGAGAAATGAAGCTCTGCTGTCAAGTATCGTCCTGTTACTCTGAAGTATCAATTCTATAATTTTTTGTTGTTCTTAGTAACAGATCTTGAGATAAGAGATTAGGTGCAGAGAAATTTAAGCATATTTGAATGCATTGCAAAGCAAAATCAAAGACCTTTGTTCTTCTATTGTTCTTCATTTTGGGTTTAAACGCGAAAGTAATATACTTTGTGATGTATTGTGTTGATGTAATGTCGCTGATCAACTTGAGTGGCTAATCTTTGTTTCTAAACGTTGATATATTACACATCAGAAATTCAAATGTTTACTGGCTGACTAAATTTTGCGCCTTGAAATACAAAGATGCTCACTTTTGAGCTTTGACTATTACGTTCCGCGATAACTAAATAGTTCGAAATATTTACTCTGTTACTAAATTCAAGATATTTTTTCTTATTCTATTTATTTATTTTGATTAAAAAAATATTAATTATATTCTATCATTTTTTTTAATACTAGTGTGTGGATTTTATTTTTTTCGTTGGATACTTATTCCGGTAATATTTGATTGGTTGTTTTATAGTTTAAAACTATAAACTAATGTTATTGTGTGAATTGGGGTTTGCTATAAGCTTATAACATTTTACCGCATCAAATCAAATATAATAAAACTAAATATAATAAAATAATGATAAATATTCATTATAAAGTTTTTATTGAACTTAAAGATCATTGCTTAATTTTCCAATAACGGAGAATTGTCTACTTTCTTTTCTCGACAAGAATATCACCAATCACTTCTGGTTCTCCACCATCAACAAAAAGTACAATACCTGAAATATCAAAACCAATTGCAACATCAGAAAAGCTTCATCAACACCAATCTACGATATTACTAGGTTAATTTAAAATTAAGATATTTATGATCACATTGTATGATTTTTTAGCAATCTCAGAAGATAAAAACACTTAATCGTATGTAACAGAGCACCTAACACAAATATATATAGGCCTATGAAATTTTGAGTTAACCAAAACGTAACACGAAAACAAACATGTTTACGAAAAAACTAACCGTTGTATTGTCTTCGCATATTAATAGGTAGAACCCAACGCTCCCAATCTACGCGTTTTCGAACTTTGTAGCCGCAAACTTCTACTTCTGTTGAATTTTGAATTGCCTTTTTGACAATATTTATATCGATGGGATCCATTAATTTAGCGATTCTTGGAAAATTAGCAACAAGTTCGATTGGAACCCAACCAGAATCATCCATATAGCTCCGTAGATATAGATCAGTAATCATATTATCATAAGAAAAATAATATTCTATTTGAATTTCTATTATAGAGTAACCCAAATCCTCCATATGAGACATGAAAATATAAAATACCTCAGAGTACTTCAGTACAAAAAATAGATATATGAATGATACGAAGAAGGTATTAGTTTATATTTATAGACTAAAATCTTGTATTAAGATTAGATATTTACAGATGGTACCGTTAAAAATAGATAGAATTAATAATTTGAATTGAAAAGATGTATGGATAGAGTTAATAATTTGAATAAAAATAAAAAGATGAGTAAATATAGGAGTAGATAAATTTAAAATCTTAACCAACTCTTTAATGGATAAAGAATATATTGATAGCTGATAGGATCAATAATCTGAATTAAAAAAATACAAAACGGAGTAAATATAGGGATAAATGAATGTAAAATCAACTAACGGCATTATAGATAAACGATTGAGTAGATTTTCAAGGCAGGACTTATAGTTATACGGCTAATGACTATTATTATGGTAAAATGAGCGGGAGTGAATTTCAATTTTTATTTACATCTGAGAAGATAATATTGCTCACCATTGGGTTGCTGCCCACCGTAAATTTACACCGGCCGCCGCCTCAGTCGTACCGAGTACAGTATCATTCTTCTTCTGCGGCCACCTCTTGTCTTCCGCGAATAACAATGAGTAGGTAATTACGATCCTAACCTAATTTTGAATTTGTAGTAATTAATGTGATATGAGTCTTAGTTTGTTTGCAGATACCACTGTATTGTTAGGGTTAGGTTTATCTAGATGAAATCGAGAGAGACCGATGCTTACATATAATCTATTTTGCAATTTTGAGGACGATGATATATACATCTCTTCAACTTACTCCTTCAAATAGAAGACTAGAGAATAAGACTTCCATTGAAGACTATGGCTATTCTTGATCCATCTTCTCTCGCGATTTTATTATTTTATTATTCGGAAATTGTTTCCGAATGGATTCAATATTGACAAATTGTAGAAAGCGACGAGATTTAGATAATCGGTGGTGGACGTTTTCTCGCTTCCTTTGGTATAGTCATTTCTAATATTTTGTAAGCTTTTGTGTTTGATTTGTCGTCATCGGCAAGGTAACAGATATCTCTATGGTGTAGCCAATCTTTGTCGCTATTGGAGTTCTTCGGCCTTACTGTTTGATCGTGGTGGAGTTTTTCAAGTCGACAAAGCTGACCATGTTCACTCTAAAAGGTTTACATACTAGTCGAGAATTTAGTTGTACTTAACAGTTTTTAGTTGTTCCGATTCATACAAGTGTTGGCCATTCGCCTTTTTAGATACTTAAGGGATGACTAACTGCGACCAGACATGTTTCACCTGAAAATTCTATCCAAACTAGTCTCTACAAATCTTTTTCACTTAGATTTGCGGTATCTAGATTGCAGTTCGGATTTAGGAAGATAGGTGCATTATTTGTAGGGTTAATTATGTTAGAAAATCCTGGTTAGATGCAGTAACACATTATTTACATCTAGAAAAACTGGCAGGGGCACTTGTTATAGCAGCACTAGATAGCAAGACCATATTTTCAAGGCTATTTTATCGATCGAGAATGGATTAACCAATTGAGTCCTAACACTATTTTCTTCTTTGGCCTGTTTTATAAGAAAAAGCTTCCGAGTTTGGATACCTTGTGGTTGGTGGTGTCACAATCTTGTTCTCTTACAATAGTCTCTCTTGCATTGCAGGTTGTCGGCTAATTGTTTCATACGAAGGAGGAGTCTCTTTTAAAGGTTTTGCATCCACGTTCAACTACAATATCTTATTCTTTTCATCTTGTCTCTGTACTTTATACAAAAGTCTTTTACTTACATCTAAGAAGATAGTTTTGCTCACCATCGTCATGGAGTACATTATCATTGGAGTACATTATCATTCCTTCTTTTGCGGACACCCCTTATCTTCTGGGGATAACAATTAGTAGGTAATTACAATTCGTAACCTAATTTTGAATTTGAAGTACTTAGTGTGATATGAAACCTAATTTGTTTACAAATACCACTGTATTGTTAGGTTTAGGTTTATCCGGATGAAATCAAAAGAGACCATGTTTCCATATAATTTAATTTGCAATTTTGAATACGATAATATATACGTCTCTAGTTTGTTGATGTAACTATTGAAGGGATCATATGTGTACGAATTAGTAGGATATTTTAGCAATTATTTAGTAAGCTGATCATAGTTCAGTTTCTCTTCAGCTTACTCCTTCAAATTGAAGACCTTGTGGTTGGTGGTGTCACAATCTTGTTCTCTTACAACAGTCTCTCTTGCATTGCAGGTTGTCGGCCAATTGCTATGGATGTATAGCTATTAAACAAATAGTATCAATGCATTGTTTCGTACGAAGGAGGAATCTCTTTTAAAGGTTCAACTACAATATCTTATTCTTTTCATCTTCTCTGTGTACTTCATACAAAAGTCTTTTATCTTTGATCTTCTAGATGCATCACATTCACGTTCAACTACAGTATCTTATTCTTTATATCTTCTGTGTGTACTTCATACAAAAGTCTTCTATCTTTGATCTTCTAGATGCATCACATGTTTTCTACATGTATGTCTTGCAGATCTTTTTGGTGTCGGAGTCATGAGTCGTACTTAATAAACTGGAACTTTTGTATGCAAACCAACATAGTTTGGTTTAAAGATCTCATTCATCTTCTAAAGCCACACCGATGTCTACTTGTCAGAAAACTAGGTAATATAACATCTTAAATTGTGGTCCAAATGGGATTCCAAGATGTTTTATAGTCTGATTTAAAACCAGAATGATACCTAGGATACAAATTGACATGTCAAATTCAGCAATATAGTTAGCCAATACTTTACAATTCAACTAGGAACTCTAACTCAAATAAAAATCACAAAATAATTGTTAATACGGGTTATAAAAACGCCCATTTTGAGTAGTGTAAGCAAGAGCAAAAGAGGATCTAGAGCCTACAAATTCCCCGGAAACGCCAATGACAAAACCTTAAGAAGCAGAATAAAGTAATAAAGTACCAAAAACAAGTCACGAAAATACCCAGGCAACTTTATACTTGTTTGTGGATATGTTTATGTTTTTTATTTTTAGTAGAAACATCAGAAATTATTTTTACACATGCCAGAGTTTTGCCTTTACCACCACCACCGCCATATGCCAGAGTTTTGCCTTTACCACCACCACCGCCATATGCCAGAGTTTTGCCTCCACCACCACCACCACATGCCAGAGTTTTGCCATCACTACCACCACCGCCACGTGCCAGGGTTTTGCCTCCACCACCATATGTTGGAGCTCCTCCATCATTATCACCAATGCCACTTGCCACGGCTGCCTACCACCTCTCCAGTTACCATTTTTAAGAGAAAGAGCCACCCCACCACCATATGTTGGAGCTCCTCCATCATTATCACCAATGCCACTTGCCACGGCTGCCTACCACCTCTCCAGTTACCATTTTTAAGAGAAAGAGCCACCCCACCACCACCAACAACAACAACAACACGGTTACTAAACGGAGCAATGCCGCCTCTACCACCAATATCATTCCCAAACAGATCCACTGCAGGTCCACCACCTCCTCCAGGTGTAGAAAGATGCTTGCAACCCAAGAAAGCTACTACAAACTCACTGATAAGTTGTGAAAACCTTACTGATCACCATCATCACTATGCCCTAAGCTTCTACTTCTAGCCACAAACTCACGACCACTCAACTATACTCCTCTAAACTATCATTTTCTGGAACAATATACATTACAGTAAAAGCAAGATTTGTTTTCAACCCTAATCTATCTCTCTAATCAAAACTTCATCAACAAGATAACCAACCTGCAAGACCACTATCCTTAGGGACCTCAAAACTTAAAATCTTACCTCTGCAAAGTCGCGTCTCCATGGATTTGGTCGTGCCTAATATCAACAACTTTGATGCCGATCATGTTGTACCTGCTGCAATCGTGGCTGTCTTCTTCCCGTCACCGACATCAATACTTGCAAACATATGAATTTGATATATGTTTAACCTATAACCCTGCCTGCCAAGTCACCGTTGTTTGACCTATGTTGCATTTGTACCACTAATTTTTGTTCGTCCCCAAAACGAGTCATTGATGTTTTAAATCGTTAAGTTTTTACCACTGGCGTGTGCGAATTCACAAAAAGCTTACACGTATCACCCCAATGTACCAATGTTTGTTGGGTATATGGTCACCTGTTAAATCCTACCCAATACCCTGGTTATTAGTTTTACCTTTTTACTTTAACTTTTACTATTTATGTTTTTACCATTTTAACTTTTACTATTTATGTTTTTACCATAAATATTATTAATTTATGCATTTTAACTAACCGAGCCCATTTAATAAATATGACCTGACCCATTTATTATTTAGACCCACTTAATTAACCCGTTTAAATTATCGGCCCATATTACTTAATGAGTGTTGAACATCTCCACCTTACTAATTAAAGCTCTAACCAACTGGACCGAGAAGCACTTACCATAAAACACGTAAAGTCTTTATCATCCCCTTGTTTATCTTGTTTCTCTAAGCAAACCGCCCATTACCACCACCTTGCTCCTTTAGATCTATAAGCAAACCAATGAACACCAGACATTTGCACCCTAAATAAAATATTTTGTTTAGGGATTAAATTTTATCCCTATAATTTTTTAAATTTACATTTTCAAGTTTGAGATTTTCGTTCTGATTTTAACGATGTAAACTAAGATTTTTTTTATTTTTTTTTAAACCAAGATCTTTGATTAATATTGAAATTAGAAACATCAACTAGATAACAAAACCACAAAAAAGAAAACAACCCATCGATTTCTAAGATCGAATGAAATTTACAACTAGAAACCTAAATCCCCAAATTCCAAACCTAAGAGCTTGTAAACTTGTTCCTTCTAATACAACATGTTTAGTCAATTCATCGGTTTTTTTGGTAGCTTCTTACGGACCTTCAGTTTCTTTTCGGCTGCTACGACGGTTAACAGAGATTTTTCGACGACTTTCTTCTAGAGAGAGAGATTAATTTGAGAGAGAGATTTTTCGACGACCTTCTGCTTTGGGTGCCATTGTTGATTTTTATTTGGAAATGAATTATCTAGAGAGAGATTAATTTGAGAAGAGAGATAATTTCCTGTTTTTATATGTAAACTAGGGATTCTCTATAAGTTGATTTTTCTCTGATTTATTAATTTGGCTAACTATATAAATTGGCTTGGTTAAAAATATAAATGGGCTGATTAAATTATATTAAAGGTAAAAGTATAAAAGTAAATAAGTTAAGTTTAAAAGTAAAAGTAAAAAAAAAAGTAAAAATGAATGGTAAAAAGTAAAAAATATCAAATGAGAGGTATTTTCGGTGCAAAGTAATGAGGGACCGTAATTGTAACAAAACGTAGTATTTTTGGGTGACACGTGTTAGTTTTCTGTGAATTTGCACGCGTTAGTGGCAAAAATACAACTATTTGAAACACCAATGACTCGTTTTGGGAACGAAGGAAAGTTAGTGGCACGAATGCAACAAGTGTCAAACACTGGTGACTTGACAGAGTTTTTAGCCTACATGTTTATATTGTCAAAATAACTATTATAACTAAGCTAGTTATTTGTTGAGAGAGGGCTAATGGAAAATGGTAACTGCTCCAAGAACATCCCATCTTCATTCTTTCTCTTCTGATGATTAACTCAATCATTAATCTTCAATCCATGGAAGAATTTTCCGTTCTTCACGCTCAAGATGCTGTTCATTCTTAGCAATAACCAAGGAAACAATTCATTGATTTATTCAAGACTAAAGAATGCTCTGGTTCTCTAAATCCAGAATTTATCAAAAAAACAGAGAACCACTTCTCTGTTCAATACACTGGGGAAGTCAAAGAAAAATTGATACAACAATAAAAAATAACTTTGATAGGTAAGTTTAGCAATGACAACCCTAAGAAACTGAAGTTAGACAGTTTCTTGGCTACTTTGAAATTCAGGGGAGTCTTCAGTTATGAGGTCTGGGACTCACATCACATTTTCTTTGAATTCGAGTTAAAGGAAGACGTTACTAAGATATGGTCAAAGAACTTGCGGAAGTTTGATGATTCTGTTATGCGAATCTTAAGATGGAATCAGGATTTAAATAAGAAGTATGAAAATCCTACTGTGTTAACCTGGGTCCGTTTTGAAAATCTCCCGGAAAGTCTTTATGATATCAGTTTAGTGAATGATATTGCTGGTGTTATAGGACCAACTTATAGAGTTATCGTTCCTCGGATAATGGAGCACACACCAACGCTTGTTATGCGTAAATAGAGATATATATCTCTAGAAATTTGAGAAGAAAACTGTGGATCGGATTCGGGAAAAACGATGGATACTGGGTTTCAATCAGCTACAAAAACATACCATCGTATTGCAATTTTTGTTATCATATAGGGAATAAGTCCTCTAAATGTAAAAAAGCTCCAAAGAAAGAAGAAGAAATTGTAAAAGTGGAGGATAATCGTAAAAAAGATAGCGGAGATGTTAAATAAGATACAGAACAATAATAGAAGGAGGAAAATGGTTCAAGAAATACACAAATCTTTAAAGCAATACTCAAAGGAATCAAGACATTCAGAATACGTATCAACAAGTTCAAGTGAAGCAATCTTTACAACATCGCGTTGAAAGCAATATTAATCAGTTACATTCACCAGAAAGTAGTAAAGAGATTATTGAAGCTATTGAAAAGATAGATAACGATCATCTGAATGAACATTCTCCTGATCCTAACATTGGTAGATGTTCTCCTTCTCCTACATATTCTCCTCATCAAAGTTTCAATGAAGTTATATCCTCAAAACTGAAAGCTGCAAAAAGAAGAAGGTCAACATGAAAACTATCTATCAAGTCTCTTCATTCTAGGGACAGACTATACAAATCCTATTCTGATAATGATAAGAGTTATTAGTTGGAATGCAAGGGGAGTGAATAACAAGCCTACCTTAAGAAGACTCAAGTCTATGGTTAGAACTGAAATTATTAAGGTACTTGCTATTCAAGAACCCATGTCTAAGCCTGAAAGAATAAAAGAGGTTGCTGATATTCTTGGTTTTTGTGACTGTTATGCTAATATTTCTAATAAGCTTTAGATATTCTGGATGAAGAATATCAATGTTAACATTGTTCTTAACATGGAGGAATGCATTCATATGGAGATTGACTACCCTGGTGTCGATGATAGAATCTAGTGTACTTCAGTTTATGCCAAGTGTAATCGTATTCAGAGAATGGATCTTTGGGAATGCCTTATGGCTGTTGCTGACACTAATAAAGCTTGGATGTGTGTTGGTGACTTTAACATTATTTCTTCCCATGATGAGCAGTCGGGTTGTGTATCTAACTATCAGGTCAGCATGGACAATTTTAATGATATCATAAGGGCTTTCAGTCTCAATGATGCTGGTTATAGTGGTTCGAAGTTTACTTGGTCAAGAAGCAACAAGTAGAAAAGGCTCGATCGAGCTCTTGTCAGTGATAAGTGGATGCTTACTTGTAATGAAGCACAAGTTTTTCACATGGTCATAACGTTTTCTGACCATGCTCCCTTATTTATAACTGCAAACTCTTGTAATACTAATACTTCAATTCATGAAAAAAAGAATTTTAAGTTCTTAAACATGTGGTCTAATGATGATTTTTTCCTAAGTATTGTTGAGTAGGATTGGAAGTAGCCGATTTGTGGTAATCCTAACAATACTTTTTGGTACAAATTGAGAAGACTTAAAGGCTGTCTAAAGACTTGGAATAAGGAGAGGTTCGGGAATGTATTTGACAGTGTTAAAAACTGAAAGTAAAGTCAAAGAGATGGAGATCGTTCATTATGCTGTCAATGACCAGTGCTCTAAAGTGAATTTAGCTAAGGCTAACAGTCTGCACTTACAAGCTCTTAGGAATAGAGAATCTTTCTGGAGACAAAAGTATTTTAATAGCTGGTTAAAGGAGGGTGATGGCAGCTCGAAGCTCTTCTACAGTTACATTGCTAAGAAAAGAAAAAAGAATGAAATTAAGAGTATATAAGAGGGTGATACCTAGACTCTGAAGAATGATGAGATTGGAAATTCAGCTGCTTCTTACTTCAAAACAATCCTCATGTCTGACCCTTATATCAATGGTGATGATGAGAAATAGATGTTGCATGACAAGAACTTTGAATATATTCCATCTATTGTTACAGATGATGACAGTAAAAAACTGCTGATAAGATCTACTGAAGATGAAATTTGGGGTATAATCAGTAACATGAAAAGTGATAGTGCACCAGGTATTGATGGTTTCAACCTCTTCTTCTTTAAGCATTGTTGGTATATTATTAAAAATGATTTGTGCAATGATTTTAATTCTTATCTTCATGGTGGCTTTATCCCAACAAGGTTATTTACTACTGTATTTGGTTAGTTCCCAAGAACAACAACCCTACTTGGTGGAGTAATTACAGGCCTACTGGGTCATGTACCCTTGTTAACAAAATCTTTTCTGCTCTTAATAACCAGAGGCTTTCTAACATTTTTCCTAAGATTGTGTCTTCTATACAGACTGCTTTTGTGAAGGGATGGTTAATCCATGATAATATCTTAATGGCCAAGGAGTTAATGCATGATATCAACAAGAAGCCTAAAACTGGTAATATCATGATACAATTAGATATGTCGAAAGCATTCGACGGAATTTCTCACTCTTTCATTTTTAAGTTCTTCATTCATTTGGTTTCAATCCTAAATTGTTAGTCTAATTAGGAAAATGATAACTAAGGTTCATGTTTCTTTACTTATTAATGCAGAAACTTTTGATTACTTTCACATAAAGAGAGGATTAAGGCAGGGGAATCCTATCTCTCCTAGTCTTTTTATCCTTGGTGAAGAATTCCTCACTAAATGAATGAACAATCTATTTAGTAGTCACCCTAAAATGAAATATGCTACAAGAACTAAGTACATAATTCCTTGTATTAGTTTTGCTGACGATATTCTAGTTTTCACTAACAGTATTGCTACATCTATTGACAAACTGAGCAATTTTTTGGACACTTACCAAAGAATTTCAGGTCAAGCCATAAACAAAAGCAAAACCAAGCTGATTATTTCATCTAAGTCTCACTTTTTAAGGATTCAAAGCCTTAAGCTACAAAATAGTTTTGAAGTGGACTTTATGCCTATTTCTCATTTGGGAGTTAGTGTCTCAAACAATAATAAAAAAAATGTTTTCAACCCTATTCTAAACAAGATAAATGATAGAATTACAGAATGGGATAGTAAGTTGCTCTTCTATGGTGGCAGGTTATCACTTAAAACTAATATTCTTCTTCCCATTACTTATCATTGGATGCAATGTTATGAAATACCTAAGAACATTATCAAAAAAATTGAAAGTATTTTAAATAGATTTATTTGGAGAACAAAGAACTTTATAAAGGCTATACACTGGTCTACTCGGTCCTTCATTTGTAAGCCTTTTGGAGAAGGAGGACTGAATATAAGAAAACTTGATGATATTCAGAACTTCTTCTCTCAAAAGCTATGGTTTAAGTTTAGAAAAATAGCTGTTTGTGGCCTAACGTTATGAATGATATATACTGTCATGATGTTCATCCTTTGTATGTAAATAACAGAAAAGGCTCATTAGTATGGAACATGTTGTGTAGCATTAGAGAGCAAGCTGATAAGAACATTACCTGGGTCATTGGCAGCGGAGAAATTTATTTTTGGAAAGACTCTTGGCATAATCTATCTGTAATAGCCATTGAAAACAACATCAGCTGGTATCTTGATGCAAAAGTTAAATCTTTTTGGCAGAATAATGCTTGGTGTCTAAATGAAATGCAGGATAACTTATATAAATGATAAACAAGCTTAAAGTTACTAACAAGGAGGACATCATATGCTGGAAGCTATTTAAAGACATAAACTTCAACTTGAAGCAAACTCGGGAAAATCTAAGAATCAAACACACTTTCTCTAACTTGTTCATGAAGATTTGGCACTCTAACATCCTCAGGAAGTTCTCTTTTATAACTTGGAGACTTATTCATAACTTTATTTCTCTTGATTCTATTATGATGAAGAAACATCTTAGTCTTGCTTCTAAGTGCATGTTTTGTGATAATTATGAAGATAAAAACCACCTATTTGTTAGTTGTTCATTTGCCTGGAAAATTGGAACTAGTTTGCTCTGATTTTCAAAATCAAAATTAATCGTTATATGGTTCTTACTCATTTGCTTAGATGCTGGTTATGGTTTTCAAAGAAAAACTTTCACATCACACATTAAGTCCCTCAAGCTATTTGCTCGATGATTTGGAAAGGAAGAAATGTTATCAAACATAAAGGGATTCAGTTCACTGTTAGCAAAGCATAAGCACTCGTATTTGTCTTTTAACGCAGGTATTACACTAGGCTGTTGTTCTATCGAAAATCATAAAAAGCCAATATATTTGCGATGGCTTCCTCCTATGAAGTATCGTCTCAAAATGAATGTTGATGGATCATGTGCTGCTAATGGTGAAGCTGGAGCTGGTATTCTGATCAGGAACAACACTGGTGACATAGTTCAAGCCACTGGAAAATTGTTTGGAAAATCTACTCCTCTTCTTGCTGAAACAAAAGCATTGCTCGAAGGATTAATCCTTTGCTACAAAAAAAAATTGGACTCACATCTGATGAGGAAAGATATTCCTTAGGGACTAAAATGATAAATTCTGTAATTATAGGATTAAGTTAGGCTTTAGGAGAAACCGAAGGGTTAAATTGTAAATATGACAATATGTAACCGTTTCTCTAACTAACTCACCTTGCCTATTTAAAGAGGCTGAAGGAGTTATTTTGACCTATGATATATTCAGAAGTACTTTTCACTACTTTAAACTCTCTCTGCAAATTTTCTGTTCTTAATTCATTCACTACAACTTTAATTCACACCAAATTGGCGCCAGAAAGAGGGGAGAGGATACCTTGATCAACAGATCAAAAATCAACGTTCGAGTTCTCGTTTTTTAAGTTTTTCGTTCGAATTTTCATATTTCGTTTGATTTTTCGCTGTTTGAAGATGAATCCAGAGGAAGGTAACAATCCATCTGTTCGCAAGGCGATAGAGACGCTGAAATCCGATCTGCAAGAGGCAGGTAAATCTGTTCCAATTCAATCAGTCCAATTTGACTTTGAAGGAAAAATGAATGAAATGATTAGGAAGGTGGCTGAGCTTGACGAATTGGTAAAAAAGAAAGGAGATGATAACGGTGCTAGACTTAGGTCTAAAATAGCAGGAGGCGATCGTAATGATCAGTCTGATCAGTCGATGGATGAGGGTGATGATCACTATGAGCAGCGTAGGGCACGTTCTGAGCAAAAAAAAAAGTATAGCGGGATAAAGAAGAGGAAGGAAAAGTTACAAAGGCGACTGTATGAAAACTCTAGTGATGAGGAGGATTTTGAAGATTCTGAATCTGATGAAACACCGAGGTACGAACGTTCTCGAGGCCGTTCAAGAGGAACAGAGCGTGAGTTCCGGCCAGCTAAGGCGTTTAAGGAGGGAAGGAAGAAGAAAGAGAGGCGAGTATACTCACCTCGGAAATACTCGCCTCGGAGGTGTTCGCCTCGGAAATATGAAGGTGAGTCCAGCTTATATGCAACTGTGGGGATGAGAAATGAGGACCAGTATGTTCAGGGGGTTGATTGGAGGGACTCACCACTGGTCAGGGAGATCAGATCTGTGCCGCTACCGAGGCGGTTTGATATTTCCAAAGTTGAAAAGTTTGATGGGACTCAAGATCCCGATGACCACATAGAACAATTTAAAAACTACATGACTAATTTCGAAGATGATGATAGATTGGTGTGTAGAGCTTTTTCCCAAACGTTTAAGGGAACTGCGCTAAAATGGTTCAATAAGATTCCTAAGGAATCGATTGCAAATTTTAGAAGTTTCTACACTGCTTTTCGGAGGCAGTTTGTGGGAAGCAAGGAAATGAGAGCCAATGGAGACACAATAATACAGTGCAAGCAGGCTGTGGGAGAGAAGTTGAAGGATTATACCAAGAGGTTTGTGTCAACAAAGGCTGAATTGGATGACTGTGAAGAAAGTGTGGCTATGGCAGCGTTCAGGCAAGGGCTGTTGCCTGGGGATTTAGCCGATGAGACTACGAGGCGCAGGGCGTTAACTTTTGGAGCTCTTATGGCCCAGGTTGAGGACCAGATTAAGGTCGAAGAATCGACGAGGGTTCGAGGAGGTGCTAGTACTGTTCAGAAGGGGAGTGGACAATTTAACGTCTCAAACAACAATACCTCGCGTCCGAAGAACAATCAAAATGTTTCTAACCGAGGAACCTCGAACTCGTATCAAGGGGGATATAATCAACATAATTCTAACAATCAGCAGCAATTTAGGTCCACGTCGAATGTGTGGGTAAGGCCAGATTACTATGCAGATTTAACTGAGAGCGTGGCTTCAATATATGAAAAAACAAGAGGAACAATCAATTTTAGAAAGCCACCAGCTATCAACAGGCCAAGAGAGGAGCGTAATAATAAATTTTGTAGGTATCATGAGGACATTGGCCATGATACAAATGATTGCATTGCTCTAAAGAAGGAGATGCAAATTCTGATCGAAAATGGAAAGTTGTTGGAATATGTCAGGAAGAATGCTAAGGCAACAGCTCCTAAAGGAGGTAATCCTAATTCCAAGCAGGAAACTGCGTTAATGATTTTAGATGTTGCAGGTGAGGCAGATGGTTTCGATGTAGCCTCAGAATATGTTGAACCAGACCCCAGTCGACTTTTGTTAATGTCGATAGATGAGCCGATGCGTTAGGGACGTGTTCGAGATTTGTGTGCCTTTTTCGAATCACTAACTATATTTGGAGGGGATTCGATGACGAACAACACCAATAATTCGAGGAAGAGGCATATAGTAAACTTAACGCGACAAATTGAGGGAGGCGCATCAGCACATCTAAGCAGCAGAAAGGATGTGCCCTTTATAATATTCGATGGAGATGATTTGAGGGGCATTACTGGGCCACATGAGGATGCGGTGGTCATTGGAGCAGAAATATGCGGGGTGGAGATTCGACGAGTGCTGATCGACACAGGAAGTTCTGCTAATGTGCTTTTTAAGTCAACGTATGATAGGTTGACTGCACCACCTCGAATAGAAAAATCAGAGAGGACTATCATTGGGTTTACCGGCGCATCAGCAATTGTAATAGGTGAATTCGAAGGTGAAATTTCCTTGGGAAAAGGGCCTTTCAAGAAGAAAGTACAGGTACTTTTTGTGGTGGTGGATTGTCCATCAAGTTACAACGCTATTCTTGGGAGGTCATGGTTGGCCAAAATGTACGCTGTAGTTTCTACAGTTCATCAGTGTCTGAAGTATGTGGTCGAGGACAGAGTCGGCGTAGTCCGAAGTGACCAAAAGGTGGCAAGAGAATGTTATGCTGCTGCATTTAGGTTACGTGGTAAAAGTTCTGATGATCTCGTGGAGAGTTAGCAGTTTGGGGGGTTGTCTTGTGGTGAAGCGGACGAGGGAATTGATGATCCGAGGTCAACCCCGAGTTCTGTAGTGGTCAATGAAGAAATAGAGGAATATATTTTTAATAATGGCAGGGTACTTCGAATTGGCACTCTGTTATCTTTGTCGATGCGAGAAAAGTTGTTGAATTTTTTGTCTGAAAACTTGGATGTGTTTGCCTGGAGATCCGAAGATGTAGTAGGGGTCCCAAGCAACATCATATGTCATAGCCTAGCGGTTGATCCGAAGGTCAAACCAATTATCCAAAAAAGAAGGGCTTTTTCATTGGAGAAATCTGAGGCCATAGTTGCCGAAGTGGATCGGTTATACAAGATGGGACACATTAGGGAGGCCAATTATCCGAGGTGGACGGCTAATCCGGTGGTAGTAAAAAAGAAGAATGGAAAATGGCGAATGTGTGTGGACTTCACAGATTTGAATAGAGCCTGTCCAAAAGATCCTTTTCCGGTGCCTCGAATAGATCAGTTAGTGGATTCCACTTCGGGAAATAAAATTCTAACTTTCATGGATGCATTTTCGGGGTATAATCAAATTCGAATGAATCCAGATGATGAAGAAAGCACGACTTTAATTACTGATAGAGGTTTGCATTGCTATAAAGTAATGCCATTTGGATTGAAAAATGCTGGATCAACATATCAGAGGCTGATGAATAAGGCGTTTGCTTCACAGATTGGGAGAAATATTGAAGTGTACATCGATGACATGCTTGTTAAAAGCAAAGGTGATGATGAACATATTGATGATTTAGAAGAAACGTTTTTGAATCTTAGAGCCATTCAATTGAAGTTGAATCCAGAAAAATGCACATTTGGAGTCCGATCTGGCAAATTTTTGGGGTATATGATTAGTGAAAGAGGAATCGAGGTGGATCCAGAACAGTTGAAGGCCCTGATATCGATGTCTTCACCTCGAAATATCAAAGAAGTGCAAATGTTAACAGGCAGGTTAGCAGCTCTGAACAGATTCATTTCTCGTTTTTCAGATAAGTGCTTGCCTTTTTTCCAGGTGCTGCGTAAACCCAATAATTTCGAGTGGACTTCGGATTGTGAAGAGGCCTTTTTGAAGATAAAAAATCTTTTGTCCTCTCCTGAAATATTATCAAAGCCTCGGAAAGGTGAACAGTTATTTTTGTATATAGCAGTGTCAGATTATGCAGTGAGCGCAGTTTTGATCAGTGAAGACACAAAAATTTCAAAGCCTGTTTACTATGTCAGCAAAAGTTTGGTTGATGCTGAGAAACGTTACTTGAAGCTCGAAAAATTGGCACTGTGTATAGTAGTGGCAGCAAGAAAAATGCGCCCTTACTTCCAGGCACATACGATTGTAGTTCGAACTTCATATCAATTAAAGAATGTTTTACAAAAACCAGACATTTCAGGAAGAATGACCAAGTGGTCTGTGGAATTGGGAGATTTCGATGTGCTATTTTCTCCTCGAACAGCTATCAAAGCTCAAGCTTTAGCAGATTTTCTGGTGGAGTTTCACTCAAGCAGATCCGAGGTGAAAGATGCAGAAAAGGTGAATGAGAATCCGACGTGGACAATACGAACTGATGGGGGATCCAGTAGTAAAGGGTCAAGTGCAGGAGTTGAATTGGTGGCACCAACGGGGGAATTTATGTTTCAAGCTATAAAATTTGGCTTTCATGCTTCAAATAACGAAGCTGAATATGAGGCTGTGCTAGCAGGGTTGCGCTTGGCGAAGATTTGTGGAGCAATGTTTGTACGCTTGGAAACAGATTCACAGTTGGTAGTTAACCATGTTAAAGGGGTGTCAGAAGCTAAAAAAGAGCGTTTGGTTTTGTACCTACAAGAGCTTCGGGGGATGATGGCGCAGTTTGAAAATGTCGAAGTGGAGCATATTCGAAGAGGAAACAACACTATGGCTGATTCTTTGGCAACAATGGCTTATTCAGAAGAATACCCATGGATTGTAACACAACCATCGCCTTCGATCATACCAAATTCTGAGCAATGTGAAGTTCTTGATGAGGTGGTAAATAATCCGATGTGCGCTCGAGGAGATTGGAGGTTTGACTTGTTAAAATTTATTTCAAATGGAATACTACCTATGGATAAACACTTGCTCAAGAAAATAAAGTACAAATCCCTTGGCTATGTGGTACTGGATGGAGTATTGTACAAAAGGTCTGCTTCGAGACCTTTACTACGATGTTTAAGCAAGCATGAGTCTCAGAACGTTCTGTCCGAACTGCATGATGGGGATGGGTCAGCTCATTGTGGGTTTAGAGCTTTAACGCGTAGGGTACTGTTGGCAGGGTATTATTGGCCTACCATTTTGCAAGATGCCAAGTCGTTAGTTCGAAGTTGTGACACTTGCCAAAGGTATGCAAATTTAATACACAAACCAGCTGTACCTCTAATGACAATTTCAGAGGCGGTTCCTTTCGACAGGTGGGGAATTGATTTAGTGGGACCATTACCTATGGCTTCTGGTGGAAGACAAATGATTATTGTTGCGGTTGATTATTTTTCGAAGTGGGCAGAAGCAGAACCCTTAGCTGGGACAAAAGCTAAGGATGTAATCAAATTTATTCAAAGTAACATTTGCTACCGTTTTGGAGTACCTCGGAAAATAACAACTGATAATGGTCCTCAATTTAATAACAAAGAAATGGACTCTTTTTGTTCTTCGAAAGGGATACAGCAATGTTTTTCCACTCCTTTTCATCCCCAGGCAAATGGACAGGTAGAAGTTACGAATAGATCTATTTTGGATGTCTTGAAGAAAAATTTGGCAGGAGCAGCAGGGAAATGGCCAAATTTTCTTCAAGAAGTATTATGGGCATATAGAACAACTCTTAGAGAGGCTACAAAAGAGACCCCCTTTTCTTTAGTATATGGGATGGACGCTGTGTGCCCTGCTGAATCTACGTTGCCCTCTTATAGACTACTACAATATTCCGATGCAGATAACGATGAGGCTAGAAGGGTGGAACTTGATTTGTTGGAAGAAAAAAGGGTCAAGGCACATTTAAATGTGATCCATTATCAAACGTTAATGAGAAGCAGGTACGATGCTAAAGTTAAGAGAAGGGAATTCAAAATTGGCGATCTAGTGTTGCGAAAAGTGTTTCTTCACACCAAGGATAAACACCTCGGAAAATTGGCTCCGAATTGGGAAGGTCCTTACGAAGTTAAAATGAGGGTCAAACCAGGTTCTTACAGGTTATCAGATCGAGAAGGGAGGATGCTCAAGCACCCTTGGAACATAGAGCACTTGAAATTGTACTGTGAGTAAAACTGAACTTTGAATTTTTGTAAAACAGACATACTCTTTCCTTATCTGTTGGCCCAGAAAGGTTTTAACGAGGTGTCTGATTAATATTGAATTTTTTAATAAAATTTCTTTTGGCCATTGGTTGTTTGTTATGATGTGTGATTTATTATTTTGGTAATTTGGCAAGGATTGATCATCTTTGAAAGTTGACCAAGAATAATTTTCCGAAGCGATAGCTTTGAAGAAACAACCAAATTTTTCGAGGTGCCACGTCTTATGAGTGCATCTATTTTTCGAGGTGCCACGTCTTATGAGTGCATCTATTTTTCGAGGTGTCACGTCTTATGAGTGCATCTATTTTTCGAGGTGCCACGTCTTATGAGTGCATCTATTTTTCGAGGTGCCACGTCTTATGAGTGCATCTATTTTTTCGAGGTGTCATGACTTAAGCATTTATGTTTAAGAATAACCAGTTTAAACAAGTATGCCAGAAATTTAAGATAAAAAAAAAAGATAAGTGATTTCCTCGTGGAATAAAATACGAAGTTTACAAAAAGAAAAGGAGGGAGTACTTAATCAAATACACAAAAAACAAAAACAAGTTGCTTAGCCTATTAGGCATCATCTTCTTCTCCTTCTGATAATTCCTCTTCGGAACTATTTCCTTCTTCTGAGGAGGAGCTTGGTGGCGCTTCGAAAGCTTCCTTGGGGCGCTGATCTTCTGGAACTCGTTTCCAAAGGTCTGATAAGTCTAGTCTTGGACAAGCAGCATGAACTTCTCGAAGAAGCTGAATAGATGTATCAATTTGAGTTTTCTTCATGCCTTCGAGCATCACAGAACTAACTTTGGTTTCAGCCTTTTTGACTGCAGCTTTCTTTTCTTCTTCGAATCCTGTTCGAAGTGTAGTAATCTCACTTTGGCTTTTTTCCAGTTTATCTTTTGTTTCCTTAATAAGTGCCGTAGCATCGGAGATGGCAGTAGAATGTTCAGCCTTCAGACTTTCAAGAGCTTGCAGATGAGTAGTTTTAAGAGTTTCGACTTCCTCCTTGTGTTTTTTAAGAAGTTGTTCTTTCTCAGCTTCGAATTTTTGGAGTGCTTCATTTTTCGAAGTCTTTTCAGACTCTGTTTCTTTTCTGCTTCTAACTAACTCTTGGGCAAGACGCTCCAATTGGCTTTGAGATTTGCTCACCTCTTCGTATAATTTTGTGACTGCAGTAATTAAATTTGGGAAAGGTTGAAGAATCGAAGTTACCTCATCGGATTTCTCTGAGTGAGGAAAGATTAATGGCTGATGAACAGGAGCGAAGGGGTTAGATGCTGAAGCTGTAGCAGCCTCGGTAAAAATTGGTGGAACAACGTTGGCAGGTTGAGAGCCAGAAAGTACAAAATCTCCACTTGAGTTGAAGTCATCAAAGTTTAGATAATCATCTACTTGTTTATCTCCAAGGGTTATTCCTCCTTCAGGATTTTCCTCAACAAAAGTTTTACCTTGTGCTTCGGAAGCTAGCACAGCTTCTAGTATATCAGCCTCATTCTTTTCATTGGGCTTCTTAGACTTATTCTCTTTCTTTTTTGGAGAAGTTTCCTTTTTCTTTTTCTTTTTCAGGGTAGGCTGGTCTTCTTCGGTTATGATGGGAAGCGAAGGTGCAGACGTTTTTCTTTTCCCTGTACTCTTCGAAGTCTTGGAGGGCTTAGCCCTGCTTGTGCTGGCTTTCTGGGTCATTTTTCTTTTCTTCTTCAAAGGAAAATGGCTGTCACTTCGGTTCCGAAGAGGAAGATAGCATTTCCCATCTGGTGCAAGTATCCTCTCAACTGCTAGAAGGGGATCTGGTGGCGTCATCGGATCCTGAGGGAAGTCGGCCCCTAAAGATATACGCCAGAGATGGCTATTAACGAAGTTAATGGGCTCGAATGCTGAATGAAAACCATTGCCCCAAGATTTTTCAGCCCACTCAGCCATCTTTTGGAAGATAAGCTTGGCTTCTTTTCGACGACCCTTAAACCACCTCGGAATTTCTAAAGAGAGAAAAATAGTTAGCTAAGTAGATTGATTCAAAAACAACTAGATAAACAAGGGAAGGTTTCACTTACTACTATCTCTCCAAGTAAGGGTGAGTCTGGAAGGATTGGCATCGGAAATTTCTTTGCCGTTTTCCCAGGCGCCTGACAGAAAGACGAACCTTTGTTTCCAGAATTTATCGGCTTCGAGAAGGTCGTCGATAATTTTCAAGTCATCTTCAAGGGTTAAGTAATAAAATGGCAGAACAGGGCCATTTGAGACTTTGGTTACTGAGATGAAGTCCTCGATTTCGAGGGGAATACCTCCAAGCCTTGATACCATAATTGCTGAGAACAAGGTGAAGAGCAAGTTGGGAGTAACTTGTGTTGGGCATAGTCTGTGGATTTCGAAGAACTTTACTATCATCGGATCAAGGGGAAACCGAAGTCCCCAGTTAAAGAGCTCAGGGTACACTACCAGCTCATCTTTTTGGCAGTTCAAGGGTGTCTCTCCTTCAACTGGTAGTCGAAGTGTCATATTGTCAGTTAACCCCCATAGCTTTCTGAGGTGCTCTTTCTCTGATTCGAGGTAGTAGCTGTAAGGTACATTCTTCAAGGCAAGAATGTACCAAGCAGAAAGAGGCTTGAGATTTTCCTGAACTAAGGAGGCAACATTCTCAGGCAGTGTAATGAGACCTTTTTTCCCTCGAGTTTTCTTTGGAGGAGCTACATCATCAGCCTCGGATTCCTCCTCGGCATCAGATTCAGTAGCTTCTGAATCATCTTTTTTGTGACCTTCCTCGGAGTGACTTCGAATTTGTGTCTCTTGTTGAGTCACAGGAATTGGCTGACTACACTCTGGTGTAGTATCATCCACTTCTTGTGGGGGAGGAGGAGAGTGTTGAGGAGTAGAAGAGGTTTTTGCTTCTTCACCCATTACTAAGAAAGGTGATTTTTTGGCACGTTTAGCTCTGATAGCCTCGAATTGAGGAGGAAGTGTTTTGGATTGAGGGTTTTTTGTCTCTTCGACTTGAAGGACATGTGATTTGAGTTGTGATTTGTTATAAGTGGGTGGCTTGTCTAAAGTAACTACTTTAGGTTTTCGATGAGGTCTTAGTAATGAAGATTTGGCTGGATTTTGGAGAGAAGAGGTTGTTGAGCTATTTTCTGGGTTAGAAGCTAGAGGTGAAGACGAAGTGGCAAGGTTAGGATTGAAGTTGCCGTATTTAAAAGTGGTGTAGGAAGAGTGAGGACCGTTATAGATCAACCCAGCAGCCTTGTATTCTTTGGCTCTTCGAGAAATACAAAGATAATCGTAGGCCCCGAATACTTGGTTATTGGAACCAGGAAAAAGATTTTTCTTTGATCTTACTGGTCTTCTGGGTTTAAATCTATTGTATCTAGGGTATCTTCTCATACAATGGGTTTTGGTATGAGAGATTGTTTCAGTAGACAAGGAAAGATGAAGAGGTTGAAGATGAACAGGTTGAAGATGAACAGGTTGAAGATGAGGGGGTTGAAGATGAGGGGGTTGAAGATGAAGAGGTTGGAGATGAAGAACAGGTTGGAGATGGTTCAAAAGGCAGATTTTCTAAAAAGTTCTTACTGAATGAATAGCTGAGTATTTATAGGGTAAAAGAATAACGTCGAGAATGTGAAAGTGAGGAACAAGTAATCTGTTTTCATTGGGTGGAATATGAAACGAAAAGGAAACTAGTGATGTCACAGGTCTATTACTAGAAGTCTAATCAATCCATCAAGTAGAGTTCAGAAATTTCGAAGTGTTATTAAATTATGTTTGAGGTAATAATGTTCGAAGAAAGGACAAAGCCATACCCCAAGAAGCCAAATTCGACGAGGAGTTAAATTCGAGGCAGTTGAGAAATTCGAGTTAAATTCGAGGCAGTTGAGAAATTCGAGTTAAATTCGAGGCACTTGAGAAATTCGTTTGCACTTATTCACAAATTCGAAGAGCTAATAGTTCTTATACATTAATGTATAAGAACTAGGGGGGCTACTGATGAGGAAAGATATTCCTTAGGGACTAAAATGATAAATTCTGTAATTATAGGATTAAGTTAGGCTTTAGGAGAAACCGAAGGGTTAAATTGTAAATATGACAATATGTAACCGTTTCTCTAACTAACTCACCTTGCCTATTTAAAGAGGCTGAAGGAGTTATCTTGACCTATGATATATTCAGAAGTACTTTTCACTACTTTAAACTCTCTCTGCAAATTTTCTGTTCTTAATTCATTCACTACAACTTTAATTCACACCAAATTTGACTTTGAAGCTGCTAATGGTGAAGCTGGAGCTGGTATTCTGATCAGGAACAACACTGGTGACATAGTTCAAGCCACTGGAAAATTGTTTGGAAAATCTACTCCTCTTCTTGCTGAAACAAAAGCATTGCTCGAAGGATTAATCCTTTGCTACAAAAAAAAATTGGACTCACATCGACATTGAATCAGATTCACTTGTTCTAATAAACCAACTAACAAGAACTAGTGGCAAAGGTGGGAGAGTTGTAGCATGAGCTGTTGATTCAAACTTGAAGATATAAAATTGATGGATTCTGGCTGATTCTACTTTTCAAAGATGGTCTTCTAATTTTTAAGTTGTAATGGAGGGAAATTTTGCCTCCATTTTCAGTTCAATATTTGGAATTAGGGATAAAATATCTTTTGATCCCTAGAAAAATGTAACTTTCAATTATTCATTAATATAGTTTCCTATTGATTAAAAAAAGCTAGTTATTTGTTATTTTATTTTAGTGTAAGAGGAAAAGAACGAGAATTTATTCAAATTGATTTTCAAATCAAAACTTTCATAAATATCTATTCTTTTACTTTAATAGTTGGTAAATAAATATTTACAAATAATAAGTATTTATATTATAAAATATTATATAATGTATATGTATATTTATTGTTTTACATTAACGGTTGAAAAATAAATTTTTATAAATAATAAATAGTTTATTATAAAATATTAAATAGTATATATGTTGGGGTTGTTCGTAGGTATATCAGTTTTCCACGTCGACAAGTTTGGGTTCAGTATGTAGGGTTCTTTAAAAAACAAAGGTATTTTGAGACTTTTTTTGTTATAATGAGAACTTTTTATAGTGAGATCTCTTTTGGCTATAATGAGACCCAAAAATGATCGAAATATCCTTGATATAAAAGATTTATTTCAGCCTTAACTACATCATTTCTCTCTTCTTTACACAAAAGCCTCAAAATCGGCAAAAACAAAACTCAAGATTTCTCAAATCCGAACTCATAAACACGTTAAGGTATGAATCATATACTTATTGATGTAATTTTTATGTAATTTAGTTAGGTATTTTTAGTGATATTTAGAGTTATAGATTATGTCGAAAAACTCGAATTTTCATCTAAATGTTGTTGTATTTTTGGAAAGTTAGTGATATGTATGTGTTAGTCTAGTGATTGTCGACGTTTCGGTATGTAGTTTGTTGAATTGGAGTTACTTTGCAGCGATTAGTGTTCTTGAGTTTGAAGGATTGGGGTTTTCTATCTGGGCGCGATTCACGAGCAGCCCTTGCCCAATTTTGTGCAAATCGCGAGTACAATATTCACAATTTGTCCAAGATTGGGCGGGGTTTGTTCAAAGTTTTGCTTGTTAAATAGTGAACATCCCATGTCCAATTTTGGGCAAATTACGAATATTGTACTCGCAATTTGCCAAAATTGGGCAGGGACTGCTCGTAATTTTCCCTCTTTTATTTAATTAAGAATTTTCGACCCCAAATCGACTTGCACATTTATCTCACTAGTTTTTGTCTTGCATTTAAACATATAATAATGTGTTGTTTTCAATTTCAGCATGCCTCGCAAACTGCCGAGCGACCCGTAATGGATAATACGCCTCAATTATGTCAAACACCTTTATCGTAGGGTCTATCCAGGCCACGACGCAGAAAGGGAAATGATCGTGTATATGCTCGTAAGTCATAAACCAGACCTACATCATAATTAAAGAATGACTGATCAACGCTAAGTAATAATAAAATAAATTACTAATAAACGAAAAAAATCCTCGTAACTTACATTGTGCTCTCGCAATGAAGACACTAAATGACGGATGTTGATACTTGTCTTATCATCTGTGCGACAAGGTGGAGGTACGTATCTGCACATAGTAGGCATACAAGGCTCGTAGAGAGTGTTGACCGTAATAAAAAGGAGGGGGGGGGAACGATCGTATATCCACGTCTCCAACATGACAACAAAAATAGTTATCCCTAACGTGCTGTGTATAGATGAATTCCCTAGATGGTGATACATCTGAGCTAATAAATCATAGACCCCGTTATATCTAACAAATGTCTTATACCGCTCTACAAACTGCAAGTAATCTAACGATATATTGTTCCCCGTCTTGTTCGATAAAATACAACAACCTAATATGTGGAGCAAATAACCCATAGTGACATATTCTACCATAGCATCAGACATAGTGTCATCCATCATATAGGGCTGGATGTGCTGCTCATGTAAAAACTGTAACTGCACAGATCTAGAACTACCCCTTGGTTCATGCCTTACGGGCATATACGCGATCATTTCCCTTTCTGCGTCGTGGCCTGGATAGACCATACGCTGAAGGCGTTTGACATTGTTGAAGCGTATTATCTATTGCGGGTCGCTCGGCAGTTTGGGAATATTCAGGATATACCATCGGAGCTGCGACGTGTTTTACCAGCAGATGAGAGGAGGCGTGTCAACACGCGCTACTTGTGGCATGAGGCTACATAGAGCTCATGGAAATTGCACGTCGTTTATCCAAGGATTCGTGGTGACACATATGTTATAGGCGGTCTTAGTACGTCTTCTCTGTACGATGTATGGATCCAGAACCACCTATGGTACACCCTGATTCATCCTACGTGCGAGTTATCCAATAAAATTTTGCTTGTTTTATTTAATTAAGCATTTTCGACCTCATATCGACTTGCACATTCATCTTGCATTTAAACATATAATAATGTGTTGCTTTCGATTTCAGCATGCCTCACAAACAGGAAAGTCCTGTTCGTTAGTCAGGATCAGACAATGATACGGAGGAGCATGAGGTTGTTTCATGGTCACGGTCACGGTCAGTTAGCCTTAGGCCTCGCACCGCCACTCCTGCGCCTACTGCATCCCTTGTGCTTGGGAGTCTGGAACAACAGTTCCGGAGAGTTAATCACCACGTGTCGGCTCTTTATTCGGACTACAGACTACACGAAACATACAACGTGTTTATGGGAAACGTAAGTTATGATTTGTTTAACGTGCAGTGAATGGTATTTTATATAATGTTTAACTTATTTAAATATTGTGTAGGTCCGTCGACCCTCGCAGTGCTACGCAATGTACGATACCCATCGTGTATCGGATCTTATCGGGCAGGGCAGGGTGAGACATCAGGTTATGATGTCTTGCTTTGCTCCCCTCATTGGTGTCTTGGAGCGTTGGAGTACCAATGTGCACCTGGTAGATGCGTTTATCGAGAGGTGGCATTCGAAGACCAACAGCTTTCATTTCTCGTTCAGTGAGATGACGGTGACGTTAGACGACTTCCATGCTGTCACTGGTCTTCCGGTCACAGTTGATGATTTTGTGATTCAGTCTTTTCCTAGTGATGGACAGGGTTTAGCATGGTATTCTCGTTCACTAGATATACCGGTGGATGCTCTTAGGACGGAGGTAGCGAACAACAAGGGGGGTAGTTCCAGATCTGTGTGGTTACAGTTTTTACGTGAGTAGTACATACAACCTTATATGATGGATGACTCTATGCCTGATGCTATGGTAGAATGTGTCATTAAGGGTTATTTGATCCACATGTTAGGTTGTTGTATTCTGTCGAAGAAGACGGGGAACGATATATCGTTATATTACTTGTAGTTTGTAAAGCGGTATAGGACATCTTTTAGATATAACTGGGGCCAACATATATTAGCTCAGATGTATCACCATCTAGGGAAGTCGTCCATACACAACACGTTAGGGATAACTGGTTTTGTTTCCATGTTGGAGACGTGGATATACGATCATTCCCCCCCCCCCCCTTCTTGACTACAGTAAACACTCTCTACGAGCCTTGTGTTCCTACTATGTGCAGATACATACCTCCACCTTATTGCATGAATGATGAGACACACATCAATATCTGTCATTTATTGTCTTCATTGAGGGAGCACAATGTAAGTTACGAGGATATTGTTTTGTTTATTAGTCATTCTTTTATTGTTACTTAGCGTTGATCAGTCATTCTTTAATTATGATGTATGTCTGGTTCATGCCTTATGGGCATATACACGACCATCTCTCTTTCTGCGCCATGGCCTGGATAGACCCTACGTTGAAGGCATTTGACATAGTTGAGTCGTATTATCCATTGCGGGTCGCTCGACAGTTTGGGCATATTTAGGATATACCACAAGAGCTGCGACCTGTTTTACTAGCAGATGGGAGGAGGCGTGTCAACACGCGCTACTTGTGGGAGGAGGCTACATGAAGCTTATGGAAGTCGCACGTTATTTATCCGAGGATTCAGGGTGACATATATGTTGTAGGCGGTCCTAGTACGTCCTCTCTGTACGATATATGGATCCAGAACCACTTATGGTACACCCTGATTCATCCTACGTGCGAGTCATCCCGTGCACATGTTCTAGAGACCCCGAGAGCGATAACTTTGGAGGCACGACTGTTTGACTTGGTTGATTATGTGATTGATAGATATTCTAGAGCGGACGAGATTACTATGGTTACGGTGCAATGCATGAACATTTTTCCAAAATTTCTCAAACGTGCATAGACTACTACTGATTGCCCGCTTGAGGCTCGAGTGAGCACTCTCCACCCTATAACGTAAGATAAAATAAATTAGAATTCTAACACTTAATATTAAAAACTAATGTATGGAGATGGTAATATAACTCATCGATTGCTAGTTTGATTGTCCAAATGTTTAAATTTATTCGTGTGGATATTGAGAAATTTGTGTACATAATCGGCTATCCATTGCTTCATCATGTACTCGACAACCATTGGACAAAATGCGTACGTGTGGTGTAACTCAGTAAGGTTTTTGTTATAATCTTCGAGCGTGGCAGAATAGGAAACCCTTTGATAATATTCGACGAACTCATCGGCCATGTCCGAATTCGGTAAAACTTTCTTAGCGTAAGAGTTATGTTCTTACTAATATGCGAAGTGCATAGCATATGAGTGGCATCCAGAAATATATCATCGATTAACATTCATTAAAGCCAACTCTCTGTCAATGACAATAATGTTAGGCAATGCACACATGTTGTTCATCAAAACATTCTTTAGAACGCTCAATCCCTAACTATAGTTCTCTTGTTTCTTGGAGCTCAAAAAAATAAAAGCGACACAAAACGTCTTTTTCGTCGAAGTTTGGCCAACTATTTCTAGCAAAGGCATCTTATACCTTGTAGTCTTATACGTGCTATCCATTATAAGAACTTGAGAAAAAGTGCGCATGAAATCGATGCTTTTAGGATGTGCAAAAAGCAACTCGAGGATCTCGTCCGTTGCTTCGCAAGTTCGCTCCCAAACATAGTAATCGTGTTCTTTTAACTTACAAAACAAGTATTGCATTTGGGTCTTGACCTCTTTATCAACCAAATCATGTTTTTGCTGCATGTTGCATATCGTGCGCATGCTAGATACATTTTGCAGGTCTTTAATCTTCAAACTGCGTTATATCTCTTTTGGTCGACTACCGACTTTTGTTTGACTACGAATAAACACCTCTTCTTCTAATTTTAGTCTAGTGGCTCGTGAGTGACCATCCAAGTGCAAAAACGGTTTGTGGTTGTGTTTCCCGTTTATCGCTATCAATCAATAATCGGGTAGCTCTAAGACCGGTTTTCCCCTTAAATAGAACGGACACCCGCATTTTTCCAATGAACATTCTCGGCGCTTCTTAACATACCCCAGTTTGGGGTTAGGTGTGTAAACCCCGTGCCTCTCGCACCTAAAATACATCCTAAGAGTTTTCATACTTTTGCTACCGTCATCACCTTTACTACGCAACACAATGAATCATATTTTACGCTTTTGGATTCGACCAATGGGATCAAATCGGGTTTGGTGTACAAGGTGTTCATACTAAACATTTTCATGTAATCGGCCATCGAACATGGCGGTTGGTCCGGTCCCTATAAATAGTTTGTGCCAATTATATAAAAACATTCTTAATTTTAATTAAACCGATCATCCAATAAGCATGCATAAAAAACAAAACTAACAAGTCAATATCTCGAATAGAGAACTCAAGTTTTTTACCAAAATGTGAACATAACATTCGTAACATTGTCAAAATTGGGCGTTCAGTACTCCTGATTTTGATAAACCTGCGAACGCTGTATTCGCAATTTTGTCAAAATCCGGAGTACTGAACGCCCAATTTTGACAATGTTGCGAATGATGTGTTCGCAATTTTGTCAAAATCGGGCGTTGAGTATGCTCGATTTTGACAAAAAAAAATGTAGATCTGCGAATTCGAAATTCGCAGTTCGTCCATTTCATAGCGTTGGGAGTGCTATAAGCGCATTAGATTTTAAAAAACTCGAAAAATACCTCCTCTTGGGTTTCGAGACGGTCCGTCGAAAGCGCATCATCCTCCAACGCGAAATCATTGATATTGCAGCTGAAGTTTTCATTTAAATCGCTCAAATCTATAAAATTTTGTGTTTTTTATAATTTTTGTTTAGTTAGAGAGAGAAATCTATAGGAAAAAGAAGAAAAAATTAGTTCTTTGGTTACAAATTTGATTTTATATATAGAAAGTAAATTGGTTAATTCACATAAACAAAAAAAACTGTAATTTCATTATAACAAAAAAAATCTTAGCCTTATCCTTTGCTAAATTTGTTTTGATAGTGGTAGCCGCATTTAATTTTTTACTTTTTCAGCAGTAATGGTTGTTTGGAGGGATTACACAGTTTTAAAATAAAATTACTCTGTCAGTTTTCTAACATAAAAATGTAGTATTTAGTATTTATAAATTATTATATTAATTATTTGATTAATTTTTTACTGATAATAATAAAAAAAATTAATTACTATATATTATTTTCTAATAAAGTAATTTAAAGGTTAATACCAAATTTTAAGCATAGTTAATACCGAATTTTAATCTTGAGAATTATTTATTTATAATTTTTAGATAAAATTATAAAAAGAAGTTTTTAAAATATCATTCTTAAAAGATGTATTATTTTTTAAAATTTTAATAAAAAATTGTTTCTAAATAATTTTTAAAATTTCGTTTCAAATAATTTATTTTTCTTAACTTAAACATTTAAAAATCAGTTGAATTTTTAATTTTTTAACAATTTAACTTCTTAAATCCTTTTTCAAATATGGTTTGTATAAACATTTTAAAATTTATTTAATAGTTCTTTTGTTAACAAAACTCACTTTGCTTTAAAAAAAAATAATGTCAAATAAATAATTTGATTAATAAATTTTCAATTTTTAAATAAAAAATGGTTCAAAAATTTAGTTTGTTTGAAAAAGCTGAAAATTAAATATTTTGTGGAATGTTTTAAGTTAAATAAAACTGACTTTAAAATGATTTCGAAAAAAAAAAAATTAATTTTTTTAAAAAGTAACACTTATTTCAAAACTAATATTTCAACATATATTAAAATCTTGTTTTTGTTTTGATACTTTTATTTAAAATCTAAAAGTATATAATTTTTAAAATATAACATCAATAAATATTATTTAACAATTATAAATTATTTTAATTAATAATAATAATATAATAATTTTATTTTTATTACCATATTTATAAATTATTAAATACTGCATATTTATAACGTGGAAATATTGAATATGAAGGAAAGAGTAATCTTGTCCTCAAAACTTTGTAATCTCTCTGACCATTTCTAATATAGAAAACAAGATAATTATTTTCTTAAAAAGTAAAAACTAAGTGTGGATACCGGTTTAGACCTTTTGTAATTTAGGCTTTTATTTATTTAATGTTGTAAAATTTTAACCAAAATTAGATCATATTATTATAATATGTTCGAATTAGGATTTAGTAATCATACTATACCAACTTCCTAAGATCAAAATAACTAATTTCAATTACAAATAATAATTTTTTTTATCTAGTAGTAATATGAAATTTGAAAGCAAAAAATATTATATATATAAATATATAATTTAATTTAAATAACGTTTGGATAAAATAAGATTTAATCAAATAAATAGTGAATAAAGTATATTTAAAATTCTACCACGACATTAAATAGATATTGGTGTAAGTTGCAAACATTTATAGTTTTTAAAGTAATTTAGTAGCAAAAAGATAATAACAATAAAATATTCGGATTGTGAAAGGAACTTCACATTCCAAAAAAATGACGAAGGTCTATTTCAACCTCCATTCGTGTCGAAGAAGATTACTGAGTACATAAAATTATGTTTTAGCTAATGAATATATAGAGCAACTTTAGTCGTGAAAGTGGGAGGATGGATCGGGAAAATGTTATGAATGTTCACAAAGTATAAAACACCAAAATTCTCTTGTAAGAAATGTCCAACACAAGCTAAAAGATGGTTGTAGAGAACTAAGGCTTAAATTGGCGGATCATCTTTCGACTATGTCATATCTTTTACATCTACTTTTTGGACTTCAAAACCTCCGGTCACGATCACTAGACGTAGCGATTTCTGTAAATTTAGTGTTTTGGTATGTGGTTTTTTTTGTGAAGCTACCACATGGATCTAAAGTCAATTTTGAAAGTGTTGCACATATAGTCTTCAAATTTAATTTTATTATTACTCCTTAAAATTAATATTTTTAAACTTTTTTTTGTGCTAATTTCTTTTTGTTTACTCTAAAAATAGTGTATCTTAAATTTTGAGATACTCTCGCTTTAGAAAAAAAATAGTATTTTATGTTCATCCTCTAATACAAAATCTTAAATTTCTACCCTAAATCTAAAACCATCGCACATATAAATTATAAATAGAATCCATAAAAAATAAACAATCATAAAAAGTGGTAAATTTTTATATTTGTTGGTATAAAAAAATGTACATTTTATATATAAATGAAAAAAGTACATGACATTCTAAAGGGCTTATGACTCTGTTACAATTGAGACTTTGATTCTGAGAAGGTGGCTATAATGGAGTTACATTTAAAAGGAAAGACGAACTACAGTTGGATGGTTATCTTCGTTCTGTGGAAACAGGAACGAATATCCCATAGAAGATGATAGGCTACTGATGAGTTTGAAGTTGAGGTGTTGTTGAAAATGCGTGAGTTTCTTTCTCTCCAGATGTGATCGATGGTTGAGCAGAACGCGGTTTGCTAGAGGGGGGTTGCACCGTTGGGATTGTATGACCAAGAGCTAGCGGTATCCAACTAGGTATCCCAAGATAAGGGACAGGAGCGGATGAGTAGCTTGCGACATATGTTTTCCCAGATGGAAGAGGTGTAAGGGCATAGAATAAGAAGGTGTTATAATGATTCAGGATGGGTTAAGCAGAGGACACAGTTGGGGTCTGTGGCAAGGCCCGAGATGGTAAGTTTGTCGCAAGTGGATAGTTTTCCTTGGATGGCCATCCATGAAATAAATAAGTGTTTTAGGATGGAGTAGTTGTTCCAGATGAGAGAGCCTCATTGGACTTTTGTGTAGAGGGTCGAATATCGGCATAGGTGCTACGAATTATCAACTGTGGTTTTGACTTGTTTGGGATCCAAATGAAACTGTCTTCAAAGTCCGAAGCAGGGGGGAGGGTGGTGAGAGCAGCTTGGGGTTTTGGTCAGGCTGGATTGCATGTGCCTATTCTGAGCTCTAACATGGGAGGGGCAGCGCCAACAACTGTTATCGTTGAGGTTGGAAACACAGTTGATATTACGCAGACGAGCCAAATTGACTTTGTTGGGCCGTAACGATTGACGAGAGAGCAAGGGAAAAGCCAAGGGTCGTGCCAGATGAAGGTGTTGAAGGAATTACCCATGTTTACCTTGTAAAGGTGTGAGGTTTGGCGTCTCAGATTCAGGATCTTTTGCCAGACCCAACTGGAGTTGGTAAGGGGAGGGAGTGTCGATAAGCTTTTTGATTTTATTTTTTCCACAATGATCCGTTGAGACCAAATTGAGTTTTTGTTCTTGGTAATAATGGACCATAAGAGTTTCAGGGCAGCCGCCTGGTTCCAAACTTTTAGGTTTGGGATCCCAAGGCCGCCCTCATCCGTGGGTAATATCAATTTTTCCCAGACCACCTTATCCCCAGAGATATTTATTTCCGAGCCGGACCATAGGAATAGTCTCAGAAGCTGCGAGAGCTCTTTAAGGACTCTGGCCTAAAGAATGAAGATGGAAGACTAGTAAACCTGGCTTGCAAAGAGGATTGATTTGATAAGCGGGAGGCGACCTGCGTAAAAGAGATGCTTCATGGTCTAGGAGTTTATGCGGGAAGTTATGGTCATGAAAAGGGGACAATAATCATTATAGGAAAGTCGAGAGGTGATGAGGGGAACTCCTAGATAGTGCATTGTGAGGGAGCCTTCCTAAAAGCCGAGGAGATTGAGGATTTTAGACTTGGTTGCGGTGGAGGTGCCAGAGAAGAAAACATGGCTCTTAACAGGGTTCAGATGGAGGCTCGAGAGGCTAGAAAATTCGTCAAGACCCTCACGGATGAGGCTGATTGATTGGGGATTGGATCTGCAGAATATCATTAGGTCGTCGGCAAAACATAGGTTGATGATCTTGAAGGACTGGCATTTACAATGAAAACTGAATGCTGGGGCTTGGCTTTTTTCCTGGAGGATACTAGATAAAACATGCATGACAATAAAAAACAATGTATGGGGATAGGGGGTCTCCTTAACGGAGGACCTTTTCCCACAAAAAATAGCTCGAGGGATTGCCATTTATACAGACAGCAAAAGAGGGAGTGGTAATACAATGGATTATCCAACCTATCATTTCAATTGGAAAATCCATTGCATAAAAGGCGTCGATGACGATTTCCTAACGGATATTGTCGAAAGCTTTCATAAGGTCAATCTTAAGGGCACATCTGGGTCCCTTACGGTTATTCTGATAACCATGCATGAGGTCTTGGGGAGGAGGATGTTACCAGTGATGGAGCGGCTGGGGATAAAAGCAGATTAAGAGGAGTTAATGAGGTAAGTGAGCGATGGTTTTATCATGTTGGCAAGGATTTTAGATATAATCTTGTAGATTACATTACAACAAAATATGGGTCTAAAGTCCGAGGGGAAGGAAGGGGAAGCAGTTTTAGGGATGAGGGCAAGAATCATTTTATTCCAATCAGGGTTCATTTTCCTATGACGGAAGAAAGACTTGGCCCCCGCACAGATCTCAGGGCCAACAATTTGCCAACAAGATTTGAAGAAGCCAGCGCTGAACCCAGTAGGGCCAGGGGCTTTGTCATTATTAATATCGAAAAGGGATGATTTGATTTCATCATCTAGGCTGGGTTTAACCATGTTGGCTTTATCCGAGGGGAGAGAGAGGCTTTGAGCAGGGATCAGATTCTGTTCAAGCCGGCATACCCCTCATGACTAGGGGTGCCAAGCAGGTTACGGAAGTGGGAGATAAAGATGGTGGAGATAACCTTTGGATTAATGCTAGCTAGGCCATCATGAGTGGTGATGGATAGAAATTTGTTTCGAGCTCTATGAGCTTTGATACTATTGTGGAAGAATTTAGAGTTTTTATCCCCGAGCTTGAGCCAGGTTTCCCTGGATTTTTGCTTGAGATAGAAGATGTAAGACTTGGCGGCTTCCTTCTCTATTGAGAGAAAGATCCTTTTAAGCTTCATCAACCCTATGGATGATGTTACTAAAATCTCTCCTATTAAGAGCTTCAAGGAAGAGGGCTAGACGGAATAGCTTAATGACAATGGACTTCATAGGATTCTTGTGGCCAAGCAAGCCCCATCTACTAGAGACAATATCAGAGAAACTAGGGTGGAGATGCCCCATATTAAAGTATTTGAAGGGCTTGTGAGAGGGGGTTGAAGGGTGTGGTGAGGTAAAGGATTATAGGGGTGTGGTCGGAGCTACGAGGGAGGTCAAAATGGGCATAAGAGTTGGGGAAGAGGTCGTCCCATAGGTCATTTACCATGGCTCTATTTATCTTAGAGGAGATAGGATTGGCAAGGCAATGGTTGAGCTAGGAAAATTGAAAACTGGAAGACCGAAGGTCTTCAAGATTACAATTTCGGCAGAATCATTGAAATCAATGATAACATTATTCCAATGAGGGTCGGGGCTAGTGCGTTCATGGGGGTTTTGAATTGTGTTGAAATCCCTAAGGACGGTCCAGGGAAGAGCGGTAGAGGATTGAGATCGGGAGCTTAAGTCTCTCCAAAGGGGGAGACGGTCCGATGGCTCATTAAATCCATAAATAGCAGTGGTGAGGAAGGTGATGTTTTTTGAGATCCAGTTAAATTTCATATACATGACCTGGGGAGTGGCCATTTCAAGATTAATGTTGAAGACAATAGGGTTCCAAGCAACCCAAATACGGCTATATTGGTGGCTAGAATGGTTTGTTATGAGCCACCAAGGGAGCATGCGGTTTATAATAAAGTACTTCATCAGAGCTGACTTTTGTTTCAAGGAGCAGATGACATTAATACTATTAGAGAAAACAAAATCCCAGACTTCTTTTTGACGCACGGGTTCATTTAGGCCACACACATTCCAACAAGCAATTCGCATAATATATGAAAATTAATATTAAGGTTTGAATTAGACTTGAAATCAAATAGCAAGGGGGTTCACCCCGTACATACTCGATTGAACATTGGTTGCTTCCTGGGTCGATTTTGGTGAGGTAATATCCATTGGGGAGGGTTCTCTATTGATGTGCCCAAAACGGCCGGCTGTGGAGCTGTTGTTGGCTATCATCTAGCTCTTTGTCCAACCCGATCCAGTCGTCATAGGATGCAGGTTTTCGTAGCTGGGCAAAGCGGTAGAGTCGCTTCCACTAGAGTCTGATAGCGCCATCGTAGGGACATCTGGTTCCTAAAGAGGTTCCTTACCCGGCTTCGATTTGGCATTGCATGGAGGGTCTCAGTAGGATGGAGGATCGCTGCAGCTGCATGACCGAAAAAGATGCATCAAGAGCAGATTGTCGAGATCCCTTGAAATTTGACCTGAATAGAGTGTTCTTTTATGAGGCATCCGATGGTGATGGATGAAGAGAATAAGGCAGACGCTTGCATGATTATGCAAATCCGAGCGTAGCTAAGGCAGGATCGGCTGGCGGTGTGATTATCGACGTAGAGAGGAGTTCCAAGAGGCTTCCGAGAATATTGAGTCCTTTTTCCCTCCAAAGCTCGTGAGGCATACCATGGAAATTAACCCATAGCGGGATAGCTTTCAAGGACTCATTCTCTACGGTTTCCATGGGGGCCCAACGTCGCGGGAACACCAGATGACTGCTGAAGAACCAAGGGCACGCTCAAAGACCTCAATGGCATTATCAGCCGAGGAGAATCGGAAAAAATAGTGGCCAGATGGGGTTAACTTACATTCTTAGAGGCCCAACGAGCCCTATATTTGGCTTGCCAGCGACTGAACATGTGAAGTAGCTCTTCTTTTGGATAAGAAGTATCCAGAGAGGCATTTGGCCCAGTCATCTTTTTCGCCAGACAGGGCATCCTCAGGGAAGATAAGGATACTTTTGTCAAACCAGATGTCGTCAGTCTTTTTGATGGCCATAAGAGCTCTAGTGTCTTGGTTTGAGGCTACCATGTTAGCCCAGGAGCGAAAAGAGGAACAGGGAGTGGGCTGGTGCATGGTTACCATGGGGGCAGATTATTGGAGTAAGTGCATGGATACGTTTCTGTTGCGTAAGTGGGCTTGGTGCGAGGTGGAGTGAAATGTGGTGGTAGGTACAATTCCAAGAGAGCAGATGGCTTTGGGAGTTCGGGATAGGCTTTGTCCTTACTGTTTCGACCAGGGAATGATTCTGGGAAGTTGTTTGGGACCGGTATCAGGTTATGAAGCGGGATGCATGGGGAAGCATGGCCCAAGGTATGGATGATAGTGGATCCAGCGAGGTTAAAAGAGGATACGACTTGGGTAGTTTGCTGGAAGGTGTAGTTTTGGAGAGTTTGAATGGTTGTGGTTAAGATGTTGGAAGGACTCGAGGCATAAGGGTTTTGGTCAGTGGTGATTAAGGGATTGAAAGAGTATTTGCTAGAGACAGTAGGGTAAGATTTGTTTGCGTTAGGGTTTGGGTTTGAAATCAGGTTTTCTGTTTACATGGGAAAGAGGTCTGGAAGGGTGGTTTGGTGAGAGCTGGGTAGAAATTTTCGGGTGTCAGGTTGCATGGGGGATAGATGGTAACAATGGGGGATGAGAGTAGGGTTTGTTCGAGGGTAGAGAGGTTACATTTAGTTATTAGGGAGCTGCATGCAGGGATAAAGTTAGCAGAGGTAAGGGAAGAGAAGATGGATAGCGAGGTTTGACTAGGAGGGGCTTGTCCCAACCCCAGGATAGGCGCTGAGTCGCTGCCATGGAGCAGAGCCGACTTTGAGGTGGAACCTGGTGAAGCATCAGAAGGGATTGCCATATGGGAATGTTGGGTTCTTGTTTCGACCATGGAGGGTTGGATAATTTCAGGAAGATAGTGAGGACATGCTTGAAAATAATTTCAGGCATGTTTAATTTTTTTAAGAGATAAAGCCTATAACTCCAAAGACTATCCAAAAACAGTTCGGGATAGGCTTTATTAATTTCCAAGTGAGCGGATGGCTTTGGGAGTTCGGGACGACTTTATTAAGTTCAGGATAGGCTTTGAGAGATGCGTATCTTAATTTCACACCGATAAAATCGTATATTATGGATAACCATGCGATGGATCTTATGGATCAGGAGTTATCGAGTAATCTTTTAATGTTTCAGATTGTAAGATTGCATATTGTTTTATTTTATATATTGATGGCTTTTAGGACTTACACATCTCTCTGTATTTCATTTTGAGATAAGATCATTTGTCATCAATTTTTTTAATTGAGATTTGAATTTTATAGCTTTTTAAGATGGTCTCGCTATTTGTCATCAAAATAATTTAAAAAATGTTGATATAAAAGCGGATTCAGCTATATTAATTGACATGTTTGAAAAAGAAAATGGGCCTTGGTTCTTGAAACCTTTCATAAGTTGTTGTTAAAAACTAATTTGCTTATTTATGACTACAAAACATAAAATACTCTATTTTTTTTCTAACGATAAAGCATCTCATAATTTAAGATACTCTATTTTTATAGTAAAAAAATATAAAGATAACAAAAAATATTGATTTAAGGAGTAAAAATAGAATTAAAGTCGAAATATTATATGTGCATTGTTACTCAAATTGACTTTAGTTCCACGTGGAAGCTCTAGGAAAGAGACCATGCATTATGGACTAAGTTTATAAAAATTGCCAAGTCAACGGATCTTGACCGAAAGTTTTAAAGTTTTAGGACTAAATGAAATAAAACGTCATATATTTTTTATCTCGCAAAGTGGATGCTCCAGTAGAGAATCTTGGTTCGGTTATATTGGAGCTTAGTTTCTATTAATCATAAAGGAACAATTATTATATTTTTTATCTGAGAATTTACATATGTTCGCAGGCTTAAATCGTTGTTTAGTCCTTCGACTATCACGTTTTCTCCATTTAGTATATCGACTAAAAAATCACGGGTGAGGGTCCCTTGACTATTGAAAATCTATAAAGTTAGTCTCCGAGCATGGTTTTCTTCCTGGTTCCGCCACGTGTCACCATAGTCAAATGGTACGAGTCTCACAAATAGTCCATCGAATTTTAATTCCATTATTACCTTTTAAATTTAATATTTTTTTTTTATTTTTTACTATTCTGAAAATAGAGTATCGCAAAATTTATGATACTTTGTTCTTCTCTTCTTGCTCCATACATGGTCAAACTACATTAAATATCCGTTCATTTAGTCTTGGGTGTGAATATACTACTTTCTTCTTATTAGCTTTACTTTGAATTGCGGTAGGTGGATCCATAACTACAAGCTATTATCCATACACCAAAGTTATAACTAGCAATGAAAAACCTACATATGACTACTGTACAAAACAAAGCACACTGATCAGTCTTATTTGCCTACTTCTTAGACATATAAATTACAAAGCACTCTAATCAGTCTTACAAGCAAGCACTCATATCTACCGACTAGAGCAAACTTGGTATCATAACCATGTTTAACACAAGAACAACCATAAACCTGATAAATCGACACAGATCTACCAAATTACATCGCTCATAAGATGACGCTTCAAACTAATACAAATTAAAAATCCAGTTTACCAATACTTCCATTTCACTACAAATCTAAATAACATAGATCTAAATCCAACACCAAACACACAACCAGTTCAGTCATCAATATTTCATTTGAAAATTACAAAATACATCTCGATAAACACAATTCGTAGTACAAAACATATTCAACAAATCTATCTAATATTAGCTTGCGATCAACTTCAAAAAAGATGATACAAAAGAAAGTTTATGTAAGCACTTACGTAAAGAACATAGAGAAAAATCATATATGAACCAAGATATTTCTAAAGATCGAAAACCTAGATAGCAATAACTTAAGCAAACGATTCAAAAATTAATTCAAGAAACGTAGCGGAAACAATTGAAGCTTTGAAATCCGATATGAAGGGAAAAAACGCTCAGATATGTAGAGAGAGAGAAGAGGAGTAAGAGAGAGAAAGTATAGATGTAGTTTGACCATGTATGAAGCAAGAACAAAATATATGGAGCAAGAAAAAAAGAAGAGACTATCGTAAATTTTGCGATACTCTGTTTTCGAAATAATAAAAAAAAAATATTAAATTTAAAGGGTAAAATGGAATTAAAAGTCGACGGACTATTTGTGAGACTCGTACCATTAGACTATGGCGACACATGGCAGAATCAGGGAGAAAACCATGCGCAGGGACTAACTTTATAGATTTTCAATAGTCAAAGGATCCTCACCCGTGATTTTTTAGTCGAAGGACTAAATGGCAGAAAACGTGATAGTCAAAGGACTAGACTACGATTAAGCCTATGTTCGCATACTATATTGATGATGTAATAGGTGTTCCTATAGACATCATTTGCGGCTAAAATTCACTGTTAGTCCTCTATGTTTACCACTTGTATCAACCTACTCTCATTCCTTCACTTTTGACTTCAACTCATCCCTTTCGTTCCAGAAATTTGTAAATTTAGTCCCCCCGCACATGTGAAGCCTGAGAAATTGATACGTGTCTCCTAGTTTTGTTGCAAGTTTGGTCCCTCAAAATTTTGGCCATAAATGCCTCTTCCCATGCCACATCAGATGCCAAGTAAGCTAACTAGTCATATTTACCATTTACCATTTACCCACAACTATTATATTTGAAACGGATCAATCCCAATTAAACCTAACCCAACCCGGCCCACTACAATACAACCCAAACCGAACCCAATTCAATACACAAACCCCCAATTAATCATCCAAACCCCTAATTAAATCAATTTAACAGATTTTACGTTTGAACTCTATCTAAGTATTTTGGTTAAATATAAATTATATTTTATAATTTATAATTTTATAGCTAAAATATTTATTCTATATTGAAAATACAACGATGAAAATAAATAAAATTATATCCAAACATTATATTTTAGATAAATACACCAATTAAAATTAACAAACAATTAAATTTAAATATACTTATACATTCTCAACAGCTATTGTTTTTACAAACAAACAATAAATGTATTCAAACCCCCAATTAATCGCCCAAACCACTAATTAAATCAATCTGAAACAAGAACCCTAATTTCATCGACATAGCTTATCTTGTTCCCCATTTCTTTTCCAATTAAACATCCATCTTCCTTTTGTCCATCTATATTCAGTCCGGTTCGGTTTCTTAAACCCCAATTCCAAGTATAGCGTCATCTCAAGCTTCCTTCTACCACCAGAACTGGTCTGCATCACATAACTCACCTCTGTAAAAATGCTTTTCCATGGTGAAAGTTCTGCTTCGACTGGTGACAGACTTTGGGTTTTGGGGAAAATAGTTTCAATCTAGTTAGGATGAAGAACTGGATACGAATTTAGGCTGCAAAACCCTATAGGTTAAGATGAAGAACTGGAAGTGGCTGAAATCTATTACGGATGAAGAAGTCGCGTTTTGGGAAAGGTTGAAAGTGGCTGAAATCGATGGCTTAGGGTTTATTGATGGCCATGGCTTCAGTAGATACATAGAGAAAGGGAAAGGAAAAGGGAGAACAATCGAAGAAGTCGCGTTTGGTGTTTTTTTATTAAGGTTTGGGTGATTAATTAGGGGTTTGTGTATTTAATTGGGTTCGGTTGGGTTATATTGTAGTGTGATGGGTTAGGTTAGTTTTAATTAGGTTCGACCCAGTCCGAATATAATAGGTATAGGTAAATGGTAAATTTTAATGGTAAATAGTAACTTTTAATGGTAAATGGTAAATATGACTAGGCAGCTTACTTGGCATCTGATGTGGCATGGACAGGGGTATATTTGGCCAAAATTTTAGGAGACCAAACTTGCAACAAAACTAGGAGACACATGTCAATTTCTCAGGCTTTACATGTGCGGGGGGACTAAATTTGCAAATTTCTGGAACGAAAGGGATAAGTGGAAGTCAAAAGTGAAAGAAGGGGAGTAGGTTAATACAAGTGGTAAACATGGAGGACTAACACTGATTTTTAGCCCATCATTTGGTATAAGCTAGCAATACGGCCAAATACATGTCATGTTATACATAAATAAAGGTATTTTTCTATTGAAAATCTAAAGTTATTGTTAAAGAGGTAGATCGATTGACAAAAGTAAAGCATAGTTGGGAATCTCAATACCCTTTACGGAAAGCAAACCCGGTGCTTGTGAAAAAGAAGAATGGGGATTGGTGAAGGTATGTTGACTTTACAGATCTAAATATGGCTTGTCTGAATGATCAATTTATCATCCTAGAATTGATCAACTAATAAATTCTACTTCTAGTAATAAATTTTTACCATTCATGGATGCATTTACAGGGTACAATCAGATTTAGATGGATATGAAGGACCATAATAGTACTACGTTCATAATAGGCATGGGCCTCACTTGCTATAAACTTATGCCCTTATGTTTGGAAAATGTTGGGGCGACTTATTAGTGTTTAGTAAATAAACCCTTCGATAGTCAGAATGAAAGAGCTGTTGAGGTTTACATTGATGATATGTTTTTTAAAAGTGTGAGGGACGAAGATCATTTCTCCAATCGAAATGAATTTTCTCCAATCTAAAACCAATCAACTTGAAATTAAATCCATAAATTATATTTGGAGTACAATCCTGAATGTTTTTGGATTATGTTATCGGTGAAAAGGGTATTCAAGTCAATCAAGTACAATTAAATGCGTTGATTTATATGGCTCCTCCTAGATCTACCAGAGAAGATTAAATACTAACCGGAAGATTGGTTGCATAAACATATTTATATAAAGGTCTTCAGACAAATATCCCTGATTTTTCTAGGTTTTAAGAAATGTGAAGGAGTTTAATTGGACTTTCGAGCGTGATGACACATTTAACCAAATCAAAGAATATTTTCTTATCCGGAGACATTAACCAAGACAATTTTGAATGAAATGTTGTATATTTACTTAGCAATATCCGATTGCGCATTAAGCGTAGTTTTGATTTGGGAAGTAGATGGTTAGCAGACTTTCCCAGATTTATGGTGTCAAGAAAGTTTGTTTAATAATTGATTCACAGTTTCTCATTAATCATGTCATGGGGAAATCTTAAGCTAGAAATGATCATTTAGTAAAATATGTCAAAGTATTGAGAGATACAATAATTTTCTTGAAACATGTTAAGTACAAACACGTACTCTGGGCCAATAATTTGATGGTTGATTCTCTAACTACTATTGCTTACACCGCAGCACATCTATGGATATTTATACAAGAATACCCTTCGATATTAAAAAACTTTAAGGTAAATAAATTTCCAAGTCTCGACCACTACAAATATATATTGGAGGTATGCGATTAAAAAATTCATTACTAAAAGGACTTTGTCAATTGATAAAGTATTGGCTAAAAAACTAAGGTTTAAAGTATATGGATTTTTAGTCATGGGGGATATCTTCTACAAAAAATCAATTGATAGGCTCCTATTATGATGCCTTGGGATTAATGAGTCTCTAATGATACTATCTAAATTGCATGATGGGGGAGGGTTCCGTCCATTGTGGTTATAAAAATTTAACCAAAATTATTTTATTGGCAAGATATTATTGGCCTTTCGTTATAACAGATACCAAAGAATTAGTCCTATGATGTGATCTCTTCCAAAGATTTGCATACTCAATACATATGCCAACAATGCCATTGGTGTCAATATCTGAAGCATTACCCTTCGACATATAAGGGCCTGACTTGGTTGGACCTCTATCAATGGAATTTGGGGGTCGTCAAACAATTATCATAGTAGTTGATTATTTTTCTAATTGGGTGGAAGCCGAACATATCTCTGATATTACGTCCAAAGAGGTTATAAATTTATCATATCTAATATATGTTGTAAATTCAAGAAATTATTATAACAAATAGTGGCCTTTAATTCGAAAATAGAGATATGCAAGCTTTCTATGCTTTCGGAGAGATTCCATATTGCTTATCCTCAAGCTAATGGACAAATATAAGTTGCTAACAAGACTATCCTAACTGGTTTGAAGTAATATTTAGAAATGGTAGCGGAAAAAAGGCTAAATTATTTACAAGAAGTATTATGGGCTTATCGTACTACCCCCGGGCAACAACCCAAGAATCCCCTTTTGTTTTGGTGTATGTGATTGATGCAGTAACGCCAACCGAATCTACCCTCCCATCGTTCTTAATTACAAATTACTCCGAAGAGGATAACAATACAACCAAAAGAGCTGAATTAGACTTGATTGAAGAAAAGAGAACCATGCCTCATCTAAGATCTATTCATTATCAAACCCTGATGAGAATCAAGTAAGTATCTCGAGTTTGAAGGAGGGAATTCAAAGTAGGCGATAGAGTTCTGAAAAAGGTATTCTTACATACCAAAGATAAAAGACTAGAAAAATTGGCACCTAGTTAGGAATGTCGTATTTGGTTATTAAAAGAGTTGAGCGTGGAACCTACCGATTAGCAGATCAAGAAGGCATTCCTTTGTGGCATCCATGAAATATTGAACACTTAAGACTTTACCTTGAATAGTTGTAAAAATAATATTTATTTTTTATTTTCTTATGTATATATTCGGGGACATATTATTTCCTACCTTGGTGACTTGGAGAGGTTTTAATGAGGTGTCTAAACCACTTGAAATTTGTCACATTTTGACTTTTATAAATATTGTGTTATACTATTCATGTGATTTGTATATTTTTAAAAGGTTCTAACAATAGTTGGTCATGTATAAAAGTTCCAACATTAGTTCGTCAGAATTAAAAGTTCTAAGGGATAATGATCCATATATAAATAACTTAATTACCTTCGAGTGAGTTATTAATAATCCTAAAGGATGATTATCCGAATGTAAATACTTTATTTAACTTATAATAGAGAAAAGTAGACTAAATTAAAGGCATTGTCCGAATTCAAATGAATGGTCGAAATGAATATTTTAATTACATTCGAAGGGAGAAAATGAGAATGGGTCACATTAAATTCCTTGCCTATAAAAATAAATTATGAAGAAAAAAACGGTGATAATAACGATAACAAAAATATAAAGATAAATTCATTTTTCCTGCGGGCTCTTTCCCATTGGCATCGTCTTCTTCTAAGCTCTCGTATTCAAAGTCTCAACCTTTGTTTTTTTCATGCTCATTAACATCTGAATCCATTGATTAGCTAGTTGATCTGTTAAAAGCATATTGTTAGGCCACAATTACTCTCAGACTAATTCACACATAAATCCAAAGTTTAATTTTTGGAATGCCTTGTGAAAATCTAGGACCATATTGATTAAAGCATCCCGTTATGATAAGGACTTTAACATCTGGTCAACATATTCATCCACCATGGCTTCCTTATCTTTCATATCTTAGGTCTTACATACATTCAGCTTCTCATCGAATTTTTTGGTGAGAGCATTCTAATTGTTAAATTACTTCGACAAATTGTCTATAACATCTTTTCAACTTCTGACCTGGTCAATATACTTTTGAATCTCCTCAGATCTATATAATTGCAACTCGTCGTGAACCATATTTAGCTTCTTAATTTCTTTGTCAGCAACCATGCTTCATTTGTTAGACCATTTGTACGTACTTTATCCTTTTCGAAATATTTTTTTTAAGATCATATTTGTTTTTAAGCAAAGTAATGGTTTCTTTGTGTTCTTTAAATTCCCATTCCAACTCAAAAATAGGCTTCACAAGGCCTAACATCATGTATGCTAGCGTTTCTTGCTCATTCACTAACTGAAAAGGCACGTTTTTTAATAGACTAGTTGGATCAAGAAATTTATTTTCAAAAGCTTCGAGATCGATTCCCTCCATGGTACCCATTATGTTACATTCATGTAGGCATGTTCCTCTATCACTGGAACCAAGGGAGAACTCGATTCGATTACTGGAAAAAAAAAATCAGTTTGAACTGTGACTCGGATGATTTCTGAACTGGGATCCATTTTCTTATATTGTTTCTCCATTATTTCATTGTTATGTTTTCCCTTCTTGTGTGTCTTCTTCCTCTTTAAGATAGGTGGCTCTTCGGGTGTTTTACCCACTTTAATATTTTCATCAAGTGTTACTGGTGAATGCTTATTAGGCTGATCAACCTCCTCAATAGCAGTGAAATTTTTCTTTGAACTTTTCTCAAAGCCCTAATTCTGGTGGAAGGAAAAATTTACCATGACTACTTCAATCCAATTGAAAATCACCAATAGACAATACGGGGTAGTGAATTGTTCCCAAGACTTATCGCATTCAGAATTGGTCCTCCAAAGATATCTCTGAACGAGATTGTTAGAAGTAAAACACTTGCGAAATGGATTGGTAATTTTCCTCAGCTCATAAGTTAAATTGCTTGAAAGTAACTTTAGCCGCCTCCAGATACTGCTAATGAGACTTCAATGTCGTTGTAGAAGAAAGCTAAAAAAAAATTACGAATGTAAAATAAAAATAAAGATAGAGATAATAAGTTAAGTTTGGAGAATTACTTGCGCTCTTTTAAAACCTTGGAGTCATTTATGACTCACTAAATTATTTCAATGGTCTTTTCAAATTCAAAACGTCTTCAACTCTCCTTCATGAATCATTTTTGACTCACTAAATTTCTTCACTGGTCTTCTCGAATTAAAAGCTTTGTCAAGTCTATTTTAATGAATCTAACAATCTCCCACTTGAAGACTGGTTTCAACCTGTCTTCACACCTTGACCTATGCAGCAGATCTTTCTGGTCTTGTTACTCTTGCAGACCAACTGAAGTTGAACAAAACTTTAGTTTTTCAATGGTTACTGTCTTTGTCAACATATCCGCTAGATTCTTGCTTCCTTGGATCTTTTCCAGTATTAATACTTCATCTTCCAATAAAGAACTAATGAAAATGATAATGAAGACATATATGCTTGGTTCTCGAATGAAATATTGAGTTCTTCGCCAACTGAAATGCACTCTGACTATCACTATACATAACGTTATTCTTCTGTTTGAATCCCAGCTCGGTTAACAAACCTTGAAGCCATATCATCTCTTTACTGGCTTTAGTCACTGCTACATACTCATCCTCTTTAGTTGATATAGTGACAATTTTCTGTAACTTTGACATCCAACTAACAGTTGTAGTTCCAACAGTAAATATATAATCGGTGGTGATTTTTTGGTGATCGACTTCACCTACAAAATATGCATTTACGTAGCCTTGTACCTTTAAATCACCCTTACCAAAGTACAAGCACTTTTCTATGGTGCCTAGTAGATACCTCAAAATCCATTTGACAGTTTTCCAATGAATTTCCCGGGGTTTGACATAAACTACTCACAACTCCCACTGCATGAATAATATATGGTCTCGTATAGACCATCACATACATCAAACTCCTAATAGCTGAGGCGTAAGGAACCTTAGCTATGAAGTCTTTTTCTTCCTTCATTTGAGGGGATTGATCCTTGAATAAATGAAAGCGACCTGCCAATGGTGTACTAACTGGCTTGGCATCACCAATGTGAAATCTCTTCAAAACAAGATTGATGTAGTATGACTGAGATAACTGCAAAACTTTTCTATGCCTATTTCTTGTGATTTGCATTCCAAGAATCTTCTTCGTCGGACCCAAGTCCTTCATGTCAAATTCTTTTGACAATTATTGCTTCAATCTTCTAATATCATCCATATTTGAAACCTGCTACTAACATATCATCGACATAGACTAGCAAAATGATATAACTAGAATTAGATCTTTTAAAATAACAATAGTGGTTCGCATTATATTTCTGAAAGATCTATTTGTGCATAAAACCGTCAAATTTTTTGTACCACTGTTTTGGAGCTTGTTTTAGACCATACAAACTTTTCTTGAGTTTACATACCATGTTTTCTTTCCATTCTTATAAGAAACCTTATGGTTGATACATATATATCTCCTCATCCAAGTCCACTTGAAGAAATGCAGTCATCACATCTAATTCTTCAAGATAAAGGTCTTCAATGACAACAATACTCATCACTAATCTAATAGTATTGAGCTTCACAACTTGAGCAAAAATGTCGGTGTAATCAATTTCTTCCTTTTGCTGGAATCCTTTGACAACGAGTCAGGCTTTGCATCTCTTAGAGTCGTCATGCTCATCTTTCACTCGGTACATCTATTTGTTATGAAGTGCCTTCTTACCCATGACTAACTCAGCTAGTTCCCATGCCTCATTTGATATTAAAGACTTTATATAATCTTTCATGGCAAGCTCCCACTTGCTAGCATCACTGGTGTGAAAAACTTCATCATAACATTCAAGCTCCCCTTCATCAGTCAGTAACAGATAGTTCAAGTATCTCATGTTGGGCACAGGAGCTCGGGAAGATCATTTCAAAACAGGATAACTTCAGTTGACAAAGATCAGATTACAGTATAAATACTTCAAATTTATGCTACAGAAAATTAACCCGTACCTTTCGAGAATGATCATCGATAAAAGTCACGAAATAGTGTTTATGTCCTATAGATGAAACAGATGTTGGTCTTAAAATGTCAAAATGAACAAGCTCTAGCCTTTCTTTCTTTAGGGTTCTTCCACTTGTCTGAAAGTTGACCCTTTTCTGTTTTCCAAATATGAAATCTTCGCACATGTCTATATTAATTTACTGAAGACCTGGAATATTTCCTTTCGAGTATATATTTTTCATACCTTTCTTACTCATGTGGCCAAGCCTCTGGTGCCAAATATTTGGATATTCGTTTCCTGCTCCTATTGCAATTGAACATCTCGTCTCTGCTGTCTTGTAAAGAGTACCGCTCTTCTTTCTGCGAGTAACCGTCATTGATCCCTTTGAATATTCCAGTTGTCACCGTGTAAGATCATAGTGTAGCCTTCTCTAGCCAACTCCTCTACTGACATTAAGTTCTTTCTTAGACCGGGGATATTCCTGGCATCTTTTAGTTCCCAGACAGACCCATTCAAATTAATCTTCACACTATCTTTACTAATAATATCACAAGGTTGATCATTACCAAGATATATATATTTCCAAGTTTACCGGGGACATACCTTTCGAAGAATTCTTTCTTCGAAGTAACATGGAATGATCCTCCAGAGTCTAGAACCCAAGACCCTTCCTTGCTTTCTAAAGAAAATATTAACGTATCATCCCCTTCTGAAGTGATATTTTCCTCTGTCTTCTTCTCTTGGTCTTTTGGTTCTCTCTTGCACTGAATTTTATAGTGCCCGGTATTACCACAGTTCCAACACTCGATATTTCTTGACCATTGGAATTTTTTAGGATTCCTGGACTTGGACCTCCCGTCTCTTGATCTACCTCGGTAGTTTGATTTACCGCGTCCATACCCTCTGGTTCAATATCTTTCTCTTGACTCTGTATTTAAAACTGAGGAAATTGATGACTCACCTCATTCTCTTCTTCGAATCTCTTCATTGAGAATTAGGTCACGAACATCATCAAATTTTAACTTATTTCTTCTTGACGAGCTACTCACCGCCGTGACAGTAGCATTCCAACTATTTGGTAGAGAAGACAATAATATTAATGCTCGTACGTCTTCATTAAAATCAATTTCAACCAAAATTAATTGGGTTGTTATTGTATTAAGTTCATTGAGGTGTTGAGCTATAGATGCGCCTTCCGTCGTTCGCAAATTGAATAAACACCTCATCAAGTGAACTTTGTTGGAAGTCGATGGCTTCTCATACATACTAGAGAGAGCCTTCATAAGACTCGTCGTGGTTGTTCCCTTACGATGTTGAAAGCAACATTGCGGGATAATGTCAATCGAATAACTCAAGAGTTTGTTTGTCAAGAAGGGTCCATTCTTCAACTTTCATACTCTCTGGCTTCTATCCTGAGAGAGGTTGATAATTTTTTCTAGTAAAAATAATCTTCAATCTGCATCTTCTAGAACCTAAAGTTTACACCATCAACTTTTCGAGTCTCACATTTCCTTCATCCGCAGTCATTGCTCCCACTAAAATCTGACCTCCTTTGGATCGTTACCAATCTTGATGCTCTAATACCAGTTCCAAGGGATCTTATACAAAAGATTTGACTATGAACAACACCAGTAACTGAATTGAAAATCTGTTACAGTGTTATAAGGGATCAAACACAAAACATCTTATTATCAGATTAGTGAAAAACAAATAGTAACAATATTATGTTGTTGGGAAACACAATAAACTAGCAGTTTGATCAAACGATGTGCCTATGTCTCCAGCACAATAAATCAATAGGTGAAACTATGTTGTTATTTCCTCCATAAAGTAGATAACATATTTGCCCTTTTTATTTATATTTTACCCATTTATTCTACTTCTTTCATTTTCAAGAACACATTAACTCTCATATTCCATCAACCCATTAACTCCCACTTTTCCATCTTTCATCAACCAATCTAACCCCATTAACTTAACCCTAGCTACACCTTCTAGCATATAAAATACTCATATATTTCATTTCCCCTCTTTTTACCTAACCCAGAAACCAATGAAAAAGAATCCTCTCCTTGTATATCGACTAAACCTCTGCTTATCGCTCAGAAATGCAAAAATCGGGATTAGCTCGAAAAGCAAAAGTTTCGAAGTGATATTTTCAAGTTACGGTACTGTAAAACGTAAAAAAAGGATTAAATTACCTTGTTCGTTGCTTGAGTGTTGTTCTCCTTTAAATTTTTGGTTTTTTAATTTTACATGATTAATCTTCGATAAAATTAAAGTTTTTTGTTTTAGGGTTAATTTTAAAGGGTAAAATCATATAGGTTGGATTAAATTTGGGTTAATGATGTGTTTTTTTTACTATAATGCTTTCTATTTGATTAATGACATCTAATGTTAAATTTGAAAGTAAAGTAAGGGTAATCTTGTAAAAACAATTGTAAATTGTTTTAGAAAGTTTAAAACATGGCGGAAATAAAAAAAATCCTATGTAGAAAATAGCTTCACCCTAAATCAATAGTAAGATCAAACAATGTGCTTATGTCTCTGGCACAATAAACCAACAGTAAAATCAAACACAATATAAACGAGAAATAAAATCAAACACATAAATTGTTAATGGAGTTCAACAAACTGTGCCTACGTCCCCGGATCTGCTGCAGATCTATTTTATTAGAAAGGACTTTGTGACTTTCTTTTCTTTTTCTTTTCAATACATTCAAAAACCTAGATATTCGCTTTATATAGATTTTAATAATAAAAAAAGAAACGATTACGGTAATTAAATCTCCTTAATGAGATATTTATGACTCATTAAATTATTTCAATGATCTTTTCAAATTCAAAACGTCTTCAACTCTTCTTAATGAAATTAAATCTCCTTAATGAGTCATTTGTGACTTACTTAATTTATTCACTGGTCTTCTCGAATTAAAAGCTTCGTCAACTCTATTTTAACGAGTCTACCAAAACCTTTATTTTCCATATTTGCATCTTCATCCAACCTACATATGCTTGTTGTTCCAGATGAAGTTTGCACATCAGAATCTGAATCCATTTTTGGTGACATAAATGATCTTTTCGAGGAGCTAGGTTGATTTTTTGCATCTTTACTTTCATTTTTGTGACTGTTTTTGGTCACTTGTGGCAGTTCCCCAGTAGCCAAGTAGTAATCTAACTTTTTATACAAGGAACTGTTCCAGTTATTCTTAATTGCTTTATGAGTCCTCCATGGTAAAATCCTAGCTATTTAGGCCCATCTGTTTCCATTTATCTAATGGGCATTCATGAGTCTTATTTCCTCCTCCATAGTCCAAGCTTCCTTTCTTATATTAGGATTCAAATTCTTTTGCTACCTCTCCCAGCATTGTTTCTGCATATGCTACCAATTCAATGATTTTAGCATCCTCCTCTTGTATCAGCGGTCCTTTAACAAGTTATGGATTAAGAAAATTCTGCCACCGGTGCAGACATTAAACTTCTGAACTATCAGGAAAGAACTCGACTATTTTCTTCCAGCTTTTTCCCTTATAAGCTGTGACAACTTGTCTTAGTGCATCATCCTCTTCTGGAGTCCAACCTTCTTTTGTCCACCTAATAAGGCCATTGATCCTCCTACGAATAGAAGAACAAAAAAACTTTGAACTGTATGTATTCATATAAAAAAGAACAAAAGAACTTTGAAAAATATAGTTTTTAAAATAAAATTCAATTGATTTATCAATTGAAACCTCTTCTTCATTTTTTCTCCATCGACAAAAATATCACCAATCAATCGTATAATTTTTTTTTCAACCATCTAACAAGAATATCAACCAGATAAATATTAAAATCAATTACACCATAAAAAAATTAAAAAATATATGCTAAAATAATTATCAATATGACACATCATCAACACTGAGATATTTATGATCAAATAGGATTTACAGTATACATTATTACTTTTTAGCATACTAATATACATGCTTATAAAAGTTTGAGTTAACCAACACATAATAAGTAATAAGCAAATTCATTGAAAACTGTTCAACTTCAAGAAACTATTAACTCAACATGAAGAAAACAAAATTAGAAACTAAAATCTATAAAAAACAAATAAAAAATCAGTTTTAAGAAAAAACTCATAAATATTGATAAAAAATAACCATTGTATTATCGTCGCATATGAACTAGTAAAACTCAATGCCCCAAATCTACGCACTAAAGAAAATTAACCGTTATATTATCGTCGTATAGGAACATGTAGAACCCAACGCTCTCGATCTACGCGTTTTCGAATATTTTAGTCGCATACTTCTATTTCCGTTGAATTTTAAATAACCTTTTTGACTATATTATATCGATATGATTCATCAATCGAGCGATTCTTGGAAAACTAGCAACAAACTAAATTGGAAATCAACCGTAATTATCAATATAACTTCTTAAGTAAAGACTTTTGTTCATGTTATCATAACTAAAGTAATACTCAATATCCTTTTGAATAATAGTGTAAGCCAGACCTCCCATATCCGACATAGTAATATAATATACCTCATTAGACAAAATAGATATATGAATGATACGAGGAAGGTGTTGGTTTATATGTATACAATAAAATCTTGTATTTGTTGGAATATATTTATTTAATATATTTATAGACTAACAATAATTTGGACCGATATGCTAAATAAACATATTCGATTATTGTCTTAAGGAAGTCCAAATTAAAAGTAGTCGAGTTAATTATTTAATTAACTAAATTGGACCTATGGGTAAAAAGGCGTTATGGGCTCAAGTGTGGTAACCGGGTTGAATTTGGGCACTGTGATGAAGAGGGCCCAAATCTCAACACTTAAGCCTGAATTAATAAATCAGGGATATAAATTGAATTATAAATTTATTGGGTTATGGTCCCGGACACAAGGAAGTAACAAAGGATGGGCTTTACAATGTTGGGCTTCACATTGTAAAATCTATAAATAAGGGGCTAGGTTTAGGTATTTCATCACTCTAAACCCTAATCAGAAATACGGCCGCTTCCTTAGTGTCTGGAAACTTTTCCTTCTTCTCTAATCTGATTCTGCAGGTCTCTTAGTTTCATAAACGGAATCGCTGGAGAACGTGGAATCGCTAAAGAACGCAAAAGAACGCTAGAGAATACTAGATGGATAGCAGCAGGCAAACCCGTAAGTATTCTTGATTTTCTGTTTCTTCTATAGATGAATCTAGTAAAGGGTTTTATTATTTTTCCGCGATTTGTTATATATTATTTGATGCGATTTCAGATAATATATAACAATTGGTATCAGAGCCAAATAAACCCTTTTTGGATTCAGTAGAATAATCAAATTGAGTATTGCTAGACAAAGATGCATATTTTTCTTAATCGTAAAGAATCCATGTCATTGGGATTATGTGTTAATTGAATTGGTAGGGCATGGATTTAGGGATTGTATGAAAAGCATGTTATGTGATTTATTGTATTATAACACATGTTTTATTATCACGAAATTGCAATTTTTATAGTTTGGGGATTTTTTTTATTTCGGGTAAAATTAGGGTTTATTGATGTCTGGAATTTTTCTCCCAAAATTAGCATCAAATCAACCCTAAAATAACGAATAAAATCAAAATTATTGGGACAGTGGCTCATCGACAGCTTAACCCCTGATGTTAACGCTGACCGAAGGCTGTCTGGCGATAAACACATAACCGCCAAAAGAATAGGGACAACAAAAAATACCCAAACGATAATAACAGCATGATGAATACAGGCTGGACCCACCCAAAACCCACAGCATTACTACAAATAAATTTGTAGGGTGGGCCCGTTTAGGACCTGCAGTCTACTGCAAATTGCAGCAGGCAGGTAAGCTGCTGCAATTTGCAGCAGCGGTAGACTGTTGCGATAGCCTGCTGCAAATATTAAGTTAAATAATAAAAAAAGTTATTAATTTGAAAATATTTGAACAATATATTTCACAAAAATGATACTTTGATATTTTTTTGTATGTTTATTTGTGAATTAAATTGTATGTGTGTGAATGATTATATGACAATGCATGACTAAGGTTTCGTAGAACGGTAGGTGAAACTAAGAAATTAATTTAATCGGCCCTCCGGAAGGTTAAAATTAATTTTCTTAAGGATCCTAGGCTTCGAAAGGTTCGGGGATTAATTTAAATTCAAATATTATCGGCCCTCCGGAAGGTTCACGTTTGGGTTTAAATTAATCATGAACAGGATAAAATAACAGAAAATAGTTGTTGTGTTGATTTTAATTTTAAGTAAATGACATCGGCCCTCCGGAAGGTCTCATTGGTACTTAGAAAATTAAAATAATGATCATGCTTTTTTTTTCTCAAACTCATAAAATTGCATGTTAGTATGATTTGCCATCCGGTATCTATTATCAATGAATTTTATGTTTTATATGTATTTGTCATATTCATGCATATGTTTTCAGATATATGTCAATATGCTAAATGTGTTTTGTGTTGATTGTTCTTATTATAGTATCCATGGGTTACAATTTTTTGGGGAATCGTCCACCGACGTTGGATTGTTCGGACTTCCAATTGTGGAAGGAAGAAATGTAGCTGTTTTTATCTGTACATGATTACGACTATGCACTGATAACTCCCAAACCATCTCCCCTTAGTCCGGAAAGTACACCAGATGAAACTAAGGCTGATGAAAAGTAGGAAAGGTCAAATAAGTTATGCATGACGCTCTTGTTACAAAGAATAACAGTAGCATTGCGTGGGGCTGTCCCTAAAGGTGTTACCACTGCCTCGGTCTTTCTCACGGAGATTGAGAAAGCCTTTGCCAAAAATGAAAAGGTAGAGATGCAGCGTTTGCTCATCGAGCTAGCTGCCAAAAGGTATAATGGCAAAGGTAAAATCCGGGAGCACATTCTAGGAATGTTGATGATTGGCCAAAAGTTAAAGGCAATCGGTTTAGACTTACTTGAGGAATGCATAGTGGAATTCACATTTCATTCGCTGCCAGACTGGTTTAAGTATTTCCAGTCCACCTATAACTGCATGCGAGAAAAGTGGAATATCAATGAATTGATTTCCCACGCTGCACAGGAGGAGGAAAGACTTAAAGGCACAGCGCTTGAGGCTAATGTGATTACATCACCAAATAAGGCAGGACCTAAGCGGAAGGCATATGGCAAAGGACCGGGTCAAGGTTCGGTCAACAAGAAAGGTATAAGGCCCTGGACAAGTTCATAACTTTTAAGATCGAGGTTGAGAAACAACTTGGTAAAAGCATTAAGACCGTTAGATCTGACCATGGTGGTGAATACTATGGTAGATATGACGGATCGGGTGAACAACGTCCAGGTTCCTTTGCACAGTACCTAGAGAAGTGTGGAATAGTCCCTCAATACACTATGCATGGTTCACCTCGCATGAACGGTGTATCTGAGAGACAAAACCGAACACTAAAAGATATGGTTAGAAGCATGATAAGTCACTCATCTCTACCATTATCTCTCTGGGGGGAAGCCATCAAATGTGCCGCTTATATACTCAATCGAGTACCCACAAAGGCTACTGTTACGACTCCATATGAGCTTTGGAACGGGCGTAAACCTAATTTAAAGCATCTGCATGAGTGGGGTTGTCCAGCTGAGGCGAGGCCTTACAAACCTCAAGAAAAGAAACTGGACCCAAAAACAGTTAGTTGTTTCTTCATAGGTTATTCCGAACATTCTAGAGGGTTTAAGTTTTATGATTCTCTCACTAGTACAATATTTGAGACAGGAACGGCCAAGTTTCTAGAGGATGTTGAGTTTGGGGGGAAGAATAAGGAAACATATGTTGATTTTGAGGAAGAATCCATAAAGATTCATGAAGGTTTTAATAGGGATACTGAGATATTTGAAGATTGGGCGGTAATGTCAATCATTTCGATCCCATTAGAACAAGGTAATCCTCAGATTAACACTGATGCTCCACTTGAGGGTTCTAACCAGGATACAGAGATTCAGGTAGAACAAGATGAACCTCAAGATAATCTTCCACAAGGGAATCAAAATGACATCGTTCATAATGATCAAACTCTACCTCCTCAAGAAGTGCAACAGGAGGAAATAGTGCCATTAAGAAGGTCCACTAGAGAAAGGAAGAGTATTATAGGTCCAGAATTTATAGTATATCTTCAAGAGCATGATGATTTATGTGCTGGAACTGTAGATGATCCCTCATCCTACAAACAGGCCATGGCAAGCTCTGAATCTCAAAAATGGATTGACGTTATGAAAGAAGAGTATAAATCAATGCAGGATAATGCGGTATGGGATCTTGTCCCATTACCTGAAGGGAAAAGACAATTGGTTGTAAATGGGTTTACAAAACCAAACGCGATTCCCTGGGTAATGTGGAAAGACATAAAGCACGTCTTGTAGCGAAAGGTTATACTCAGCGTGAAGGGATTGATTTTAAAGAAACTTTCGCTCCAGTATCGACGAAGGATTCCTTTAGAACAATCATGGCATTAGTTGCACATTTTGACCTTGAGCTTCATCAGATGGATGTTAAGACCGGTTTTCTCAATGGTAATATTGAGGAAACGATCTACATGATGCAACCAGAACACTTTGTAGAAAGTAACTCAAAAGATCTGGTTTACGGACTTAAGAAATCCATTTATGGGCTTAAACAAGCTTCTCGTCAATGGTATCACAAATTCCTTGAGGTGATAGTCGGTTATGACTTTGAGATCAACTCGGTTGAGGATTGTGTTTATCACAAGTTCAGTGGGAGTAATTTCATATTTCTTATATTATATGTGGATGACATATTGCTTGCCTCGAACAATAAGGAATTGTTACACACTACAAAAAGATTTCTATCAGACAAGTTTGATATGAAGGATCTTGGTGATGCCAGTTTTGTGTTAGGAATCCAGATACATCGAGATCGTTCTCGTGGTATTCTTGGATTATCACAAAAAGTATACATTAAAAGTGTGTTACAACGTTACGGATTGGCAGATTGCAAACCCCTAAGTACCCCTATAGCAAAGGGTGACAGACTTAGTCTGAGTCAATGTCCTAAGACAAAACTTGAGATTGAGGAAATGAAAACGGTCCCTTATGCTTCTGCAGTTGGGAGTTTAATGTATGCTCAAGTTTGTACTAGGCCGGACATTGCCTTTGCTGTAAACATGTTGGGGAGATATGTTAGTAACCCAGGAATGGATCACTGGAAAGCAGTTAAAAGAGTACTTCCGATATCTGCAAGGAACAAAGGGGCACATATTGACATATAGGAAGTCGGATAAACTGGAGATCATTGGGTATTTTGACTCGGATTTTGGTGGATGCGCAGACACATTAAAAAGCACGTCAGGCAACATATTCTTATTGGCTGGAGGTGCAATATCCTGGAAAAGTGTAAAGCAAACACTTATTGCATCGTCCACCATGGCAGCAGAATTTGTTGCATGCTTTGAGGCATCAAACCAGGCACTATGGCTACGGAATTTTGTTACTGGATTACGCATTGTACAAGGGATAGAAAGCCCTATGAGGTTATATTGCGATAACAATTCCGTAGTGCAGTACTCTAACAGCAACAGGAGCGCGTCTAAATCCAAACACATAGACATAAAGTTTCTGTCTGTTAAAGAAAGAGTACAGATGGGTCAGATAAGTATAGAGCACATCGGAACAAACTCCATGATAGCAGATCCCCTAACAAAGGCGGTTTTGCCTAAGGTTTTCCAGGGACACACCATCAGTATAGGTGTAGTTGATTTAGAGGATTGTTAGTTTCAGTGGGAGAGTTTGTAATAGGATCTGATGTTATATTTTGCAGTATTGTGCACATTAAAGTTTATTGCAATATATATGGTTGGAAATATTTATTGATATCTGTACTGTATTGGATCTCCAAAAGTAGGAACCATTTAAGAGTAGATATGTACGATTACAAGACATATTACTCTTAGACCACGCTCCATAATTGGCCCAAGTAATTGATTGATTATGGTAATGTGATTACTGTTGCATCCTATTGTTCACATTACGAGAAAGAGGTCTTTAGTCCTTTATTGTTATCAATCATGTACGGGGTTGTACCGTTTGCCCATTGACAATGAATATAGGGATCCCATTAAAGTTGAATATGTATTCTTGAGTAGCATATGACGGTCCAAGTGGGGGATTGTTGGAATATATTTATTTAATATATTTATAGACTAACAATAATTTGGACCGATATGCTAAATAAACATATTCGATTATTGTCTTAAGGAAGTCCAAATTAAAAGTAGTCGAGTTAATTATTTAATTAACTAAATTGGACCTATGGGTAAAAAGGCGTTATGGGCTCAAGTGTGGTAACCGGGTTGAATTTGGGCAATGTGATGAAGAGGGCCCAAATCTCAACACTTAAGCCTGAATTAATAAATCAGGGATATAAATTGAATTATAAATTTATTGGGTTATGGTCCCGGACACAAGGAAGTAACAAAGGATGGGCTTTACAATGTTGGGCTTCACATTGTAAAATCTATAAATAAGGGGCTAGGTTTAGGTATTTCATCACTCTAAACCCTAATCAGAAATACGGCCGCTTCCTTAGTGTCTGGAAACTTTTCCTTCTTCTCTAATCTGATTCTGCAGGTCTCTTAGTTTCATAAACGGAATCGCCGGAGAACGTGGAATCGCTAAATAACGCAAAAGAACGCTAGAGAATACTAGATGGATAGCAGCAGGCAAACCCGTAAGTATTCTTAATTTTCTGTTTCTTCTATAGATGAATCTAGTAAAGGGTTTTATTATTTTTCCGCGATTTGTTATATATTATTTGATGCGATTTCGGATAATATATAACAGTATTAAGATTAGTTATTTATAGATGATTCCATTAAGAATAGATATTTATATGTGATACCGTAAGAATAACTAGAGTTAATAATTTGAATTGAAAAGATATATGGGTAAAGTTAATAGAGTGACTGGTCCGCACCGGGGGTTTGAGGACCAACTCAAATTGTCAATTTCAATGTCTAAAATTAGAAATTGAGAACCACTGCATTGTTTGAGGATTCCTATCCTTCTCTGTTGAAGGAGATAAAGTTTATAAACGATAAATTGTAGAAACCTTATTAATAATCATCTTTTTGCCCTGAGCGTGTACTTCTAACCCATTCTCACGGTCATATATGGGTCTCAAAATTGGTTATCCAAGCCAAAATCATATATAGATTTCCTCTAATTGACACGTCCGCCAAATTAAAAGCTATTATATATTTGGAAAGTATCCATATATGATATTTAAGGATGACCAAATAATTTTCATATTAGATGTCCCAATTCATTATATATCTCATTATTCAACCTTTAACCATATTGACAGGTATTCTCCTAGTCAATTTAATGTTCTTTGTTCAAATATAGAAGGACATCGATAAAAGATGGGACATGAGACAACGTGTTATATCTTAAAAAAAATATGGTTGAAGTTGGATCAATTATTGTATATGAAACGTTAAGAAGGTCAATTACATTAATAGAAGTTGGATAATCAAAATATTTCTAAGGGTATTATCGGTCCGGTTTTGTATGGGTTTCGGCAGAACCGGACCAGACCGCTAAGCTTTTGGTTCTATAATTTGGAATCGGACCAGATCGCTAAATTTTGGTTCGGTCCGGTTTGGTCTGATTCGATTCAGTTCCGGGTCCGATTCCAGTTTGATCAGAGTTTGGTTCGGTCCGAGTCCGGTCCGATCCTGTTTCGGTCCATTTCGGCTCGGTCCAGTTTTGGTTAGGTCCGTTATCGGTCCGGTTTTGGTCTGGTTTTGTCCGCTTAAAAAAATTCAAAAAAAATTATAATTTAATTTTTTAAAATAAATAAATAATTAAAAAATTAAAATTTAGAAGTTAATGCTTTAATTTTTATTATAAATTGATAATTAACTATTAATTCTAGCAATATAACAATATAATGCATAAAAATAAAAAATAATAACAAATTAAACGGTTCTAACGGTTTTATTGATTCAATTCCTTATCTATTCTAGCGGTGTATCGATTTTATCAGTTCGGTTCTTCATAGATTTTATGAGTTTAACGGTTTTATCGTTTTGATTCCTAATCGATTCTTTTATCTATTTATCGGTTCGGTTTCGAATCAGTTTTTTATTTTAATTTTTTTCGATTCCGGTTTTGAAAATAGAACTGCAAATAGGAGTTCTGCTTCCATCCGATTTTCAGTTTTGCAAAACCGTGACAAGCATATAAGAAGAATAGGCTAGATCGATTTCTTGTCAAGACGTTAAGGAAAAAGTAATTATTGTTGTTTACTGCTGTTCCAAATGTACCAATAAAAAACATCGTTTTTTTATATGTTGTACATCAATTTTATTTTATTTTACTAAAAATTTGAGATTTTGTTTTAGATTTGTTTTATACTATATTATTTAGTTGTTTGCAAATCTTTTATATATATATATATACTAATGATTACTAATTATATAAGAACAGACATTTTTTTTAGTAAAATTATAAAATGCAAAATTGAAATATTTAATTATAAAATATTTTTAAAATAGTAATTAATTACTTTTTAACTAATGTCCAGACCGAATACAATAAAAGAACTGTCTTATAGGTCTTTTTAAGGTGTTATCGGTTCGGGTTTTGACGGAATTGGGTCGGGTTGCGTTTATCGATTTGAGCCGGATCAGATTGTTAAGCTTTCGATTCTATTTTGTGGAGCCCGGACCGTTAAGTTTTCGATTTGATTCAGTTCGTTCTAATTCAATTCGGTTCCAGTTTCAGTTTGATCCGAGTTCGGTTTGGTCCCGTTTGATCTGTTTCGGTTCGGTTCCGGTCAACTTAAATAAAAAATTAAATTAAATTATAATTTACTTTTGATTTTTTTTATTTAAATAAATAATATAAAAAATAAAATTTAGAACTTAATATTTGATATTTATTAAAAATTGGTAATTAACTATTAATTTTGGCAATAAAATGTATAAAAAATAAAATAATAATAATAAAATAATAGGTTCTAACGATTTTGTTGTTTCGATTATTTAACGGTTCCACCGGTTTATCGATTTTATCGGTGCAGTTCTGTATCGGGTTCTATCGATTGGTAGGTTTATTTAATTTGGTTCCTAATCAGTTCTACCAATTTATCGGTTTTATCGGTTCGGTTCTGAATCGATTTTATTGCTACAATTCTTTATCGGTTTTTATCGATTCGGTTCCGGTCCGGTTCTCGAACCATATTAACCTATTATTTCAATCAAAATATTATTTTAAATGCATTAGTTAATATATATTAAAATTATTTTTATTAATTATTAAATTTATTATAAATAACAAATAAATCGAATCGAATATCGCTGATAAATTTTTATGTTCAATTTAGAACTATAAATAACATGAACATTTATAAAATACAGTATCCTATATTAACAAAATAAAAGTAATAAATAATTATTAAAAATCAATTTTAGTTAAATGATAATTTATTAATAAATTGTACGAATTCATATAAATAAAAACGTTTAAATGAAATAAAATTTGATCGACTCAATTCACCCAAATATAATTTCCATGATTGACTAAGGAATTTTATAAATTTATTTTTCTCTTAAATATAAAAAAATTTAACCATGGTCTGAAATATAAAACTGATTGCAGTATAAAAAAAACATTAATTATATATATATATATATATATATATATATATATATATATATATTATATTATGAATATAATACATCATCGGCCTGATCATGTAGAATTATGAGTACACATTGTAATAAATTAAATATACACACCAATAAGATAACACCTAACACCAAAATATATATATATATATATATATATATATAAAATTTTAAGTTAATCAAAACATAATACAAAACAAGCATATTCATTCATAATAGCATATGTATTACGGAACTAGAAAACAAATAACAGAAATCATAGGAACAAATAACAGAAATTATAGGAACTGATACTTATAAAAAAAACAAATAAAGAACTTGTTTTACAAAAAACTATAGGAACTGATACTTATAAAAAAACAAATAAAGAATATAAAAACAAAGAAAAAAATGTTTATGAAAACACTAACTATTGTATTGTCGTCGCATATGAACAGGTAGAACCCAACGCTCCCAATCAAGCGTTTTCGAATTTTGTAGTTATGTACTTCTACTTCCGTTGAATTTTGAATAGCCATTTGTACGATATCTATATCGATGGGATTCATCAATCGAGCGATTTTTGGAAAACTAGCAACGAGTTGAATCGGAATCCAACCAGAATCATCAATAAAACTTCTCAAGTAAAAGTCCGTGATCAAGTTATCGTAACTAAAATAATACTCAATTTGATTTTGAATTATAGTGTAATCCAAACCTTCCATATTAGACATGGGAATAATATACCTCACCGGCACGAAATAAATAGATGAATGATATGTAGAGGAGCTGTTAGTTTATATTTATATAATAGAATATTGTGTTGAGATTAGACATGTATGGATATAATTAATAGTTTGAATTGAAAAAATATAAGAACGAGTAAATGTAGGAATGAAAAAGTACAAAGAGGCGTTGATATAAGAATTAGAATTTTGGTAGTCTCAATTTGTAAACAATGTTAAGCATGATGGGTCGAGAACATATGAACCAAGATTCAAACATGAAAACCGGCTATTAATGTGTTGAACAAGTCTAATCATTTTTATATTTATCTTGTAACATTGCCAATTTCGGTGGTGACTTAACCATTTTTTACGCTAATAGTGGTGGGGTCGATGACATCACCACATCTACAGCAGGTGAATTCGGATCTAACAGAAAGCCTTGTTGCGACAAGGCCTAACAGTCCTTCCACAAAGGCGAAAATTATTTTTATTAACGATGAAATTATTATACATAATAAAAAAATTTAAGTGAATATGTTTATCTTTTTTTTTAAGTTTATTTAAAACTACAAATTTGGTTTGCTTATTTTTAAGTCCGATTAGCATTCACATTGCATTTTGTTCTGTTGAAGATGTCAACTAAAACTTATTGCAGATTCTCCCCTTTCCGATTTGTATCATGTGTATGATTTTGAACATCTTTGGTTTCTAACGTCTGTCTTATTCAACTTGTTGATAGAAAATATTTACTCTTGTAGCCTCTAAGTTTAGTCTTTGATGTCTTTTAGATTCGTTGAAACTCTAAGTTCAGTCTTCAATGGTTTTTAAGATTATAAATGACACAATAAATATCAAACAGGCAAAAGAGGAGGATGAGAAAAACGATTGTAGTCCAAAGAGTAAACAAATGGAGAATACCTTCAGTATATCTTTTGTACTTCGACCGAAACACCAAAATCTGTACTTCCGGAGCTGCGAGTAGGGGTGAGTGTGAGAATTCTAGTTCAAATCACCTTTGGAATCTTCGTTTTCAAGCGCTCGACAAAATGAGTCTGATGATTGACGTGAAACATCTTGCTAGACATATCTCGTTACATAAGGTAGGTCCAGATTAAAATTCCTTGAACCCGAAGGAGATTATTGATGAGAAATTAAGTTTTCCGTCGCAGCCTTAGGTGGTGGCTCAACCGATTTTGACACCAATATTGGTGGTGGCTCAACTGTTTTTGACGCCAATATTGGTGGGATCGATGACATCACCACCTCCACAGCAGGTGGATTCGGATCTGACACCACCACAGACTTCGTGGACAACTGTGGCGGCACATATAGTCACGCCACAACAAGCCTTGTTGCATCAAAACCTAGCAGTCCTTCCGCAACGGCTGCCATCACTGCCGTTATTTTATAGAAAATGATAGCATTTCAATATTTTGATACCATTTCAGAGAAAGTTAATATTCATCCCTACAACCAGTTCATTAAAAATACCAAACTCGTTGGCTTTGCTTATCCGTTTAACCCTCCCTCACAATGTTCCACAAAACTGTTAGTATATTGGTCAGCCTCCACAATAGTTGGTCCCAAAATAGTTATTTTACCCATGACGGCTTCTTTCAGATTCCCCTGAGCATCCATCAGGACAACTATGGCTTGATTGATTGACAACTCTTTCTGGGTGGAGTATTGATCCTCGGCTATTGCAGATACGTAGCCACCAAATGAATAAAATAAAATTTAGTTTTGTTTCAATTTGGTTCAGAATTTTTTTGTCGGGACTTAATTTTAAAATTCAGACATTATAAAATGGATATATATATATATATATAACATAGGCGGAGATAGGTGGGGACTTGTGGGGTCCCAGGAACCCACCTAGCTGAAATAAATAACATGTTTAGTATGTCAGTTATACTTCATACTTAAGCTAGTTGGTAGAGATACACGTGTAGGAACCCACAACCTTGAGTTCGAAACCCAGCTGTGGGTTCTCTTGAGTTAAATTTTTATTATTTATTTTACATCATTATGTTTTTATAGTTTATTTTATTACTATATAGATATAATAACATATCAATATTATTATAATATTGATATATTTTTTTATTTTTTATTATATATGAAATACATATCTATATTATTTTACTATAAATAAATATCTTAATCAAAAAATAATATAAATTTATATAAATTTGATCAACAAGCGGGTTAAGATAGAATGTTTTACCATTGTTTTTTTACTATCAATTAGAAAACTCTAACTACAAACTTCAAAAATTAAGGTATTTATTATGGTTCTATGTTATCAAATCTCAAAATTGAAGCTTTGCAACTTATATTACTATTAACTTAGTTACAAAGATTAACATTGGTTGATCTATATTTTTTGTGAAGATAAAAAGCTGCAGAGTCCAATTTCGAAACAAAATAGACCTGCATAAATTATAATTTTTTATTTTACTTAACGGATAAAACCGTAACAACATAGGTTTTCGAGTTCACTAACAATACATGTCCTAATCAATAAATCTATTATCCTTTGTATACTTTGGAAAAGCTCAAACTAAAACTCGATCAAACCGTAACAACATATCCTCTCGAGTTCACTAATAATAGATGTCCTAATTAATATATCTATTAGTCAATTTCTATTTTTATATATTATAATAGTACTTCAAAATGTTGACAAAAATAATATGTAAGACTCACTTAAACAAATAAACAACTTTTACGTAGATGAAAAATAAAGATTTTTTACAACACCATTTTACAACCTCCACCGCAAAAGAAATATTGTTTGGACAATAACCAGGACACCATAGGGTCTAAATCCTGGCTACGCCACTGTATATATATATATATTGGTACAAACGATTCTTACTAATAATTATCTAAATTTTAATGGTTATTTAGATTAGAAAACTTTTAAGACACTATTACCCTCATGATTACTCTTTTAACATTATTATGGTAGTCATTTTTTTTATATTAGGTAAGTTTGCTAATAGAGAAAAGTACCGAAAAATACATACTCAACTATCTTATTACCCTGCACTACCTAAATTTTAGATAATGTTATTTAATACCTCGACAAATAAATTGGACAAAAATACCCCTCGACCATATATACCCATTTTTCAGTTCGAACCCACTTTTTCCACCTTCCTATCACCCTAAACAAACCCAAACGTCTAATTTTAGAAACCACCAGAAAATCGTTCGACTTCGTGATACTCTCTCTCTCAAACCTAAAAACTTTACAGCTTCTCACCGTCGCACCTTCAACGCAATCGCACCGGTCACCATCTTTTACTCACTCCAACTCCACACCTTCTGTTCGACAAAGTTGTCGTGAAATCGTCTCCGACCAGTGAATTTTACAGTGTTTAGAAGTAAACAGGTATGTATTATCGTGGAAAGTGTACTTTTTTTTGCGTTTTTGACGAATTCGAACCACTATTTTCTGTTCATTCACGATAGGCGTTGCTTTTTATACTGGAATAAAGTATCTACTGACGATAGTTGCTCAGTTTCTGGGTTTATCGTCGAAGGCAGGGTAGAAGTTTAGTTGCATGTAATGCTAATACTTTCCCGAAAACTATTATGTATGTTAGATTTGCATTAGGTAGTTGATTGTTGATTTTGGTGTTTGTTCAATAATTCTCAGATCCCTGCAACGTGCATGTAAAAAGTAGAACAGTTCGCATCCTGATCACCCATTATACAAGCAATTCGCACCTCAATTCAATCTTCATGCCGTTTATTTACAAACAATTCGCAGCCCAGGCTGCGAATTATCTGTAAAAACATTATTCATATATAGGAAATTCGCAGCTTGTCATGCGAATTGTGTGACATGTTAACTTATAATACATGAAATTCGCAGCTTGTCATGCGAATTATTTTACTCCAACTGATTTGTGTTTGTGCAGGAAGTAGGACAACAAAACCTAGCTATTACAGATTAGGGGTGGTGAGCCTTCTGAAGCTACTTAAAGATATGCGTATTACCAGGACCCACATTGAAGCTGCAAGAAACACACCCTTCTACACACTTCTGAAAACGACTTTCGAAATCCGTAATGAGGCATAGCTGTCAAAGAAAAAATTCTACTCGATCATTCAGTATATCATCGAGAAATTCTTTGTTGATAGAGACGCCTTTAAGATTGGCAACAAGTTTGTAAATATAACTGAAAACGATGTGAAGGTCATATTCGGGTTGAGGCATGGCAGCGAGAAAATGCGGTTAACAAAAACCGGAGCTTTTCACAACAAATATGCACCCGGCGAGGAGGACGAATCAAGGATGATGAAGAAATACTTCATGGGTAAAACTGGCAGGAAAGTAGCAGCTAGTAATACTAAAACAATAACAAATGCCATTATAAAGGTACGTCTAAAATTGACTTCATCTTTATAAAGCAAGATTCTGTACTTTTCTAACATAGCATGTTGTCGTTGGTTTTACAGGAGGGTATAGAGAAGGCCATAAACGAAGGAGGGGAGCATGAGTTGGAAGACGTTGTGAGGCTGTTTAAACTGTTTTTGTGCTCCACCCTATTCTACTCCGTATCTGGAGATATCCTGGGTTGGAGCACGGTTTATTATGTTGAAGAACTCAGCAGAATAAACAATTATGACTGGTCTGGATCAATACTGTACAAGCTTCGACAGTCTATCAGAAGTTGCTTAGCAATAGAAAAACCTGATAGAGTCGTCGGCTGCGTCGCCCTTGTAATTGTAAGATTGATCTATTCTATATAAAAATTAGTTATGTACAGAGCATCTTGTTGATAAAACTTGTCCCCATGCAGCCCTTCATCATGGAGCACATAACAGTCGGCCATGAGCTAGCGAAGCCAACCTCGATACCAAGGTTTTTCAAATGGTTGGGATTAGAGTGCCAAGCAGCAACCATGACAGTGCTTCTTAGAACACCCTTGCTGGATAATGACCAGGTATAAGCTTTATATAGGTATTGAACTAGGGGTGCAAACAGTTCGCAGCATATCATGCGTTTTGCTTAGAAAAATGCATCAATCATTTCGCAGCCTGATAAGAATTTTAGTTCGCAGCTTCTTTTTCCACACAGTTCGCATCATATTATTTTACACACATTTCGCAGCTCAGCATGCGTTTTAACAAAGTGTTATAATAGAACAATGCATCAATCATTTTCGCAGCCTCACATAAATACTTAGTTCGCAGCATATGGTTTACACATAGTTCGCGGCATATGGTTTACACATAGTTCGAAGCATATGTCTCACACACAATTCGCAGCTCAGCATGCGAATTCTTTGCAACTCTAACATGGATAGAATTCACACAGTTCACATCTTATAATGCGAATTGTTTCTAAAAAACAATTTGTTTGTCTACACCCTCATACTTTCAAAACAATTTATTTACTTACACGTGCCTCTGTTGGTAGGGTTTTGAAGGTCCATTACGTCTTACCGAGGCTGAAAATGAAGCTTTCGGAGAACGAGAAGATAGTGGAGATGCAGAAACCGTTTCTACTTCACCGGAAGAAATACCAAGGAAGAGGACGAAAAGCACAGCATCAAAACCAAGACAAAGGAGATGAGCATCGCAGAAAGAAATGAATAAGGTGATGTCTCCCAGACCCGAACACCCAACACCACCCGAGCCAACGATTCCACCACCACCGAAAGGCAAATCTAGGCAGGCGCCCGACGACGACGACACAACCAGTATGAGTGAAACAATCGGTGATTATATACTCAAATGCAGAGGTCCTAATCCCGAGATTTCTGCAATTGTTTCTGAATTAAAGCGTTTGAAGACATACGCCGACAAGAACAAGTACGAGAGAAAGATAGAAAAACAGGCCAGAGAAGTAAGTATGACTTGAGCCTTAAATAATCGCTACAATCAGCACTTAATATGTTTATAAAACGTTTTCTATCATTTTTCCAGCTGAAAGAATTGAAACGCAAGATAGCGGAACTTGAAGGACAACAACTCCATAATGTTATCTCTCAGCCAATTTGCCAGATTGAAAGCCCAATAGCTGAACAGGTACCAGCATTTCAAGATAGAGAAGCATCCACTGATCAGCAAGCATCCGTGTCTAATGCTGATCAGCACCATGCTGATGGAGTACTGCCAGAAGAGAGGGACGATGATCCCAACCATTCACCCATACCGTTAGAATCTGCAGAGATGGACATCATGGAGACACAGACAGAGAAAGAAAGACACGAGTCTCCTCCGAATGACCCAAAGGAGATAGAAGATGTAAGTGGATGATATGATGATATCAAACAACTATCAGGACTCTTGTGTAGTCCTGTCCAAACAATTCGCATCTTATGTTGCGAATTGTGTATTCAACTAGTGGATTGGTTATTTTACAATTCGCATGCTGAACTGCGAATTGTTTGAAGTGGACAAAACAAATATCAAGGTCAGCATGCGAATCGTTCGCAACAATGATTATAGTATGCTTAACCCTTCCACCCTTTTTTTTAGAATTTTGTATCAAACAAGAGACCGAAAGACAACAACAACAACATCAGAAACAACAACAGCAGGAACAAGTTCAACACCAGGAACAACAACAAGAACAACAACAACAACAACAACCCCAACAGCAACAACAACAACAACAACAACAACAACACCAGCAACAACACCAGCAACCACAAGTTCAACACGAAGACCGGCAACAAGAACAACAACAAGAACAAAAAGGACAACAAGAACAACAACAACAACAACTGATAGCCTTGGCAAAGAGAGAAAGGCTAACGCAAGAGATAGCACCTCAAGAGTCAGAACCTGTCCATCCCGGTGAGAAGACGGAACTACTCAGCCAGGAAGGACCATCCTTAGAAGACAACACCACTTCTGCAAATGCACCTCAAAGACCAACGGTGCTGTCAACAAAGTCAGAATTGGTAAGCCAACGTGAAACTGTAGCACCGGTAACAAATCAACTGCAAGCTCCAGAGTCCCACGATAACACAGTAGGTTTACCCGATGCTTTTGTTGATGGTATTTACACTCAAGTTTTACAGACATTTTTAAATTAAATTGATAATGTATATTAAGATTCTATAATACAACGGTCTTTGGAGAACATGTCGGAGGATGACTTTAATGATCTCTGCCGACACGATCCAGATCCTATGCCGAACAAGTCAACAGCATTGGTTGTCGCTGACCGTGCGGTAAGGGCTACTTATAATGATTTCGCATCATAACATGAGATTTGTGTTAGCAAACTGTTTGGGTTATTACAAACGAATATCAGGGTATCATGCGAACTGTTCAGTGGAACCTCGAACAGTTCGCATGCTACCTTGATGGAAACTATGAAATTTATTCATTTAAAACCAAACAGTTCGCATGTTAGCATGCGAACTGTTTGGGGTCGTTGCAATTATAATGACTGACACCCTTCTACTTTTGATTTTTGTTATTTACTAAGCTCGAGCCCAGTAAAGAGATAGATGAGCCAAGTTTTACTCTACTGACACCAACACACCCTCAAGTGGCAGAGGAAGAGGAAAAGTTCATTATAACAGTACGGGAACCGCCAAAAGTAGAATACAGCGAGTGGCCAAAGAAAACAAAAGTAACTGACCGTATCGATGTGGCAGAATACCACAAAATACAGTTAGTTAAAGCCTACGAGAGCGACACCCCTGATCCAGTGGTATCGCAGTTACCAGAGTCCAAATTTACATACTGAATCAGAGTGCAAGCGAGTGATGCGATGAAACTACCTTTAGAACTGGATCTGGACGTAAAGGTATCCAATTGTCAACCAATTCTATTTTTAATGTTTCAAATATGTCTTGTATATTTAACATAAATCTACAACTCCTTTCTTAGGTTATCGATGCTTGGATTCGAAAAAATGCTTGAAGATGCAGACTTCAAAGTTCCATGCACTAAAGCTAAAGGAGAGCATCATGACACCATACTGATTTCGGGCATGACTGCGGTAAGTTTAGCTAGGGTAAATTTCAAAGTTTTCAGAAAATTTTCTCATTGTAATATACTCTTGCTTGGATGCAGCATCAAATGAAAATAGGCTGGCAAGTAGAAAATTTGGTGGACGCAGCTTTTAAAAAAGGGCGCAAATATGCCAACATCATCATGGTTCCAATATGCACCGAGACAAAGGACCAGATAAACCACTGGACGTTGTTCGCCATTGACGTCGACGGCAGGTCAATTTAAAACTACAATCCACTTCTGCCTAAGCTGAAAGTCATAGACTACACCACAAGGACACCTCTCCCACTGGTAAATATTCCAAACTATACACTTAAATTTAAACACATTTTAAGTATGCATGTTGCGAACTGTGATCAAGATATGCTGCGAAATGTGAGTAAATCAGTTGCTTTTCGCAGCCTATCCATAACACATTTCGCAGCATATGATGCGAATCGTTTTGAACGGGGCATTTTAATAAAAAATGGATTGCATATTAAATAATTCGCACCTTAGGCTGCGAATCGTGTGACCTGCCCATGTTGGATTTGTTGTCACACAATTCGCAGCCTAAGGTGCGAATTTTATGGCACTAACTGTTTTTTTTGTGCTTATTCCTAACACTAATTATTATACACAGATCAAATATTTGTTGGAGAGAGGATTCCTACCTAAATCAAAGACAGGGTGGAAGGTGAAAGTTGAAAGAAAAATTCCACAACAAAAAGAAGGCACCCTGGACTGTGGTATCTTTGTCTGCAAATATGCAAGAGATATTATCTAGAATGGATTTGTGCAGACAGAATACGATGCAGATATGGTCACTGCCTTCAGAGTAGAAATGTTTTATTACTTTTTAAATGACAAAGACCGCATCGCATATGGCTGATTCGATTTAAAACACTATGCTTTTGCTTGTAAATACATCGGTTTGTAATTTTTAGTTTGTTGTGCATACATAAAAAAATTACATTTTCAGAAATGTCAATATTCCTTAGAAAATAGTTCGCATCATAACCTGATATATAAGGGTTGGTTAATATTCGAATAATTCCAACCAAATAATTCGCAGCAAATCCCTTGTATGTCTTAAAAACAGCACACTCATCAAACAGTTCGCATCCTAACCTGATAGATACTTATTTATCAGTAGATAATTCGCAGGCTAACTTATTAGTAAACAGTTTGCAACAAGCCCTGGTATACAACCTTAAACACAGTTCGCAGCCTGGTGCAGAATAAAAAATTCAAAATATAAAGTTCAAGGATACGAACAGGCTGTGGCTTATGCCTTGGTAAACGTTTTCTCCATTGAGCACACAAAAAACAATCTAATCAAGTACATAACCCATTAATTGCTGATTGGATATGGAGGCTATGTAATGATTACATTCTTTCCCTATAAATACCTCTAGTAACCAGAGGGTAATTTTACAACAAACTCAATATTTTTTTAAAAACACCTCTTGTTCTCTTCGAATTCATACAGTCATGTCTTTTTCCACCACCACAACCACCACCTCATACTCAAACTCCGGTTCACTTGGTTCTCTGGGTGACTCCTAGTCATCCTTAACAGTTAACTGGAGCGATGAGTTGATCATGCCAGCAGTACCACCCCCCAGCCCAGTATCTGTCTTTGAATTAGACATGTATGATGACTACTACTCTGCTGACTCTCAACCAGTGGAATTTGTTCCACTGGTTGCTGCTGAACCTCAGCCAGAAGAGGTTCCAATGCTTGCTGCTGCACCTCAGCCAGAAAAGGTGCAACCTCAAACGGCAGCGGTTCAAAACAACAAAAGGAAGAGGGAAGACGAAGCTGGTCCATCAAGAACAAATATTTTAAGCATGATGGATGTAGATATTGAAGATGAAGAGGAAGTGGAAGAGAAAGAGGAGAAAGAGAAAGATGATCAGCACAAAAAGGAGAAAGAGGAAAAAGATGGTGAAGAATCCTCTACTAACTACTAGAGTTGGTTTTTGTTTTTTGATTTTTTGGAATGCAACTAACTAGCAGCAGTAGCTTGTAGTGATATGTGTAAACATTTGTTAGTGCATGAAATATTGTAATCCTCTTTTTTGTAATCCAATTTGTTTACGGACTTTCAATCATATAAACGATTCGCATCCAATTACAATTTGCAAAGGATTCGCATGTTAACCTGATATATTACTTATTTCCAACCTTACTGAATTTCATGCAATTCGCAGCCTAACATGCGAGTTGCAACCCACTGAATATCCAATTATTTTTATTAATGCATACTTCGCAGCTTATCATGTGACAAATATCAGGACTTCTGGTTGTTCTCCATTCGCATCATATCTATTTACACAAGCAGCCAGGAGTCCTGATATATGTTCTGGTCATAATTCGTATCATATCATGCAAAATGTATGCAAATAATTATTGTCATATGTTCTGGTCATAATTCGCAGCCAGAAGTCCTGATATTTATTTGAAATGTTTGATATGATTTTACTAACGATTCGCATCCTGGTACTGTTTCACACAAATCGTATGGAAACCTGATAGATGTTTGCAACAATATACCAACATATTATACACAATTCGCAACACCAGATGCGAAATGCTTACAACTCAAAGCACTTAACATTTTGTAACTCTAATAATAGCATTACAAAACACAGGAATGTAAAAATGTTTAGTTTGTTGTACAGAACAATAACAGTACTACAAATAAATGTGATTGGCCAACCAAAATTATCCACAACACAGATTGTCCTTAAACTGGAACATCACAAGTCCTCCGGTTATGGCCTGATTTCGAACATCGGCCACACCTCAACTGCTTGGTTGAGATTTCTCCTCTAGAAGGGATTCGCTTTTTCTTAGGCCTTCCGGAGCGTCTGTTAACATTCGGAGGCAGAACTTCAACAAAAGAAGGATCGTTATCGCTAGACCCTTCGCCAAAATCAGTTATAGCTGGTATGCTGAAAGAGTAACTTTCCCTGTAATTCTTAACCGTAAAGAAGGGTTCTATTACAGTCAATGGATCTTGGTCGGTGTATTGTAATGCCGCTAAAGCATGAGGACATGGAAAACACTCTTGTTGCCATGATCCGCAAGAACATTTGAAATCCAACAGATTAACAACAGCCACAGGATTCGAAAAGACTTCGAACATGGCGGTAGAGGACTTACGTACTACCCAAGTTCGGCACATGTCAACATTCTGCTTTAGCTTCTTCTCGTACTCGGGAACCAAATTAGTACTCCAGCTGAGACCTTCTTCATATCTCCGTGAAACTTGAGTCATAAGCAAGACTCTAATCCAATCAATAAACTCAACAATTGGTAGGCCGCAATATTTTTTAATCTGATTGTTAAACGATTCAGCTGCAGTAGAAGCCATAGAGCTGTATCGCTTCCCTTTTACGTAAGCCTGCGCATACTTTTCAGGGGGTAAATTTGCAAGAAAATCACTCATTCTGTCACCACCTTCACATAGAAAAACCGTTAGTATATCTTTAAAAAGCTCTCGACTGGGAGCATAAGCAAGACGATGGAAGAAACTCAACATCCTTTTTTATAGTCTCTGTTAGTATGTTCCAGTTTGGCTTTCAAATTCTGCATGAGATGGAAATAACAGTACGCATGATAGCAGTTTGGATACAAGATAGAAACAACATTAACGATACCAGAATAACGGTCTGAAATAAATGTGATATGGCGATCCAGCAAATGTGGTTTCAAACACCCCAAAAACCACATCCAATTGTCACAATCTTCAATGTTAACTACACCAACAGCAACAGGGAATAGTCCTGGAAAAAGGCAGATCAAATGAACACTAGAACAGTACCCAAATGTTTGAAAATTGTAAACAATTCGCATGCTGTCCTGGTACAACAATTCGCAACTTGTCATGCGAATTATGTGTGACATTTTAATTGCTCATACATGGAATTCGCAGCTTGTCATGCGAATTGTTTGTGACAACTTCAAATAATACCTAATTCAAGCTGCGATGTGAGTACAGTTCCAGATAATACATAATTCGCATCCTCAATTGCGAAATGTTAAGATCACAACACTTCTTAATTCGCAGCCTCAGATGTGAATTGCATCAGCATTTTTACACAAAAACATCATTCAAATTAACTAGATAAATGTAACTAACCGTTGTTTCCGTCCTTTGCTACAACAGTGAGCAAGGTACCCTTGTACTTGCCATATAAGTGGGTTCCATCGACAAACAACATTGGACGGCATGAATGAAAACCCCGAAGGGACAAACCGAATGCTACAAAACAGCGTTTGAATCGGTTTCCAGCTGACAACTCTAACTGGCAGTCTGAAGTAATATCCCGGCTCTTCAAGTGTTTGAAGTATATGCTTAGTAAACTAAAAGAACTTGAACTATCTCCGAAAACTCCCCTCCTAGCCTTCTCTAAAGAATTCCATGACAAACGATAATAGATGTCAAGACCGTAATCTTGTTTGACAGTCGATTGTATGGTTTTGGCTGTCAACGAATGGCAGGTCCGTAGAGAATCCTGCATTTCCTCTGCAATCAAATCTGATGTCAAATGCATGTGCCGCTTATGCTTACTCTTCTAGGAGAAAACAGGACTGCAAGTATGATGCGGGACATACTTCTTGATCGCCATCAAGCCGGTGCTTGAGTCAATAGATGCATAAAGCCTCCATTTGCACCCGCTTGTGAACTTATTTTCACAATAAGCAGTGATCTTATTTGCTGTGTTGTGCAGGTATTTGAAAGAAAAACCATGCTCTAACGCAAACATGCACAAAGATAACCTCAGACCGGTAACACCTTCTTCAAAAGCTTGACCCACTCCTGTAATAGCATCAGCCCAACCAACAGTAGCAAGTTTTTTTTTCTCTGACCAGAATTAACTAAACCGTTACTACTCTCCCTGCTAACTAGTTGATTGGGAGATGGTTCTCCCAAAATCAAGCCACGCTCTTTACGCTTTACACCACAATCCTTACCACCAGAGCTCTTATCAACAGAACTTTTATTACCAGAACCCTTATCGAAGACGTGTTGTTCTATGAGAAAACTAACCCGTTTTAAACGCTCCAACTCAAGATATAACACCAACCCAACAAAATCATTCTGGTTATTAAAGAAACAATTATTGTGATCCCCGCAGGAGTAGGTAATTAGGTAGTCACCTGTGGCAAGCTCCTCCCATGTGTTCTCTACATAAGCTTGGATACTTTGAAAGCTTTCAAACTCCGTGAAAGGCACAATTGCAGTTTGGTGACCATATTTAAAAATACAAACTCGTAATTTAGACATCTCTTACCTTGGACAGAACAAGTTATTAGTTATTAGTCACAAAAACTATGTGCAAACTATTTATTACTACATCAAACAATTCGCATCCTATCTTGCGTATTGTGTATACTTGCATCAAGCAATTCACATCCTGTCCTGATACTTGTTTGTAATAAAGGTCCTGATATTTGTTTCGAAATACAATACTCTAAAAAGTTCGCATCATAGCATGCGGAACGTAAAATCAACTAAAAAAGTAGTGATATTTGTTTGAAAATGCAATACTTTGGAGTCCTACACAGTTCACATCATAGCATGCGAACTGTGTAGAAAAATAACTAAAAAGTCCTGGTATTTGTTTGAACATACAGTACTCTAGAGTTTCACATAGTTCGCATCCTAACATGCGAAACGTATGTAAACTTTGAACTTCGTTCATGTGATTCGCATGTCACCATGCGAATTGATCAGACAATTAGCATCTTTCTCATCGAATGCACCAAACAATTCGCATCTTGTGTGTAAGGCCTGGACAACTAAAACTCGTAATCTACAAATGAAAATAAAAACTAAAGCACTACAAAATTAGTATATAACATCAGAAAACAAGGACATAAGTATATAACGAACAATATTAACAAAACAATAACAGATCACTATAACAAAAAAAAACTCGAAATCAGGCAATGGCGTCTAAAAACAGTAGAATAGAACCTATTCCAACAGAGAAAACCAATAAATAACTTCGAAATTGGTAGGTAATTACCTGAAAAGCAAGCAACACAATTACTTGTAAGCCAACAGATTCCAAAAAACCACGATCAACTCCTATACGTGGAAAACAGTGGTTAGACAGGTCTAACACCACAACCTATATAAATAAACAAACCTTCAGCAGCTTCCGATCGCCGGAAACTGTGATTTCAACCGGTCTTTGTGGTGGTTCGTAGGGATAGGTGGTTAGAGCGGCTAACAAATTCAAATCTTCAAAAAGCTAGAAAAATAGAAAGAAAAAAGAAAATTATGTTTATATGGTGGGTTAAGGGTAGTTAGGGTATTAAAATAATATTAGGTTGTAAGTGACAATAAGGTAGTTGACTTGGGTATTAAGTTACAATTGATCAAACCTTAGGTAATAAGTGACAATTGAATAGTTGAGTGGGTACTTTAGGTGCAATTTCCCTTGTTAATATGGTAGTATCTATTTTTTTCTCATTAAAAAATATAGTAATTAATTATTTAAATTATGACAATAAAAATAAAAATAAAAATGTTACATAAATTTTTTTAAAAGTAATTTATAACTATTAAATAATATTTGTCAATTTTATATTTTAAAAGTTACTTACTTTTAAATCTTAAATAAAATTATATAAAGAAGTTTTCAAAATATTTTAAATATCAATTTTGAATTAAATTTTGTTTTCTCAAATTTTGTTTTCTCAAAATATTACATAATTTTAAATTCTGATTTTAATTTCATTTTTTTAAAGTTAAATATTCAGTTTAATTTTCAGTTTTCCTAACTAATTAATTGTATAACTAATTTAACTTTCAATTTATTTAAAAAGTGGAAAGTTTATTAATTACGGTTTTTATTTATAATTTGTTTTACGTAAGTAGGGTTTTTTTTTATTACAAACCATTATTCATACAAAATAACTAAAAATCTATTTCCAAATTATATAAAATCATAAATAAAAATAATATGATTAAATCAATTAGCTACATACTTACTTTTGTAATATATATCAATATTTTGATATAAAATATGACCATTAAAATATACTTTTAATAATTACGGAATTATTTTTGTGCCAATAAAATTATTAATTCAAAAATTAATAATCTAATAAAAAATATGCTATTTAATACTTAACAAATAAAATAAAAAATTAATTAATTAAATAATCAATAGTTTTGAATTACCATAACTTTACAATATTAACATTTGTTTTGTTTCTACAATAATAAAATTTAACTTAAATAACATATATTAATAATTAATTTATTATTCATCCGTTTAAAAAAACATGAAATCATATTTCTATAATATTTGACGTTAAAATCAACAATTGGATAGAGAGGAGGATAGTTTAGTCATTATAAAAACTAAACTACTGCTATTATTACCATTTCTGACATTTAAGTAAAAGTAAACTAAAAAGCTAATATCATTTAAGTAAAAAAATCAATATTTTTGTCCTTAAAAATAAAAGATGGAATAAACCACTCCTACACATTTTTATCCCTAAAACGGTTAGTTAAAATTTTATATTTATTTATTCCGATATTTACTCTTTTTTGTATTATTTTATGGGTTTGGCTAACCGGTAATGTATATTAAAAAACAAATTGTATGGTCCTTTGAGAAAAAATAGTTTACTCTGATATTTGATTGGATTAGTTAACTATGCATGTTTTGCCCCTATATGTATAATATATATTTTTAATTTAATTTGTATGAACAATATTATCCACCTATTTTTTTCAAAGTTAATATACTAATAACAATTTAATATTAACTTTATTCACCAATAACAATAATAACAATTTGAACTCGGAAAAACACTTCAAGATAATTTTTCTTATTCTACATACTGTTTTATATTTACTTTTTAATATTAGCGTTTATATTTTTAAAATTTTCATTCGTTGAATACTTATATCTATTATATTTGATTGATTGTTTTATAGTTTAAAATTATATATTAATATTACTATATAAATTGAACCGTACGTATCTAGTTAGAGCGACGAACAGGCTTAGAAACCCTAATTGCACCTTAAACCTTAAATTCAAAGTCTCGATTTTCAGGGTAATCGAAAAGTCATTACTCTTAATCAAACTTGGAATTCACCACTATAAAATGATGATGTAGCTGCAATCTCTAAATTCGTTCAGCCTGAAATGTACACTTGATTTGTAACGAGGTTATGCCGAAATCCGTGTTAAATGAAAGTATGTTTGTATAGTAATGTGAACGGTCTCGAGTTTATGCAAAAAAAATTAAACTCTTACGCCTAAAAAAAAGATATAACTGTATGAATCGAAGTTTGTTACAAAATATAATATTTTATTTTATCAAGAAAAATAATATAATAAAATAAAATAAATAATTATTATAATTTTTTTATCTAACTTAATAATCATTGCTTAATAAAATGCAGGATTTTATATAAAAAAAAATCTTGAAAATAGTATTTTTAAAATAATACTGATGAATTGTCTATTTTCTTTTCTGCACAATAATATCACTAATCACTTCTGCTTTTCAACCATCAACAAAAAGTCCAATTGCAATATCAGAAAACCTTCATCAGCACCTATTTACTGTATTACTAGGTTAATTTAAAATTAAAATATTTATGATGATATTGTAGAAGATAAACACACACAAAGCACCTAACACAAATATATACATATATATACACAAAAACAAACATGTTTACGAAAAAACTAACTGTTGTAATGTTTTCGCATATTAACCGGTAGAACCCAACGCTCCTAATCTACGCGTTTTCGGCCTTTGTAGCCGCATACTTCTATTTTCGTTGAAATTTGAATTGCATTTTTGACAATATTTATACCGATGAGATCGATTAATTTAACGATTCTTGCAAAATTAGCAACAAGTTCAATTAGAACCCAACAAGAACCATCCATATAGCTTCGTAAATATAAATCTCTAATTAGATTATCATAACAAAAATAATATGCGATTTGAATTTCAATTTACGGGTTGTAATAATTTTGGCTTGTGAAAACATATTTTATTTTTATTTTCTATGTTTTAGTTTTTTGGTTGAATCTCTAAGTTTAATCTTTGATGTCTCTTAGATTCGTTGAATCTCTAAGCTGAATCTTTAATGGTTTTTAGATTATAAATGACACAATGAATATCAAACACCTTTAGTAAATCAGGTGGTAGCACTGACGATTCTGTCGCTTGTACTTCGCCCGAAACACCAAAATCTGTACTTCTGGAGCTGCAAAGTAAGGCTAAGTTTGCGAATCCTAGTTCAAATGACCTTTCGAATCTTCGTTTTCAAGCGCTCGGGAAAATGAGTCCGATGATTGACGTGAAACGTATTGCTAGACATATCTCATCACATAAGGTAGGTCCAGATATAAATTATTTGAGCCCGAAGGAGATTATTGATGAGAAATTAAGTTTTCCGTGACAGCCTTAGGTGGTGGCTCAACCGGTTTTAACACTAATTTCGGTGGTGGCTCAACCGTTTTTTACGCCAATAGTGGTGGGGTCGATGACATCACCACCTCCACAGCAGGTGGATTCTGATATGAAATTAATTGCCGTTGCCGCATTTAACTTTGGTCACAAAAGTAGCAACCCCTGCACCACCACTGTCAGTGCGTCTTCATCACGACCACCACCCTTTGCAAAACCTAGCACCTCTCCAACAGCTCCACCTATACCAATACCTAGTGGAGCTACTCCACCACATACCAGAGCTACTCCACCACCACATACCAGAGCTACTCCACCACCACATGTCAGAACTACTCCAACACAATTGCCACCACCACATACCAGAGCTTCTCATTCACTACCAACATCATTGGTAAAAGAAGGAGCCACCCCAACACCACCAGGTCCACCACCAACAACAACACGAAAACTAAATGGAGAGATCCCGCCTCTACCACCAATATCATTCCCAAACAGATCCGCTGCCGGTCCACCACCTCCTCCAGGTGTAGAAAGATGCGTGCAATCCAAGAAAGCTACTACAAAACTTAAAAGATCCACACAACTAAGCAAACTTTACAGGATTCTTAAGCGAAAAGCTGAAGGACGTAGCTTTGAGCCAAAATCAGGCAGTGGAAGAAAATCTAGTAATATCAATAGCCGATTGCCTTGCCGAAATTACAAATCTTTTAACTAACATGTTTTGGGTGTATAAATTTGAAGTAATGATCTGTCAAAACAGCTAGAAGTACAATTTTTAAGTTGACAGATATATAAATCTCTTAGCTTTCAAACTTAGATCACAATTGTTATATGAACCACAGGTGTTAGCAAGATTCGAAGGTTGACCTCAAAAGAAACTTGAAGCATTGAGATCAGCGGCTGCAACATACATGAAATTGCATAAGATTCTAACCGAAATGAAAAACTGGAAGTTGGAGCCTCCAATGAACAAGCTTTTGGAAAAATTTGAAACATATTTTACCAAGGCAAGTTAATCTTAAAACATAAATAGATTATCGTTGTTCGAATCATGCATTTTATTTTTTAGTTTTCGTATGTTAATATGTTAAAAGTATAACATACGGGTCAAACTAATCTTGGTGCAGTTGAGCGTGATAAAGACGAAGATATGAAGGAATTCAAAGCCACAATATTCATTTCGACTTCGAGATATTTGCACAAATTAAAGTGCAAGGGTTGATATCTCTTTGAACTGCATGGAATTAGCCTTAGAGGTAAGACACTAATTCATTGACCGAATAAAAAAATATGTACAACGGTTCAAAATGTCACAAAATAAATATTTTTAAGAATAGTTTTCTAACTATTTGAATCGTGTTTAGGCTAAAATAAATAAACCAATTGGTTGCGGTAAAATCTTATGGAAGGCGTTTCAATTCGCGTGTTCAGAGTTTATCGTTTCGTTGGAGGACATGATGATTGTGCGGTTCAATTTGCGTTCAGGGTGTATCATTTCGTTGGAGGACAGGATGATCGTGCTGAGAATCTTACCAATAAACTAGCTTATGAAATTCAATCGGATTCTGATCAGTTACAGTGATTATCGTTCTTTAAAAATGTGTAGGAGTGGTTTGTTCCTCAACTATTTTTAAGAACAAAAATATTGATCTTTTATTATTATTAATGTTGATAATGTATATTAAAAAAAGTTGTATTGTGTTTTGAGAAAAAATAATATACTCGGACATTTGATTACCTTTGTTAACTCTGCATGTTTTGTCCCTATATGTATTATATATTTTTATTTTTATTTATATGGAACAATATTATCAATCTATACTTTTTAAAGTTAATATACTAATAACAATTTAATATTAAATTTATTTGAACTCTCGTAACCATCCAAGATAAAAAAATATATTCTATTTACTGTTTTATATTTACTTTTTAATATTAGTGTTTATATTTTTAAAATATTTTGATTCGTTGAATACTTATTTATGTTATATTTGATTGATTGTTTTATAGTTTAAATCTATAAATTATATTTATTTTTTAATATTAGTGTTTATATTTTTAGGGTAATCGAAAAGTCGTCACGGTTAATCAAACATGGGATGCTATAATAAAATAATCAGTTCTAACGATTTTATTGTTTCGATTCCTTAGCAGTTCTACCGGTTTATAGATTTTATCAGTGCAGTTCTGTATCGGGTTCCATCGATTGCTAGGTTTTATCAGTTTGGTTCCTAATCAGTTCTATCGATTTATCGGTTCGGTTCAGAACCGATTTTATTGCTTTGATTCTTTATCGGTTTTTATCGATTCGGTTCCGATCCGGTTCTCGAACCATGTTAGCATATTATTCCAATCAAAATACTCTTTGAAATGCATTAATCAATGTATGTTTTAAAATTATTTTTATTACTTACTAAATTTATTATAGATAACAAATAAATTGAATCGAATATGTCTCATAAATTTTTATGCCAATTTAGAACTATAAATAATATGAACATTTATAAAATACAATATCTTATATTAACAAAACAAAAGTAATAAATAATTATTAATAATCGATTTTAGTTAAATGATAATTTATTAATAAATTTTACGAGTTAATATAAATAAAAATGTTGAAATGAGATAAAATTTAATCGAGCCATTATAAGCCTTTCACCCAAATATAATTTCCATGATTGACTAACGAATTTTATATATTTATTTTTCTCTTAGACATAAAAAAAATTCAACCATTGTTTGAAATATAAAAAATTATTGTTGTATAAAAAAGCCATTATATATTATTATGAATAAATATGACACATGATCAGCACCGATCTAGTAGTTAATTTTAACCTGAGATATTTATGATTACATAAATTTATAAATTGAGATATTTATGATTACACTAGTACTTAACATAACACCTAACACCAATCAATAAATAAATCAATAAATAAATAAATAAATAAATAAATAAATAAATATGAAATTTTAAATCAACCAAAACATAACACAATATTAGGAATCAGTTTTAATTCAGTTACAGTTTTAGTAGTCAGTTACAGTTATCTCTTGTATATATAGGAACTCATATTCTTGTATGTGTAACTGCTGGATTGAATACAAAGAATTTCTCTTCTCTTTCTTGTTCGATCTTCTTCTTCTTAATATGGTATCAGAGCGATTGCTCTTTCCGCTATGATCCACCATTGTTAAGCTATTAAAGTTGCTCGGTGTGATTTAATTTCTTCATTCTTCTCGATCGATTGCAACTCTGATTGCAATGACAACCTCAACTGGAGCAAATGATGCTGTGTTTGATTCCGATTCAAACTCCAGGTCTTTGACTGTAGATCCATCTAGTCCCTATTTCCTCCATCACTCTGACAATCCAGGTGCTGTTTTAGTTACGCAATTGTTGACAGGAGAAAACTACGCCTCTTGGAGTCGAGCAATGCTGATCGGATTGTCTGTGAAAAACAAATTAGGGTTCATTGATGGATCGATTACCAAACCTGAAGGTACTAATCTCAATCTTCTTACCTCTTGGACTAGAAATAACAATGTTGTTATATCTTGGATCATCAACTTTGTTTCTAAAGAAATTTCTGCTAGCATTATATATGTTGAGTCTGCATATGAAATTTGGGTTGATCTTAGAGATAGATTTCAACAGAAAAATGGTCCAAGAATTTTTCAATTAAGAAGAGAGTTGATGAATCTCACTCAAGATCAGAGTTCCGTTAGCATTTATTTCACAAAACTCAAAACTATTTGGGAAGAATTGAGTAACTACAAACCTGTTTGTTCTTGTGGGAAATGCACATGTGGAGGTGTTAAAGAAATGAGTGATCATTATCAGATGGAGTATATAATGTCTTTTCTTATGGGACTGAATGACTCTTATTCTCAAGTTAGGGGCCAGCTTCTGTTAATGGATCCATTTCCTCCCATTAATCGAGTCTTTGCTTTGATTTCTCAAGAAGAGCATCAGAGAAATGTTGGTGTTTCTACTAATAATGCAACTGATGTTTCTGCTACCATGGCCTTTGCTGCTAAAGTGAATGTTCCTGATAGGAGGTCTAATGATGGATCTGGTTATAGAGGTCAAAGAAAAGACCGACCTTATTGTACCCATTGTAAAATCCATGGTCATACTATTGACAGATGCTTCAAGATTCATGGTTATCCTCCTGGATATAAATCTAAACCTCGTGACAATAGCTTCTCTAATATGAGTTCTAACTCTGCCAATGTTGGTGCTAATCCTGCCAATCAAGTTTCTGGTTATGCTATGCAGACAGATCAAAGTTCTCCAAGCACTTTTTTCAGAATTTAAACTCCAATCAGTACCAACAACTCATGACCATGTTGTCCACTTACCTGAATTCTCCTAGCAAAAGTAGTAATGAAGCTCAAACTACAGCAGCTTCCTTCACCACAGGTACCTGCTTTTCTGTGACATTGAGTGCAGTATTTTCTTCACCTCAATATTGGATAGTAGATTCTGGAGCAACCAAACATATATGTGCTATTGCTTCCGCATTTACTTCATTGCATCATATCAATAATTCATCTGTTACTCTTCTTGATCATACAAGGATTTCAGTTAGTCTTGCTGGGGATGTTCATATCAGCCCAGACTTGATTCTTAAAGATGTTCTTTTTGTGCCAACATTCAAGTTTAACCTGTTGTCTGTTAGTGCACTGAACTCTGGAACTAAACTTATAATTCAGTTTCTCCCTGATCACTTTGAAATTCAGGATATGTGCAACCGGAAGATGATTGGCAGGGGTGAGAGGACAGAAGATCTATACGTTCTTGATGCTGCAGTGATAAAATCTCAATTTTCAGCTTATGTTAATAACATTTCTGCTCAAACTTGGCATAATAGACTTGGACATCTCTCTTTTAAGAGATTAGATAGTTTGAAAACTCAACTACATTGTGATACTTCTCTGTTGAATAAATCCCCACCTTGTTATATTTGTCCCCTTGCAAAACAAAGAAGATTGGCTTTTGATTCTCACAATCACTTATCTGAGTCTCCGTTTGATTTAGTACATTGTGATGTTTGGGGACCCTATCATGTTTCATCTTATAATGGTTTCAGATTTTTCTTAACTTTGGTGGATTATTGTTCTCGGTTTACATGGATTTATCTTCTCAAGAACAAATCTGATGTTACTGCTATTATACCCAAGTTTTTTAGAATGATAGACACTCAGTTCAGTGCTAAGATCAAAGTGTTTCGATCCGATAATGCACCAGAACTGAATTTTTATGAGTTTTTTAGCTCACTTGGAGTGTTACATCAGTTCTCTTGTGTGGAAAGACCTCAACAGAATTCTGTAGTAGAACGTAAGCATCAACACTTGCTCAATGTTGCCAGGGCCTTGTATTTTCAGTCACGAGTTCCTATTAGGTTCTGGAACGAATGTGTTTTGGCTGCCACATTCTTAATCAATCGGACTCCAACTCCTCTTTTGCATAATCAGACTCCTTTTGAAATTCTATATCAGAAAAGTGTTGACTATTCTCAGTTTAGATCCTTTAGTTGCTTGACTTTTGCATCTACTCTGACTGCTCATAGGACGAAATTTGATTCACGATCTAGGATTGGTGTTTTCATTGGATATCCTCCAGGTGTTAAGGGATACAGAATTTATGATATTCAGTCTAAGAAAGTTTTCGTTTCTCGGGATGTGGTTTTTCATGAGGAGATTTTTCCTTTTCATACAATTGTTACATCAGAGAGTCTTGTTGATCCGTTTCCAGACTTCACTCTTCCTGTTCCTGCTACATCAGTGTGGAATTCTTCAGTTACAGATCCTGAGAACTTCTACTCGGACCGTGTTCCTTCTTCTTCTGCTGCCAATGAAGTGGTTGATACTATGGATACTTTGCCAATGGCATCCACTCTTGCTCAACATGATGCACCCCTCAGACGTTCCTCCAGAGTGTCTCATCCTCCTTCATTTCTCAAGGATTTCCACTGTAATCTTGTCTCCAAGAAGGAAGTTTCTTCTCCTGTTTACTCTCCTACATTTCCTGTTAATGATGTCTTATCATATAATGCTTTGTCTCCTTCGTACAGAAATTTCATCCTAAATGTTTCTTCTCATTATGAGCCTCAGTTCTTTCATCAAGCTGTTAGATATCCTGAATGGAGGGCTGCTATGAAAGTTGAACTTGATGCTTTGGAATCAAATAAAACTTGGTCTGTCATTTCTCTTCCAAAGGGTAAACACTCCATTGGGTGCAAATGGATCTTCAAAATCAAGTATAAGTCATATGGTACCATCGACAGACACAAAGCTCGGTTGGTAGCTAAGGGATACACACAACAAGAAGGGCTTGATTTCATTGAAACTTTCTCTCCGGTTGCCAAGCTCGTGACTGTGAAAGTTCTTCTTGCTTTGGCAGCTAGCAAAAGATGGCATTTAACTCAGCTAGATGTTAATAATGCATTCTTAAATGGGGATCTATTTGAGGAAGTTTATATGAATTTGCCTCTTGGTTACTGTGATACTCAGATGGTTGCATTGCAGGGTAAGAAACTTGCTTGCAAGCTTCACAAGTCTATCTATGGGCTGAAACAGGCTTCTCGGCAATGGTACTTAAAACTTTCTCATTCTCTACTTAAATTTGGCTTTCTCCAATCCAAATGTGATTATATTTTGTTTACTAAAGGAACTGGGGATTCATTTGTTGCTCTACTTGTGTATGTTGATGATATAATCATCACAAGTCCAAATGCTCAAATTGTAAATTCTGTCAAGGATTTTCTTCACTCCCAGTTCAAGCTCAATGATCTTGGGCCTCTAAAGTACTTCATTGGTCTTGAGATAGCTCGTTCTTCCGTTGGGATTGTATTATCTCAGAGACAATACACCCTGCAGCTCCTTGAGGACACTGGAAACCTTGCTTGCAAACCAGTTGCTGTTCCAATGAATCTGAATACTCATCTTAGTGCTCTTGAGGGTGATCTTCTGCTTGATCCATCGGTTTATAGAAGGCCCATTGGTCGTCTTATTTACCTCACATTATCTAGACCAGACATCACCTTTGCTGTGCACAAATTGAGTCAATTTCTTTCTCAACCTCGAGTTCCTCATCTTCAGGCTGCCAATCACTTACTTCGATATCTCAAGAACAAACCTGGTCAGGGACTATTCTTCTCTTCTACTAATTCTTCTTTAGATGATTGTTCTGCCACTTCTTCTGGTTTACAGCTTCGAGCATTTTCGGATTCCGATTGGGGATCCTGCCCTGATTCTAGAAGGTCTGTGACTGGTTGTTGTGTTTTTATTGGAGACTCTTTAGTTTCATGGAAAGCTAAGAAGCAAGCCACAGTTTCTCGGTCTTTTGCGGAGGCTGAGTATAGGGCGTTGGCTTCCACAGCTAGTGAACTGGTTTGGCTTCATCAGCTCCTCGGTGATTTTCAAGTTAAAATCTCCTCTCATGCTCTTCTATTTTGTGACAACCAGGCTGCTGTTCATATTGCTTCCAATCCAACGTTTCATGAGAGGACCAAGCACATCGAAATTGATTGCCATTTTATTCGTGATAAGGTTTCTCTTGGCCTCATCAAATTGCTGCATATTCGGTCTCAACATCAGTTGGCTGATGTATTCACTAAACCTTTGCCTTCTGTTCTTTTGTTTCCTATATTATCCAAGATGTCTGTAAAAGACATTTACAGTACATCTTGAGGGGGAGTATTAGGAATCAATTTTAATTCAGTTACAGTTTTAGTAGTCAGTTACAGTTATCTCTTGTATATATAGGTACTCATATTCTTGTATGTGTGATTACTGGATTGAATACAAAGAATTTCTCTTCTCTTTCTTGTTCGATCTTCTTCTTCTTAATACACAAAACAAACATATTCATTCATTCAGAATAGAATATGTATTACGTAATTAGAAAAAAAAAACAAAAATCATAGGAACTAATATTTATAAAAATAAATAAATATCTATTTTACAAGTGACTATAGGAACAGATACTTATAAAAAAACAAATAAAGAATAGAAAAACAAAGAGAAAAATGTTTATGAAAAGACTAACTATTATATTGTCGTCACATATGAACACGTAGAACCTAATGCTTCCGATCAATGCGTTTTCGAATTTTGTAGTTATGTACTTCTACTCCGTTGAATTTCTAATAGCCATTTGTACGATATATATATCGATGGAATTCATCAATCGAGCGATTTTCAGAAAATAAGCAATAAGTTGAATTGGAATCCAACCAGAATCATCAATAAAACTTCTCAAAACAAAGATTTGTCATCAGGTTATCATAACTAAAATAATACTCAATTTGATTTTGAATTATAGTGTAATCCAAACCCTCCATATTACACATGAAAATAATATACCTCACACATACAAAATAAATAGAGTAATGATAGTAAGAAAAAGGTGTTAGTTTATATTTATATAACAGAATATTGTATTAAGGTAATTTGAATCGAAAAAGTACAAAGACGAGTAAATGTAGGAATGAAAAAGCATAAGGAAGAGTAGATATAGAAATACGAATTTTGGTAATCTCAACTTGTAAAAAATATTAAGATTCAAACATGAAAACCGGTATTAATGTGTTGAACAATTCCAGTAATTTATATATTTATCTTTTCGCCAATTTCGGCGGTGACTAAAAAAAACGCCAATAGTGGTGGGGTCGATGACATCACCACCTCCACAGCAGGTGGATTCTGATCTGTCACCACCACAGACTTCGTGGGCAAGCCTTGTTGCAACAAAATCTAGTAGTCATTCCGCAACGGATGCCATCACTGCCGCCGTAGCTACCATCACCGATGTTGCGAGAAACTGCATTTGTGATGACAAAGTTGTCTCCACCATTGTCATTGCCTCATTTAACTCTGGTCACAAAAGTAGCTACCCCTGCACCACCATCGTCAGTGCGTCTTCATCACGACCACCACCATTTGCAAAAACTAGTACATCTCCAACAACACCACCTATGCCAATAGGCAGTGGAGCTACTCCCCCACCACATCTCAGAACTGCTCCAACACAATTGCCACCACCACATGCTGGAGCTCCTCATTCACTACCAACATCACATGCCAGAGTTTTGCCTCCACCACCAACCACATGCCAGAGTTTTACCCCTACCACCACCACCACATGCACGAGTTTTGCCTCCACCACCACCATCACGACATGCTGGGGCTCCTCCATCAATACCACCAATGCCACTTGCCACAGTTGCTCTACCACCTCCCCTGTTACCATTAGTAAAAGAAGGAGCCACCCCAACACCACGAGGTCCACCACCAACAACAACACGGTTACTAAATGGAGAGATGCCCCCTCTATCACCATATCATTCCCAAACAGATCCAGTGCGGGTCCACCACCTCCTCCAGGTGTAGAAAGATGCGTGCAACCCAAGAAAGCTACTACAAAACTTAAAAGATCAACACAACTAAGCAAACTTTACAGGATTCTTAAGGGAAAAGCCGAAGGACGTAGCTTTGCGCCAAAATCAGGCAGGGGAAGAAAATCTAATGGAGCCGGCTCGACCTCTGGTGGAAAGGGTTTAATGGTTGATTACCTTGCCGAAATTACAAAAAGGTATAGAAAAATATTAAAAATCAAAAAGTAAAAAAGAAGCAAACTCTGAAAACTAGATGAAAAAAATTCTAACTTTTTTAAAAAACATTTCTGCAGATCAGCACACTTCTCATTTAACCAATCAATGCTATAAGACATTACTGGATTGCTCCAGTTTCCCCAGAAAATTGAGTCTTTGCTAGAGAACCTATCAGACGAAACTTAGGTGAGGGATGTACTATAACTCAAAAAATTGTTAAAACAGCTAAAAAAAATACAAGTATCCAAATTCAAAATAAAAAATTGAATATTATTTATGAAATTGTTAGAAAAGAAAAAATCTATAACTAAAATGGTTTGGGTGTATAAATTTGAAGTAATGATCTGTCAAAAAAACAGCTAGAAGTACAATTGTTAAGTTGACAGATATATAAGGCTCTTAGCTTTCAAACTTAGATCACAATTGTTATATGAACAACGTTCATGTTAGCAAGATCTGAAGGTTTCCCTCAAAAGAAACTTGAAGCATTGAGATCAGCAGGTGCAACATACATGAAATTGCATAAGATTTTAATCGAAATGCAAAACTGGAAGTTAGAGCCTACGATGAGTAAGCTTTTGGAAAAAGTTGAAACATATTTTACCAAGGAAAATTAATAGATTATCGTTGTTCGAGTCATGCATTTTATTTTTTAGTTTTCGTATATTACAAATTTTGGTGTAGTCGAACGAAATAAACACGAAGATATGAAAGAATTCAAAAGCCACAATATTCATTCCGACTTCTAGATACTTGTACAAATTAAAGAAGCAATGGTTGATATCTCTTCGAACTGCATGGAATTAGCCTGAGATGTAGGACACAAATTCATTGACCGAATAAAAAATGTGTCACAAATTTGTTGTAAAATAAACCAATTGATTGTCGTAAAAATGTTAAGAATAGTTTCCTAACAATCTGAATCGTGTTTAGGTTAAAGCAAATAAACCAATTGATTGTCGTAAAATTTTACGGAGAGCGTTTCAATTCACGTTCAGAGTTTATAGTTTCGCTGAAGGAGAGGATGATCGTGCTGAGAATCTTATAAATGAACTAGCTTATGAAATTCAATCGGATCTTGATCCGTTACGGTGATTATCGTTCTTTAAAAATGTGTGTGAGTGGTTTGTTCCCTCTTCTATTTTTAAGGACAAAAATATTAATTTTTTAATTAATATTGATAATATATATTAAAAAATTGTATTGTATTTTGAAAAAAATAATATACTCCGACATTTGATGGAGTTTGTTAACTCTGCATGTTTTGCCCCTATATGTATTATATATTTTTATATTAAATTTGTATGGAACAATATTATCTATCTATGCTTTTTAAAGTTAATATACTAATAACAATCTAATATTAAATTTATTCACCAATAACAATAATAACAATTTGAACTCGGGTAAACAACTCGAGATAATTTTTCTTATTTTATTTACTGTTTTATATTTATTTTTTAATATTAGGATTTATATTTTTAAAATATTTTGATTCGTTGAATACTTATTTCTGTTATATTTGATTGGTTGGTTTATAGTTTAAGGCTATAAATTAACCACTGTTAACCAAGCTTTGGAATTCACCAATATAAAATGATGATAATGATGATGTAGCTGCAATCTCTAAATTCGTTCAGCCTGAAATCGTAGACTTGATTTGTAATGAGGTTATGCAGAAATCCGTGTTAAATGAAAGTATGTTTGTATAGTAATGTAAACGGTCCGGAGTTTATAGAAAAAATATATATTACTGTATGAATTGAAGTTTGTTACAAAATATGACCGATTATCGTTTAATAGGATATCGGCCAACTCAAAAAGTATTTGGTACCACCGTTTCTAATATGTTGAATGTTCAAGTTTAGAAAGAAAAAAGAACCATGCATTTTAATGTGAAAAGAGGAAGAGGATTCGAAAAGCAGACTGTCAGAAAATAGCATATTCTCAAAAGATTCCTTCTTGTTTAAGGACCCAGCCAGGTATGTTCGGTGCATTAAGCGCCGCTTCCGGTCGAGATCGGCCTCACTCGCAAACTTCTGAAGTCAAATTACAATGGATCTTTTAGTACATAACTTTCAAATGCTTTTGTGTTTCTATAAGATATGACTAATTAACGAACAACAAAAGCGATGTGATGACTCGTGTTTATACTTAGATAACTTTCAAACTTTAAGATTAAAAAAAAAGAGTTTGTTATAAAATATGACATTTTATTTCATCGTAACAAATAAAATAAAAAATATACAAAAAACAAACATGTTTATAAAAAAACTAACCGTTGTATTGTCTTCGCATATTAACAGGTAGAACCCAACGCTCCCAATCTATGCGTTTTCGAATTTTATAGCTGCAAACTTCTACTTCTGTTGAATTTTCAATTGCCTTTTTGACAATATTTATATCGACGGGATCCATTAATTTAGCGATTCTTGGAAAATTAGCAACAACTTCGATTGGAACCCAACCGGAATCATCCATATAGCTTCTTAAATATAAATTTTTAATCAGATTATCATAACAAAAATAATATGCGATTTGAATTTCAATTATAGGGTAACCCAGATCCTCCATATGAGACATTAAAATATAAAATACCTGAGAGTACTTCAGTACACAAAATAGATATATGAATGATACGAAGAAGGTGTTAGTTTATATTTATAGATAAAATCTTGTATTAAGAATAGATATTTATAGATGAGACTGTTAAAAATAGATATAATTAATAATTGGAATTAAAAAGATAGATGGATAGGATTAATAATTCCAATATAAATTGGAAGATGAGTAATGTAGGAATAAATAAATTTAAAATCTTAACCAACCGTGGATAAAAAATATATCAGGATCAATAATTTGAATTAAAAAAATACAAAACGGAGTAAATATAGTAAAAAAAATGTAAAATCTTTAACTAACGCATTATAGATAAAATTCGCATATTGAGTAGATTTTGTTTTCCAGACGCAGCACTTACGGCTAATGACTTAAATAATATCGTAAAATGAGGGGGAGTGAATTTCAATTTTTATTTACATCTGAGAAGATAATATTGCTCACCACTGGGTTGCCGTCCACCGTAAATTTACACCGGCCGCCGCCTCAGTCGTACTAAGTACAGTATCATTCTTCTTCTGCGGCCACCTCTTGTCTTCCGCGAACAACAATGAGTAGGTAATTACGATCGTAACCTAATTTTGAATTTGTAGTAATTAATGTGATATGTGTCTTAGTTTGTTTGCAGATACCACTGTATTGTTAGGGTTAGGTTTATCCAGATGAAATCGAAAGAGACCGATGCTTATATATAATCTATTTTGCAATTTTGAAGACGATGATATATACATCTCTTCAACTTACTCCTTCAAATAGAAGACTAGAGATTTAGATAATCGGTGGTGGACGTTTTCTCGATTCGTTTGGTTTTGTAATTTCTAATATTTTGAATGGTTAGCCAAGCTTCTGGCTCTTTTTGATGGACTTGTAAGCTTTTGTGCTTGATTTGTCGTCATCAAGGTAGTAGATATCTCTATGGTGTAGCTAATCTTTGTTGATTATGTATTTTTTTCTGGCTTCAGGATCGTTCAAGCAAACCTTTCTTGATTTGCTGACCTCTAATCCAAAAATAACCAGGTCGCGATTGGAGTTCTTCGGCCTTACTGTTTGATCGTGGTGGAGTTTTTCAAGTCGACAAAGCTGACCATGTTCAGCCTAAAAGGTTTACATACTAGTCGAGAATTTAGTTGTACTTAACAGTTTTTTAGTTGTTACGATTCATACAAGTGTTGACAATTTGCCTTTTTAGATACTTAAGGGATGACTAACTGCGACCAGACATGTTTCACCTGAAAATTCTATCCAAACTTAGATTTGCAGTTCTGATTTAGGAAGACACGTGCATCATTTGTAGGGTTAATTATGTTAGAAAATCCTAGTTAGATAAAACTGGCAGGAGCACTTGTTATAGCAGCACTAGAAACCAAGACCATATTTTCAAGGCTATTTTATCGATTGAGAATGGATTAAGCAATTGAGTCCTAACACTATTTTCTTCTTTGGTCTGTTTTATAAGATGAAGCTTCTGAGTTTGGACATCTTGTGGTTCGTGGTGTCACAATCTTGTTCTCTTGCCATAGTCTCTCTTGCATTGCATTGCAGGTTGTCGGCCAATTGCTATGGATGTATAGCTATTAAACAAATAGTATCAGTGCATTGTTTCATACGAAGGAGGAGTCTCTTTAAAGGTTTTGCATCTTCTCTCTGTACTTTATACAAAAGTCTTTTAGTCTTCTAGATGGTTTACAAATGTTATAAACCATGTTTTCTACCTGTTTGTCTTGCAGATTTTTTTTGTGTCGGAGTCAGGAGTCGTACTCAATAAACTGGAACTTTTTATTTTCTGTGTTTTAGTTCTACAGTTGAATCTCTGAGTTTAGTCTTTGGCGTCTCTTAGATTCGTTGAATCTCTAAGTTGAGTCTTTAATGGTTTTTAAGATTATAAATGACACAATGAATATCAAACACCTTTAGTAAATCAGGTAGTAGCACTGACGATTCTGTCGCTTGTACTTCGCCCGAAACACCAAAATCTGTACTTCCGGAGCCGCGAGGTAGGGGTGAGTTTGCGAATCCTAGTTTAAATGACTTTTGGAATCTTCGTTTTCAAGCGCTCGGGAAAATGAGTCCGATGATTGACGTGAAACGTCTTGCTAGACATATCTCGTCACATAAGGTAGGTCCATATATAAATTACTTGAGCCCGAAGGAGATTATTGATGAGAAATTAAGTTTTCCGTCGCAGCCTTAGGTGGTGGCTCAACCGGTTTTGACACCAATTTCGGTGGTGGCTCAACCGTTTTTGACGCCAATATTGGTGGGGTCGATAACATCACCACCTCCATAGCAGGTGGATTCGGATCTGACACCACCACAGACTTCGTGGACAACTGTGGCGGCACATATAGTGATGGCACAGCAAGCCTTGTTGTAGTCCTTCCGCAACGGCTGCCATCACCGGTGCCGTGGCCAGCATCACTGGTTTTGGAAGATACTGCATTTGTGACGACAAAGTTGTCTCCACCATTGCCATTGCCGCATTTAACTCGGCTCACAAAAATAGCTACCCCTGCACCACCACCGTCAGTACCTCTCCAACAGCACCACCTATACCAATACCCAGTGGAGCTACTCCCCACATATCAGAGCTACTCCACCACTACATTTCAGAACTACTCCAACACAATTGGCACCACCACATGCTGGAGCTCTTCATTCACCACCACATGCCAGAGTTTTTCCTCCACCACCACCACATGCCAGAGTTTTACCCCACCGCCGCCACCACCACCACATGCCAGAGTTTTTCCTCCACCACCACCACATGCCTCCACCACCACATGCTGGAGCTCCTCCATCACTACCACCAATGCCACTTGCCACGGCTACTCTACCACTTCCCTTGTTACCATTAGTAAAAGTAGCCACCCCAACACCACCACCGCCAACAACACGGTTACTAAATGGAGAGATGCCGCCTCTACCACCAATATCATTCCCAAACAGATCCACTGCGGGTCCACCACCTCCTCCGGGTGTAGAAAGATGCGTGAAAACTCTACTGGGTATTGGTATAGGTGGTACAAAACTTAAAAGATCAACACAAATAAGAAAAGTCTACAGGATTCTTAAGGGAAAAGCCGAAGGACGTAGCTTTCAGCCAAAATCAGGCAGCAGAAGAAAATCTAATGGAGCCGAGCCGGCTCGACCTCTGGTGGAAAGGGTTCCAGATACTTGTACAATTTAAAAAAGCAATGGTTGATATTTCTTATAACTGCATGCAATTAGCCTTAGAGGTAAAAAACAAGCTTTTCGACCGAATAAAAGTTCTGTTATAATGCTTTTAAGAATAGTTTCCTAACCATCTGAATCGTATTTAGGCTAAAAGCAAATAAATCAATTGGTTGCGGTAAAATGTTATGGAAGGCGTTAATTCGCGTTCAGGGTTTATAACTTCACTGGAGGACACGACGATCGAGAATCTTACAAATAAACTAATTTATGAAATTTAATCTGATCCCGATCCTGATCAGTTACAGTGATCAACGTTTTTTTAAAAATGTGTAGGAGTGGTTTGGTCTTTTTTCTATTTTTAAGAACAAAAAGATTGATTTTTTTTAAAAAAAATTAATGTTGATAATGAATATGTAAAATGTTTGTATTGATTTTAGGCAAATGTCACACTAAATACCTTTTCATCAAACTTATTATCATCTAGTACCAAATTATTTTTTATGAATACTAAACACCCATCTGAGCAAACTAATTCCTTTTTAATAACCAATTTATATTTTCATTCCTGAAATACCCTCAACATTTGGTTCGGTCTATTTTCCAACCAAAATTCAAATTTTGAATTCTTAATAGTACAACCTAGTCTGCTATTTTTAAAAATTGTTATGAACCTATACCTTATTTTCTGAAGAAACCATTTTGAATCCCTTCTCCTTGTTTAAACTGGTTCGCGAAATCATTTACAGGTAATATTATATATATTGTTGCTTTACGATGTTATAAACCTGTTTATCTTCAACCCGATAACGAAGTTATCATCTATATTTGTTCTTGGCAGCTGGGTTTTTATTTTTTTTCCACAAGTATAAGCTTTAATCAAACGTGGGTTGCTTTATCTGCTTTTGTTCTTGGCAGCTGTTTTTTTTTTCAACCAGTAGAAGCTTCTATCAACCTGGGTCTGTAAGCTGGGTTTTGTTAGTTTTTTTAAAGATTTTAACTTTAACTTGTTTATTTTAAAGTCTCGCTTAGAGCTGAAAACAGATTTTTTTAAGTTTTTTCATAGTAGAGTTGAATCCAGGTTTGCTTGTACTGTAATGGCGTTTTGTTCTTACATGTCGTTGAGTTGAAGACGATACTAGTATTCGACGTGTGCATGTTACGCTATTTTTATTAACTTCATGTACTCATTATTGTGTGTTACACGAGTTGGCGTTTCCAAGCTCCCCCATCTCGCGCGAAATGTTAATTGTTATTTTGTTTTTTTAAATATGAAGCGATATAGGTTTGCCCCCAAACCGTGTGAAGTAAGCGCGAGTTACTAGATTTTTTCACTAACGCGAGTCACTAGAGGAGGTAAGTCACATCTCTCGCTACGTTGTAAGCGTTTTTAATTTGTCTTTTTTATATAACGCGATATACTTTTTTCCCAAATCGCCTCAACCAGACGCGTGTTACTATAGTATTTAACTAACGCGTGTCATGGAAGCAGTTAATATACATCTCTCACTTTATCTCACGCGATTTATGGTTCATCCCTCACCTAGCCTAATTCTGTTTATCATTTGCAGAGTACTAGATGTGTAAGCCAAAAAGTTTGTATTTTCAAATATTCGAACCAGACCTTAATCGTTCCTTTAAGAGAGTTTGAAAACTTTGAAACTGTTGAAAAATATATTAAAGGTAGATGGGATGATCTGGCTAGGGGTTGCTACACTATTACCTACTCTTGTGGCAGTCAAAACTACTGTTTGTTTAATAACGAGACTGATTTCATTGGTTTAACTGTTTATCTCGATGTGGAGCGTCTGAAAAGCGTTAGCTTCTTTATTGAAAAAGATGTGGATGGCATTGGTAAACAGCCTACCGTAAGCTTTGTAGAACCCTGTGATGATCATTTATTAAGTGGGGAGAGTAGTAATGGTTTAATCTGCTCGCAACATAAAAAAAGACATCTTGTCACTAGGGGTTGGGTTGATGCTATCACAGGAGTTGGTCAGACATTTGTTGATGGTGCCTCCGATGTAAGGTTATTTTTATGACGATATGCTTTAGAGCTTGGTTTTGCTTTCAAGTATATGCATAATACATCTACTAAGATCACTGCTTACTGTGTCAATAAAGAGTTAGGTTGTAAATGGCGACTGTATGCATCAATAGATTTATGCACTGGTTTGATGATGATCAAGCGGTTTGTCAACACCCATACATATAGCCCAATATTTTCAAAGAAAAAAGTAAGCATTTGACGTCTGATTTAATCGCGGATGAAATACATTAATCAATTAGGGCAAGTCATTCTTTAACAGCAAAAACTATTCAGTTTTCTATCAAACAAGACTATGGTTTAGATATTTCCTACCGTCTATCGTGGAATGCTTTAGAAAAGACGAGGAGAGAAGTTTTTGGAGACAGTAATACTTCGTTTGGCTTGCTCAATGCTTATTTTAGAAGATTAAAAAGTCGAGATATTACTACTGATTATCATTTGGAGGTTGGGTTTGGGAATGTCTTTAGGAGGTTCTTTGTGGCCTTTGGATCATGTATTCAAGGCTTTTACTTATGTCGACCATTGCTGTATGTGGACGGTACCCTTTTAAACGGCAAGCATGGTGGTGTCTTGCTGTCCACAGTGGCAAAGGATGGCAATAACGGTGAGTTTTAATTTAAACCTTCCTTTCATTTTGGTTTTTAGGTAAATGTAAATCAATATGAGAGTTAACAAGACAGAAGCATACGTTTCTCACCAATTTGATTCTAAACCAATATCGTACGCGACTTGTTATATACCAGATGTATATGTTTCGCACGTTGTTGACTAGGCCATCCCTAGCAATCACACGATGCATTTTTGTTCATAGCTTCCCATCGCGCGATACGTCATATGCTATATGTACCACATCGCAGGATAAGTGATGACATCAGAAGAAATCGCGCCTTAATGGATTCATATAGCCTTATATTTTAGACTCCCTTAATCTATTTTCATATTGCAGGTATTTTTCCAGTTGCTTTTGGTATTTTCGATGGTGAAGATTCCAATAACTGGATGTGGTTTATGGAATGTCTTAAACCTTATTTGTTAAACCGTCAAATCACTTTTCTTTCTGACAGACACTCTGGTATTATTAATGTTGTTTCTGTTGTTTATCCAAACTGCTTTCATGCTTATTGTATATATTATCTCCTTAATAATTTGAGGACAGCTCTTGATTGCACTAACCATAATTTTTAGAAGAAGATGTTAAAGCGATTCAAAAGTTGTGCTTATGCTCCTATAGTTGAACTTTTTAATGATAGACTTTCTAAGTTTTAAGTAGAGGTGGTAAAAAGGTTAAGGATTTCATCGAGAATTCACCTCCCGAAAAGTACGCCCAGCCATTCGTCGTTGGGAAACGTTACGGGGCAATAGCATCATCTGCTGCCGAATCCTTTAACAATTAGATTAATTTTTTTTGCAATCTACCAGTTGTTGAAATGATAGACAAGATTAAAGTTGATGAGTCCGGATCCTGTTACCACTTCGGACAGGGTCAGTTCGGGCAAGGTCTACCTAACCGGACAATGACAATTCGGACACCATCATTCATTGTGCTGTTCGAACAGAACTAAAGTACTTAAAACCTAATCACTTCTTGACTAAGCTGCTTGCTCTCCTACTAAGAGCTCATGGGTCCTTGAACTTGACCCGAGTCCATTAAACATGACCCGAAAGCCCATAAAGCCCAAATGTAAGGGTATAAATACCCAACCACCAACATTAAATGAGGGTAATGAAAATTAAATACAACCAGGCTCCTTAATTCTCCCTCTACTCTCTACTCAAACATTAAATACTCTCAAACTTCAACACAGTTCTAAACAAAGATTACAAACTTATCCTCAGACGAAAATATACCACACCAAATTGGCGACCACAGTGGGAGCACGACGGTGCCTGAATCAAGCATTCGAAACCAACAGGAAAAATCAGTCTGAATGAATCCGGACGCCCCGGAAGTACCACCAGCTTTGCTCGAAGTGGTGGGTAAAAATGATGAATATACCATCGAGGAGCGTGATAGATTAAAGGGCGAGATAGAAGCTCTGAGGGCAGAGAAGGCTAAGATGGGCATGAAAGAGAAGTCAAAAGCATCAGTTGCTCATCATACTGACAACCCTAGAGAGCATGAGCCTTCGAAGACTCATGTGAGTACCAAGAAGACTCATGCTAGCTCCAAAAAGTCTCACCGGTCTAAGCCAGTGGAGAGTTCTGACTCAGACTCAGAGTCTTCTGGTAGCTCCTCAGACGAGGATGGAGTTGAAGAGTCCTTATCCTACAACAGTAATGAGGGCCGATCCAAAAAGAAGCAAAAGTTGATTAAAAAGTATTCAAGAAAAAGGGATAGACATGGGAAATTGAAGAGGAATATAGGCAAAGGATCATCTCACAGCCGGAGGCATGTAGACCGGATGCTGGTCGATCCTTTTGCCTTCCACGATGAACCAGGTATCTTTGCAACTCCTAATGAGGATACTGTGTTAAGTCGTGGCCGGAATTGGAGACAATCTCCATTGTCTTCCAAGATTATGTTCGGAAACCTCACTAAGAGGTTCGATAGCACTAAAATGGAGAAATACGATGGCAGTAAAGATCCGGACAACCACTTGGAGCAATTAAAAAACTTAATGATGAATTTTGATGATGACGACAAGTTACTCTGTAGAGAATTCTCCCAATCCTTTACGGGGAGTGCTCTGAAGTGGTATAACAGCCTACCTCAAGGCTGCATCAAGAATTTTGATACCTTTTGGGTGGCCTTTCGAAGGCAGTTTGTTGGGAGTAAAGAATTGAAGGGCAATGGGGACACAATAATCCATTGTGCCCAAGAACCAAACGAATCATTGAAAGAATACATAAGTCGTTTTGTAAACACCAAAAATGGGTTGGCTGATTGCTTCGAGCAAGTAGCAATAGCATCTTTGAGGCAGGGCTTAAACCCTGGAAATTTGGCTGATTCAGTGACCAGGATGAAATCCATGACTTGGGGAGGTTTGCTGAATCAAGTCGGAAAGCAAATCGATGTTGATGAAACAAAGAAAACTAGGGTGCACAGGCAGGTGAGGTCTGCCCCGGTTGCACCAAACCCCAACCAAAATCAGTCCGGGAACAAGGCAAGAGAGGCCGGACAGGGGCATAACAGGGCTAAAGCTCAATCTCAGCCAGTTGCGCCTGCCCAGAGTCAACAATCTAGAAATAAGAGAGGGCTTTGGGTTCAACCGGAGTGGTTTACAGAGTTAAAATAAAGTGTGGCCACCATTTATGACAAAATAAAGGAAGAAGTACACTATACAAGGCCGGCCGCACTGCAATCTCCTATGCCATACCACTGACGATTGCATAGCCTTGAAACAAGAAGTTCAGAACTTAATTGAAAGAGGAAAGCTGGGGGCATATGTCAAAAGAAGAGGAGGAAATAGGCCTGATAATGCTCATCGGGTTGGTCCGAGCAATGTTGCTCCGGAGGGAGCTATGGTTATAATCGAAAGATTTGATGTAGAATCAGAATACTTGGATCCTGATCCAACTCGAAATAGAGTGGGTGCCATTGAGGAACGTTGTAAAACAGTCTCCGGGCTTATTAAGTTTTTTGAGTCACTTACAATTTTCGGAGGGGATACTATGACAGCTCCTACTACTTCTTCAAGGAAGAGGCACGTTCATACTTTAGCTACCCAACTAGAAGGAGGCATGACCTCCTATCAATCACAAATTCCATTTCCCTTCACTATTTTCGATGAAGATTGAAGAGTTTTGAGAATGTCCGGGGGTGATTTTGCGATACGAAAATCTCTTAGTGGTGATTGTGCGATACGAGAATCTCTTAGTGGTGATTGTGCGATACGAGAATCTCTTAGTGGTGCTTGTGCGATACAATAATCTCTTAGTGTCGACACAGGTAAATTTACTTTGTTTAGGTGTTGTTTTTAGAGAGAGAAAGTGAGAGTTTTTTGGTTAAGTAGAGAGAGAAAGTATTACATTATTCATCCCGGGATCTGTGAAGCGTGTGTGGTCCTTTTATAGTACAATTGCGGATCCCACACGCTTTAATTCCCGATTATTACACTTTTGGTCCCTATATCTTTTCTTCTTCTCATTTTAACTATTTCTTAAATAGTCTATACACTTTTCCCCTAACATAATTTCCTCTTTACAATTTTCTCCTACCATATTTCTTCTTTACAATTTTCTCCTGTCAGGCTTCTTCTTTACAATTTTCTCCATGTCTTTTATTCTCCCTCATCAGTAGCCCCCTAGTCCTAGTAAAAATAGTTTTACTAGGACTGTAAGGAAGACTCCACTGCTCCCTCGAACATTTTTCCTCGGAGAACGCTTCCTCAATTTCCAAATTTCCTCCTCGAAAATGTCTTTGAACAATACTTCAAATGCTACACATCTCTTCGGAAGAACGTCTCCTCAACTACTACATACCTCTTCGAAAAAAGTGTCTCTTCGAAACAGTGTTTTCTTAACAAGTACATCCCTTGGATTATAGACTTCTTTTATCGTATAATTACCAGTAGCCCCCCAATCCTTGCAATGTCTTAGCAAGGATTGGCTCAAGCCTTAGTAATTTCTCATCAGAATTTGCTATGCCAACGTATCACATCTGTGGAAATGCTATGATAAGAAATTGCAAGGATTGAATATACTCCTTTCTCTGCCTCCCCTGCAAATTTCTCTGCCTCTTGCACCATCTTTTCAACCTCATCCTTCGCAAACCACCTAGGCATCCAACCACTCTCTGTCTAGTCTCCTGCTTTTCGGGTTCTGTTTCCTTTTGAGCAACAATTGTTCCTATCTTCACTTTATAGAATTTGCTTGTAAATTTTTCATTCACAAGAAATGCATCCTCTTCATTTATGTCTTTACTCATCGGTTCCTTCCTAAGAACATTTCTCCCCTTAACACATGCCAAGGACTGCAAGCACCTTCTCAAATCTTGGGCAGGAATGTCAGTTGCCTGCTCGATCTCTCTGTAAGAAAGGCATTCAGCATTGTTGAATAGCATTAGAACACGCATTTGGAAGGTTGAGACATTCAATTCATGCTTTTAACCTTTTCTAAAAAGTGCTTTTATATCTGCTGAGCCCATGTTAGCTTGTCAGGTCAATCTACGACCACTATGGGTCCCAAGGTAATAGGAACAGAACTTCTCACAAAGGACAGACATTTCCAAAGGTAGATTACAAGTAACGTTTGGCTGGGTGGGCCAAGACCCGGTTGTCAGAACCTGAACAACAATCATTGGGCCATCTGATAACTCCGGGTGAGTTGAATAAAAGCTTTTGTATGGTGTCCTGAGATGTCTTCATATCTGTAAACATGCCTTCCAATTTCGAAGTAAATTGGTAGCCACATTCATTCGTGAGCTTGATTATCAAACTCCTCTATGCATCATCAGATGCGGTTTTACCAGACAAAAGTCACTTCGCTAAATGCTGCTTATAATATTTTTCATAAACAACATTCTCCTGCAAATACCAGAATAGCATCATTACTTTATCAAGAAGAGTCTCCACTTCCTCCTCGCTGACTCCCTTAAGGCCTTTACGGAGTTTGTCATCCAAAAACAAGGAAATATACTCGGGCGAACATTATCTTTTTTATCCAACAACCTCTGGACAAACTCAATCGGATCTTTCAACCTTTCTGGATCAGTGATTAGCTGCTTCCCTGTCTTCCTGAGGTGTGAGGTCATTACATCCCTTATTGTTGACATCCCATTGGAAACCCTTTGGAACAAGTTGTACATCCTTCCCAAGTCTTCGTATTTGTTGTCGAGAAGCATATTCACCAAGCCTGAATTCTCCATGTGGACAAGTCTCAGCATATGATTATCAACCATCTCCTTCTCTACCACATTAGTTATTTTTACTTCAGTATGACCATCCAAGTACTGAGCCACCCTCTCAGTTACTTCATTCCGACGCTTTTCTACTTTCTTCAAGTAATCCCCACAATCACAGCACTCAATGAACGTCTGAGATTCACCCTTGTAAAACTCAGAGGAAAGCTCCAAAAAGGGCTTCTCAAAGTCTTCTTGGTAAACGGAAGAACCTAAATCCATAAGCATCTTTACTATATTCCTCATCAGTCCCCGGTCTATGACTTCATTGGTCCGTTCTCTATGCACTAGTGAAAGAAGTGTGTTAATAAGTCTTGTTTGGATTTGGCTGTAAGGAAATCCATAAGCGTTTCTATGAAGCTCCTCAAAACTGAGATCGCTAGCATTATGATTGTAAATCTCATGAATCGCGTGCTCGATTATCGTCCATGTCTTTTCGGCATACTTCAGATCCACTACGACCCAGTGCTTGAACGCCTCAATCTGGAAATTCCTTCTCTTCGGATTACTCATCTGGTTATAAAGCTCCTCGAAACTGAGACCGCTATTTAAAGCTCCTCGAAACTGAGACTGCTAGCATTATGATTGTAAATCTCATGAATCGCGTGCTCGATTATCGTCCATGTCTTTTCGGCATATTTCAGATCCACCACGACCCGGTGCTTGAACGCCTCAATCTTGAAATTCCTTCTCTTCGGATTACTCATCTTGTACCAAAAAATCAGAAATCTGAAGTCGAATAAAACCAAACCGAGAGAAAGAAAACGGATCTTTAAAGCAAATTTTAAAAATATGTCTACTTCAACGGCGAATATGAATTGGTCGTATAGTCTTCTGAACTAAACAATGAAAACCCATTTCGTAGTTTGTGTGTATAAGCCCTTTTAAGGCGATTTTTGTAGCCTCTCGAATTCTGTGAGGATATGTCTCCTCGAATTTTCTTGTATGCCAGATTATGAAATATCAGTATGTAATTTTAACAATTTGTCATATTAGCCTAAGTGTTTTCCATTTCGCATCGTAACATTGTGACATAACCAATAATTTAAGGCATCAAGAAATTCGAGGCACGAAATATTGTGACTCAAATAATAGCGTAAGGAAGAAAAAAATTCGAAGCACAAAATATTATGACCCAAATAATAGTGTAAGTGGTGAAACAATTCGAGGCACAAAATATTGTGACCCAAATAATAGTGGAAGGAACAAATTCGAGGCACCAAATATTGTGACCCAAATAACAGTGTAAGTGGTGAAACAATTCGAGGCACAAAATATTGTGACCCAAATAATAGTGGAAGGAAAAAATTCGAGGAACAAAATATTGTGACCCAAATAATAGTGTAAGGCAAAGAAAAATTCGGGGCACAAATTATTGTGACCCAAATAATAGTGGAAGGAAAAAATTCGAGGCACAAAATATTGTGACCCAAATAATAGTGTAAGGCAAAGAAAAATTCGGGGCACAAATTAATGGTGACCCAAATAATAGTGGAAGGAAAAAATTCGAGGCACAAAATATTGTGACCCAAATAATAGTGTAAGGCAAAGAAAAATTCGGGTCACAAATTATTGGTGACCCAAATAATAGTGGAAGGAAAAAATTCGAGGCAAAAAATATTGTGACCCAAATAATAGTGTAAGACAAAAGTACGTTCTATTAAGTAGCTCATTGGGAAACCTCGTTAAAACCTTTCCGTGCCTATCAGGGTAGGAAAGAGTATGTCCTCACTATGTTTTCGAACTTTGAGATACAAAAAAGGACAACTATTACACTCGAACTAGTTCCTCATTCAAGATACAATTTTAAGTGTTCAATTTGTCGACAGATCCTTTCTGAGATGCCTGAGTTTCCTCCACCAGGAATCTCTTCTCAACCTGATCCAACAAGGCTCCGAAAGTCATAGCCTGACTCTCCGCCACCGTGTCCTTTAATAGTCCGGGGAGTAGGCCCATCCTGAAAGCTGCAAGTGCCACTGAGTCTTTACAATACTCCATATCAGTTTTTGTTTTGACGAATCGATTAGTATAGTTCTTCAAGATCTCCCCCACTTTTTGCCTACAATAGATTATCGTATCTCCATTGGCTCTGAACTTTTTGCTCCCCACAAAGTGTTGTCTGAAAATATTCCAGAACATATAAAAATTCTTTATCGATCCCTGCAGAAGCCTATTGTACCACTTGGATGCCACCCCCTTGAAGGTCTGAGAAAATGCTCTGCACAACAATTTATCATCGTCGTCGAAATTAATCATGAAGTTTTTAAATTGCTCGATGTGGTTATCGGGGTCTTGTGTTCCATCAAATTTTTCCAACTTCGAGATATCAAAGTGCTTAGGGAGATTACCCACTAATATTTTCGGGGCCAAAGGAGAAGCCCTCCAATTATGACCCGTCCGATAAACATTGGATCTCAAGTTTTCATGGCTCAGAAAATATAACCCCTCCTCAGACGGCAGGGTATACTGATGCTGCCAGTCTGAATTTTGCGGGCCAGCATTTTGGTTTGGAGATGGGAACTTCGTCTGGCCATAGTCCCGTTCATCAGCCTGATCATGGTAACTTTTCTCCCTCGGATATCTTTTCTCCGAGCTTCTACCCCTCCGGTGATCTGCGTGCCTTCGACCGTATCTTTTCTTTCTGCGATTTTTTCTAGGAGACGACTCCGACGAGCTGTATCGAGAATAATCACTCGAATCCGATGAATCCACCCGTCGTTTTTCTTTCCTCCTCGATGACCGTCGTTCGTACCCCCTATATCTGTCGTCCCTGGTTTTAGGACAAAAATCAGTTTCTTGCTCCTCTTTTCCACTATCAAGTTCCCTCCTAATCTCGGAGCGAAGATTTGCCTGTACGGTTTCTTTTTCTGCCTTCAATCTTTCGATCTCCAGCAACAGCTCATTCCTTCGAGCCAACGGATCTGAGTCATCCAAAGTGTCTCCGACTCGTTGGCCCCCACGTGCCTCGTATTCCATTTCGTTCCGGTAATCGTCGCCCACAAGATGCTCCTCGCGATCGTTAACAAAATCATCCCGTTGCTCTTCCATAATTTCTCTCAGAATAAGAACTATTTCCAGGAAGCGATTGTCGTCAGAACAATATTCGTTTCCCACAGACGGCGCCACTGAAGAGTTTTGAGAATGTCCGGGGGTGATTTTGCGATACGAAAATCTCTTAGTGGTGATTGTGCGATACGAGAATCTCTTAGTGGTGATTGTGCGATACGAGAATCTCTTAGTGGTAATTGTGCGATACGAGAATGTCTTAGTGTCGATACAGGTAAATTTACTTTGTTTAGGTGCTGTTTTTAGAGAGAGAAAGTGAGAGCTTTTTGGTTAAGTAGAGAGAGAAAGTATTACATTATTCATCGAGGGATCTGTGAAGCGTGTGTGGTCCTTTTATAGTACAATTGCGGGTCCCACACGCTTTAATTCCCGATTATTACACTTTTGGTCCCTATATCTTTTATTCTTCTCATTTTAACTATTTCTTAAATAGTCTATACACTTCCCCTAATATAATTTCCTCTTTACAATTTTCTCCTACCATATTTCTTCTTTACAATTTTCTCCTGTCAGGCTTCTTCTTTACAATTTTCTTCATGTCTTTTATTCTCCCTCATCAAAGATGACTTAAGGGATATAGCTGGCCCTCATGAAGATGTTGTTGTCATAGGAGCATCCATTGGGGGCAATGACATAAGACGAATCTTGGTGGATACTGGGAGTTCAGCCAATATCCTCTTCTTAACCACTTACAAAAAGATGAAAAATCCAGCTGTAATTCAGCGTTCGGACAGATCAATTGTGGGTTTCACTGGAAGCTCAGCAGATGTGATCGGGGAGTTCGAAGAGGAAGTTTTGTTGGGCAAAGGCCCTTTTAAGAGGATGGTCAGGATACTTTTTATTGTGGTGGATTGTCCCACTTGTTATAATGCTATTTTAGGGAGGTCTTGGCTCTCTAGGATGCATGCAGTGGCCTCGACAGTCCACCAATGTTTGAAATATGTTGTTCAAGGACAAGTGGGAGTTGTCCGAAGCAGTCAAAAGATTGCAAGAGAGTGTTATGCTACAGCACTGGCTCAACGGACGTTGGGGGCAGTTCGTGTCAACGAAGAATAGCAGTTTGAGGGGCTTTCTATGGGTGAGGGTGAAATTGATGACCCCAGAGAGACCCCTGGAGTGTTGATACCGGTTGAAGAAGTTGAAACACATTCTTTGGAAGAAGGAAAAAGTGTTAAGATAGGGTCCAAAATGCCATCCGAACTAAAGAATAAGATGTTGAAGTTTCTAAAAGACCATCAGCATGTTTTTTCTTGGTGCAATGCTGATGTTATTGGGGTTCCAGCAGATATTATATCACATCACCTATGCATTCGGAGGGACATAGCACCTGTGGTACAAAAGAGAAGGGCTTTTTCCAAGGAAAAAGCTGATGTTATTGTTCAAGAAGTTGACAGGCTCACAAAAATGGGGCATATAAAGGAGTCTCAGTATCCTTTGTGGACTGCCAATCCGGTCTTGGTGAAAAAGAAAAATGGCAAGTGGCGTATGTGCATTGACTTCAAAGATCTCAATAAGGCTTGCCTAAAAGATTTATATCCAGTTCCCTGGATTGATCAGCTGGTAGATTTCACTTCTGGTAATAAGCTACTATCCTTCATGGATGCTTTCTCCGGGTACAATCAGATTCAAGTAGATCCGAAGGATCAGGAGCATACCATGTTTGTCACTGACAGGGGTCTTCATTGCTACAAGGTGATGCCATTTGGATTGAAAAATGCTGGGGCTACTTATCAGAGATTGGTGAACAAAGCCTTTGCTAATCAAATTGGAAGAAATATGGAAGTATACATTGATGACATGATGGTGAAAAGTGTGGATGAACAACTACACTTGGCGGACCTCCAAGAAACTTTTGCTAACTAGGTAAAAGTGAATTTGAAGCTAAATCCAGAAAAATGTGTGTTCGGAGTGCAGTCCGGGAAATTCGTAGGTTATATAATAAGTGAGCAAGGGATACAGCCCGATCCGGACCAGCTTAATGCTTTATTCCAAATGGATCCTCCTCGGAATGTTAAAGAAGTACAACGGTTGATTAGGAGGTTGGCTGCTTTAAATCGATTCATCTCAAGGTCTTCGGACAAATGTGCCCCGTTTTTTCAAACTTTAAAGGGTGCGAAGGGATTTGACTGGACTTCACAGTGTGATGAGGCCTTCAATGAGATTAAGAAACATTTGTCCTCCCCCAAGACTTTATTTAAACCTGTTAATGGAGAGACACTCTTCGTATACTTGGCAGTTTCAAGTTGTGCCATCAGTGCTGTATTGGTAAGAGAGGTGGATAATTACCCCCATCCGGTGTACTACATCAGCAAGAGCTTGATAGATGCAGAAAAACGTTATTTAAAACTCGAAAAATTAGCATTAGCCTTGGTAATGGCTGCAAGGAAGATGAGGCCTTATTTTCAGGCTCATCCTATTATCGTCCGGACATCTTTTCCCTTGAAGAATATTCTTCAAAAGGCAGACATTTCAAGTAGAATGACTAAGTGGTCAGTGGAATTAGGGGACTTCGATATTGATTTTGCTCCTCGAACAGCAATCAAAGCCCAAGCTGTGGCTGATTTTTTAGTTGAATTCCATTCTGATAGGGATACGGAGCGAACTACTGAAATAAAAGACAAAAAGTCTGGATCGTCCGGACAGATGGTGGATCAATTACTATGGGATGTGGTGCAGGGGTGTGCTTGACTTCTCCATATGGTGACAAGATGTACCAGGCTATATGTTTTTCTTTTAGGGCTTCCAACAATGAGTCCGAATATGAAGCAGCTATAGTTGGTTTAAAGTTAGCTTATATTTGTGGGGCCAAAAGGGTCAAGCTGATGAGTGACTCTCAGCTTCTTATCCACCATGCGCAAGGTCAATCTAAGGCAAAAAAAAGCAACTAGTGAAGTACTTACTTCTTCTTATAAATGAGGCACTTAAGTTCAAAAACGTTGTTTATGAGCATATACCCCGAACAAAGAATGAACTAGCAGATTCATTGGCAACCATAGCATACACTGAGTCGTATCCTTGGATCCATGTGCTGGAGTGCCCTTCCATTCAACTCAATGTGAGCAAAGAGGAAGAAATTTTCGATGTACAGATGCAACAACCTCAAGATTGGAGATTTTCTCTCCTGCAGTATCTCTCTGATGGAATCTTGCCTCCGGATAAATCACTAGCAAGAAAAATGAAGCACAAGGCTCGTGGTTTTATCATACTAAGAGAAGTTCTGTATAAAAAGTCTTACAGTAAGCCTCTTTTACGATGTTTGGGAAATGATGAGTCTCAAGTAGTCCTCTCTGAATTGCATGATGGTGAATGATCAGCTCACTGTGGATTCAGGGCTCTAACAAGGAGAGTTTTACTGGCTGGCTATTATTGGTCCTCTATAATGCAAGATGCTAAGGAGCTGGTGAGAAGGCGTGATCCATGCCAAAGATATAACAACGAAATTCATGTCCTAGCCATCCCTTTAGAGTCAATTTCTGAGCCTATACCTTTTGCTCGATGGGGGTTGGATTTGGTGGGACCTCTTCCTATGGCATCCGGAGGACGCAGAACTATAATTGTTGTTATTGATTATTTTTTGAAGTGGATTGAAGCAGCCCCACTGGCAGGAACAACATCAAAAGTTGTCATAAAATTCATTTTATCCAATATCTGTTGCAGATTTGGTGTTCCACAAAAGATAACGACAGACAATGGGCCACAGTTCGACAACAAGGAAATGGAGAGTTTCTGTGCCTCAAGGGGTATACAACATTGTTTCTCTTCACCTTTCCATCCACAAGAAAATGGTCAGGTTGAAGTGGATAACAGAACTATAATATCTGGTTTAAAGAAGAATTTGGAAGGGGCTGCTGGGAAATGGCCTAGCTATTTACAAGAGGTTTTGTGGGCCTACCGGACTACACCTGGGGCTGCAACACAATGTTAGAGATATAAGGCCTAATGGGTTTAGGCCTTATTATTTATAGATAAACTATATGAGCTAATGGGTTTAGGCATTATATCTCTAACACCCTCTCTCAAACTAGCAATGCTTATTCTTGCATTGTGAGTTTGTTACACAAAATAAAAACCAAAATTGAAACATCAACGAATCAAAACAAAACATCAAAACCGAAATCGAAACGTCAAAACCCAAAAATCAAACTCCAATCTTCAAGCTCCAATCTTTAAACTCTAATCGCCAAGCTCCAATCTCCAAACTCCAAAACTCAAAACTAATCAAAACGAAATCCAAACACCAAACGAATCTAAACGAAGTCAAGCAAAGCCAAACAAAGCCAAACAAAGCCAAAACAAAACCAGCGAGTCCAAACTAATCCAAACAAGTCTAAACGAAGCCAAACGAATCCAAACGAAGCCAAACCAAGCAAAAAAAAACCAGAACAAAGCCAAACAAATCCAAACGAATCCAAAACGAAGCCAAACAAGTCCAAATGAAGCCAAACTAATCCAAACGAAACCAAACGAATCCAAACAAGTCCAACCAAGTCCAACCGAATCCAAACTAAATCTATACCAAATCTAAATCTAAACGAAGAAAGAAATCTAAACACTAAAACGACAAACGTCGATCTAAGCAAACGTCAGACAAAGTCCAAACTTCAAACAAAATCTAAACACCAAACAAAATCCAAATGCCAAATTCAAATACTAAATCCAAATCCAATCAAACCCAAAATCCAAAATCAAACCAGGTCCGAATTCCAAATCTCAGTGGTCTAGCAAAATCAAATCCAATCTCCAAATCCAAATACCAAACTAATATTCAAAAACCAAACTAAATTCAATTTCCAATTTCTAATTGCCAATTTTAAATTTCCAAAATCAAAATCAAAATCAATTTGAATTCACAGTTTTACCAACAAGACTGCTTCACTGTTCCAGTTGTGATTTCTTCCAAACCGTAGCACCGAATCATAATCCGACTGGTCATATTGAAGGGTTGGATGTCCCGAACATGCCCTACAAAATTCAGTAAAAACGGACATCGTTTGCCTTTTGATCGGACCGTTTTATTGGAGCTGCACACAGCAGATCCGAAAACCGAAAAACTAATCTATTCTGACGAAAAGCAGATCAAAATTTCCAACACAAATCCAAACGAAAAACAAGATAAAAAATTGGAAATCACACAAAAGTAAATCCAAAACAATATCAAAGTCCAACAATAATATAACTCTCTATGGAATTTTAACATGCTTTGTCAAGATCAATACCAATACATAATCCAAAAATTGTCGAACAGATCCAAGATTTCAAAATAAATCCAATTCCAAACCGAAATCCAATACTACAACGAAATTGATAGATCTACAAAACAGGGGGATCGCGACGGTTCCCCGATTAGATCAACCTGGCTCTGATACCATGTTAAATAGTGAACAAAAGAGAGAAAAGAGAACGGCTAGGGTTTTGTATTATTTAGAAAGTGTATTACATAGAGTTTAAATTTATTATTTATAGATAAACTATATGGGCTAATGAGTTTAGGCCTTATATCTCTAACACGCAAGAGTCACCATTTGCCTTGGTCTATGGGATGGATGCAATAGCTCCCATAGAAGCAACCCTCTCTTCATTTCGAGTTCACAACTTATCCGAACACGCTAACGAAGTGGCAATCAGAGGTCAGCTTGACCTAATAGAGGAAAGACGAGTTAAAGCTCACCTTAGAGCTGCACACTATCAGGGTTTGATGAAAAGCAGGTTTGCTTCTAGAGTTAAAAGAAGAGATTTCTAGCCGGGGGACAAGGTGTTGAGGAAAGTCTTCTTACACACTAAAGAGAAGCTGCTCGGCAAACTGGCCCCAACTTGGGAAGGACCTTATATGGTCATTGAAAGGCTTAAACCTGGAACATATTAGCTAGAAGACAAGGATGGAAGGGTTTCGAGTCACCCTTGGAATATTGAGCATCTCCGGATGTACTTGGAATAGAAGCTATGTAAATATTTACTTGTTTAAAAATCCATGTAAATATTTGGGGGCATACTCTTTCCTACCCTGGTGGCACGGGGAGGTTTTAATGAAGTGTCTGGGCTTTTTTATAAAATTTGATGCCTTCTTGAAAAAATTCGAAGTGTTCTTACTTTGTTTTTTGTCACACCATCCGGATTAAATTAAAGGAAGGATGACTACTTAAACATTTGTCATCGGAGAACCTAAACACTCTCGCTTTAGAATATTTATGAAATAACTAAGGGCTATTTAAACACTAGACACCAAAATTGAAACAAACTATGAAAGAATGCAAGAGTTGTGCAAAACAAAGATATTCATTGAAATAACCCAAGTGCCTTGGCCTTCCAAGGACTTTAAAATTGTCAGACAGAACAAAAGATCTATCCGGACACAATGCCGGACACAATTACAAAAATGCCTTGGCCATCCAAGGACTTTAGTTCAGATAACATAAAAAGATAATTCATAATTTAAGACTGAGCCTTTGAAGATGGCTCAGCCTCACCTGTCTTCTTCTTCTTCTTGGGATCGTCCTCCTCCTCGTTTGGGCTCTCCCCGGTGTTCTCTTCTTCGTCAGATGAGGATGCACTGGAGAAATCAAACCTGTCACCTTCGGTCATTGTATGGAAGTGAAGGTCTGGATACTCTACAAAAGTCCACAAGTCTCCCAGATTCCTCTTCGGAAACTTCTCATGAAAAAGCAAGACCATGTCCGACTTCACCTTGGCATACATTTCTTCATGAATGTCTATTACATTGTTGGCATAAGCATCGATCTTGGCCTGAATTTTGGCCACTTGCTCCCTTAGCAGATCTGCTTTCTCCTCTGCAGCCTTGGACACTGTGTTCTCGAGCGCAATCTTGTCATTTTTCAAGTTGTGGATGACTTGATCTTTGGCCTTTGCCTCCTCTTTTGAAAATGTGAGATATTTCTCTAATCCGGACAGCTTCTCTCGGAGCTCTTTGATAGTGTCTTCTAAAGTGGCAACCTTTGTGGTCCACCCCTCTTGGCTCTTTTTTAGCTCCTCGTTTTCTCCCTTCAGAATGTCAGCATGTTGAGGGGCATTAAGAAGATCATCGAACAATCTCTCTTTGTCAGATTTGAGATCTTTGATAATATCTGCCTGACTTCGAACTTATCTCTCCAAAACAAGCACTGGCTGAACATTACTTAATATGGAGTGAGCTATAATATCCCTTTCACTTGAAACAGTAAAAGTCTTACCATTAAAAGTAACGGTGTTCGAAGTACTCGGAGGGAGGTAAGGCCCAGCAAAATTGTCTATGGGAAGGTTTGCAAAATAGTCATCAAGTCCATCAAGTTCTGTGATGTCAACACCATCAATGCTAAGGTCTCCTCCTCCAACCTCGCCAGTTTGAAAGTCACCAGGGATCTCCTCTGCTCTTGTCGGATCAGTAGGGTCTACAGGGGGAGAGGCTCCGGAGGCCGGAGAGAAAGTTCGTCACCCCTTGAGGTCTTTTTCTTCTTAGCCTCCATGTCCTTGCTTTCTGCTCCCCGTTTTCGGTCTCTCTTAGGAACCCTTGGGGGTTTTGGGGATTTAACCTCCTCTCTAGCACTTTCATGCTCTACCACTTCTAGTAGAGAAGCATCAATCTGGCTTGGGGCTGGCCCCTCTGGGTTTGTTGGAGCAGCCTCCTCCACCTCGGCAGGGTTAGCCTCACCTGCAGCTAGAGCTGTTATTGGGCCTCCCAACCCGATAACCCGCCCGGGACCGGTCCGATAAAATCGGCCCGAGACCGGTCCGAATGATTTAGAGGGCGGGTTGGGGGCCAAAAATTGAACCCGATTTTCTTACCGGTCTGGACCGGTCCGCCCGGTTACCAGACCGATATGGGATGTATATAAAAAAAAATTTCCCTAACCCAAACCCTAACACAACACAGACTCGCAGACCTCTCTCTGTAACTCAGTAAGCTAGTAACGAAGAACAGGACCTCTCTCTTCACTTCAGTCTTCCCCTTGACCCCTTCTATCGAAGTTCTGGTGTTCCAGGTACATGATTTCTTGCTTCAATCTGTACCTCATCATAAATGGTTCGAAAGTTATCGAAATATGGATTTGGTTTATGTATGATTTGTGGCTCTAATGGGTGTCCTTACTTGTATGCTGGTTTTAGTGACCATGGTGTATTAGGTTCTTACTGTCCTTTGCTTCTCCTCTCACTCAGTGTTGGGTTATTTTACCAGGCTAAATGTTTACGGTTTACATGAAGTGAAGGTCGCTGGTGACGGAAATTGTCAGGTAAAGGCAGTTTAAATTTAACAAGGTTGTTTTTGTCCTCTCTCTTCCTCATTCAGAGATAATCTATTTTTGTTGGAAGCACAGCAGTGTTGATTTTAAGCAACACTATTTCGCTGTTTGCAGTTTCGTACTCTTTCAGATCAGCTCTATAGGTCTCCTGAGTATCACAAGTATATCCGGAAAGAAGTCGTCAAGCAGGTACAATGCTTCTGTAGTAGCCAAAAACATGACTGGGAATCTTTTCTATCAATTTAAGCTCGTCTCTGTTGGGTCAAGTCGCGTGAAGAAAGATATGGTAGAATTGAATAGGTGCCTAATTTGTTGCTTGCTACCAAAACAAATTATGCGCAGAAAATAGTTCATAACTAATTTTGATAGAAGTAGATAGAAAAGAATCATGTAAAACGAACTTATTCATCAGAGGTAACTGCAGATTAGTATAAAAACACATAAAGGTTAGGCTTTACTCATGTGTTGTCACTTTTTCCTGATTCAGCTGAAAGACAATCGTATGGTGTATGAATGAGTATGTTTATAGAGGTCTAGTTTTCTTTTCTGGTTGATTTGGGTTATATAAATTCAAAGCTCTGTCATTATTGCTATCACCCATTGTCCTTAAAACAACGTCTCTGATAATACAATCCGAATTGAGATTACGTCACGACATGGTTGAATTTCTCCACTGCATAATGTCTATTTCAGGTGCATTATAACTTAACTTCTGGTGCATACTGTGAAATATATCTTGTTTTTTCAATTTTTTACTGAATTGGTCATCCTTGTGAGATTTCGTTTTGCTTTTTGTTTCATAATACAATTCGAATGGAGATACTTCATGACATGTTTGGATTTTTCAATATTTCCAATGCATAGTGTCTATTTCAGGTGCCTTATAACTTAACTTCTGGTATACTTATGTGCACCTAGTGATTTAATAAATATTCAGTACCCAATTCTCAGTTTGTCTAAGTCAGTGTCGTAGTCTCTAACATGTATTTACAGTTATGCAATCGTTTTTGTTGTAGTTTGGTGTTGTTCGAATCTGATAGCATTGGTACACATCAAAATGCACATGAATTTTAGTCTTTTTCTTTGAAATTCCCAATCCATCAGTTTACTTTGATGGGTGCTTTATACGGACAGTTTTGTGATGTTGGATCTTGGACAAAGTGGAACATACTGAAAAGCTAATTTAAGAAATGTATGGAAACCAAACATATACTGGTTTATTAGTATGGATCCAAGTTATAGGGATATTATGACTGCTTAGCTTTTTAACATCTGTTGAAACCTGTTATGAAACCTGTCTACTTTTTAACATCTGTTTCTTATACTGCTTAGCTTTTAGAGTTTCTTAACGAGCCGCAGAGTTGTGATTATCTTCTCAACCTTGCTTTTTGTTCATTTTTGCATGTCCTCTCTTTGCTCTCTAAATTATGAGAGAAATTCAAATATTTACTTGTTTCTGTTTCAGGGTCTACGAGATTGAACAACGGCGGCATAAGTAGTGAAGTTGGAGAGACAGGTATTGGAACGAGCTTAAGGCAAGCTCCACCAAGTGATTCAAACCCTACACAAAACAAGTGAAGTTCGGGAATGTAATTGTCTTAGAGATTTCGGCACCAAATAGAAGTTTGAATCTATAGTTTTTGTAGTTTTTCGTGGAGAATCATACTGTTGGCTTGCCTGTGTTTCGATCTAGGAAATCAGAGAGACAATGAAAAAATTGGGAAGATAATGTTTTCTCATACTGAATTTCTCACTAGTATTATTAATATAATATAGTAGTATTGAGCGAAATGTATATTTATAGTGTTATCTTGTAATACTAGGTTTTTACCAGGTTTTTTTGTCTATAGGTCCGGGCCAGACCGGTCCATTAGCTTACCGGGTCGGTCTCGGGTCATAAAATTGGCTCCCTTGGCATATCGGTCCGGGCCAGACCGGTCCGTTACCTTACCGGGTCGGTCTCGGGTCATCAAAACTGGCTCCCTTGGTTTTTCGGTCCGGGCTGAACCGGCCCGGTATCTTAACGGTCCGGTCTCGATCCAATCGAAACCCGGTCCGACCCGACCCGGTAACAGCTCTACCTGCAGCCTTCTTGCCCTTCCCATTCTTTCCTTTCATTTTACTCGGGGCCTTGGCTCGACCTGGCAAGTATAATGACCCGTCCGGTGCATGTGTTCTCTTGAGGACTACATCCGGAGGAGGTGGAGTGGTGATTTCTTCCCAGGTCAAGTCCCTCCGGCCAATAGTGTTCTAGAGGTGAGACCTTGCAAAATCGCCTCCTGTAAAAGCATAATGAAACCGGTTCCCCCACTTTTCAACAACCCAAGTGTTGATCTTGGTACAAGTGGTCTGCCCGGCCTTTAGATAGTCATTGAAGTCTTTGGGCAGCTTTGTTAAGACAAAAGACAAGACCAGTCAGTTTAGGCAAATTCAATAAAAGTAAAACAAAAATGTAAGGTAGGATCCTTACGATCACTCCTCCATCTGCTGGTGAGGAGACTTGGGTTGACTCCAGCTTTGATTTTCCTCCCATTCTCCCAAGCGCTGCTTACGAACAGGAATTGAGTCCTTCAATTTCTCTCCGACTCAAGCAGATCATCCACTACTTTATAATTATCACCCATGTTGAAGTGATCAAAGGGAATGTGGTGATTTCTGTAGAGACTGGCCACAGCTGCGAATTCCTCCATTGGTAAAAGAATCTCGGAGAGCCTAGAGGCCATGATGCAGGCCATAAGTGTGTACCAGGCGTTGGGGCTCAGTTGACTAGGGCAGAGCTTGATGAGGTGGAAATACCTAACTATTTCCGGATCTAAGGGGAACCTTAAACCCCAGTTAAAAAGCTCAGTGAAGATGACTATTTCACTGAGTTTGCGGTCCATTGGGGTTTCGGGGTCTATGGGGATTCTTATCTTTACGTCCCCCACTTCGTACACATCCGGCCCAACTCGGCTGTATGGATGAAAACATAGTTGACTTTTTGTAAAGCAAGAAGATATTTAACGTTTACCTTGTGGAAACAAGGTCCCACTTTTCCTTCGAGGATTTCTGGTAATTCTGGAAGCCTAAGGCATAGCTTCTCTTTGCCCTTATCCTTCTTGGCAGCAGCACCATCACTAGTCTGTCCGGAGGGTTCGGACTCGAATGGAGCCTCTTCGATAGAGTCATCCATTATTTCCTCCATGATTGAGGAAGGGTTTTCAGTTGTCTTTGTGATGGGGGAGTTTCGAGTTGGTTCAGTCTGACCTCCGGACTGATGAGCTTCGATACTCTCCTGGACTCTGGCTTCCGGCCGGGGCTCTGATATGATGGTTTCTCTTCGGGGGCTTGAGCCAGTGGCCTCCGGTCCGGACAGCATGTCCTTGGGTACTTTTATGGGTGCTTCTGACCCTGTACTGCTATCCTTGGCACCTGATTTCGAAGGGGTTCCTTTGGAAGCCTGCCCTTTGACCAGCCGACCTTTTATTCGATCGACCAGTTTGTTGGGAGAAGTATCTGTATCTGACCCCATGGCTATGAATGGGGAAGGCTTTTTGAAACTAGTAACTGTTAAACCTGGTTCAACAGTGGGTTCTGACTCTTGAACCGATGAACCTGAGACGATAGGAGAAAGACTGGTTTGAAACAACCTCTTCGGTTTGACACTTTTTGTAGAGGAGGAACCCTGATCAGGCTCTGTAGTTGAGGTTGCTGGTTTGTCGATGGGGGAAGTAGATAAGCCTGCTGCGATGCGCCTTTCCCTTTCAACTTTTTGTGCTTTTTCTAGTTCTGATAGATTTAGCCACCCGCCTCTGATTAAAGCGTTTCTAGCCGTGAACATAAACAACCAAAGTGAAGAACTTGTGTTTGAGAGAGAAAGCTCTGAAAATTAGAAAAGTGAAAATGAAGGTGATAGTAAAACAGTGGAAAAGTGTTTTAATTTATAGTAAACCCCAAAAAGAAGTTTTGATTCCTAGGAGAATTCGAAAGGATTTGCAATGATTAAGAAACGACGCTGATGTCACCTTCATTTAATGAAGAGGTTGCTTTTCAGAGAAGGTGGGTGCGAAATTCGAGGTGAAAAAACGGCTGAAGTAACGAACCAGAGAGACACGTGTCCCATGAACTTTGGCAAAAAACCGTTTAGATTCAAAGAGCTTTTTTCAGTCCGGATAAAACTATGATACTATTCGGAGGACCTATCCGGATGTAACTGCCACTAGCAACAGGCTATTTTTCAGGTTTTGACAAAGTTTTTTGAACAAACACCTAAAAAAGGGGCTACTGATGAGTCCGGATCCTGTTACCACTTTGGACAGGGTCAGTTCGGGCAAGGTCTACCTAACCGGACAATGACAATTCGGACACCATCATTCATTGTGCTGTTCGAACAGAACTAAAGTACTTAAAACCTAATCACTTCTTGACTAAGCTGCTTGCTCTCCTACTAAGAGCTCATGGGTCCTTGAACTTGACCCGGGTCCATTAAACATGACCCGAAAGCCCATAAAGCCCAAATATAAGGGTATAAATACCCAACCACCAACATTAAATGAGGTTAATGAAAATTAAATACAACCAGGCTGCTTAATTCTCCATCTACTCTCTACTCAAACATTAAATACTCTCAAACTTCCACACAATTCTAAACAAAAATTACAAACTTACCCTCAGACGAAAATATACCACACCAAAAGTGATGCTAATGACTCAGATTTCTAGACGTTATTCAGAAGGGCTAAGCTGGAACAGTTATTTATGCCCCGAATATGAGAAGTAGTTTAAGGAGAATGTTCTAATCGGTCGAACCAGGGTGGTATCTAAGTCTTCTGCAGGTTCATTCGAAGTTTATATCTAGAACCAGTTATGATTGTCAACATCCTTGATTTTAAGTGTTCATGTGGTTCATGGCAGCAAGATTGTTTTCTATGTCCTCACTCATTGGTTGCAATAACATCCGTTAACAAAGATCCTATGATGTTGGTTGAACCATTCTACACTGTAAGTAATTATAGATCCACCTATTTGTTTAACATACCTGCAATAACCGACTATGGTGAAAGTTCATCCTCTAACGAATCTGAAGGACCTGTTTTTCTACCTCCTAACGTAAAAAGGCGAGCTGGAAGGCCAAGGAAGAAGAGGATTCCATATAGAGGAGAAGTAAAATCTAGCCACTTGCGTTGTGGCCGTTGCTTGAAATTTGGACACAACCGAAGGACATGTGATATCACACTATGAGCTTCCCGTCCTAATATTTTTTGTTTTAATCTGTTTTATTCAGTATGTATTAACGTGATTCCACTTGTTCTGTATCTTTCTTACTCATTGTCCCAAACTTTATGAGTTGATACGCTTTAATTGTTAGCACGCGAGTTATATTCAGTTGTTTCACTACACACTTTTCATTTACATTTAAAACACTAGTTAGTTTATCTCTCCCTGACTTATAACGCGATTTAGGTTAGTAAAAACTCCCGTCGTATTTGTGCAATTCGAAGACCACTTGCCAGGACATGTGAAGGTTATCTGACGCGAGTTGTATCACAATGGGCATACGGGAGTCAAATATTATTTTTACTTATGCGATTCATTTACTGACCTGTATCACGCTAGATGAGTTGGAACGCGTCATATCACGCGATGTTCATGTCACATGACGTCAGATTAGTTGAACTGACTCATATCACGCGATGTTCAGGGCATATAACGCGAGACGAATTGAACTGGATCGTATCACGCGATGTTAAATTCCTATAACGCGAGATCAATTGAATAAATATACAAGTCTAAACTAATGTGTGTTGTATTCGCGCGAGTCACTAAGGACATACAACGCGTGACAAGTTAATTTACTATACATTTCTTCTGTATTATGTCTTTCCATTAACTAGTTTCACATACACTATCAAACTAGTGCAACCAGACCATTAAATCGATTATGAATTTGAGCATTGCAAATAACGGCAAAATGAACTTAATACATATCGATAACAATAACTTAATTGGCTAACAAGAGACCCGAAAACACAATGGGCCTATGCATGCCCAGATACTAAACCCTAATAAAAATCAACTACATATTATAGGGTTTACCAATTATAATGCCAAAAAACTACAACACGTTCAAACAACCACATACATTTTTAATTATCAGAAGAGTTATCCTCCTCTTTAGTGTCCTCTTCATCCTCAGAATCTGTTTCCCACTTCTTTTCCCACTCTTCCTCCTCCTCGTCTTCATCGTCCTCTTCTTCATCTTCGTCAGTTTCCTCGCCCCAGTATTCATCGTCCGATGAATCTTTGGAAGACTTCCTAGGAGTTATCTTCCTCCTTATCATCGTCGTCTTCTTCTTCTTCTTCTTCATGGTCCTTCATCGTTTCAGATTCTAGTCGTAGTCGAGTGCTTGTAGTCGGAGTACCTAGAACTGTCGTTGGAATACCCACCGTCAGAAGATTGGTAGCCGTATGAGTTAACTGAAGAACCGCTCATTCTGTCGCCAATAGTTTTGTAAAGAATACCAAAAGCCTTTAGAATTAGAATAGTTTAGTGGATAACCATGCAAGCGCGAGACAGTCATTTATATTATTTGAAACCTAGCACTACCCGAGTTTTCAATTCATGTACATGTAATGAGTACTTTAGCTACCCATGTCAAATCGTGCATTAATAAACCCAATGCCAATTAGTGAAAAGACAATCCATTGTCTTTTCACTAGCCAGTAATTATGACGCGAGTTAAATGCGAATCACAATAACCAACACGTACTACTACCATGTTATTTGACATCTCCCATCTTATTTAATATCGCCCGATTGATTAATTATTTAGTGGTATGTCTCTGCGATTGATTAATTATAATTAAATTTTTGGTACAGTGTATTATTAGGATATGTTTTTGTAATTAAATTATATATAATTACGTACTCGACACATAACTGAATAATTAACCTTGGTTAACCATGGTTTATAATATATGCAACTGAGTCTCATTTAGGTACATCACGTTAAGATAAATATGTCTATTACCCCGTTGGTTACGTTTTATAAGTTGTAAACTCACAAGTCAGCACCCTTAAGAAAGCACACGATTGACGTGATAATAATGTTAGTCTCACTGCGCGAGTTATAGGTCATAACACGCGAGATGTTAATATCATATAACGTTAGATGAATTAAACTGGCTCCTACCACGCGAGATGGTCATGCCATATAACGCTAGATGAATTAAATTGGCTCCTATCACGCGATGTTCAAGTCATTTGACGCGAGATGAATCGAACTGCGTCCTATCATGCGATGTCCATCTAATTTAACGTGATATGTATTGAATAAATATACAAGTCTAAACTACTGTGTGCTCCAATAGCGTGAGTCACTAAAGATATACAACGCGTGACAGCTGCCGAAGTCGATGGACACGCGAGTTAAAAGTATTAAACTTATCTAATAACTCCCTTAAACATCAAATCGATTCATCTGAAAATTATTTCCACCCTTCTGCGCGAGTTAGGGGTAATAGATCCATTGTTAGCGTGAGTTATGTATCCTATCTAGCGCGAGTTAGGTGGCGGATACAATTTGTCTCCTTAATGACTCCCTTCATTGACCACGCGAGATTGGGAGTGTTCCTAATATTTTGTAAACATCTAAGCAAGACAAATGCAATCATTAGGTAAACCATTTCAAGTAAAGTACACTTAAAAATGTAAAGTCATACGCTCATCATTAGTAAATCGATTCCATTACATCCATTTTAAAGACTACTTTGTTTTTTGAATGAAGTTATATTTTTAAACTAAAAAAATATTAAAGCCTTAATTCAACACCCACGGTTATCATCAACCGGTGAACAATTGGCAATAGCATATTCTCTCTCAGCAATCGATTCCTTTAGGTACACAATCATATCTCTTGATATCCAATCATTAAGTTACCACTTCCGTAAGTTTGTTGCCTCTTCGCGCAAAGCTAGACAAAGATCAGACACACGTAGCAAGGGTTCAGATTTTAGTTCGTTGTACCTCGAAGCGACTTCTTCTCGGCTGTGAACGTGGGGGGCGACAAATCCAAGCCTCACATAGTCAAATTACATCCTGCATAACACTTGATCGAAACAAACATCTGTCATTTCATCGGAAATTATTGTCTTAACGTACTTCACGGCTTGAAGCAAGTGTTGGTCTTCATCGACGCACCAACTCATACAGTTTTCCTATTTGGAGTGTGTAAATTGTTTTAGTTTATAGTATAGGTTGTTTTCTGGAGGTTTATATAAGGGGGGAAAAGTAGGTGGCTAACTAGGCGGGTGATAATGAGTAGGTGTAGGTTTTGGCGGGACAATATCAATCACTCACTAATAATTGGCGGGAGTTGACGGGAAAACAATTCAGAGAAATATGTATCGGATTTCATATGTTTCGTTATATAACCAACACACGTGATAGACAAAGTGTAACATGCGATTTACTGAGTACATATCTCGTGTCACAACATAAAACTTTAAAGGTTGGATTTGTTATATACTTAACACACGTGATAGACCCAGAAGGAACATATTAATCACATGTGATAGGTGACAAAAATTGAACTCGTGATGTGAGTCATCTACAACATACCACGCGAGTTAACTTACAATTTTGGATACACTAGTTTGTATGTTACCCAATAACCAATCCAAATGAAATTAGATACGAAGAATTTATTTTAGTGAATTGAACTTAACAATTAGGCATCCAACACCCTTAGATTAGTATTCTTATCATTTAGGAAGTGGTTAAAAATTTATGTGCGTGCTTCAACTGGCATACACTTGCTATATTCCTTCGGTACAAACCCGTGCTGGATAATGTCTTTGACATACTGACAAAAGAACACTCTACAATCAAGCAAATCTTTATCTTGCTGTGGAATCTCTCTAACAGCTCTAACTTTGTATCCATTCTTCACACGTGGTATGTATCTCTTCTTCATACAATAGTTCAGCTGCTCAGATAAGAAAAAGGTTAGTTTATTTTTTTTAAAATAACATGTGAACCCGTAATGTTGCGAATCACTTTACATTTGGATGCGAGTTCCATCCATAACACGTGATTCGCATATATACTAATGTGAGTCGAGAGAAATGGTCGTTAAGCTTGTGAATCACTATCACACGATTCATACATTCACCTGCAAACAATGAACATACAGCATCATCTAATAAGGTTTCATACTACTTACCAAGGTGTCGCCCGTTTTCCTAGTGTCGTCTGGAGTGAATTTGCTAAGAGGGAACATGGGATTGTAGTTTTTTGCTAAACCATTCTCCATCTCTATTACCAACAACGTTCATTGGTTAGTACCTTTTTCATTTATGCTGCATACCGAAATGAATGCGATAAATGTGTCGTCTGTCACGTTTTCAAAAACTACATCAATAACGTTTGTAACATCTTCTTTCTTTGCTGGTAATGTGTGTAATAAAACTAGGGTACACCAAAACAATATCAAACTTCTGGTTCACTTTAAATAGCTATTTAATAATTAGACACTAACCGTTGCGACACCGGAAATCTGAATAGCTTTATATATACAGTTATACTCGTCATCGAGCCCTTTGAAAGGTACAATCCAGTTTGATTCTTTAAGCAGCTTGTATATCCAGGCATCGATGATCTACAACACGTAAAAATCAGAGCTATATCTAGCGTAGTTGTCAATTATTTGTGTTCTATCAAGAATATAAATTTTACCTTGAAATCTAACTCCCCTTCGTATGCTACGGCCATTAGCTCAGTCACACTAACACTTAGCCGGTATGTAAATTCATGTTCTGGAATATATCATACTTCCGGTCTAGTTGATATTCGTTTCCTTGTATTTGAAGGACCTTGCGGTATTGACTAACGACTATTAACTTTGTAGTTGCTGTTTCTGTATCCTAAGTTTGATAAATAGCTCATGCCTGTTGTGACTGTGTAATTAAATCCCAATTTGGATAAATGTTATCTACTAACTGTAAAACGACATAAATTATGTTAAATAACTATAAAAAAACTCACAACTAAGTATATGATTATTAGCATAGTTTAGAACTTACCATTGGAGGTGCATCTTGTAACAAACTTTTAGACGAACTACTGCCATCAAACTTTCCTCCACTCGAGTGTATAGCCGCCTTATTAACTTCGTCAAAAAATGATTGGGTATATAGTAGGTATGCATCATCAAGGTTTGGAAGATCAAAACAATCTGCTTTTTCTTCCCCTGCTGGTTGTACTTCTTCTCTTATCTCGGGGTGTGTTAGTACTTCAACCTTTGTTTTGTGTTGCACTTCCAACTTCGGTTGTAACTCTTTTGTTGATTTTATAGCAGCTTCGAATTCCATTACGCTTTCAGTTTTTGGTTGTTGCTTACTAGTTCCTTGTGTGCATTAATGTATTCCTTTCTTTAATCTTGTTTTTTGACATTACATACCTTTCAAAATGTAACCAACGATGCGTATTTTGTTATCCAATGACGCGTGACTTGTTCACTCCAGCGGACCACGCGAGTTAGGCAATAAATAGAAGACATACGCGACTTAGACAACACGCGAGTTGTGTTAGTCACTTAAAGTGAAACATAGGTTGAATTTAACTGCTGCGTTTCACATACCAACAAAATGCGATTCACCCACGCCTTCATAGAACACTAACATTTGTTTTTGCTAGGGTTTTTTTTACTTTTAACATGACGCTATATAAAAAGGACAGACAATATAACCTTTAACATGCTTAATGCGAGTTAAGAAGAATATCAAGTCTTAAAACTACCGAAATACTCACAACATAGCTATAACATAAATTTTGCAATACTTATAAATTTGAAAACATCCCATGATGTAATAAACAACCATTAAAACCCCTATTAGAATCCGAAATTTCAAAAACAACAGCTTGGCCAAATTAAAGACAAAGCAACTATAAGATAGTTATAAGAAGTTGAATCTTAATATTTTAAGATCCACTTACATCTTCATGTCCTTCCTTTATGGGCTTGGGTACACTACTGCCACTTTTATGTCGCCTAGCTGTATTCATTTCCGTCCCACTTGTTACCTCACCAACATTTCAAATTTCTAAACCAGCCTCAGTATTTTTTGAAGCACCCTGACCACAATGTACATCATTTGCAGCCTCTCCGCGATTTTCTTCTACCTCAACCTCTTTCGTACTCCATTTTTCTAAAACAACATCTGGCTGTAACTCTCGTGCAGTTTCAGCTACGACAACATCTGGTTCTGCTTCTATGGGTGTTGGTTCAACTAGTGCTCCCATAATTTCATGTGCCCCCCCAGCTGGGAGTACAATAGTAATTTCCACCTCAACATCCGCTGCTACTGCACCCACACCAATATTTGCCCCATGTGTGGTTACTTCTTTGTCGTTTTCCACATTTTCACTTCCAGAAAAAGCTGGTACACCACTAATAGAATTGGCCTCCAAAAGCCTACATTTGTCAACACCCAAAACATACAATCATTTGCCTTCCCCTCACCAGATGTCTCAATAACATCATTCGGTCCATCAGCAGCTCCATATTCATTCTGCTCATCATTCGTTTCACCTCCATCTTCCACCCCATCGTCTGTGTCTTCTTCATGGTCGTCAGGTGTAGAACCCTCTATAACTTCTTCTTCTTTCTCATGTTTTTTCTCTCAGGCTTCTAAATTTTTGACACCATGTTTTCTTGAGATATAAACTATGGTTTTAGGAACCTCATCCATTGTTACTGATACCTCAACTTTTTTCTTTGGTGACTCCTCTTCTACCGAACAGAAAGGGAGTACACAAACCTTCTCTAGTGCTTCATTAACCCCAACATCTTCATCATCTGTATTACCTTGATCAGCTTGTTCTTGAAGCTTCAAAGTCAAAGAAGCAACCTCCCTTTGGAGTTCTTCAATCTGTAGGGAAATTGAACAAGTATTAGCCAAACTAATGAAAATGCATCATTAAAATGACAACCTCTTAAACAACTTACTTGTCTATTCTTTCGTGCCAGAGAAATCTTAAGCCGTTTATTTTCTACCGAGTATCTGTATTTTCCACTACTTCTCTTCTTGATATATTTCATCCTCTTATCCAACCACCCCTGCAGTGGTTGACCGTAATTCTCATCCACTCCCCCGTAATCCACTGTTTCAGATATCTGCCCAATTTCCATCTCATTTGTTTGCCCCCTGTACAATACTTCGACCGCTTCCCACATCTACTGCTCATCGTCTTTTTCCTTTTGTTTGTCAACTTCCTACGAGAGCCTCCACTGGTCTCCCCCGACCTGAAGGCCATTTCTTCAGCTTCTGTTAGTTTTATCTCTTCTTCTAATATCTGCAACATGCAATTGTATTTTGAAACAAACATCGAACAACTAGTCAGATATACATTTTACGCGATTCACGCACGCATACAACGCGACTCATTCACATGCACATAAACCAAGATGTGAGTCATGCAATAATTAAGTAGATATCTCGCGATGCATTTGCAATATTTCATGCGATTCTCGTCAGATAAACATACATTACATGCGTGAGTCACGTATGTATCCTAAGACGCGATTTATTATCTCATAAATGAAAGACAATGCGATGCGTGCATAACTAAATTATATGTCGTGTGTTTGTCCTGCAGCATACGGTGCAATTCTCTAATGACAAACACATACCAATGACGCAATTGAATGCCTAGACCTCTCACATGATTCATAACGACATAGATTAGCATAAAGAGATTCAACAATTAACAACTAATATGTCTCGCGATCCGTTTACGATATATCACGCGATTCAAAACATAAATATCATGTGAGGGCCATATATTACCTCATCATCTGGGAGCTTCCTCAGCCTTTTAACAAGGGCCATAGTGGACTCCTTGCACTCCTGCCCCCACCATTTGTAGCACCTAGGAATCATGTTTGGCCTTACCAAATCTTCCCATAGCGTGGTGTGCTCCATTCTGAAGGGCTGGGAAAAAACAGGACACAGTCATATCACTTTTATAAGAAAACAAAATAATACAAACTGCGAGTTCAATACTTACCAATAAGACTGCTACGCAGCCGATGACGTGATCCAGTGTCCCTTTCTTCAAAAAATTAACCATAGACTTCGTCAGCTTCTCAACAATTGCTCCCGACCAATCATAGTCGTTAATTTTTAGCATGTCTTCTACGTAGAAGACCATTGTCCAGCCCATGATATCTTCAGATACAGAGTAGAACAGGGTAGAACAAATGAAGAGTATCAAAAGCTTGGAAACGTCGGTTACTGATTCCTCCCTCCCATCATTTACTGCTATTTCTATTGCTTCCTGTAACAAAACAGATAGTAGTTATTTAATTGGATATTATAAAACATGCCTACGTTTTATAATCTGTTATTTCTACCTTGATCATCGCATTTGAAACAGCCTTTTGGTTTGACGGTCTACTTTTCCTCACCCTTGGATGCAAGAAATATTTCTGCATCAGTGGAGACTGGTTCTCCGCACCATCGACAAATCTTCCAGTGAATGCCCCTATTCTGTTCAACGGCATTTCCTCCGTTCCATGTTTAAGACCGAAGATGGCTTTAACATTGTTTGTGGTCAGTTTAACCCTCTTCGAACCTATTCTAAAACATAATTTATTTATAGAATATCTCTTTATAATCTCTTCTATAACTTATTTAAACTTCTACTTTGGAAGATCTTCGTTCCTTAGCATGAAGGAAGTTTTCAGCAACGTATAGAATGATGTGTTCTTTGTAGCCTCGATATGCTCCTCAGCCACTATGTTTTTTTGTAGCAAATTTAATATGCTGACCAAACCAGACCTATAAAACGTACCTTTGCCCATAGCAGAACCTGTACGCACAAAAGAATACCCGTGTTAGATTTTAGTAATACATATCCCCTTGTAGGACTTATTATAAACCCAACATAAATGAGTAAACATATACAACACGTGATATATCAAACGTGTTTCGCGAGATACACTCCAATGACCCATATACAAGCAACATACAACAACCATACAACGCGACATGTGCACTGAATGTCATGCGAGTTACATATAACAAACCCCCTAGACACCTTCCATTATACAACACGCGAGATATGACGATGTCATGCGCGATATACATAGCACAAATCTAACTACACACACCGTTACCGAATCCATGACACACAAAGCAAGATATGACGATCCCATGCGCGAGATACATATAACAAACACTCAACTCACCATCCATTACAGACCCCCACGATACAGAATGAGAGATGGCAACGATTCCATGCGCGAGATACGACCATCAAACGCCCAACCAACATTCCATTACATAACCCATGCTATACAACGCAAGATGGCAATGATCCCATCCGCAAAATACACATAACAAACCCAACCTCACCTACCATTTCAGACTCCATGACAAACAAAGTGAGATGTGACGATGCCATGCGCGAGATACATATAAAAAACACCCAACTCACCTTCTATTAAAAAACCCATGCTACGGGAGACACATACTAAAAATACTATAAACATGATGCATTAAAACACAGAAGCAGACGCAAGATAATCTATAAACATGATGCACTACCCAGGTCTCAATTCCAAACAAGCATGCACGTACAGGAAAACAAAAAACCAAGGCAAGCCTGAGACCGCGCCTGAAACGACATGTTACGCCTACCTAAAACAAAAACAAAAACTAAAGAAGAGATTTTTTCTCCCTCGCAAACAACATACAATCACCGACCGACGAATGTAAAGCCAATACTTTCCCGATAACGAATTTATCGAACAACCAGTCGATAAAGAACTTATCGAACAAGCAGTCGACAAAGCGCCATTAACATAATAAGTAAGAAATAAATTGTCGACGTACCTTAACGGTAGTTTCGACTAACGAAGTTCGCCGGCAATGGTGGTTCTGGGTTCACAAGAGGAAATGAAGATGGAGTTGGCCAATGGATTCGTACGATAGGTCTTCTATACTTGTTGGAGTTTGTTCGGAAACAACCAGACCTTCGCCAGATTTCTTTTAGGGTTTCACTTCCTTCACTTTGACTTTCTTCTTTAGTCTTTTCACTTTCTAAAGGTTATTGGGATTTGGGGGAAGTGAAAATTAAATTAATAAAAACCTACTTTCTCTTTCTTCTAGTATTAGAGTTAATTTAGTAAAGCATTGGGGTCTAACTCATACTCACGACCGTATATGGGTCTCAAAATAAGTTATCCAATCCAAAATCATATATAGATTTCCTCTAATCGACACTTCCGCCAATTTAAAAGCTATTATATATTTGGAAAGTATAAATATAAGATATTAAGGATGACCAAATAATTTTCATATTGAATGTCTCAATTTATTATATATATAATTATTTAACCATTAACCATATTGAAAAGTATTTTCCTAATCAATTTAACGTTCTTTGTTCAAATATAAAAGGAAAACGATAGAAGGTGGAACAATATGTCATATAAAAAAATATGGTTGAAGTTGGATCAATTATTCTATATGAAAAGGTTAAGAAGCTTAATTACATTAATAAAAGTTGGATATCAAAATATTTTTAGGGATGTTATCGATCCGGTTTGGTCCGGGTTTCAGCAGAACCGGACCGCACAGCTAAGCTTTCAGTTCTATAATTTGGAATCGGACCGGACAGCTAAATTTTCGGTTTGGTTCGGTCGGGTCCAGTCCGATTGGGTTCTGGTTCCGATTCGATCCGATTTGATTCGGTTTCAGTTCTGGTTCGGTCTGAGTTCGATTCGGTCTTAGTCTGGTCCGATCCTGTTTCGGTTTGCCTCGGTTCGGTCCGATTTTGTTTCGGACCGTTATCGGTCCGGTTTTGGTCCGATTTTGTTCACTTTAAAAAATTAAATTAAATTATAGTTTAATTTTTTTTTGAAATAAATAACATAAAAATTAAAATTTAAAAGTTAATTTTTTAATATTTATTAAAAATTAGTAATTAACTATTATTTTTAGCAATATAACACATAAAAATAAATAAAAATAAGAAATTAATTGGTTCTAACCGTTTTATTGGTTCGATTTTTTATTGAACGATTTATCGATTTTATTGATCCGGTTTTTTACCGATTCAATGAGTTTACCGATTTTATCGATGCGGTTCCTAATCGATTTTACCGATTTATCAATTTGGTTCCGAACATTTTTTTTGTTCCTTCTCATTTTTGGTTTTTTAATATGAAACAGCGAACCAAAATTCGATACGATCTTTATTCCTGCTCCGGTCCGGTCCTAGGTTTTCATATAAAAAATAATAGGCTAGATCAATTTCTTGTAAATAAAGAGGGGAAGGAAAAATCAATTATTGTTGTTTACTTCTGTTCCAAATGTACCAATAGAAAACATCGCTTTTCTTTAAATGATGTTTGATGTTCAGGATATTTTATTTTATTAAAAACTTAAGACATTTTGTTTTAGATTTGTTTTCTCTCATATTTTTTTTAAGAAAAGATGCGTTTTTTTGGAGTAAAAAGAAAAATTCTAAATTGAAATATTTAATCATAAAATATTTTTAAAATAGTAATTAATAATGTTCGGACCAAATACAATAAAAGAACGGTTTTGTAGGTCTTTTTCTTAGGGGGTGTTATCTATCGGAGTTTTGACAAGAATCGGGTCGGATTGCTGAGCTTATTGGTTTAAATCGGATTTGACCGCTAAATTTTCGATTCTAATTTTTTTAACATACCAGACTGTTAAGTTTTCGATTTGGTTCAGTTCGATCTGATTCGATTCGGTTCCGGTCACAGATCGATCTGATTCGGTTCGGTCTCGTTTTGATCCGTTTCAGTTCGGTCCGGTTTGATTTTGGTCCGGTCAACTTAAATAAAACATTAAATTAAATTATAATTTAATTTTTACTTTTAACTTAAATAAATAACATAAAAATTAAAATTTAAAAGTTAATCTTTTGATCTTTATTAAAAATTGATAATTAACTATAAATTTTGACAATGTATAAAAGATAAATAATGATAATAAAAAAATCAGTTCTAACGATTTTATTCGTTAACGGTTCTACCGGTTTATCGATTTTATCGATTCGATTCTGTTTATAGGTTTTAATCGGTTCAGTTCCTAATCGGTTCTAGCGGTTTATCAATTTTATCTGTTCGGTTTTGATTTTTTATGAGTTTCTGTCGATTTTTATCGATTCGGTTGCGTTAACTAATATATTCTCCAGTTTTAAAATTATTTTTATTAATTATTAAATTTATTATAAATAACAAATAATTTTAGATGAATATGTGTGATAATTTTTTTTTGCCAATTTAGAACTATAAATAACATGGACAAAAAATTGTGTTATAAAATATAATATCCTATGTTAAGCATGGTGACTCAACCGGTTTTTACGTCAATAGTGGGGGGGTCGATGACATGACCACCTCCACAGCAGGTGGATTCGGATCTTTTAGTTGATTTCTATGCAATCAAGTTACAATTTTAAATGGTTTAGAAAAAGAGAACCGACCCGAAAGATACCTGAAATACAATTTTATTGGTATTTGGATCGCGCGCAAATCAAAAAGAATAAAGGAAGATAGTATGCGACTCGCATATGCATTCGTCTTTCACTTCTGAAAAAGATTTCATCTTTGGAGTTCAGCAATTACATACTCGACAGGCATTGCAATTCCTCAGGTTCTTATCTTTTTCTTAACAAACAATCAAACAAGAACTATCATGGAATTGATGAATATACCTTACGAAATCATATTTCGGATCTTACTTAGATTGCCTGCCGAATCTCTTTTACGTCTCCGAACCATGTCTAAGCTTTATCGTGAAACAATCGACGGTTCAGTCTTCGCAAGAACCCAATACTCTTTAATGGGTGACAAAGATCCTAATCTTTTATTTAGGTGCAACGAGTTTTCTTATCTGCATCAATTACAAGTTGATGGTGAATTCTTGAGACCACGACCTGGGTATCAAAGTATTGCTAGACCAGGTCGACTACTTTGTTCTACTAATGGCTTTCTTCTTTTTATGATTTCTTGTACATCATCAAACGGACACAAAATTGGTTTGATTAGTCCTTTAAGACGAGAAATTATAGTTTTGCCGCCTCCTAAGCCCGTTACAGGAAACGAGACATTGACAAATGTATACGCTTTGGGGTTCGATAGCAGAATGGAAGAGTACAAGATTGTTTGTGTGTTTACTCAATGTTCAGTACGCGAAGCCACGGGAGCTGAAGTTTATAGTTCGAAAACAAAATCGTGGAAAACGACAAAGAATAGTCCTCTGGGTCAAATACATTCTCGTCCTGTTTTTCTCAATGCATCAATATATTGGGTCGGCTATCACGATGGGGGTTACGGTTTACTTTCTTTTGATTTTGAGACCCAAGAGTTTTGTTTTCACAGTAAAATCAATCTTAGAGGCTATATGATTACTCTTGGTTTTGTCGAACTTGGAGGATATCTTGTTTTAGTAGATAAAAGTAAGGGTCGTGGGTCAGAACATTTGCAGGATGCTTGGACTCTTATAGACAATGATTGGCATAGAATGGATCCTATCGATATTGATCGGCACAATATACCATACTGCGACGTCTTTTACTATCTGAACAGTGATGGTTTAAAGTTGAGGATGAGAGAATATTTGATGCAGATTGAACCAACTGCAAATCCAACGTTGGTGTTCGAAATCCATAGGTGTAAGCGCACCCTCCTATCGCTCAACCATTTTTAAGATTCGTCTTCAGTTTATTCTATCTTTAATATTCTTGTTTTTTTCTTTGGCACTAATGATGGGTTGTTGGTTGTATAACAGTTTATATTTTACTTCTTTTGGGTATACATCCCGTTTAATCTTAGGAAGTAAATAAGATCCCACAGGAATTTCGAAAAAAAAAAGAAAAGTTACAATTTTAAATGGGTTAACTAATGTATGTTTTAATTTGAAAATTATTTTTATTAACTATCAAATTATTATACATAACAAATAAATTTAAATGAATATGCTCATAATTTTTCTAAAGCTAATTTAAAACTACAAATTATTATTATTATATGAATGTTATAAAATATAACATTTTACCAATAAATATATTAAAACAGATGTAATAAATAATGATTATAATTTTTTGATTTAATTTAATGATACTTTATTAATAAGTATGAATGAAAATAATCCAGGATAAAGAAAATCTTCAAGGATATTTTCTTGGAACGGAAACTATGGCTAACCGTAAAAAGTATGTGATGAAAATCTTCATCACATACTTTGAGGGTAAAAAATACAGAACAATCAAGTGTGAGATAAAGAAGAAAGACACCGTAAAAACGTTAAAGCTCAAGATTCTTCACCAAGCCGGGATCCCTTTAGAGCAACAAATTCTACTGTTTTGGGGAAAAGTGCTAGATGATGATCGCACCTTTGGTTACTATAAGATAGGAGAGGAATTCACGCTTACGTTACATATTCGGCCTCCAACCCAGATCTACGTGAAAACTTGTACCCAAGACCGAGCAATATCGGTAGACATCTATAGATCTGATACAATCAGAACGATCAAAAGAAAATATCAAGATAAACAAAGCTTGTACTATGGCTCGGAGCGACTTTGCAATAAATTTAAGTTGGCGGACTATAACCTAACGAGCGGATGCACTCTGGACGTTTGTTTTCATGATTTGCAAATCTTGGTGAAGACCATTGACAGAATTTATAGTTTAGAGGTCGAAGGGGATTTTACTATAGAAGAGGTGAAGGCCAAGATTCACTTGACCCACGGAATAGTACCAGGTAAACAGCGATTGTCTTTTAATGAAGTAGAATTAGAAGACGATACAATTACTCTAATTGAATGTAATATTGAGAAAGGGTCGACTTTAAATCTTGATGTGATCCCTTAGGGATGGAGTAACATTGGCGATTTCAGAATTAGGTGGACTTGAATTTTGGTTTTGAAATTTCAGAATTAGGTTAAATTTTGGATTCGATTTGATTTTAATCTGTTGTTTTTGTTGTGATTCAATTTGATTTTAGTTTGTTTTTAGATGTTATTCAATTTAGATTTCGTTCTGTTTTTACATTTTACATGTGATTTGGTTAAGTACATTTCTTCGGTATAGATAGTCATAAACAGAAGGTTAAATACTAGTGTTGTTAAGATGGCTTGTAAATACTCGGAACAAGAGTGGTGGTGGTTGTGGAAAAGGAGAGAGATAATTGGATCATTCTGGTCCAACCAGGTAAAACGGATCGAGGCTTTGCTGGTCTATTATCGAACATTTCCGGTTCGGCAGCTCTTGCTCTATCAGGCCTTGGCATACCGGAAATCATAAAAGGTAGTTGGGTTAAGGTAGAGATGATTGCTGCAATTTTATATGGATCTTCCATCTCCACCAAAACACTTGTTAGAGTGTTGGCTGGTCCTAAATTAGTATGGACTGAAGTGGACACTCTTCACTTGTCCAAACTGATCTAATACTGTCTTCAGGATAAATTTAGTTACACGAGGTGAGGGGTTATCTATGGACTATGAATGCTGTGTCCTCCTACTCTGTCGTCTCGTTTGAAGATGCCATAAATGATGATATGAGCAGTAGTAACTATGTCAAGTGTCTTTTTTTTAATTAATGTTGATAATGTATATCTAAAAAATTTGTATTGTTTTTTTTGAGAAAATATAATAAGCCCGAGACATTTTGATTGTATTTGTTAACTCTTTATATTTTCCTCCTATATATATTATATATTTTTATATTTAATTTGTATGGAATTATATTATCAACTATGTTTCTTTAGGGTTTATACCGCTGACAATCTAATTATTAAATTTAATTACTAATAATAATGTGAACTTTGATAGAAAAGTTCAAATTATTTATTCTCTTATCCGGTTCAAAATATTTATTCTTATTCTATATTTGTTTATATCCCGTGTTTAAATCGAATAAAATAAGGGTTTATATGTCTCTACAAATAATAATAAACTTATTGTTTTATATTTATATTTTATAATTGAAAAAGTATTAATTATTTTTTATCAATTGTTTTTTGATATTACTATTTACATTTTTAAATATATTATTTGGTTGAATATTTATTTTTATTATATTTGATTTTTTCGGCTAATAAAACTTTATTTCAACAAGGCCCAAGGGCTAAGGTACAATTAAATACCTATTTGGTCTAATTGAAAATAAACAACAAAGGCGCCAATTCAATTGAATTTGAATTTTTTAAAATCTCTCAAAACAACGAATATATCCAAAATCATTTATACCTAGACTATCAAATTTCATTATATCAAGTTTGTTTTCGCAAGATCATTCCCAGCGATCAGAGTAATTTCAGGATGATTTGGCTTCATCTTCAACAAAAACGAGGTTTTTTGCATATGATTATCTTCCCTTTAATCGATTACAGAGGATTACATCATTCCATCTTTGCTTCATTAATTCAATCCCAGCTATTTAAGAACTCCATGAGAATCTGCCCCATCTTCTTAGATTGTTTCAATTGATGTCAATTAAGAACTCCAGATCTGATGCAACTCTAATTATGATAGAGGAACAAGGTTGGTTACTAATTTAACTTTGTATATTTTTTCAATATCAGATGGATTATATAGTAAGAGCAGTTTAAGAGGTATCCCTGATGTATCTTATTCCTTGACTTTCAAGTTGGATGATGGTTCTTAGGTAAGCTGGAACGTTGACTGAGGTGAAAGAGAGTTTCATTTTCTACTTTTGTGTCCATTTTGCCAACCAATCTGCGGCGTTGTTTTGAATTTGGTTGATGCTTAATCACCATTGTAGACTTGTTCAGAGTTCGACCATAATTCAGCACTCTGCCGATTGGAGTAGAGAAGTTGTCAGAAGAAAGCATGTTAATCAGGATCTTAGAGTCTGTTTCTAGGTCCACATTGGTGAGATCATTCTGGTGACAAATTATAAGACGATCCAGGAGAGCCAAACCTTTAGCATGGAGAGGAATAAGCTTGTCATATAGGTGACCATGAGCTGAAATAAAGGTACCACCATTATTTCTTATGCTTCACCGTTGAAAAGGGAGGAGCCATCAATGTTTACTTTAATTCTATTATTGGCAGGAGAATTCCAGGGAAGAAACTTAGGAAGATTACTGGTGTTGACTCGAGATAAGCAGCAAAGCTCACTAGGGGCATTCTTAAAGGGGGACCAATATTTGCTGGATAAAAGGTTAGCAAAATCTATGATGAATTTGATATAGTTAATAGCTGATGTTGCATCAATTGTGTGATTTTTCATCTTGCATTTATTTCTCAGGTTCCAAATTACCCAGCAGATTATGGGTGGAATAATAGAACATACATGGACTTCCTTGCTATTGGACTAGAACTGGGATCTTAATAAATGAGGAATAGTCACAAATCTACCAATCTTGATAATAAAAATAGAAGAGTAATGACTCCAAATACTCCAGGACAACTTGCATTCAACAACAGATTCTTAACATCTTCATGATTGCTGCAAAACTAGCATTTTGATGCTAAGTTTATATGTTTTTTTTGCAGATTTTCATTCGTGGGAGCCAACAAAGGAGCAGCCTCCACGTAAGGTAGCAACATTTCCTTGTAGTTATGATGTTCCATAGTTTCCCAAAGAGTCTTCATTGATTGTGCTTGGGGCTGAAGAAGTTACAAGTGTCTTTTAAGCTAAATTTACCATCTTTTGATATCCTTTAGTGTAGAGAATCATCTTGATTGTTCTTTATAGCATGCTTGTCGATATTATCCATATCTCTTTGTGAAAGAACAAATTCCAGCTTAGGAATGTTCCAATCATTTTGATGCCAGTAGTTGATTACCTTATGAGACCTGTGATTAGGTTTGATTGGACAGACATTAATATTATTTATTAGAGTACCTCTCATCCAGACATCAAACGAGAAGTTAACATTCCTACTCCCAATAGACCATTTGACGTAAGGCTCTGCTTTATCCTTAATGAAAGCCAGTCTTTTCCATATTTTAGAGCAATTTTTAGGTTTAAAATCAGACATGAGAGGGTGGTTATTTCTGCAATATATACTATGAGTATATCTTGCCCATAGATAATTGTTTTGTCTGAATTTGATCAAAAGGTTACAAGAGGTAGAGTCTTGTATATCCTTCAGGTTTCCAATGTTTAATCCTCATTCGTAGAATGCTTTACAAACCTTTTTCCAGTTGCACCAATGTATCTTTGATGCTTTATGACTAGAGCCCCAAAGAAAGCTATGAAATATCTTCTCTATTCTGTCTATTATGGCATTAGGAAGAACATTTCTTTGGATCATGTAGCTAGGTATATCTATAAGGATAGTGTAGATTAGGTTAAGTCTACTGGCATAGGAAATCTTATTGCCTCCATTATGTAATTCTGGTTCTAATGTTATTGATTAAGAACTCATAATTTCTGGACCATTTATTGTTGTTAAGACTGACACCCAGGTACGTAACAGGAAGGTTGTCTCTTTTAAAACCAGTATCAGCCGATATAATAGTAATTTTGTTTAGTGGAAACTTTGCTGAAGTGATGATGGTGGTTGTTTCTTTGTTGATCATCGGATCCAACGTGTCTTGATAGTCATGTAAAAATTTACTAAGAATAGCAATGAAATAAGTTGAGCCATTAGTGAATAATAAGAGATCATCATCAAAGCTAACAGAAGAATATAGAGGTTACTTTTGGTTTTATATTGAATGGATTTGTTATTGTAAAAGAGCAGATTGAGGCCTCTGATTAGAGTTTCCTCAAAAATGATAAAGAGACAATGAGACAAGAGGTCTCCTTGTCTTAAGCCCCCATTAGTTTTAAAGTATCCAATTGCATTGTCGTTGTTTAGGATGAAGGCTTTCACATTACTAATAATGAAGTTACCGACACTCATAAGTTTTTTGTTAAAACCAAAGGTAGATATGGATGTCTTAAGGAAGGTGTGGGACACTCTGTCGAGGGATTTAGCCATGTCAACCTGGATCAGAATGTTCCCAGTCTTAGTTTTTTTGTTCAAGTCGTAAATCAAGTCATTACCTAGGAGAATGTTTTCTTGGATAGATTTATTGGTTACATAAGCACCTTTATTATCTGTTATTATTTTAGGTAGAAGGATACCTATCCTATTACTAAGAACTTTAGATATTATCCCGTTAAACATAGAACACAAGCTAATAGACCTATATTCTTTCCAATTAGAATGATTATTAGTTTTTGGGGATTAAGCATAAACATGTGGCTAACACCCCTTGAGGAAGATGAGAGTCATTGAAAAAATATATGATAGCCTCATTCATGTCAGCTTTAATGATTTCCCAGCAAGTAAGATAGAAGGTGACATTAAAGCCATTTATTCCTGTTGCATTCAAAATTTCCTCTTATTAGGCTCAATCAAAATGTCAACATTATCATGCTGGGTTACGATATTAGGAATAACATTAGATATGTCGTTGTTAAGTAGAAGATATTCACTATAAGTATTTGAGTAACTATATTTAGTTTAAAGTATTCTTGAAATAAGTTTCTGCTGATTTGTTAATTAAATCTTCATATGTGATCCAAGTAGAGCCCTCATTTATTCTATTGATTTTGTTTATTCTCCTCTTCTTTTTGATAAAGTTGTGATAAATTTTTGTACCTCTATCTTCATCTTTAGTCTAGTTTGAGTAAGTCTTTTGATACCAATAAGTTTCTTCTTCAGCCAAACCTTTAAGCAGACCAACATTAACCCTTGACCAGTTGATTTTGTTTTGATCATTCTTATCCTCAATTAGAATAGTCTCCATTTTGTTAACCATTTCTTCAGCTTCTTTCACTTAGTTAAACACAATTGTGAATATAATAGCATTCCATCATTTGAGAGTTTCTTTTAACCTCGTGAGCTTGTTCCAGAACTTATTGAGAGGGTTACCCTGCATTTCAATGAACCAATTAGCTTTGACAAAAAGAAGAAATTCTTCACTTAAATATCACATGTCTAGGAATTTAAAGCATAATTTCTTATTTAGATTATCATTAGATATTGAAATAAGGAGAGGCATATGGTCTGAGCAAGTTATGAGGAGGTTCTTGATAAAAGTGTTATAGAAGTAGTCTGTCTATTCATTGTTTAGGAAAACTTTGTTAAGACGCTCTCATTTAGTTTGTTTGACCAGGTGAATCTGTTTTCATTGTAACCAGAATCTTCAAGCTTACAAATACTTATTGCTTCATTGAATCATCAGAACTTTTAACACAATAGTGGACACATCCTTTTTTCTTCGAGAGATTAGTTATTGAGTTAAAATCGCCAAGGACAATCCACTATTTAACAGTGTTGGCTATGTTGTTAAGAGAAGTCCATAAATATCTCTTGTTAAGTGTTTGGATTTTAGCATAAACAGAGGTTAGGAAAAAGAATTTGTTAGGATTATCATAGGTAATTTCAGCATGAATAAATTGTGGATGATCAATTGTTATATTTATAGTGAACCACTCGTTCCAAACAAGCCATATTTTGTTATTGTAGTTTGAAGTATAGTGTTGAAGACCAGCTTTCTCTCCAATTGATTAAATTTGATCAGAGGAGACTATAGGTTCTTAGATAGTAACAATGCCGACTTTCTCATTAGCAATAATGTACTTGAGTCTTCCCAACGAACTTTGTTGGCTATTCCCCTTATATTCCAAGTAAGTATTTTTCTCATTATGAGATTTTGGATTGTTTTACTTGTTGGATCCAAAGAGGGGCTTATATATTCTTTTTTCCTTCTTGCTCATGTATTTAGCTGCTTTAGTTATCCGTAATACTCTACATTTTGGGTTTGACCTAAACTCAAGAGACTAGTGGTGATACAAAAATCTGGGGACTATAGTGAGAGGTGGCAGCCTCTCATGGATCAAAGGATCTGGTGGACTAACTTTATCCAAACGCGATAGTCCAGTGAATGTAAACGGACATTTGAAAGTCAATGGACTATCTGCCACCAAAAACGATAGTCGATGGACGATTTAGTGTTCAATGCCATCAATTGTATTATAAATAAAAAATAAATTTAAATGAATATGCTCGATAATTTTTTTTAGCCTAATTTAAAATTACAAATTAATGTTATTGTTTGAATTGTGTTACAAACCTCAACAAAACATATATAATAAAATAAATATAATAAATAATCATTAGAACTTTTTTATTTAATTTAATGATCATTGATTAATAACCTGTATGAATTAATATAAAAAAGAACAAAAAGAACTTTGAAAATGGTATTTTCAAGGTAAAACATGATTGACTCATTACAAGATTTTTTTTTCTTGTCACAAAAATATCACCCAACGTAGTTTCCATTGACTGATGAGTTGCCTATTTTATTTTTTGGGCACACGAATATCACAAGGCACTTGTTCTCAACCATCAACAAAGATACAACCATTTCCTGAAATACCAAAACCAATTGGAACATCAGAAAAACTTTATATATATATATATATATATATATATATATATATATATATATATATATATATATATATATATATTATGAATATGATACATCATGAGCACCAATCTACCATAATACTAGGTTAATTTGAAATTGAGATATTTATGATCATATAAAATTATGAGTAGACATTATATAATATTTTAGCAATTTGACAAGAGTCACGAATCATATAAACACATTTAACCATATGCGACACAACACCTAACACCAATATATATAGGCCTATGAAATTTTGTGTTAACCAAAACATAACACAAAAACAAACATGTTTATGAAAAACCAATCGTCGTATTGTCGTCGCATATTAACAAGTAGAACCCAACGCTCCCAATCCAAGCGTTTTCAAATTTTGTAGTCGCGTTCTTCTATTTTGTTGAATTTTGAATAGTATTTTTGACAGTATCTATATCGATGGGATTCATCAATCGAGCAATTATTCGAAAACTAACAACAACTTTGATTGGAACCCAACCGGAACCATCCAAATAACTTCATAAGTAAAGATATGTGATCATATTGTCATAAAAAAGTAATACTCGATTTGAATTTGAGTTATACTGTAACCCAGATCCTCCGTATCAGATATGGAAATATAATATACCTCATTATACCTCACTAGATAAAATATACATATGAATCATACGAGGAATGTATTAGTTTATGTTTATATAATAAAATCTTATATTAAGATTAGATATTTATAGATGCTCTCATTAAGAATACATAGAGTTAATAATATGAATTGAGAAGATATATGGGTAAATCTAATAATTTGAATGGAAAAAAAATAAGGAGTAAATATAGGAATAAATAAATATAAAATTTTAAATAAAACGTTTTATGGATAAAATTCACATGACCCACTAATAATTTTTTTCAAACACAGCATATATCCCGTTCATGATTATTATTATTGTAAAATGGGCGGGAGTAAACTTTGTTTTTTACTTACATCTGAGAAGACAATGTTGCTCACCATCGTCATGAGTTACCGTCCCACCATAAATTTACATCGGCCGTCTCAATCGTACAATATCATTCCTTTTTTCTGCGGGCGCCTCTTTTCTTCCGGGGATAACAATGCGTAGGTAATTACGATTCGTAGCCTAATTTTTAATTTGAATTAATTAATGTCTTATGAGCCCTAGTTTGTTTCAAGATTCCACTGTATTGTTAGGTTTAGGTTTATCCGGATGAAATCGAGAGACCAATGAATCATATGTGTATGAATTAGAAGAATATTTAAACTATTATATTTATTTTATATTCGTTTATGTCCTCATGTCTAAGACCTAGTAAAATAAAAAGGGTTTACAGGTCTCTTCAAATAATAATAAATTATTTTTTTTATATTAATTTTTATAATTGAAAAATTATTAACTATATTTTATCGATTTTTTAAATATTACTGTCTATACTTAAATATTTTCTTTCATTGAATACTTATTTCTGTTATATTTGATTGATCGTAAAAATATGTTCCAGTTTCAAAATCATTTTTATTAACTATCAAATTTATTATAAATAACACGTAAATTTAAATGAATATGCTCCATAATTTGTTTTATGCTACTTTAAACCTACAAATTGATGTTATTGTATGAATTGGGGTTTGTTACAAAACATAACATTTTACCTCAACAGAACAAATATTATAAAACAAGTATAATAAATAATCATTAGAAATTTTAGATTTAACTTAATGATCATTGATTAATAAACTGCATGAATTAATATAAAAAAGAACAAAAAGAACTTTGGAAATGGTAATTTCAAGATTAAACTTAATTGACTCATTACAAGCTTTTTTTTCCTTGCCACAAGAATATCACCCAAATATAGTTTACATTGACTGATGAGTTGCCTATTTTCTTTTCTGGACACAAGAATATCACCAGTCACTTCTGGTTCTCAACCATCAACAAAGATACAACCATTTCCTGAAATATCAAAACCAATTGTAACATGAGTAAAACTTTATATATATATTATGAATATGACACATCATCAACACCGATCGGCTATATTACTAGGTTAATATAAAATTAAGATATTTATGATCACATAAAATTCTGAGTAGACATTGTATAGTTTTTTTAGCAATTTCAGAAGAGTCGAGAATTATATAAACACTTAACCGTATGCAACAAAACACCTAAAACCTATGTATATAGGCCTATACAATTTTGAGTTAACCAAAACATAACAAAAAACAAACATGTTTATAGAAAAACTAACCGTCGTATTGTCGTCGCATATTAATAGGTAGAACCCAACTCCCCCAATCATCGCGTTTTTGAATTTTGTAGTCTCGTACTTCTACTTCCGTTTAATTTTGAATAGATTTTTTGACAATATCTATATCGATGGCATTCATCAATCTAGCGATTCTTTGAAAATTAGCAACAACTTGGATTGGAACCCAACCGAAACCATCTATATAACTCGTAAGTAAAGATATGTGATCATATTGTCATAACAAAAGTAATACTCGATCTGAATTTGAATTATACTTACCCTAGATCTTCTATACCAGACATGAATATATAAAATACCTCAATATACCTTAGTAGAGAAAATAGTTATATAAATGATACGAGGAAGGTGTTAGTTTATATTGATATAATAAAATCTTGTATTAAGATTAGATATTTACTGAATGGTACCGTTAAGAATAGATAGAGTTAATAATTTGAATTGAGAAGATATATGGATAGAGTTAATAATTCCAATTGAAAAGATACAAGATGGAGTAAAGAAAATAATTAAATAAATATAAAATTTTAGCTGAACCATTTTATATAAGTAATATATTTTTTTCAAACGCATTTATCCAGCTAACGATTATTATTATCGTATGATAGACGGGAGTGAACTTTGATTTTTACTTACACCTGAGAAGATAATTTTGCTCACCATCGTCATGAGTTGCCGCCCCACTATAAATTTACACCGGCCGTCTCAATCGTACAGTATCATTCCTTCTTCTGCGGGCACCTCTCGTCTTCCGGGGATAACAATGAGCAGGTAATTACGATTCGTAACCTAATTTTGAATTTGAAGTAATTAGTGTAATATGAGACCTAGTCTGTTTACAGATACCACTGTATTGTTAGTTTAGGTTTATCCGGATGAAATCGTGAGAAACCAATGCTTTTATATAATTTAATTTACAATTTTAAATACGATCATATATACAGCTATAGTTTGTGGATGTAACTGTTGAAGGGATCATATGTGTATGAATTAGTAGGATATTTAAGCTTTGAGTAAGCTGATCATAAGTTTAGTTTCTCTTTAACTTTCTCCTTCAAATAGAAGACCTTGTAGTTGGTGGTATCATAATGTTGTTCTCTTACAATAGTCTCTCTTCCATTGCATGTGGTTGGTGGTATCACCAAATACTTCGTGGAGAACTAGGGTGGCACATATAATGACGGCACAACATGCCTTGTTGCAACAAAACCTAGTAGTCCTTCTGCAACGGCTGCCATCACCGCCGTCGTGGCCACCATCACTGACGTTACGAGAAACTATATTTGTGACGACTAAGTTGTCTCCACCATTGTCATTGCCGCCACAAAAGTAACTACCCCTGCACCACCACCGTCAGTGCCGTCTTCATTACGACCTCCACCATTTGCAAAAACTAGTACCTCTCCAATACCACCTATACCAATACCCAGTGAACCCAAATCTCTTAATCTACGCATTTTAGATATTTTGTATTCGTGTACTTTTATTTCCGTTGAATTTTGAATAAACTTTTTGACAAATCTATATCGACGAGATTCATCAATCGAGCAATTTTTGGAAAACTAGCAACAAGTTGAATTGGAACTCAACCGTAATCATCAATATAAGTTCTTAAGTAAAGATTTTTTATCATGTTATCATAATTAAAGTAATACTCAATTTGTTTTTGATATCATAACTATGTTATATATTATCTGAAATCGCATCAAATAATATATAACAAATCGCGGAAAAAATAATAAAACCCTTTTGATAGATTCATCTATAGAAGAAACATAAAATCAAGAATACTTACGGGTTTGACTGCTCCTATCCATCTAGTATTCTCTACAGTTCTTTTGCGTTCTTTAGTGATTCCACGTTCTCCGGCGATTCCGTTTATGAAACTAAGAGACCTGCAGAATCAGATTAGAGAAGAAGGAAAAGGTTTCCAGACACTAAGGAAGCGGCCGTTTTTCTGATTAGGGTTTAGAGTGCTGAAATACCTAAACCTAGCCCCTTATTTATAGATTTTACAATGTGAAGCCCAACATTGTAAAGCCCATCCTATGTTACTTCCTTGTGTCCGGGACCATAACCCAATAAATTGATAATTCAATTTATATCCCTGATTTATTAATTCAGGCTTAAGTGTTGAGATTTGGGCCCTCTTCATCACAGTGCCCAAATTCAACCCGGTTACAACACTTGAGCCCATAACGCCTTTTTACCCATAAGTCCAATTTAGTTAATTAAATAATTAACTCGACTACTTTTAATTTGGACTTCTTAAGACAATAACCGAATATGTTTATTTAGCATATCGGTCCAAATTATTATTAGTCTATAAATATATTAAATAAATATATTCCAACAAACTAAAGTAATACTCAATTTGTTTTTGAACAATAGTGTAAGCCAGATCCCCCATATTAGACATGGTAATATAAGCCCATTTATTTCCATTTATCTAATGGTAATTCATGAGTCTTACTTCATCCTCCGTACTCCAAGCTTCTTTTCTTATATTGGGATTCAAATGATTGTGTCGCCTCTCCCGAAATTGTTTCCCTATGCACCGCGCAAAGATTTTAAAATATCCAACCACTTTGTGGCATCATATCTTGCTACCAATTCAAAAAATTTATCATCCTCCTCTTGTGTTCGCGGTCCTTTAACAATTTCATAATAAAAGTCATTTTATTTATCAATCGAAACCACTTCTTTATTTTTTCTCCATCGATAAAAATTTACCAATCAATCGTATACACTTTTTTTTCTCAACCATCTAACAAGAATATCAACCAGATAAATATTAAAACAAATTACAACATAAAAAAATTTAATATATATATATATATATATGTTAAAATAATTATCAATATGGCACATCATCAAGACCATCTAATATATTAAAACTAAGATATTTATGATCAAATATTTTGTTAACCAAAACATAATAAATAAAAAAAAAATCATTGAGAATTGTTCAACTTCAAGAAACTATTAATTTAACAAGAAAACAAAATTAGAAACTAATATCTATAAAAAAACCAATTAAAAATCTGTTTTAAGGAAAAAATGATAAATATTGATCGAAAAAATAATCATTGTATTATCGTCGCATATGAACAAGTAAATAACATAAAAATTAAAATTTAGAAGTTAATTTTTATTAAAAATTAATAATTAACTATTATTTTTAGCAATATAACACATAAAAGAATAATAATAAGAAATTAATCGGTTCAACCGTTTTATTGGTTCAATTTTTTTATCGGTTCTAACGATTTATCGATTTTATTGGTCTGGCTTATCGACTCAATGAGTTTACCGGTTTTATCGGTTTGGCTCCTCATCTATTCTACCGATATATCGATTCGATTCCGAACATGTTTTCTGTTTTGGTTCCTTCTCATTTTTTATTTTTAATATGAAACCGCGAACCAGAATCCGATCCGATCCTTATTCCTGGTCCAGTCCGGGTCTCGGTTTTCTAAAACCGTAAACCGTCCTAAACATTCATATAAGAATAGGCTAGATTAATTTCTTGCAAATAAAGAGGTGAAGGAAAAAACAATTATTGTTGATTACTTATGTTCCCCATAAACCAATAAAAAGCATCGTTTTTCGTTAAATGATGTTCTTTTTAATAATGTTCAGAATATTTTATTTCATTAAAAACTTGAGACATTTTGTTTTAGATTTGTTTTTTGCTATAATATATTATTTAGTTGTTTACAAATCTAATATATAAAAAGACCTCCTACTAATTACTAAATTATATAAGAAGAGATGCGTTTTTTTGAGTAAAACAGAAAAATGTTAAATTGAGATATTTAATCATAAAATATTTTTAAAATAGTAATTAATTATTTTTTTAAATAATGTTCAGACCATATACAATAAAAGAAAGGTTTTATAAGTCTTTTTTCTAGGGTGTTATCGATCCGAGTTTTGACAGAATCGGGCCGAATTGTTGAGTTTATTGGTTTGAACCGGATTTGACCGCTAAACTATCGATTCTATTTTTTGTAACAGACCGGATCATTAAGTTTTCAATTTGGTTCATTTCTCTGATTCGATTCGGTTTCGGTTCCGATCGATCCAAGTTCCGTTCGGTCCCATTTTGATCCGTTTCAGTTTGGTCCGATTTGATTCTGATCCGGTCAACTTAAATAAAATACTAAATTAAATTATAATTTAATTTTTATTTTTGACTTAAATAAATAACATAAAAATTAAAATTTAGAAGTTAATTAACTATAAATTTTGATAATATAATATATAAAAGATAAATCATGATAATAAAATAATTAGTTTAATGATTTTCGATTTCTTAATGAAGTTCTATCGGTTTATCGATTTTATCGTTCGATTTTGTATCGGGTTCTAACTGTTTATAGGTTTTAATCGGTTCGGTTCTTAATCAGTTCTATCGGTTTTATCGGTTCGGTTCCGAACCAATTTTATTGTTTCGATTTTTAATCGGGTTCTGTTAGTTTTTATCGATTCGGTTCCGTTCTTGAACCATATTAACTTATTATTCCAATCAAAATACTATTTTAAATGCGTTAACTAATATTTTCTCCAGTTTTAAAATTATTTTTATTAATTATTAAATTTATTATAAAACTATGGCCTCTCTAATTGAGTAGAAACGATAATTGAATACTTCTTGTGAGGTTTTATTCTTCTTAAATGTGTTGAACAAGTCCGGACATTTATATTTATATGGGTCAAGTTATATATACCCAAATGTGGTTTAAGTATATTCGATTTTGAGTTTACCTAAATCTGGTATAAGTTTATCGAAATTTTGACAAAAATATCTTTTTATGGGTATATAAGGTTTTTTTACTAACCTTCATCCACCTCATTTTTTCTCTTACACTCTCTAACTTTTCTCTAAAACCTCCAAGTTCTCTCTCATTTATTCGGCGAACTAAAATCCGGGGAACTAAAATCCGCGAACTAAAATCCGACGAACTAAAGTATGGAAACTTAGTGTTAGTATCAAAATTAGGGTTATGGTTAAATTAGGTAAAAAAAATCATAATTTTAGGGTGTTTGGAGGCTATTTTCCGGTCGGATTCTGGCCGGAAAATGGCCTCTAAACTCCATAAAATTATGTTTTTTTATAATTAAATCTATTTTTTAAAAAAAACTTCCAAAAAGCAAGTTTTTACCTTAATTTTGGTCGATCATGTTTGATTTTGTGGTTTTATTAGAAGAAGTTTAAAAAAATAAAAAGAGTTTGAATGTTCTTGAGTCAACTTTGAATGTTCAAGAACAATTTGAAAAACTTCACAAAATTGTAGTAATAAGGGGTTTGATCTAGTAGGGAGTTGTGTTTTTTTTTTGGTATAGATAGCCAAATAGATTGTTTTGTGAATTTGGTATATCTAGGATATACTTAGTGTTTTATTTTACTTAGTGGCAATTTGGATATTAAATAAAAGTTCAAAAAAACTTTCGTCCTAAAAAAATCAAACAAAAATCAACTGCGTTTTTTGGTATACTTAAACCACATTTTGGTATATATAGCCATACCTATTTATATTTTAGTTGATTTCTATACCACTTAATTAACACTGCCAATTTTGGTGTTGGCTCAACCGTTTCTTTACGCCAATGGTGGTGGAGCCGATGACATCACCACCTCCACAACAGGTGGATTCAGATCTTTTAATTGATTTCTACGCCACTTTATTTTTTAGGTGAGGTTAATTTATTATTCCATCCAAGCTACAATTTTTGTATATGTTCCAATTTAAAAATTATATTTATGAACCATCAAATTATTATACATAACAAATAAATTTAAATGAATATGCTCATAATTTTTTAAAGCTAATTTAAAACTACAAATTATTTTTATTGTATGCATATTATAAAATATAATATTTTACCAACAAATATATTAAGACAGATGTAATAAATAATTTATTATAAAATTTTGATTTAACTTAATGATACTTGATTAATAAACTGCATGAATTAAAATTAAAAAAATTAAAAAAACTAAAAAAACTGAATAATAAACCACATAAATTAAAATAAAAAAAAATAAAATAAAAAACTTTGGAAATGGTATTTTCACGTTAAAACTTGATTGACTTGTTAAACTTTTTCTTTTCTTGCAACAACGTAGTTTCCATTGACCGTTCAATTGTTTATTTTCTTTTATCGAGATAAAAATATACCGATCACTTCTAGTTCTCAACCATTAACAAAAATATAACCATCATCTGAAATATCAAAACCAATTGCAACATTAATCTAAAAATAGTCACGGATTAGATAAAACACTTAACCGTACGTAACACAACACCTAATATGAATAGATATAAGCCTATGAAATTTTGAGTTAACCAAAACATAACACAAAAACAAACATGTTACGAAAAAACTAACCGTTGTATTGTCTTCGCATATTAACAGGTAGAACCCAACGCTTCCAATCTACGCGTTTTCGAATTTGTATCCCCATAGTTCTACTTTCGTTGAATTTTGAATTGCCCTTTTTACAATATTTATATCGATCGGAGCCATTAATTTAGTGATTCTTGGAAAATTAGCAACAAGTTCGATTGGAACCCAACCGGAACCATCTATATAGCTTCGTAAGTACAGATCTCTTATCATGTTATCATAAGTTTAATTTTATATTTATTTTTTAATATTAGTGTTTATATTTTTAAGATATTTATTATATTCCATAGATGCCAAAAGATCGGAGTTGTTGTTATGAACCAAGGTGAATCTGTGGAGTAACTCCAATAAACTAGGGGAACTGTAAAATGATGATGTAGCTGCAATCTCTAAATTCGTTTAGCCTGAAATGTCCACTTGATTTGTAATGAGGTTTGGATCCATACAAAAAACTTCTGGCGATCCATACAAAAAACTTTTGGCGAAAAACATGAATTCGCCCTTAAATTGCAGGTCATATAAAAAGAAATTTGGATTAGGTTTAGAAGTTTGAAAAAACTGGTACTGATTAGATTTGGATATTGAAAATAGATATTTTTCATTATAATTTGGTCTTGTATCCAACCTAGGTTGGATATGGTTAACGATGAGTTTACATATATTCTAATGACAGGTGTATATAATAATATGTATCGGCGTTGGTTAGACTTGTGTTTTTATTTTTCTTTTATCAAAGAAAAATAAAGGAAAACGAGAACACTAGAGTTCGACCATACTGCACACTATCGTTTTTACTACACGATATACTTAGATACTAAAAAATTCTACCATCGGATCAAATCGTAAGTCTCTTGATAGCAGGAGTTAGAAGAGCCACCGAACCATTAGCCACAGTCGAGAATTTCTTAAAGATACTCTTTAGCTGGCCTTTTCCAGCGGAACTATGAAGATTTACCAACAACTGAGCACATTCAACTAACTCCGTTTCTGTGTATCCACATAAGAGAGTTAGTCTCTTGTCCCAAAACGGAGTTTCGTCAAGCATGCACCTCGTGACGTAAACAGCCCTCGCAGCAATCAGTGATGGACGGTATTTGATCAGAAACTGATATTCCATCAGTCCCAACGCTTCCAATCTACGCGTTTCCGGAGTTTGTAGCCGCGTACTTCTACTTTCGTTGAATTTTGAATTGCCTTTTTGACAATATTTATATCGATGGAATCCATTAATTTAGCGATTTTTGGAAAATTAGCAACAAGTTCGATTGGAACCTAACCGAAACCATCCATGTAGCTTCGTAAATATAAATCTCTAATCAGATTATCATAACAAAAATAATATGCAATTTGAATTTCAATTTTAGGGTAACCCAAATCCTCCATATGAGACATGAAAATATAAAATACCTTATTGTACTTCAATACACAAAATAGATATATGAAAGATACGAAGAAGGAGTTAGTTTATATTTATAGAATAAAATCTTGTATTAAGATTAGATATTTATAGATGGTACCGTTAAGAATAGATAGAGTTAATAATTTGAATTAAAAAAAAATTATATGAATAGAGTCAATAATTTGAATAAAAGATATATTGATAGTGTTAATAATTTGAATTGAAAAGATACACAAATATAGGAGTAAATATATCTAAAATCTTAACCAAATTTTTAATGGATAAAAAGATATATTGATAGTATTAAATAATTTGAATTGAAAAAATACACAAAAGAGTAAATATAGGGATAAATAAATATAAAATCTTAACTTTATGGATAAAATCTTAACCTAATTTTGAATTTGAAGTAAATGTGATATGAGCCTTAGTTTGTTTGAAGATGTATTGTTGGGGTTAGATTTATCCGGATGAAATCGAGAGGGACTATGCTCGCATATAATTTAATTTGCGATTTTGAGAACGATGATATGTACATGTCGGTCTTGCAGATTTTTTTGGCGTCGGAGTCATGAGTCGTACTCAATAAACTGTAACTTTTGTCTGCAAGCCAACCGAGTTTCGTTTAAAGATCTCATTCATCTCCTAAAACCACACAGATGTCTACTTGTGGGAAAACTAGGTAATATAACATCTCAAATTGTGGTTCAAAAGGGATTCTCCCCTTTCCCATTTGCATCATGTGTATGATTTTAAACATCTTTGGTTTCTTGCGAGGTAGGGGTGAGTGTGTGAATTCTAGTTCAAATCACCTTTGGAATATTAGTTTTCAGGTGCTCGACAAAATGAGTCCGATGATTGACTTGAAACGTCTTGCTAGACATATCTCGTTACATAAGGTAGGTCCAGATTTAAATTCCTTGAACCCGAAAGAGATTATTGATGAGAAATTAAGTTTTCGTCGCAGCGTGGCTCAACCGGTTTTGACACCAATTTCGGTGGTGGCTCAACCGACTTTGACGCCAATATTGATGGGATCGATGACATCACCACCTCTCAGCAATAGATTCGGATCTGACACCACCACAGACTTCGTGGACAACTGTGGCGGCACATTTATGCATGAAGTAAAACAGAAAAATGTTAACCAACCCGACATCACTTGTTAAGGATAAAGTTTTTAATTACTCTGAATTTTTTTACATTCAATCTAGATAGTTAATTATAAAATATTTTAAAAGTAGTAATTAATTATTATGGTTAACGAGTGTTCAGATCCAGTAAAACAAAATGAGCATCTCACAGGTTATTCAGAATAATGATAAACCTTTTGTTTTATATTCATTTTTATAATTTAAAAACATTAATGGTGTTTTATCAATTTTTTAATATTATTAGGTAATTATTTATATATTTTTTAATTTTTTGTTGAATATTTATTTTGAATATTATTTTGAATTTATAAATAATTCATTATGAATTTTATTTAACTTCAAAAATATTTTTTGAGAATAGATAGAGTTAATTTGAATTGAGAGGATAGATGGATAGAGTTAATAATTTGAATTAAAAAAAATATAAGGAGGAATAAATATAAAATTTTAATTGAGTTGTATTACTAATAGATAAAAAGTGACTAGTCTACACCTGGGATTTGGGGACCCGATAAATTAAAAGATCCATTTTCACAGTACTACTCAAGCTTGTATGTTGCGACTTTTATATATTTTTCTTTCGAACGACCGAATGAGTTTAATGATAGGTGTTTGCAGTTGCCTTAAGTCTAGAATGTAGAGAGAGTGAAAAAAAGAGGTGAAGCAACCGTTGGACGGTAACCATATTCTTGTCAAGCTGTTCCACAAATACCTAACTAGTCGAAATCTTTTGTTACACAAATTTCTATTTGAGGAGAGTCGTAGCACAAAGAATTATATGCAGGAGTTCTAAACTGCAACTGTGTCCTCGTAACTTGTTCCTCACGGCTTCAACCATATTCAAACTTGAGAGCTGACTCAGAATTACTCGATGTCAAAGCTCTAAGGGATCTTATACAAAAGATCTAACTATGAAGAACACTAATAAATGAATCGACAATCTGTTACAATGGTGTAAGGGATTAAACACAAAAGATCCTATTATCATTTTAGTTAAAAAGTAAATAATAACAATATTATGTTGTTTGGGAACACAATAAACTAGCAGTAAGATCAAACAATGAGCCTATGTCTCCAGCACAATAAACCAGTAGTAAGATCAAACACTGTGCATATGTCTCTGGCACGATAAACCAACAATAAAATCAAACACAATATAAACTATAAATAAGATCAAACACATAAATTGTTAACGGAGTTCAACAAACCGTGCTTACGTCTCTGGATCTGCTGCATATCGCTTTTATTAGAAAGGACTTTGTGACTCCTTTTTATTTTTCTTTTCAATACATTCACAAACCTATCTATTCGTTTTATATAGAGTTTAATACAAATGAGAAAAAAATGATTACGGTAATTAACTCTCCTTAATGAGTCATTTACGACTCATTAAATTATTTCAGTAGTGTTTACAAATTCAAAACGTCTTCAACTCTCCTCAATGAAATTAACTCTCCTTAATGGGTCATTTGTGACTTACTAAATTTCTTAACTGGTCTTCTTGAATTAAAAGCTTCATCAACTCTCTTTTAATGAGTCTAACAATCTCTCACTTGAAGACTAGTTTCAACCTGTCTTCACACCTCGATCTATGCAGCAGATCTTTCGGGTCTTGTTACTAATGCAGACCAACTGAAGTTGAGCACAACTTCATTTTTTCAATGGTTACTATCTTTGTCAACGGTTACTATCTTTGTCAACGGTTACTATCTTTGTCAACATATCCGCTGAATACTCGCTTCCTTGGATCTTTTCCAGTATTCATACCTTATCTTCTAATAAAGAACTAATGAAATGATAACGAAGACCAATATGCTTTGTTCTCGAATAAAATATTGAGTTTTTTGCCAACTGAATTGCACTCTGACTATCACTATGCATAACGTTCTTCTTCTGTTTGAATACCAGCTCGATTAACAAACCTTGAAGCCATATCATCTCTTTACTGACTTCAGTCACTACTACATACTCAGCCTCTTTATTTGATATAGTGACAATTTTCTGTAACTTTGACATCCAAAACTAACATCTGTAGTTCCAACAGTAAATATATAACCGGTGGTGCTTTTCCGGTGATCGACTTCACCTCCAATATATGCATCTACGTAGCCTTGTACCTTTAACTCACCCTTACCAAAGTACAAGAACTTTTCTGTGGTGTCTATTAGGTACCTCAAAATCCATTTGACAGTTTTCCAATGAAGTTTCCCTAGGTTTGACATAAACCTACTCACAACTCCCGCTGCATGACTAATGTCGGGTCTCATACAGACCATTACATACATCAAACTCCCAATATCTGAGGCGTAAGGAACCTTAGCCATGAAGTCTTTTTCTCCTTCGTCTGAGGGGATTGATCATTGGATAAATGAAAGTGACCTGCCAATGGTGTACTAACTGGCTTGGCATCACCCATGTTAAATCTCTTCAAAACACAATTGATGTACTCTGACTGGGATAACTGCAAAACTTTTCCATGTTTATTTCTTGTGATTTGCATTCTAAGAATCTGCTTCGTTAGACCCAATTTCTTCATGTCAAATTCTTTTGACCATTTTTGCTTCAATCTTCTAATATCATCCATATTTGAACCTGCTACTTACATATCATCAACATAGAGTAGAAAAATGATATAACTGGACTTACATCTTTTAAAATAACAACAGTGGTTCGCATTATAATTTTGAAAGCTCTCTTTGTTCATAAAACCGTCAAATTTCTTGTACCACTATTTTGGAGCTTGTTTTAGACCATACAAAATTTTCTTGAGTTTGCATACGATGTTTTATTTTTGTTCTTGTAAGAAACCTTCTGGTTGATACATATATATATCTTCTTATCCAAGTCCTTGTGAAGAAATGCAGTCTTCACATCTAATTGTTCAAGATAAAGGTCTTTATTGGCAACAATACTCAACACTAATCTAATAGTATTGAGCTTCACAACTAGAGCAAAAATGTCGGTGTAATCAATTCCTTCATTTTGTTGGAATCCTTAAAAAACTAGTTAGGCTTTGTATCTCTTAGAGCCGTCAACTCATCTTTCATCCGGTACACCCATTTGTCATAAAGTGTCTTCTTACCCATGGGTAACTCAGCTAGTTCCCATGCCTCATTTTATATTAAAGACTTCATCTCATCTTCATGGTAAGCTCCCACTTTCTAGCATCACTAGTATGACAAGATTCATCATAACATTCGGGCTCCCCTCAATCAGTCCGTAACAGATAGTTCAAGTATCTCGTGTTGGGCACAAGAGTTCGGGAAGATCTTCTCAAAACAGGAGCTACCTCAATTGGCTCTAGGGTGTCAGACTGATGTCGATCGGTATGTCCAACTGACTCTCCTCGTGTAATCTGATCTATTCTGTTTTTTGATTATCTGGGACCCCATTGACATATGCAAATACTGACCCGTACGGCTTTGAGTCATTTGCTCTCGTTTTATGCATGTCTTTGTACATAACTGTTTCATTGAATATCACATCTCTAATTCAGATCATCTTCGTGTTTTCCTCATCCCAAACACGATAACCAAACTCATCTTCACCATAGCTGATCAAAAAACACTTCTTTAATTTTGGCTTAAGTTTGTACCTACCTTGATTACTTATATGAGAATATGTCGTACAACCAAAAACTCTTAGATGTGATAATTTTATCTCCTTACCACTCCACACCTCCTCAGGTATTCTATGCTCTAAGGGAACCGATGGGCCTCGGTTAACCAGGTAATATGATGGGTTGACTGTTCCGGCCCAGAACTGCTTCAATAGAGCGGATTGTATACGAATGCTTCTAGATTTTTCTGTCAACGTTCTATTCATACGTTCGACAATGCCAATTTGCTAAGGCATACGTGGAACAGTTCTCTCCATCCGGATACCGTGCTCATAGAATTTTTTGTTGTTGAATCTGGTGTTCTCATTTTTATTGCCATTATCGGTTCTGAGCTATTTAATCTTCATACTTGTCTCATTCTTAACCATAGATTACCATCTCCTAAAAACATCAAATACTTCAAATTTATGCTTTAGACTATAAACCCATACCTTTCGAGAATGATCATCGATAAAAATCACGAGGTAGTGTTTCTCTCTTATAGAGGAAACAGTTGTTGGTCCCCAAATCTCAAAGTAAACAAGCTCTAGCCTTTCTTTCTTTGGGGTTCTTCCACTTGTCTAAAAACTGACCCTTTTCTGTTTTCCAAATATGCAATCTTTGCACATGTCTATATTGATTGACTGAAGACCTGAAAGATTTCCTTTCGAGTATATAATTTTCATACCTTTCTCACTCATGTGGCCAAACATCTGGTACCAAACATTTGGATTTTTGTTTCTTGCTGCTATTGTAATTGAACAGTTTGTCTCTGCTGTCTTGTAAATAGTACCGTTCTTCTTTCCGCGAGTAATTGTCATTTCTCCATTTGAATCTTCCAGTTGTCACAGTGGAAGATCATAATGTAGCCTTTACTAGCCAACTTCCCTACTAAGATTAAGTTCTTTCTTTTATTGGGGATATGCCTGACATCTTTCAGTTCCCAGACAGACCCATTCAACTTAATCTTCACAGTATATTTACCAATAATATCACAAGGTTGATCATTACCAAGATATACATTTCCAAGTTTACCAGGGACACACCTCTCGAAGAATTCTTTCTTCGAAGTAGCGTGGAACGATCCTCCAGAGTCTAGAACCCAAGACTCTTCCTTGATTTCTAAGGAACATATTAACGCATCGTCTCTTTCTGAAGTGATATTTTCCTCAGTTTTCTTCTCCTGGTCTTTTGGTTCTCTCTTGCAATGAATTTTATAGTGCTCGATCTTTCCACAGTTCCAACACTCAATATTTCTTGACCATTGGAAATTTTTAGGAATCCTGGACTTGGACCTCCCGTTTCTTAATCTACCTCGGTAGTTCGATTTACCGCGTCCATACCCTCTGGTTGAATTTCTTCTTCTTGACTCTGTATTTAAATTTGAGAAAATTGATGATTCACCTGATTCTCTTCTTTGAATCTCTTCACTGAGAACTAGGTGACGAATATCATCAAATTTCGACTTATTACTTCCTAACAAGCTACTTACCGCCGTGATAATAGCATTACAATTATCTGGTAGAGAAGACAATAATATTAATTCTCGTATTCCTTCATCAAAATAAATTTCAACCGAACTAAATTGGGCTGTGATTGTACTGAGGTGTTGAGCTACAGATGCACCTTCCGTCATTCAAAAATTGAATAATCGCCTCATCAAGTGAACTTTGTTGGACGCCGATGGATTCTCATACATACTGGAGAGAGTCTTCATAAGACCCGTTGCGGTTGTTTCCTTTATGATGTTGAAAAGAACATTTTGGGATAACATTTATCGGATGACTCTAAGAGCTTGTCTGTCAAGAAGGGTCCATTATTCATCTTTTATACTCTTTGGCTTCTTTTCTGAGAGGGGTTAATAATTTTTTTCCTGGTATAGATAATCTTCAATCTGTATCTTCCAGAACCCAAAATCGACACCACCGACCTTTTTGAGTCTCACATTTCCTTCGTCTGCAACCATTGCTCCCACTAAAATCTGACCTCATTTAGATTGTTACCAATCCCGATGTTCTGATACCAGTTCTAAAGGATCTTATATAAAAGATTTTACTATAAACAACACTAATAACTGAATTGACAATCTGTTACAGTATTGTAAGGGATCAAACATAAAATATCTTATTATCATATTAGTGAAATACAAATAATAACAATATTATGTTGTTGGGAAACACAATAAACTAGCAGTAAGATCAAACACGGTGCCTATGTCTCCAGCATAATAAACCAATAGTAAGATTAAACATTGTGCCTATGTCTCTGGCACAATAAACCAACAGTAAGATCAAACTAAATATAAACTAAAAATAAAATCAAACACACAAATTGTTAATAGAGTTCAATAAATTGTGCTTACGTCTCCAGATCTACTACAGATCGATTTTATTAGAAAAGAATTCGTGATTCTTTTTTCTTTTTCTTTTTAATACATTCACATACCTCGTTATTCGCTTTATATAGAGTTTAATACAAAGGAAAAGAAAAAATGGTTACAATAATTAACTCTTCTTAATAAGCCATTTATGACTCATTAAATTATTTCAATGATCTTTTCAAATTCAAAACGGTTTCAGCTCTACTTAATGAAATTAACAATCCTTAATTAGTCAACTCAACAAATTTCTTCACTCGCCTTCTTGAATTTAAAGCTTCGTCAACTCTCTTTTAATGAGTCTAACAAAAGTTGCATTTTCCATACTTGTATCTTCATCCATCATACATATGCTTGTTGTTCCAGATGAAGTTTGCACAACAGAATCTGAATCCATTTTTCGTGACATAAGTGATCTTTTCGAAGAGCTAGGTTGATTTTTTGTGTCTTTGCTTCCGTTTTGGTGACTGTTGTTGGTAACTTGTGGCAGTTCCCCAGTAGCCAAGTAGTAATCTAACGTTTTCTTCCATGAACTATTAGAGTGATTCTTAATTACTTCATGAGTCCTTCCTGGTAAAACCTTAGCTATTTAAGCCAATCTATTTCCATTTATCTAATGAGCATTCATGAGTCTTACTTCCTCCTCTGTAGTCCAAGCTTCTTTTCTTATATTGGGATTCAAATGATTGTGCCACCTCGTGCGATATTGTTTCCTTATGCGGCCGCGCAAAGACTTTAAAATAACCAACCACTTTGTGGCATCGTATCTTGCTACCAATTCAACAATTTTAGCATCCTCCTCTATGTGGTCCTTTAACAAGTTATGGATTAAGAAATTTCTGTCACCGGTGCAGACATTAAACTTCTAATCTATCAGGAAAGAAGTCGACTATTGTTTTCATGCTTATTCCCTTATAAGTTGTGACATCTTGTCTTAATGTATCATCCTCGTCTGGAGTCCAACCTCCTTTGGCCCGTCTAATAAGGCCACTGATCCTCCTACGGTTAGAAGAACAAAAAAACTTTAAACTGTATGTATTCATATAAAAAAGAACAAAAGAACTTTGAAAAATATAGTTTTCAAAATGAAAGTTAATTGATTTATCAATCGAAACCTCTTCTTTATTTTTTCTCCATCGACAAAAATTCACTAATCAATCGTATAAACTTTTTTTTCTCAACCATCTAACAAGAATATCAACCTGATAAATATTAAAACAAATTACAACATAAAAAGTTAATATATATATATATATATATATATATATATATATATATATATATATATATATGTCAAATTAATTAGCAATATGACACATCATCAGGACTAATCCAATATATTAAAATTGAGATATTTATGATAAAATATTGAGTTAACCAAAACATAATAAATAATTAAAAAATGTATTGAGAATTTTTCAACTTTAATAAACTATCAATTCAACATGAAGAAAATAAAATTAGGAACTATTATCTATTAAAAAACAAATAAAAAATCTGTTCTATGGAAAAACTGATAAATATAGATAAAAAAATAACCATTGTATTATCGTCGCATATGAACAAGTAAAACTCAACACTCTAAATCTACGCATAAATGAAAATTAAATATTTATTGTCGTTGTATAGGAACATGTAGAATCCAAAGCTCTCAATTTACGGGTTTTTGAATTGTGTGGTCGCATACATCTATTTCTGTTGAATTTTGAATAACTTTTTTGAAAATATCTATATCGACAAGATTCATCAATCAATCAATCAATTGGTACTCAACCGTAATCATCAATATAACTTCTTAAGTAAAGATTTTTTATGATGTTATCATAACTAAATTAATACTCGATTTTTTTAAATAATAGTGTAAGACAGATCTCCCATGTCAGACATGGTAATATAATATACCTCATTAGACAAAATAAATATATGAATGATATGAGGAAGGTCTTAGTTTATATGTATACAATAAAATCTTGTATTAAGATTAGATATTCATAGATGATTCCCTTCAGAATAGATATTTATAGATGATACCGTAAGAATATATACATTTAATAATTTGAATTGAAAAGATATATGGATAAAGTTAATAATTTGAATTGAATATATATGAAGATGAAGATGAGTAAATATAAGAATAAATATAAAATTTTAATTGAACAGTTTAATGGATAAACATAGAGTGACTGGTCCGCACTTGGGGTATGGGGACCGATTCAAATTGTCAATTTCAATATCTAAAATTTCAATATCTAAAATTAGAAATTGAGAACCACTGCATTGTTTGATGATTCTTTATCTTTCTCTTTTAAAGGGGATACAGTTCATAAACGATAAGTTGTAAAAATCTTACTTATAATCATCTCTCTGCCCCGAGCTTGTATTTCTAACCCATACTCATGACTATATATGGGTCTCAAAATAGGTTATCCAATCCAAAATCATATATTGATTTCCTCTAATTGACACTTTCGGAAAATTAAAAGCTATTATATATTTAGAAAGTATCCATATGAGATATTAAGGATAACCAAATAATTTTCATATTAGATGTCTCAATTCATTATATATATATATATATATATATATATATTTCATTGTTTAACTTTTAAACATGTCATATAAAAACGATATGGCTGAAGTTGGATCACTTATTGTATATGAGAAGGTTAAGAAGCTCAATTACATTAATAAAAGTTGGATAATAAAAATATTTCTAGGGTTGTTATTGATCCGGTTTGGTCTGGGTTTCGGCAGAATCGGACAGCACCGCTAAGCTTTTGGTTCCATAATTTGAAATCGGATCGGACCGCTAAATTTTTGGTTTGGTTCGGTCCGGTCCGGTCCGGTCCGATTCAATTCGGTTATGGTTGTGATTCGATCCGATTTGATTCGGTTCCAGTTCCGGTTTGGTCCGAGTTCGATTCGGTCCGAGTTGGGTCCGATCCTGTTTCGGTTCTCTTCGGTTCGGTCCAGTTTTGTTTCGATCCATTATCGGTCTGGTTTTGGTCCGATTCTGTCTGCTTAAAAAATTAAATTAAATTATAATTTAATTTTCATTTTTTTGAAATAAATAAATAACATAAAAATTAAAATTTAGAAGTTAATTTTTTAAATTTTTATTAAAAGTTAGTAATTAACTATTATTTTTAGCAATTATAACGTATACAAATAAATAATAATAAGAAATTAATCGATTCTAACCGTTTTATTGGTTCAATTTTTTATCGGTTCAAACGGTGATGTAGCCTAGAAAGTCCAAACAAAAGCCTTTTCAATTTTATTTTATTTTATTCAAATATATTATGTATTTAAATCAAATCTAATTATATTAAAATTTGATTTTATTAAACTGATGACGCGGCGGAAATAGAAGAAGACGCAACTATAGATAAAACCCTAATGCAAGGGTAACATTATGAAACCCTAATCTAAGGGTAACAAATACTGAAATTTTCAGAGATAAAATATATATTATTCCAAAAACTTAAAATAACTTAAGACATAAGAGGATTTATATAATAGCTTCTCAAAACCCTAAATTAGAATACAAGGAAATAAAATAAATATTCTAAAATCAAATAAAATCAAATATTAATATAATTAGATTTGATTTAAATACATAAGATATTTGAATAAAATAAAATAAAATTGAAAAGGCTTTTGTTTGGATTTTCTGGGCTATATCATCCTCTCCTGGTTGAGAAGAATTCGTCCTCGAATTCACAGCGCCATCACCATCAAGAACCCAAATTATTTATTTTATTTTATTCAATCGTTACATTGAGAATTATAATTGCTAACCTTATTGGAATAAGATAAATTCTTCTCGAGTGTTCCTTATTCGAAGTCACATTGAAGCCATCCTTTTGATGAAAAAAATAATTTCGAAAACCTTTTCATAGCTTGAAGACAACATCCCCATGTCCAGTTGATGAAAAAAAGATGGTTTGAAAACGTTTTCATAGCATGAGACAACATCTCGATAAGACATTTTTACCTTGATTCGGCGATTGGTAGCCAATTTAAACTCCTTCAGTAACCGGTCAATAGGATCGTCATTGAAACGGTTGGTATGCCCCATCATACTCAAACGATCTTTCCGATCTTCATGACCATGTGTGTTGTTATCTTCTTTAAACCTTGAATCAGAATAGTCAGGCTTTAGAAACATGCTTTCCCATAGCAGGAACTGAGGCTCCGATACCAAACTGATGACGCGGCGGAAATAGAAGAAGACGCAACGATAGATGAAACCCTAATTCAAGGGTAACATTATGAAACCCTAATCTAAGGGTAACAGATACTGAAATTTTCAGAGATAAAAATATATTATTCCAAAAACTTAAAATAACTTAAGGCATAAGAGCCTTTATATAATAGCTTCTCAAAACCCTAAATTAGAATAGAAGGAAATAAAATAAATATTCTATAATCAAATAAAATCAAATCTTAATATAATTAAATTTGATTTAAATACATAATATATTTGAATAAAATTAAATTAAATTGAAAAGGATTTTGTTTGGACTTTCTGGGCTACATCAAACGGTTTATCGATTTTATTGGTCTGGTTCCTTATCGATTTAATGAGTTTACCGGTTTTATAGGTTCGGTTTCTAATCGATTCTATCGATTTATCGATTTTATCGGTTCGATTTTGAACATATTTTTTGTTACGATTCCTTCTCGTTTTCGGGTTTTAATATGAAACCACGAACCGTAGTTCGATCCTGTTCTCAGTCCTGCTCCGGTCCGGTTCTCGGTTTTCTAGAACCGTGAACAGGCCTAAACATTCATATAAAGAAGAATGGGCTAGGCTATATTTGGACCCCATTTGGCTATAATGAGACCCCAAAATCAGATTTTTTTTCTTCAATGTGAAATGTCTGTTTTACCCTTCATTTATAAGACCAACTTTGTAACAAAAAAACAATTTTCTTTTACTTCTCCCTTAATCTTTCTCTCTCTAAAAATCCTAAAAACCCCAAAAAACCATGGATTTGAGTGATTAGAGTGAAGGTTTCAGCTGCAATATCGATGATTTTGTGTCGGAGGAGGAGGAGCTGTTGACGGCCCATTTGCAAACCCAAAACGAGGTGATTTTCATTTTTTTTAGTTTCAGTGCGAATATAGCGCTGGTAGCGCTACATATTGGATGAACTGCGAACCCAAGATTCGCAGATTTGCATGAAAATATTTGCAAAATCATGAGCAGGCTGGTCGCGAATACACCAAATGGACGAACATTGTTTTCGCGATTTTGCCAACCTTGTGAGCACTCATTTTGCAACTATACCGAATAGACGAACGACCAATATGCAATTTTTCCAAATATACGCGTTTTGTGTTCGCAATTTGGCCAAATAGTCGTATTGGTTGTTCGCGATTTGGCAAAAAAATCGAACTTTATGTTCGCGAATATGACCTGTTTTGCAAATTAAATGATCAATTACAATTAAGTATGTTTTCATATAATTTCATCAATCACATATGTAGGGACCGGATCAACCGCCATGTTCGATGGCCGATTACACGAAAGTGTTTAGTACGGACACCTTGTACACCAAAGCCGATTTGATAGATTGGGTCGAGTCCGAAAGCATAAAACTAGGATTCATTTTGCTCCGTAGTAAAAACGACGACGGTAGAAAAAGTATGAAAACTCCTAGGATATATTTTAGGTGCGAGAGGCACGGGGTTTACAAACCTAACCCCAAACCGGGGTATGTTAAGAAGCGCCGAGAATGTTTATCGAAAAAATGCGGGTGTCCGTTCTATTTAAGAGGAAGTTCGGTCTTAGAGCTACCCGGTTATTGGAAATTGATAGTGCTAAACGGGAAACACAACCACAAACCATTTTTGCACTTCGATGTTCATTCACGAGCCGCTAGACTAAAAGTCGAAGAACAATTGTTTGTTCGTAGTCAAACGGAAGTCGGTTCTCGATCAAGGGAGATATATTGCGGTTTGAAGATTGAAGACCTGCAAAATGTATCAAGCATGCGCACGATATACAACATGCAACAAAAACATGATTTGGTTGATAAAGCGGGCAAGACCCAAATGCAATACTTGTAATCTAAGTTAAAAGAACACGAGTACTATGTTTGGGAGCGAACTTGTGAAGCAACGGACGAGATCCTCGAGTTGTTTTTTGCACACCCTAAAAGCATCGATTTCATGCGCACTTTTTCTCAAGTTCTTATAATGGATAGCACGTATAAAACTACAAGCTATAAGTTGCCTTTACTTGAAATAGTTGGCCAAACTTCGACGAAGAAGACATTTTGTGTTGCTTTTGTTTTTTTGAGCTCCGAGAAACAAGAGAACTACACTTGGGGATTGAGCGTTCTAAAGAAGGTGTTGACGAACAACAAGTGCGCATTACCTAACATTATCATCACTGATAGGGAGTTGGATTTAATGAATGCTATCGATGATATATTTTCGGACGCAACTCATATGCTATGCAATTGGCATATTGGTAGGAACATCACATCTTACGCTAAAAATTGTTTTACCGAATTTGGACATGGCCGAAGAGTTCGGCAAATATTACCAAAGGGTAGCCTATTCGGCCACGCTCGAAGATTATAACAAAAACCTTTCCGAATTGCACCATACGTACGCCATCGTTAATTAAGTAAGAAGCAGCTTCCGTCTGGAACCTGAGCTTGATAGACTGCATCACGAGGGATATGGTAGCATTTCTAGAGGACAAGATTATTGCAAGGAGTGGAGTGGATGATGTGGAATAAAAACTTAGATACGACTAAGCCTTCCACTGATGTTATTTTAAGTTGTTATTGTCTTAGCGGTTGTTATTTGAAGTTGTGATTTATCTTATTAGTTGTTGTTTGAAGTTGTGATTTTCTTAGCGGTTGTTAAGTTAAGTTGTGATTTTTCTAATTAGTTGTTGTGTGAAGTTGTGATTTTCGTATTACTGGTTGTTAATTTAAGTTGTGATTTTTGGTATTAGTTGTTGTGTTAAGTTGTGATTTTTCTTATTACTGGTTGTTAAATTTAAGTTGTGATTGGTCTTATTAGTTGTTGTCTTAAGTTGTAGGTGATGAGGAAGAATAAAAGACAAGGGCCAGATTGTAAAGAAGAAACTTGATAGGAGAAAATAGCAAGGGAAAAGTATGATAGGAAGAAAATGTATAGAAATAAATGTATAAGGGCTCAAATGTATAGATTATAAAGATATAGCCAAAATAGGAAGAGAGCAAAAAGCAGAGGCCAAAAGATGTAATTAGACCAAATTAAAGCGTGTGAGGTCCGCAATTGTACTATAAAATGACCACACACGCTTCACAAATCCCGAGATGAATAGTACGAGACTTTATCTCTCTACATTGTTTAACTAGTAACAGTTTCTCTCTCTAAATCTCACACTCAAACATTTCTCTATCACAAAATCCTCTATCAGCAAATCTTCGCATAACAAAATCACCCTTGGACTACCTTTTAACTCTTTAGTGGCGCCGTCTGTGGGAAACGAAAATCGTTCCGTCGATAATCGCTTCCTGGAAATAATTCCTGTTCTGAGGAGAACCATGGAAGGCCAAGGGGACGATTTAATTGATCATTGCGAGGAAAACATGGAGGCGGATGACTTTCAGAACGAATTGGAATCCGAAGGAGAAGGAGGTCGACGAGTCGAGAATATTTTCGATGACTCCGCCCTCTTGGCTCAGAGGAATGAACTGCTGTTGGAAATCGAAAGGTTGAAGGCGGAGAAAGAAGCCGCACAGAAAAATGTTCAATCCGAGATAAGGAGAGAACTCGTCGATGAAAGGGAGGAGCGCGGCGTTGAAATCCGCCTTAAAAAGAAAGATGACAGGTATCGGAGGCGTGATCGACGGTCTCCGAGGAGGAGAGAGAAATACCGTTCGAACTCGGCTTCTTCAAGCGACTACTCGCGATATAGCACTTCTGAATCATCTCCTCGGAGATACCACAGGAGGAAAAAGCGTGATCAGAGGCGAACTAGTGTCCGAAGGGGTAGAAGTTCGGAGAGGCAATCCTCGCGGGAAAAGAGTCGCCACGACCGAGTTGGTGATCGCTCTCATGAGCAGGCCAAGTGCCTTGGTAAGGAGGACGTGGGCCCTCGAAATTCAGAGTGGCAGCAGCAATACACTTTGCCCTCCGAGGAGGGGTTGTACTTTTCGAACAACGATAATTTGAGATCTAACATTTATCGAACGGGCCACAATTGGAGAGCCTCTCCCCTATCTTCGGAAATCTTGGTAGGAAACCTTCCGAAGCACTTTGATATTTCCAAACTAGCGAAATTCGATGGTACACAGGACCCGGATAATCACATCGAGCAGTTTAAGAATTTTATGATCAACTTCGACGACGATGATAAGCTGCTATGCAGAGCATTCTCTCATACCTTCAAGGGAGTGGCATCTAAGTGGTACAACAGGCTACCTCAGGGCTCGATCAAAAATTTTGATATGTTCTGGAGTCTTTTCAGACAACATTTCGTGGGGAGCAAGAAATTTCGAGCCAACGGAGACACAATCATTTACTGTCGACAGAAAGTAGGGGAGAGCTTTAAAAATTATACTAATCGCTTTGTCAAGACTAAAACGGACATGGAATATTGTAAAGACTTGGTGGCGTTGGCAGCTTTCAGGATGGGCCTGCTCCCCGGGTTGTTAAAGGACACAGTGGCGGAAAGTCAGGCGATGACCTTCGGGGCGTTGTTAGATCAGGTGGAGAAGAGAATCTTGGTAGAAGAAACACAGGCTTCAGAGAAAGGGTCAGGAGAGCAGTTGGACCATAATCAATTTCACAAGACTGAATCAAGCACTCAGGTTCCTCGATCGAATGTTCAAGCTAAGTCTACGGGCCAATATCCTCCGAGGCAAAAGTCGAACCCACAGTTCTATGGCAATCAGCAAAGCTACAATCAAGGGGGACGACCCATGTCAAACAAATGGATTCGACCCGATTATTTTGCGGAGTTAACGGAAAGTGTTGCTGCGATATTTGATAAAGCTAAGTCTACGGTTAATTTCAGGAAACTGTTTCCCATACAGACACCGAGGGAAAGTAGAAGCGTCAACAAATATTGCAAATATCACGAGGATATTGGGCATGACACCAAAGATTGCATAGCTTTAAAGAAGGAGGTGCAAGCTCTCATCGAAAATGGAATGCTGTTGGAGTACGTCAAGAAGCACTCCCAGAAAAGTGCCGTGGTAAAAGCTGTCTCGAAGAATACTGACACATCCATGGTAATTTCCGAGGGGGTTGACGATTTTGACATCGAACAGGAGTATCTGGACCCCAAAGTGGGGAGAAACAACGTAAACCTGGTAGAGGAAGAAATTCTGAGGGGGAAGGTGCACAGTCTTTGTGCATTTTTCGATTCCCTGGCAATTTTCGGAGGGGACACGATCGCCGGAAATTCTAACAGCTCTCGCAAAAGGCACATGGTTAATCTGACCACCAAGATCGAAGCTGGAGTCTCCGCACAAATGCATCGCTCGCCTTCTCCCATTATTTGTTTTGATGATGACGATATGCATAATATTGCAGGCCCTCATGAGGACGTTGTAGTGATCGCGGCGGGCATTTGCTGGGGATCAGATTCAGAAAATACTCATCGACACAGGGAGCTCTGCGAATATCTTGTTTATGAGTACTTACCGCCGCATTTCTGACCCACCGGTCATCCGAAGATCCGACAGGACAATAGTGGGTTTTACTGGTGCCACAGCGGTTGTCGTGGGAGAATTTCAGTGTATGGTAGAGCTGGGTCGTGGACCATTTAAAAAAGAGATGGAGGTACTTTTTATTGTGGTTGACGCACCAACCTCCTATAATGCTATCCTGGGTCGCTCTTGGTTATCCCGGATGCACGGCGTCATCTCCATGGTGCATCAATGCCTAAAGTATGTGATCGGGAACAATATTGGGACAGTCCGAAGTAGCCAGAAGATGGCACGAGAATGCTACCAGCTAGCCCTGTCCTCCAAAGGGGTTCGAAGGGGGCCCTCTGACCCAGCATAGCAATTAAAGGGGCCAACCCCTGAGGTCATCCCATGTGATGATCCGAGGGAGGCCCCCGGATTTCAAGTCCCAGAGGAAGATTCTGCGACACACGAGTTTGCAGCTGGCAAAAGTCTGAAGATAGGGGTCCACCTCTCCCCAGAATTTCAAGGGAAGTTAATTTCTTTCTTATCCGATAAGCTTGACATGTTTGCTTGGTGTGCACAGGACGTTACTGGTGTGCCGACGGAAATTATATGTCACAAACTCACAATACGATTGGATGTCCGACCCATAGTCCAGAAAAGAAGGCCTGTCTCCCCGGAAAAGGCCTCAACAATTTTGTCGGAGGTCGAACGGCTACTAAGCATAGGACATATTCGCGAGTCACATTATCCTATATGGGCGTCGAATCCGGTGTTGGTGAGAAAGAAAAATGGCAAGTGGAGAATGTGTATTGACTTCACGGATTTGAACCGAGCATGTCCTAAGGATCCTTTCCCTGTGCCTCGCATTGATCAATTGGTGGACTCAACCTCCGGAAATCGATTATTATCTTTTATGGACGCTTACTCGGGATATAACCAAATTCGACTGGCTGCTACTGATGAGGAAAGCACTTCTTTTATTACTGGGCGAGGTTTATATTGCTATAAGGTCATGCCGTTTGGGTTAAAAAACGCGGGGGCAACTTATTAGCGCCTGGTCAATAAAACTTTCGAGGGGCAGATTGGGAGAAATATGGAAGCTTATATCGACGACATGTTAGTTAAAAGTGAGCGAGACGAAGACCACTTTGCTGATCTTGCATAAACATTCCACAATTTGAGTAGAGTCAATCTCAAACTTAATCCGGAGAAGTGTATTTTTGGGGTACGGTCCGGCAAATTCCTTGGTTACATGATCAGCGAAAAAGGCATCGAGGCTGACCCTGAGCAGCTCAAAGCTCTAATCACTATGACTCCCCCTCGAAATATAAAAGAGGTGCAAATTCTGACAGCACGATTGGCTGCTCTGAATCGATTTATTTCTCGCTCGTCGGATAAGTGTGCTCCGTTCTTTAAAATATTGTGGAATGCGAAGCAATTCTGTTGGACCGAAGAGTGTTCGACCGCTTTTCGTCGAATTCAAGAGTATTTGACCTCTCCGGAAATCTTATCTAAACCGGTGGTAGGGGAAACGTTAATTGTCTACGTAGCAGTATCCGAATGTGCTGTCAGTGCCGTTCTCCTCCGAGAAGATGATTCTCTTCTAAGGCCAATTTATTATGTCAGTAAGAGTTTGCTGGACGCCAAGAAGCGATATCTTACTTTGGAGAAGGTAGCTTTAGCATTGGTGACGGCGGCACGGAAGATGAGACCTTACTTCCAAGCCCATCCGATTATTGTTCGGACGACGTTTCCTCTGAAGAGTCTATTACAAAGACGAGACATCTCTGGCAGAATGACTAAGTGGTCCGTAGAGCTGGGAGACTTCGACATAACGTTTGAGCCTCGAACGGCGATAAAAGCACAAGTTTTAGCAGATTTTTTGGTTGAGTTCCATTCAGAAAGGGAAGAGTAGGAGGCACATGATATGATTGACGAAGAAGAATGGGTGATACGGACGGATGGTGGGTCGAACCTTTCAGGCAGTGGGGCAGGTGTCCAGTTGACATCCCCACAAGGGGTAGCTATGTTCCAAGCTATTCGTTTCGGTTTCAAAGCTACTAATAATGAGGCTGAGTACGAAGCCGCTCTAGCAGGTCTACGTTTAACTCAAATATGCGGGGCTCGGTGGATAAAATTGATCAGTAATTCTCAGCTAGTGATAAACCAGGCTTCGGGGGAGTCCGAGGCAAGGAAGGAAACACTGATACAATATTTGAAGCTGATGAAAGATTTGGCATCTGGATTTGAGGGAGTCAAGTTCGAGCATGTTCAAAGAGAGTTAAATGCCGTCCCGGATTCTCTTGCCTCTGCTTCACGCACAGAGGGTTATCCGTGGGTGTTGGTCCAGACATGCCCGTCGATCTCAATTGGTATAGAGCACGCGATGAACATCTCGGAGGAAAGCCACGTGATTACGCCTGATTGGAGAACGGTCCTCATTGATTTTTTAGCTTATGATGTTTTGCCCACGGTTACATTTTGCTGGGAGGATTGTTGTATAAAAAATCTTTGAGTCGGCCATTGCTAAGGTGTTTGAATGGGCCCGAGTCACAAATTATCCTCTCCGAGTTACACGACGGTGAAGGATCCGCTCATTGTGGATATAAGGCTTTGATCCGAAGGGTATTCTTGGCAGGCTATTATTGGCCAACTATTTCGACTGACGCAAAAGATTTGGTCAAACGCTGCGACACGTGCCAGCGCTATTCTAATGTAATTCACAAACCTGGGGTATTGATGGAAAGCATTTCGGAGGCAGTTCCTTTTGACAGATGGGGCATTAATTTGGTTGGACCTCTACCCATGGCCTCTGGAGGCAGACAGACGATAATTGTGGCTGTCGATTATTTTTCTAAGTGGGTGGAAGCTGAGCCACTCGCGGGAACAAAGGCCAAAGACGTGATCAAATTTGTTCTATCTAATATTTGTTGTCGATTTGGTGTACCATTGCAGATTACCACTGACAATGGGCCTCAATTTGATAACAAGGAATTCCAGAGCTTCTGTGTATCAAGGGGCATACGACAATGTTTTTCGGCACCATTCCACCCTCAGGCAAATGGGCAGGTGGAAGTAACTAATCGTACTATCCTCGACGGTTTGAAAAAGAATCTGGAAGGCAAAGCGGGGAAGTGGCCCGACTATTTACAGGAGGTGTTGTGGGCATACCGAACGACCCCCCGAACGGCCACCGCTGTGTCTCCATTTGCATTAGTCTATGGGATGGATGCCGTGGTCCCTCCGGAGATCCTTTTCCCTTCACATCGAATAGCAACTTATGACTCAGACACAAATGACCAGAATAGAGCATTGGCTTTAGATTTGGTGGAGGAAAAGAGACAGCGGGCACAGCTGACTTCCCTTCACTATCAAACTCTTATGAGGAGTCGATATGCATCCAAAGTAAAACATAGAGACTTTCAGGTGGGAGACAAAGTCCTACGGAAAGTTTTCCTGCATACTAAAGACAAGAGTTTGGGAAAGTTGGGACCTAACTGGGAAGGCCCTTATGAGGTCACCGAAAGGATAAAACCAGGCACATATCGGTTGAAAGATAAAGACGGGCGATATCTCCGCTTACCTTGGAATATTGAGCATTTAAAGTTGTACCTTGATTAGCAGAGCCAGATGACATTGTATTTCTTTTCACTTTCTATGTATCCCTTGGAACAAATTTTGGTGAGGACACACTCTTTCCTACCCTGTTAGGCACAGGAAGGTTTTAATGAGGTGTTTCAGTGATCCCCTTAGATACGAAGTTTCTTTGCCTTAACTATTTTTTGAGTCACAGTAACATGTGCCTCGAATTGTTGTCCCTCAAACTATTTTTTGAGTCACAGTAACATGTGCCTCGAATTGTTGTCCCTCAAACTATTTTTTGAGTCACAGTAAGATGTGCCTCGAATTGTTGTCTCTCGAAATATTTTTTGAGTCACAGTAACATGTGCCTCGAATTTTTGTCCCTAGCACTATTTTTTATTGTTACTTTATTCTGCGGGTCACATTAAGGTGTGCCTCGATGTTTTGGGACCTTCGAACTATTCTTCGGGTCACATTAAGGTGTGCCTCGATGTTTTGGGACTTTCAAACTGTCCTTCGGATCATATAATAGTGTGCCTCGAATCCACTCTCAGTTGTGAATCAAAATATCATCCCCTTAAATTGAAATTCGAAGGACCAATTGCATGCATAATGCTTGCTAAATTTATCTAAGTCAAAACTGTTCGAAGGCCAAGAACATTGGTATTCGAAGGCCCAATTGCATGCATAATGCTTGCTAAATTTATCCAAGTCAAAACTGTTCAAAGGCCAAGAACATTGGTATTCGAAGGCCCAAATGCATGCATAATGCTTGCTAAATTTATCTAAGTCAAAATTGTTCGAAGGCCAAGAACATTGGTATTCGAAGGCCCAATTGCGTGCATAATGCTTGCTAAACTTATTTGAGTCAAAACTGTTCGAAGGCCAAATAAATTAGAATTCGAAGGCCTTATTGCAAGTATAAAACTTGTAGAGTTTATTTAAGTACAAATTGTTCGAAGGCCAAATACATTGGAATTCGGAGGCCCCATTATAGGCATAAAACTTGCTTAGTTTGTTTAAGTCAAAATTGTTCGAACGACAAGAACATTGGAATTCGAAGGCCAATGCTATTGGCGTTCGAAGACCTTATTTCTCAAAGGCCAACATAGTTGGATGTTGGCAGAACTTGCTCCAAACATAATATATATAAGTGACAAATATTCATTGTTGTTACAAAACTTACCCTATCTCCCACAATGGGAACAATACGAGTTCAAGTCATTACAAAAAAGGCCCTCTTAGGCCATAAAAAAAACAAACTCCTTCAGCACTTTTATTCAATCTGCATTTTTCGAGGCATCACTCCCCTCACCTTCACTGTCACTTACAACTATCTGGGGAGGGCGAAGTTCCGAAGGGACAAGCTTCCAAAAAGGCCCCAGGTCATACTCAGGATGCTCATCATATATTTGGGTCAGCAAACCAGCTCGAGTAGCAGCGTCCCGGGCTTTCAATTTCTTCGTACATGTTGCTGCATAAGCATCCACAGCCTTATCCTTCGCCTCCTCGAGCTCTACAGGGAAACCTTCGATCCGTCTCTGCATCTGATCACGCTCTACAACCACTTTCTGAAGAGCCTCAGTACATTGGTTGAATCCATCGCAAGCCAAGCGATGCCCCTTCTTATATTCAGCTATCATCAACTCTTGAGAATCAGTCTTCTCCTTGTACAAATCCATTTCTTTTTGACAACAGCTCTCCAGCATTATCACATAGTTCTCAGAGGCAGACAAACACTTGTACATGGCGTCAGCTTGGCCCTCGAGCACTGCGTATTCTTTCTTGGCCTCCTCGAGCTGAGAGGCAGATAGTGATGCTTTGAACTTGTAATAATTTTTGCGTTTTTCAAGATGACGCATCTTCTTTCCTCTGTTCACTGAAGTGTGTAGCAGCCTCCGAACATTCACTGAGAACTCATCATCCAAGGGGACTTCGAAGGTGCTCGAAGGGGACCCTAATGCTGTAGAATCAAATTCAGAAAAATTACCACAAGCAACGTCTGGATGAACGAGTAGTGGAGGGTTGGTTCGAGGAGCAGGGACATAAGCTAGTCTTGGGCTGTCTTCGAGAGAAGCTGGGTGAGAAGCCTCAGTCAGAGGAGAGTGCAAGGATTGATAGGAAGTGTCCCTGGGCGACTGGCCACCCCTATTTTCAGCATCATTTCCACTCCCATGGACTTCTCTTTCAAGATTGGCCTCTTCATTGTTGTCAGGGGTTTCTCCTCCCTCCGACGGTTCTTCGATGGGCTCAAGAAGAATACCTTTCCCCTTCAAATCTTTTTTCTTGCCATCTTTCCTTGGAGGGAGGATGGGAGCAGGGAGAGGAGGAATGGGATTCCTTTGAGCAACAACACTTGGTCGAGGGGCTTCAGAGTTCGACGTCCCCGCATTGTCCGAGGAGTGAGGCCTTTGAGTGTTAGTGGGCATTTTGGGATTCAGTGGTTGGGTTGGTTCTACTTCATCTTCTGGAGGTTCCCCCAGATGACTCTGCGAACGGGAGCACTTGGGCAGATAGATTGTGACATCCTTTTGGCTACACCGCTCCAACACTTCCCGTTCCGAAGGCGGAGTCATTAATCCTCTCATGCTAATACGATCGAGGGGATTTAGCCTCCACAATCGACTCCTTGCCAGATTGTCATCGGTAAAGCAGAGACGAAATCGATTATCCCACTGCTCCTTTGCCCACAGGCGAAGATTGGTGAACACAATCGTAGCTCCCTTGACATAATCAGCATAAGGCTTAGATATACCGGTCATAGCTGCAACAAATAACTAAGTTTTAGAATATTTACAGAGAGCACATTATTCGAAGGCAATTATGTTTTCGAAGAAGCAATCCACTTAGAGAAATATAAATTTTCAAGAAGGTTTAAAATTCGAGGGGGCACATTGTTCGAAGGCAATTCTGTTTTCGAAGAGGCGATATACTTAGAGAAATATAAATTTTCAAGAAGGTTTAAAATTCGAGGGGGCACATTGTTCGAAGGCAATTATGTTTTCGAAGAGGCGATATACTTAGCGAAATATAAATTTTCAAGAAAGTTTACAATTCGAGGGAGAGCACTTACATTTCATGGTCCACTTCAAAGAGAGTTTGTGAGGATTTGAAGGAGTGGCTGCTGATCCGGTCTCCCAGTGACCAGAGAAGAAGAGGAACTGTTGCCTCCATTTTTTATCAGCTTCAAGTAAATCTTTGAATACCTTTTGCCCTCGATTGAATGTCAGCGAGTAAAAGGGAAAGTATGGATTTTGGGCCAAACCAGCAAGCCCAATGAGTTGCTCTAGCAAGAACTCTTGACCTGAGAGCCTCGAGGCCATTATGCAGGCACTTTAATGTAAACCACATATTGGGCCCAACCTGTGAGGGGCAGAGATCTATCTTCGAGAAGTATTCGATAAAGAAAGGGTCTAAGGGATACCTTAACCCCCAGTTCATGATCTCTGTGTAGACCACCACTTCATGGTCCCTCACAGATAAGGGCGTCTCTCCCTCGGCAGGAAATCTGATATTGATATAAGTGGGGATGCCCCATCGAGCCCTCAGCATCGTCTCCTCCTCCCTCGAAAAGTATTTATACCTAATGTTGGCAAGGGCTACCATGTGTTTATTTTCAATGCCCCGAATATTATTGCCGGCAATATTGTCTAACTCCAAGGAAAGCACAATATCACCCTTAGATTTTGGAGCTATCCGACGAGCTTGCTCCTCGGATATTGGCGTGGGAGAAGATGTTGCAGCGTTCGCAGGGCCCGAGGAAGGGGTGATTGGCAAATTTTGTTCGAGGGGCTTGTTGACAGGCTTTGTGACTTTGGGGTCCAAAGTTTCCTCATGTCTAATACGCATGTCTTCATCGGTAATAAGAGTCCTCGAGGGGGAAAACCGAGTTCCATGAATGTTCATGGATGGAGTGGAAGGCAGACTAGATACATCTTTTTCTTGTTTTCGAGGAGGACTGCCAGAATTTTGACGAGGGTCTAGGTTTCGAGGAGGGCTAGCAGAGTTTCGGGGAGGGCTCCTCGAACTCCTTCGAGGACTTGCAGATCTTTGGGGGAGATTTTCAACATCAGTTGGGACAGTTGGTTCTCGAATAGTTAGGGGAGCTTCCCTTGCCCGTTTTCGCTCATGAGAGCCTCTTCTGTCTCTGTGGGATTTCTTCCTCTTCGAACCTGACGAATGTTTGTGTGATCTCTCTTTACCCATTTCTCTGGGGGGTTCGATTCGCTGAGCAAGCTTTGTCGAGCTATTTCGCGGGGGATAATGGCGGTCGAATTGTTCGTAGGAGGCCAGGGACCAAAAAAGGTTGTAGTCGATGGTGGGGGCCGAGGTCGTACGTCTTCACCAGCAGCAACCCTTTCCTCGAACCGTTTACTAATCAGCAACCACTCAGGAATTCGACGGGGCTTGTTCGCCAGCTTTATCTCTCTAAAAATAATTGAACAGAAGTTGCATTCATGAAGAAAGAAGTTTGGTATTTATAGAGACTAGTGGGCTTTTTTGACGCATGAAGCCCGGGGACATTTTCATGGTGTTTGCCTAGGGGTAGGATGGTCCACATAGGTGGACATTGTTATGCCAACTAGCTATACAAGAAGGTGAAGAGTTTTTTGTCAGAGGTTGTCAGGGGAAGGGGAAGAGTTTTCTCACAAAAATGTCAGAAGAATTGGTAACGTTCTTACACAGCATGCTGACACAGGTGTTTATGAAATGATGTCATCAATCCTAGCACCCCTTTTTTCGCCTAAGTATGCAATTATCCGAAGAACACTTTGCTTAAAACGGTGCAGGGATTGAGCGGGCTACTCGGTTAATAACAGAAGTTCGAAGAGGTTTTGTAGGTCTTCGAGGAGGTCTACAAGTCATTCGAAGAAAATTGTAAATGTTCGAAGAATTCGAAGAAGTGGTTCATGGCCCCGACAGTCCGAAGGGTTTTGTGGAGCGACCTTTCGAGGAAGGACTTATCAAGTTCGGAGAAGAAATGATTTTGGCCTGTCAGGAGAATTATTTAGTCTTAGCAAAACGATTTTTACTAAGACTGGGGGGCTACTGATGAGGAAGAATAAAAGACAAGGGCCAGATTGTAAAGAAGAAACTTGATAGGAGAAAATAGCAAGGGAAAAGTATGATAGGAAGAAAATGTATAGAAATAAATGTATAAGGGCTAAAATGTATAGATTATAAAGATATAGCCAAAATAGGAAGAGAGCAAAAAGCAGGGGCCAAAAGATGTAATTAGACCAAATTAAAGCGTGTGGGGTCCGCAATTGTACTATAAAAAGACCACACACGCTTCACAAATCCCGAGATGAATAGTACGAGACTTTATCTCTCTACATTGTTTAACTAGTAACACTTTCTCTCTCTAGATCTGACACTCAAACATTTCTCTATCACAAAATCCTCTATCAGCAAATCTTCGCATAACAAAATCACCCTTGGACTACCTTTTAACTCTTCAGTAGGTACCAAATAAAAACTATAACATAGTAATGGAAACTACAACAAGTTCAAACATTAACTTAAACAAACAAACAATACATAACCTACAAGATGCAAACAATTAAAAACATAACATAATGCTCAATCGTCGAAGTCATATCCAAAGTTGTTGTCAGAGTCAATCCCTCTTCCCTTTCAGTATTCTTATTATGAAGATACGCTACCATATCCCTAGTGATGTAGTCTACCACCGTCATATTTTAGACGACGGCTGCTTCTTGCTTAATTTTAAACCCCAAACCAACGCCCTTGCATTTCTTAACCTCCGTCACGAAGGAAAACTCATCCACCATAAGCAGTTCAGCTCACTCGTGCGTGGCCATAGTCTTGTCAGATATAACGGGAAACACAGCAAGCATACAGTGAACTGGGAGTCCCAAAATGGTGTGGACGTCGTCGAGAGTAATCATCATCTCTCAGAACAAGAAATGGAAAGTATTAGTCTTCATATGCCACCGCTCTAGAAAAACGTCAGTCATGTTGGAGTGTGTGTGCATGTGATAGAACGGCTCTATGACTCGACCGAAAGGAATGGCGTCAACTACTGCGCATACCCTAGTTTGTGCAGCCAAACTTCATGCTCTATGACTCGGATAATGGGCATATAGCCGCATCTCTCGCTCCTGAAAAGATTTGTTCGAATTAGCATACGAAAAAACTAAACAGTCATAAAATGTTTGATTGGAATTTCAATATTACCTCTCCCATCCAAAGGTGGTATGCAGTATGGGAGATGAATGCCTCGCCGAATAGCAGTGGCAACCTGGATGGAGGATGAGCTCTAGGCTGCCCTGTAGGTGGGGGAGGATGGCGTCGTCCGCGGGAAGCGGAAGTAGAAGTAGAACTCGATCCAGACGCATGCGGTCTGGAAACTATAGGCAGCTCATCCATCGAAACTGCTGAATCGGCAGCTAAAACGGGCTGAGCAGCTTCCCGTACCCTACTCCGCTTCTTTATTCTCTTCATCCGCGAGCCATCCGCAGACTTTGGGGCGTCACCATGATCCATTACCTGAAATAAAATACGTAGAAAATGTCAAGGTTCGTCGAAAACACAAATAGTCATGCTCGAAGCGTTTTTAGATAAATAATAGCATAAACGCGGTTAACACACACCAAAGAACAAGGATAAACCGGTCCCGGGTTATTCCGGTGACAGGAGCAGCCAGTGCCACCAGTGTGGCGTGGGTTTAAGGGTGTACGCCAAAAATGAGGCGTACACCCTTACACCCACGCCACAGTGATGGCGTAGATAAGGTCCCTACACCACTCGTGTGTCGTAGGTTGGGTTTCCCACGCCATAGCGATGGTGTGGGATCCTGAGTGTACGCCCCTTGAAGGTGGTGAAGAACACTTTCTCCATGGTAGATGCTTGAAGCTTCTGCCAGATCGTTCCAACAGCCCTAAAACCCCTTAAAATACACTAGTAACCTAACTAAAGCTAACTAAACTAATTAACAACAACGAAATCAACTTACAGTAGATTTTTTCGATTCCGATTCCATGGATTAGCTCACCGGTGATTGTTGCTTCAGGTACGATTCTCCGGTGGACGTCTGGTGGCTGTTGCAGTTCGTCTGGTGGTGTCGTCGACCACAGCTACGGCTGGTTTTTGGGTGTCGGTTGATTTTTGGGTGAGGGTAAGGGAAAGAGAAGATAGGTAAGGGAAAGAGAGAGGATAGGTAAGGGTAATTTTAGGTTTAAATTTTTAAGTTAAGTTTAGTTTAAGTTTAAATTTAATTGTAGATTAAGTATATTAAGTGTAGGTTATTTCTAATTTTGCGTTTTGATTTTAGTATTAGTTTACATTAAGTTTAGTTTTAATTTTAGTTTAATTTTTTGGTTTTTTAAAGAGAAGATAGAGAGAAGGTAGAGAATTGAGGGTTTTGTTTTTAAAATTATGGTAACTTCGCGGAGTAAATTTGACTATTTATACAATTTCGTAAAGGTAAAATAGTCAAACAAAATAACTTCGCGGAGTAGTTTTAAAAAAATATTAAAGGGGACTTCGCGGAGTAATTTTGGCCGTTTTTTTAGCAATTCCCATTATATATTTTTGTATTTAATTTGTACGGAATTGTATAATCAACCAATATTTTTTAAGGGTAACTTACTAATCGGTGATTTAGTAATAATAATTTATTATTTACAAATAACAAGTTGAGTTTTGACAGAGTATGGATAATCGTTTGATGATGGCTACACAATTCGAAGTATTTTTATTTTTTATTTTATTTAAAATGTCATATTTTTTAAAATATAGTTTTAATTAATTTTTTTGAAATATTATTGGTTTTATTTATTTTTAAACAAAATTAAATTTATGAAATATATAAATTCTTTTATACTTTTGAATTTTGTTTGGTTATATAATTAAGTGTGATTGGATAAGAAATAAGTTTGGAAAAAGACACATTAATATTTCAGTCGTGGAATTACATAAATTTTGGTTTTTAAAAAATAATTGTGTTTCAGTTGTGGAATTACGTGTAGTTTGATTGTTAATAACAACTGTGTTCCAACTAAAAAATTACATGCAAATGTGTTTGCGAAGATATGAAGAAAATTTGTTGCGAACATCATCAAATTTTAACTTATTACTTCCTGACGAGCTACTCATCGTCGTGATAATAGCATTCCAACTATCTGGTAGAGAAGAAAACAATATTAATGCTCGTATTTCTTCATCAAAGTAAGTTTCAACCGAACTTAATTGGGTTGTGATTGTATTAAGTTCATTGAGGTGTTGAGCTACAGATCCGCTTTCCGTCATTGGTAAATTGAATAATCGCCTCATCAAGTGAACTTTGTTGGACACCGATGGCTTCTCATACATAGTGGAGAAAGCCTTCATAAGACTCGTTGTGGTTGTTTCTTTTATGATGTTGAAAGAAACATTTCGGGATAACATTAATCGGATGACTCTAAGAGCTTGTCTGTCAAAAAGGGTCCATTCTGCATCTTTCATACTCTCTGGCTTCTTTTCTGAGAGGGGTTAATAATTTTTTTTCTCGTATAGATAATCTTCAATATGCATCTTCCAGAACCCAAAGTCTACACCATCGAACTTTTTGAGTCTCACATTTCATTCGTCTGCAGCCATTGCTCCTGATGAATTAAGAGTTTGCTCGAGGGTAATTTTGTGTTAAACGAATATCTGAGGGACTAAACTGTTATAACCAACTCTTTATGAGAATGCTTTTAGAGATAGAAAATACTACAAAAGTAGAGAGAGAAAATAGTATTATATTAATCAATTAGTCTTCTCAACTCGTGTGGGGTCCTTTTATAGTACAATAATGGGCCCCACACGCTTAAATTCTTAATTATTACACACTTAGTCCCTACACTTTACCATTTATTCATAATTAGTAATTTCATAATACATTTTACAATCTTTCCCCAATAAAAATGCTTCTTTCCAATTTCCCATTATATATTTTATTCTCCCTTATCAGTAGCCCCCCAGTCCTTGTAAAAATATTTTTACTAGGACTGCGATGAATTCTTCGAATTCTCCTCGAAAAATACTTCCTCGCAAATTACTTTCTGATGAGAAATTGTTCTTCAAAGATTGACGTACAACACAATTTTTCCCATTCTTAACAAATATTGGAAAAAAATTACAATATTTTACCTCATCGACAACACTGACACAAGTAGCCCCCCAATCCTTGGAATTTCTTATCAAAGACTAAAACATAGCCCAACACAGGTCCTTTCTAACCCTTCGAAATAATCTCATCGGAAAAAATCATGTGGACATTTTGGTGCATTCGAAGAGTCTTCTTTGAAAACAATCGTATCAATACAATAATCAATAGCCCCCCAGTCTTGGCTGATTAAATGCAAGAATTGATCTCGTCGAACTTTCCAGTGTCAGCTTTCATATCTCAATCAACAATCTCCCACCTTTTTATTAATGACGTCATCAGTCGAAATTCTTTGTCACCAAATCTTTTTAGGGATCTTATTACACTTCCTAAAGTTTTTCATCATTCGTTTGCCTCTTCACATTCTTCCTCAGTTCTCGATTCAATACAAATGTACCTATGTTACCTATAACACCCCTAGGTAAACAAAGGAAAATGTCCCTAGGCCTCTCTCTCTCCCCAAAATCCCATCTGCTTCTATAAATACTTGCACTTTTCATTTACAATCCAAACCGCTCTGTTCTAAACTTTCTAGAGAGAGAAAGCTGGCTTATTCTCCCCAAGCCTCATCGAATTCCAGAGTGGCTATTCTTTAGCCAAAAATTAGAAGAGAAAGTTGCTGCTGGTACCTACGTTGGGCCTCAACCCCAACCTTCGGTTACCACTTTCTATGGTTCATGGCCCTCATTGGAAAACTCCTCTGCCATCATACCCTTAGAAATCTCTTGTCTAAACCAAAGTTATGATCTCAATCCCCTCGAATCTATGGGTAAAGATAAACATCACAAGCATTCTTATGGTAAAAATAAAAGGCATCACAAAGATAAAAGAAACTCTCAAGAACGCAAACGTGCTAAAGAAACCCTTCGGAAACCCAAGATCCGAATTTAACTCAAGTAATCAACAATCCTTCTTTGAAAGCTGATGTCTCTCGATCAAACCTTCCAGCCACCCCTTCGATGACGGGGCAAGGAAGTCCACGATTCTCCCCCTCAAGAATTACCATTACTAACGAGGATGTACAATCATTTAGAAACGAAACCTTGAAAAATAAAGGGAAAGCAATCGCCTCAGAAAACCCAGAGTCAGAGGCACAAAAAATTCCCATCATAGAGAAGAGTAAATCTGATGGTCCTTCCTTGGCCTCTTCTAGTCAAGTATTTACAACCCCCCTGGCAATTTCCGAAGAGCAAGCTCGGAGAATTGCCCCAAAATCTAAAGGTGATATCACTCTTCCTTTGGAACTTGATGTCATTGTGGGCAATAACATCTGAGGAATCGAGAACAAGCATCAAGTCGCACTCCACCATATCTCCTACAAATATTTCTTGCCTTCGTAAGAAACCATGCTAAGGACTCGATGGCGCATCCCCTCGTATATTACCATCAGGTTCCCTGTGGAAGGCAAGACTCCTTTGTCTATTAAAGATAATGAGTTAGTTGTCTATACAGAGATTATGAATTGGGGGCTAAGGTATCCCTTAGATCTGTTCTTCATTGAATACATTGCCAAAATCGATCTTTGTCATTCACAAGCTGGTCCAAACATGTGGTTCACGCTCATGGCATGTATAATGGCTTCTAGGATTTCTGGCAACGAATTTTCCTTAGAAGAGCTCATCGGATTATCTAGCTTGGCAAAGAATCCGTTTTTCCCGTTTACTCACTGACCTTTGGACGAGGACAAAAAATAGTGAAAGACTTACTTGAGGCTGATAAAAATGGAGGCAACAATTCTTTTTCTTCTCCGGACATTGGGAGACAGGCTCTTAGTCGGCCCCCTCGAATGCACACAAGCTGTCTCTTTTATGGACTAACAGATGTATATATTTTAACTCTTACTTTTATCTTCCTCGTATAATATTTTAATAATTTACTCCTTGAACTTTTGCACAACCATGACTGGGATTTCTAAGCCATATGCTGACTATGTGGAAAGTGCCACCACGGGTTTCACCAAACTCAGTGAATGGGCCAAAGAGAACTGGGAAAACAAATTCCGCCTCCGTTTTATGAACAACAACTTGGCCAAGAGTCGAATCTGGAGGCTAAAGCCCCTCGATAGACTAACTATGAAGGAATTGATGACTCCTCCTTCTCAACAAGAAGTCATCGATCGAGTGGAAAAGAAAGATATCATTATTTACCTTCTGAAGCGCTCCCGAGCCAAAAGTCACTTGGATGATTCTGAAGAAGAAGTATCAATCAAAGATCTTCAATCAGACTCTAAAGGATTAGCTACCAACCAAAAGCCAATCTCTTCGACAAATACTGTGACACCCATCTCAGTTTCCCCTCCACGAAAAACCATCCATCCCATCAAGAAAAAAGAAACTAAGAAGAAAGAAATCTAGAAGAAAGTTACTTCGGAGCCCATCCAGGAAATTTCTGAGGACACTGGAGCACAAGATGATATCCAAGAAATCTCCGCGGGCACTGGAGCACAAATTGCTGCAACTTAAGATGAAGATGAAGATAAAGGAAATTCAGGTCAAATGCCCAACTCTCCACTTACCCTATCTTCAAGCCCATCTTCGAATGATGATCTCCCAAGATTAACATCTTCATGCCTCTGTCAACATAGTTAAATGGTACGAGTGTCACAAATAGTCCATCGACTTTTAATTCCATTTTTACCTTTTAAATTTAATATTTTTAAATATTTTTTTGTTTTTTATTATTTCGAAAACAGAGTATCACAAAATTTGTGATACTCTGTTCTTCTCTTCTTGCTCCATACATGGTCAAACTACATTAACTATACATTCATTTAGTCTTGGGTGTGAATACACCACTTTCTTCTCATTAGCTTTAGTTTGAGTTACGATAGGTGGATCCATAACTATAAGCTATTATCCATACACCAAAGTTATAACTAGCAATGAAAAACTTACATATGACTACTCTACAAAACAAAGCACACTAATCAGTCTTATTTGCCTGCTTCTTAGACATATAAATTACAAAGCACACTAATCAGTCTTATTTTTGTGCTTCTTAGACATATAATTTTTTTGATTACAAGCAAGCACTCATATTTACCGAATAAAGAAAACCTGGTATAATAACCATGTTCAACACAAGAACAACCATAAACCTGATAAATCAACACAGATCTACCAAATTACATCGCTCATAAGATGATGCTTCAAACTAATACAAATTAAAAATCTAGTTTACCAATACTTATATTTCACTAAAAATCTAAATAATATAGATCTAAATCCAACACTAAACACACAACCAGTTTAGTCATCAATATTTCATCTGAAAATTACAAAATACATCTCGATAAACACAATTCGTAGTACATAACATATTCAACGAATCTATCTAATATCAGCTTGCGATCAACTTCAAAAAATATGATACAAAAGAAAGTTTATGTAAGCACTTACGTAAATAATATAGAGAAAAATCACACCTGAACCAAGAGATTTCTAAAGATCGAAAACCTAGATAACAATAACTTAGGCAAACGATTCAAAGATTAATTCAAGAAACGTACGAGAAATAGGTGAAGCTTTAAAATCCGATATGAAGAGCAAAAACGCTCAGATCTCTAAAGAGAGAGAAGAGGAGTAAGAGAGAGAAAGTATAGATGTAGTTTGACCATGTATGGAGCAAGAACATAATATATAGAGCAAGAACAAAAGAACAAACTATCGCAAATTTTGCGATACTCTGTTTTCAAAATAATAATAAAAATGAAAAATAAAAATAAATATTAAAAATATTAAATTTAAAGGGTAAAATGGAATTAAAAGTCGATGGACTATTTGTGAGACTCGTACCATTTAACTATAGTGACACGTGGCAGAACTAGGGAGAAAACCACGCGCAGGGACTAACTTTATAGATTTTTAATAGTCAATGGATCCTCACCAGTGATTTTTTAGTCAACAGACTAAATGGCAGAAAATGTGATAGTCGAAGGACTAGACAACGATTAAGCCTATGTTCGCATACTATATTGAGGATGTAATAGGTGTTCCCGTAGACATCATTTGCGGCTAAAATTCACTGTTAGTCCTCCATGTTTACCATTTGTATCAACCTACTCTCATTCGTTCAGTTTTGACTTCCACTCATCCCTTTCATTCCAGATATTTGTAAATTTATCCCCCCCCTCTCCCCACACATGTAAAGCCTGAGAAATTGAGACTTGTCTCCTAGTTTTGTTGCAAGTTTGGTCCCTCAAAAGTTTGGCCATAAATGCCCCTGCCCATGTCACATCAGATGCCAAGTAAACTGACTAGTCATATTTACCATTTACCATTAAAAGTTACCATTTACCATTTACCCACAACTATTATATTCGGACCGGGTCAAACCCAATTAAACCTAACCCAACCCAACCAACTACAATATAACCCAACACAAACCCAATTAAATACACAAACTCCCAATTAATCACCCAAACCCCTAATTAAATCAATCTAACAGATTTTGCGTTTAAACTATATCTATGTATTTTTGTTAAATATAAATTATATTTTATATTTTATATTTTATAATTTTATAGTTAAAATATTTATTCTATATTGAAAATACAACAATGAAAATAAATAAAATTATATCCAAACATTATATTTTAGATAAATTCACCAATTAAAATTAACCAAAAATTAAATTTAAATATACTTATACATTCTCAACAACTATTTTTTTACAAACAAACAATAAATGTATTCAAACCCCCAATTAATCTCCCAAACCCCTAATTAAATTAATCTGAAACAAAAACCCTAATTTCATCAATAAAGCTTATCTTCTTCTCCATTTATTTTCCAATGAAACATCCATCTTCCTTCTGTCCATCTATATTCAGTCCGGTTTGGTTTCTTGAACCCCAATTCCAAGTATAGCGTCATCTCAAGCTTCCTTCCACCACCAGAACTAGCCTGCATCACATAACTCACCTCTGTAAAAATGCTTTTCCATGGTGAAAGTGCTGCTTCGACTGGTGACAGACTTTGGGTTTTGGGGAAAATGGTTTCAATCTAGTTAGGATGAAGAACTATATACAAATTTAGGCTGCAAAACCCTATAGGTTAAGATGAAGAACTAAAAGTGGTTGAAAATCTATTACGTATGAAGAAGTCGCGTTTTGGGAAAGGATGAAAGTGGCTTAAATCGATGGCTTAGGGTTTATTGATGGCCATGGCTTCAGTAGATACAGGGAGAAAGGGAAAAGAAAAGGGAGAACAATCGAAGAAGTCGCGTTTTGGTGTTTCTGATTAGGGTTTAAGTGATTAATTGGGGGTTTGTGTATTTAATTGGGTTCGGGTTGAGTTATATTGTAGTGGGTTGGATTAGGTTAGGTTTAATTGGGTTCGACCCGGTCCGAATATAATAGTTATAGGTAAATGGTAAATTTAATGGTAAATGGTAACTTTTAATGGTAAATACTAAATATAACTAGGCAGGTTACTTGGCATCTGATGTGGCATAGGCAAGGGTATTTATGGCCAAAATTTTAGGGAACCAAACTTTCAACAAAACTAGGAGACACGTGTCAATTTCTCAGACTTTACATGTGCGGGGGGACTAAATTTGCAAATTTTTGGAACGAAAGGGATGAGTGGAAGTCAAAAGTGAAGGAAGGGGAGTAGGTTAATACAAATGGTAAACATGGAGGACTAACAATGATTTTTAGCCCATCATTTGCCATAAGCTAGCAATACGGCCAAATACATGTCATGTTATACATAAATAAAGGTATTTTTCTGTTGAAAATCTAAAACTATTGTTAAAGATGTAGATCGATTGACAAAAGTAAAGCATAGTTGAGAATCTCAATACCCTTTACGCAAAGCAAAACTGTGCTTGTGAAAAAGAAGAATGGGAATTGGTGAATGTATGTTGACTTTACAGATCTAAATAGGGTTTGTCTGAATGATCAATTTATCATCCTAGAATTGATCAACTAATATATTCTACTTCTAGTTATAAATTTTTATCATTCATGGATGCATTTACAAGGTACAATCAGATTTAGATGGATATGAAGGACCATAATAGAACTACGTTCATAATAGGCAGGGGCCTCACTTGCTATAAACGTATGCCCTTAGGTTTGGAAAATGTTGGGGCCAGTTATTAGTGTTTAGTAAATAAATCCTTAGATAGTCAGAATGGAAGATCTGTTGATGTTTACATTGATAATGTGTTTTTGAAAAGTGTGAGGGACGAAGATCATTTCTCCGATCGAAAGGAAATTTTCTCCAATCGAAAATCAATCAACTTGAAATTAAATCCATAAATTATATTCGGAGTACAATCCTGAATGTTTTTGGATTATGTTATCGGTGAAAAGGGTATCTAAGTCAATCAAGTACAATTAAATGCGTTGATTTCTATGGGTCCTCCTAGATCTACTAGAGAAGATTAAATACTAACCGGAAGATTGGCTGCATAAGCATATTTATATAAAGGTCTTTGGATAAATGTCCCTGATTTTTCTAGGTTTTAAGAAATGTGAAGGAGTTTAATTGGACTTTCGAGTGTGAGGACATATTTACCCAAATCAAAGAACATTTTTCTTCTCCGGAGACATTAACCAAGCCAATTTTTGGTGAAATATTGTATATTTACTTAGCAATATCCGATTACGCATTAAGCGTAGTTTTGATTTGGTAAGTAGATGGTTAGCAGATTTTCCCAGATTTATGGTGTCAAGAAAGTTTGTTTAATAATTGATTCATAGTTTCTCATTAATCATGTCATGGGGAAATCTTAAGCTAGAAATGATCATTTAGTAAAATATTTGAAGTTATTGGGAGATGCAATAGTTTTCTTAAAACATGTTAATTACAAACACGTACTTTGGGCCAATAAATTGATGGTTGATTCCCTAACTACTATTGCTTACACCGAAGCACATCTATGGATATTTATATAAGTATACCCTTTGATATTAACAGATTTTGAGGTAATAAAATTTCCAAGTCTCGATCACTACAAATAAATATTGGAGGTATGCGATTAAAAAATTCATTACTAAAAGGAATTTGTCAATTGATAAAGTATTAGCTAAAAAGCTAAGGTTTAAAGCATATGGATTTTTAGTCATGTGGGATATCCTCCACAAAAAATCAATTGATAGGCTCCTATTATGATGCCTTGGGATTAATGAGTCTCTGATGATACTATCTAAATTGCATGATGGGGGAGGGTTCTGTCCATTGTGGTTATAAAACTTTAACCAAAATGGTTTTATTGGCAGGATATTATTGGTCTTTCATTATGATGGAAACCAAAGAATTAGTCATATGATGTGATCCCTGCCAAAGATTTGCAAACGCAATACATATTCCAACAATGACATTGGTGTCAATATATGAAACATTACCCTTCGACATATAAGGGCTTGACTTGGTTGGACATCTGTCAATGAAATTTTGGGGTCGTCAAACAATTATCATAGTAGTTGATTATTTTTATAAGTGGGTGGAAGCGCAACATATCTCTGATATTACGTCCAAAGCGGTTATAAATTTATTATATCCAATATATGTTGTAAATTCTAGAAATTATTATAACAAATAGTGGCCTTCAATTCGAAAATAGAGACATGCAAGCTTTTTGTGCTTTCGGAGAGATTCCATATTGCTTATCCTTGAGCTAATGGACAATTAGAAGTTGCTAACAAGACTATCCTAACTGGTTTGAAGTAATACTTAGAAATGGTAGCAGAAAAGTGGCTAAATTATTCAGAAGAAGTATTATGGGCTTATCGTACTACCCCCCCGGACAACAACCCAAGAATTCCCTTTTGCTTTGGTGTATGGGATTGATGCAGTAACGCCAACCGAATCTACCATCCCATCGTTCTTAATTAAAAATTACTCTGAAGAGGATAACAATACAACCAAAAAAGCTGAATTAGACTTGATTGAAGATAAAAGAACCATACCTCATCTAGGATCTATTCATTATCAAACCCTGATGAGAATCAAGTAAGCATCTTGAGTTTGAAGGAGGGAATTCAAAGTAGGCGATATAGTTCTAAAAAAGGTATTCTTACACACCAAAGATAAAAAACTAGAAAAGTTGGCACCTAGTTGGGAATTATGTATTTGGTTATTAAAAGAGTTGAGCGTGGAACCTACCGGTTAGCAGATCAAGAAGGCATTCCTTTGTGGCATCCATGAAATATTGAACACTTAAGACTTTACCTTGAATAGTTGTAAAAATAATATTTATTTTCTATTTTCTGATGTATATATTTGGGGACATATTATTTCCTACCTTGGTGACATTTGGGAGGTTTTAATGAGGTGTCTAAAACACTTGAAATTTATCACATTTTGACTTTTATAATTATTGTGTTATACTATTCATGAGATTTGTATATTTTTAAAAGGTTCCAACAATAGTTAGTCATGTGTAAAAGTTCCAACATTAGTTCGTCACAATTAAAAGTCCTAAGAGATAATGATCCAAATATAAATAACTTAATTACCTTCGAGTGAGTTATTAATAATCCTAAAGGATGATTATCCCAATGTAAACACTTTATTTACCTTATAATAGAGAAAAGTTGAGTAAATTAAAGGCATTATCTGAATTCAAATGTATGGTCGAAATGAATATTTTAATTACATTCGAAGGGAGAAAATAAGAATGGGTCAGATTAAATGCCTTGCCTATACAAATAAATTCTTGGAAAAAAAAACCGTGATAATAACGATAAGAAAAATATAAAGATAAATTCATTTGTCTGCGGGCTCTTTCCCATCGGCATCATTTTCTTCTAAGCTCTCACATTCAAAGTCTCAACCTTTGTTTTTTTCATGCTCATCAACATCTGAAAGCTGACACTGGAAAGTTCGACGAGATCAATTGATATGCCTAGTTGATCTGTTAAAGGCATATCGTTAGGCCACAATTACTCTCAGACTAATTCCCACATAAATCCAAGGTTTAATTTTTGGAATGCCTTGTGAAAATATAGGACCGTATCGATTAAAGCATCCCGTTTGGATAAGGACTTTAAGATCTGGTCAACATATTCATCCACCATGGCTTCCTTATCTTTCATATCTTGGGCCTTAAATACATTTAGCTCCTCCTCAAATTTTTTGGTGAGAGCATTCTAATTTTTAAATTACTTCGACAAATGCTCTATAACATATTTTCAACTTCCAACCTGGTCATTATACTTTTGAATCTCCTTGGATCTACATAATTACAACTTGTCGTAAACAATATTTAGCTTGTTAATTTCTTTGTCAGCAACCATAGCTTCATTTGCTAGACCATTTGTACGTACTTTATCCTCTTCGAAAGATTTTTGTTTACGCTCATATTCGTTTTTAAGCAAAGTAATGGTTTCTTTGTGTTCTTCAATTTCCCATTCTAACTCAACAATAGGCTTCACAAAGCCTAACATCGTGTATGCTACAGTTTCTTGCTCATTTACTAACTGAAAATGCACGTTTTAATAGACTAGTTGGATCAAGAAATTTATTTTCAAAAGCTTTGAGATGATTCCCTCCATGGTACCCACTGTGTTACATTCATTGTAGGCATGTTCCTCTATCAATGGAACCAATGGAGAACTCGATTCGATTACTGGAAGAAAATAAGTTTGAACTGTGACTGGGATGATTTTCGAACTGGGGTCCATTTTCTTATATTTTTTCTCCATACTTTCATTGTTATGTTTTCCCTTCTTGTGTGTCTTCTTCCTCTTTAAGACGGGTGGCTCTTCGGGTGTTTTACCCACTTCAATATTTTCATCAAGTGTTACTGGTAAAGGCTTATTAGGCTGATCTACCTCCTCAATACCAGTAAAAAATTTATTTGAACCTTTCTCAAAGCCCTAGTCTTTGTGGGAAGAAAACATTTACCATTACTACTTCAATCCACTTGAAAATCATAAATGGACAATACAGGGTAGTGAATTATTCCCAAGACTTATCGCATTCAGAATTGGTCCTCCAAAGATATCTCTGAACGAGATTGTTAGAAGTAAAGCACTTGTAAAATGCATTGGACTAATTTTACTTAACTCATAAGTTAAATTTCTTGAAAGTAACTTTAGCAGCCTCCTGATAATGCTAATAAGACTTCAGTGTCGCTGCAAAACAAAGCTAAAAATAAATTACGAATGTAAAATAAAAGTAAAGATATAGATAATAAGTTAAGTTTGGAGAATTACTTGCGCTCTTTTAAAACCTTGGAGTTATTTATGAGTCATTTATGACTCATTAAATTATTTCAATGGTCTTTTCAAATTCAAAACGTCTTCAACACTCCTTAATGAAATTAACTCTCCTGAATGATTCATTTGTGACTCACTAAATTTCTTTACTGGTCTTCTCGAATTAAAAGCTTTGTCAACTCTTTTTTAATGAGTCTAACAATCTCCCATTTGAAGACTGGTTTCAACCTGTCTTCACACCTTGATCTATGCAGCAGATCTTTCTGGTCTTGTTACTCTTGCAGACCAACTGAAGTTGAACACAACTTCAGTTTTTCAATGGTTACTGTCTTTGTCAACATATCCGCTGGATTCTTGCTTCCTTGGATCTTTTCCAGTATCAATACTTCATCTTCCAATAAAGAACTAATGAAATGATAATGAAGACATATATGCTTGGTTCTCGAATGAAATATTGAGTTCTTCGCCAACTGAATTGCACTCTGACTATCACTATGCATAACGTTCTTCTTCTGTTTGAATTCCAGCTCGCTTAACAAACCTTGAAGCCATATCATCTCTTTACTTGCTTCAGTCACTGCTACATACTCAGCCTCTTTAGTTGATAGAGTTACAATTTTCTGTAACTTTAACATCCAACTAACAGCTGTAGTTCCAACAGTAAATATATAATCAGTGGTGTTTTTCTGGTGATCGACTTCACCTCCAAAATATGCATTTACGTAGCCATGTACCTTTAAATCACCCTTACCAAAGTACAAGCACGTTTCTGTGGTGCATAGTAGGTACCTCAAAATCCATTTGACAGTTTCCCAATGAATTTTCCCGGGGTTTGACATAAACCTACTCACAACTCCCACTGCATGAATAATGTCTGGTCTTGTACAGACCATCGCATATATAAAACTCTCAATAGCTGAAGCGTAAGGAACCTTAGATAAATTAAAGCAACCTTCCAATGGCGTACTAATTGACTTGGCATCACCAATGTTAAATCTCTTCAAAACGCGATTGATGTACTCTGACTGAGATAACTGCAAAATATTTCTATGCTTATTTCTTGTGATTTGCATTCGAAGAATCTTCTTCGTTGGACCCAAGTCCTTCATGTCAAATTATTTTGACAATTGTTGCTTCAATCTTCTAATATCATCCATATTTGAACCTGCTACTAATATATCATCAACATAGAGTAACAAGATGATATAATTGGAATTACATCTTTTAGAATAATAATAGTGGTTCGCATTACATTTCTGAAAGCTCTCTTTATGCATAAAACCGTCAAATTTCTTGTACCACTGTTTTGGAGCTTGTTTTAGACCATACAAACTTTTCTTGAGTTTGCATACCTGTTTTCTTTCCCTTCTTATAAAAAACCTTCTGGTTGATACATATATATCTCCTCATCCAAGTCAACTTGAAGAAATGCAGTCTTCACATCTAATTGTTCAAGATAAAGGTCTTCAATGACAACAATACTCAACATTAATCTAATAGTATTGAGCTTCACAGCTGGAGCAAAAATGTCGGTGTAATCAATTTCTCCCTTTTGCTGGAATCCTTTAACAACTAGTTAGGATTTGTATCTCTTAGAGTCGTCATACTCATCTTTCACCCGATACTTCTATTTGTTATGAAGTGTCTTCTTACCCATGACTAACTCAGCTAGTTCCCATGCCTCATTTGATATTAAAGACTTCATATTATATTTCATGGCAAGCTCCCACTTGCTAGCATCAATGGTATGACAAACTTCATCATAACATTCAAGCTCTCCTCCATCAGTCAATAACAAATAGTTCAAGTATCTCATGTTGGGCACAAGAGGTCGGGAAGATCTTCTCAAAACAGAAGCTACCTCGGTTGGCTCTAGGGTGTCAAACTACTGTCGATCGGTATGTCCAACCGAATCTCCTTGCTGAGGGTGTAATCTGATCTGCTCTGTTTCTTGATTATCTGGGACCCCTTTGACATCTGCAAATACTGACTTGTACGGCTTTGAGTCATTTGCTCTGGTTTTATGCATGTCTTTATACATAACTGTTTCATTAAATATCACATTTCTACTTCAGATAATCTTGATGTTTTTCTCATCCCAAACACGATAACCAAACTCATCTTACCATAGCCGATCAAGAAACACTTCTTCAATTTTGGATCAAGCTTCTTCCTGCCTTGACTCTGTATTTAAAATTGAGGAAATTGATGACTCACCGGATTCTCTTTTTCAAATCTCTTTATTGAGAACTAGGTCACGAACATCATCAAATTTCAACTTATTGCTTTTTGATGAGCTACTCACCACCGTGACAGTAGCATTCCAACTATCTGGTAGAGAAGACAATAATATTAATGCTCGTATGTCTCCATCAAAATCAATTTCAACCGAACTTAATTGGGTTGTTATTGTATTAAGTTCATTGAGGTGTTGAGCTATAGATGCGCCTTCCGTCATTCGCAAATTGAATGAACACCTTATCAAGTGAACATTGTTGGAAGCAGATGGCTTCTCATACATATTAGAGAGAGCCTTCATAAGACTCGTCGTGGTTGTTCCCTTACGATATTGAAAGCAACATTGCGGGATAACGTCAATCGGATAACTCAAGAGCTTCTTTGTCAAGAAGGGTCATTTTTTCATCTTTCATACTCCCTCGCTTCTTTTCTGAAAGGAGTTGATAATTTTTTTTCTAGTACAAATAATCTTCAATCTGCATCTTCCACAACTCAAAGTCTACACCATCAAATTTTGGAGTCTCACTTTTCCTTCGTCTGCAGCCATTGCTCCCACTAAAATCTGACCTCCTTTGGATCGTTACCAATCCTGATGCTCTGATAACAGTTCTAAAGGATCTTATACAAGAGATTTGATTGTGAACAACACCAATAACTGAATTAAAAATCCGTTACAATGTTATAAGAGATCAAACACAAAAGATCTTATTATCAGATTAGTGAAAAACAAATAATAACAATATTATGTTGTTGGAAAACACAATAAACTAGTAGTTTGATCAAACGATGTGCCTGAGTCTCCAGCACAATAAATCAATAGTAAGATCAAAAACTCTGCCTATGTCTCTGGCACAACAAACCAACAGTAAAATCAAACACAATATAAACTAGAAATAAGATCAAACACATAAATTGTTAACGGAGTTCAACAAAATGTGCCTACGTCTCTGTATCTGCTGCAGATCTATTTTATTAGAAAGCACTTTGTGACTCTCTTTTTTTCTTTTTCTTTTCAATACATTCACAAACCTAGCTATTCGCTTTATATAGATTTTAATAAAAAGGAGAAGTAGGATCGATTACGGTAATTAAATATCCTTAATGAGATATGTATGACTCATTAAATTATTTCAATAGTCTTTTCAAATTCAAAACGTCTTCAACTCTTCTTAATAAAATTAACTCTCATTAATGAGTCATTTGTGACTTACTTAATTTATTCACCGGTCTTCTCGAATTAAAATCTTTGTCAACTCTATTTTAATGAGTCTACAAAAACCTTTATTTTCCATACTTGCATTTTCATCCAACCTACATATGCTTGTTGTTCCAGATGAAGTTTGCACAACAGAATCTGAATCCATTTTTGGTGACATAAATGATCTTTTTGAGGAGCTAGGTTGATTTTTGCATCTTTGCTCTCGTTTTGGTGACTGTTTTGGGTCACTTGTGGCAGTTCCCCAGTGGCCAAGTAGTAATCTAACTTTTTATTCAAGGAACTATTCCAGTTATTCTTAATTGCTTTATAAGTCCTCCATGGTAAAATCTTAGCTATTTAAGCCCATATGTTTCCATTTATCTAATGGGCATTCATGAGTCTTACTTTCTCCTCCTTAGTCCAAGCTTCCTTTCTAATATTAGGATTCAAATTATTGTGCCACCTCTCCCAGTATTTTTTCCGCATATGCTACCAATTCAACGATGTTATCATCCTCCTCTTGTGTCCGCGGTCCTTTAACAAGTTAAGGATTAAGAAAATTCTGCCACCGGTGCAGACATTAAACTTATGATCTATCAGGAAAGAACTCAACTATTTTCTTCTAGCTTTTTCTCTTATAAGCTGTGTCAACTTGTCTTAGTGTCTCATCCTCTTCTGGAGTCCAACCTCCTTTTGCCCACCTAATAAGGCCATTGATCCTCCTACAATTAGAAGAACAAAAAACTTTAAACTCTATGTATTCATAGAAAAATGAACAAAAGAACTTTGAAAAATATATTTTATAAAATAAAAGTCAATTTATTTATCAATCGAAATCTCATCTTCATTTTTTCTCCATCGACAAAAATATCACCAATCAATCGTATAATTTTTTTTCTCAACCATCTAACAAGAATATCAACCGGATAAATATTAAAACCAATTACAACATAAAAAAATTAAAAATATATATATGCTAAAATAATTATCAATATGACACATCATCAACACTGATCCAATATATGAAAACAGAGATATTTATGATCAAATAGGATTTACAGTATACATTATTACTTTGTAGCATACTAATATACAGACTTATAAAAGTTTGAGTTAACCAAAACATAATAAATAATAAGCAAATTCATTGAAAAATGTTCAACTTCAAGAAACTATTAATTCAACATAAAGAAAACAAAATTAGAAACTAATATCTATAAAATAAAAAATAAAAAATCTGTTTTAAGGAAAAAGTGATAAATATTGATAAAAAATAACCATTGTATTATTGTCACATATGAACTAGTAAAACCCAACGCTCCAAATCTACGCATTAAAGAAAATTAATCGGTGTATTGTCATCGCATAGGAACATGTAGAACCCAACGCTCCTAATCTATGCATTTTTTAGCATTTTAGTCGCATACTTCTATTTTCGTTGAATTTTAAATAACCTTTTTTACTATATTATATCGACGAGATTCATCAATCGAGTGATTCTTGGAAAACTAGCAACAAATTGAATTGGAACTCAACCGTAATCATCAATATAACTTCTTAAGTAAAGACTTTTGTTCATGTTATCATAACTAAAGTAATACTCAATATATTTTTGAATAATAGTGTAAGCCAGACCTCCCATATCAGACATAGTAATATAATATACCTCATTAGACAAAATAGATATATGAATGATATGAGGAAGGTGTTGGCTTATATGTATACAATAAAATATTGTATTAAGATTAGATATTTATAGATGATTCCATTAAGAATAAATATTTATAGGTGATACCATAAGAATAGATAGAGTTAATAATTCGAATTGAAAAGATATATGGGTAAAGTTAATAATTTGAATTGAAAAAATACAAGGAGGAGCAAATATAAGAATAAATATAAAATTTTAATTGAACGGTTTCATGGATAAATATAGACTTATAGAGTGAATGGTCTGCACCTAGGGTTTGAGGACCTAACTCAAATTGTCAATTTCAATCTCTAAAATTAGAAATTGAGAACCACTGTATTGTTTGAGGATTTCCTACCCTTCTCTGTTGAAGGATATAAAGTTCATAAACGATAAAGTTTATTGCTTCGATTCATTATCGGTTTTTATCGATTCGGTTCCGGTCCGGTTCTCGAACCATATTAACCTATTATTCCGATCAAAATACTATTTTAAATACATTAATTAATATATGTTTTTTAAAAAATTGATTACTTACTAAATTTATTATAAATAATAAAAAAAATTGAATCTGATAATTTTTTATGCCAATTTAGAACTATAAATAGCATGAACATTTATAAAATACAATATCCTATATTAACAAAAGAAAAGTAATAAATAATTATTAAAAATAAATTTTAGTTAAATGATAATTTATTAATAAATTGTACGAAATAATTATTAAAAATAAATTTTAGTTAAATGATAATTTATTAATAAATTGTACGAATTAATATAAATAAAAACATTTGAATGAGATAAAATTTGATCGAGTTATTACAGCCCCTCTATAAATTTATTTTTCTCTTAGACATAAAAAAAGTTCGGCCATTGTCCGAAATATAAAAACGGATTGCAGTATAAGAAAAACATTAAATAAATATATATTATGAATATGACACATGACGAGCACTGATATAGTAGTTAATTTTAACCGTCTGAATCAAATCATGTTTAGGCTAAAGCAAATAAATCAATTGATTGCGGTAAAATTTTTTGGAAGGTGTTCAATTCGCGTTTAGGGTTTATAGTTTCGCCGGAGGATAGGATGATCGTGCTGAGAATCTTACCGCTTATGAAATTCAATCGGATCCTGATAAGTTAAAGTGATTATCGTTCTTAAAAAAGGTGTAGAAGTGGTTTGTTCCCTCTTCTATTTATAAAAATAAAAATATTAATTTTTTTAATTATTAGTGTTATAATGTATATTAAAAAAAATTGTATTGTGTTTTGAGAAAAAATAATATATTTGGACATTTGATTGGGTTTATTAACTCTGCATATTTTGCCTTTATATGTATTATATATTTTTATATTTAATTTGACGAACAATATTATCAAGCTATGCTTTTTAAAGTTAATATACTAATAACAATCTAATATTAAATTTATTCACTAATAACAATTTGAACTCTGGTAAACACCTCAAGATAAAAAAAATTATTCTATTTATTATTTTATATTTATTTTTTAATATTAGTGTTTATATTTTTAAAATATTTTGATTAGTTGAATATTTATTTCTGTTATATTTGATTAGTTGTTTTATAGTTTAAAACTATAAATTCAGAGTGACTGGCAGGTCTAGAAATCCTAATTGCACCCTAAATCTAAAGTAACGATTTTGAGGGTAATCGAAAATTCACCACTATAAAATGATGATGTAGCTGCAATCTTTAAATTCGTTCAGCCTGAAACGTAGACTTGATTTGAAATGAGGTTATGCGGAAATTCATGTTAAATGAAAGTATGTTTGTATAGTAATGTGAACGGTCTAGAGTTTATGGAAAAAATTTAAACTCTTACACCTCAAAAAAGAAAAAGGAAATATATATATATATATATATATATATATATATATATATATATATATATGAATTGAAGTTTGTTACAAAATATAACCAATTATCGTTTAATAGGTTATCGGCCAACTGAAAAAGTATTTGGTACCACCGTCTCTAATCTGTTGAATGTTCAAATTTAAAAAGAAAAAGGAACCATGCATTTTCATGTGAAAAGAGGAAGAAACATGTAGAACCGAATATCCTATTTTTATAGTTTTGTTCGAATCATGTATTTTATTGTTTAGTTTTCGTATATTAATATGTTAAAGTATAACAAACAGGTCAAACTAATCTTGGGTGCAGTAGAGCGAAATAAAGACAAAGATATGAAAGAATTCAAAAGCCATAATATTCATTTCGACTTCCAAATACTTGTACAAATTAAAGAAGCAATGGTCGATATTTCTTCGAACGGCATGGAATTAGCTTTAGAAGTAAGAAACAAATTTTTCGACCGAATAAAATGTGTAAAATTATCACAAAATTTATGCTAAAAGATTTTTAAAAATAGTTTTCCGACAATATAAATCGCGTTTAGGCTAAAGCAAGTAAACCAATTGGTTGCCGTAAAATTTTATGGAAGGCGTTTCAATTCGCGTTCAGGGTTTATAGTTTTGCTGGAGGACAGAATGATCGTGCTGAGAATCTTACAAATGAACTAGCTTATGAAATTCAATCTGTTCCTGATCAGTTACAGTGATTGTCGCTCTTTCAAAATGCCTGGGAGTGGTTTGTTTCTTTTTCTATTTTTAAGGACAGAAAGGTTGATATTTTTTTATAAGTGTTGATAATGTATATTTTAAAAAGGTTGGATTGTTTTTTAGAAAAAATAAAATATTCGGGACATTTGATTGTGTTCGTCGAACTCTTTATAAGTGTTATATTTAATTTGTATGGAACAATATTATCATGCTTTTTTAAGGTAGTATAAATCTCTACCCAGAAATCTACACACTTATCCTTATTCTCTTTCTTTTCTTTTCGATTTGAGAAGATAAATGAAGCTCTGCTGTCAAGTATCGTCCTGGCCCCTGGGTACTGTGAAGTATCAATTCTATAATTTTTTGTTGTTCTTAGTAACAGATCTTGAGATAAGAGATTAGGTGCAGTGAAATTTAAGCATATTTGAATGCATTGCAAAGCAAAATCAAAGACCTTTGTTCTTCTATTGTTCTTCATTTTGGGTTTGAACGCGAAAGTACTATACTTTTTGATGTATTGTGTTGATGTAATGTCGCTGATCAACTTGAGTGGCTAATCTTTGTTTCTAAACGTTGATATATTACACATCAGAAATTCAAATGTTTACTGGCTGACTAAATTTTGCGCCTTGAAATACAAAGATGCTCACTTTTGAGCTTTGACTATTACGTTCCGCGATAACTAAATAGTTCGAAATATTTACTCTGTTACTAAATTCAAGATATTTTTTCTTATTCTATTTATTTATTTTGATTAAAAGAATATTAATTATATTCTATCATTTTTTTTAATACTAGTGTGTGGATTTTATTTTTTTCGTTGGATACTTATTCCGGTAACTTATGCTTAACCCTTCCACCCTTTTGTTTTATTTTTATTTTTGTATGAAATAGGAGACCGAAAGACAACAACAACACCAGCAGAAACAGCAAGACCAGCAGCAGCAACAACAACAACAACAGAAACAACAACAACAACAGCACCAACAAGAAGAACACCCCCAGCAACAACAACAAGAGCAAACAGAACAACACCAACAACAGCAACAACAAGAAGAAGAACACCCCCAGCAACAGCAACAAGAAGAAGAACAACAACAACACCCCCAACAACAACAGCAACAACAACAACAACACGAACAGCAACAACAACAACAACACCCCCAGCAACAACAACACGAAGAACACCACCAGCAACAACACCAGCAGCCACAGGTTCAACACGAAGACCGGCAACGAGAACAACAACAACAAGAGCAACAAGGACAGCAACAGATAACCTTGGCGAAGAGAGAAAGGCTAACTCAAGAGGTAGTACCTCAAGAGTCAGAACCTGTCTATCCCGGTGAGAAGACAGAACTACTCAGCCAGGAAGGACCATCCTTAGAAGACAAAACCACTTCTTCAGTGGAACCTCAAAGACCAACGGTGCTATCAGCAAAGTCAGAATTGCTAAGCCAACGTCAAACTGTAGGCCCGGTAACAAATCAACTGGCAGCTCCAGAGTCCCACGATAACACAGTAGGTTTACATGATGCTTTTGTTGATGGTATTAGTACTCAAGTTTCACAGACATTTTTAAATGAAATTGATAATGTATATTACGATTCTATAATACAACGGTCTCTGGAGAACATGTCGGAGGATGACATTAATGATTTCTACCGACACGATCCAGCCTCTATGCCGAACAAGTCAACGGCAGTGGTTGTCGCTAACCGTGCGGTAAGGCCTACTTATAATGATTTCGCATAATAACATGTGACTTGTGGCAAATGCTGATTGGAGTATTACAAACAAATATCAGGGTAGGATGCGAAGTGTTCGGCGGAACCTCGAATAGTTCGCACCCTACCCTGATAGATACTTATAAATTTATTTAACTGGAACCACACATTTCGCAGCCTAAGATGCGAAGTCTTTGGACTCGTTGCACTTATAATCACTGACGCCCTCTACTTTTTGTTTCATACTAAGCTCGAGACGGTTAATGAGATATAGGAGCCAAGTTTTGCGCTACTGACACAAACGCAGCCTCAAGTGACAGAGGAAGAAGAAGAGTTCATAATAACAATGCGGGAACCGCCAGTATTAGAATACAGCGACTGGCCAAAGAAAACAAAAGTAACTGACCGTATCGATGTGGCAGAATACCACAAAATACAGTTGGTTAAAGCCTACGAGAGCGACACACCTGATCCAGTGGTATGGAAGTTACCAGAGTCCAAGTTTACATACAGAATCAGGGTGCAAACGAGTGATGTCATGGCACTACCTTTAGAACTGGAGCTGGACGTAAAGGTATCCAATTGTCAACCAATTCTATTTTCAATATTTCAAATATGTATTCTATATTTAACATAAATCTACAACTCCTTTGTTAGCTTATCGATGCTTGGATTCGAAAGATGCTTGAAGAAGCAGACTACAAAGTCCCATGCACTCAAGCTAAAGGACAACATCATGACGCCGTACTGATTTCTGGCATGGCTACGGTAAGTTTAGGTCAGGTAAATTGAACAAAAGTTTTCAGAAAATATTCTTATTTTAATATACTTTTGCTTGGATGCAGCATCAATTGAAAGCAGGCTGGCAAGTAGAAAATATTGTGGACATGGCTTTTAGAATGGGGCGCAAAAATGCCAACATCATCTTTGTTCCAGTGTGCACCGAGCAAAAGGACAATGTAAACCACTGGACGTTGCTCGTCATCGACGTCGACGGCAGGACAATTTCAAACTACAATTCGCTTCTGCCTAGGCTTCATGCCACAGACATGACCACAAGGACACCTGCAAAACTGGTAAAATATTCCAAACTATACAATTTAAGTATGCAAGCTACGAACTGAGTTCTGGTATGCTGCGAATTGTGAGCAAAACAGTTGTTTTTCGCATCCTGTCCATAACTCAATTCGCAGCCTGTCCACAACACAATTCGCAGCCTGTCCATGTTGGACTGTCTGTCATATAATTTGCAGCCTAAGGTGCGAATTGTGTTGGATTCATTGTCATATAATTCGCAGCCTAATGATGCGAATTATATGTCACCACCTGTTTTTGTTTTTGTGCATATTCCTAACACTAATTATTATACGCAGATCAAATATTTGTTGGATAGAGAATTCATACCCAAATATAGTACAGGGTGGAAGGTGAAGGTGGAAAGAAGCATCCCACAACAAAAGCGAGGCACCGTGGACTGTGGTGTCTTCGTCTGCAAATATGCAAGGGATATTATTCAGCATGGAACAGTGCAGAAAAAATACGATGCAGATATGGTAACTGCCTTCAGAACAGAAATGTTTCATTTCTTTTTAAATGACAAAGACACCATCACATATGGCTGATTCGTGTATTGCTTGTAAATACATTAGCTGCTTGTAAAATACATCTGTTGTAAATTTAGTTTTGTTGTGCATACATAAACAAATTACAATTTCAGAAATTTGAATATTCCTTATCTTATATTTCGCATCATAACCTGATATATAATGGTTGATTATGATCCTGGTATGTATGAACAGCTCGCAGCCCAACCTGTACGAACAGTTCGCAGCCTAACTTATATCAAATAGTTCGCAGCCTAACCGGATAGATGGTTATCACTACACACACAATTCGCAGCCTGGTTCATAAATAAAAAATTCAAAATATAAAGTTCAAGAATATGAACAGGCTATGGCGTATGCCTTGGTAAATGTTTTCTCCATTGAGCACACAAAAAACTATCTAATCACGTACAGAACCCATTAATTGCTGATTGGACATGGAGGCTATGTAATGATTACCTCCTTTCCCTATAAATAACACTAGTAAAACCAGAGGCTATTTTAAAACAAACTACATATTTTAAACTAGAGGCTATTTTTAACAAACTCCTTTCCCTCTTCTCTTAGAATTCAAACAGTCATGTTTTTTTCCACCACCACAACCACCACCTCATACTCAAACTCTGGTTCACTCGGTTCTCTGGGTGATTCGTGGTCATCCTTAACCGTTAACTGGAGTGATGACGAGATCATGCCAGCAGCACCACCAAACAGCCCAAACTCTGTTTTTGGGTTAGACATATATGATGACTACTACTCAGCTGACTCTCAACCATTAGAAGTTGTTCCACAGATTGCTGCTGAACCTCAGCCAGAACAGGTTCCAATGCCTCCTGCTGCACCTCAGCCAGAGGTTTGAAACAACAAAAGGAAGAGGGAAGACGAAGCTGGACCATCAAGGACAAACTTTTTAAGCATGATGGACGTAGATATTGAAGCTGGAGAGAAAGTGGAAGAGAAAAAGAAAGTTGAAGACAAAGAGGAGAAAGACAAAGATGATCAGCAAAAAGAGGAGAAAGAGGAAACAGTTGGTGATGAATCCTCTACCAACTGCTAGAGTTGGTTTTTGTTTTTTGTTTTTTTGAAATGCAACTAACTAGCAACAGTTGTTAGTTTCTGGAAATATTGTAATCCTCCTTTTTGTAATCCAACTTGTAATCCTCTTTTTTTGTAATCCAAATACATTTTGTACATCATTCGCATGTTAACCTGCTATGTTACTGAATATCATGGTATTTTATTAAATAACAATTCGCAGCTTATCACATGACAAATATCAGGACTCCTAACTGATCTCTATTCGCATCACAATTCTGGCCCTAATTCGCAGCCTATCATGCGAAACGTGCGATATAATAAATGTTTGATATGATTTTACCAATGATTCGCACCCTGTTCAAATTTCACATAATTGTACATAATTCGCATGTAATCCTGATAGATGTTTGTAACAAACACCAATGTATTGTACTCATTTCGCATCACAGGATGCGAAATGAGTGGGTACTCCAATACAAAAACACAGGAAATGTACAAATGTTTAGTTTGCTGTACAGAACAATAACTATGCTACAAAAATAAATGTCCTTAAACTGGAACATCACAAGTCCTCCGGTTATGGCCTGATTTCGAACATCGGCCACACCTTAACTTCTTGGTTGAGATTTCTCCTCTAGAAGGGATTCTCTTTTTCTTAGGCCTTCCGGAGCTTCTCTTAACGTTCGGAGGCAGAACTTCAATAAAAGAAGGATCGTTAGCGCTGGACCCTTCGCCGAAATCAGTTATAGCTGGTATGCTGAAAGAGTAACTTTCCCTATAATTCTTAACCGTAAAGAAGGGTTCTATTACAGTCAATGGATCTTGGTCGGTGTATTGTAATGCCACTAGAGCATGAGCACATGGAAAACACTCTTGTTGCCATGATCCGCATGAACATTTGAAATCCAACAGATTAACAACAGCCACAGGATTCGAAAAGACTTCGAACATGGCGGAAGAGGACTTACGTACTACCCAACTTCGGCACATGTCAACATTCTGCTTTAGCTTCTTCTCGTACTCGGGAACCAAATTAGTACTCCAGCTGAGACCTTCTTCGTATCTCCGTGAAACTTGAGTCATAAGCAAGACTCTAATCCAATCAATAAACTCAACAACTGGTAAGCCGTAATATTTTTTAATCTGATTGTTAAACGATTTAGCTGCGGTAGAAGCCATAGAGCCGTATCGATTCCCTTTTACGTAAGCCTGCGCATACTTTTCAGGTGGTAAATTTGCAAGAAAATCACTCATTCTCTGACCACCTTCACATAGAAAACCTGTTAGTATATCTTTAAAAAGCTCTTGACTAGGAGCATAAGCAAGACGATGGAAGAAACTCAACATCTTTTTTTTATACTCCCTGTTAGTATGTTCCAGTTTGGCTTTCAAATTCTGCATCAGATGGAAATAACAGTACGCATGATAGCAGTTTGGATACAAAACAGAGACAACATTAACAATACCAGAATGACGGTCTGAAATAAATGTGATCTGCCGATCCAGCAAATGTGGTTTCAAACAACCCAAAAACCACATCCAATTGTCCCAATCTTCAATGCTAACTACACCAACAGCAACAGGGAATAGTCCTAGAAAAAGGCAGATCAAATGAACACTACAACAGTATGCAAACGTTTAAAAATTATAAACAATTCGCATGCTGTGCTGGAACAATTCGCAGCTTGTCATGCGAAATAGGTGTGATATTTTAATTGATCATGCAAACAGTTCGCAGCCTGTCATGTGAATTCGCAGCTTGTGACAACTTTAAATAATACCTAGCTCAAGCTGCGATGTAAGTACAGTTTACTCAGCATAATACCTAATTCGCAGCCTGAACTGCGAAATGTGAGGTTCACAACCCTGCTTAATTCGCATCACATGCTGCGATTTGCATCAGCATTTTCATACAAAAACATCGTTCATTAACTAGATAAATGTAACTAACCGTTGTTTCCGTCCTTTGCTACAGCAGTGAGCAATGTACCCTTGTACTTGCCATATAAGTGGGTTCCATCGACAAACAACATTGGACGGCATGAATGAAAACCACTAAGGGACGAACCGAATGCTACAAAACAGCGCTTGAATCGATTTCCAGCTGACAACTCCAACTGGCAGTCTGAAGTAATATCCCGGCTCTTCAAGCGTTTGAAGTATCCGGGTAGTAAACTAAAAGAACTTGAACTATCTCCAAAAACTCCCCTCCTAGCCTTCTCTAAAGCATTCCATGACAAACGATAAGAGATGTCAAGACCGTAATCTTGTTTGACAGTCGATTGTATGGTTTTGGCTGTCAACGAATGGCAGGTCCGAAGAGAATCCTGAATTTCCTCTGCAATCAAATCTGATGTCAAATGTCTGTGCCGCTTATACTTATGCTTCTGGGAGAAAACAGGACTGCAAGTATGGTACGGGAAATACTTCTTGATCGTCATAAGGCCGGTGCTTGAGTCAATAGATGCATAAACCCTCCATTTGCACCCGCTTGTGAGCTTATTTTCACAATAAGCAGTGATCTTATTTGTTGTGTTGTGCAGGTATTTGAAAGAAAAACCATGCTCTAACGCAAACTTGCACAAGGATACCCTCAGACCGGCAGCACCTTCTTCAAAAACTTGACCCACCCCTGTAATAGCATCAACCCAACCAGTAGTAGCAAGTTGTTTTTTCCTCTGATCAGAATTAACTAAACCGTTACTACTCTCCCTGCTAAATAGTTGATCAAGAGATGGTTCTGCCAAAATCAAGCTACACTCTTTACGCTTACCACCAGAATCCTTACCACCAGAGCTCTTATCAACAGAACTTTTATTACCAGAACCCTTATCGAAGACGTGTTGTTCTACCAGAAAACTAACCCGTTTTAAACGCTCCAAATCAAGATATAAAACCAACCCAACAAAATCATTCTGGTTATTAAAGAAACAATTATTGTGATCCTCGCAGGAGTAAGTAATTAGGTACTCACCTGTGGCAAGCTCCTCCCATGTGTTCTCTACATAAGCTTGGATACTTTCGAAGCTTTCAAACTCCGTGAAAGGCACAATTGCAGTTTGGTGACCATATTTAAAAATACAAACAATTGATTTAGACATCTCTTAACCTGGACAATACAAGTTATTTGTTATTAGTCACAAAAACTAGGTGGAAAATATTTACTACTGCATCAAACAATTCGCATCCTAAGGTGCGAATTGTGTATACCTACACTATCTATTCGCATCTTATCCTGATATTTGTAGGTAACAAAGTCCTGATATTTGTCATTAGTCATAAAAACTGTGCAGATTATTTACTGCACCATCAAACAATTCACATCATAACCTGCGAATTGTGTACATACATCGAGTAATTCGCAGCCTGGCCGGATATTTGTGTATATCTACATAGATCTATTCGCAGCCTGTCTTGATATTTCTATGTAACACCGGTCCTGATATTTGTTTCGAAATACAATACTCTAACTGACCTAAAAACTCGTAATCTACACATTCAAGATAAAACTAAAGCACTACCAAATTAGAATATAACATCAGAAAACAAGGACGTAACTATATAACGAACAATACTAACTAAACAATAACAGATCACTATAACAAAAAAAAACAGAGAAAAACTCGAAATCTGGCAATGGCATCTAAAAACAGTAGAATAGAACCTATTCCAACAGAGAAAACAAATAAAAAACTTCGAAATCGGTAGGTAATTACCTAAAAAGCTCGCAACACGATTACTTGTAAGCTATAAGATTCCAAAAAGCCGTGATCAACTCATGTACGTATAAAACAGAGGTTAGACAGGTCTAACACAACAACTTAGATAAAGAAACAAACCTTTAGCAGCTTCCAATCACCGGAAAATGTGATTTCAACCCAGCTCGTGGTGGTTAGTAGGGTTAGGTGGTTAGAGCGGCTAACAAATTCAAATCTTCAAAAAGCTAGAAAAAATAGAAAGAAAACATAAAATAAAGTTTATATAGTGGGTTAAGGGTAGTTAGGGTATTAAAATAAAATTAGGTTGTAAGTGACAATAAGGTATTGAGATGGGTATTAAGTAACAATTGATCAAACTTTGGGTGGTAAGTGACAATTGAATAGTTGAGTGGGTACTTTAAGTACAATTTCCCTAAAAATAATATGCGATTTGAATTTCAATTATAGGGTAACCCAAATCCTCCATATGAGACATGAAAATATAAAATACCTCACTGTACTTCAGTATACAAAATAGATATATGGATGATACAAAGAAGGTTTTAGTTTATATTTATAATAAAATCTTGTATTGAGATTAGATATTTATAGATGGTACACTTAAGAATAGATAGAGTTAATAATTTGAATTAAGAAGATATATGGATAGAGTTAATAATTTGAATCAATAATAGGAAGATGAGTAAATATAAGAGTAAATAAATATAAAGTTTTAACCAACGGTTTAATAATTTGAATTAAAAAAATACAAAACCGAGTAAATGGAGGGATAAAAATATGTAAGCTCTTAACTAACGGCATTATAGATAAAATTCGCACGATTGAGTAGATTTTTTTTTCCAAACGCAACACTTAATAGTTATACGGCTAATGACTATTATTATCGTAAAATGAGCGGGAGTGAATTTCAATTTTTATTTACATCTGAGAAGATAATATTGCTCACCATTGGGTTGCTGCCCACCGTAAATTTACACCGGCCGCCGCCTCAGTCGTAGTAAGATGATATATACATCTTTTCAACTTACTCTTTCAAATAGAAGAGTAGAGAATAAGACTTCCATTGAATGTTTAGAATGATTTTAATGTCCACTGATTTACGAACCATTTTTGCTTGTACCGCAAAAGCAACATTCGTTCTCTTACTGCCTCATCTTTTGCAGCGACGTGAAAGGCAGCCTAGCAGAACCTCTGGTTAGCCAAGCTTCTGGCTCTTTTTGATGGACTTGTAAGCTTTTGTGTTTGATTTGTCGTCATCGGCAAGGTAGTAGATATCTCTATGGTGTAGCTAATCTTTGTTGATTATGTATTTTTTTTTCTGGCTTCAGGATCGTTCAAGCAAACCTTTCTTGATTTGCTGACTTCTAATCCAAAAATAACCAGGTCGCGATTGGAGTTCTTCGGCCTTACTGTTTGATCGTGGTGGAGTTTTTCAAGTCGACAAAGCTGACCATATTCACCCTAAAAGGTTTACATACTAGTCGAGAATTTAGTTGTACTTAACAATTTTTAGTTGTTACGATTCATACAAGTGTTGACCATTTGCCTTTTTAGATACTTAAGGGATGACTAACTGCGACCAGACATATTTCACCTGAAACTTCTATCCAAACTAGTCTCTACAAATATTTTTCACTTAGATTTGCAGTATCTAGATTGCAGTTCTGATTTAGGAAGATAGGTGCATCATTTGTAGGCTTAATTATGTTAGAAAGTCCTGGTTAGATGCAGTAACACATTATTTACATTTAGAAAAACTGGCAGGGGCACTTGTTATAGCAGCACTAGAAAGCAAGACCATATTTTCAAGGCTATTTTATCGATTGAGAATGGATTAACCAATTGAGTCCTAACACTATTTTCTTCTTTGGCCTGTTTTATAAGAAAAAGCTTCCGAGTTTGGACACCTTGTGGTTGGTGGTGTCACAATCTTGTTCTCTTATAATAGTCTCTCTTGCATTGCAGGTTGTCGGACAATTGCTATGGACGTATAGCTATTAAACAAATATTATCAGTGCATTGTTTCATACGAAGGAGGAGTCTCTTTTGAAGGTTTTGAATCCACGTTCAACTACAACATCTTATTCTTTTCATCTTCTGTGTGTACGAAGGAGTATCTTTTATCTTTGATCTTCTAGATGCATCACATCTTATACAACATGTTTTGTACCCGTCTGTCGTGCAGAGTTTTTTGGTGTACTTTTGTCTGCAAGCCAATGGAGTTTCGTTTAAAGATCTCATTCATCTCCTAAAGCCACACCGATGTCTACTTGTTGGAAAACTAGGTAAGATAACATCTCAAATCGTGGTCCAAAAGGGATTCGAAGATGTTTTATAGTTCGATTAACATTGACATTGCATTTTGTTCTATTGAAGATGTCAACTGAAACTTATTTCGGATTCTCTCCTTTCCCATTTGCATCATGTGTATGATTTTGAACATCTTTGGTTTCTAACGTCTGTCTTATTCAAGTTGTTGACAGAAAATATATATTCTTGTAGCCTCTAAGTTTAGTCTTTGATGTCTCTTAGATTCCTTGATTCTCTAAGTTCAGTCTTTAATGGTTTTTAAGATTATAAATGACACAATGAATATCAAACAGGCAAAAGAGGAGGATGAGAAAAAAGATTGTAGCCCAAAGAGTAAACAAATGGAGAACACCTTTAGTATATCTTCCGTAATTCGCCCGAAACACCAAAATCTGTACTTCCGGAACTGCGAGGTAGGGGTGAGTTTGCGAATCCTAGTTCAAATGACCTTTGGAATCTTCGTTTTCAAACGCTCGGGAAAATGAGTCCGATGATTGACGTGAAGCGTCTTGCTAGACATATCTTGTCACATAAGGTAGGTCCAGATTTAAATTCCTTGAGCCCAAAGGAGATTATGATGAGAAATTAAGTTTTCTGTCGCAGCCTTAGGTGGTGGCTCAACCGGTTTTGACACCAATTTCGGTGGTGGCTCAACCGTTTTTGACGCCAATATTGGTGGGGTCGATGACATCACCACCTCCACAGCAGGTGGATTCGGATCTGACACCACCACAGACTTCGTCGACAACTGTGGCGGCACATGTAGTGACGGCACAGCAAGCCTTGTTGCAACAAAACCTAGTAGTCCTTCCGCAACAGCTGCCATCACAGCCGCCGTGGCCACCATCACCGATGTTGCAAGAAACTGAATTTGTGACGGCAAAGTTGTCTCCACCATTGTTACAAAAGTAGCTACCCCTGCACCGCCACTGTGAGTGCAGTCTTCATCACGACGACCACCATTTGCAAAAAACTAGTACCTCTCCAACAGCACCACCTATACCAATACCCAGTGGAGCTACTCCACCACATACCGGAGCTACTCAACACAATTTCCACCACCACAACCAACATCACATGCCAGAATTTTATCAAAACAGCTAGAAGTGTAATTGTTAAGTTGAATATAAGTCTTTTAGCTTTCAAACTTAGATCACAACTGTTATATGAACCACAACTTGAAGCATTGAGATCAGCAGCTGTAACATACATACAATTGCATCAGATTTTAACCGAAATGCAAAACTGGAAGCTGAGCCTCCGATGAATAAGCTTTTGGAAAAAGTTGAAATATATTTTACCAAGGCAAAGTTAATCTTAAAACATAAATAAATAATTGCTGTTGGATTGGAATCATGCATTTTATTTTTTACTTTTCGTATATTAATATGTTAAAATATAATAAACCGGTCTAACTCATCTTGAATGCAGTCGGTCGATATAAAGACAAAGATATGAAAGAATTAAAAACCCACAATATTCATGACTTCTAGATACCTATACAAATTAAAGAAGCAATGGTTGATATTTCTTCAAACGGCATGGAATTAGCCTTAGAGGTAAGAAACAAATTTCTCGATTGAATAAAATATGTGTACAACGTTTTAAATTATCACAAAATTTGTGCTAAAATATTTCTAAGAATAGTTTTCTAACAATTTTAAATGTATTTAGGCTAAAGCAAATAGACCACTTGGTTGCGGTAAAATTTTATGGAAACGTTTCAATTTGCGTTCAGGATTTATAGTTTTGCTGGAGGACACGATAAAATAATCTTACAAATAAATTCCCTTATGAAATTCAATCGGTTCCTCATCGGTTACAGTGTCTTTCTTTCATGATGTGTTCTTTCATAATGTCTAGGAGCAATTTGTTCTCTTTTCTGTGTTTAAGAAAAAGAAGATTGATTTTCTTTTTTTATTAATATTGATATTGTATATTTAAAAAAATCGAATTGTGTTTGAGATAAAATAATATACTCGGAACAATGGATTGTGTCCGTCAACTCTTCGTGTTTTTCTCATATATGTATTATATATTTAAGGGAACGTATGCTCGCTAGGGTAATATGTTAATAAAAAATTAATATTAAATTTACTTACCAATAACAATTACAGCTTTGCTAGACTACGTGGGATCGAGTGACGATAACTAAAAAATCTAATTTTATTTTATTCTTTTATCAATATAAGCTAATTATTCTTATTCAATATTTGTTTATTTTTTTTAATGAAAGGATTTCAATTGAAGAAAATAACAAGAGCAAGACCATCTTCTTCCCCAATTCCATCAAACCCTAATTTCTTAAACAGTAAGCCTTAGGTAGCCATAGTTCACTTTCTCCAAAAGAACAATTGCTTTTAACTTTGCTGGGGCATTAACCCTATCAAACTCCATCTCACACTGATTCTTCAACACCTCCTTTACTACCCAATCCGCCCCTAGATTTTCTTCACAAAAAACATGCTTCAGCACCATTGAAGACTTGATAAAAGATCTACAGCATTTTATTAATGGCTCAAGGAACCAAGGAGAGTTTCCAAACTGAATCAAGCTCACCAAAGCCATGGAATCAGTATCAACATCAACTGTACGGATCCCCATTCTGTCACACAAGACCAGACCGTCTAAGAGAGCACGGCTTTCAGCAATTAATGGCGATGCTTTACCATAAATCTTACCAACACCAGCAACAATTTCGCCATTACAGTCCCTCAGCAAAGCACCACCACCGGCTTCACCATAAGAGGTACAACTTCCATCCACATTTAGCTTGTATCTACCTGCCTTGGGGCATTTCCATTTCAGAAACAGAGGTCTGTTTCTGAGCTTGAACTGGTTTACACAACCAAGAACAGAACCTTCTTTTATAAACTTGCCCAATGCTTCCTCTGTAGGACATTAGCATGATCAAGGCTAGAAAGAATCATAAGAACATGCTTAATGATATAGCTAGAATTAACATTTGCATTGCTAATCTTGTTCTTGTTTCGAGCAGCCCAGATTGACCACAAGATGATAGCAGGAAGGATACTGAGGATGTCACATTTTTTGTTAGCAGCCCAATACCATCTCATCACTATATGAGGCACAAACAAGTAAGTATCAATTTGAATTCTAAAGATATTGCTGAAATAGTGCGAAACTGACCAAGCATTAGGACACTGCACAAGAACATGATTAGTAGACTCACTATTATTGCAAAAGACACATTTAGAAGCCAGATTGAATCCTTTCATGTGCATAGCACTGTCTGTAGGAAGCCATTCATGTAGAGCCCTCCATAAGAAAAAGGAGCACTTCCTAGGGGTTACGGCATTCCAAGCCCTGTCATATAAACTGGAAATACTACCCTTAGATCTGATCTGATTGAGAGTATCCTTAACACTGAAAGATCCACACTTAGAAAGGGACCAAAGTAGGGTGTCTTCACTATTATTAAGTCTGACATCCCTTATCTTGCGAATCTCAGTAGATGTAACCAAAGAATTAAGCTTACCAAAATCCCAAGAGTTCTCAAGCCAAAAATCCTTCACCAATCATTGTTGCTGTCCCAGAGATTCCTTCTATCATTATCATTAACAATAGCTATAAAAGGCCTCTTAGAACACCACTTCTCATACGAGAAAGCAATGTTACCTTTCCCCAGCTGCCAAAACATAAAATCCTCAGTAACTAATCTAACATTCAGAATTCTAGACCAGACTCTAGATTTTCTTTGAGGAGGAATTGCTAGAATAGGATGAATGTTATCAGTGCAATAAACAGACAGCATGTATTTGGCCCAAAGGGAATGCTGAGATCTAAAATCAAACCAAAGCTTCATTGCATAAACATGCTGTAAATCTTTAAGTCTCCTGAGATTGAGACCCCCTTCTCTATAAGGTTTGCACAAACGGTCCCAGCGAGCCCATATAATAACCTTCTTGTCTTCTTTTGTTCCCCACAGGAATTTATTAAAAAGAATCTCCAACCTCTGAATAATGCCAACAGGGAGAGCAGTATGCTGAAGGAAGTAATTAGGGAAGGCTAGAAGAACAGATTGAATCAATTGCAGACGACCAGCAAAGAATAACTGAAGTTTGTCCAAATCCATAAGTCTACTTCTAACTTTGTCAATAATGCTTTCATAATTAGCAACTCTTGTATTATTAGCAATGACAGTACCCAAGTACTTAAATGGCATGTAAGAATGATTAAATTTCCATATATCTTCAATAATATTGAGCTGATGGACAGACATTTTATGTGAAACAATAAGCTTAGACTTAGCTGTATTAATCTTCTGACCAGAGACACATTGGTAGTGTTCCATGATAGCTTTATAAGTCTCCATAGCATGCATATTTCCATTGGAAAACACCATAAAATCATCAGCAAAAGCAGAACAAACAACATTCAACTTACTCCTTGATTTGAATCTAAATCTGTGATCCTCACTATTTAACAAGTTAAAGCTTCTAATCAAATACTCCTCAGCAAGGATAAAAAGACTCGGGGATAATGGATCCCCTTGTCTTAAGCCTTGAGTATTAGAAAAGTAGCCAGCCATCTCACCATTAACAAGAACAGAAGATGAAACATTGCCAATGCAGCCTTCAACCAGGTTAATAACATCATTACTAAAGCCAAACTTCTTAAGAACATCAAACAAAAAACCATGTCTGAGATTGTCAAATGCCTTGGTCATATCTGTCTTGATAATAACATTACCATCCTTCTTATTACTGTCAATATCAAAACAAAGCTCTTGAACAAGCAGAATCGAGTGCTGAATAGATCTACCCTTGACAAACCCACCTTGTTCAGCAGAAATGAGCTTAGGCAGAATATCAGAGAGTCTGTTATTAATAACCTTACCAAGAATTCTTGAGAACACAGTAGTAAGACTAATAGGTCGAAATTCTTTCCAACTACTAGGATTGTCCACTTTAGGAATTAAACAAATTAAGGTAGCTTTCACACCTTTAGGTAAAGCATACCCCTCAAAGAAAGCTTTAACAGCTTTGCAAAGGTCCATTCCCACTATGTCCCAGCAATGTTTATAGAACTCACCATTGAATCCATCAGGACCACTAGCAGAATCAGATTTCAATCCTTTCACCACCCAATAAATCTCCTCATTATCAGGAACCTTAACAAGACAACTATTATCATTCACAGTGACTAAGGAAGGAATTACCTCATTCAAACTGAAATCAATATCAGTCCTCATATCCTTTGCCAACAAGCCCTTAAAGTAATCCACAACAGAAGTCTTCAGACTATCCTTATCTTCAAGCCAACTATCACCCACCTTTATTCTGTCAATCCTATTTCTCTTCAACCTTTTCTTAACATAACCATGATAAGTAGCTGTATCTCTGTCCGAATCTTTCAACCATGAAGCATGAGCCTTCTGCTTCCAAAAAATTTCTTCCCTATCCAACAAGAGCAGATGATTCCTCTTAGCATCATAAAGCATAGCCTTGTTATCCTCATTGAAAGCATTCTGAAGAGCAGCTTCACAATTATTAATAGTATCTTCAGATTTCTTAATGGCTTCAAAGAGATTCCCAAAAACATTCCTGTTCCAAGACCTTAACACAGGCTTTAACCTTTGTTTCTTAAGCCAAAAAACCATGATAGGATTTCTCACCTCATCACTGATAAGCTCAGACCAACTCTCCTTAATCACATCCAGCAAGCCATCATGAGTAGTCCACATGTTTAAGAATTTAAAAGGTGCCTTAGACCTTTCCAACTTAGACGAGATCTTCACCACCATTGGACAATGATCAGAGCAGCTACGAGCAAGATGAGTGACAGAAGTAACATAAAAAAAATCTAACCAAGCATTATTATAGAGAACACGATCAAGCCTCCTCCACTTCTGACCATTAGACCAGGTGAAAGCACATCCACTGAAACCAGCATCCAAAAGCTCACAATCTAGAATAAGATCATTAAAGGCATCCATTCCTTTTTGATTTACAGTAACACAAGACAACTGCTCATTAAGGCTAGAAATAATATTAAAATCACCTAACAAGATCCATTCCTGCTGCACATCAAGGCTTCTAATGGAATCCCAAAGAACAACATGATCCTCATTCTTGCATTTAGCATAAATCACAGAAACATCAAAAACCTTTTTCAAGGAAGGATGAGTAACTTTGAGATGAACCAACTGATCAGAATCCAAAACCATGTCCACACAGTAATCATGGTGCCAGAAGAGCCAAATCTTGTTATTCATATTAGACACAAAACCTTTCAGCTTTAACTTATCAGCAATAGAACACATTCTATCAGACTTAACCAATGGCTCTTGAATAGCCACAAAACTGACCTTATAAGTTTTGACCATCGACTTTAACCTTTGAATAGACTCTTTGTTTGCAAGACCTCTTGCATTCCAATTCAACATAACTATAGTCATGACACAAGTTAATGAGGCCTTTTCAGCTTCATTATTTTTGAAGATACAGGTCCCTTTGTAACCCATAGCTTAGGAACTTTCTTAATCTTTTTTGGCTCAATTCTATCTTTCTCTCTGTTTTTCTTAGCAGGAGAAGAAGGAAGACTCCCCTCATGCCTTGGAGAATCATGAACCTCCTCACTAAGAACCTCGAACATATTTTTTTTGTCCAACATTTTCAAGGCATCTATCATCTCTTCTTCATTAGCTTGCACAGAACATTCTTCATTAATTTCAACAGAATTATCAGCCTGGAAAGAACTACTATCCTCTTCCAATCCCTTTTGAACCCACTTCCCATTCCTCAAACCATTATCCACCACAACAGAATCCAACCAACGACTATTAGCTCTACTTTTAACAGAACTATCTTTGGACACATTCTCAACTAAAGTATCTTTATTCATCTGATACTCATCCTCAACACATTTATCATCTTCATTAAGCCTGTTTTCTTTATTCATCCCAAGAAGTTGAGAAGAAGATGACTGATCGGGCAGACCTGAACTAACAAGAACCTCCATATTCCGATTAGCATTCATAGTTGCTTCATCATCAACCAACAATTTCTTACAGCTATCCTTCGAGTGCCCAATATGAGCACAGTTACAACAATATAGAGGAACTTTATCATACTTCAAATCAATCTCATAACAATCATCTTTACCAAAGTTTAACTTCACTTTCTGAATCAATGGCTTAGAAATATCCACCTCGACCCAAACTCTACAACAATTCTGCCTGGCCCTGTTTACAGATGGAACCCAAATCTTCAATGGAGTACCCAAAACCTTCGCCACCTCAGTGATTGTAGAATAATTAAAAAGAAATTCTGGAATATTAGGCAAAGAAACCCATAACGGAGTGAAGGGGCATTCCAGATTCGGGTCAAAACCAGGCGTCCATTTCAACAGACGCATTGTCTTATTCCCCAAAGCCCAAACGTTCCTAGACCATAATTTCTTCAGATCATCAAGCACAAAAAATTCGATAAAAACATGTCTAAAGTCCCAAGCAGAAAGATTGAAAGAACCACCAAAGTTGAACTTGGCCAAAAACTTTCTGATAACATCCAACGAAGGCCTGCCTAAAGCAAACTTTGCTATCAACGTATGTTTAGAAACCTATAACAGCATTTCTTTATCCCTAACATCGAAATTGATAATCGGAACGTCATCATCCATCGAGACCGAAACGTTTGAATGATGAACCTCTGTTTTATCAGTTTTCAACAGATTAGCATACAAAACCTTCTGTACTTTATCATCTTTTTCCTTGTTCAATTCTTCAAACACAGGATTTAAAAACATGTTGCAGTCTTTCTTATTGCCATCAGAGTACTTCAACCCCTCTTCCTCACCTTTACTAACTCCATCCTTCGACCTTTTCCTAAGTATAGGAAACTCCACAGTCGAATCAATCTCCAAAGGATTACTCATGCTCGAAGAGAGAAGAAATCCAAGAAGAAGCAAAGAAATGTGGCTAAAAATCAGTACTCTGTTCTTTCGCAAGAACAGAGCTTCTTGAGAGAGGTTCTTTCATTTTTTTTTATCAAAGTGAATTTAATATTCAATATTTGTTTATATCTTCGTGGAACTATTACTTTTATTTTAATAAGAGTTTATACGTCTATTCAAATAATAATACATTTTCTTAATTTTTTTATTAACTATCAAATTTATTATAAATAACAAATTATTTTAAATGAATATGTTCGATAAATTTTTTATACTAATTTAAAACTATAAGTTAACGTTATTGTATGAATTGGAGTTTGTTACAAATTATAACATTTTCCATCAACAAAACAAATAAAATAAAACAAATAAAACAAAAATAATTATTATAAAAATAATAAATTATAACATTAATAATTATGCTGGCTATCACCTGATTCTTTGTCCAACCCGGTCCAGTTGTCATAAGATGCAGGTTTTTGTAGCTGGGCAAGGGGGCAGAGTCGCTTCCACTGGAGTTTGATAGCGCCATCGTGGGGACATCTGGTTCCTGAAGAGGTTCCTTACATGGCTTCGATTTGGCGATGCATGGAGGGTCTCGGTGGGATGGAGGCACGCTGCAGCTGCATGACCAAAAGAGATGCATCGAGAGCAGATTGTCGGGAGCCTTTGAAATTTTACCTGAATGGAGTTTTCTTTTCTGAGGCAGCCAATGGTGATGGGTGAAGGGAATGAGGCAGACGCTTGCATGGTTATGCAAATCTGAGCATAGATGAGACGGGATCGGCTGGTGGTTTGACTATCGACCAGGGAATGATCCTAAGAAGTTCTTTTGGGACCGTTATTAGGTTGAGAAGCAGGATGCATGGGGAAGCATGGTCCGAGGTATGGAGGTCGAAAGAGGAGACGACTTGGGCAGTTTGCTGGAAGGTGTAGCTTTAGAGAGTTTGAATGGTTGTGGTTAAGATGTTGGAAGAACTCGAAGCATAAGGGTTTTGGTGAGAGGTGGTTAAGAGATTGAAAGAGTATTTGCTAGAGACAGTAGGGTAAGATTTGTTTGCGTTAGGGTTTGGGTTTGGGTTTGAACACAGGTTTTCTGTTTGCATGAAACAGAGGTCTGGAAGGGTGGTTTGGTGAGAGCCAGTAGTAATTTTCAGGTGTCGGGTTGCATGAGGGGATAGATGGTAACGAGGGGGGGGGGATGAGGGTAGGGTTTGTCCGAGGGTGGGGAGGCTGCATGAAATTATTGGGGAGCTGCATGCAGAGATATAGTTAGCGGAGGTAAGGGAAGAGAAGATGAACATCAAGGTTTGACCAGGAGGGGCTTATCCTAGGCCCGGGATAGGCGCTAAGTCGCTGCCATGGTGCAGAACCGGCTTTGAGGTGGAACCTGGTGAAGAATCAGAAGGGGTTTCCATATGGGAACGTTGGGTTCTTGTTTCGACCCTGGTGAGGAGAGGAGTAAGAGATGAAGGCTTGGATAGTTTCAGGGAGATAGTGAGGACATGCTTGAAAATAATTTCAAGCATGTTTAAATTTTTTAAGAGATAAAACCTATCACTCCAAAGCTTATCCCAAAATAGTTCAGCATAGGCTTTGAGATATGTGTATCTTAATTTCACACTGATAAAATCGTATATTATGGATGACCATGCGATGGATCCTATGGATCAGGAGTTATCGAGTAATCTTTTAATGTTTCGAATTATAAGATTTCATACTGTTTTGTTTTATATATTGATGGATTTTAGGACTTACACATCTCTCTGTACTTCATTTTGAGATAAAATCATTTGTCATCCATTTTTTTATTATGGAGATTTGAATTTTATATCTATTTAATATGGTCTCACTATTTGCCATCAAAATAATTTATAAAATGTTGATATAAAATCGGATTCAACTATATTAATTGACATGCTTGAATGTGCCTTGGTTCTTGAAACCTTTCATAAGTTGTTGTTGTTGAAAACTAATTTGCTTATTTATGACTACAAAACATAAAATACTCTATTTTTTTCTTCTAAAGATAAAGTATCTCATAATTTAAGATACTCTGTTTTTATAGTAAAAATATATATAAATAGTAAAAAATATTGATTTAAGGAGTAAAAATAGAATTAAAGTCGAAATATTATATGTGCATTGTTACCCAAATTGACTTTAGTTCCACGTGGAAGCTCCATGAGAGAGATCATGCATTATGGACTAAGTTTATAAAAATTGCCAAGTCGATGGATCTTGACCGAAAGTTTTGAAGTTTTAGGACTAAATGAAATAAAATGTTATATATTTTTTATCTGGCAAAGTGGACGCTCCAGTAGAGACTCTTGGTTCGGTTATATTGGAGCTTAGTTTCTATTAATCATAAAGGAAAAATTATTATATTTTTTATCTGAGAATTTACATATGTTTGCAGGCTTAAATCGTTGTCTAGTCCTTCGACTATCACGTTTTCTCCATTTAGTCCATCGACTAAAAAATCACGGGTGAGGGTCCCTTGACTATTGAAAATCTATAAAGTTAGTTCCCGCGCGTGGTTTTCTTCCTGGTTCCGCCACATGTCATCATAGTTAAATGGTACGAGTCTCACAAATGGTCCATCGAATTTTAATTCCATTTTTTACCTTTTAAATTTAATATTTTTTAAATATTTTTTTATTTTTTATTTTTTATTATTCCGAAAACAGAGTATCGCAAAATTTGTGATACTTTGTTCTTCTGTTCTTGCTCCATACATGGTCAAACTACATTAACTATCCGTTCATTTAGGCTTGGGTGTGAATACACTACTTTCTTCTCATTAGCTTTACTTTGAGTTGCGGTAGGTGGATCCATAACTACAAGCTATTATCCATACACCAAAGTTATAACTAGCAACGAAAAACCTACATATGACTACTCTACAAAACAAAGCACATTGATCAGTCTTATTTGCCTGCTTCTTAGACATATAAATTTTTCGATTACAAGCAAGCACTCATATTTACTGACTAAAGCAAACCTGGTATCATAACTATGTTCAATACAAGAACAACCATAAACCTGATAAATCGACACAGATCTAACAAATTACATCGCTCATGAGATGATGCTTCAAACTAAAAATCTAGTTTACCAATACTTCTATTTCACTACAAATCTAAATAACATAGATCTAAATCCAACACTAAACACACAACCAGTTCAGTCATCAATCTTTCATCTGAAAATTACAAAATACATCTCGATAAGCACGAATCACAGTACAGAACATATTCAATGAATCTATTTAATATCAGCTTGCGATCAACTTCAAAAAAGATGATACAAAAGAAAGTTTATGTAAGCACTTACAGAAAGAACATAGAGAAAAATCACACCTGAACCAAGAGATTTCTAAAGATCGAAAACCTAGATAGCAATAACAGTTGAAGCTTTAAAATCCGATATGAAAAGAAAAAACACTCAGATCTCTAGAGAGAGAAAAGAGGAGTAAGAGAGAGAAGGTATAGATTTAGTTTGACCATGTACGGAGCAAGAACAGAATATATGGCGCAAGAACAAAAGAACAGACTATCGCAAATTTTGCGATACTCTGTTTTCAAAATAATAAAAAAAATGAAAAATAAAAAGAAATATTAAAAAATGTTAAATTTAAAGGGTAAAATGGAATTAAAAGTCGATGGACTATTTGTGAGACTCGTACCATTTAACTATGGTGACACGTGGCAGAACCAGGGAGGAATCCATGCGCGGGGACTAACTTTATAGATTTTCAATAGTCAAAGGATCCTCACCCGTAACTTTTTAGTCGAGGGACTACATGGCAGAAAACGTGATAGTCGAAGGACTAGACAACGATCAAGCCTATGTTCGCATACTATATTTAGGATATAATAGGTGTTTACCAGTTGTATCAACCTACTTTCATTCCTTCACTTTTGACTCCCACTCATCCCTTTCGTCCAAAAATTTGTAAATTTAGTCCCCCGCACATGTGAAGCCTGAGAAATTGAGACTTGTCTCCTAGTTTTGTTGTAAGTTTGGTCCCTCAAAATTTTCTCCATAAATACCTCTGCCCATGCTACATCAGATGCCAAGTAAGTTGACTAGTCACATTTACCATTTACCATTAAAAGTTACCAATTACCATTTACCCACAACTATTATATTTGGACCGGGTCAAACCCAATTAAACCTAACCCAACCCAACTCACTAAAATATAACCCAACCCGAACCCAATTAAATACATAAACCCCCAATTAATCACCCAAACCCCTAATTAAATCAATCTAACAGATTTTGCGTTTGAACTGTATCTATGTATTTTGGTTAAATATAAATTATATTTTATATTTTATAGTTAAAATATTTATTCTATATTAAAAATACAACGATGAAAATAAATAAAATTATATCCAAACATTATATTTTAGATAAATATACCAATTAAAATCAACAAAAAATTAAATTTAAATATACCTATACATTCTCAACAGCTATTTTTTTACAAACAAACAATAAATGTATTAAAAACCCCAATTAATCACCCAAACCTTTAATCAAATCAATCTGAAACAAAAACCCTAATTTCATCGACAAAGTTTATCTTCTTCCCCATTTCTTTTCCAATTAAACATCCATCTTCCTTCTGTTCATCTATATTCAGTTCGGTTCGGTTTCTTGAACCCCAATTCCAAGTATAGGGTCATCTTAAGCTTCATTCCACCATCAGAACTGGCCTACATCACATAACTCACCTCTGTAAAAATGTTTTTCTATGGTGAAAGTGCTGCTTCTACTGGTGACAGACTTCGGATGGATGAAGAACTGGATACGAATTTAGGTTGCAAAATCCTATAGGTTAAGATGAAGAACATAAAGTGGCTGAAATCTATGATGGATGAAGAAGTCGCGTTTTGGGAATGGATGAAAGCGGTTGAAATTGATGGCTTAAGGTTTATTGATGGTCATGGCTTCAGTAGAGACAGAGAGAAAGGGAAAGGAAAAGGGAGAACAATCGAGGAAGTCGCGTTTTGGTGTTTCTCATTAGGGTTTGGGTGATTAATTGGGGGTTTGTGTATTTAATTGGGTTCGGGTTGGGTCATATTAAAGTGGGTTGGGTTAGGTTAGTTTTAATTGGGTTCGACCTGGTCCGAATATAATAGTTATAGGTAAATGGTAAATTTTAATGGTAAATGGTAAATATGACTAGGAAACTTACTTGGCATCTGATGTGGCATGGGAAGGGGTATTTATGGCCAAACTTTTGGGGGATCAAACTTGCAACAAAACTAGGAGACACGTGTCAATTTCTCAGGCTTTACATGTGCGGGGGGACTAAATTTGCAAATTTCTGGAACGAAAGGGATGAGTTGAAGTCAAAAGTGAAAGAAGGGGAGTAGGTTAATACAAGTGGTAAACATGGAGGACTAACTATGATTTTTAGCCCATCATTTTCCATAAGCTAGCAATACAGCCAGATACATGTCATGTTATACATAAATAAAGGTATTTTTCTGTTGAAAATCTAAAGCCACTGTTAAAGAGGTAGATCGATTGACAAAAGTAAAGCATAGTTGGGAATCTCAATACCCTTTACGGAAAGCAAAACCGGTGCTTGTGAAAAAGAAGAATGGGAATTGGTGAATGTATGTTGACTTTACAGATCTAAATAGGGTTTGTCTGAATGATCAATTTATCATCCTAGAATTGATCAAGTAATAAATTCTACTTCTAGTAATAAATTTTTATCATTCATGGATGTATTTACAGGGTACAATCAGATTTAGATAGATATGAAGGACCATAATAGTACTACGTTCATAATAGGCAGTGGCCTCACTTGCTATAAACTTATGCCCTTAGGTTTGGAAAATGTTGGGGACACTTATTAGTGTTTAGTAAATAAAGCCTTCGATAGTCAGAATGGAAGAATTGTTGAGTTTTACATTGATGATATGTTTTTGAAAAGTGTGAGGGACGAAGATCATTTCTCCGATCGAAAGGAAATTTTCTCCAATCGAAAATCAATCAACTTGAAATTAAATCCATAAATTATATTTGGAGTACAATCCTGAATGTTTTTGGATTATTTTATCGGTGAAAAGGGTATTCAAGTCAATCAAGTACAATTAAATGCGTTGATATTATTGGCTCTTCCTAGATCTACTAGAGAAGATTAAATACTAACCGGAAGATTGGTTGCATAAACATATTTATATAAAGGTCTTCGGATAAATGTACCTGATTTTTCTAGGTTTTAAGAAATGTGAATGAGTTCAATTAGACTTTCGAGTGTGATGGCATATTTACCCAATTCAAAGAACATTTTTCTTCTCCAGAGACATTAACCAAGCCAATTTTGGGTGAAATATTGTACATTTACTTAGCAATATCCGATTACGCATTAAGCGTAGTTTTAATTTGGGAAGTAGATGGTTAACAGACTTTCCCAGATTTATAGTATCAAGAAAGTTTGTTTAATAATTGATTCACAGTTTCTCATTAATCATGTCATGGGGAAATCTTAAGCTAGAAATGATCATCTAATAAAATATTTGAAGGTATTGAGAGATACAATAGTTTTCTGAAAACATGTTAAGTACAAACACATACTCTAGGCCAATAATTTTATGGTTGATTCCCTAACTACTATTGCTTACACCTAAGCACATCTGTGGATATTTATACAAGAATAACCTTCGATATTAACAGACTTTAAGGTAATAAAATTTCCAAGTCTCGACCACTACAAATAAATATTGGAGGTATGCGATTAAAAAATTCATTACTAAAGGGACTTTGTCAATTGATAAAGTATTGGCTAAAAAGCTAAGGTTTAAGCATATGGATTTTTAGTCATGGGGGATATCCTCCACAAAAAATCAATTGATAGACTCCTATTATGATGCCTTGGGATTAATGAGTCTTTGATGATACTATCTAAATCGCATGATGGGGGAGGGTTTTGTCCATTGTGGTTATAAAACTTTAACCAAAATGGTTTTATTGGCAGTATATTATTGGCCTTTCGTTATGACGGATACCAAAGAATTATTCCTATGATGTAATCCCTGCCATAGATTTGCAAACTCAATATATATGCCAACAATGCCATTGGTGTCAATATCTGAAGCATTACCCTTCGACATATAAGGGCTTGACTTGGTTGGACTTCTGTCAATGGAATTTGGGGGTCGTCAAACAATTATCATAGTAGTTGATTATTTTTCTAAGTGGGTGGAAGCCAAACATATCTCTGATATTACGTCCAAAGCGGTTATAAATTTATCATATCTAATATATGTTGTAAATTCATGAAACTATTATAACAAATAGTGGCCTTCAATTCGAAAATAGAGACATGCAAGATTTTTGTGCTTTCAGAGAGATTCCATATTGTTTATCCTCAAGCTAATGGACAAATAGAAGTTGCTAACAGGACTATCCTAACTAGTTTGAAGTAATATTTAGAAATGGTAGCGGAATTTGGCTAAATTATTTACAAGAAGTATTATGGGCTTATCGTACTAACCCTGGATAACAACCCAAGAATTCCCTTTTGCTTTGGTGTATGGGATTGATGTAGTAACGCCAACCGAATCCACCCTCCCATCGTTCTTAATTAAAAATTATTTTAAAAAGGATAACAATACAACCAAAATCGCTGAATTAGACTTGATTGAAGAAAAGAGAACCATGCCTCATCTAAGATCTATTCATTATCAAGCCCTGATGAGAATCAAGTAAGCATCTCGAGTTTGAAGGAGGGAATTCAAATTAGGCGATAGCGTTCTGAAAAATGTATTCTTACACACCAAAGATAAAAGACTAGGAAAGTTGGCACCTAGTTGGGAATGATGTATTTGGCTATTAAAAGAGTTCAGTGTGGTACCTACCGATTAGCAGATTAAGAAGGCATTCCTTTGTGGCATCCATGAAATATTAAACACTTAAGACTTTACCTTGTATAGTTGTAAAAATAATATTTATTTTCTATTTTCTTATATATATATTCGGGGACATATTATTTCCTACCGTGGTGACTTGGAGATGTTTTAATGAGGTGTCTAAACCACTTGAAATTTATCATATTTTGACTTTTATAATTCTTGTGTTATACTATTCATGTGATTTGTATATTTTTAAAAGGTTCCAATAATAGTTGGTCATATGTAAAAGTTCCAACATTAGTTCGTCATAATTAATAGTCCTAAGGGATAATAATCCAAATATAAATAACTTAATTACCTTCGAGTGAGTTATTAATAATCCTAAAGGATGATTATCCGAATGTAAACATTTTATTTACCTTATAATAGAGAAAAGTAGACTAAATTAAAGGCATTATCTGAATTCAAATGAATGGTCAAAATGAATATTTTAATTACATTCGAAGGGAGAAAATCAGAATGGGTCAGATTAAATGCCTTGCCTATACAAAGAAATTCTGGAAACAAACGGTGAAAATAACGATAATAAAAATATAAAGATAAAATCATTTGCTTGCGGGCTCTTTCCCATCAGCATTGTCTTCTTCTAAGCTCTCACATTCAAGGAGATTTAATTACCGTAATCGTTTCTTCTTCTCTTTTCTATTAAAATCTATATAAAGTGAATAACTAGGTTTGTGAATGTATTGAAAACAAAAAAGAAAAAAGAGTCACAAAGTCCTTTCTAATAAAATAGATATACAACAGATTTGGAGACGTAGGCACAGTTTGTTGAACTCCGTTAACAATTTATATGTTTGATCTTATTTCTAGTTTATATTGTGTTTGATTTTACTGTTGGTTTGTTGTGCCAGAGAAATAGGTACAGTGTTTGATCTTACTATTGATTTATTGTGCTGGAGACATAGGCACATCGTTTGATCGAACTGTTAGTTTATTGTGTTTCCCAACAACATAATATTGTTGTTATTTGTTTTTCACTAATCTGATAATAAGATCTTTTATTTTTGATCCCTTATAGCACTGTAACAGATTTTCAATTCAGTTATTGGTGTTGTTCATAGTCAAATATTTTGTATAAGATCCCTTAGAAATGGTATCAGAGCATCAAGAGTGGCAACGATCCAAAAGAGGTCAGATTTTAGTGGAGCAATGGCTGCATACGAAGAAAAGGTGAAACTCAAAAAGTTGATGGTGTAGACTTTGGAGTCTGGAAGATGCATATTGATGAATATTTGTACTAGAAAAAAAATTATCAACCCCTCTCAGAAAAGAAGCCAGAGAGTATAAAAGATGAAGAATGGACCCTTATTGACAAACAAGCATTTGAGTTATCCGATTGACGTTATCCCGCAATGTTGCTTTCAACATCGTAAGGGAACAACCACGACGAGTATTATGAAGGCTATCTTTAGTATGTATGAGAAGCCATCGGCTTCCAACAAAGTTCACTTGATGAGGTGTTCATTCAATTTGCGTATGATGGAAGGAGCATCTATAGCTCAACACCTCAATGAACTTAATAAAATAACAACCCAATTAAGTTCAGTTAAAATTGATTTTGATGAAGATATACGAGCATTAATATTATTGTCTTCTCTACCATATAGTTGGAATGCTACTGTCACGGTGGTGAGTAGCTCGTCAAGAAGAAAAAGTTTGAAATTTGATGATGTTCGTGACCTAGTTCTCAATAAAGAGATTTGAAGAAGAGAATCAGGTGAGTTATCAATTTCCTCAGTTTTAAATACAAAGTCAAGAGGAAGATATTCAACCACAGGGTATGGACGCAGTAAATCAAACTACCGAGGTAGATCAAGAGACCAGAGTTCCAAGTCTAGGAATCCTAAAAATTTCCAATGGTCAAGAAATATCGAGTGTTGGAACTGTGGGAAGACCAGGCACTATAAATTTCAGTGCAAGAGAGAACCAAAAGACTAGGTGAAGAAGACATAGGCAAATATCACTTCAGAAAGAGATGATACGTTACTACTTTCTTTAGAAAGCAAGGAAGAGTCTTGGGTTCTAGACTCTAGAGGATCGTTCCATGCTACTTCGAAGAAAGAATTCGTCGAGAGGTATGTCCCTTGTAAACTTGGAAATGTATATCTTGTCAATGACCAACCTTGTTATATTATTGGTAAAGATATTGTGAAGATTAAGTTGAATGGGTCTGTCTGGGAATTAAAATATGTCAGGCATATCCCCGATCTAAGAAAGAACTTAATCTCAGTACGGCAGTTGGCTAGCAAAGGCTACACTATGATCTTCCACGGTGACAACTGGAATATTTCATCGGGATTAATGACGGTTGCTCGCAGAAAGAAGAACAGTAATCTCTACAAGACAAAATAGACGAGATGTTCAATTGCAATAGGAGCAGGAAACGAAAATCCAAATATTTGGCACCAGAGGCTTGGCCACATGAGTAAGAAAGGTATGCAAGTTATATACTCGAAAGGAAATATTCCAGGTCTTTAGTAAATTAATATAGACATGTGCGAAGATTTCATATTTGGAAAACAAAAAAGGGTCAACTTTCAGACAAGTGGAAGAACCCCAAAGAAAGAAAGGTTATAGCTTGTTCACTCTTATGTTTGGGGACCAACAACTGTTTCATCTATAGGACAGAAACACTACTTCGTGACTTTTATCGATGATCATTCGCGAAAGGTATGGGTTAATTTTCTATAGCATAAATCTGAATTATTTGATGTTTTTAGGAGATGGAAATTTATGGTTGAGAATGAGACAGGTATGAAGATTAAAAAACTCATAAACAATAATAGCGGTGAAAATAAGGACACCAGATTCAAGAAATTTTGTTATGAGCATGGTATCCGAATGGAGAGAACTGTGCCAGGTACGCCTCAACAAAATGGAATTGCCGAACGTATGGATAGAACGTTGACAGAAAGAGGCAGAAGCATTTGTATACAATCCGGTGTATCGAAGCAGTTCTGGGCAGAAGCAGTCAACACATCGACTTACCTGGTTAACCGAGAGCCATCGGTTCCCTTAGAGCATAGAATACCCGATGAGGTATGAAGTTGTAAGAAGATAAAATTATCATATCTAAGATTTTTTCGTTGTACGACATATATTCATATTAGTAATCAAGGCATGAACAAGCTTCATCCAAAATCGAAGAAGTGTTTTTTGATCGGCTATGGTAAGATGAGTTTGGTTATCGTGTTTGGGATGAGAAAAACATGAAGATGATCCGAAGTAGAGATGCAATATTCAATGAAACAATTATGTATAAAGACAGGCATAAAACCAGAGCAAATGACTCAAAGCCATACGAGTCAGTATTTGCTGATGTCAAGGGGCTCCCAGATTATCAAGAAACAAAGCAGATCAGATTACATCCTCAGCAAGGAGATTCGTTTGGACATACCGATCGACAGCAGTCTCACACCCTAGAGCCAACCGAGATAGCTCCTGTTTTGAGAAGATCTTCCCGACCTCCTGTGCCCAACATGAGATACTTGAACTATCTGTTACTGACTGATGGATGGGAGCTTGAATGTTATGATGAAGTTTTTCATACCAATGATGCTAACAAGTGGGAGCTTTCCATGAAATATAATATGAAGTCTTTAATATCAAATGAGGCATGGGAACTAGTTGAGTTAGTCATGGGTAAGAAGGCACTTCATAACAAATAGATATACCGGGTGAAAGATGAGCATGACGACTCTAAGAGATACAAAGCCTGACTAGTTGTCAAAGTATTCCAACAAAAGGAAGAAATTGATTACACCGACATTTTTGCTCCAGTTGTGAAGCTCAATACTATTAGATTAGTGTTGAGTATTGTTGTCATTGAAGACCTTTATCTTGAACAATTAGATGTGAAGACTGCATTTCTTCAAGTGGACTTGGATGATGAGATATATGTATTAACCAGAAGGTTTCTTATAAGAAGGGAAAGAAAACATGGTATGCAAAGTCAAGAAAAGTTTGTATGGTCTAAAACAAGCTCCAAAATAGTGGTACACGGAATTTGACGGTTTTATGCACAAAGAGAGCTTTCAGAAATGTAATGCGAACCACTATTATTATTTTAAAATATGTAATTCCAATTATATCATTTTGTTACTCTATGTTGATGATATATTAGTAGGAGGCTCAAATATAGATGATATTAGAAAATTGAAGCAACAATTGTCAAAAGAATTTGACTTGAAGGACTTGGGTCCGACGAAGAATATTCTTGGAATGCAAATCACAACAAATAAGAATAGAAAAGTTTTGCAGTTATCTCAGTCAGAGTACATCAATCGCGTTTTGAAGAGATTTAACATTGGTGATGCCAAGCCAGTTAGTACACCATTGGCAGGTTACTTTCATTTATCCAAAGGATCAATCCCCTCAGATGGAGGAAGAAAAAGACTTCATGGCTAAGGTTCCTTATACCTCAGCTATTGGGAGTTTGATGTATGCGATGGTCTGTACAAGACCAGACATTATTCATGCAGTGGGAGTTGTGAGTAGGTTTATGTCAAACCCCGAGAAAATTCATTCGGAAACTATCAAATGGATTTTGAGGTACCTACTAGGCACCACAGAAAAGTGCTTGTACTTTGGTAAGGGTGAGTTAAAGGTACAAGGCTACGTAAATGCATATTTTGGAGGTGAAGTCGATCACCGGAAAAGCACCACCGATTATATATTTACTGTTGGAATTAAAGTTGTTAGTAGGATGTCAAAGTTACCGAAAATTGTCACTCTATCAACTAAAAAGGCTGGGTATGTGGCATTGACTAAAGTCAGTAAAGAGATGATATGGCTTCAAGGTTTGTTAACCGAGCTGGGATTCAAACAGAATAAGAACGTTATGTATAGTAATAGTCAGAGTGCAATTCAGTTGGCGAAGAACTCAACATTTCATTCGAGAACTAAGCATATATGTCTTCATTATCATTTCATAAGTTCTTTATTGGGAGATGAAGTACTAAACTAGAAAATATCCAAGGAAGCAAGAATCCAGTGGATATGTTGACAAAGTCAGTAACCATTCAAAAACTGAAGTTGTGTTCAACTTCAGTTGGTCTGCAAGAGTAACAAGACCAGAAAGATCTGCTGCATAGATCAAGGTGTGAAGACAAGTTGAAACTAGTCTTCAAGTGGGAGATTATTAGACTCATTAAAAGAGACTTGACGAAGCTTTTAATTCGAGAAGACCAGTGAAGAAATTTAGTGAGTCACAAATGACTCATTAAAGAGAGTTAATTTCGTTAAGGAGAGTTGAAGACGTTTTGAATTTGAAACGACCATTGAAATAATTTAATGAGTCATAAATGACTCCAAGGTTTTAAAATAGCGTAAGTAATTTTGAGTTAACCAAAACATAACACAAAAACAACTAATCGTTGTATTGTCTTCGCATATTAACAGGTAGAACCCAACACCCCCAATCTACGAGTTTCTGAATTTTGTATTCCCGTAGTTCTACTTTCGTTGAATTTTGAATAGTCTTTTTGACAATATCTATATCCGTCGGATGCACCCATCCAGCTATTATTGGAAAACTAGCAACAAGTTTGATTGGAACCCAACCGGAACCATCCATATAACTTCGTAAGTACAAGTCTTTGATCATATTATCATAAGAAAAGTAATACTCCATTTGAATTTGAATTTTAGTGTAGCGTGAATCCTCCGTATCAGAAAAATATAATATACTTCACTATACTTCGTTAGAGAAAATTGATAAATGAATGATATGAGTTAGAAAATGTGTTACATTATATCTATATAATAAAATCTTGCATTAAGATTAAATATTTATAGATAATAGCGTTAAGAATAGATAGAGTTAATAATTTGAATTGAAAAAATATACTGATAAAGTTAATAATTTGAATTGAAAAAATACAAGAAAAAGTAAATATAAAAACAAACAAATATAAAATCTTAACTAACCTTCTAATGGATAATAAATATATTGATAGAGTTAATAATTTGAATTGAAAAAATACAAGATAGAATAAATATAGGAATAAATAAATATAAAATTTTAACCAACCATTTTAGGGATAAAAGATATTTTGATAGAATCAATAATTTGAATAAAAAAAATACAAAGAAGAGTAAATATAGGAATAAATAAATATAAAATCTTAACTAACGGTTTTATGGTCCAGAATATATATTTTTTCAATCCTATTATGTTAGAAAATCCTGGTTAGATGCAGTAACACATTATTTACATTTAGGAAAACTGGCAGGAGCACTTGTTATAGCAGCACTAGATAGCAGGACCATATTTTCAAGGCTATTTTATCGATTGAGAACGAATTAAGCAATTGAGTTCTAACACTATTTTCTTCTTTGGCCTGTTTTATAAGAAAAAGCTTCCGAGTTTTGACACCTTGTGGTTGGTGGTGTCACAATCTTGTTCTCTTACAATAGTCTCTCTTGCATTTAGTCTTTGATGTCTCTTAGATTCGTTGAATCTCTAAGTTGATAAACACACTTCATTAACATTGCCAATTTCAGTGGTGGCTCAACCATTTTTGACACCAATTTTGGTGGTGGCTCAACCGTTTTTTACGCCAATAGTGGTAGGGTTGATGACATCACCACCTCCACAGCAGGTCGATTCTGATCTGACACCACCACAGACTTCGTGGACAACTGTGGCGGCACATATAGTGACGGCACAACAAGCCTTGTTGCAACAAAACCTAGTAGTCCTTCTGCAACGGCTGCCATCACCGCCGTCGTGGCCACTATCAATGATGTTGCAAGAATCTGTATTTGTGACGACAAAGTTGTCTCCACAATTGCTATTGCCGCATTTAACTCTGGTGACAAAACTAGCTACCCCTGCACCACCACCGTCAGTGCAGTCTTCATTATGACCACCGCCATTTGCAAAAAACTAGTACCTCTCCTACATCACCACCTATTCCAATACCCAGTGGAGCTACTCCACCCCATACCAGAGCTGCTCAACCACCACATGTCAGAACTACTCCAACATAATTGCCACCACCACAACCAACATCACATGCCAGAGTTTTGTCAAAACAGCTAGAAGTGTAATTGTTAAGTTGACAGATATATAAGTCTTTTAGCTTTCAAATTTAGATCACAACTGTTATATGAACCACAGGTGTCAGCAAGATTTGAAGGTTTCCCTAAAAAGAAACTTGAAGCATTGAGATCAGCAGTTGCAACATACATGAATTTGCATAAGATTCTAACCGAAATGCAAAACTCGAAGTTGGAAGCCTCCGATGAATAAGCTTTTGGAAAAAGTTAAAACAAATTTTACCAAGGCAAAGTAAATCTTAAAACATAAATAGATTATCGTTGTTCGAATCATGCATTTTATTTTTTATTTTTCGTGAATCAGGAAAAGTAAAGTTAAAACATTTTATGTTAAAAGTATAACATAACTATCCATATAGCTTCGTAAATACAAATCTTTTATGAGATTATCGTAAGAAAAGTAATATTCAATTTGAATTTCAATTATAGGATAACCCAGATCTTCCATATTAGACATGGAAATATAAAATACCTCACTGTACTTCAGTATACAAAATAGATATATGAATGATACAAAGAATGTTTTAGTTTATATTTATAATAAAATCTTGTATTGAGATCAGATATTTATAGATGGTACACTTAAGAATAGATAGAGTTAATAATTTGAATTAAGAAGATATACGGATAGAGTTAATAATTTGAATCAAAAATAGGAAGATGAGTAAATATAGGAGTAAATAAATATAAAGTTTTAACAAACCGTTTAATAGAATAAAAGATATATGGATAGTGTTAATAATTTGAATTGAAAAAATATATTGATAAAGTTAATAATTTGAATTGAAAAAATACAAAGAAGAGTAACAAAAGGAACAAACAAGTAAGCTATGGATAGAGTTAACTATTTGAATGGAGAGGATATAAAGTAGAATAAATATAGGAATAAATAAATATAAAATATTAACTCATTGTTTTAGGGATAAAAGATAAGTATATTGATAGAATTAATTATTTGAATAAAAAAAATACAAAGAGAGAAAATATAGGAATAAAGAAATATAAAATCTTAACTAACCATAACCATTTTATGTATACATCTCTTCAGTGTAGCCAATCTTTGTTGATTATGTATTTTATTCTGGCTCCAAGATCGTTCAAGTAACCTTTCTTGATTTGCTGACCTCTAATCCAAAACTAACCAGGTCGCGATTGGAGTTCTTCGGCCTTAATGTTTGATCTTGGTGGAGTTTTTCAAGTCGACAAAGCTGACCATGTTCACCCTAAAAAGTTTATATCCTAGTCGAGAATTTAGTTGTACTTTAACCGTTTTTAGTTGTTAGGATTCATACAAGTGTTGACCATTTGCCTTTTAGATACTTAAGGGATGAATAACTGCGACTAGACATGTTGCACCTGAAACTTCTATCCAAACTAGTCCCTACAAATCTTTTTCACTTAGATTTGAAGTATCTAGATTGCAGTTATGATTTAGGAAGACAGTTGCATCACCTAGTTATGTTAGAAAATCCTGTTTATACAAAAGTCTTTTGTCTGCAAGCCAATGAAGTTTCGTATAAAGATCTCATTCATCTCCTAAAGCCACACCGATGTCTACTTGTGGGAAAACTAGGTAAGATAACATCTCAAATTGTGGTGCAAAAGAGATTCTAAGATGTTTTATAGTCTTATTAACATTGACATTGCATTTTGTTCTATTGAAGATGTCAACCGAAACTTATTGCGGATTCTCCCCTTTCCCATTTGCATCATGTGTATGATTTTGAACATCTTTGGTTTCTAACGTCTGTCTTATTCAAGTTATTGACGGAAAATATTTATTCTTGTAGGCTGTAAGTTTAGTCTTTGATGTCTCTTGGTCTTAGATTCGTTGAATCTCTAAGTCGAGTCTTTAATAGTTTTTAAGATTATAAATGACACAATGAATATAAAAAAAGCAAAAGAGGAGGGTGAGAAAAAAAGATTGTAGCCCAAAGAATAAACAAATGGAGAATACCTTTGGTATATCTTTTACACTTCCTCCGAAAAACCAAAAACTGTACTTCCGGAGTGTGAGAATTCTAGTTCAAATCACTTTTGGAATCTTCGTTTTCAGGCGCTCTACAAATTTCCGATGATTGACGTGAAACGTCTTGCTAGACATATCTCGTTACATAAGGTAGGTCCAAATTTTTCCTTGAACCCGAAAGAGATTGTTGATGAGAAATTAAGTTTTCCATCGCAGCCTTAGGTGGTGGTTCAACCGGTTTTGACACCAATTCTGGTGGTGGCTCAACCGTTTTTGACGCCAATATTGGTGGGGTCGATGACATCAACACCTCCACAACAGTGGATTCGGATCTGACCCCACCACAGACTTCGTGACACCACCACAGACTTCGTGGACAACTGTGGCGGCACATTTATGCATAGAGTAAAACAGAAAAATGTCAACCACCCTGACATCACTTGTTAAGGATAAAGTTTTTAATTACTCTGAATTTTTTTTACATTCAATCTATATAGTTAATTATAAAATATTTTAAAAGTAGTAATTAATTATTATTGTTAACGAGTGTTCAGATCCAGTAAAATAAAATGAGCATCTGACAGGTTATTCTGAATAATGATAAACCTTTTATTTTATATTTATTTTTATAATTTAAAAATATTAATAGTGTTTTATCAATTTTTTAATATTATTAGGTAATTTTTATATATTTTTTTAATTTTTTTGTTGAATATTTATTTTGAATAGTGATTTAGAATATATATTTAATTGATTACATTGTAGTTTATATTAATACCTTTTTATTTTTTACATAATATAACTTTACTATTCCAATCAAAATACAATTTTAAATGTGTCAACTAATATATGTTCCGACTTAAAATTTATTTTTATTAAGTATCAAATTTATTATAAATAACAAATAAATTTAATATAATATTCATATCAATTTATAAATAATTCATTATGAATTTTATTTAACATCAAACATATTTTTTGAGAATATATAACATGGATAGAATTAATAATTTGAATTGAAAAAAAAAATATAAAGAGGAGTGAATATAGGAATAAATATAAAATTTTAATTGAGTTATTTTACGAATAAATAAAAAGGGACTAGTCTGTACCTGGGTTTTGGGATCCGATAAATTAAAAGATCTATTTTCCCAATACTACTCGAGCTTGTATGTTGCGACTTCTATATATTTCTTTTTCAAACGACCGAAAGAGTTGAAGGATAGGTGTTTGCAGCTGCCTTAAGTCTAGACTGTAGAGAAAGTGAAAAAAAGAGGTGAAGCAACAGTTGGACTGTAATTATATTCGTGCCAAGCTATTCCACAAATACCTAACTAATCGAAATCTTTTGTTACACAAATTTCTATTTGAGGAGGCTCGTAGTACAAAGAATCATATGCAGGAGTTCTAAACTGCAACTGTGTCCTCGTAACTTGTTCCTCACGGCTTCAACCATATTCAAACTTGAGAGCTGACTTGGAATTACTCGATGTCAAAGCTCTACAGGATCTTATACAAAATATCTAACTATGAACAATACTAATAAATGAATCGACAATCTGTTACAATGGTGTAAGGGATTAAACACAAAAGATCCTATTATCAGTTTAGTTAAAAAATAATAATAACAATATTATGTTGTTTGGGAACACAATAAACTAGCAGTAAGATCAAACAATGACCCTATGTCTCCAGCACAATAAACCAATAGTAAGATCAAACACTGTGCATATGTCTCTGGCACAATAAACCAACAATAAGATCAAACACAATATAAACTATAAATAAGATCAAACACATAAATTGTTAACGGAGTTTAGCAAACTGTGCCTACGTCTCTGGATCTGCTGCAGATCGCTTTTATTAGAAAGGACTTTGTGACTCTTTTTTATTTTTCTTTTCAATACATTCACAAACCTATCTATTCGTTTTATATAGAGTTTAATACAAATGAGAAAAAAAATGATTACGGTAATTAACTCTCCTTAATGAGTCATTTACGACTCATTAAATTAATTGCAATGGTGTTTTCAAATTCAAAACGTTTTCAACTCTCCTTAATGAAATTAAATCTCCTTAATGGGTCATTTGTGACTTACTAAATTTATTAACTAGTCTTCTTGAATTAAAAGCTTCGTCAACTCTCTTTTAATGAGTTTAACAATCTCTCACTTGAAGACTAGTTTCAACCTGTCTTCACACCTCGATCTATGCAGCAGATCTTTCTGGTTTTGTTACTAATGCAGACCAACTAAAGTTGAACACAAATTCAGTTTTTCAATGGTTACTATCTTTGTCAATGGTTACTATCTTTGTCAACATATCCGCTGAATACTTGCTTCCTTGGATCTTTTCCAGTATCAATACCTCATCTTCTAATAAAGAACTAATGAAATGATAACGAAGACCAATATGCTTGGTTCTCGAATGAAATGTTGAGTTTTTCGCCAACTGAATTGCACTCTAACTATCACTATGCATAACGTTCTTCTTCTGTTTGAATACCAGCTCGATTAACAAACCTTGAAGCCATATCATCTCTTTACTGACTTCAGTCACTGCTACATACTCAGCCTCTTTATTTGATATAGTGACAATTTTCTTTAACTTTGACATTCAAAACTAACATTTGTAGTTCCAACAGTAAATATATAACCGGTGGTGCTTTTCCGGTGATCGACTTCACCTCCAATATATGCATCTACGTAGCCTTGTACCTTTAACTCACCCTTACCAAAGTACAAGAACTTCTCTGTGGTGTCTATTAGGTACCTCAAAATCCATTTGACAGTTTCCCAATGAAGTTTCCCTAGGTTTGACATAAACCTACTCACAACTCCCGCTGCATGACTAATGTCGGGTCTCATACAGACCATTACATACATCAAACTCCCAATAGCTGAGGCGTAAGGAACATTAGCCATGAAGTCTTTTTCTCCTTCGTCTGAGGGGATTGATCCTTGGATAAATGAAAGTGACATGCCAATAATGTACTAACTGGCTTGGCATCACCCATGTAAAATCTCTTCAAAACACGATTGATGTACTCTGACTGAGATAACTGCAAAAATTTTCCATGTTAACTTTTCCATACCTTTCGAGAATGATCATTGATAAAAATCACAAAGTAATGTTTCTCTCTTATAGATGAAACAATTGGTGGTCCCAAAATGTCAAAGTAAACAAGCTCTAGCCTTTCTTTCTTTGGGATTCTTCCACTTGTCTGAAAACTGACCCTTTTCTGTTTTCCAAATATGCAATCTTTGCACATATCTATATTGATTGACTGAAGACCTGGAAGATTTCCTTTCGAGTACATAATTTTCATACCTTTCTCACTCATGTGGCCAAACCTCTGGTACCAAACATTTGGATTTTTGTTTCCTGCTGGTATTGCAATTGAACAGTTTGACTCTGCTGTCTTGTAAATAGTACCGTTTTTTCTTTCCGCGAGTAACTGTCATTTCTCCCTTTGCAATCTTCCAGTTGTCACAGTGGAAGATCATAGTGTAGCCTTTACTAGCCAACTGCCCTACTGAGATTAAGTTCTTTCTCAGATTGGGGATATTCCTGACATCTTTCAGTTTCCAGACATACCCATTCAACTTAATCTTCAGAGTATCTTTACCAATAATATCACAAGGTTGATCATTACCAAGATATACATTTCCAAGTTTACCAGGGACATACCTCTCTAAGAATTCTTTCTTCGAAGTAGCGTGGAACGATCCTCCAGAGTCTAGAACCCAAGACTCTTCCTTGACTTCTAAAGAACATATTAACGCATCGTCTCTTTCTGAAGTGATATTTTCCTCAGTTTTCTTCTCCTGGTCTTTTGGTTATCTCTTGCAATGAATTTTATAGTGTCCGGTCTTTCCACAGTTCCAACACTCGATATTTCTTGACCATTGGAAATTTTTAGGATTCCTGGACTTGGACCTCCCGTTTCTTGTTCTACCTCGGTAGTTCGATTTACCGCGTCCATACCCTCTGGTTGAATTTCTTCTTCTTGACTCTGTATTTAAATTTGAAAAAATTGATGACTCACCTGATTCTCTTCTTTGAATCTCTTCAGTGAGACCTAGGTCACGAATATCATCAAATTTCGACTTATTACTTCCTAAGAAGCTACTTACCGCCGTGATAATAGCATTGCAATTAATTCTCGTATTCCTTCATCAAAATAAATTTCAACCGAACTTAATTGGGTTGTGATTGTATTAAGTTCATTGAGGTTTTGAGCTACATATGCACCTTCCGTCATTCGAAAATTGAATAATCGCCTCATCAAGTGAACTTTGTTGGACACCGATGGCTTCTCATACATACTGGAGAGAGTCTTCATAAGACCCATTGCGGTTGTTTCCTTTACGATATTGAAAGCAACATTTTGGGATAACATTAATCGGACGACTCAAAGATCTTGTCTGTCAAGAAGGGTCCATTATTCATCTTTTGTACTCTCTGGCTTCTTTTCTGAGTTAATAATTTTTTTTATGCTATAGATTATCTTCAATCTGTATCTTCCAGAACCCAAAGTCGACACCATCGAACTTTTTGAGTCTCATATTTCCTTCGTCTGCAACCATTGCTCCCACTAAAATTTGACCTCATTTAGATTGTTACCAATCCCGATGCTCTGATACCAGTTCTAAAGGATCTTATATAACAGATTTTACTATAAACAACACCAATAACTGAATTGACAATCTGTTACAGTGTTATAAGGGATCAAACATAAAATATCTTATTATCATATTAGTGAAATACAAATAATAACAATATTATGTTGTTGGGAAACACAATAAACTAGCAGTAAGATCAAACACGATGCCTATGTCTCCAGCACAATAAACCAACAGTAAGATTAAACATTGTGCCTATGTCTCTGGCACAATAAACCAACAGTAAGATCAAATAAAATATAGACTAAAAATAAAATCAAACACACAATTTGTTAATAGAGTTCAACAAACTGTGCCTACGTCTCCAGATCTACTACAGATCGATTTTATTAGAAAAGACTTCGTGACTCTCTTTTTTCTTTTTCTTTTCAATACATTCACATACCTCGCTATCGCTTTATATAGAGTTTAATGCAAAGGAAAAGAAATAAATGGTTACAATAATTAGCTCTCCTTAATGAGCCATTTATGACTCTACTTAATGAAATTAACACTCCTTAATTAGTCAACTCAATAAATTTCTTCACTCGTCTTCTCGAATTAAAAGCTTCGTCAACTCTCTTTTAATGAGTCTAACAAAAGTTGCATTTTCCATACTTGTATCTTCATCCATCATACATATGCTTGTTGTTCCAGATGAAGTTTGGACAACATAATCTGAATCCATTTTTCGTGACATAAGTGATCTTTTCGAAGAGCTAGGTTGAATTTTTTGCGTCTTTGCTTCCGTTTTGGTGACTGTTGTTGGTAACTTGTGGCAGTTCCCCAGTAGCCAAGTAGTAATCTAACGTTTTCTTCCATGAACTATTACAGTGATATTTAATTGCTTTATGAGTCCTTCCTGGTAAAACCTTAGCTATTTAAGCCCATCTATTTCCATTTATCTAATGAGCATTCATGAGTCTTACTTCCTCCTTTGTAGTCCAAGCTTCTTTTCTTATATTGGGATTCAAATGATTGTGCCACCTCGCTCGATATTGTTTCCCTATGCGGCCGCGCAAAGACTTTAAAATAACCAACCACTTTGTGGCATCGTATCTTGCTATCAATTCAACAATTTTATCATCCTCCTCTTGTGTATGTGGTCCTTTAATAAGTTCTGGATTAAGAACTTTCTGTCACCGGTGCAGACATTAAACTTCTAATCTACCAGGAAAGAAGTCGACTATTGTTTTCGAGCTTATTCCTTTATAAGTTGTGACAGCTTGTCTTAATGTATCATCCTCGTCTGGAGTCCAACCTCCTTTGGCCCGCCTAATAAGGCCACTCATCTTCCTACAACTAGAAGAAAAAAGAAACTTTAAACTGTATGTATTCATATAAAAAAGAACAAAAGAACTTTGAAAAATATAGTTTTCAAAATAAAAGTTAATTGATTTATCAATCGAAACCTCTTCTTTATTTTTTCTCCATCGAAAAAAATTCACTATTCAATCTTATAAACTTTTTTTTCTCAACCATCTAACAAGAATATCAACCGGATGAATATTAAAACAAATTAAAACATAAAAAATTAATATATATATATATATATATATATATATATATATTAAATTAATTATCAATATGACACATCATCAAGACTGATCCAATATATTAAAACTGAGATATTTATGATCAAATATTGAGTTAACCGAAACATAATAAAAAAATAAAAAAATGCATTGAGAATTGTTCAACTTTAAGAAACTATCAATTCAACCTGAATAAATAAAATTAGAAACTATTATCTATTAAAAAAACAAATAAAAAATGTGTTATAAAGAAAACTGATAAATATAGATAAAAAATAACCATTGTATTATCGTCACATATGAACAAGTAAAACCCACCACTCTAAATCTACGCATTAAAGAAAATTAAATATTATATTGTCGTCCTATAGGAACATGTAGAATCCAAGGCTCTCAATTTACGGGTTTTTGAATTGTGTAGTCGCATACATCTATTTCCGTTGAATTTTGAATAACCTTTTTGAAAATATCTATATTGACGAGATTCATCAATCAATCGATTTTTGGAAAACTAGCAACAAGTTGAATTGGTACTCAACCGTAATCATCAATATAACTTCTTAAGTAAAGATTTTTGATCATGTTATCATAACTAAATTAATACTCGATTTTTTTAAATAATAGTGTAAGACAGATCTCCCATGTCACAAATGGTAATATAATATACCTCATTAGACAAAATAAATATGTGGATATATACATTTAATAATTTGAATAGATATTTATAGATGATACCGTAAGAATATATACATTTAATAATTTGAATTGAAAAGATATATGGATAAAGTTAATAATTTGAATTGAAAATATACGAAGATGAGTAAATATAAGAATAAATATAAAATTTTAATTGAACAGTTTATTGGATAAACATAGAGTGACTAGTCCGCACTTGGGGCGTGGGGACCGACTTAAATCGTCAATTTCAATATCTAAAATTAGAAATTGAGAACCACTGCATTGTTTGATTATTCTTTATCTTTCTCTTTTAAAGGGGATACAGTTCATAAATGATAAGTTGTAAAAATCTTATTGATAATCATCTATCTGCCCTGAGCTTGTACTTCTAACCCATACTCATGACCATATATGGGTCTCAAGATAGGTTATCCAATCCAAAATCATATACAGATTTCCTCTAATTGACACTTCCGGCAAATTAAAAGCTATTATATATTTGGAAAGTATCAATATGAGATATTAAGGATAACCAAATAATTTTTATATTAGATGTCTCAGTTCATTATATATCTCATTATTTAACCTTTAACCATATGGACGGTTATTCTCCTAATCAATTTAATGTTCTTTGTTCAAATATATAAGGGAAACGATAGAAGATGGAAGAACATGTCATATAAAAACAATATGGATGAAGTTGGATCACTTATTGTATATGAGAAGGTTAAGAAGCTCAATTACATTAATAAAAGTTGGATAATCAAAATATTTCTAGGGGTGTTATCGATCCGGTTTGGTCTGGGTTTCGGCAGAATCGGACCGCACCGCTAAGCTTTTGGTTCTATAATTTGGAATCGGACCAGACCACTAAATTTTCGGTTTGGTTCGGTCCGATTCGATCCGATTTGATTCCGTTCCCTGTTCCGGTTTGGTATGAGTTCGATTCGGTCCGAATTCAGTCTGATCCTGTTTCGGTTCTATTCGGTTCGGTCCAGTTTTGTTTCAATCCGTTATCGGTCTGGTTTTGGTCCGATTCTGTCTGCTTAAAAAATTAAATTAAATTATAATTTAATTTTCATTTTTTTGAAATAAATAAATAACATAAAAATTAAAATTTAGAAGTTAATTTTTTAATTTTTTATTAAAAATTAGTAATTAACTATTATTGTTAGCAATTATAATGCATACAAATAAATAATAATAAGAAATTAATCGATTATAACCATTTTATTGGTTCAAATTTTTATCGGTTCAAACGGTGATGTAGCCCAGAAAGTCCAAACAAAAACGTTTTCAATTTAATTTTATTTTATTCAAATATCTTATGTATTTAAATAAAATCTAATTATATTAACATTTGATTTTATTAAACTGATGACGCGACGGAAATAGAAGAAGACGCAACGATAGATGAAACCCTAATTCAAGGGTAACATTATGAAACCCTAATCTAATGGTAATAAATACTGAATTTTTTAGAGATGAAAATATATTATTCCATGAACTTCAATTAAGTTAAGGCATAATAGGCTTTATATAATAGCTTCTCAAAACCCTAAATTATAATACAAAGAAATAAAATAAATATTCTGAAATCAAATAAAATCAAATCTTAATATAATTAGATTTGATTTAAATACATAAGATATTTGAATAAAATAAAATTAAATTGAAAAGGCTTTTTTTGGATTTTCTGGGCTACATCATCCTCTCCTGGTTGACAAGAATTCGCCCTCGAATTCACAGCACCATCACCATCAAGAACCCAAATTATTTATTTTATTTTATTCAATCGTTACATTGGGAATTATAATTGCTAACCTTATTGGAATAAGATAAATTCTTCTCGAGTGTTCCTTATTCGAAGTCACATTGAAGCCATCCGGTTGATGAAAAAAAATAATTTCGAAAACCTTTTCATAGCTTGAAGACAACATCCCCATGTCTAGTTGATGAAAACAAGATGGTTTGAAAAAATTTTTATAGCATGAGACAACATCTCGATAAGCAATTTTTACCTTGATTCGACAATTGGTAGCCAATTTAAACTCCTTCAGTAACCGGTCAATACCCTAAATTAGAATACAAAGAAATAAAATAAATATTCTAAAATCAAATAAAATCAAATCTTAATATAATTAGATTTTATTTAAATACATAAGATATTTGAATAAAATAAATTTAAATTGAAAAGGCTTTTTTTGGATTTTCTGGGCTACATCATCCTCTACTGGTTGACAAGAATTCGCCCTCGAATTCACAGCACCATCACCATCAAGAACCCAAATTATTTATTTTATTTTATTCAATCGTTACATTGGGAATTATAATTGCTAACCTTATTGGAATAAGATAAATTCTTCTCGAGTGTTCCTTATTCGAAGTCACATTGAAGCCATCCGGTTGATGAAAAAAAATAATTTCGAAAACCTTTTCATAGCTTGAAGACAACATCCCCATGTCTAGTTGATGAAAAAAAGATGGTTTGAAAACTTTTTCATAGCATGAGACAACATCTCGATAAACAATTTTTACCTTGATTCGACAATTGGTAGCCAATTTAAACTCCTTCAGTAACCGGTCAATACCCTAAATTAGAATACAAGGAAATAAAATAAATATTCTAAAATCAAATAAAATCAAATCTTAATATAATTAGATTTTATTTAAATACATAAGATATTTGAATAAAATAAATTTAAATTGAAAAGGATTTTTTTGGATTTTCTGGGCTACATCAAACGGTTTATCGATTTTATTGGTCCGGTTCCTTATCGATTTAATGAGTTTACCGGTTTTATCGGTTCGGTTTCTAATCGATTTTACCGATTTATCGATTTTATCTGTCCGGTTTTGAACATATTTTTTGTTTCGATTCCTTCTTGTTTTCGGGTTTTAATATGAAACCGCGAACCGTAGTTCGATCCTGTTCTCAATCTTGCTCCGGTCCGGTTCTCGATTTTCCAGAACTGTGAACAGGCCTAAACATTCATATAAAGAAGAATGGGCTAGGCTATATTGGGACCCCATTTGGCTATAATGAGACCTCAAAATCAGATTTGTTTTCTTTAATGTGAAATGTCCGTTTTACCCTTCATTTATAAGACCAACTTTGTAAGAAAAAAACAATTTTCTTTTACTTCTCCCTTAAGCTTTCTCTCTCTAAAAATCCTAAAAACCCCAAAAAAACCGTGGATTTGAGTGATTGGAGTGAAGGTTTCAGCTGCAATATCGATGATTTCGCGTCGGAGGAAGATGAGCTGTTGACGGCCCATATGCAAACCTAAAATGAAGTGATTTTTGTTTTTTTTAGTTTTAGTGCGAATATAGCGCTGGTAGCGCTACATATTGGATGAACTGCGAACCCAAGATTCGCAGATTTGCATGAAAATATTTTCAAAATCGCGAGCAGGCTGTTCGCGAATACACCAAATGGACGAACATTGTGTTCGCGATTTTGCCAACCTTGTGAGCACTCATTTCACAATTATACCGAATAGACGAACGACCAATACGCAATTTTTCTAAATACACGCGTTTGGTGTTCGCAATTTGGCCAAATAGTCATATTGGTTGTTCGCGATTTGGCAAAAAAGTCGAACTCTATGTTCGCGAATATGACCTGTTTTGCAAATTAATTGATCGATTACAATTAAGTATGTTTTCATATAATTGCATCAATCACATATGTAGGGACCGAATCAACCGCCATGTTCGATGGCCGATTACACGAAAGTGTTTAGTACGGACACCTTGTACACCAAAGCTGATTTGATAGATTGGGTCGAGTCCGAAAGCATAAAACTAGGATTCATTTTGCTCCATAGTAAAAACGACGACGGTAGAAAAAGTATGAAAACTCCTAGTATATATTTTAGGTGCGAGAGGCACGGGGTTTACAAACCTAACCCCAAACCGGGGTATGTTAAGAAGCGTCGGTAATGTTTATCGAAACAATGCGGGTGTCCGTTCTATTTAAGAGGGAGTCCGGTCTTAGAGCTACCCGGTTATTGGAAATTGATAGTGCTAAACGGGAAACACAACCACGAACCATTTTTGCACTTGGATGTTCATTCACGAGCCGCTAGACTAAAAGTCGAAGAACAATTCTTCGTTCGTAGTCAAACGGAAGTCGGTTCTCGACCATGAGAGATATATTACGGTTTGAATATTGAAGACCCGCAAAATATATCAAGCATGCGCACGATATACAACATGCGGCAAAAACATGATTTGGTTGATAAAGCGGGCAAGACCCAAATGCAATACTTGTTTTCTAAGTTAAAAGAACACGAGTACTATGTTTGGGAGCGAACTTGTGAAGCAACGGACGAGATCTTCGAGTTGTTTTTTGCACACCCTAAAAGCATCGATTTCATGCGCACTTTTCCTCAAGTTTTTATAATGGATAGCACGTATAAAACTACAAGGTATAAGATGCCTTTACTTGAAATAGTTGGCCAAACTTCAACGAAGAAGACATTTTGTGTTGCTTTTGTTTTTTTGAGCTCCGAGAAACAAGAGAACTACACTTGGGGATTGAGCGTTCTAAAGATGGTGTTGACGAACAACAAGTGCGCATTACCTAATATTATCGTCACTGATAGGGAGTTGGCTTTAATGAATGCTATCGATGATATATTTTCGGAAGCAACTCATATGCTATGCAATTGGCATATTGGTAGGAACATCACCTCTTACGCTAAAAACGTTTTACCGAATTCGGACATGGCCGAAGAGTTCGGCAAATATTACCAAAGGGTAGCCTATTCGGCCACGCTCAAAGATTATAACAAAAACCTTGCCGAACTGCACCACACGTACGCCATCGTTAATTAAGCAAGAAGCAGCTTCCGTCTGGAACCTGAGCTTGATAGACTGCATCACAAGGGATATGGTAGCATTTCTAGAGGATAGGATTATTCCAAGGGGTGGAGTGGATGATGTGGAATAAAAACTTAGATACGACTAAGCCTTCCACTGATGTTATTTTAAGTTGTTATTGTCTTAGCGGTTGTTATTTGAATTTATCTTATTAGTTGTTGTTTGAAGTTGTGATTTTCTTAGCGGTTGTTAAGTTAAGTTGTGATTTTTCTAATTAGTTGTTGTGGGAAGTTGTGATTTTCGTATTACTGGTTGTTAATTTAAGTTGTGATTTTTCGTATTAGTTGTTGTGTTAAATTGTGATTTTCGTATTACTGGTTGTTAATTTAAGTTGTGATTGTTCTTATTAGTTGTTGTCTTAAGTTGTGGGTACCAAATAAAAAGTATAACATAGTAATGAAAACTACAACAAGTTCAAATATTAACTTAAACAAACAAACAATACAAAACCTACAAGATGCAAACAATTAAAAACATAACATAATGCTCAATCGTCGAAGTCATATCCCAAGTTGTCGTCAGAGTCAATCCCTCTTCCCTTTCAATACTCTTATTCTAAAGATACGCTACCATATCCCTAGTGATGTAGTCTACCACCGTCATGTTCCGACGGCTGCTTTTTGCTTAATTTTAAACCCCAAACCAACGCCCTTGCATTTCTCAACCTTCGTCACGAAGGAAAATTCATCCACCATAAGCACTTCAGCGCACTCGTGCGTGGCCATAGTCTTGTCAGATATAACGGGAAACACAGCAAGATCATCGTGAACTGGGAGTCCCAAAATGGTGTGGATGTCGTCGAGAGTAATCGTCATCTCTCTGAACAAGAAATGGAAAGTATTAGTCTTCATATGCCACCGCTCTAGAAAAACCTCAGTCATGTTGGAGTGTGTGTGCATGTGATAGAACGGCTCTATGAGTCGACCGAAAAGAGTGGCGTCAACTACTGCGCGTACCCTAGTATGTGCAGCCAAACTCCATGCTCTATGACTCGGATAATGGGCATATAGCCGCATCTCTCGCTCCTGAAAAGATTTGTTCGAATTAGCATACAAAAAAACTAAACAGTCATAAAATGTTTAATTGGAATTTCAATATTACCACTCCCATCCAAAGGTGGTGTGCAGTGTGGGAGATGAACGCCTCACCGAATAGAAATGGCAACCTGGATGGAGGAGGAGCTCTAGGCTGCCCTGTAGGTGGGGGAGGATGGCGTCGTCCGCGGGAAGCGGAAGCAGACACAGAACTCGATCCGGACGCATGCGGTCCGGAAACTATAGGCAGCTCATCCATCGGAACTGCTGAATCGGCAGCTAAAACGGGCTGAGCAGCTTCCCGTACCCTACTCTGCTTCTTTATTCTCTTCGTCCGCGAGCCATCCGCAGACTTTGGGGCATCACCATGATCCATTACCTGAAATAAAATACGTAGAAAATGTCAAGGTTCGTCGAAAACACAAATAGTCATGCTCGAAGACACAAATGTCCCGGGTTATTCCGGTGACCGGAGCAGCCAGCACCACCAGTGTGGCGTGGGTTTAAAGGTGTACGCCAAAACTGAGGCGTACACCCTTATACCCACGCCAAAGTGATGGCATGGATAGGGTCCCTATGCCACTCATGTGGCGTAGGTTGGGTTTCCCATGCCATAGCGATGGTGTGGGATCCTGAGTGTACGCCCCTTGAAGGTGGTGAAGAACACTTTCTCCACGGTAGATGATTGAAGCTTCTGCCAGATCGTTCCAACAGTCCTAAAACCCCTAAAAATACACTAGTAGCCTAACTAAACCTAACTAAACTAATTAACAACAACGAAATCAACTTACAGTAGATTTTTTCGATTCTGATTCCATGGATTAGCTCGCCGGTGATTGTTGCTTCAGGTACGGTTCTCCGGTCGACGTCTGGTGGCTGTTGCAGTCCGTCTGGTGGTGTCGTCGACTACGGCTACGGCTGGTTTTTGGGTGTCGGTTGGTTTTTGGGTGAGGGTAAGGGAGAGAGAAGATAGGTAAGAGAGAGAGAGAGATGATAGGTAAGGGTAATTTTAATTTTAAATTTTAAAGTTAAGTTTAGTTTAAGTTTAAATTTAATTGTAGATTAAGTATATTAAGTGTAGGTTATTTCTAATTTTGCGTTTTGATTTTAGTATTAGTTTAAATTAAGTGTAGTTTTAATTTTAGTTTAATTTTTTGGTTTTTTAAAGAGAAGATAGAGAGAAGGTAGAGAATTGAGGGTTTTTATTTAAAGAGAAGGTTGAGAAGATAGTTTTAAATTAATTTTAGTTATTATTTACAAATAACAAGTTGAGTTTTGACAGAGTATGGATAATCGTTTGATGATGGTTACACAATTCGAAGTATTTTTATTTTTTATTTTATTTAAAATGTCATATTTTTTAAAATATAGTTTTAATTATTTTTTTGAAATATTATTGGTTTTATTTTTTTTAAACAAAATTAAATTTATGAAATATATAACTTCTTTTATACTTATGAATTTTGTTTGGTTATATAGTTAAGTGTGATTGGATTAGAAATAAGTTTGGAAAAAGACAAATGTATTCCAGTCGTGGAATTACGTAAATTGTGGTTGTTAAAAAATAATTGTGTTTCAGTTGTGGAATTCCGTGTAGTTTGATTGTTAATAACAAATGTGTTCCAACTAAAAAATTACATGCAAATGTGTTTGCGAAGATATGAAGAAAATTTGTTGCGAACATCATCAAATTTCAACTTATTACTTCCTGACGAGCTACTCACCGTCGTAATAATAGCATTCCAACTATCTGGTAGAGAAGACAACAATATTAATGCTCGTATTTATTCATCAAAGTAAGTTTCAACCGAACTTAATTGGGTTGTGATTGTATTAAGTTCATTGAGGTGTTGAGCTACAGATCCGCCTTCCGTCATTCGCAAATTGAATAATCGCCTCATCAAGTAAACTTTGTTGGACACCGGTGGCTTCTCATACATAGTGGAGGAAGCCTTCATAAGACTCGTTGTGGTTGTTTCCTTTACGATGTTGAAAGAAACATTTCAGGATAACATTAATCGGATGACTCTAAGAGCTTGTCTGTCAAAAAGGGTCCATTCTGCATCTTTCATACTCTCTGGCTTCTTTTCTGAGAGGGGTTAATAATTTTTTTCTAGTATAGATAATCTTCAATATGCATCTTCCAGAACCCAAAGTCTACACCATCGAACTTTTTGAGTCTCACATTTCATTCGTCTGCAGCCATTGCTCCTGATGAATTAAGAGTTTGCTCGAGGGTAATTTTGTGTTAAACGAATATCCGAGGGACAAAACTGTTATAACGAACTCTTTATAAGAATGCTTTTAGAGAGAGAAAGTATTACAAAAGTAGAGAGAAAAAATAGTATTATATTAATCAATCAGTCTTCTCAACATGTGTGGGGTCATTTTATAATACAATAATGGACCCTACACACTTAAATTCTTAATTATTACACACTTAATCCCTACACTTTACCATTTATTCATAATTAGTAATTTCATAATACATTTTACAATCTTTCCCCAATAAAAATGCTTCTTTCCAATTTTTCCTTATATCTTTTATTCTCCCTTATCAGTAGCCCCCCCAGTCATTGTAAAACTATTTTTACTAGGACTACGATGAAGTCTTCGAATTTCTTCTTATCTTCGAATTCTCCTCGAAAAATACTTCATCGCAAATTACTTTCTGATGAGAAATTGTTCTTCGAAGATTGACGTACAACACAATTTTGCCCATTCTTAACATATATCGGAAAAATATTTTTTTGCAATATTTTACCTCATCGACAACACTGACACAAGTAGCCCCCCAATCCTTGCAATTTCTTATCAAAGACTAAAACATAGCCCAACACAGGTCCTTTTTAACCCCTCGACATAATCTCATCGGAAACAATCATGTGGACATTTTGGTGCCTTCGAAGAGTCTTCTTTGGTAACAATCGTATCAATACAATAATTAGTAGCCCCCCAGTATTAGCTAATTAATTGCAAGAATTGATCTCGTCGAACTTTCCAGTGTCAGCTTTCATATCTCAATCAACAATCTCCCGCCTTTTTATTAATGACGTCATCAGTCGAAATTCTTTGTCGCCAAATCTTTTTAGGAATCTTATTTCACTTTCCAAAGTTCTTCATTATTTGTTTGCCTCTTCACATTCTTCCTCAATTCTCGATTCAATACAAATGTACCAATGTTACCTATAACACCCCTAGGTAAACAAAAGAAAATGTCCATAGGCCCCTCTCTCCCCAAAATCCCATCTGCTTCTATAAATACTTGCACTTTTCATTTACAATCCAAACCGCTCTGTTCTAAACTTTCTAGAGAGAGAAAGCTGGCTTATGCTCCCCAAGCCTCGTCGAATTCCAGAGTGGCTATTCATTAGCCAAAAATTAGAAGAGAAATTTGATGCTGGTACCTACGTTGGGCCTCAACCCCAACCTTCGGTTACCACTTTCTATGGTTCATGGCCCTCATTAGAAAACTCCTATGCCATCATACCCTTAGAAATCTCTTGTCTAAACCAAAGTTCCGATCTCAATCCCCTCGAATCTATGGGTAAAGATAAACATCACAAGCATTCTTATGGTAAAAACAAACGGCATCACAAAGATAAAAGAAACTCTCAAGAACGCAAACATGCTAAAGAAACCCCTTCGGAAACCCAAGATCCAAATTTAACTCCAGTAATCAACAATCCTTCTCTGAAAGCTGATGTCTCTTGATCAAACCTTCCAGCCACCCCTTCGATGACGGGGCAAGGAAGTCCACGATTCTCCCCCTCAAGAATTACCATTACTAACGAGGATGTACAATCAATTAGAAACGAAACATTGAAAAATAAAGGGAAATCAATCACCTCAGAAAACCCAGAGTCAGAGGCACAACAATTCCCATTATAGAGAAGAGTAAATCTGATGGTCCTTCCTTGGCCTCTTCTAGTCAAGTATTTACAACCCCCCTAGCAATTTCCGAAGAGCAAGCTCGGAGAATTGCCCCAAAATCTAAAGGTGGTATCACTATTCCTTTGGAACTTGATGCCATTGTGGGCAATAACATATGAGGAATCGAGAACAAGCATCAGGTCGCACTCCACCATGTCTCCTACAAATATTTCTTGCCTTCGGAAGAAACCATGCTAAGGACTCGATGGCGCATCCCCTCGTATATTACCATCAGGTTCCCTGTGGAAGGTGAGACTCCTTTGTCTGTTAAAGATAATGAGTTAGTTATCTATACAGAGATTATGAATTGGGGGCTAAGGTATCCCTTAGATCTGTTCTTCATTGAATACTTTGCCAAAATCGATCTCTGCCAATCACAAGCTGGTCCAAAACTTACATATGACTACTCTACAAAACAAAGCACACTGATCAGTCTTATTTGCCTGCTTCTTAGACATATAAATTACAAAGCACACTAATTAGTCTCATTTTCCTGCTTCTTAGACATATAATGTTTTTTATTACAAGCAATCACTCATATCTACCGAATAAAGCAAACCTGGTAAAATAACCATGTTCAACACAAGAACAACCATAAACCTGATAAATCAACACAGATCTACCAAATTACATCGCTCATAAGATGATGCTTCAAACTAATACAAATTAAAAATCCAGTTTACCAATACTTCTATTTCACTACAAATCTAAATAACATAGATCTAAATCCAACACTAAACACACAACCAGTTTAGTCATCAATCTTTCATCTGAAAATTACAAAATATATCTCGATAAACACAATTCGTAGTACATAACATATTCAACGAATCTATCTAATATAACCGAATTAACACTTCTCAGATCAGGCTAGGCCTCTCCAACTGAGCTGGGCGTCGGGTCCCTGGATGCGCTAGCGATCGGCGCATAATGGGGGTTGCCTGGGTTTCTCGGCCTGGTATCCTACACCTCGCGTTCATGATATCTACATTCAACTGTGCCCCAGAGACACGGTCGAAGCACGCGTCCGTCCAATGTGCTTCTTTCACCACATGCTCTGGTTCCGAGTGTTTTCCAGTGGTCTTCTAGCATTCAAAAAAATCGTGTCCGTCCCGGAAATCTGCAACGTCCTCCCACCCTTTTTTTTCATATAGGACAAACAAACTGAAGGAAAAGACTGACCCATTCTGTGACTTTCGCGGTCTCCATCACTGAACCGACTTGAATCTGAACTACGATTCAGATCAAGTCTTACCGAAATCGGATTTCCTTTTCGTGCCATATGCTTGCGATCAACTTCAAAAAAGATGATACAAAAGAAAGTTTATGTAAGCACTTACGTAAATAACATAGAGAAAAATCACACATGAACCAAGAGATTTCTAAAGATCGAAAACCTAGATAACAATAACTTAGGCAAACGATTCAAAGATTAATTCAAGAAACGTACCGGAAACAGTCGAAGCTTTAAAATCCGATATGAAGAGTAAAAACACTCAGATCTCTAAAGAGAGAGAAGAGGAGTAAGAGAGAGAAAGTATAGATGTAGTTTGACCATGTATGAAGCAAGAACAGAATATATGGAGCAAGAACAAAAGAACAGACTATCGCAAATTTTGCGATACTCTGTTTTTAAAATAATAAAAAAATGAAAAATAAAAATAAATATTAAAAAATATTAAATTTAAAGGGTAAAATGGAATTAAAAATCGATGGACTATTTGTGAGACTCGTACCATTTAATTATGGTGACACGTGGCAGAACTAGGGAGAAAACCACGCGCGGGGACTAACTTTATAGATTTTTAATAGTCAAGGGATCCTCACCCGTGATTTTTTAGTCAAGGGACTAAGTGGCAGAATATGTGATAGTCGAAGGACTAGACAACGATTAAGCCTATGTTCGCATACTATATTGAGGATGTAATAGATGTTCCCGTAGACATCATTTGCGGCTAAAATTCACTGTTAGTCCTCCATGTTACCATTTGTATCAACCTACTCTCATTCGTTCAGTTTTGACTTTCACTCATCCCTTTCGTTCCAGAAATTTGTAAATTTAGCCCCTCCCCCCCCCCCCCCCCCCCCGCACATGTGAAGCCTGAAAAATTGAGACTTGTCTCCTAGTTTTGTTGCATGTTTGGTCCTTCAAAATTTTGGCCGTAAATGCCCCTGCCCATGTCACATCAGATGCCAAGTACTGTGACTAGTCATATTTACCATTTACCATTAAAAGTTACCATTTACCATTTACCCACAACTATTATATTTGGACCAGGTCAAACCCAATTAAACCTAACCTAACCCAACCAACTACAATATAACCCAACACAAACCCAATTAAATACACAAACCCAATTAAATACACAAACCCCTAATTCAATCTAACAGATTTTGCGTTTAAATTGTTTCTATGTATTTTGGTTAAATATAAATTATATTTTATATTTTATAATTTTATAGTTAAAATATTTATTCTTTATTTGATGAGTTCGGATTCTGTCACCACACTTTATGGGAACCGGACAGGGTCAATTTGGACAATGTCCACCTCACCGGACAGGGGCAGTTCGGACAAATATCATCCACTGAACTATCCAACAGAACTAAAGTACTTAAAACCTAATCACTTTTTAACTAAGCTGTCTATTAACTTACTTAGAACTAATGGGTCTTTAAACTCGACCCGAATCCATTAAGCATGACCCGAAAGCCCATGAGGCCCAAATATAAGGGTATAAATACCCAACCACCAGCATTAAATGGGGGTAATGAAAATTAAATAGAACCAGGAAGCTCAATTCTCCCTCTACATTCTACCCAAATATTAAATACTCTCAAAATTCCCCAAAACTCTAGACAAAAGTTACAAACTTACCCTCATACGAAAATAAACCACACAAAATTGGCGACCACAGTGGGAGAACAACGATGCCTGAATCTAGCATTCAAAACAATCAGAAAAACTAGTCCGAATGAATCCGGACACCCCGGAAGTACCACCAGCTTTGCTTGAAGTGGTGGGAGAAAATGATGAATATACCATCGAGGAGCGTAATAGATTAAAGGGCGAGATAGAAGCTCTGAGGGCAGAGAAGGCAAAGATGGGCATAAAAGAGAAGTCAAAGACATCAGTTGCTCATCATACTGACAACCCTAGAGAACATGAGCCTTCAAAGACCCATGTGAGTACGAAGAAGACTCATGCTAGCTCCAAAAAGTCTCACCGGTCCAAGCCGGTGGAGAGCTCTAATTCAGACTCAGAATCTTCCATTAGCTCCTCGGGCGAAGATGGGGTTGAAGAATCCTTGTCCTCCAGCAGTGATGAGGGCCGATCTAAAAAGAAACAAAAGTTGGTTAAGAAGTATTCAAGAAAAAGGGATAGACATGGAAAGTTAAAGAGGCATATAGGCAAAGGATCATCTCATAGCCGGAGACACATAGACCAGATGCTGGTGGATCCTTTTGCCTTCCATGATGAGCCAGATATCTTTGCAACTCCTAATGAGGATACTGTATTTAGTCGTGGACAGAATTGGAGACATTCTTCATTGTCTTCCAAGATCCTATCCGGGAACCTCCCCAAGAGGTTTGATAGTACGAAAATGGAAAAATACGATGGCAGTAAAGACCCGGACAATCACTTGGAACAATTCAAAAAATTTATGATGAATTTCAATGATGACGATAAGTTGCTTTGTAGAGCATTCTCCCAGATTTTTACGGGGAGTGCCCTGAAGTGGTACAACAGCCTACCACAGGGGTGCATCAGAAATTTCGATACCTTTTGGGTGGCCTTCCGGAGGCAGTTTGTTAGAAGTAAGGAGGTGAAGGGAAATGGGGATACAATTATACATTGTGCCCAAGAACCAAACGAATCTCTGAAAGAATACATAAGCCGCTTTGTAAACACCAAAAATAGGTTGGCTGATTGCTTTGAACAAGTAGCAATAGCTTCTCTGAGGCAGGGCTTAAACCCTGGAAATTTGGCTGATTCAGTGACCAGAAAAAAGGCCAAAATATGGGGAGGTTTACTGAATCAGGTTAGAAATCAAATTAACGTGGATGAAACAAAGAAAACTAGGGTGCACATGCAGCTGAGATTTGCCCCGGCTGCACCAAACCCCAACCAAAATCAGTCCGGGAACAAGGCAAGGGAGGCCGAGCAGGGTCATAACAGAGTTAAAGCTCAGTCTCAGCCAGCTGCGCCTGCCCAGAGTCAAAAATCTAGAAATAAGAGAGGGCCTTGGGTTCAACCGGAGTGGTTTGCTGAGTTAAAAGAAAGTGTAGCCACCATTTATGACAAAAAAAGGAAGAAGTACACTATAGAAGGCCGCATGCACTACAATCTCTTAGGGAGCATCGTAACAATTCCTACTGTCAGTACCATAATGATACTGGCCATACCACTGAGGATTGTATTGCTTTAAAGCAAGAAGTCCATAATTTAATTTAAAAAAGGAAAATTGGGAGCATATGTTAAAAGAAGAGGAGGAAATAGGCCTGATAATGCTCATCGGGTTGGTCTAAACAATGCAGGCACATCCGCTCCGGAGGGAGCTATGGTGATAATCGAAAGATTCGATGTAGAGTCAGAGTACTTGGACCATGATCCAACTCGAAACAGAGTGGGTGCCATTGAGGAACGTTGTAAAACAGTGTCCGGACTTATTAACTTTTTTGAGTCACTCACAATTTTCGGAGGGGACACCATGACAGCACCCACTGCTTCTTCAAGGAAGAGGCATGTTCAAACTTTAGCCACCCAACTGGAGGGAGACATGACTTCCTATCAATCGCAGATTCCATTTCCCTTCATCGTGTTCGATGAGGATGACTTGAGGGATATAGCAGGTCCTCATGAATATGTTGTTGTCATAGGAGCATCCATTGAGGGCAATGACGTAAGACAAACTTTGGTGGATACTGGGAGTTCAGCTAATATCCTCTTTTTAACTTCCTAGAAAAAAATTAAAAATCTTGCGGTAATTCAGCGTTCGAGCAGGTCAATTGTGGGTTTCACTGGAAGCTCAGCAGATGTGATCGGGGAGTTCGAAGAGGAAGTTTTGTTAGGCAAGGGCCTTTTTAAGAAGATGGTTAGAATACTGTTTGTCGTAGTGGATTGTCCCACTTGTTATAATGCTATTCTAGAGAGGTCTTAGCTCTCTACGATGCATGCAGTGGCCTCAACAGTCCACCAATATTTGAAATATGTTGTGCAAGGACAAGTGGGAGTTGTCCGGAGCATCCAAAAGATTGCAAGAGACTGTTATGCAACATCATTGGCTCCTCGGACGTTGGGAGCAGTTCGTATCAATGCAGAATAGAAGTTTGAGGGGCTTTCTGGGGGTGAGGGTGAAATTGATAACCCTAGAGAGACCCCTAGAGTTTTAATACCAGTTGAATAAGTTGAAACACATTTTTTGAAAGAGGGAAAAAATGTTAAGATAGGGTCTAAAATGACATTCGAACTAAAGGGCAAAATGTTGAAGTTCCTAAAAGACCATCAGCATGTTTTTGCTTGGTGCAATGCTGATGTTACCGGGGTACCAGCAGATATTATATCACACCAACTGTCCATCCGAAGAGACATAGCACCCGTAGTACAAAAGAGAAGAGCTTTTTCCAAAGAAAAGGCTGATGTCATAGTTCAAGAAGTCGACAGACTTACCAAAATGGGGCACATAAAGGAGTCTCAGTATCCTTTATGGACAGCCAATCCGGTCTTGGTGAAAAAGAAAAATGGTAAGTGGCGCATGTGTATCAATTTCACAGATCTCAACAGAGCTTGTCCAAAAGATTTATACCTAGTTCCCCGGATTGATCAGTTGGTAGATTCCACATCTGGGAATAAGCTACTATCTTTCATGGATGCCTTCTCCGGGTATAACCAGTTTCAAGTAAATCCGATGGATCAGGAGCATACTACGTTTGTTACTGGTATGGGCCTTCATTGTTACAAGGTGATGCCATTCGGGTTAAAAAATGCTGGGGCTACCTATCAGAGGTTAGTAAACAAAGCCTTTGCTGATCAAATTGGAAGAAATATGGAAGTATACATCGATGACATGATGGTTAAAAGTGTGGACGAAGAGCTACACTTGACAGATCTCCAAGAAACTTTTACTAACTTAGTAAAAGTAAATTTGAAACTAAATCCAGAGAAGTGTGTGTTTGGAGTACGGTCCGGAAAATTCCTAGGGTACATAATAAGTGAGCAAGGGATACAGCCTGATCCGGACCAGCTTAATACTTTATTCCAAATGGAGCCACCTCGAAATATTAAAGAAGTACAAAGGTTGACTGGGAAGTTGGCTGCGTTAAATCGATTCATTTCAAGGTCTTCGGACAGGTGTGCCCCGTTCTTTCAAACTTTAAAAGGTGCAAAGGGATTCGACTGGACTTCACAATGTGATGAGGCTTTTAATGAAATTAAAAAACATATGTCCTCCCCCAAGACGTTATATAAACCTGTTAATGGAGAAACTCTTTTCATATACTTGGCAGTTTCCAGTTGTGCCATAAGTGTTGTATTGGTGAGGGAGGTGGATAATTATCCCCGTCCAGTGTATTACATCAGCAAGAGCTTGATAGATGCAGAAAAACGCTATCTAAAGCTTGAAAAATTAGCATTAGCCTTTATAATTGCTGCAAGGAAGATGAGGCCTTATTTTCAGGCTCATCCTATTATTGTCCGGACATCATATCCCCTGAAAAACGTTCTACAAAAAGCAGATATTTTGAGTAGAATCACTAAGTGGTCAGTCGAACTAGGTGACTTCGATATTGATTTTGCTCCTCGAACAGCAATCAAAGCCCAAGCTGTGGATGATTTCTTAGTTGAATTCCACTCAGATAGGGATACAAAGCAAACAACTGAGATGAAAGATAAAAAGGTCTGGGTCGTCCGGACGGATGGTGGATCAAGTACTATGGGATGTGGTGCAGGGGTATGCTTGACCTCTCCGTATGGTGAAAAAATGTATCAAGCTATATGTTTTGCTTTTAGGGCTTCTAATAATGAGTCCGAATATGAAGCTGTTATAGCTGGTTTAAAGTTAGCTCTTATTTGTGGAGCCAAAAGGGTCAAGTTGATGAGTGATTCCCAGCTTCTTATCCATCATGCGCAAGGTCAATCTGAAGCCAAAAAGGAGCAGCTAATAAAATACTTACTTCTTCTCAAAGATGTGGCACTTAAGTTTAAGAGTATTGTTTATGAGCACATACCCCGAACAGAAAATGAACTAGCAGACTCCTTGGCAACCATAGCCTATACTGAATCGTACCCTTGGATCCATGTGCTGGAGTGCCTTTCCATTCAACTCAATATGGGTAAGGAGGAAGAAAGCTTCGATATACAGATGCAACAGCCCCAAGATTGGAGATTTCCTCTCCTTCAATATCTCTCCGATGGCATCTTGCCTCCGGATAAGTCAATAGCAAGAAAAGTTAAGTACAAGGCTCGTGGTTGTATCATACTAAGAGATGTTCTTTACAAGAAGTATTACAGTAAACCCCTTTTACGATGTTTGGGGGATGACGAATATCAAATAGTGCTCTCCGAATTACATGATGGTGAGGGATCAGATCACTGTGGATTCAGGGCTCTAACAAGGAGAGTTTTGTTGGCTGGGTATTATTGGCCCTCTATAATGCAAGATGCTAAGGATTTGGTGAGGAGGTGTGACCCATGCCAGAGATATAGCAATGAAATTCATATCCTAGCCATCCCTTTAGAGTCAATTTCTGAGCCTATACATTTTGCTCGATGGGGGCTGGATTTGGTGGGACCTCTACCTATGGCGTCCGGAGGACGTAGGACAATAATTGTTGCTATTGATTATTTTTCAAAATGGATCGAAGCAGCTCCATTGGCATGTACAACATCAAAAGCTGTCATAAAATTCATTTTATCCAATATCTGTTGCAGATTTGGAATTCCACAGAAGATAACAACAGACAATGGGCCACAGTTCGACAATAAGGAAATGAAGAGTTTCTATGCCTCTAGAGGTATACAACATTGTTTCTCTTCATCTTTCCACCCACAAGCAAACAGTCAGGTTGAAGTGGCTAACAGAACTATACTGTCCGGTTTGAAGAAAAATTTACAAGGGGCTGCTGGAAAATGGCCTAGTTATTTACAAGAGGTTTTGTGGGCTTACTGGACTACACCTGGGGCTGCAACACAAGAGTCACCTTTTGCCTTAGTCTATGGGATGGATGCCATAGCTCCCATAGAAGCAACTCTTCCTTCATTTTGAGTTCACAATTTTTCCGAACACGCTAAGGAAGTGGCAATCAGAGGTCAGCTTGATTTAATAGAAGAAAGAAGAGTTAAGGCCCACCTTAGAGCTGCACACTATCAGGGTTTGATGAGAAGCAGGTTTGCTTCCAAAGTTAAAAGAAGAGATTTTCAGCCGGGGGATAAGGTGTTAAGGAAAGTTTTCTTACACACTAAAGAGAAGATGGTCGGCAAACTAGCCCCAACTTGGGAAGGACCCTATATGGTCATTGAAAGGCTTAAACCTGGGACATACTGGCTAGAAGACAAGGATGGAAGGGTTTTGAATCACCCTTGGAATATTGAGCACCTCCGGATGTACTTGGAGTAGAAACTATGTAAATATTTACTTGTTTAAAAGTCCATGCAAATATTTGGGGGCATACTCTTTCCTACCCTGGTGTCGCGGGGAGGTTTTAATGAGGTGTCCGAGCTCTTTTATAAAATTTGATGCCTTCTTAAAAATTCGGATTGTTCTTACTTTGTTTCTTGTCAAATTTTTGTTTAAACACCGGCCAGATTGAATTAAAGGAGTGATGACTACTTAAACATTTGTCATCGGAGAATTTAAACACTCTCACTTTAGAATATTTATGAAATAACTAAGGGTTGTTTAAACATTAGCCACCAAAATTGAAAAAACTATGAAAAAATTCAAGAGTTGTGCAAAATAAAGATGTCTATTAAAATAACCGAAGTGCCTTGGCCATCAAAGGACTTTAAATTGTCAAAAGATCTATTCGGTCAAGGACCGGACGCAGTTACAAAATGCCTTGGCCATCCAAGGACTTTGGTTCAATCAAAACAAAACAAAAGATAATTACTCTAAAACTGAGCCTTTGAAGATGGCTCAGCCTCACTCGCTTTCTTCTTCTTGAGGTCATCATTCTCCTCATTTGGACTCTCCCCGGTGTTCTCTTCCTCATCGGATGAGTCAGCACTAGAATAATCATGCAAGTCTCCATCGGCCATAGTGTGGAAGGGAAGGTCTTCGTACTCTACATAAGTCCACAAATCTCTCAGATTCCTCTTCGGGAACGTTTCGTGAAAGAGCAAGACCATGTCCGACTTCACTTTGGCATACATCTCTTCCTGAGTATCTATCACATTGTTGGCATAAGCATCAATCTTGGCTTGGATTTTTGCCTCTTGCTCCCTTAGCAGATCAAATTTTTCCTTTGTAGCCTTGGATACCGAGTCATCAAGTGCAATCTTGTCATTGGTCAAAGTATGAATGACTTGGTCCTTGGCCTTCATCTCCTCTTTTGAAGAGGAGAGATCTTTCTCCAACCCGGATTGCTTCGCCCGGAGGTCTTTAATAGTATCTTCTAGGGCGGCTACCTTTGTGACCCAACCCTCCTGGTTCTTCTTTAACTCCTCATTTTCTCTCTTCAAAACATCAGTGTTTTGGTTGGAATAAGGAGGTCTCCGGACAATCTCTCCTTGTTAGAATTAAGGGCAGTAATGATTGCTGACTGACCTCGCACTTGTTTCTACAGAACCAGCACTGGCTGAACATTACTCAATATAGAATGAGTTATAACATCTCTTTCACTTGAAACAGTGAAAGACTTACCATTGAAGGTAATGGTGTTCGAAGTGCTTGGAGGGAGGTAGGGCCCAGCAAAGTCATCTCTGGGGAGGTTTTCAAAGTAGTCACCAAGTCCCTCAAGCCCTGTAATATCGACACCGTCAATACTGATGTCTCCTCCTCCAACTTCATCGGTTTGAAAGTCATTGGGGATCTCTTCTGCTCTTGTTGGATCAGTAGGGTCAACAGGAGGGAGGGGCTCCAGAGGACGGAGAGAAAGTTCATCACCCTTGGAGGTCTTTTTCTTCTTGGCCTTCCTGTCCTTGCTTTCTGCTCCTCGTTTCCTGTCTCTCTTAGGAACCCTTGAAGGTTTTGGAGATCCTGCCTCTTCCCTAGTACTCTCGTGCTCCACAACTTCTACAAGAGCAGCATCAATCTGACTTGGAACTGGCCCCTCTTGGTGTGTTGGAGCAGTTTCCTCTGCTTAGGTGGGGTTAGCTTCAACCACACTCTTCTTGCCCCTCTCTTTTTTGCCTTTCATCTTACTTGGGGCCTTGGCTCGACCAGGCAAATACAGTGACCCGTCCGGTGCGTGTGTTCTTTTAAAGACTACATCTGGATGGGGTGGAGTGGTAAGTTCCTCCCAGGTTAAGTCCCTCCGGTCAGTAGTGTTCCAGAGGTGGGACCTTGCAAGATTGCCTCATGTAAAGGCGTCGTGAAAGCGATTTTCCTACTTTTCAGCAAACCAAGTGTTTATCTTGGTGCAAGTGATCTGCCCGGCCTTTAAATAATCATTGAATTCTTTAGGCAGCACTGTTAAGAAACAAAAAAGAAAAAAAAAGAAGTTAGATGAACAAATTTGTAAAGAATGAAGATGGGAATGAGAGGTGGGATTCTTACCATCACTTCGCCATCTGCTGGTGAGGAGACTTGGGTTGATACCAGCTTTAATCTTCCTCCCATTCTCCCAGGCACCACTCACAAACAAAAAGTGAGTCCTCCAATTTCTCTTCGACTCAAGCAGGTCATCCACTGTTTTATAGTTATCATCCATATTGTAGTGATAGAAGGGAATATGGTGGTTTCTGCAGAGGCTTGCCACAGCTGCGAATTCCTCCATTGGTAGAGGAATTCCGGAGATCCTGGAGGCCATGATACAGGCCATGAGAGTGTACCAGGCATTAGGGCTCAGTTGGCTTGGAAAAATCCTGATGAGGTGGAAGTACCCGACTATCTCCGGATCTAAGGGAAACCTTAGTCCCCAGTTAATGAGTTCAGTGAAGATAACTATTTCACTGAGCTTGCAGTCCATCGGTGTTTTAGGGTCTATTGGGATCCTTATTTTTACGTTCTCCGGAATCCCTCACTTTGTTCGCATCCGACCTAATTTGGCTGTGTGGATGAAAGCATAGTTAATTTTTTGTAAAGCAAGTAGATACTTAACACTAACCTTATGGAAACAAGGCCCCACGTTTCCCTCAAGGATCTCTGGAAAATCTGGGTGCCTAAGGCATAGTTTTTCTTTGCCTTTATCCTTCTTGGCAGCACCAGCATCACTCGTTTGTCTGGAGACTTCAGACTCAAACAGAGCCTCTTCAATAGAATCCTCCATTACTTCTTCCATTACCAAGGAGGGGTTTTCGGTTGTTTTTGGGTAAGGTGAGTTAGAGATTGGCTTTGTATGCCCTCCGGATTGTTGGGCTTCAATGCTTTCTTGAACTCTGACCTCCGGCTGGGGCTTAGATGCGGTGGTTTCTTTTCGGAGGCTTGAGCTAGATGCCTCCGGTCTGGACAGCTTGTCCTTAGGAACTTTTATGGGTGCCTCTGACCCCGTGTTGCTGTCTTTGGCCCTTGATTTAGAAGGTGTACCTTTTGAGACCTGCCCTTTTACCAGGCGACCTCTTCTCTGATCGACTAATTTCTCTGGAGAGGCATCAGCATCTGATCCCATGGAAATGAAAGGAGAAGGCTTCTTAAAACTAGTAACAACTTGCCCTGGTTCAACAGTGGGCTCTGATTCCTGAACCGACGAGCCTGAAATGATTGGTGAGAGTCCGGTTTGGAACAACTTCCTGAGTTTAACACTTTTAGTTGAAGAAGAGCCTTGATCAGGCTCTGTGCTTGGTGTTACTGGTTTGTCAGCAGGAGAGACGGGGAGGCCGACAGCAATGCGCCTTTCTCGTTCTACTTTTTAGGCCTTTTCTAACTCCGATAAATTAAGCCACCCACCTTTGATCAAAGTGTTCCTAGCTGTGAACATAAACTCACACCAAAAGAAGTTTTTCGTTTTTGAGAGAAAACTTTGAAGTTTAAGCAAAGTAAGATTGAAGATGATGGTAAAACAGTAAAGGAGTGACTAATTTATAGTAAATGTGGAAAAAGTGCTTTGATACCTAGGAGAATTTGAAAGGGTTACAATGATTAAAGACGACGCTAATGTCATCTTCATTAAATGAAGAGGTTATTTTTTAGAGAAGGTGGGAGCGCTATTCTAGGTGAAAAAACGGCCGATGTGACGAACCAGAGAGAGACACGTGTCCCACGAATTCTGGCAAGAAACCGTTTAGTTCTCAAGAACTTTTTCAGTTCGGATAAAGCTATAACACAGTTCGAAGGACCTGTCCGGATGTAACTGTCACCAGCAACATGCTGTTTTTTAGGTCTTGCCAAAGGTTTTTGAACATTACCTAAAAAAGGGGCTACTGATGAGTCCGGATTCTGTCACCATATTTTATGGGAACCGGACAAGGTCAATTCGGACAATGTCCACCTCACCGGACAGGGGCAGTTCAGACAACTATCATCCACTGAACTATCCGAACAGAACTAAAGTACTTAAAACCTAATCACTTTTTGACTAAGCTGCCTATTAACTTACTTAGAACTAATGGGTCTTTAAACTCGACCCGAATCCATTAAACACGACCCGAAAGCCCATGAGGCCCAAATATAAGGATATAAATACCCAACCACCAGTATTAAATGGGGGTAATGAAAATTAAATAGAACCAGGCAGCTCAATTCTCCCTCTACATTCCACCCAAACATTAAATACTCTCAAAATTCCCCAAAACTCTAGACAAAAGTTACAAACTTACCCTCATACGAAAATAAACCACACCAAACAAATAAAATTATACTTATACATTCTCAACAGCTATTTTTTTTACAAACAAACAATAAATGTATTCAAACCCCCAATTAATTACCCAAACCCCTAATTAAATCAATCTGAAACAAAAACCCTAATTTCATCGATAAAGCTTATTTTCTTCCCCATTTCTTTTCCAATTAAACATCCATCTTCCTTCTGTCCATCTATATTCAGTCTGGTTCGGTTTCTTGAACCCTAATTCCAAGTATAGCGTCATCTCAAGCTTCCTTCCACCACCAGAACTAGCCTGCATCACATAACTCACCTCTGTAAAAATGTTTTTCCATGGTGAAAGTGCTGCTTCGACTGGTGACAGACTTCGGGTTTTGGGGAAAATGGTTTCAATCTAGTTAGGATGAAAACCTGGATACAAATTTAGGCTACAAAACACTATAAGTTAAGATGAAGAACTGAAAGTGGCTGAAAATTACGTATAAAGAAGTCGTGTTTTGGGAAAGGATGAAAATGGCTTAAATCGATGGCTTAGGGTTTATTGATGGTCATGGCTTCAGTAGAGGCAGGGAGAAAGGGAAAAGAAAAGGGAGAACAATCGAAGAAGTAGCGTTTTGGTGTTTCTGATTAGGGTTTAGATGATTAATTGGAGGTTTGTGTACTTAATTGGGTTCAGGTTGAGTTATATTGTAGTGGGCTGGGTTAGGTTAGGTTTAATTGGGTTCGACCCGGTCAGAATATAATAGTTATAGGTAAATGGTATATTTTAATGGTAAATGGTAACTTTTAATGGTAAATGGTAAATATGACTAGGCAGCTTACTTGGCATTTGATGTGGCATAGGCAGGGGTATTTATGGCCAAAATTTTGGGGGACCAAACTTGCAACAAAACTAGGAGACACGTGTCAATTTCTCAGGCTTTACATGTGCGAGGGGACTAAATTTGCAAATTTTTAGAACGAAAGGGATGAGTGGAAGTTAAAAGTGAAGAAAGGGGAGTAGGTTAATACAAGTGGTAAACATGGAGGACTAACAATGATTTTTAGCCCATAATTTGCCATAAGCTAGCAATACGGCCAGATACATGTCATGTTATACATAAATAAAGGTATTTTTCTGTTGAAATCTAAAACTATTGTTAAAGAGGTAGATCAATTGACAAAAGTAAAGTATAGTTGAGAATCTCAATACCCTTTACGGAAAGCAAAACCGTGTTTGTGAAAAATAAGAATGGGAATTGGTGAATGTATGTTGACTTTACAGATCTAAATAGGGTTTGTATGAATGATCAATTTATCATCCTAGAATTGATCAACTAATAAATTCTACTTCTGGTAATAAATTTTTATCATTCATGGATGCATTCACAGGGTACAATCAGATTTAGATGGATATGAAGGACCATAATAGTACTACGTTCATAATAGGCAGGGGCCTCACTTGCTATAAACGTATGCCCTTAGGTTTGGAAATTATTGGGGCCAGTTATTAGTGTTTAGTAAATAAATCCTTTGATAGTCAGAATGGAAGAGCTGTTGATGTTTACATTGATAATATGTTTTTGAAAAGTGTGAGGGACGAAGATCATTTCTCCGATCGAAAGGAAATTTTCTCCAATCGAAAATCAATCAACTTGAAATTAAATCCATAAATTATATTTGGAGTACAATCCTGAATGTTTTTGGATTATGTTATCGGTGAAAAGGGTATCCAAGTCAATCAAGTTCAATTAAATGAGTTGATTTCTATGGTTCCTCCTAGATCTACTAGAGAAGATTAAATACTAACCGGAAGATTGGTTGCATAAACATATTTATATAAAGGTATTTGGACAAATGTCCCTGATTTTTCTAGGTTTTAAGAAATGTGAAAGAGTTTAATTGGACTTTCGAGTGTGATGACACATTTACCCAAATCAAAGAACATTTTTCTTCTCCGGATACATTAACCAAGCCAATTTTGGGTGAACTATTTTATATTTACTTAGCAATATTCGATTACGCATTAAGCGTAGTTTTGATTTGGGAAGTAGATGGTTAGCAGATTTTCCCAGATTTATGGTGTCAAGAAAGTTTGTTTAATAATTGATTCATAGTTTCTTATTAATCATGTCATGGGGAAATTATAAGCTAGAAATGATCATTTAGTAAAATATTTTAAGTTATTGAGAGATACAATAGTTTTCTTAAAACATGTTAAGTACAAACACGTACTTTGGGCCAATAATTTGATGGTTGATTCCCTAACTACTATTGCTTACACCAAAGCAAATTTATGGATATTTATATAAGTATACCCGCCGATATTAACAGACTTTGAGGTAATAAAATTTCCAAGTCTCGAGCACTACAAATAAATATTGGAGGTATGCGATTAAAAAAATCATTACTAAAGGGACTTTGTCAATTGATAAAGTATTAGCTAAAAAGCTAAGGTTTAAAGCATATGGATTTTTAGTCATGTGGGATATCCTCCACAAAAAATCAATTGATAGGCTCCTATTATGATGCCTTGGGATTAATGAGTCTCTGATGATACTATCTAAATTGCATGATGGGGGAGGGTTCTGTCCATTGTGGTTATAAAATTTCAACCAAAATGGTTTTATTGGCAGGATATTATTGGCCTTTCATTATGACAGATACCAAAGAATTAGTCATATGATGTGATCCCTGCCAAAGATTTGCAAACTCAATACATATTCCAACAATGACATTAGTGTCAATATATGAAACATTACCCTTCGACATATAAGGGCTTGACTTGGTTGGACCTCTGTCAATGAAATTTGGGGGTCGTCAAACAATCATCATAGTAGTTGATTATTTTTCTAAGTGGGTGGAAGCCGAACATATCTCTGATATTACGTCCAAAGCGGTTATAAATTTATTATATCCAATATATGTTGTAAATTCTAGAAATTATTATAACAAATAGTGGCCTTCAATTCGAAAATAGAGACATGCAAGCTTTTTGTGCTTTCGGAGAGATTCCATATTGCTTATCCTTGAGCTAATGGACAAGTAGAAGTTGCTAACAAGACTATCCTAACTGGTTTGAACTAATACTTAGAAATGTAGCGGAAAAGTGGCTAAATTATTTACAAGAAGTATTATGGGCTTATCGTACTACCCCCCGGACAACAACCCAAGAATCCCATTTTGCTTTGGTGTATGGGATTCATGCAGTAACGCCAACCGAATCTACCCTCCCATCGTTCTATATTAAAAATTACTCTGAAGAGGATAACAATACAACCAAAAAAGCTAAAGTAGACTTGATTGAAGATAAAAGAACCATACCTCATCTAGGATCTATTCATTATCAAACCCTGATAAGAATCAAGTAAGCATCTCGAGTTTGAAGGAGGGAATTCAAAGTAGGCGATATAGTTCTGAAAAAAGGTATTCTTACACACCAAAGATAAAAGACTAGAAAAGTTGGCACCTAGTTGGGAATTATGTATTTGGTTATTAAACGGGTTGAGCGTGGAACCTACCGGTTAGCAGATCAAGAAGGCATTCCTTTGTGGCATCCATGAAATATTGAACATTTAAGACTTTACCTTAAATAGTTGTAAAAATAATATTTATTTTCTATTTTCTTATGTATATATTTGGGGATATATTATTTCCTACCTTGGTGAGATTTGAGAGGTTTTAATGAGGTGTCTAAACCACTTGAAATTTATCACATTTTGACTTTTATAATTATTGTGTTACACTATTCATGAGATTTGTATATTTTTAAAAGGTTCCAACAATAGTTGGTCATGTGTAAAAGTTCCAACATTAGTTCGTCACAATTAAAAGTCCTAAGAGATAATGATCCAAATATAAATAACTTAATTACCTTCGAGTGAGTTATTAATAATCCTAAAGGATGATTATCCCAATGTAAACACTTTATTTACCTTATAATAGAGAAAAGTTGAGTAAATTAAAGGCGTTATCCGAATTCAAATGAATGGTCGAAATGTATATTTTAATTACATTCGAAGGGAGAAATCAGAATGGGTCAGATTAAATGCCTTGCCTATAGAAATAAATTCTTGGAAAAAAACGGATATAATAACAATAAGAAAAAGATAAAGATAAATTCATTTGTCTGCGGGCTCTTTCCCATCGGCATAGTTTTCTTCTAAGCTCTCATATTCAAAGTCTCAACCTTTGTTTTTTCAATGCTCATCAACATCTGAATCCATTGATATGCCTAGTTGATCAGTTAAAGGCATATCGTTAGGCCACAATTACTCTCGGACTAATTCCCACATAAATCCAAGGTTTAATTTTTGGAATGCCTTGTGAAAATATAGGACCATATCGATTAAAACATCCCTTTTGCATAAGGACTTTAAGATCTGGTCAACATATTCATCCACCGTGGCTTCCTTATCTTTCATATGTTTGGCCTTAAATACATTTAGCTCCTCCTCAAATTTTTTGGTGAGAGCATTCTAATTTTTAAATTACTTCGACAAATGCTCTATAACATCTTTTCAACTTCCAACCTGGTCATTATACTTTTGAATCTCCTTGGATCTACATAATTGCAACTCGTCGTGAACAATATTTAGCTTGTTAATTTATTTGTCAGCAACCATAGCTTTATTTGCTAGACCATTTGTACGTACTTTATCCTCTTCGAAAGATTATTGTTTACGCTCATATTCGTTTTTAAGCAAAGTAATGGTTTCTTTGTGTTCTTTAATTTCCCATTCCAACTCAATAATAGGCTTCACAAAGCCTAACATCGTGTATGCTAGAGTTTCTTGCTCATTTACTAACTAAAAAGGCACGTTTTTAATAGACTATTTGGATCAAGAAATTTCTTTTCAAAAGATTTGAATGTACCCACTGTGTTACATTCATTGTAGGCATGTTCCTCTATCACTGGAACCAAGGGAGAACTCGATTCGATTACTGGAAGAAAATAAGTTTGAACTGTGACTGGTATGAACCCGATACTTCGAATTAAAATCTTTGTCAACTCTATTCTAATGAGTCTACAAAAACCTTTATTTTCCATACTTGCATCTTCATCCAACCTACATATGCTTGTTGTTCCAGATGAATTTTGCACAACGGAATCTGAATCCATTTTTGGTGACATAAGTGATCTTTTTGAGGAGCTAGGTTGATTTTTGCGTCTTTGCTCTCGTTTTGGTGACTGTTTTGGGTCACTTGTGGCAGTTCCCCAGTGACTAAGTAGTAATCTAACTTTTTATTCAAGGAACTATTCCTGTTATTCTTAATTGCTTTATAAGTCCTCTATGGTAAAATCTTAGCTATTTAAGCCCATATATTTCCATTTATCTAATGGGCATTCATGCGTCTTACTTCCTCCTCCGTAGTCCAATCTTCCTTTCTTATATTAGGATTCAAATTATTGTGCCACCTCTCCCAGTATTGTTTCCGCATATGCTACCAATTCAACAATGTTATCATCCTCCTCTTGTGTCCGTGGTCTTTTAACAAGTTATGGATTAAGAAATTCTGCCACCGGTGCAGACATTAAACTTATGATCTATCAGGAAAGAACTCAACTATTTTATTCTAGCTTTTTCCCTTATAAGTTGTGTGAGCTTGTCTTCGTGTCTCATCCTCTTCTGGAGTCCAACCACCTTTTGTCCACCTAATAAGGCCACTGATCCTCCTACAATTAGAAGAACAAAAAAACTTTGAACTCTATGTATTCATATAAAAATGAACAAAAGAACTTTGAAAAATATATTTTTTAAAATAAAAGTCAATTTATTTATCAATCGAAACCTCTTCTTCATTTTTTCTCCATCGACAAAAATATCACCAATCAATCGTATAATTGTTTTTCTCAACCATCTAACAAGAATATCAACCGGATAAATATTAAAACCAATTACAACATAAAAAAATTAAAAAATATATATGTTAAAATAATTATCAATATGACACATCATCAACACTGATCCAATATATGAAAACTGAGATATTTATGATCAAATGGAAATTACAGTATACATTATTACTTTGTAGCATACTAATATAAAGGCTTATAAAAGTTTGAGTTAACCAAAAGATAATAAATAATAAGCAAATTCATTGAAAACTGTTCAACTTCAAGAAACTATTAATTCAACATAAAGAAAACAAAATTAGAAACTAATATCTATAAAATAACAAATAAAAAATCTATTTTAAGGAAAAAGTGATAAATATTGATAAAAAATAACCATTGTATTATCGTCACATATGAACTAGTAAAACCCAACGCTCCAAATCTACGCATTAAAGAAAATTAACCGTTGTATTGTCGTCGCATAGGAACATGTAGAACCCAACGCTCTTAATCTACGCATTTTTTAACATTTTAGTCGCATACTTCTATTTTCGTTGAATTTTAAATAACCTTTTTTACTATATTATATCGACGGGATTCATCAATCGAGCGATTCTTGGAAAACTAGCAACAAATTGAATTGGAACTCAACCGTAATCATCAATATAACTTCTTAAGTAAAGACTTTTGTTCATGTTATCATAACTAAAGTAATACTCAATATGTTTTTGAATAATAGTGTAAGCCAGACCTCCCATATCAGACATAGTAATATAATATACCTCATTAGACAAAATAGATATATGAATGATATGAGGAAGGTGTTGGCTTATACGTATACAATAAAATATTGTATTAAGATTAGATATTTATAGATGATTCCATTAAGAATAGATATTTATAGGTGATACCATAAGAATAGATAGAGTTAATAATTTCAATTGAAAAGATATATAGGTAAAGTTAATAATTTGAATTGAAAAAATACAAGGAGGAGCAAATATAAGAATAAATATAAAATTTTAATTGAACAGTTTCATGGATAAATATAGAGTGACTGGTCCGCACCTGTGGTTTGAGGACCAACTCAAATTGTCAATTTCAGTCTCTAAAATTAGAAATTGAGAACCACTGTAATGTTTGAGGGTTTCCTATCCTTCTCCGTTGAAGGAGATAAAGTTCATAACGATAAGTTGTAAAAGGAGATAAAGTTCATAAAGGATAAGTTGTAAAAGGAGATAAAGTTCATAAACGATAAGTTGTAGAAACCTTACTCATAATTATCTTTTTGCCCTGAGTTTGTACTTCTAACCCATACTCACGACCATATATGGGTCTCAAAATAGGTTATCCAAACCAAACTCATATATAGATTTCGTTCAATTGACACTTCCGTCAAATTAAAAGTTATTATATATTTGGAAAGTATCAGTCTGGGATATTTAACGATGACCAAATAATTTTCGATGTCTCAATTCATTATATATCTAATCTCCTAGCCAATTTAATGTTCTTTGTTCAAATATAGAAGGACAACGATAGAAGATGGGACAACCTGTTATATCTCACAAAAAAATATGGCTGAAGTTGGATCAATTATTGTATATGAAAGGTTAAGAAGGTAAATTATATTAATAAAAATTTGATAATCAAAATATTTCTAGAGGTGTTATCGGTCCAGTTTGGTCCGGATTTCGGCAGAACCGGACCAGACCGCTAAGCTTTCGATTTTATAATTTGGAATCGGACGGGACAGCTAAATTTCGCTTCGGTCCGATTCGATTCAGTTATGGTTCCGATTCGGTCCGAGTTCGGTTTGGTCTGAGTCCGGTCCGATAATGTTTTGGTCCACTTCGGTTCGGTCCAGTTTTGGTTCGGTCCGTTATCGGTCCGATTTTGGTCTGGCTCTGTCCGCTTAAAATATTCAATTAAATTATAATTTAATTTTTAATTTTTTAAAATAAATGAATGACTTAAAAATTAAAAATTGGAAGTTAATGTTTTATTTTTTATTAAAAAATAATAATTAAATATTAATTTTAACAATATAACGCATAAAAAATAAAAAATAATAAAAAATTAATCGGTTCTAACGGTTGTATTGATTCGATTCCTTATCCTTTGCGATGGTGTATCGATTTTATCGGTTAAGTTCCTTATGGATTCTATGAGTTTAACGGTTTTATCGTTTCGGTTCCTAATCGATTCTACCGGTTTATCGATTTGATCGGTTTGATTTCGAACCAGTTTTTTATTTTGGTTCTTTCTCAGTTTCGGTTTTTAAAATGGAACCGCAAATATGAATTCGGTCTAATCTCGATCCTGCTGCATCCGGTTTACTTCTGTTCCAATAAAAAACATCGTTTTTTTGTTTTTTTTATAAGATGTACACTATATCTTCATTAATCTACTATATTATTTAGTTGTTTACAAATCTGATATATGAAAAGGCCTCCTATTAATTACTGAATTATATAAGATGGGATGCATTTTTCAGGAGTAAAATTATAAATATAAAATTGAAATATTTAATTATAAAATATTTTTAAAATAGTAATAATTATTTTCTTAACTAATGTCGAGACGGAATACAATAAAAGAACGGTCTTATTGGTTTTTTTAGGGGTATCATCGGTCCGGATTTTGATGGAATTGGACTGGATTGCGTTTATCGGTTTGAGCCGGATCAGACTGCTAAGCTTCCGATTCTATTTTTTAGAACCAGACCGGACCGTTAAGTTTTCGATTTGTTTCCATTCGGTCTGATTCGGTTCGGTTCAGTCCTAGTTCCAGTTCGATCCGAGTTCGGTTTAGTCCCGTTTTGATCTATTTCGGTTCGGTCAGTTCGGTTTGGGTCAACCTAAATAAAAAACTAAATTAAATTATAATTTACTTTTCAATTTTTTACTTAAATAAATAACATAAAAATTAAAATTTAGAAGTTAATCTTTGATATTTGTAATTAACTATTAATTTTGACAATATAATGTATAAAAATAAATAATAATAATAAAAAACAATTGGTTTTAAGGATTTTATTGTTTCGATTCTTTAGGGATTCCACCGGTTTATCGATTTATTGCTTCGATTCATTATCGGTTTTTATCGATTCGGTTCCGGTCCGGTTCTCGAACCATATTAACCTATTATTCCGATCAAAATACTATTTTAAATACATTAATTAATATATGTTTTAAAAATTTTGATTACTTACTAAATTTATTATAAATAATAAATAAATTGAATCTGATAATTTTTATCCCAATTTAGAACTATAAATAACATGATCATTTATAAAATACAATATCCTATACTAACCAAACAAAAGTAATAAATAATTATTAAAAACCAATTTTAGTTAAATGATAATTCATTAATAAATTGTACGAATTAATATAAATAAAAATATTTGAATGAGATAAAACTTAATCGAGTTATTACAGCCCCTCTATAAATTTATTTTTTTCTTAGACATAAAAAAAATTCAACCATTATCCGAAATATAAAAACTGATTGCAGTATAAGAAAAACATTAAATAAATATATATTATGAATATGACACATACGAGCACTGATATAGTAGTTAACTTTAACCGTCTGAATCGAAACATGTTTAAGTTAAAGCAAATCATAAGTTAAAGCAAATAAACCAATTGATTGAGGTAAAATGATCGTGCTTAGAATCTTACAGTTTATCAAATTCAATCGGATCCTGATAAGTTAAAGTGAGTATCGTGTAGAAGTGGTTTGTTCACTTTTATATTTTTAAAAATAAAAATATTGATTTTTTTTATTATTAATGTTGATAATGTATATTAAAAAAAATTGTATTGTAATTGGAAAAAAATAATATATTCGGACATTTGATTGGGTTTGTTAACTCTGCATATTTTACCTTTATATGTATTATATTTTTATATTTAATCTGACGAACAATATTATCAAATCTATGCTTTTTAAAGTTAATATACTTATAACAATCTAATATTAAATTTATTCACCAATAATAATAATAACAATTTGAACTTTCGTAACACTTCAAGAGAATTTTTCTTACTCTATTTACTGTTTTATATTTATTTTTTAATATTAGTGTTAATATTTTTAAGATATTTTTTTGGTATAAAAAGCTGTAAATTGCATTAAATGAAAACATTTACAATACGTTCAAACGGTACTTTGCCAACATACAAAGAAGTAGTCATAGTACAAAAAGGCCAAATGGAAATAAGAAAAATTACAGCGGAAAAGTAATCTTAGTTCCATGAAAACGGTATCGGAGGTCTGAGAGGATACGATGGCCGATACTCGAGCTAAGAGTGAAAGTATTATTGAAAATCCAGGCATTCCTCTCCTGCCAGATATGATAGATGATGGCGCTGAAAGCGACACGCCAAATATAGGAGCAGTTGCTAGAGGAGTTCGACCAGCCGCAGGCCTCCTCAATCCAAGAAGTCCAGTCCACGGGTGTTGAAGGGATAAGAAGCCGCCTGCAAATGTTGTCCCAAATGGTTGTGGAAAAAGAGCAAAGGATGATAATGTGCTCAAGGGTTTCCGGGCACGAGGAGCAAAGGACACAGTCAGGAGGGGTGTCCAGGCCCCAGCTGATGAGCTTGTCACGCGTAGTGAATTTATTTTGGATGGCCAACCAAGAGATAAAAGAGTGCCTTGGGATGGAGTACTTGTTCCAGATAAGCGAGGCCCAAGGGAACTTGGTACTTGAAGGACGAATAGCGGAGTAAGTGCTACTGATGGTGAAATGGGGCTTGGAATTGTTGGGAATCCATAAGAAGACGTCCTCCGAGCTGTTTGGGGGAGGGAAATTGGATAGGGCGTTTGTGATTTCCGAGAGATGAGAGCGCATGCGGCGGTTCTGGGCCCTGGCATGGTGAGGCCAGCACCAGGAGCCGTCGCAGATGAGGTCAGAGACAAGGGAGACATTACGCAGGCGGGTGAGAGAGGCAATGCCATTGCCGAAGCATCGGATGAGGGATGATGAGAATAACCAGGGGTCATGCCAGATGGAGGTATTAGCACCGTTGCCCACCCCGACCTTATAAAGATCCGAAGCGCGGGATCTGAGCTTGAGGATTTTGCGCCAACCCCAGCTAGCGGAGGAAGGGATGGGGATAGTCCAAAAGTTTTTGTTTCTAATCTTCTCATCAATAGTCCACCGGGTCCATATTGAACTGTGGTTTCTCGTTAATATGGACCAAAAAAACTTTAGGGCGGCCGCCTGATTCCAAATTTTTAGGTTTGGGATCCCAAGGCCGCCCTCCTCTTTGGGCAAGGTGAGCCTGTCCCAAGCTACTTTGGCACCCGAGATCTTCATTTTAGAGCCCGACCAGAGGAATCTACGGAGGAGCTGGGAAAGCTCCTTAAGAACACGGACCGGGAGGATGAAAATGGAGGACCAGTAGACTTGGCAAGCAAAGAGGACAGACTTGATCAGTTGAAGGCGTCCAGCGTACGAGAGATGCTTAGAAGTCCAAGAGTTGATACGTTTAGTGATCCTAGAGAAGAGGGGGCGACAGTCGTTGTACGTGAGTCTTGAAGAAATGAGAGGGACCCCCAAGTAGCGAACAGGGAGGGTCCCCTCGCGGAAGCCAAGGATGTTGAGGATGTCATGCTTTATATCCGGAGAAGTTCCCGAGAGGAAAATCTGGCTTTTAGCAGGATTGAGGTGGAGACCGGAAAGAGAGGCAAACTCCAATAAGCCCTCATGGATGAGGTTGACCGAGCTCATGTTAGCACGACAAAAAATCATAAGGTCATCGGCAAAGCAAAGGTTTATGATCTTGAGCGAGTGGCATTTCCAATGGAACCCAAAGCGGGGGTCTACGCTTTTTTCCTGGAGGATGCGGGAGAGAACCTGCATCATAATGACAAAAATATAAGGGGAGAGGGGGTCTCCTTGTCGGAGGCCTCTCCTCCCCTGGAAGAAGCTAGTAGGGCTTCCGTTAATACAAACGGCAAACGAGGGGGTGGTTATACAGTGAATGATCCACCCAATCATCTGGATGGGAAAATCCATCGCAAGGAGAGCATCAAGAACGAGCTCCCAACGGACGTTATCAAAAGCTTTCATAAGGTTTATCTTAAGGGCACATCTAGGGCCTTTCCTGTTAGTCTGGTATCCGTGCATGAGGTCTTGGGTAAGGAGGATGTTATCCGCTATAGAACAGCCTGGGACGAAAGCCGATTGGGAAGGGTCAATGAGGTATGTAAGGGAGGGTTTGATTCTGTTCGCAAGGATCTTCGAGATAATCTTAGAGATGACATTGCAGCAAGAGATGGGTTTGTAATCCGAGGGAGAAGAAGGGTTATCGACTTTAGGGATAAGGGCAATGAGGGTTTTGTTCCAATCTGGGTCCAATAGGCCTTGATGAAAGAAGTGCTTAACGGCCGAGCAGATATCAGGGCCAACGATAGTCCAGCAGGTCTTGAAGAACCCTGCACTAAAACCATCCGGCCCAGGGGCTTTGTCACTGTCGATGTCAAAAAGGGCAGCTTTGATCTCGTCATCCATGATGGGTTTAACCAATGAGATCTTGTCAGGGGGGGAGACGACTTTATTAATAAGGGATCTGACCCTATGGAGCCCCGGGTAGCCATCAGGGCTAGGAGAGCCTCAGTGGCTCATAAAGTGGGTGAGATAGGTAGTCGATATAATTCTGGGGTTCGAGCTGGTCCGACCATCACTGGTAGTGACAGAGAGGATTTTGTTACGGGCTATTCGGGATTTTATGCTGTTATGGAAGAACTTGGTGTTTTCGTCACCAAGTTTAAGCCAGGTCTCTCTCAATTTTTGCTTGAGGAAAGATTCCTCAGCACGGCTGAAGAAGATATAATTATTTGCAGCATCTTTTTCAACCCTTAAAAGCGAGGGATCCGTCGGGTTATTTGCTAAGGAAAGTTGGGCCTGGGCGAGAGTGGATTGGGCTTTCTCCACTCTCAGGCTGATCTCACTGAAGTCTCTCTTGTTAAGGTTGCCAAGGGCGGGGGCAAGGCGCTCGAGCTTGATGACAATGGATTTGAGCGGATTTTCATGGCCGGGGGAAGACCAGCTGATGGTGACAATATCTAGAAAGCTCGGATGGAGCTTCCACATGTTAAAGTACTTGAAAGGCTTGGGCTTAGGAATGCGGGGAGAGGTGAGATAGAGGATGATCGGAGTGTGGTCAGAAGTGCGAGGAGGGTCAAGGTGGGCAAAAGAGTTTGGGAAGACGTCGTCCCAATGGTCATTGACGAGGGCCCTGTCAATGCGGGAGGAGATAGGGTTATCAATTTGGTGGTTGAACCACGAAAATTGGAAACCCGAGGTGCGAAGGTCATCCAAATTACAGTCACGGCAGCAGTCGTTAAAATCAGTTATAGAGTTGTTCCAACGGGTGTCATTATTGGTTTTCTCATGGGGGTTACGGATTGCATTGAAATCCCCGATGACAATCCAAGGAGAGGAAGATAGGGTTTCGGATATGGAGGATAAATCCTTCCAAAGCGGGGATCGCTCAGAGGGATCATTGAATCCATAGATAACGGTCGCGAAAAAGCTAGCATTCGCGGAGGTCCAGGTAATATTGCAATGAATAAGCTGGGGAGAGTAATGGATAGGGATAATGCTAAAAACACTTGGATTCCAAGCGATCCAAATACGGCCGTAATGGTGGCAAACATGATTGGTGAGGTATTTCCACCAGGGGAGCATGGTATTCATAATATAAGTAACATTATTTATGCTAACCTTGGTTTCAAGGAGGCAGATAATGTTGATACCGTTAGAGAAAACAAAGTCTCTAACGTCTTTTTGACGGACAGGATCATTAAGACCACGAACATTCCAATAAGATAATTTCATATTAAAGATAAAAGTTCGAATGAAAAGATGAGAAATTGCACATTAATGGGTTAAACCCCATACATACAAACTGAAACAGAGGGTGGTCCTTGAAGAGTTCTAGGTTAGGTGACATCACATTAGCACGAATAGAGTCTTTAGAGATTAATGGTCGCAAAAATATTTTCTTAAAAATTAAAAAAACATCCAAACAAACTAAAAAAATTATCAATTCAATTAATAAAGAAGAATCAAAGGTTATAATAAATAATAAAAGTAGAGGGACCTTTATAATAAATACCGAAAATAGAGGGACCTTAGTGCAAAATTGCATAAGACTTATCTTATTCAATACTGCACTTTTCTCAGCCATACAAAATGACTTTCTCTTACCTCTGTTCCTATAAGAATGGCGCTCATCAGCTCCCGGCTTGATCCAGCCACCCAGGAAATGGAGACGGGATGCAAGCTACCCTACCAAGAGAGGGTAGCGATGGTCGGAGGAGGTTGAATCCGGCGGTGGTAGCATGACGACCACTGCAAGGAGTTTGACGACTCCTAAGATGCAGCCAAGGCTTCCGGCAGCGCTCCGATTCACCAAAGACGGGTGGTAGGTCAAGATCGGCAAGCTAATATGCGAAGAACTAGAAGTCTGGGCAGAATTGGTATCTACAGGGGAGCATGGCTTGACGGTGCAGGATCTGAAGCGCAAAATCATCCAGCCCATCTGCTTCACCGCAATCCAGATCTCAATGTTCGCCAAGCAATACCTCTCCGGCGTTGCTCCTCCCTCAGCCGGAAACCATTGTATTGATGTGTACGGCAACCGAGTCCAATATACAGACAAGGACGGTGCCGAAAACGTCGACCATATGACATCGTCACTGGCATACTTGCTCTGCCGGAGGAGAAACACAGGCTGGATCTTCGTGAGCCAAATTGAGAGGACACACCATTCCGCAAAGAAAACACAGGCTAGACAGATAGCTGCTTGAAAGGAGAAATATTTACGGGTGAAGAAATTTACTCCTCCTTCAAGCCATAAAGCTTGAAGGAGGAGGTTCAAAAGGTTAGAGGTTGAAAGCAGTGGAGCTTTGGGAAGAAAAGAATCTACAGCGACGGATTGGGGTGGTTTGAAATTTTAGAGAGAGAGGAGAGCTTCTCTCTCTAAAGAGCCGTTTTTTTTTTGTTTGGTAATCTTGTTTTTTTTTTAAGATATTTATTATATTACATCGGTTGTTTTATAGTTTAAAACTACACTTCAAGATATTTATTATAATAACAGTTTGGACTCTGGTCACGGGGTCAATCTACTTATGTGGTGCACACTGATTTTTCCAGTTGGTCGCAGAAAGAAAGAAAGAAAAAAGTGGTTAATTGATGCCAAAAGATCGGAGTTGTTGTTATGAACAAACCAAGGTGAATCTGTGTAGTAACTCCAATAAACTAGGGGAACTATAAAATGATGATGTAGCTGCAATTTTTAAATTCGTTCACCCTGAAACCTACACTTGATTTGTAATGAGGTTATGCCGAAATCCGTGTTAAATGAAAGTATGCTTGTATAATAATGTGAACGGTCTCGAGTTTATGAAAAAAAATTAAACTCTCACACCTCAATTTTTTTTTGTGTGAATTGGAGTTTGTTACAAAATATAACATTGTATTTTATCAAAACAAATAAAACAAAATAAAAATATAATAAATAATTATTATATTTTTTTTATCTAATTTACTAATCATTGCTTAATAAAATGCATATAAATTTTATTTTTGAAAATAGTATTTTTTAAATAAAACGATTGATTCGTTAGAAGCTTTTCCATTGACCGATGAATTCCAATCACTTTTGGTTCTCAACCATCAACAAAAAGTGTGATGCCTGAAATATCAAAACCAATTACAACATCAGAAAAACTTCATCAGCACTAATCTAACGTATTACTAGGTTAATTTAAAATTAAGATATTTATGATGACATTTTTTTAGCAATCTCAGAAGATAAACACACTTAACCGTATGTAACAGAGCACCTAATACAAATATATATAGGCCTATTAAATTTTGAGTTAACCAAAACGTAACACAAAAACAAATATGTTTACGAAAAAACTAACTGTTGTATTGTCTTCGCATATTAACATGTAGAACCCAACGCTCCCAATCTACGCGTTTTCGAACTTTGTAGCCGCAAACTTCTACTTCTGTTGAATTTTGAATTGCTTTTTTGACAATATTTATATCGATGGGATATATTAATTTAGCGATTCTTGGAAAATTAGCAACAAGTTCGATTGGAACCCAACCCGAACTATCCATATAGCTTTGTAAATACAAATCTCTTATCAGATTTTCGTAAGAAAAGTAATACTCAATTTGAATTTCAATTTTAGGATAACCCAGATCTTCCATATTAGACATGAAAATATAAAATACCTCACTGTACTTCAGTATACAAAATAGATATATGAATGATACAAAAGAAGGTTTTAGTTTATATTTATAATAAAATATTGTATTGAGATTAGATATTTATAGATGGTACAGTTAAGAATAGATAGAGTTAATAATTTGAATTAACAAGATATATGGATAGAGTTAATAATTTGAATCAAAAAATAGGAAGATGAGTAAATATAGGAGTAAATAAATATAAAGTTTTAACCAACCGTTTAATAGGATAAAAGATATATGGATAGTGTTAATAATTTGAATTGAAAAAATATATTGATAAAGTTAATAATTCGAATTGAAAAAATACAAAGAAGAGTAAATATAGGAACAAACAAATATAAAATCTTAAGTAAGCTATGGATAAAAGATATATGGATAGAGTTAACAAATTGAGAATATACCAGATAGAATAAATATATGAATAAATAAATATAAAATTTTAACTAAGGCTAATTATTATTTATTATTGTAAAAAGGGCAGGAGTGAACTTCAACTTTTGCTTACATCTGAGAAAGATAATGTTGCTGACCATTGTCATGGGTTGCCGTCCTACCATAAATTTACACCGGCCGTCTCAGTCGTATAGTATCATGCCTTCTTCTCCGGGGGATCTCTCGTTTTCTGGGGATAACAATGAGTAGGTAAGTACGATTCCTAACCTAATTTGGAATTTGAAGTAATCAATGTGATATGAGCACTGTATTGTTAGGGTTAGGTTTATCGAGATGAAATCGAAAGACCTGCATATAATTTAATTTGCAATCTTGAAACGATATATATTCTTTTCTATGGCTTAGCCAATCTTTGTTGATTATGTATTTTTTTCTGGCTTCAATCGTTCAACTAACCTTTCTTTATTTGCTCACCTCTAGTCCAAAACTAAATAGGTCGCGAATGGAGTTCTTCGGCACAGATTTGTGAGCTAATTAGTTTATGAGAGGGACATCAAAGCAGGCTCTGTTCGCCTTACTGTTTGATCGCGGTGAAGTTTTTCAAGTCGACAAAGCTGACCATGTTCACCCTAAAAGGTTTACATACTAGTTTGTACTTAACAGTTTCTAGTTGTTACCATTCATACAAGTGTTGACCATTTGCCTTTTTAGATACTTAAGGGATGACTAACTGCGACCAGACATATTTCACCTGAAACTTCTATCCAAACTAGTCTCTACAAATATTTTTCACTTAGATTTGCAGTATCTAGATTGCAGTTCTGATTTAGGAAGATAGGTGCATCATTTGTAGGCTTAATTATGTTAGAAAGTCCTGGTTAGATGCAGTAACACATTATTTACATTTAGAAAAACTGGCAGGGGCACTTGTTATAGCAGCACTAGAAAGCAAGACCATATTTTCAAGGCTATTTTATCGATTGAGAATGGATTAAGCAATTGAGTCCTAACACTATTTTCTTCTTTGACCTGTTTTATAAGATGAAGCTTCCGAGTTTGGACACCTTGTGGTGGGTGGTGTCACAATCTTGTTCTCTTACAATAGTCTCTCTTGCATTGCAGGTTGTCGGCTAATTGTTTCATACGAAGGACGAGTATTTTTTAAAGGTTTTGCATCCACGTTCAACTACAATATCTTATTTTTTTCATCTTCTGTGTGTACTTCATACAAATTCTTTTATCTTTGATCTTCTAGATGCATCACATGTTTTCTACATGTTTGTCTTGCAGATCTTTTTGGTGTCGGGGTCAGGAGTCGTACTTAATAAACTGGAAATTTTGTCTGCAAACCAACATAGTTTGGTTTAAAGATCTCATTCATTTTCTAAAGCCACACCGATGTCTACTTGTCGGAAAACTAGGTAATATAACATCTCAAATTGTGGTCCAAATGGGATTCCAAGATGTTTTATAGTCCGATTTAAAACCAGAATGATACCTAAGATACAAATAGACATGTCAAATTCAGCAATATAGTTAGCCAATACTTTACAATTCAATTAGGAACTCTAACTCAAATAAAAATCACAAAATAATTGTTAATACGGGTTATAAAAACGCCCATTTTGAGTAGTGTAAGCAAGAGCAAAGAGGATCTAGAGCCTACAAATTCCCCAGAAACGCCAATGAAAAAACCTTAAGATGCAGAATAAAGTACCAAAAAAAGTCACGAAAATACCCAGGTAACTTTATACTTGTTTGTGGTGTTACACTTTGACTCGTCTGGAGGATGCTTCTTCAGTTGATACTCCCATGGAGGTAAATGTCAAATTTAGGGAAAATGAAGGGAACCTTTTGGATGATCCTACTCTTTATCGACGCTTGGTTGAGAGTTTTATCTACTTGACAACTACGCGCCCTGATATATCCTATGATGTTCATCAAGTCAGACAGTTTATGTTCTCTCCTCGACATCTACACCTTGCTGCAGTTCGATGCATCATTCGCTATCTTCAAGGCTCGCCTACTCGTGGTTTGTTCTTTCCAGCTGGCTCATCTCTTCAACTTGTTTCCTATAGTGATGCTGATTGGGCTGGATGTCCAGATATACGTCGATCTACGGTTGGTGTATGTTTTTAGGCGATGCTCTAATTTCTTGGAGGTGCAAGAAACAAGATCGTGTTTCTAAATCCTCTACCGAAGCTGAATATCGTGCCATGTCTAGTGCTTGTTCTGAAATTGTATTGCTACGCGGTCTTCTTGAGGAGGTTGGATTTCCTCAAACAACTTCTACCCCTCTTCATGCTGATAACACTAGTGCTATTCAGATTGCCACCAATCCTGTTTTTCATGAGCGCACCAAACACATTGAAGTTGATTGTCATTCCATTCGAGATACTTTAGAAAAACGGGTGATATCTCTTCCTCACATCTCTTCTGATCTCCAAGTGGCTGATATTTTCACCAAAGCTATGACTCGTCAGCGACATCAATTTCTTATTGGAAAATTGTTACTGGTTGACTTACCAACATCAATTTGAGGGAGGGTGTTACACGAAATAAATTAGATTAATATCTAATTTATTTAGTTAAAGATTGAGTTAATATATATTGTAGTATAATATATATGATAATCAATTATAATCAATAGTCTACATCAACTTTAGGAAAATAAAGATTCTAGTATTAATTATTGTAATTGCTATAAATTAGTATAAAAGGTGAACCAGAAAGATAAATAAGATATACTTTTTCAGAAAAAAAATACTTTTGACATGGTATTAGAGCGCAATTGATTTTTCGTAGAGTTTTTTGCGTGGTGAGTTTTTTACTTGGGAATTTCAATTTCAATTGTATGTGAAAGGAAAAATATTATGGGGTCATATTGATGGGAGTGATCCTGCCCCTCTAGATGCTAATGCTTTGTCCAAGTGGGAAATAAAAGATGCTAGAATCATGACTTGGATTCTTAGTTCACTCGAACCTCATCTTGTTCTCACCTTGAAGCCCTATAAAACCGCTGCTGGTATGTGAAATTATCTAAAGACAATTTATAATCAAGACAACTCTACTAGAAGATTTCAATTGGGTATGAGTTGGCTAATTACACTCAAGGAAGTCTTTCCATTGAAGCATATTTTTCAGGTTTTCAAAACCTTTGGGCAGATTATTCAGATATAATTTATGCCGATATTTCTGCTTTAGCTCTTTCTGCTATCCAGACAATGCATGCAACCAACATACGAGATCAGTTCTTGATGAAGCTACAACCAAATTTCTACATCGCACAGTCTAATTTGATTAATCGTTATCCTGTACCATATCTGGATGCATGTTTGGGTGAACTTCTTTGTGAGGAGCAGCGAATGATAACTCAGGCATCTATTGAACATCAAGCTAGTATCAGTACACCGGTTCTGGTAGCTTATGTAACACAAGCGAGAAATAAAAATAGAGAGATGTGTGCCATCCAATGCTAGAGTTGTAATTCTTTCGGCCACATTGCTCGGGATTGTCCCAAAAAGGTTTGCAACTACTACAAGAAACAAGGGCACATCATCTCTACTTGTCCCACTCGACCTGAACGACGACAAGGTACTGCTTATCATGCCTCTACTAGTGCTTGTTCTACTGCATTGCCTACTGCACAAATCCAAACACACTCACTCCTGAAATGGTTCAACAAATGATAATTTCTGCTTTTTCTGCTTTTGGATTCTCATATAATCGAAAACATTATTCCACACCATGGTATTTCGATTCTGGAGCCTCAAACCACATGACCAATACCGTTGTTCCTCTGTCTAATGTTAAAAAATATGATGGAGATCTAAAAATTAACACTGCTGATGGTCATTCTGTGCCTATTAGTGCTGTTGGTGATCTTTCTTCCACATTCACTAATGTTTTTCTATCTCCTGACCTCTCCACAAATCTTGTTTCTGTTGGTCAATTGGTCGATAATAATTGTTATGTCACTTTTTCTCCTTCTGGCTGTGTTGTGCATGATCAAGTGTCAGGAAAGATGATTGCGACGGGTCCTAAAGTGGGACGACTCTTTCCATTATATAAGTCTCCTTCCACTGATATTCCTAGTTTTTCTCTTTCGTTTGCTTGTAATGTTGTTGGTCCTCAAAACCAAATGTGGCATAGACGTCTAGGTCATCCACATTCTGATGTCCTTCGTACTTTGGTTCATTCTGGATTATTGAGAAATAAAATAAGTTCTTCTCATGATCTTTCTTTTGATTGTACATCATGCAAACTTGGTAAAAGTAAGGTCTTACCTTTTCCTCATCATGCATCTCGTGCTTCACAATGTTTTAATGTTATTCATAGTGATGTTTGGGGGATTGAACCCATTGTTTCTCATGCAGACTACAAGTATTTTGTTACATTCATTGATGATTTTAGTCGTTTTACTTGGGTTTACTTCCTTCGGGCTAAAGCTGAGGTTTTTTCAGTTTTTAAACGCTTCCTTGCATATCTTGACACTCAATTTTCTGCCAATATAAAAGTTTTACAATCTGATTCTGGGGGTGAATACATGCACATGAGTTTCAAAACTTTCTTCAAAATAAAGGGATTCGCTCTCAGTGTTCTTGTCCTTCGACACCACAACAAAACAGTGTGGCTGAGAGGAAAAATCGTCATCTTCTTGATGTGGTAAGAACTATTTTACTTGAATCATCTGTTCCTCCTCGTTTTTGGTGTGAAGCACTTTCTACAACTATTTTTTTGATTAATCGCTTATCTTCTCCTACGTTAAATCACGTTTCTTCTTTTTATAAGTTGTTTGGTCATTCTCCTTCATATTCTGATCTTCGTACCTTTGGATGTGTTTGTTTTGTACACCTCCCTACTCATGAACGTAATTAACTTACGGCTCAATCTGTAAAAGGTGCTTTTCTTGGTTATACTATTCCTCATAAGGGTTATGTTTGTTATGATCCTCATGCTCGTCGTCTTCGGGTGTCTAGGAATGTGATTTTTTTTTAAATTAATTTTTTTCCATCTCATGTTGATCCAGCTCCTGCATCTTTATCTCTCATGCCAAGTTTTTCTGATATTCCAAAATCTATAGAAAGATTTAAACCTGGTTTTGTATATCGACGATGTAATCGAGATGAGTCTGGTCCCATTACTGTGATCCCTTCTAATATTGTCTCGACGCCTGATCCTGCTCTTGATTCCACAACTCTTCGTCGATTTGTTCGTCCTTCTCGACCCCCTGATAGGTATGGTTTTTCTTCCCCCGTCTCTCTTGTAACTACTTTATCCATTATTTCAATTCCCACTAGCTACAAACAAGCCATGGAACATGAGTGTTGGCAAAACGCAATGCAAGTAGAACTTCAAGCACTTGAGGAGAATCATACATGGGATATTGTTCATTGTCCTCCTACAGTTAAACCAATTGGGAGTAAGTGAGTTTTCTCTGTGAAACTACGTTCTGATGGCTCTTTGGAGCGATATAAAGCTTGTCTTGTAGCTCTGGGTAATAAACAAGAATATGGGATTTATTATGAGGAGACATTTGCTCATGTTGCCAAAATGACCACCGTTCAAAGCATTTTGGCTATTGTTGCTTCACAATCGTGACCGTTGCATCAAATGGATGTTAAGAATGCTTTTCTTCATGGGGATCTTCAAGAAGAGATTTACATGAAACTTCCATCTGGTATGAGTACTTCTTCTCTTCATGATGTCTGTAAGTTAAGGCGTTTTTTGTATGGGCTCAAACAAGCACCTCGAGCTTGTTTGAAATTTTTTGTCGTACACTTCTTTCTTTCAGTTTTGTCCAAAGTTAGTATGATTCTTCTTTATTTTTCCACGCATCTACATCGGGTATAGTCCTTCTCTTGGTTTATGTGGATGATATTATCATCACTGGTACTGATTGTAGTTTGATTACTAAGCTTAAAAACAGTTACATGCAACTTTCCATATGAAAGATCTTGGCCAACTTACATACTTCTTAGGATTAGAAGTTCATCGTCGGACTAATGGTATTTTTGTGAACCAACAAAAGTATATTCAAGATCTTATCACTTTGACTGGTCTGGAGGATACCTCTTCAGTTGATACTCCCATGGAGGTAAATGTCAAATTTAGGAAAAATGAAGGGAACCTTTCGGATGATCCTACTCTTTATCGACGCTTGGTTGGGAGTCTTATCTACTTGACAACTACTCGCCATGATATATCCTATGATGTTCATCAAGTCAGCCAGTTTATGTTCTCTCCTCGACATCTACACCTTGCTGCAGTTCGATGCATCATTCGACATCTTCAAGGCTCGCCTACTCGTGGTTTGTTCTTTCCAACTGGCTCATCTCTTCAACTTGTTTCCTATAGTGATGCTGATTGGGTTGGATGTCCAGATATACGTTGATCTACTACAGGTTGGTGTATGTTTTTAGGCGATGCTCTAATTTCTTGGAGGTGCAAGAAACAAGATCGTGTTTCTAAATCCTCTACCGAAGCTGAATATCGTGCCATGTCTAGTGCTTGTTCTGAAATTGTATGGCTACGCGGTCTTCTTGAGGAGGTTGGATTTCCTCAAACAACTTCTACCCCTCTTCATGCTGATAACACTAGTGCCATTCAGATTGCCACCAATCCTGTTTTTCATGAGCGCACCAAACAGATTGAAGTTGATTGTCATTCCATTCGAGATTCTTTAGAAAAACGGGTGATATCTCTTCCTCACATCTTTTCTGATCTTCAAGTGGCTGATATTTTCACCAAAGCTATGACTAGTCAGCGGCATCAATTTCTTATTGGAAAATTGTTACTGGTTCACTTACCAACATCAATTTGAGGGAGGGTGTTACAGGAAATAAATTTGATTAATATCTAATTTATTTAGTCAAAGACTGAGTTAATATATATTGTAGTATAATATATATGATAATCAATTATAGTCAATAGTCTACGTCAACTTTAGGAAAATAAAGATTATAGTATTAATTGTTGTAACTTCTATAAATTAGTATAAAAGGTGAACCATAAAGATAAATAAGATATACTTTTTTCAGAAAGAAAATACTTTTGACATGTGGATATGTTTATGTTTTGTATTATTAGTAGAAACATCAGAAATTATTTTTATACATGCCAGAGTTTTGCCTTTACCACCACCACCACCATATGCCAGAGCTTTGCCTCCACCACCACCACCACATGCCAGAGTTTTTCCATCACTACCACCACCGCCACGTGCCAGGGTTTTGCCTTCACCACCACATGTTGGAGCTCCTCCATCACTACCACCAATGCCACTTGCCACGGCTGCTCTACCACCTCCCCTGTTACCATATTTAAGAGAAAGAGCCACCCCACCACCACCAACAACAACACGGTTACTAAACGGAGCAATGCGGGTCCACCACCTCCTCCAGGTGTAGAAAGATGCTTACAACCCAAGAAAGCTACTACAAACTTACCGATAAGTTGTGAAAACCTTACCGATCATCATCATCCCTCTGCCTTAAACTTGTAATTCTAAACACAAACTAACGGCCATTCAACTATACTCCTCTAAACTATCATTTTCTGGAACAATATACATTACAGTAGAAGCAAGATTTGTTTTTAACCCTAATCTATCTCTAATAAAAAATTCATCAACAAGATAACCAACCTGCAAGACCACTATCCTTAGCGACCTCAAAACTTAAAATCTTACCTCCGCAAAGTCGTGCCTCCATTGATTTGGTCGTGCCTAATATCAACAACTTTGATGCCGATCATGTTGTACCTACTGCAATCGTGGCTGCCCTTTTCCCGTCACCGGCATCAATACTTGCAAACATATGAATTTGATATATGTTTAAGCTAAAACCTTGTCAAGTCACCGTTGTTTGACCTATGTTGCATTCGTGCCACTAATTTTTATTCGTCCTCAAAACGAGTCAGTGATGTTTCAAATCGTTACATTTTTGCCACTGACGCGTGCAAATTCAGAGAAAGCTGACACGTGTTACTCCAATGTATCCATGTTTGTTGGGTATATGGTCACCTCTTAAATCATACCCAAAACACCCCTGGTTACTAGTTTTACCTTTTTATTTTAACTTTTACTATTTATGTTTTTACCGTACATTTTAACTAATCGGGCCCATTTAATAAATATGACCTGACCCGTTTATTATTTAAATCCACTTAATTAACCCGTTTAAATTATGAGCCCATATTACCACTTAGTTAAGTAAGTGAACTTTGAAAAAAGAAATCTCTTTTAGTGTTGAACATAGGACCTCCACCTTACTACTTAAAGCTCTAACCAACTGGGCCATAAAACAAAGTCTTTATAATTCCGTACAATTCCTATACACAAAAGCAAACCTATACCACCCATTATCAACACCTTCTTTACCTTGTTTCTCTAGATTTGTAAGCAAACCACCCATTACCACCACCTTGTTCCTCTAGATCTGTAAGAAAACCAGCAAACACCAAACATTTGCACCCTAAACAAAATATTTTGTTTAGGGATTAAATTTTATCCCTATAACTTTTTAGATTTACATTTTCAAGTTTGAGATTTTCGTTCTGGTTTTAACGATGTAAACTAAGATTTTTTTATTTTTTTAAACCAAGATCTTTGATTAACATTGAAATTAGAAACATCAATTACATAACAAAACCACAAAAAGAAAACAACCCATCGATTTCTAAGTTCGAATGAAATTTACAACTAGAAACCTAAATCCCCAAATTCCAAACCTAAGAGCTTGTAAATTTGTTCCTTCCGATACAACATGTTTAGTCAATTCATCGACTTTTTTTGGTAGCTTCTTGCCGGTCTTCGGTTTCTTTTCGGCTGCTACGACGGTCAACAGAGATTTTTCGACGACCTTCTTCTCAGCCGACTTCTTTTCTGCTTTGGGTGACATTGTTGATTTTGATTTGGAAATGAGTTCTCTAGAGAGAAAGATTAATTTGAGAGAAGAGATAATTTCCTAATTTTTTATGTAAACTAGGGGTTCTGTGTAAGTTGATTTTCCTCTAATTTATTAAATTAGCTAACCATATAAATTAGCTTGGTTAAAAATATAAATGGGCTGATTAAATTATATAAAAGGTAAAAGTATAAAAGTAAATAAGTTCAATTTAAAAGTAAAAAAAGTAAAAATGAATGGTAAAAAGTAAAAAATATCAAATGGGAGGTATTTTATGTGCAAAGTAACGAGAGTCTGTAATTGTAACAAAACGTATTATTTTTTGGTGACACGTGTCAGTTATGGAAGAATTTTCCGTTCTTCACGCTCAAGATCTTGTTAATTCTTAGCAACAACCAAAGAAACAATTCATTGATTTATTCAAGACTGAAGAATGCTCTGGTTCTCTAAATCCAGAATTTATCAAAAAACCAGAGAACCACTTCTCTGAGCAATACGCTGGGGAAGTCAAAGAAAAATTGATGCAACAATAAAAAATAACTTTGATATGTAAGTTTAGCAATGACATCCCTAACAAACTGAAGCTGTTATGCGAATGTTGAGATGGAATGAGGATTTCAATAAGAAGTATGAAAATCCTACTCTGTTAACCTGGGTCCGCTTTGAAAATCTCCTAGAAAGTCTTTATGATATCAGTTTAGTGAATGATATTGTTGGTGCTATAGGACTAACTTATAGAGTTGGCGTTCCCCAGAAAAATGGAGCACACACCAACACTTGTTATGCGCAAATAGAGATAGATATCTCTAAAAATTTGAGAAGAAAACTGTGGATCGAATTCGAGAACAACGATGGATATTGGGTTTCAATCAGTTACAAAAACGTACCATGGTATTGCAATTGTTTTTATCATATAAGGAATAAGTCCTCTGAATGTAAAAAAGCTCCAAAGAAAGAAGAAGAAATCGTAAAAGTGGAGGATAATCGTAAAAAAGATATTGGAGATGTTAAAGAAGATACGGAACAACAATCGAATGAGGAAAATGGTTCAAGAAATACACAAATCTTTAAAGTTTATAGGAGGAAGCTTAAGTCGATTATTACTCAAAAGGAACATGAAGATGGAAAGGAGGAAAGCAGTACTCAAAGGAATCAAGACATTCAGACTACGTATCAACAAGTTCAAGTGAAGCAATCTTTACAACAGCGTGTTGAAAGTAATATTAATCAGTTACATTCACCAGAAAGTAGTAAAGAGATTATTGAAGCTATTGAAAAGATAAATAACGATCATCGGAATGAGCATTCTCCTGATCCTAACATTGGTAGATGTTCTCCTTCTCCTACATATTCTATTCAGCAAAGTTTCAATAGAGTTATATCCTCCAAACTAAAAGCTGCAAAAAGAAGAAGGTCAACAAGAAAACTATCTATCAAGTCTCTTCATTCTAGGGACAGACTATACAAATCATATTATGATAATGATCAGAGTTATTAGTTGGAATGCAAGGGGAGTGAATAACAAGCCTACCTTGAGAAGACTCAAGTCTACGGTTAGAACTGAAAGTATTAAGGTACTTGCTATTCAAGAACCCATGTCTAAGCCTGAAAGAATAAAAGAGGTTGCTGATATACTTGGTTTTTGTGACTGTTATGCTAATATTTATAATAAGCTTTGGATATTCTGGATGGAGAATATCAATTTTAACATTGTTCTTAACATGGAGGAATGCATTCATATGGAGATTGACTACCGTGGTGTCGATGATAGAATCTACTTTACTTCAGTTTATGCCAAGTGTAATCGTATTCAGAGAATGGATCTTTGGGAATATCTTATGGTTGTTGCTGACACTAATAAAGCTTGGATGTGTGTTGGTGACTTTTAACATTATTTCTTTCCATGATGAGCAGCTGGGTTGTGTATCTAACTGTCAGGTCAGCATGGACAATTTTAATGATATTATAAAGGCTTGCAGTATCAATGATGCTGGTTATAGTGGTTCGAAGTTTACTTGGTCAAGAAGCAACAAGTGGAGAAGACGATATCGAGCTCTTGTCAATGATAAGTGGATGCTTACTTGTAACGAAACACAGGTTTTTCACATGGTCAGAACGTGTCATGACCATGCTCCCTTACTTATAACTGCAAACTCTTGTGATACTAATACTTCAATTCATAAAAAAAGAATTTTAAGTTCTTAAAAATGTGGTCTAATGGTGATTTTTTCCTAAGTATTGTTGAGCAAGATTGCAAGTAGCCGATTTGTGGTAATCCTAGCAATACCTTTTGGTACAAATTGAGAAGACTTAAAGGCTGTCTAAAGACTTGGAATAAGGAGAGGTTTGGAAATGTATTTGCCAGTGTTAAAAAACTAAAAGTAAAGTCAAAGAAATGTAGATTCTTCATTATGCTGTCAATGACCAGTGCTCTAAAGTGAATTTAGCTAAGGCTAATAGTCTGCACTTACAAGCTCTTAGGAATGAAGAATCTTTCTGGAGAAAAAAGTGTTTTAATAGCTGGTTAAAGGAGGGGTGATGGCAGCTCGAAGCTCTTCAACAGTTACGTTGCTAAGAAAAGAAAAAAGAATGAAATTAAGAGTATAAAAGAGGGTGATACCTAGATTCTAAAGAATGATGAGATTGGAAATTCACCTGCTGCTTACTTCAAAAAAATCCTCATGTTTGACCCTTATATCAATGGTGATGATGAGAAAGAGATGCTGCATGACAAGAACTTTGAATAAATTCCATCTATTGTTACAGATGATGACAATAAAGAACTGCTTATAAGATCTACTGAAGATGAAATCTGGGGTATAATTAGTAACATGAAAAGTGATAGTGCACCGGGTATTGATGGTTTCAATCTCTTTTTCTTTAAGAATTGTTGGTTTATTATTAAAAATGATTTGTGAAATGCTTTTAATTCTTATCTTCATGGTGGCTTTATCCCAACAGGGTTATTTACTACTGGTATTTGTTTAGCTCCTAAGAACAACAACCCTACTTGGTGGAGTAATTACAGGCCTATTGGGTCATGTACCCTTGTTAACAAAATCTTTTCTGCTCTTATTAACCAGAGGCTTTCTAACATTTTGCCCAAGATTGTGTCTTCTGTACAGACTGCTTTTGTGAAGGGAAGGTTAATCCATGATAATATCTTAATGGCCAAGGAGTTAATGCATGATATCAACAAGAAGCCTAAAACTGGTAATATCATGATACAATTAGATATGACGAAAGCATTCAACAGAATTTCTCACTCTTTCATTTTTAAGTTCTTCATTCATTTGGTTTCAATCCTAGATTTGTTAGTCTAATTAGAATATGATAACTGATGTTCATGTTTCTTTACTTATTAATGAAGAAACTTTTGATTACTTTCACATAAAGAGAGGATTAAGGCAGGGAGATCCCATCTATCCTAGTCTTTTTATCCTTGGTGAAGAATTCCTCACTAGAGGAATGAACAATCTATTTAGTAGTCACCCTAAAATGCCATATGTTACAAGAACTAAATACATAATTTCTTGTATTATTTTTACTGACGATATTCTAGTTTTCACTAACAGTCTTGCTACATCTATTGACAAACTGAGCAGTTTTTTGGACACTTACTAAAGAATTTCAGGTCAAACCATAAACAAAAGCAAAACCAAGCTGATTATTTCATCTAAGTCTCACTTTTCAAGGATTCAAAGCCTTAAGCTACAAACTGGTTTTGAAGTGGACTTTATGCCTATTTCTCATTTGGGAGTTACTGTCTCAAACAATAATAAAGAGAAGGTTTTCAACCCTATTCTAAACAAGATAAATGATAGAATTACAGAATGGGATAGTAAGTTACTCTCCTATGGTGGTAAGTTATCACTTATAACTAATGTTCTTCTTCCCATTACTTATCATTGGATGCAATGCTGTGAAATACGTAAGAACATTATCAAAAAAATTGAAAGTATTTTAAATAGATTTATTTGGAGAAAAAAATACAATATAAAGGCTATACACTGGTCTACTTGGTCCTTCATTTGTAAGCCTTTTGGAGAAGGAGGACTGAATATAAGAAAACTTGATGATATTCAGAACTCCTTCTCTCAAAAGCTATGGTTTAAGTTTAGAAAAAATAGTTGTTTGTGGTCTAACGTTATGAATGATATATACTGTCATGATGTTCATCCTTTGTATGTAAATAACAGAAAAGGCTCATTAGTATGGAACAGGTTGTGTAGCATTAGATAACAAGCTGATAAGAACATTACCTGGGTCCTTGGCAGCGGAGAAATTTATTTTTGGAAAGACTCTTGGCATAATCTACTTGTAATAGCCATTGAAAACAACATCAGCTGGTATCTGGACGCAAAAGTTAAATCTTTTTGGCATAATAATGCTTGGTGTCTAAATGAAATGCAGGATAACTTATCTAAATGATAAACAAGCTTAAAGTTACTAACAAGGAGGACATCATATGCTGGAAGCTATCTAAAGACAGAAACTTCAACTTGAAGAAAACTTGGGAAAATTCAAGAATCAAGCACATTTTCTCTAACTTGTTCATGAAGATTTGGCACTCTAACATCCCCATGAAGTTCTCTTTTATAACTTGGAGACTTATTCATAACTTTATTTCTCTTGATTCTATTATGATGAAGAAACATCTTAGTCTTGCTTCTAAGTGCATGTTTTGTGATAATTGTGAAGATAAAAACCACCTATTTGTTAGCTGTTCATTTGCATGGAAAATTGGAACTGGTTTGCTGTGATTTTCAAAATCAAAATTAATCGTTATATGGTCCTTACACATCTGCTTAGATGCTGGTTTTGGTTTTCAAATAAACAATTTCACATCACACATTTAGTCCCTCAAGCTATTTGTTGGATGATTTGGAAAGCAAGAAATGTTATCAAACATAAAGGGATCCAGTTTACTGTGAGCAAAGTTATTGACCTCATTATAAGCATTATCAAAGGAATGGATGTTTCTACTAAGCTTAATCATAAGCACTGGTATTTGTCTTTTAACGCAGGTATTACACTAGCCTGTTGTTTTATCAAAAATCATAAAAAGCCAATATATTTGCGATGGCTTCCTTCTATGCAATCTCATCTCAAAATGAATGTTGATGTATCGTATGCTGCTAATGGTGAAGCTGGAGCTGGTATTCTGATCAGGAACAACACTGGTGACATAGTTCAAGCCACTGGAAAATTGTTTGGAAAATTTAATCCTCTTCTTGCTGAAACAAAAGCATTGCTCGAAGGATTAATCCTTTGCTACAAAAACAATTGGACTCACATCGCCATTGAATCAGATTCACTTGTTCTAATAAACCAGCTAACAAAAACTAGTGACACTGAATTTGAAGACCCTAATGTTAGGAAAGGTGAGAGAGTTGTAGCATGAGCTGTTGATTCAAGCTTGAAGATAGAAAATTGATGGATTCTGGTTGATTCTACTTTTCCAAGATGGTCTTCTAATTTTTAAGTTGTAATGGAGGGAAATTTTGCCTCCATTTTCAATTCAATATTTGGAAAGGGATAAAATATCTTTTGATCCCTAGAATAATGTAACTTTCAATTATTCATTAATATAGTTTCATTTTGATTTAAAAAAGGTTAGTTATTTGTTATTTTATTTTAATGGAAGATGAAAACAACGAGAATTTATTCAAATTGATTTTCAAATCAAAACTTTCATAAATATCTATTCTTTTACTTTAATAGTTGGTAAATAAATATTTAGAAATAATAAGTATTTATATTATAAAATATTAAATAGTGTATCTCTATATTTATTGTTTTCATTAACGGTTGAAAAATAAATATTTATAAATAATAAATAGTTTATTATAAAATATTAAATAGTATATATGTTGGGGTTGTTCGTAGGTATTTCAGTTTTCCACGTCGACGAGTTTGGGTTCAGTATGTAGGGTTCTTTAAAAGACAAGGTTATTTTGAGACTTTTTTGGTTATAATGAGAACTTTTTATAATGAGATCTCTTTTGGCTATAATGAGACCCAAAAATGATCGAAATATCCTTGATATCAAAGATTTATTGCAGCCCTAACTACATCATTTCTCTATTCTTTACACAAAAGTCTTAAAATCGGAAAAAACAAAACTCAAGATTTCTCAAATCCGAACTCATAAACACGTTAAGGTATGAATCATATACTTATTGATGTAATTTTTATGCAATTTAGTTAGGTATTTTAAGTGATATTTAGAGTTATAGGTTCTGTCGAAAAACTCAAATTTTCATCTAAATGTTGTTGTATTTTTGGAAAGTTAGTGATAGGTATGTGTTAGTCTAGTGATTGTCGATATTTTGGTATGTAGTTTTTTGAATTTGAGTTAGTTTGCAGCGATTAGGGTTCTTGAGTTTGAAGGATTGGGGTTTACTGTCTGGACGCGATTCGCGAGCAGCCCTTGCCCAATTTTGGGCAAATCGCGAGTACACTATTCGCAATTTGCCCAAGATTGGGCAGGGGTTGTTCACAATTTTGCTTGTGAAATAGCGAACATCCCATGTCCAATTTTGGGCAAATTACGAATATTGTACTCGCGATTTGCCGAAATTGGGCTGGGACTGCTCGTAATTTTCCTTCTTTTATTTAATTAAGCATTTTCAACCCTGCACATCTATCTCGCTAGTTTTTGTCTTGCATTTAAACATATAATAATGTGTTGTTTCAATTTCAGCATGCCTCGCAAACTGTCGAGCGACCCGCAATGAATAATATGCCTCAACTATGTCAAACGCCTTTATCGTAGGGTCTATCCAAACCACGACGCAGAAAGGAAAATGATCGTGTATATGCCCGTAAGGCATGAACCAGACCTACATCATAATTAAAGAATGACTGATCAACACTAAGTAATAATAAAAAAATTACTAATAAACGAAAAAAAATCCTCGTAACTTACATTGTGCTCCCTCAATGAAGACACTAAATGGCGGATGTCGATACTTGTCTCATCATCTGTGCGATAAGGTGGAGGTACGTATCTGCACATAGTAGGCATACAAGGCTCGTAGAGAGTGTTGACCGTCATAAAAAGGGGAGGGGGGAATGATCGTATATCCACGTCACAAAAAATTGTGATTATTTAGTTTCGTTATAACAAAAAAATCTCAATATAGCCTCACCCTTTACTAAATTTGTTTTGATAATGGTATTTGTAATTGGATTTGTAATTGCCCATACCACCGGTTAGCCGCATTTAATTTTTTACTTTTTCAGCCATAAGTACTTTGTTTTTTTTTACATTCATAATAGTTGTTTGGAGGGATTACAAAGTTTTGAAATAAGATTACTCTGTCACTTTTCTAACATAAAAATGTAGTATTTAGTATTTATAAATTATTATATTAATTATTTGATTGGGGAGGGTTCTCTACCAATGTTCCCAAAACGGTCGGCTGTTGAGCTGTTGTTGGCTATCACCTGGCTTTTTGTCCAACCCGGTCCAGTCGTTATAGGATGCAGGTTTTTGTAGCTAGGCAAAGGGGCAGAGCCGCTTCCACTGGAGTCCGATAGCGCCATCGTAGGGACATCTGGTTCCTGAAGAGGTTCCTTACCCGGCTTCGATTCGGCACCGCATGGAGGGTATCGGTGGGATGGAGGCACGCTAGAGCTGCATGACCAAGGGATTGTCGAGAGCCCTTGAAATTTGACCTGAATAAAGTGTTCTTTTCTTAGGCATCCGATGGTGATGGATGAAGAGAATGAGGCAGACACTAGCATGATTATGCAAATCCGAGCGTAGCTGAGGCAGGATCGGCTGGCGGTTTCACTATTGACGTAGAGAGGAGTTCCAAGAGGCTTCCGAGAATATTGAGTCATTTTTCCGTCCAAAGCTCGTGAGGTATACCATGGAATTTAACCCATAGCGGGATATCCGTCAGGGCCTCTTTCTCTAGGGTTTCTATGGGGGCCCAACGTCGCAGGAACACCAGATGACTGCTGAAGAACCATGGGCACGCTCAAGGACCTCAGTGGCATTATCAGCCGGGGAGAATCGGAAAAAATAGTGGCCAGATGGGGTTAACTTACATTCTTGGAGGCCCAACGATCCCCATATTTGTCTTGCCAGCGACTGAACATGCGAAGTAGCTCTTATTTTGGATAAGAAGTATCCAGAGAGACATTTGGCCTAGTCATCTTTGTCGCCAGACAGGGCATCCTCAGGGAAGATAAGGATACTTTTGTCGAACCAGATGTCGTCAGTCTTTTTGATGGCCATAAGAGCTCTGGTGTCTTGGTTTGAGGCTACCACGTTAGCCCAGGAGTGAAAGGAGGAAGAGGGAGTGGGCTGGTGCATGGTTACCATAGGGGCAGATTCTTGAAGTAAGTACATGGTACCTTTCTGTTTCTTAAGTAGGCTTGGTGCGAGGTGGAGTGAAAGGTGGTGGTAGGATGAATTCCAAGGGAGCAGATGGCTTTGGGAGTTCGGGATAGGATTTGTCCTTACTGTTTCGACCAGGGAATGATTCTGGGAAGTTCTTTGGGACCGGTATCGGGTTATGAAGCGGGATGCATGGGGAAGCATGGCCTGAGGTACGGATGACAGTGGATCCATCGAGGTTGAAAGAGGATACGGCTTGGGTAGTTTGCTGGAAGGTGTAGCTTTGGAGAGTTTGAATGGATGTGGTTAAGATGTTGGAAGGACTCGAGGCATAAGGGTTTTGGTGAGAGGTGGTTAAGGGATTGAAAGAGTATTTGCTAGAGACAGTAGGGTAAGATTTATTTGCGTTAGGGTTTGGGTTTGAAAGCAGGTTTTCTGTTTGCATGGGAAAGAGGTCTGGAAGGGTGGTTTGGTGAGAGTCGGGTAGAAAGGTTTGGGTGTCGGGTTGCATGGGGGATAGATGGTAACGAGGGGGGATGACGGTAGGGTTTGTTCGAGGGTAGAGAGGTTGCATGCAGTGATTGGGGAGCTGCATGCAGGTGTTAAGTTAGCGGAGGTAAGGGAAGAGAAGATGGATAGCGAGGTTTGACCAGGAGGGGCTTGTCCCAGCCCTGGGATAGGCGCTGAGTCGTTGCCATGGTGCAGAGCCGGCTTTGAGGTGGAACCTAGTGAAGTATCAGAAGGGGTTGCCATATGGGAACGTTTGGTTCTTGTTTCGACCATGGTGAGGAGAGGAGTAAGAAAGGGAGGGTTGGATAGTTTCAGGGAGATAGTGAGGACATGCTTGAAAATAATTTCAAGCATGTTTAATTTTTTTTAAGAGATAAAGCCTATAACTCCAAAGCCTTTCCCAAAACAGTTCGGGATAGGCTTTATTAATTTCCAAGTGAGCTGATGGCTTTGGGAGTTCAGGACGGCTTTATTAAGTTTGGGATAGGTTTTGAGAGATGTGTATTTTAATTTCACACTGATAATCGTATATTATGGATAACCATGCGATGGATCCTATGGATCAGGAGTTATCGAGTAATCTTTTAATGTTTCGGATTGTAAGATTGCATATTGTTTTGTTTTATATATTGATGGCTTTTAAGACTTACACATCTCTCCGTATTTCATTTTGAGATAAAATCATTTGTCATCAATTTTTTTTAATTGAGATTTGAATTTTATAGCTTTTTAAGATGGTCTCGCTATTTCTCATCAAAATAATTTAAAAAATGTTGATATAAAATCGGATTCAGCTATATTAATTGACATGCTTGAAAAAGAAAATGGCCCTTGGTTCTTGAAACCTTTCATAAGTTGTTGTTGAAAACTAATTTGCTTATGTATGACTACAAAACATAAAATACTCTATTTTTTTTCTATAAACGATAAAGCATCTCATAATTTAAGATACTCTGTTTTTATAGTAAAAAAAATATAAAAATAGCAAAAAAATATAAAAATAGCAAAAAATATTGATTTAAGGAGTAAAAATAGAATTAAAGTCGAAATATTATATGTGCATTGTTACTCAAATTGACTTTAGTTCCACGTGGAAGCTCTAGGAAAGAGACCATGCATTATGGACTAAGTTTATAAAAATTGCCAAGTCAACGGATCTTGACCGAAAGTTTTGAAGTTTTAGGACTAAATGAATAAAACGCCATATATTTTTGATCTCGCAAAGTGGATGCTCCAGTAGAGAATCTTGGTTCGGTTATATTAGATCTTAGTTTCTATTAATCATAAAGGAACAATTATTATATTTTTTATCTGAGAATTTAGATATTTTCGCAGGCTTAAATCGTTGTCTAGTCCTTCAACTATCACGTTTTCTCTATTTAGTCCATCGACTAAAAAATCACGGGTGAGGGTCCCTTGACTATTGAAAATATATAAAGTTAGTCCCCGCGCGTGGTTTTCTTCATGGTTCCACCACGTGTCACCATAGTCAAATGGTACGAGTCTCACAAATAGTCCATCGACTTTTAATTCCATTATTACCTTTTAAATTTAATATTTTTTATTTAATATTTTTTATTATTCTGAAGATAGAGTATCGCAAAATTTGTGATACTTTGTTCTTCTGTTCTTGCTCCATACATATTCAAACTATATTAACTATCCGTTCATTTAGTCTTGGGTGTGAATACACTACTTTCTTCTCATTAGCTTTACTTTGAACTGCGGTAGGTGGATCCATAACTACAAGCTATTATCCATACACCAAAGTTATAACTAGCAATGAAAAACCTACATATGACTACTCTACAAAACAAAGCACACTAATCAGTCTTATTTGCCTGCTTCTTAGACATATAAATTACAAAGCACTCTAATCATTCTTATTTGCCTGCTTCTTAGACATATAAATTTTTCGATTACAAGCAAGCACTCATATCTACCATCTAAAGCAAACTTGGTATCATAACCATGTTCAACACAAGAACAACCATAAACCTGATAAATTGACACAGATCTATCAAATTACATCGCTCATAAGATGATGCTTCAAACTAATACAAATTAAAAATCCAGTTTACCAATACTTCTATTTCACTACAAATCTAAATAACATAGATCTAAATTCAATACCAAACACACAGCCAGTTCAGTCATCAATATTTCATCTGAAAATTACAAAATACATCTCGATAAACATGATTCGCAGTAGAGAACATATTCAACAAATCTATCTAATATCAGCTTGCGATCAACTTCAAAAAAGATGATACAAAAGAAAGTTTATGTAAGCACTTACGTAAAGAACATGGAGAAAAATCATATATAAACCAAGAGATTTCTAAAGATCGAAAACATAGATTGCAATAACTTAAACAAATGATTCAAAGCTCAATTCAAGAAACATAGCGGAAGCAGTTGAAGCTTTAAAATCCGATATGAAGGGCAAAATACTCAGATCTCTAGAGAGAGAGAGAAGAGGAGTAAGAGAGAGAAAGTATAGATGTAGTTTGACCATGTATGGAGCAAGAACAAAATATATGGAGTAAGAAAAAAAGAAGAGACTATCGCAAATTTTGTGATACTCTATTTTCGAAATAAAAAGAAATATTAAATTTAAAGGGTAAAATTGAATTAAAAGTCGATGGACTATTTGTGAGACTCATACCATTTAACTATGGTGACACATGGTAGAATCAGAGAGAAACCCATGCGCAGGGACTAACTTTATAGATTTTCAATAGTCAAAGGATCCTCACTCGTGATTTTTTAGTCGAAGGACTAAATGGCAGAAAACGTGATAGTCGAAAGACTAGACTACGATTAAGCCTATGTTCGCATACTATATTGAGGATGTAATAGGTGTTCTTATAGACATCATTTGCCGCTAAAATTCACTGTTAGTCCTCCATGTTTACCACTTGTATCAACCTACTCTCATTCCTTCACTTTTGACTTCCACTCATCCCTTTCATTCCAGAAATTTGTAAATTTAGTCATGCCCGCACATGTGAAGCCTAAGAAATTGAGACGTGTCTCCTAGTTTTGTTGCAAGTTTGGTTCCTCAAAAGTTTGGCCATAAATGCCCCTTCCCATGCCACATCAGATGCTAAGTAAGCTGACTAATCATATTTACCATTTACCATTAAAAGTTACCATTTACCATTTACCCACAACTATTATATTTGAACCGGGTCAAACCCAATTAAACCTAACCCAACCCAACCCACTACAATATAACCCAACCCGAACCCAATTAAATACACAAATCCCCAATTAATCACCAAAACCCCTAATTAAATCAATTTAACAGATTTTGCGTTTAAACTGTATTTATGTATTTTGGTTAAATATAAATTATATTTTATATTTTATATTTTATAATTTTATAGTTAAAATATTTATTCTATATTGAAAATACAACAATGAAAATAAATAAAATTATATCCAAACATTATATTTTAGATAAATTCACCAATTAAAATTAACAAACAATTAAATTTAAATATACTTATACATTCTCAACACCTATTTTTTTACAAACAAACAATAAATGTATTCAAACCCCCAATTAATCACCCAAACCCCTAATTAAATCAATCTGAAACAAAAACCCTAATTTCATCGACATAGCTTATCTTCTTCCCCATTTCTTTTCCAATTAAACATTCATCTTCCTTTTGTCCATCTATATTCAGTTCGGTTCGGTTTCTTGAACCTCAATTCCAAGTATAGCGTCATCTCAAGCTTCCTTCCACCGCCAGAACTGGCCTGCATCACATAACTCACCTCTGTAAAAATGTTTTTCCATGGTGAAAGTGCTGCTTTGACTGGTGACAGACTTCGGGTTTTGGGGAAAATAGTTTTAATCTAGTTCGGATGAAGAACTGGATACGAATTTAGGCTGCAAAACCCTATAGGTTAAGATGAAGAACGGAAAGTGGCTGGAATCTATTACAGATGAAGAAGTCGCGTTTTGGGAAACGATGAAAGTGGCTGAAATCGATGGCTTGGGGTTTATTGATGGCCATGGCTTAAGTAGAGACATAGAGAAAGGGAAAAGAAACGGGAGAACAATCGAAGAAGTCGCGTTTGGTGTTTCTGATTAAGGTTTGGGGGATTAATTGGGGGTTTGTGTATTTAATTGGGTTCGGTTGGGTTATATTGTAGTGGGCTGGGTTAGGTTAGGTTTAATTGGGTTTGACCCGGTTCGAATATAATAGTTATAGGTAAATGATAAATTTTAATGGTAAATAGTAACTTTTAATGGTAAATGGTAAATATGACTATGCAGCTTACTTGGCATCTGATGTGGCATGGATATGGGTATTTTTGCTAAACTTTTAGGGGACCAAACTTGCAACAAAACTAGGACACACATATCAATTTCTCAGGCTTTACATGTGCGGGGGGACTAAATTTGCAAATTTCTGGAACGAAATGGATGAGTGGAAGTTAAAAGTGAAGGAAGGGGAGTAGGTTAATACAAGTGGTAAACATGGAGAACTAACAGTGATTTTTAACCCATCATTTGCTATAAGCTAGAAATACGGCCAAATACATGTCATGTTGTCCATAAATAAAGGTATTTATCTGTTGAAAATCTAAAGTTATTGTTAAAGAGGTAAATCGATTGACAAAAGTAAAACATAGTTGAGAATCTCAATACTCTTTACGGAAAGCAAAACCGATGAATGTGGAAAAGAAGAATGGGAATTGGTGAATGTATGTTAACTTTACAGATATAAATAGGGCTTGTCTGAATGATCAATTTATTATCCTACAATTGATCAACTAATAAATTCTACTTCTAGTAATAAATTTTTACCATTCATGGATGCATTTACAGGGTACAATCAGATTTAGATGAATATGAAGGACTATAATAGTACTACGTTCATAATAGCAGTGGCCTCACTTTCTATAAACTTATGCCCTTAGGTTTGGAAAATGTTAGGGCCACTTATTAGTGTTTAGTAAATAAATCCTTCGATAGTCAGAATGGAAGAGATGTTGAGGTTTACATTGATGATATGTTTTTGAAAAGTGTGAGGGACGATGATCATTTCTCCAATCGAAAGGAAATTTTCTCCAATCGAAAACCAATCAACTTGAAATTAAATCCATAAATTATATTTTGAGTACAATCCTGAATGTTTTTGGATTATGTTATCGGTGAAAAGGGTATCCAAGTCAATCAAGTACAATTAAATGCGTTGATTTCTATGGCTCCTCCTAGATCTACCAAAGAAGATCAAATACTAACCGGAAGATTGGCTGCATAAACATATTTATATAAAGGTCTTCCGACAAATACCCCTGATTTTTCTAGATTTTAAGAAATGTGAAGGAGTTTAATTGGACTTTCGAGTGTGATGACACATTTACCCAAATCAAAGAACATTTTCTTCTCCGGAGACATTAACCAAGCCAATTTTGGATGAAATGTTGTATATACTTAGCAATATCTGTTTACACATTAAGCGTGGTTTTGATTTGGGAAGTAGATGGTTAGCAGACTTTCCCAGATTTATGGTGTCAAGAAAGTTTGTTTAATAATTGATTCACAGTTTCTCATTAATCATGTCATGGGGAAATCTTAAGCTAGAAATGATCATTTAGTAAAATATTTGAAGTTATTGAGAGATACAATAGTTTTCTTAAAACATGTTAAGTACAAACACGAACTCTGGGCCAATAATTTGATGGTTGATTCCCTAACTACTATTGCTTATACTGAAGCACATCTGTGGATATTTATACAAGAATACCCTTCGATATTAAAAGACTTTGAGGTAATAAAATTTCCAAGTCTCGACCACTACAAATATATATTGGAGGTATGCGATTAAAAAATCAATACTTAAAAGGACTTTGTCAATTGATAAAGTATTGGCTAAAAGGCTAAGGTTTAAAGCATGTGGATTTTTTGTCATGGGGGATATCCTCCACAAAAAATCAATTGATAGGATCCTGTTATGATGCCTTAGGATTAATGAGTCTCTGATGATACTATCTAAATTTCATGATGGGGGAGGGTTCTGTCCATTGTGGTTATAAAACTTTAACCAAAATTGTTTTATTGGCAAGATATTATTGGCCTTTCGTTTTGACGGATACCAAAGAATTAGTCCTATGATGTGATCTCTGCCAAAGATTTGGAAACTCAATACATATGCCAACAATGACATTGGTGTCAATATCTGAAGCATTACCCTTCGATATATAAAGGCTTGACTTGGTTGGACCTTTGTCAATGGAATTTGGGGATCGTCAAACAATTATCATAGTAGTTGATTATTTTTCTAAGTGGGTGGAAGCCAAACATATCTCTGATATTACGTCCAAAGCGGTTATAAATTTATCATATCTAATATATTTTGTAAATTCAGGAAATTATTATAACAAATAGTGGCCTTTAATTCGAAAATAGAGACATGCAAGCTTTCTGTGCTTTCGGAGAGATTCCATATTGCTTATCCTCAAGCTAATGGACAAATAGAAGTTGCTAACAGGACTATCCTAACTGGTTTGAAGTAATATTTAGAAATGGTAGCGGAAAAGTGGCTAAATTATTTACAAGAAGTATATGGGCTTATCGTACGACCCCCGGACAACAACCCAAGAATCCCCTTTTATTTTGGTGTATGGGATTGATACAGTAACGCCAACCAAATATACCCTCCCATCGTTCTTAATTAAAAATTATTTTGAAGAGGATAACAATATTACCAAAAGAGGTGAATTAGACTTGATTGAAGAAAAGAGAACCATGGCTCATCTAAGATCTATTCGTTATCAAACCCTGATGAGAATCAAGTAAGTATTTCGAGTTTGAAGGAGGGAATTCAAAGTAGGCGATAGAGTTTTGAAAAAGGTATTTTGACACACCAAAGATAAAAAACTAGGAAAATTGGCACCTAGTTAGGAATGGCGTATTTGGTTATTAAAAGATTTGCGCGTGGAACCTACCGGTTAGCAGATCAAGAAGTCATTCTTTTGTGGCATCCATGAAATATTGAACTGTTAAGACTTTACCTTGAATAGTTGTAAAAATATTTTTTATTTTTTATTTTCTTATGTATATATTCGGGGACATATTATTTCCTACCTTGGTGACTTGGGGAGGTTTTAATGAGGTGTCTAAACCACTTGAAATTTATCACATTTTGACTTTTATAATTCTTGTGTTATACTATTCATGTGATTTGTATATTTTTTTAAAGGTTCTTACAATAGTTGGTCATGTGTAAAAGTTTCAACATTAGTTCGTCAAAATTAAAAGTTCTAAGGGATAATGATCAAAATATAAATAACTTAATTACCTTCGAGTGAGTTATTAATAATCCTAAAGGATGATTATCCGAATGTAAATACTTTATTTACCTTATAATAGAGAAAAGTAGACTAAATTAAAGGCATTATCCGAATTCAAATGAATGGTCGAAATGAATATTTTAATTACATTCGAAGGGAGAAAATCAAAATGGGTCAGATTAAATTCCTTTCCTATACAAAGAAATTCTGAAGAAAAAAATGGTGATAATAACGATAAGAAAAATATATAGATAAATTCATTTTTCCAGCGCGCTTTTTCCCATTGGCAACGTCTTCTTTTAAGCTCTCATATTCAAAGTCTCAACCTTTGTTTTTTTTTCATGCTCATCAACATCTGAATCCATTGATTAGCTAGTTGATCTGTTAAAAGCATATTGTTAGGCCACAATTATTCTCGGACTAATTACCATATAAATCCAAGGTTTAATTTTTGGAATGCCTTGTGAAAATCTAGGACCATATCGATTAAAGCATCCCGTTATGATAAGGACTTTAAGATCTGGTCAACATGTTCATCCACCATGGCTTCCTTATCTTTCATATCTTGGGCCTTAAATACATTTAGCTCCTTCTCGAATTTTTCGGTGAGAGCATATATGAATTTTTAAATTACTTCGAGAAATTCTATATAACATCTTTTCAACTTCCAACCTGGTCATTATACTTTTGAATCTCCTCAGATCTATATAATTGCAAATCGTCGTGAACAATATTTAGCTTCTTAATTTTTTTGTCAGCAACCATAGCTTCATTTGCTAGACCATTTGTACGTACTTTATCCTTTTCGAAAGATTTTTTTATGCTCATATTTATTTTTAAGCAAAGTAATGGTTTATTTGTGTTCTTTAACTTCCCATTCCAACTCAACAATAGGCTTCACAAAACCTAACATCGTGTATGCTAGAGTTTCTTGCTTATTCACAAACTGAAAAGGTACATTTTTAATAGACTAGTTAGATCAAGAAATTTATTTTCAAAACCTTCGAGATCGATTCCCTCCATGGTACCCACTATGTTACCTTCATTGTAGGCATGTTCCTCTATCACTAGAACCAAGGGAGAACTCGATTCGATTACTGAAAAAAAAAAAATCAGTTTGAACTATGACTTGGATGATTTCTGAACTGGGGTCCATTTTCTTATATTTTTTCTCCATACTTTCATTGTTATGTTTGCCCTTCTTGTGTGTCTTCTTCCTCTTTAAGACGGGTGGCTCTTCGGGTGTTTTACCCACTTTAATATTTTCATCAAGTGTTACTGGTAAAGGCTTATTAGGCTGATCAACTTCCTCTGTACTAGTGAAATTTTTCTTTGCACTTTTCTCAAATCCCTAATTCTGGTGGGAAGGAAAAATTTACCATGACTACTTCAATCCAATTTAAAATCACCAATGGACAATACGGGGTAGTGAATTGTTCTCAAGACTTATCGCATTCAGAATTGGTCCTCCAAATATATCTCTGAACGAGATTGTTATAAGTAACACACTTGTGAAATGCATTGGTAATTTTCCTCAGCTCATAAGTTAAATTTCTTAAAAGTAACTTTAGCAGCCTCCAGATAATGCTAATGAGACTTCAGTGTCGCTGCAGAAGAAAGCTAAAAATAAATTACGAATGTAAAATAAAAATAAAGATATAGATAATAAGTTAAGTTTGTAGAATTATTTGCGCTCTTTTAAAACCTTGGAGTCATTTATGAGTCATTTATGACTCATTAAATTATTTCAATGGTCTTTTCAAATTCAAAACGTCTTCAACTCGCCTTAATAAGTCATTTGTGACTCACAAAATTTCTTCACTGGTCTTCTCGAATTAAAAGCTTTGTCAAGTCTCTTTTAATGAGTCTATCAATCTTTCACTTGAAGACTGGTTTCAACCTGTCTTCACACCTTGACCTATGCAGGAGATCTTTCTGGTCTTGTTACTCTTGCAGACCAACTGAAGTTGAACACAACTTCAGCTTTTCAATGGTTACTGTATTTGTCAACATATCCGCTGGATTCATGCTTCTTTGGATCTTTTCTAGTATCAATACTTTATCTTTCAATAAAGAACAAACAAAATGATAATGAAGACATATATGCTTGGTTCTCGAATGAAATGTTGAGTTCTTCGCCAACTGAACTGCACTTGACTATCACTATGCATAACGTTCTTCTTCTGTTTGAATACCAGCTATGTTAACAAACCTTGAAGCCATATCATCTATTTACTGGCTTCAGTCACTGCTACATACTCAGCCTCTTTAGTTGATAGAGTGACAATTTTTTGTAACTTTGACATCCAACTAACAGCTGTAGTTCCAACAGTAAATATATAATCGGTGGTGCTTTTCCGTTGATCGACTTCACCTCCAAAATATGCATTTACGTAGCGTTGTACCTTTAAATAAACCTTACCAAACTACAAGCACTTTTCTATGGTGCCTAGTAGGTAACTCAAAATCCATTTGACAGTTTTCCAATGAATTTTCCCGGGGTTTGACATAAACCTACTCACAACTCCCACTGCATGAATAATGTCTGGTCTCGTATAGACCATCGCATACATCAAACTCTCAATAGCTGAGGCGTAAGAAACCTTAGCCATGAAGTATTTTTCTTATTCCATCTGAGGGGATTGATCCTTGAATAAATGAAAGTGACCTGTCAATGGTGTACTAACTGGCTAGGCATCACCAATGTTAAATCTCTTCAAAACGCGATTGATGTACTCTGACTGAGATAACTGCAAAACTTTTCTATGCTTATTTCTTGTGATTTGCATTCCAAGAATCTTCTTCGTTGGACCCAAGTCCTTCATGTCAAATTCTTTTGACAATTGTTGCTTCAATCTTCTAATATCATCCATATTTGAAACCTGCTACTAACATATCATCGACATAGAGTAGCAAAATGATATAACTAGAATTACATCTTTTAAAATAACAATAGTGGTTTGCATTATATTTCTGAAAGATCTATTTGTGCATAAAACCGTCAAATTTTTTCTACCACTGTTTTGGAGCTTGTTTTAGACCATACAAACTTTTCTTGAGTTTGCATACCATGTTTATTTCCTTTCTCATAAGAAACCTTCTGGTTGATACATATATATCTCCTCATCCAAGTCCACTTGAAGAAATGCAGTCTTCACATCTAATTCTTCAAGATAAAGGTCTTGAATGACAACAATACTCAACACTGATCTAATAGTATTGAGCTTCACAACTGGAGCAAAAATGTCGGTGTAATCAATTTCTTCATTTTGCTGGAATCCTTTGACAACTAGTCAGGATTTGCATCTCTTAGAGTCGTCATGCTCATCTTTCACTCGGTACATCTATTTGTTATGAAGTACCTTCTTACCCATGACTAACTCAGCTAGTTCCCATGCCTCATTTGATATTAAAGACTTCATATTATCTTTCATGGCAAGCTCCCACTTGCTAGCATCACTGGTATGACAAACTTCATTATAACACATAGTTCAAGTATCTCATGTTGGGCACATGAGCTCAGGAAGATCTTCTCAAAACAGGAGCTACCTCAGTTGGCTCTAGGTTGTCAGACTTTTTTCAATCGGTATGTCCAACCGAATCTCCTTGTTGAGGGTGTAATCTGATCTGCTCTGTTTCTTGATTATCTGGGACCCCCTTGACATCTGCAAATATTGACTCATACGGCTTTGAGTCATTTGCTCTGGTTTTATGCCTGTCTTTATACATAACTGTTTCATTAAAGATCACATCTCTACTTCTGATCATCTTCCTGTTTTCCTCATCCCAAACACGATAACCAAACTCATCTAACCATAACCGATCAAGAAACACTTCTTCGATTTTGGATCAAGCTTGTTCCTGCCTTGATTACTAATATGAACATATGTCGTACAACCAAAAACTCTTAGATGTGATAATTTTATCTTCTTACCACTTCATACCTCCTTAGGTATTCTATGCTCTAAGGGAATCAATGGGTCTCGGTAAACCAAGTAAGTCGATGTGTTGACGGCTTTTGCCCATAACTGCTTCGATAGACGGGATTGTATACAAATGCTTCTGTCTCTTTCTGTTAATATTCTATTCATACGTTCGGTAATTCCATTTTGCTGAGGCGTACCTGGCACAGTTCTCTCCATCCGGATACCATGCTCATAACAAAATTTATTGAATCTGGTGTCCTAATTTTCACCGCTATTATCGGTTATGAGCTTTTTAATCTTCATACCTGTCTCATTCTCAACCATAGATTTCCATCTCCTAAAAACATTAAATACTTCAAATTTATGCTATAGAAAATTAACCCGTACCTTTCGAGAATGATCATCGATAAAAGTCACGAAGTAGTGTTTCTGTCCTATAGATGAAACAGTTGTTGGCCCCAAACGTCAGAGTGAACAAGCTCTAGCCTTTCTTTCTTTAGGTTCTTCCACTTGTCTGAAAGTTGACCCTTTTCTGTTTTCCAAATATGAAATCTTCGCACATGTCTATATTAATTTACTAAAGACCTGGAATATTTCCTTTTGAGTATATAATTTTCATACCTTTCTTACTCATGTGGACAAGCCTCTGGTACCAAATATTTAGATTTTCGTTTCCTGCTCCTATTACAATTGAACATCTCATCTCTACTGTCTTGTAAAGAGTACCACACTTCTTTCTGCGAGCAACCGTCATTGATCCCTTTGAAATATTCTAGTTGTCACCGTGGAAGATTATAGTGTAGCCTTCGCTAGCCAACTGCCATACTGAGATTAAGTTCTTTCTTAGATCGGGATATACCTGCCATCTTTCAGTTCCCAGAAAGACCCATTAAACTTAATCTTCACAGTATCTTTACCAATAATATAACAAGGTTGATCATTGACAAGATATACATTTCCAAGTTTACCACAGACATACCTCTTAAAGAATTCTTTCTTCGAAGTAGTATGGAGCGATCCTCCAGAGTCTAGAACCCAAGACTCTTCATTTCTTTCTAAAGAAAGTATTAACATATCATCTTCTTCTAAAGTGATATTTGTCTGTGTCTTCTTCTCCCGGTCTTTTTGCTCTCTTGCACTGAATTTTATAGTGCCCGGTCTTCTCACAGTTCCAACACTCGATATTTCTTGACCATTGCAAATTTTTATGCTTTCCTAGAATTGGACCTCTGGTCTCTTGATCTACCTTGGTAGTTTGATTTACCGCGTCCATACCCTATGGTTGAATATCTTCCTCTTGACTCTGTATTTAAAACTGAGGAAATTGATGACTCACCTTATTCTCTTCTTTGAATCTCTTTATTGAGAACTAGGTCATGAACATCATCAAATTTGAACTTATTGATTCTTGACGAGCTACTCACCGTCGTGACAGTGGCATTTCAACTATCTGGTAGAGAAGACAATAATATTAATGCTTGTATGTCTTCATCAAAATCAATTTCAACCGAACTTAATTGGTTTGTTATTGTATTAAGTTCATTGAGGTGTTGAGTTATAGATGCGCCTTCCGTCATTCGCAAATTGAATGAACACCTCATCAAGTGAACTTTGTTGGAAACCGATAGCTTCTCATACATACTAGAGAGAGCCTTCAATACTCGCCGTGGTTTTTCTCTTACGATGTTGAAAGAAACATTGCGGTATAACGTCATTCGAATAACTCAAGAGCTTGTTTGTCAAGAAAGGCCCATTCTTCATCTTTCATACCCTCTGGCTTCTTTTCTGAGAGAGGTTGATAATTTTTTTTCTAGTACAAATAATCTTCAATCTGCATCTTCCAGAACCCAAAGTCTACACCATCAACTTTTCGAGTCTCATCTTTCCTTCGTCTGCAGCCATTGCTCCCACTAAAATCTGACCTCCTTTGGATCGTTGCCACTCCTGATGCTCTGATACCAGTTCTAAGGGATCTTATACAAAAGATTTGATTATGACAACACCAATAACTGAATTGAAAATCTGTTACAGTGTTATAATGGATCAAACACAAAAGATCTTATTATCAGATTAGTGAAAACAAATAATAACAATATTATGTTGTTGGAAAACACAATAAACTAGCAGTTTGATCAAACGGTGTGCCTATGTCTCAAGCACAATAAATCAATGGGTGAAGCTATTTCCCCTATAAGATTTTTTATTTCCTCCTTGATTAAAAAAAAACTCCATGTTGTTATTTCCTCCATAAAGGAAATAACATATTTGCCCTTTTTTATATTTTACCCATTTATTCTACTTCTTTCATTTTCAAGAACACATTAACTCCCATCTTCCATCAACCCATTAACTCCCATTTTCCCATCTTCCATCAACCAACCTAATCCTATTAACTTAACCCTAGCTACACCCTCTAGTATATAAATTACTCATACCTTTCATTTCCCCTCTTTTAACCTAACCCAGAAACCAATCCAAACAAAATCCTCTCCTTGTAGATCAACTAAACCTAAAGAGAAAGAATTTGTAAAGAATTGAGTTCATGTTCTAACATCATAACCAGGTCTGTATCTTCTAATCTCGTTTTCTTAACTTTCTATTTCATGTCTTATCTTCTAATATCGTTTTTTTTTCCAGTTTTACAGTTCCATATCATAATCTCATTTTTCAGTTTTTCTTGTCTTCTAATCTGGTTTTTTTTTCTCTATATCTTCTATGTATTTTGGTTCAATTTTGGGTTTTTCATTAGGGTTTTTCATTACGGTTCATGTTGCTTCGTTTTAAGCCAAAACCATAAAAATCCATCATTTTTAATAGGAACAGAAAAAACGCACCCAATTCTTTTAAAAAAAGACACCTGGTTCCGAGATAGCATCTCGGAATCATGTGTCTTTTTTAAAAAAATAACGAGCACCTGATTCCGAGATACTATCTCGAAATCAGTTGCTTATCGCTCAGAAATGCAGAAATCGGGATTAGCTCCAAAAACAAAAGTTTCGAAGTGGTATTTTCAAGTTACGGTATTGTAAAACGTAAAAACAAGATTAAATTACCTTGTTCGTTTCTTGAGTGTTGTTCTCCGTTAAAGTTTGGGTTTTTTGATTTTACATGATTAATCTTCGATAAAATTGAAGTTTTTTGTTTTAGGGTTAATTTTAGAGGGTAAAATCATATAGGTTGGATTAAATTTGTGTTAATGATGTGTTTTTTACTATAATGGTTTCTATTTGATTAATGACATCTAATGTTAAATTTGAAAGTAAAGTAAGGGTAATCTCGTAAAAAAAATTATAAATTGTTTTAGAAAGTTTAAGTGATAGAGGAAATAAAAAATCCTACGGAGAAAATAGTTTCACCCTAAAATAATAGTAAGATCAAACACTGTGCCTATGTCTCTGGCATAATAAACCAACAATAAAATCAAACACAATATAAACTAACGGAGTTCAACAAACTGTGCCTACGTCCCCGGATATGCTGTAAATCTATTTTATTATAAAGCACTTTGTGACTCTCTTTTTTCTTTTTCTTTTCAATACATTCACAAACCTAGCTATTCGCTTTATATAGATTTTAATAAAAAGGAGAAGAAATATCCTTAATGAGATATTTATGACTCATTAAATTATTTCAATGGTCTTTTCAAATTCAAAATATTTTCAACTCTTCTTAATGAAATTAACTTTCCTTAATGAGTCATTTGTGACTTACTTAATTTATTCACTGGTCTTCTCGAATTAAAAGCTTCGTCATCTCTATTTTAATGAGTCTACCAAAACCTTTATTTTCCATATTTGCATCTTCATCAAATCTACGTATGCTTGTTGTTCCAGATGAAGTTTGCACAGCGGAATCTGAATCCATTTTTGGTGACATAAGTGATCTTTTCGAGGAGCTAGGTTGATTTTTGTGTGTTTGCTTTCGTTTTGGTGACTGTTTTTTGTCACTTGTGGCAGTTCCCCAGTAGCCAAGTAGTAATCTAACTTTTTATTCAAGGAACTGTTCCAGTTATTCTTAATTGCTTTATGAGTCCTCCATGGTAAAATCTTAGCTATTTAAGCCCATCTGTTTCCATTTATCTAATGGCCATTCATGTGTCTTACTTCATCCTCCATAGTCCAAGCTTCCTTTCTTATATTAGGATTCAAATTTTTGTGCTACCTCTCACAGCATTGTTTCCGCATATGCTACCAATTCAACGATTTTATCATCCTCCTCTTGTGTCAGCGGTCCTTTAACAAGTTATGGATTAAGAAAATTTTGCCACCTGTGCAGACATTAAACTTCTGATCTATCCGGAAAGAACTCGACTATTTTCTTCCAGCTTTTTCCCTTATAAGCTGTGACAGCTTGTCTTAGTGTATCATCCTCTTCTGGAGTCCAACCTCATTTTGCCCACCTAATAAGGCCACTGATCCTCATACGATTAGAAGAAAAAAAACTTTGAACTGTATGTCTTCATATAAAAAAGAACAAAAGAACTTTGAAAAATATAGTTTTTAAAATAAAAGTCAATTGATTATCGAAACCTCTTCTTCATTTTTTCTCCATCGACAAAAATATCACCAATCAATCGTATAATTTTTTTTTCAACCATCTAACAAGAATATCAACCAGATAAATATTAAAATCAATTACAACATAAAAAAATTAAAAAATATATGTTAAAATAATTGTCAATATGACACATCATCAACACCGATCCAATATATGAAAACTGAGATTTTTATGATCAAATAGGATTTACAATATACATTATTACTTTTTAGCATACTAATATACAGGCTTATAAAAGTTTGAGTTAACCAAAGCATAATAAGTAATAAGCAAATTCATCGAAAACTGTGCAACTTCAAGAAACTATTAATTAAACATGAAGAAAACAAAATTAGAAACTAATATCTATAAAAAAACAAATAAAAAATCAGTTTTAAGAAAAAAACTCATAAGTATTGATAAAAAATAACCATTATATTATCGTCGCATATGAACTAGTAAAACTCAACGCTTCAAATCTACGCACTAAAGAAAATTAACCGTTGTATTGTCGTCGTATATGAACATGTAGAACCCAACGCTCTCAATCTACGTGTTTTGGAATATTTTAGTCACATACTTCTATTTCCGTTGAATTTTAAATAACCTTTTTGACTATATTATATCGACAGGATTCATCAATCGAGCGATTCTTGGAAAACTAGCAACAAACTGAATTGGAACTCAATCGTAATCATCAATATAACTTCTTAAGTAAAGACTTTTGTTCATGTTATTATAACTAAAGTAATACTCAATATGTTTTTGAATAATAGTGTAAGCCAGACCTCCAATATCAGACATAGTAATATAATATACCTCATTAGACAAAATAGATATATGAATGATATGAGGAAGATGTTGGTTTATATGTATACAATAAAATCTTGTATTAAGATTAGATATTTATAGATGATTCCATTAAGAATAGATATTTATAGGTGATATCGTAAGAATAGATAGAGTTAATAATTTGAATTGAAAAGATATATGGGTAAAGTTAATAATTTGAATTGAAAAAAATACGAGGAGGAGGAAATATAAGAATACATATAAAATTTTAATTGGACGGTTTAATGGATAAATATAGAGTTACTGGTCCGCACCTGGGGTTTGAGGACCAACTCAAATTGTCAATTTCAATTTCTAAAATTAGAAATTGAGAACCACTGCATTGTTTGAGGATTCCATATCCTTCTCTGTTGAAGGAGATAAAATTCATAAAGGATAAGTTGTAGAAACCTTATTAATAATCATCTTTTTACCCTGAGCGTGTACTTCTAACCCATACTAATAGATTATCCAAGCCAAAATCATATATAGATTTCCTCTAATTGATACGTTGGTTAAATTAAAGCTATTATATATAGATTTCTTCTAATTGACATGTCGGCTAAATTAAAAGTTATTATATATTTGGAAAGTATCGATATGGGATATTTAAAGATGACCAAATAATTTTCATATTAGATGTCTCAATTCATTATATATCTCATTATTCAACCTTTAACCATTTTAACTATAGAAGATAGGACAACATGTTATATCTCACAAAAAAATATGGCTGAAGTTGGATCAATTATTGTATAGAAAAGATTAAGAAGGTCAATTACATTAATAAAAGTTGGATAATCAAAATATTTCTAAGGGTGTTATCGGTCCGTTTATGGTCCGGATTTCGGCAGAACCGGAACAGATCGCTAAGCTTTCGGTTCTATAATTTGGAATCGGATCAGACCGCTAAATTGTGGTTCGGTCCGGTTTGGTCCGATTCGATTCCGTTCCAAATCTGATTTGGTTCCAGTTCCAGTTTGGTCCGAGTTCGGTTCGGTCCGAGTCCGTTCCGATCCTGTTTCGGTCCATTTCGATTCAGTCCAGTTTTAGTTCAGTCCGGTTTTGGTCCGGTTCTGTCCGTAATCTATCCGTTATCGGTCCGTTTTTCTTCTCGTTCTCAGCAACCATGTCACTGAAATCTTCACGATGACTATGCTGTTTTTCCTCTTCTCTTGCTTCCTCGTACCTGAAAGCTCCTCATGGTTAAAAACTTGCTTCTATGCTGAGATCTAAAGACAATAAAGAGTTTATAAAAGTTGAACTCACTTGGCAGGCAAAACGTTGTCCATAGCCTCCAACTCCTCAGGTTGTAGACTGACGTCAACTCTATGTGTCTTCTGCCCTCTAAGCAGATCGACCTAAGAGGAGAATGAGAATAACTTTTTCAGGCATGATCAAACTCATATAACCATCGATAAGTATACTATATTAACAAGTACTTCCTATTATCGGTCCGGTTTTGGTGTGGCTCTGTCCGCTTAAAAAAATTCAAATAAATTATAATTTAATTTTTAATTTTTTAAAATAAATAAATAACTTAAAAACTAAAATTTAAAAGTTAATGTTTTAAATTTTATTAAAAGTTGATAATTAACTATTAATTTTAACAATATAAGGCATAAAAAATAAAAAATAAAAAAAAATTAATCGGTTCTAACGGTTTTATTGGTTCGATTACTTTATCTGTTCTAACGGTGTATCGGTTCGGTTCCTTATAAATTCTATGAGTTTAGCGGTTTTCTGGTTTCGATTCCTAATCGATTCGTTGATTTATTGGTTCAGTTTCGAACTAGTTTTTTTATTTTGATTCTTTTTCGGTTTCGGTTTTTAAAATAGAACCACAAATATAATGAGTCCCGTCTCTGCTCGAGTCCGGTTATCAGTTTTCCAAAACCGTGTACAGGCCTAAACATCGGCTGTATCAATTTGTTGCCAATAAAGACGTGAAAGAAAAAGTAATTATTGTTGTTTACTTCTGTTATAATATATGATGTACACTATATCTTCATTAATCAAATTTATTTTATTTTACTAAAAACTTGAGATTTTGTTTTAGATTTGTGTTCTACCATATTATTTAGTCGTTTACAAATCTGATATATGAAAAGACCTCCTATTGATTAGAAGAGACGCATTTTTTGGAGTAAAATTATAAAATGCAAAATTGAAATATTTAATTATAAAATATTTTTAAAAATAGTAATGAATTATATTTTTAACTAATGTCCAGACCCAATACAATAAAAGAACGGTCTTATAGGTCTTTTTTTAGGGCTGTCATTGGTCTGGGTTTTGACGAAATCGGGTCGGGCTGCATTTATCGGTTTGAGGCAGATCAGACTGCTAAGCTTTCGATTCTATTTTTTGGAATCAGATTGGTTTGGTTCGGTCTGATTCAGTTTGGTCCCGTTTTTATCTATTTCGGTTCGGTCAGATTCGGTTCCGGTCAACCTAAATAAAAAACTAAATTAAATTATCATTTACATTTTTACTTAAATAAATAACATAAAAATTAAAATTTAGAAGTTAATTTTTGATATTTATTAAAAATTGGTAATTAACTATTAATTTTAACAAATAAATAATAATAATAAAATAATAATCGGTTCTAGCGATTTTATTGTTCGATTCTTTAACGGTTCTACCGGTTTCTCGATTTTATCAGGTTCTATCGATGGGTAGGTTTTATCAGTTTGGTTCCTAATAGTTCTACCGATTTATCAGTTTTATCGCTTCGGTTTTGAACCAGTTTATTGCTTTGATTCCTTATCGATTTTTATCGATTCGGTTCCGGTTCTCGAACCACATTAACCTATTATTCCAATCAAAATATTATTTTAAATGCATTAATTAATATATGTTTTAAAATTATTTTTATTACTTACTAAATTTATTATAAATAACAAATAAATTGAATTGATATCTCATAAATTTTTATGCCAATTAGAACTATAAATAACATGAACATTTATAAAATACAATATCCTATATTAACAAAACAAAAGTAATAAATAATTATAAAAAAATCAATTTTAGTTAAATGATAATTTATTAAGAAATTGTACCAATTAATATAAATAAAAACGTTCGAATTGAGATAAAATTTGATCGAGTCATTACAAGTCTCTCACCCAAATATAATTTTCATAATTGACTAACGAAGTTTATAAATTTATTTTTCTCTAAAACATAAGAAAAATTCAACAAATATAAAACTGATTGCAGTATAAGAAAAATATTATATATATATATATATATATATATTCATATTATGAATATAATATATAATAAACACACCCGTATCTAACATAACAACTAACACCAATATATATAGGCCTCCGAAATTTTAAGTTAACCAAAACATAACACAAAACAAGCCTATTCATTCAGAATAGCATATGTATTACAGAACTAGAAAACAAATAACATAAATCATAGGAATTAGATACTTATAAAAAAACAAATAAAGAACTTGTTTTACAAAAAACTATAGGAAATGATACTTATAAAAAACAAATAAAAAATATAAAAATAAAAAGAAAAATGTTTATGAAAAGACTAACCATTGTATTGTCGTCGCATATGAACAGGTAGAACCCAACGCTCCCAATCAACGCGTTTTCGAATTTTATAGTTATGTACTTCTACTTCCGTTGAATTTTGAATAGCCATGTGTACGATATCTATATCGACGGAATTCATCAATCGAGCGACTTTTGGAAAACTAGCAACGAGTTGAATTGGAATCCAACCAGAATCATCAATAAAACTTCTCAAATAAAGATCTCTGATCAAGTTATCGTAACTAAAATAATACTCAATTTGATTTTGAATTACCCTCCATTTAGACATGGGAATAATATACCTTAAAATTACAAAATAAATAGATGAATCACGTGAAGAAGAAGAAGGTATTAGTTTATATTTATATAATAAAATATTGCAAGGAAGATAAATTGTAGGAATGAAAAGGAAAAGTAGATATAGAAATAAAAAATTTGGTAATCTCAACTTGTAAAAAATGTTAAGCATGTTGGTTTGAGAATATATGAACCAAGATTCAAACACGAAAACCGGCTATTAATGTGTTGAACAAGTCCAGTCATTTATATATTTATCTTTTAACATTGCCAATTTCGGAGACGACTCAACCGTTTTTTAAGCCAATAGTGGTGGGGTCGATGACATCACCACCTCCACAGCAGGTGGATTCGGATTTGACACCACCATAGACTTTGTGGATAACTGTGGCGTCACTGTTGCAACAAAACAAAGTAATCCTTCCGCAGTGGCTGCCATCACCGCCTACATGGCCACCATCACCGATGTTGCAAGAAACTGCATTTGTGACGACAAAGTTGTCTCCACCGTTGCCATTGCCACATTTAACTCTGGTCACAAAAGTAACTACCGCTGCACCACCACTGTCACTACCGTCTTCATCACGACCACCATTGTCAGTGCCGTCCATTTGCAAAAACTAGTACCTCTCCAACAACACCATCTATTCCACCACAGACGGAAACTACTCCACCACCACATGTTAGAACTACTCAATTGCCACCATCACATGCTGGAGCTCCTCCATCACTACCACCAATGCCACTTGTCACGGCTGCTTTACCACCTCCCCTGTTACCATTTGTAAAAGAAAGAGCCACCCCACCACCAACAACAACAAAAACACGGTTACTAAACGGAGCAATGCCGCCTCTACCACCAATATCCTTCCCAAACAGGTCCACCTCCTCCTCCAGGTGTAGAAAGATGCGTGCAACCCAAGAAGGACCTAGCTTTGAGCCAAAATCAGGCAGTGGAAGAAAATCTAATGGAGCCATCTCTTCAACTTACTCCTTCAAATAGAAGACTAGAGAATAAGACTTCCATTGAAGACTATGGCTATTCTTGATCCATCTTCTCTCGCGATTTTATTATTTTCAGGTTTATAAATCGAGGAAATTGTTTCCGAATGGATTCAATATTGACAAATTGTAGAAAACGACGAGATTTAGATAATCGGTGGTGGACGTTTTCTCGCTTCGTTTGGTATAATCATTTCTAATATTTTGAATGTTGAGAATGATCTTAATGCCCACTGATTTACGAACCATTTTTGCTTTTACCACAAAAGCAACAGTCGTTCTCTTACTGCCATATCTTTTGCAGCGACGTGAAAGACAGCCTAGCAGAACCTCTAGTTAGCCAAGCTTCTGGCTCTTTTTGATGGACTTGTACCAAGGTAACAGATATCTCTATAGTGTAGCCAATCTTTGTTGATTATGTATTTTTTTCTGGCTTCAGGATCGTTCAAGAAAACCTTTCTTGATTTGCTGACTTCTAATGCAAAAATAACCAGGTCGTGATTGGAGTTCGTCGGCCTTACTGTTTGATTGTGATACCATTAGTCGACAAAGCTGACCATGTTCACCTTAAAAGGTTTACATTAGTCGAGAATTTAGTTGTACTTAAAAGTTTTTAGTTGATACCATTCATACAAGTGTTGACCATTTGCCTTTTTAGATACTTAAGGGATGACTAACTGGGACCAGACATGTTTCACCTGAAAATTCTATCCAAACTAGTCCCTACAAATCTTTTTCACTTAGATTTGCAGTATCTAGATTGCAGTTCTGATTTAGGAAGATAGGTGCATCATTTGTAGGGTTAATTATGTTAGAAAGTCCTGGTTAGATAAAAAATTGCAGGAGCACTTGTTATAGCAGCACTAGAAAGCAAGACAATATTTTCAAGGCTATTTTATCGATTGAGAATGGATTAAGCAATTGAGTCCTAACACTATTTTCTTCTTTGGCCTGTTTTATAAGATGAAGCTTCTGAGTTTGGACATCTTGTGGTTGGTGGTGTCACAATCTTGTTCTCTTGCAATAGTCTCTCTTGCATTGCATTGCAGGTTGTCGGCCAAATAGTATGGACGTATCAGTGCATTGTTTCATACGAAGGAGAGGAGTCTCTTTTAAAAGTTTTGCATCCACGTTCAACTACAACATCTTATTCTTTTCATCTTCTGTGTGTACTTTATACAAGTCTTTTATAAAACATGTTTTGTACCCGTCTGTCTTGCAGATTTTTTTGGTGTACTTTTGTCTGCAAGCCAACAAAGTTTCGTTTAAAGATCTCACTCATCTCCTAAAGCCACACCGGTGTCTACTTGTGGGAAAACTAGGTAATATAACATCACATATTGTGGTCCAAAAGGGATTCTAAGATCTTTTATAGTCCGATTTAAAACCAGAATGGGACCTAGGATTCAGATAGACATGTCAAATTCAGTAATGTATTGCTAGACATATCTCGTCACATAAGGTAGGTCTAGATTGAAATTCTTTGAGCCCAAAGGAGATTATTGACGAGAAACTAAGTTTTCCTTCGCAGCCTTAGGTGGTGCCTCAACCAGTTTTGACGCCAATTTCGGTGGTGGCTCAACTGTTTTTTACGCGAATAGTGGTGGGGTCGATGACATCACCACCTCCACAGCAGGTGGATTGGGATCTGACACCACCATAGACTTCGTGGACAACTGTGGCGGGGCATATAGTGACGCCACAGCAAGCCTTGTGGCAACAAAACCTAGTAATCCTTCCGCAGCGGCTGCCATCACCGCCGCTATGGCCACCATCACCGATGTTGCAAGAAACTGCATTTGTGACGACAAAGTTGTCTCCACCATTGCCATGCCGCATTTAACTCTGGTCACAAAAGTAACTACCGCTGCACCACCACTGTCAGTGCCGTCTTCATCACGACCACCACCATTTGCAAAAACTAGTACCTCTCCAACAACACCATCTATTCCACCACATACCGAAACTACTCCAACACAATTGCCACCATCACATGCTGGAGCTCCTCCATCACTACCACCAATGCCACTTCTCACGGCTGCTCTACCATCTCCCCTGTTACCAGCTGTAAAAGAAATAGCCACCCCACCACCAACAACAACAAAAACATGCCGCCTCTACCACCAATATCTTTCCCAAACAGATCCACTGCGGGTCCACCACCTCCTCCAGGTGTAGAAAGATGCGTGCAACGCAAGAAAGCTACTACAAAACTTAAAAGATCAACACAACTAAGCAAACTTTAGAGGATTCTTAAGGGAAAAGCTGAAGGACGTAGCTTTGAGCCAAAATCAGGCAGTGGAAGAAAATCTAATGAAGCCGGCTCTACCTCTGGTGGAAAGGGTTCAATGGCCGATTGAACGTGAAAAAGAAGCAAACTTTGAAAACTAGATAAAATGATTTCTAACTTTTATTGTAATTTTTTCCAAATCAGCACACTTCATTTAAATTGAAGAAGATGTAAAGAAGTATTCGCAACCAATCAATGCTATCATTACAGTAAGTTCCAGAATAAGGACATTACTGAGTTGCTCAAGTTTCACCAGAATGTTGAATCAAACTAAAAAATTGAATACTATTTATGGAATTGTTAGAAAAGAAAAAATATTTTAACTAAAATGTTTTGGGCTATAAATTTGAAGTAAGGATCCGAACGGCTAGAAGTGTAATTGTTAAGTTTAATTCAATCGGATCTATCCTAATCAGTTACAGTAATTTTCGTTCTTTAAAAATGTGTAGGAATGGTTTGTTCCCTCTTTTATTTTTAAGGACAAAAATATTGATTTTTTTTTTATTAATGTTTATACTGTATATTAAAAAACAAATTCTATTGTGTTTTGAGAAAAAAAAATAATATACTCCGATATTTGATTGGATTTGTTAACTAAGCAGGTTTTGCCTCTATATGTATTATATATTTTTATATTTAATTTGTATGGAACATATTATCGATCTAGGCTTTTTTAAAGTTAATATACTAATAATAATCTAATATTAAATTTATTCACCAATAACAATAACAATGATAACAATTTGAACTCCCGTAAACCATTTTAGATAATTTACTGTTTTATATTTATTTTTTAATATTAGTGTGTATATTTTTAAAATATTTTGATTCGTTGAATACTTATTTCTGTTATATTTGATTGGTTGTTTTATAGTTTAAAACTATAAATTAATATTGCTATACGAATGGAACCGTATCTAGTTAGAGTGACAGGCAGGTCTAAAAATCCTAATTGCACCCTAAATCTAAAGTATCGATTTTCAGGGTAATCGAAACGGTCATCATTGTTAGTCAAATTTGGAATTCACCACTATAAAATGATAATGTAGCTGCAATCTCTAAATTCGTTCAGCCTGAAATCGTAGACTTGATTTGTAATGAGGTTATGCCGAAATCTGTGTTAAATGAAACTATGTTTGTATAGTAATGAGAACGGTCCGGAGTTTATAGAAAAAAATTTAAACTCTTACACCTCAAAAAATAATAATAATAAATATATATATTACTATATGAATTGAAGTTTGTTATAAAATATGACCGATTATCGTTTAATAGGTTATCGGCCAACTCAAAAAATATTCGTACCACCGTCTCTAATCTGTTGAATGTTCAAATTTAGAAAGAAGAAGAAACCATGCATTTTAATGTGAAAAGAGGAACAAACATGTGAAACCGTGGAACCGAATATCCTTATTTGGATTCGAAAAGCAGACTGTTAGAAAATGGCATATTCTCAAAAGATTTCTTCTTGTTGAAGGAGCCACCCAGAGCCAGGTATGTTCGGTGCATTAAGGTCGAGATCGGCTTCACTCGCAAACCTCTAAAGTTAAATTACAATGGATCTTTTAGTACATAACTTTCAAATGTTTTTATGTTTATATAAGTTATGACTCATTAATCTTACAACAAAAACGGTGGGCTGACACGTTTATAATGGATGACTTTCAAACTTTCAGATTTTTTTTAAAAAAGGGTTTGTTATAAAATATAACATTTTTATTATATCAAAACAAATAAAAATAAAAAACAAATAAAACAAAAAATTATTATAATATTTTTTATCTAACTTAACAATCATTGCTTAATAAAATAAAATGCATGAATTGATATAAAAAAAATCTTTAAAACAGTATTTTAAAATAAAACTTGATTGATTCGTTAGAGGTTTTTCCATTTACTGATGAATTGTCTTTTTTTTTTTCTGCACGAGAATATCATCCATCACTTCTAGTTCTCAACCATCAACCAAAAGTACAACGCCTGAAATATCAAAACCAATTGTAACATCAGGAAAACTTCATAGCACCAATTTATTGTATTAGTAGGTTAATTTAAAATTAAGATTTTTATGACGACATTGTAGAAGATAAACACACTTAAGAGAATGTAAGAGAGCACCTAAGACAAATATACATAGGCCTATGAAATTTTGAGTTAACCAAAACCTAACACAAAAACAAACATGTTTAAGAAAAAACTAACCGTTGTATTGGCTTCACATATTAACAGGTAGAACCCAACGCTCCCAATCTACGCGTTTTCGAACTTTGTAGCCGCAAACTTCTACTTCTGTTGAATTTTGAATTGCTTTTTTGACAATATTTATATCGACGGGATCCATTAATTTAGCGATTCTTGGAAAATTAGCAACAAGTTCGATTGGAACCCAACCAGAACTATCCATATAGCTTCGTAAATACAAATCTTTTATGAGATTGTCGTAAGAACAGTAATATTCAATTTGAATTTCAATTATAGGATAACCCAGATCTTCCATATTAGACATGGAAATATAAAATACCTCACTGTACTTCAGTATACAAAATAGATATATGAATGATACAAAGAAGGTTTTAGTTTATATTTATAATAAAATCTTGTATTGAGATTATATATTTATAGATGATACACTTAAGAATAGATAGAGTTAATAATTTGAATTAAGAAGATATATGGATAGAGTTAATAATTTGAATCTTGAATTAAGAAGATATATGGATAGAGTTAATAATTTGAATCAAAAATAGGAAGATGAGTAAATATAGGAATAAATAAATATAAAGTTTTAACAAACCGTTTAATAGGATAAAAGATATATGGATAGTGTTAATAATTTGAATTAAAAAAATATATATCGATAAAGTTAATAATTTGAATTGAAAAAATACAAAGAAGAGTAAAAATAGGAACAAACAAGTAAGCTATGGATAAAGTTAACTATTTGAATAGAGACGATATAAAGTAGAATAAATATAGGAATAAATAAATATAAAATATTAACTCATTGTTTTAGGGATAAAAGATAAGTATATTGATAGAATTAATTATTTGAATAAAAAAATACAAAAAAAGAGAAAATATAGGAATAAAGAAATATAAAATCTTAACTAACCATAACCATTTTATGTATACATCTCTTCGATGTAGCCAATCTTTGTTGATTATGTATTTTATTCTGGCTCCAGGATCGTTCAAGTAACCTTTCTTGATTTGCTGACCTCTAATCCAAAACTAACCAGGTCGCGATTGGAGTTCTTTGACCTTACTGTTTGATCTTGGTGGAGTTTTTCAAGTCGACAAAGCTGACCATGTTCACCCTAAAAGGTTTACATCCTAGTCGAGGATTTAGTTGTACTTTAACAGTTTTTAGTTGTTACGATTCATACAAGTGTTGACCATTTTTCTTTTAGATACTTAAGGGATGACTAACTGCGACCAGACATGTTGCACCTGAAACTTCTATCCAAACTAGTCCCTACAAATTTTTTTCACTTAGATTTAAAGTATCTAGATTGCAGTTCTGATTTAGGAAGATAGGTGCATCACTTAGTTATGTTAGAAAATCCTGGTTATACAAAAGTCTTTTGTCTGCAAGCCAATGAAGTTCCGTATAAAGATCTCATTCATCTCATAAAACCACGCTGATGTCTACTTGTGGGAAAACTAGGTAAGATAACATCTCAAATTGTGGTGCAAAAGGGATTCTAAGATCTTTTATAGTCTGATTAACATTAACATTGACATTGCATTTTGTTCTATTGAAGATGTCAACCGAAACTTATTGCGGATTCTCCCCTTTTCCATTTGCATCATGTGTATGATTTTGAACATCTTTGGTTTCTAACGTGTCTTATTCAAGTTATTGACGGAAAATATTTATTCTTGTAGGCTGTAGGTTTAATCTTTGATGTGGCTTGGTCTTAGATTCATTGAATCTCTAAGTTGAGTCTCTAATGGTTTTTACGATTATAAATGACACAATGAATATCAAAAAGGCAAAATAGGAGAAGGAGAAAAAAAGATTGTAGCCCAAAGAATAAACAAATGGAGAACACCTTTGGTATATCTTTTGTATTTCCTCGGAAACACCAAAAACTGTACTTCCGGAGTGTGAGAATTCTAGTTCAAATCACCTTTGGTAACGTCTTGCTAGACATATCTCGTTATATAAGGTAACGTCTTGCTAGACATATCTCGTTATATAAGGTAGGTCCAGATTTAAATTCCTTGAACCCGAAGGAGATTATTGATGAGAAATTAAGTTTTCCGTCCCAGCGTGGCTCAACCAGTTTTGACACCAATTTCGGTGGTGGCTCAACCGGTTTTGACACCAATATTGGTGGAATCGATGACATCACCACCTCCACAGCAATGGATTCGGATCTGACACCACCACAGACTTCGTGACAACTGTGGCGGCACATTTATGCATGGAGTAAAACAGAAAAAGTTTAACCACCCCTACATCACTTTTTAAGGATAAAGTTTTTAATTACTCTGAATGTTTTTTACATTCAATCTAGATAGTTAATTATAAAATATTTTAAAATAGTAATTAATTATTATGGTTAACGAGTGTTCAGATCCAGTAAAATAAAATGAGCATCTCACAGGTAGTTTAATTGATTAACATTGTAGTTTATATTAATACCTTTTTATTTTTTATTCATTTTTATAATTTAAAAACATTAATGGTGTTTTATCAATTTTTTAATATTATTAGGTAATTATTTATATATTTTTTAATTTTTTTTGTTGAATATTTATTTTGAATAGTGATTTAGAATATATATTTAATTGATTACATTGTAGTTTATATTAATACCTTTTTATTTTTTACATAATATAACTTTACTATTCCAATCAAAATACAATTTTAAATGTGTCAACTAATATATGTTTCGACTTAAAATTTATTTTTATTAAGTATCAAACTTATTATAAATAACAAATAAATTTAATATAATATTTATATCAATTTATAAATAATTCATTATGAATTTTATTTAACTTCAAACATATTTTTTGAGAATAGATAGAGTTAATTTGAATTGAGAGGATACATGGATAGAGTTAATAAATTGAATTGAAAAAAAAATATAAGAAGGAATAAATATAGGAATAAATATAAAATTTTAATTGAGTTGTATTACGAATAGATAAAAAGTGACTAGTCTGCACCTGGGTTTTGGGACCCGATAAATTAAAAGATCCATTTTCCCAGTATTACTCGAGTTTGTATGTTGCGAATTTTATATATTTCTCTTTCGAACGACCGAATGAGTTTAAGGATATGTGTTTGCAGTTGCCTTAAGTCTAGACTGTAGAGAGAGTGAAAAAAAAAGAGGTGAAGCAACAGTTGGACAGTAACCATATTCTTGCCAAGCTGTTCCACAAATACCTAATTAGTCGAAATCTTTTGTTATACAAATTTCTATTTGAGGAGGCTCGTAGCACAAAAAATTATATGCAGGAGTTCTAAACTGCAACTGTGTCCTCGTAACTTGTTCCTCACGGCTTCAACCATATTCAAACTTGAGAGCTGACTCAGAATTACTCGATGTCAAAGCTCTAAGGGATCTTAGACAAAAGATCTAACTATGAACAACACTAATAAATGAATCGACAATCTGCTACAATGGTGTAAGGGATTAAACACAAAAGATCCTATTATCAGTTTAGTTAAAAAGCAAATAATAACAATATTATGTTGTTTGGGAACACAATAAACTAGCAGTAAGATCAAACAATGAGCCTATGTCTCCAGCACAATAAACCAGTAGTAAGATCAAACACTGTGCATATGTCTCTAGCACAATAAACCAACAATAAAATCAAACACAATATAAACTATAAATAAGATCAAACACATAAATTGTTAACGGAGTTCAGCAAACTGTGCTTACGTCTCTGGATGTGCTGCAGATCGCTTTTATTGGAAAGGACTTTGTGACTCATTTTTATTTTTCTTTTCAATACATTCACAAACCTATCTATTCGTTTTATATAGAGTTTAATACAAATGAGAAAAAAAATGATTACGGTAATTAACTCTCCCTAATGAGTCATTTACGACTCATTAAATTATTTCAATGGTGTTTTCAAATTCAAAATGTCTTCAACTCTCCTCAATGAAATTAACTCTCCTTAATGGGTAATTTGTGACTTTCTAAATTTCTTAACTGGTCTTCTTGAATTAAAAGCTTCATCAACTCTCTTTTAATGAGTCTAACAATCTCTCACTTGAAGACTAGTTTCAACCTGTCTTCACACCTCGATCTATGCAGCAGATCTTTCGGGTCTTGTTACTAATGTAGACCAACTGAAGTTGAGCACAACTTTATTTTTTCAATGGTTACTATCTTTGTCAACGGTTATTATCTTTGTCAACATATCCGCCGAATACTCGCTTCCTTGGATCTTTTCCAGTATCAATACCTCATCTTCTAATAAAGAACTAATGAAATGATAACGAAGACCAATATGCTTGGTTCTCGAATGAAATGTTGATTTTTTGCCAACTGAATTGCACTCTGACTATCACTATGCATAACGTTCTTCTTCTGTTTGAATACCAGCTCGATTAACAAACCTTGAAGCCATATCATCTCTTTAATGACTTCAGTCACTGCTACATACTCAGCCTCTTTATTTGATATAATGACAATTTTCTGTAACTTTGACATCCAAAACTAACATCTGTAGTTCCAACAGTAAATATATAACCGGTGGTACTTTTCCGATGATCCACTTCACCTCCAATATATGCATCTACGTAGCCTTGTACCTTTAACTCACCCTTACCAAAGTACAAGAACTTTTCTGTGGTGTCTATTAGGTACCTCAAACTCCATTTGACAGTTTCCCAATGAAGTTTCCCTATGTTTGACATAAACCTACTCACAACTCCCGCTGCATGACTAATGTCGGGTCTCATACAGACCATTACATACATCAAACTCCCAATAGCTGAGGCGTAAGGAACCTTAGCCATGAAGTCTTTTTCTCATTCGTCTGAGGGGATTGATCCTTGGATAAATGAACGTGACCTGCCAATGGTGTACTAACCGGCTTGGCATAAGCCATGTTAAATCTCTTCAAAACACGATTGAGTACTCTGACTGGGATAACTGCAAAACGTTTCCATGTTTATTTCTTGTGATTTGCATTCGAAGAATCTGCTTCGTTAGACCCAATTTCTTCATGTCAAATTCTTTTGACAATTGTTGTTTCAATCTTCTAATATCATCCATATTTGAACCTGCTACTTACATATCATCAACATAGAGTATAAAAATGATATAACTGGACTTACACATTTTCAAATAACAACAGTGGTTCGCATTATAATTTTGAAAGCTCTATTTGTTCATAAAATTGTCAAATTTCTTGTACCACTATTTTGGAGCTTGTTTTAGACCATACAAACTTTTCTTGAGTTTGCATACGATGTTTTATTTTTGTTCTTATAAGAAACCTTCTGGTTGATATATATATATCTTCTTATCCAAGTCCTTACGAAGAAATGCAGTATTCACATCTAATTGTTCAAGATAAAGGTCTTTATTGGCAAAAATACTCAACACTAATCTAATAGTATTGAGCTTCACAACTGGAGCAAAAATGTTGGTGTAATCAATTCCTTCATTTTGTTGGAATCCTTAAAAAACTAGTTAGGCTTTGTATCTCTTAGAGCCGTCAACTCATCTTTCATCCGGTACACCCATTTGTTATAAAGTGCCTTCTTACCCATGGGTAACTCAGCTAGTTCCCATGCCTCATTTTATATTAAAGACTTCATCTCATCTTTCATGGAAAGCTCCCACTTTCTAGCATCACTAGTATGACAAGATTCATCATAACATTCGGGCTCCCCTCAATCAGTAACAGATATAGTTCAAGTATCTCGTGTTGGGCACAAGAGTTCGAGAAGATCTTCTCAAAACAGGAGCTACCTCAGTTGGCTCTAGGGTGTCAGACTGATGTCGATCGGTATGTCCAACTGACTCTCATCGCCGAGGGTGTAATCTGATCTATTCTGTTTCTTGATTATCTGGGACCCCCTTGACATATGCAAATACTGACCCGTGCGGCTTTGAGTCATTTTCTCTCATTTTATGCCTGTCTTTGTACATAATTGTTTCATTGAATATCACATCTCTACTTCAGATCATCTTCGTGTTTTCCTCATCCCAAACACGATAACCAAACTCATATTCATCATAGCCGATCAAAAAACACTTCTTTAATTTTGGCTTAAGTTTGTACCTACCTTGATTACTTATATGAGAATATGTCGTACAACCAAAAACTCTTAGATGTGAGAATTTTATCTCCTTACCACTCCACACCTCCTCGGGTATTCTATGCTCTAAGGGAACCGATGGGCCTCGGTTAACCAGGTAAGACGATGGGTTGACTGTTCCGGCCCAGAACTGCTTCAATAGAGCGGATTGTATACGAATGCTTCTAGATTTTTCTGTCAACGTTCTATTCATATGTTTGATAATGCCAATTTGCTGAGGCATACGTGGAACAGTTCTCTCCATCCGGATACCGTGCTCATAGAATTTTTTGTTGTTGAATCTGGTGTCCTCATTTTTACTGCCATTATCGGTTCGAGCTTTTTAATCTTCCTACTTGTCTTATTCTTAACCATAGATTACCATCTCCTAAAAACATCAAATACTTCAAATTTATGCTTTAGACTATAAACACATACCTTTCAAGAATGATCATCGATAAAAATCACGAAGTAGTGTTTCTCTCTTATAGATGAAACAGTTGTTGGTCCCCAAATGTCAAAGTAAACAAGCTCTAGCCTTTCTTTCTTTGGGGTTCTTCCACTTGTCTGAAAACTGACCCTTTTCTGTTTTCCAAATATGCAATCTTTGCACATGTCTATATTGATTGACTGAAGACCTGAAAGATTTCCTTTCGAGTACATAATTTTCATACCTTTCTCACTCATGCGGCCAAACCTCTGGTACCAAACATTTGGATTTTTGTTTCTTACTGCTATTGCAATTGAACAGTTTATCTATGCTGTGTTGTAAATAGTACCGTTCTTCTTTCCGTGAGTAATTGTCATTTCTCCCTTTGCAATCTTCCAGTTGTCACAGTAGAAGATCATAGTGTAGCCTTTACAAGCCAACTGCCCTACTGAGATTAAGTTCTTTCTCAGATTGGGGATATGCCTGACATCTTTCAGTTCCCAGACAGACCCATTCAACTTAATCTTCACAGTATCTTTACCAATAATATCACAAGGTTGATCATTACCAAGATATACATTTCCAAGTTTACCAGGGGCACACCTCTCGAAGAATTCTTTCTTCGAAGTAGCGTGGAACGATCCTCCAGAGTCTAGAACCCAAGACTCTTCCTTGCTTTCTAAGGAACATATTAACGCATCGTCTTTATCTGAATTGATATTTGCCTTTGTCTTCTTCTCCTGGTCTTTTGGTTCTCTCTTGCAATGAATTTTATAGTGCCCGATCTTTCCACAGTTCCAACACTCAATATTTCTTGACCATTGGAAATTTTTAGGATTCCTGGACTTGGACCTCCCGTTTCTTGATCTACCTCGGTAGTTCGATTTACCGCGTCCATACCTTCTGGTTGAATTTCTTCTTCTTGACTCTGTATTTAAATTTGAGAAAATTGATGATTCACATGATTCTCTTTTTTGAATCTCTTCACTGAGAACTAGGTCACGAATATCATCAAATTTCGACTTATTACTTCCTAACAAGCTACTTACCGTCGTGATAATAGCATTACAATTATCTGGTAGAGAAGACAATAATATTAATTCTCGTATTCCTTCATCAAAATAAATTTCAACCGAACTAAATTGGGTTGTGATTGTATTGAGGTGTTGAGCTACATATGCACCTTCCGTCATTCAAAAATTGAATAATCTCCTCATCAAGTGAACTTTGTTGGACGCCGATGGCTTCTCATACATACTGGAGAGAGTCTTCATAAGACCCGTTGCGGTTGTTTCCTTTATGATGTTGAAAACAACATTTTGGGATAACATTTATCGGATGACTCTAAGAGCTTGTCTGTCAAGAAGGGTCCATTATTCATCTTTTATACTCTTTGGCTTCTTTTCTGAGAGGGGTTAATAATTATTTTTTTCTGGTATAGATAATCTTCAATCTGTATCTTCCAGAACCCAAAGTCGACACCATCGACCTTTTTGAGTCTCACATTTCCTTCGTATGCAACCATTGCTCCCACTAAAATCTGACCTCATTTAGATTGTTACCAACCCCGATGCTCTAATACCAGTTCTAAAGGATCTTATATAAAATATTTTACTATAAACAACACCAATAACTGAGTTGACAATCTGTTACAGTATTGTAAGGGATCAAACATAAAATATCTTATTATCATATTAGTGAAATACAAATAATAACAATATTATGTTGTTGGGAAACACAATAAACTAGCAGTAAGATCAAACACAGTGCCTATGTCTTCAGCACAATAAACCAATAGTAAGATTAAACATTGTGCCTATGTCTCTGGCACAATAAACCAACCAGTAAGATCAAACAAAATATAAACTAAAAATAAAATCAAACACACAAATTGTTAATAGAGTTCAATAAACTGTGCTTACGTCTCCAACTCTACTACAGATTAATTTTATTAGAAAAGAATTCATGACTCTTTTTTTTTCTTTTTAATACATTCACATACCTCGCTATTCGCTTTATATAGAGTTTGATACAAAGGAAAAGAAAAAATGGTTACAATAATTAACTCTCCTTAATGAGCCATTTATGACTCATTAAATTATTTTAATGATCCTTTCAAATTTGAAATGTTTTCAGCTCTACTTAATGAAATTAACAATCCTTAATTACTCAACTCAACAAATTTCTTCACTCGTCTTCTCGAATTAAAAGCTTCGTCAACTCTCTTTTAACGAGTCTAACAAAAGTTGCATTTTCCATACTTGTATCTTCATCCATCATACATATGCTTGTTGTTCCAGATGAAGTTTGCATAACATAATCTGAATCCATTTTTCGTGACATAAGTGATCTTTTCGAAGAACTAGGTTGATTTTTTGCGTCTTTGCTTCCGTTTTGGTGACTGTTGTCGGTAACTTGTGGCAGTTCCCCAGTAGCTAAGTAGTAATCTAACGTTTTCTTCCAGGAACTATTACAGTGATTCTTAATTGCTTCATGAGTCCTTCCTGGTAAAACCTTAGCTATTTAAGCCCATCTATTTCCATTTATCTAATGAGCATTCATGAGTCTTACTTCCTCCTTTGTAGTCCAAGCTTCTTTTCTTATATTAGGATTCAAATGATTGTGCCACCTCGCCCGATATTGTTTCCCTATGCGTCGCGCAAAGACTTTAAAATAACCAACCACTTCGTGGCATCGTATCTTTCTACCAATTCAACAATTTTATCGACCTCCTCTTGTGTATGTGGTCCTTTAACAAGTTCTGGATTAAGAACTATGGGTAACTCCTCTGCCATCATACCCTTAGAAATCTCGTGTCTAAACCAAATTTATGATCTCAATCCCCTCGAATCTATGGGTAAAGATAAACATCACAAGCATTCTTATGGTAAAAAGAAAAGGCATCACAAAGATAACAGAAACTCTCAAGAACGTAAACGTACTAAAGAAACCCCTTCGGAAACCCAAGATCCGAATTTAACTCAAGTAATCAACAATCCTTCTCTGAAAGTTGATGTCTCTCGATCAAACCTTCCAGCCACCCCTTCGATGACGGGGCAAGGAAGTCCACGATTCTCCCCCTCAAGAATCACCATTACTAACGAGGATGTACAATCATTTAGAAACGAAACCTTGAAAAATAAAGGGAAAGCAATCGCCTCAGAAAACCCAGAGTCAGAGGCACAAAAAATTCTCATCATAGAGAAGAGTAAATCTGATGGTCCTTCCATGGCCTCTTCTAGTCAAGTATTTACAACCCCCCTGGCAATTTCCGAAGAGCAAGCTCGGAGAATTGCCCCAAAATCTAAAGGTGATATCACTTTTCCTTTGGAACTTGATGCCATTGTGGGCAATAACATCTGAGGAATCAAGAACAAGCATCAGGTCGCACTCCACCATATCTTCTACAAATATTTCTTGCCTTCGTAAGAAACCATGCTAAGGACTCGATGGCGCATCCCCTCGTATATTACTATCAGGTTCCCTGTGGAATGCGAGACTCATTTGTCTGTTAAAGATAATGAGTTAGTTGTCTATACAGATATTATGAATTGGGGGCTAAGGTATCCCTTAGATCTGTTCTTCATTGAATACATTGCCAAGATCGATCTTTGCCATTCACAAGCTGGTCCAAACATGTGGTTCGCGCTCATGGCATGTATAATGGCTTCTAGGATTTCTGGCAACGAATTTTTCTTAGAAGAGCTCATCGGATTATCTGGCTTGGCAAAGAATCCGTTTTTCCCGTTTTACTCACTGATCTTTGGACGAGGACAAAAAATAGTGAAGGACTTACTTGAGGCTGATAAAAAATGGAGGCAACAATTCCTTTTCTTCTCCGGACATTGGGAGACAAGCTCTTAGTCAGCCCCCTCGAATCCACACAAGCTGTCTCTTTTATGGACTAACAGATGTAAGTCTTTTAACTCTTACTTTTATCTTCCTCGTATAATATTTTAATAATTTACTCCTTGAACTTTTGCACAACCATGACTGGGATTTCTAAGCCCTATGCTGACTATGTGGAAAGTGCCACCACGGTTTTCACCAAACTCAGTGAATGGGCCAAAGAGAACTGGGAAAACAAATTCCGCCTCTATTTTATGAACAACAACTTGGCCAAGAGTCGACTCTAGAGGCTAAAGCCCCTCGATAGACTAACTATGAAGGAATTGATGACTCCTCCTTCTCAACAAGAAGCCCTCGATCGAGTGGAAAGGAAGGATATCATTATTTACCTTCTGAAGCGCTCCCGAGCCAAAAGTCACTTGGATGATTCTGAAGAAGAAGTATCAATCAAATATCTTCAATCAGACTCTGAAGGATTAGCTACTAACCAAAAGCCAATCTCGTCGACAAATACTGTGACACCCATCTCAGTTTCCCCTCCACGGAAAACCATCCATCCCATCAAGAAAAAAGAAACTAAGAAGAAAGAAATCTAGAAGAAAGTTACTTTGGAGCCCATCCAGGAAATTTATGAGGACACTGGAGCACAAGATGATATCCAGGAAATCTCTGCGGGCACTGGAGCCCAATTTGCTGCAACTTAAGATGAAGATGAAGATAAAGGAAATTCAGGTCAAATGCCCAACTCTCCACTTACCCTATCTTCAAGTCCATCTTCGAATGATGATCTTCCAAGATTAGCACCTCTCCTAATTCCTCGAAGCGATCCTCCACAAACCGTTGATCCTATCATTTTAACTGGTGAGTCTTTGAATTTTGACTCTACAACAATAGGTTCTCCCACTAGTTCCTTCAAAATTCCACAGGGCGACGAATTTTCTCTAAGTGTTCGGAACCTACTTCATGCCTCTGTCAACATAGTTAAATGGTACGAGTGTCACGAATAGTCCATCGACTTTTAATTCCATTTTTACCTTTTAAATTTAATATTTTTTAAATATTTTTTTGTTTTTTATTATTTCGAAAACAGAGTATCACAAAATTTGTGATACTCTGTTATTCTCTTCTTGCTCCATACATGGTCAAACTACATTAACTATCCATTCATTTAGTCTTGGGTGTGAATACACCACTTTTTTCTCATTAGCTTTAGTTTGAGTTACGATAGGTGGATCCATAACTATAAGCTATTATCCATACACCAAAGTTATAACTAGCAATGAAAAACTTACATATGACTACTCTACAAAACAAAGCACACTAATTAGTCTTATTTGCCTGCTTCTTAGACATATAAATTACAAAGCACACTAATCAGTCTTATTTTCCTGCTTCTTAGACATATAATTTTTTTGATTACAAGCAAGCACTCATATCTACCGAACAAAGAAAACCCGGTATAATAACCATGTTCAACACAAGAACAACCATAAACCTGATAAATCAACACAGATCTACCAAATTACATCGCTCATAAGATGATGCTTCAAACTAATACAAATTAAAAATCTAATTTACCAATACTTATATTTCACTACAAATCTAAATAATATAGATCTAAATCCAATACTAAACACACAACCAGTTTAGTCATCAATCTTTCATTTGAAAATTACAAAATACATCTCGATAAACACAATTCGTAGTACATAACATATTCAACGAATCTATCTAATATCATCTTGCGATCAACTTCAAAAAAGATGATACAAAAGAAAGTTTATGTAAGCACTTACGTAAAGAATATAGAGAAAAATCACACCTGAACTAAGAGATTTCTAAAGATCGAAAACCTAGATAAAAATAACTTAGGCAAACGATTCAAAGATTAATTCAAGAAACGTACCAAAAATAGTTGAAGCTTTAAAATCCGATATGAAGAGCAAAAACGCTCAGATCTCTAAAGAGAGAGAAGAGGAGTAAGAGAGAGAAAGTATAGATGTATTTTGACCATGTATGGAGCAAGAACATAATATATAGAGCAAGAACAAAATAAAAAATTATCGTAAATTTTGCGATACTCTGTTTTCGAAATAATAAAAAAATGAAAAATAAAAATAAATACTAAAAATATTAAATTTAAAGGGTAAAATGGAATTAAAAGTCGATGGACTATTTGTGAGACTCGTACCATTTAACTATGGTGACACGTGGCAGAACTAGGGAGAAAACCACGCGCGGGGACTAACTTTATAGATTTTTAATAGTCAAGGGATCCTCACCCGTGATTTTTTAGTCAAGGGACTAAATGGCAGAAAATGTGATAGTCAAAGGACTAGACAACGATTAAGCCTATGTTCGTATACTATATTGAGGATGTAATAGGTGTTCCGGTAGACATCATTTGCGGCTAAAATTCACTGTTAGCCCTCTATGTTTACCATTTGTATCAACCTACTCTCATTCGTTCAGTTTTGACTTCCACTCATCCCTTTCGTTCCAGAAATTTGTAAATTTAGCCCCCCCCCCCCCCCCTCCGCACATGTAAAGCTTGAGAAATTGAGACTTATCTCCTAGTTTTGTTGCAAGTTTGGTCCCTCAAAATTTTGGCCATAAATGCCCCTGCCCATGTCACATCATATGCTAAGTAAGCTGACTAGTCATATTTACCATTTACCATTAAAAGTTACCATTTACCATTTACCCACAATTATTATATTCAGACCGGGTCAAATCCAATTAAACCTAACACAACCCAACCAACTACAATATAACCCAACACAAACCCAATTAAATACACAAACCCCCAATTAATCACCCAAACCCCTAATTAAATCAATCTAACAGATTTTGCGTTTAAACTGTATCTATGTATTTTGTTAACTATAAATTATATTTTATATTTTATAATTTTATAGTTAAAATATTTATTCTATATTGAAAATACAACGATGAAAATAAATAAAATTATATCCAAACATTATATTTTAGATAAATTCACCAATTAAAATTAACAAAAAATTAAATTTAAATATACTTATACATTCTCAACAGCTATTGTTTTTTACAAACAAACAATAAATGTATTCAAACCTCCAATTAATCACCCAAACCCCTAATTAAATTAATCTAAAACAAAAACCCTAATTTCATCGATAAAGCTTATCTTCTTCCCCGTTTCTTTTCCAATTAAACATTCATCTTCCTTCTATCCATCTATATTCAGTCCGGTTCGGTTTCTTGAACCCCAATTCCAAGTATAGCGTCATCTCAAGCTTCCTTCCACCACCAGAACTAGCCTGCATCACATAACTCACCTCTGTAAAAATGCTTTTCCATGGTGAAAGTGTTGCTTCGACTGGTAACAGACTTTGGGTTTTGGGGAAAATGGTTTCAATCTAGTTAGGATGAAGAACTGGATACAAATTTAGGCTGCAAAACCCTATAGGTTAAGATGAAGAACTGAATGTGGCTGAAAATCTATTATGTATGAAGAAGTCGCGTTTTGGGAAAGGATGAAAGTGGCTTAAATCGATGCCTTAGGGTTTATTGATGGACATGACTTTAGTAGAGACAGGGAGAAAGGGAAAATAAAAGGGAGAACAATCGAAGAAATCGCGTTTTGGTGTTTCTGATTAGGGTTTAAGTGATTAATTGGGGGTTTGTGTATTTAATTGGGTTCGGGTTGAGTTATATTGTAGTGGGTTGGGTTAGGTTAGGTTTAATTGGGTTCGACCCGGTCTGAATATAATAGTTATAGGTAAATGGTAAATGGTAACTTTTAATGGTAAATGGTAAATATAACTAGGCAGCTTACTTGGCATCTGATGTGGCATAGGCAGGGGTATTTATGGCCAAAATTTTAGGGGACCAAACTTGCAACAAAACTAGGAGACACGTGTCAATTTCTCAGGCTTTACATGTGCGGGGGGGACTAAATTTGCAAATTTTTAGAACGAAAGGGATGAGTGGAAGTCAAAAGTGAAGGAAGGGGAGTAGGTTAATACAAATGGTAAACATGGAGGACTAACAATGATTTTTAGCCCATCATTTGCCATAAGCTAGCAATACGGCCAGATACATGTCATGTTATACATAAATAAAGGTATTTTTTTGTTGAAAATCTAAAACTATTGTTAAAGAGGTAGATCGATTGACAAAAGTAAAGCATAGTTGAGAATCTCAATACCCTTTACGGAAAGCAAAACCGTGCTTGTGAAAAAGAAGAATGGGAATTGGTGAATGTATGTTGACTTTACAGATCTAAATAGGGTTTGTCTGAATGATCAATTTATCATCCTAGAATTGATCAACTAATAAATTCTACTTCTAGTAATAATTTTTTATCATTCATGGATGCATTTACAGGGTACAATCAGATTTAGATGGATATGAAGGACCATAATAGTACTACGTTCATAATAGGCACGGGCCTCACTTGCTATAAATGTATGCCCTTAGGTTTGGAAAATGCTGGGGCCAGTTATTAGTGTTTATTGAATAAATCCTTCGATAGTCAGAATGGAAGAGCTGTTGATGTTTACATTGATAATATGTTTTTGAAAAGTGTGAGGGACGAAGATCATTTCTCTGATTGAAAGGAAATTTTCTCCAATCGAAAATCAATCAACTTGAAATTAAATCCATACATTATATTTGGAGTACAATCCTGAATGTTTTTGGATTATGTTATCGGTGAAAAGGGTATCCAAGTCAATCAAGTACAATTAAATGCGTTGATTTCTATGGTTCCTCCTAGATCTACTAGAGAAGATTAAATACTAACCGAAAGATTGGCTGCATAAGCATATTTATATAAAGGTCTTTGGATAAATGTCCCTGATTTTTCTAGGTTTTAAGAAATGTGAAGGAGTTTAATTGGACTTTCGAGTGTGAGGATATATTTACCCAAATCAAAGAACATTTTTCTTCTCCGGAGAATTAACCAAGCCAATTTTGGGTGAAATATTGTATATTTACTTAGCAATATCCGATTACGCATTAAGCGTAGTTTTGATTTGGGAAGTAGATGGTTAGCAGATTTTTCCAGATTTATGGTGTCAAGAAAGTTTGTTTATAATTGATTCATAGTTTCTCAATAATCATGTCATGGGGAAATCTTAAGCTATAAATGATCATTTAGTAAAATATTTGAAGTTATTGAGAGATACAATAGTTTTCTTAAAACATGTTAATTACAAACACGTACTTTGGGCCAATAATTTGATGGTTGATTTCCTAACTACTATTTCTTACACTGAAGCACATCTATGGATATTTATATAAGTATACCCTTCGATATTAACAAATTTTGAGGTAATAAAATTTCCAAGTCTCGAGCACTACAAATAAATATTGGAGGTATGCGATTAAAAAATTCATTACTAAAAGAACTTTGTCAATTGATAAAGTATTAGCTAAAAAGCTAAGGTTTAAAGCATATGGATTTTTAGTCATGTGGGATATCCTCCACAAAAAATCAATTGATAGGCTCCTATTATGATGCCTTGGGATTAATGAGTCTCTGATGATACTATCTAAATTGCATGATGGGGGAGGGTTCTGTCCATTGTGGTTATAAAACTTTAACCAAAATGGTTTTATTGGCAGGATATTATTGGCCTTTCATTATGACGGAAACCAAAGAATTAGTCATATAATGTGATCCCTGCCAAAGATTTGCAAACTCAATACATATTCCAACAATGACATTGGTGTCAATATATGAAACATTACCCTTCGACATATAAGGGCTTGACTTGGTTGGACCTCTGTCAATGAAATTTTGGGGCCGTCAAACAATTATCATAGTAGTTGATTATTTTTATAAGTGGGTGGAAGCCGAACATATCTCTGATATTACGTCCAAAGCGGTTATAAATTTATTATATCCAATATATGTTGTAAATTCTAGAAATTATTAAAACAAATAGTGGCCTTCAATTCGAAAATAGAGACATACAAGCTTTTTGTGCTTTCGGAGAGATTCCATATTGCTTATCCTTGAGCTAATGGACAAATAGAAGTTGCTAACAAGACTATCCTAACTGGTTTGAAGTAATACTTAGAAATGGTAGCAGAAAAGTGGCTAAATTATTCACAAGAAGTATTATGGGATTATCGTACTACCCCCCGGACAACAACCCAAGAATCCTCTTTTGCTTTGGTGTATGGGATTGATGCAGTAACGCTAACCGAATCTACCATCCCATCATTCTTAATTAAAAATTACTCTGAAGAGGATAACAATACAACCAAAAAAACTGAATTAGACTTGATTGGAGATAAAAGAACCATACCTCATCTAGGATCTATTCATTATCAAACCCTGATAGTAAGCATCTCGAGTTTGATGGAGGGAATTCAAAGTAGGCGATATAGTTCTAAAAAGGTATTCTTACACACCAAAGATAAAAGACTAGAAAAGTTGGCACCTAGTTGGGAATTATGTATTTGGTTATTAAAAGAGTTGAGCGTGGAACCTACCGGTTAGCAGATCAAGAAGGCATTCCTTTGTGGCATCCATGAAATATTGAACACTTAAGACTTTACCTTGAATAGTTGTAAAAAATATTTATTTTCTATTTTCTTATGTATATATTTGGGGACATATTATTTCCTACCTTGGTGACATTTGGGAGGTTTTAATGAGGTGTCTAAAACACTTGAAATTTATCACATTTTGACTTTTATAATTATTGTGTTATACTATTCATGAGATTTGTATATTTTTAAAAGGTTCCAACAATAGTTGGTCATGTGTAAAAGTTCCAACATTAGTTCGTCACAATTAAAAGTCCTAAGAGATGATGATCCAAATATAAATAACTTAATTACCTTCGAGTGAGTTATTAATAATCTTAAAGGATGATTATCCCAATGTAAACACTTTATTTACCTTATAATAGAGAAAAGTTGAGTAAATTAAAGGCATTATCTGAATTCAAATGAATGGTCGAAATGAATATTTTAATTACATTCGAAGGGACACAATCAGAATGGGTCAGATTAAATGCCTTGCCTATACAAATAAATTCTTGAAAAAAAACTGTGATAATAACGATAAGAAAAATATAAAGATAAATTCATTTGTTTGCGGGCTCTTTCCCATCGTCATCGTTTTCTTCTAAGCTCTCACATTCAAAGTCTCAACCTTTGTTTTTTTCATGCTCATCAACATCTGAATCCATTGATATACCTAGTTGATCTGTTAAAGACATATCGTTAGGCCACAATTTCTCTCGGACTAATTCCCACATAAATCCAAGGTTTAATTTTTGGAATGCCTTGTGAAAATATAGGACCATATCGATTAAAGCATCCCGTTTGGATAAGTACTTTAAGATCTGGTCAACATATTCAGCCACCATGGCTTCCTTATCTTTCATATCTTGGGCCTTAAATACATTTAGCCCCTCCTCAAATATTTTGGTGAGAGCATTCTAATTTTTAAATTACTTCGAAAAATGCTCTATAACATCTTTTCAACTTCCAACCCGGTCATTATACTTTTGAATCTCCTTGGATCTACATAATTACAACTTGTCGTAAACAATATTTAGCTTGTTAATTTATTTGTCAGCAACCATAGCTTCATTTGCTAGACCATTTTTACGTACTTTATCATCTTCGAAAGATTTTTGTTTACGCTCATATTCGTTTTTAAGCAAAGTAATGGTTTCTTTGTGTTCTTCAATTTCCCATCCTAACTCAACAATAGGCTTCAAAAAGCCTAACATCGTGTATGCTAGAGTTTCTTGCTCATTTACTAACTGAAAAGGCACGTTTTTAATAGACTAGTTGGATCAAGAAATTTATTTTCAAAAGCTTTGAGATGATTCCCCCCATGGTACCCATTGTGTTACATTCATTGTAGGCATGTTCCTCTATCACTGGAACCAAGGGAGAACTCGATTCGATTACTGGAAGAAAATAAGTTTGAACTATGACTGGGATGATTTCCGAACTGGGGTCCATTTTCTTATATTTTTTCTCCATACTTTCATTGTTATGTTTGCCCTTCTTGTGTGTCTTCTTCCTCTTTAAGACGGGTGGCTCTTCGGATGTTTTATCCACTTAAATATTTTCATCAAGTGTTACTGGTAATTTTTGATAAGATCCCTTAGAGCTTTGACATTGAGTAATTTCGAGTCAGCTCTTTGGTTTTAATATGGTCGAAGCCGTGACGAACAAGTTACAAGGACACGGTTGCATTTTGGAACTCCTACATATGATTCTTTGTGCTACGAGCCTCCTCAAATAGAAAGTTGTGTAACGAAATATTCCGGCTATTCAGGTATTTGTGGTACATCTCGGTAAGTATGTGGTCACAGTCCAACCGTTGGTTCACCTATTTACTTTTTCACTCCATCTACAGTCTAGACATTAAGCAACTGCAAACACCTATCCATACGATCATTTGAAAGAGAAAGATAGAGAAGTCGCAGCATACAAGCTTGGGTAGTACTAGAAAAATTGATCTTTTAATTTATTTGGTCCCCAAAACCCAAGTGCAGACTAGTCACTTTTTACGTATTTACAAAATAGCTCAATTAAATTTTTATATTTATTCCTATATTTTGTAACAACCCTCAAATTCATACAATAAAATTAATTTATAGTTTTAAATTAGCATAAAAAATTATCGAGCACATTCATTTAAATTTATTTTTATTTATAATAAATTATATAGTTAATAAAAATAATTTTTAAGTTGGAAAATATATTAGTTAACGCATTTAAAATTTTAGTTTGATTGGAATAATAAGTTAACATCATGAAAAAATAAATAGATCTTAATATAAACAATAAAGAAATCAATCAAATATAACGGAAGAGAGGATCATTTTGGATCTCTGTTTCCTTTTCTAGTCTTTCATCATCCCATCAACGTTGTTGATCTTTCTCTTCTCGCGAAGCTTGCTTCCAGTTTCCATTCCTTGTTATCATGTATTCATTTTATTCCTTGTCAGCCTGGTCAATGGAAGAAACGAAGTATTACACATGAGAATTTTCAGTTCTTCACAAACCAAAAGCTCTATCAAAAGATACAGAGTACCAAACAATAAAGCCAGAACAACTCACCAAAAGATATGTCGAACCAGTCAAGCAATCAAAATCTCACGCAAATATCGAAGATCTTAAGCCCACCATGACCAAACACCTTATATCACATATATCCCTGCAATTCAACAAAGAAACAAAAAAAACTGAAAAACAGTTGCAAGTTTACACTGATAGCCAAGTTTGCTCAAGGTATTCCAAAGAGAAAAAGTTTAAACCAGTCTATTGAATTTAGAAAAATTACAAAAGAAGTCAATATAAGCAACTGGGATAACAAACATATACTATTTGAATTCTCTTTAAACGAAGATATGTATAAATTATGGTCAAAATCCATATGGACTATTACAGATAAGATTATGAGGGTTCTGAAATAGTCTCCCCACTTTAACCCGAAATATCGCATTGAGAACGTTCCAATACATGTACAACGAAAAGATTAATACACTCAATTGTTGAAACCATTGGAGAACCTTTAAAATGCTGGATTCCAACAAAGGCTAGATCATTATTCAATGCTTGCTACGCCCTGATAGAATTATATATAACAAAGAAACTCCAACATGATGTTTGGGGGATTTGGATCTAATGAATGCATCTGGCTTCATGTTAGTCACAAGGACGTTTCTTCTTACTGTGACAAGTACTACCATATTGGTCATGACAAATCAAATTACAGAGAGAATATAACAAAAGTTATCTCAATTAACTTTATTCCTGACCAAACCACTGAATTAAGAAAAGAAGTTCCAAAACAGAATAAACCTAGGCTGAAATCAATAGTAATCAAACAGGGTTCTAAAGAGATTGAAAATCTGGAAAATAAAAAAATTATCAAACCCAAAAGGCCAAATCAAAACTATTCTAGCTTCAAGACAAGCCAAACCCAAGATAAAAATGACAGCAGTAGTCTAGGTTTCAAGATAAGCCAAATCCAAGATAAAGATGACAGCAGTAGTCTAGGTTTCAAGACAAGTCACACTCAAGACAAGGATGGAAGAATCAATCACTATCCTACCAAAATCTTTTACAACACCCCTCTAAACGATAGTGCTTGTAAAAGTGAAGAAATTATAGAGGCAATTAAAAATCTTGAAGATGACTACAGAGTAAATAATGAACAAGATCAGGAACGAGGAAATTACACCCTCAATCACAAGAAATTTGGAAGCCTTCCTCTAACCCCTGTATTGAAAAAAAAAGATACAGATTAGACCTTTTAGGAACTTTTAAACCAGAGACTTAAAGCAGTCAAATACATGAGCAAGAAGGAAAAAGGAATATACAAGCCCATCTTTGGAGCCAACAAGCCAAACAATCCAAAACCTGATAATGATAAAAATATTTAGTTGGAATATAAGGAGAATAACCAACAAAGCTTTGATGCGAAGACTCAAGTACATTATTGCTAATGAGAAAGCTAGCATTCAACACTATACTTCAAACTGCATTAGCAAAATCTGGCTTATTTGGAAAGACTGGTTCACTGTGAATATAGCAATTGATAATCCCCAACTAATTCATGTTGAAATTACTTATGATAATCCTAACAAAGTCTTTTTTTAACCTTTGTTTATGCCAAAAGTCAAAGATTTAACACAAGAGATTTATGGACTTATCTTGACAACATAGCCAACATTGTTAAAGAGTATATTGTTCTTGGCAATTTTAACTCAATAACTAATCCCTCTGAGAAAAAAGAATATGTTAACTATTGTGCTAAAAGCTCTGATGATTTCAATGAAGCAATAAGTCTTTGTAAGCTTAAAAATACTGGCTACATTGGAAAAATATTCGCTTGAACAAATAAAACTAAATAGAAGCGTCTCGACATGGTTTTCCTAAACAATGAATGGACAAACTATTTCTACAATACTTCTGTCAAACACCTCCCCAGAACTTGCTCAGACCATATGCCTTTTCCTTATTTCAATATCTAATGATAATCTTAATAAGAAATCTTGCTTTAAATTCCTCGACATGTGGTGTTTAAGTGAAGAATTTCTTTCTTTTGACAAAGCTATCTGGTTGATTGAAATGCATGGTAACCCTCTCAACAAGTTTTGGAACAAGCTCAAGAGGTTAAAAGCAGCTCTCTTTGGAAATATGTTTAAAAAAGTGAAAGAAGCTGAATAAATGGTTAGCAAAATGGGGAATATTCTAATTGAGGATAACAATGATCAAAATAAAATCAACTGGTCAAGGGTTAATGTTGGTCTGCTTAAATCTTTGGCTCAAGAAGAAACTTATTGGTATCAAAATACTTAATCAAACTGGACTTAAGATAGAGATAGAAATATTAAAATCTATCACAACTTTTTCAAAAACAAGAGAAGAAGAAACAAAATAAATAGAATAAACGAGGGGTCTACTTGGATCACATATGAGGATTTAATTAACAAATCAGCATAAACTTATTTCAAGAATAGTTTAACTGAATATATTTACTAAAATCCTTATAATGAATCTCTTTTACTTAACAACTACATATTTAATGATAATCCTAATATTGTAATTGAGTAGGATAATGCTAATCTTTTGTTGGATCCTAATGAATAAAAATTCTGAATGCAAGCAAAGGCCTCAACTCATCAAGTGGAGCAGTAATGGATGACTTTAATTTCACCTTCTATCTTACTTGTTGGGAAATCATCAAAGCTGACATAAAGAAGGTCATTATATCTTTCTTCAATGGCTCTCATCTTTCTCAAAATATGTTAGCCACAGGTTTATGCTTAATCCCCAAGACTAATAATTGTTCTAATTGGAAAGAATATAGGCATATTAGCTTGTGTTCTATGTTTAACAGGATAATATCTAAAGTTCTTAGTAATAGGATAGGTATTTTTCTACCTAAAATAATATCGGATAATCAAGGTGCTTATATAACCAATAAATCTATCCAATAAAAACTTCTTCTAGCTAATAAATTGATTTACGACTTGAACAAAAAGACTAAGGCTCTGAATATTCTGATCAAGTTTGACATGGCTAAATTCTTCGCAAGAATGCCCCACAAGTTCCTTAAAAAATCCCTATCTACCTTTGGTTTTAACAACGAAATTATCAGTCTCATTAACTCTATTATAGTAATATGAAAGCCTCTATCATAATCAACGGAAATGCAATTGGCTACTTTAAAACTAATAGGGGCTTAAGACAATGAGACCTCTTGTCTCATTGTCTCTTTATCATTGATGAGGAAACTCTTATTAGAGGCCTCAACCTGCTCTTTTACAATAACAAATCCATTCAAAACCAGAAGTAACCTTCATATTCTTGTGTTAGCCTTTGCTGATGATCGCTTATTATTTACTAATGGCTTAACCTATGTTATTGTTAATCTTAGTAAATTTTTACATGACTATCAAGACACATTGGTTCAGATGATCAACAAAGAAAAAACCACCATCATCACTTCCGTAAAGTTTTCACTAAACAAAATTACTACTATATTTGTTGATACTGGGTTTAGAAGAGACAATTTTCCTGTTATGTACATGGGTTTCTGTCTTAACAACAATAACCGGTCCAGAAATTATGAGTCCATAATCAATAGCATTAGAACCAGAATTACAGAATTGGAAGGCAAGAAGATTCCATGTGCTGGCAGACTTAACCTAATCAACACTGTCATTTTGGCTATACCTAGCTACTGGATCCAAAGCAATATTCTTCATAATGCCATAATAGACAAAATAGAGGATATATTTAATAGCTTTCTCTGGGGCTCTAGTCATGAAGCATCAAAGATAGATTGGTGTAAGTGGAAAAAGGTTTGTAAAACATTTTACGAAGGAGGATTAAACGTTAGAAACCTGAAGGATATACAAGACTCTACCTCCCGTAACCTTTAGATCAAATTCAAAAAAAAAGTTCTCTATATGCATGATATACTCATAGTATATATTGCAAAAACAACCACCCTCTCACCTCTGATTTTAGAAGACTCTACTTCATTTCCAGAACATTCCGGAACATTCTAGTATAGTATAGAACTTTACTCTAAAATATGGAAAAGACTGGTTTTCATTAAGGACAAAGCAGAGCCTTACGTCAAATGTTCAATTGGGACTAGTAATTTTAACTTCTGGTTTGATGCATAGATCAGAGATACTCTAATAAATAAGATTGATGATTGTCCAATGAACCCTAGTCATATTTCTCATAAGGTAATCAACTACTGGAATTAGAATGGTTGGAACATTCCTATGCTGGAATATGTTCATTCACAAAAAGATATAGAGCATATCGACAAGCATGCAATGGAGAACAATCAAGATGATTCCATACACTAGAGGATATCAAAAGATGGTAAGTTCAGCTTAAAAGACACTTGGAACTTCTTTAGGCCCAATCACAATAAATCAAGACCCTTTGGGAAACTATGGAACAACATAACTCCGAGGAAATGTGTGTACCTTACGTGGAGGCTTCTCCTTTGTTGGCTCCCCACTAATGAAAACCTGCAGAAAAAAACATATAAACTTAGCATTAAAATTCCAGTTTTGCAGCAATCATGAAAATGTTAAGCATCTGTTTGTTGAATGCAAGTTGTCCTGGAGTATTTAGAGTCATTAATGTTCTATTTTCAAAATCAAGATTGGTAAATTCATGACGGTTCCTCACTTACTAAGAACCTGGTTTTGGTCCAACAGCAAGGAAGTTCATATATGTTCAATTATTCCACCTATAATTTGCTGGGTAATTTGGAACCTGAGGAATAAATCCAAGATGAAAGATCACGCAACCGATACAAAATCAACTATTAACTATATCAACTTCATCATTCAATGTTTAGATTTTGCTAACCTTTTATCCAGCAAACATTGGTCCCCTTTTAAGAATGTCGCCAATGAGCTTGGCTGTTTATCTCACGTCAACACCAGTAATCCTTTTAAGCTTCTTCACTGGAATATTCCTGCCAATAACAGAATTAAAGTAAACACTGATGGTTTCTCCTTCTTCAACGATGAAGCCAGTGGAAGCATCATCATAAGAAACACTGATGGTACATTTATTTCAACTCATGGTCACCTGTATGGCAAGCTTGTTCCTCTCCATGCTGAAGCTTTAGCTCTCCTGGATCGTCTTATAATTTGTCACCAAAATGATCTCACCAATGTGGACTAAAAACAGACTCTGAGATCCTTACTAACATGCTTTTTCTGACAATTTCTCTAATCCAATCGGTAGAGTGCTGAATTATTGTCAAAGTCAGATTAAGTCTACAATGGTGATTAAGTACATCAACCAAATTCAAAACAACGCCGCAGATTGGTTGGCGAAATGGACGCAGAAGTGCAAAATGAAACTCTATTTCACCTCATTCGGCGCTCCAGCTTACCTAAGAGCCTTCATCTGACTTGAAAGTCAAGGCATAAGATACATTAGGGATACCTCTTAACATGTTCTTATTATTTAATCCATCTGATATTGAAAAAATACAGAGTTAAATTTGTAACTAACATTGTTCATTTATCATAATTAGAGTTGCATCAGATATGGAGTTCTTAATTGACATCAATTGAAGCAATCTCAGAAGATGGACCAGATTCTCCTGGAGTTCTTAAATAGTTGGAATTGAATTAGAGAAGCAAAGATGAAATGATGTAATCCTCTGTTATCGATTAAAGGGAAAATAATCATAACAGAAACCTCGTTTCTGTTGAAGAGTCAAATCATCCTCAAATTACTCTAATGGTTGGGAATGATCTTGAGAAGACAAACTGAATATAATGAAATTCGATAGTTTAGTGTAAGGATTCTTAATCTATTCGTTATTTGGAGGGCTTTTGACAAATTTAAATGGCGTCTTTATGGGTCTTTAATTGTACACGCCTTCTTTGTTTATTTTCAATTAGACCAAATGGGTGCATAATTGTACATTAGCCTATGAACCTTGTTAAATAAAGTTGCATTAGCCGGAAAAAAAAAACCAAATATGACATGAATAAGTATTCAACCAAAGAAAATATTTTAAAAGTATACACTAATATCCAAATGAAATTGATAAAATATAATTAATACTTTTTTAATTATATAAAATAAATATAAAATAATAAGTTTATTATTATTTGAAGACACCAGTAAACCATCGTTTTATATTGGCTAAAAATCAGGATTAGTCACCGGAGTTGGTCATTTGTTTCAAAAGTGCCACTTATTTAATTTTAGTATCAAAACAGTCACTTTGTTTCACTGGTGGTCACTAATGTTTGTATTTTATTTTCATTTTTAGTCACCTCTAATGATCATTGTAAAAAAATATAACTTGAGTAGCAATTCTGAAACAAATATAAATTAAGTGATAATTTTGAAACAAGTGACTAACTTCAATGACTAATGAAGTTTCTTAGTCTTTTATTTTACTAAATTTAGAGTGAGGATGTAAACAAATGTAGAATAAGAATAAATATTTCGAAATGGGTAAAAGAATAAATATTTCGAAACTTTTAGCTATCGCGGCTATCAAAGCTTATAACATAAATAAATTTAATATTAGATTGTCAGCACTATATTAGCCTAAAGTAGCTTAGATTGATAATATAATTCCATACAAATTAAATATAAAAATATATAATACATACAAGAGCAAAACATAGAGTTAACGAACACAATCAAAATGTCCCGAGTGTATTATTTTTCCTCAAAAGAAGATACAAATATTTTAAATATACATTATCAACATTAATAAGAAAAAGAGACCAATCTTTTTGTCTTTAAAATTAGAAAAGAGAGCAAACCACTCCTACACAGCAACCAATTGGTTTATTTGCTTCAGCCTAAACATGATTCAGATGGTTAGGGAACTTGAGAACATTTTACCACAAATTTTGTGATATTGTACGCATTTGTTTCATAAATGCAGTTTCTTGCAACATCGGTGATGGTGGCCACGGCGGCGGTGATGGCAGCCGTTACGGAAGAACTAACAAGTTTTGTTGCAACAAGGCTTGCTGTGCCGTCACTATATGTGCCGCCACAGTTGTCCACGAAGTCTGTGGTTATTTCAGATCAGAATCCACCTCCTGTGGAGGTGGTGATGTCATCGACCCTACCACTATTGGTGTCAAAACCGGTTGAGCCACCACCTAAGGCTGCGATGGAAAACTTAATTTCTTATCAATAATCTTCTTCGGGCTCAAGTAATTTATATCTGGACCTACCTTATATGACGAGATATGTCTAGCAAGATGTTTCACGTCAATCATCGGACTCATTTTCCCGAGCGCTTGAAAACGAAGATTCCAATGGTCATTTGAACTAGGATTCGCAAACTCACCCCTACCTCGCGGCTCCGGAAGTACAGATTTCGGTGTTGAATAACATGTGATACATCTAGAAGATCAAAGATAAAAAAAATTGTTAAGAATTTTGTATAAAGTAGACACATAAGATGAAAAGAATAAGATATTGTAGTTGAACGTGGATGCAAAACCTTTAAAAGAGACTCGTCCTTCGTATGAAACAATGCACTGATACTATTTGTTTAATAGCTATACGTTCATATCAATTGGCCGACAACCTGCAATGCTAGAGAGACTATTGCAAGAGAACAAGATTGTGACACCACCAACCACAAGGTGTCCAAACTCGGAAACTTTTTCTTATAAAACAGGCCAAAGAAGAAAATAGTGTTACGACTCAATTGCTTAACCCGTTCTCAATCGATAAAATAGCCTTGAAAATATGGTCTTGCTTTCTAGTGCTGCTATAACAAGTGCTCCTGCCAGTTTTATCTAACCAGGATTTTCTAACATAATTAACCCTATAAATGATGCCCTAAATCAGAACTGCAATCTAGCTACTGCAAATCTAAGTGAAAAATATTTGTAGAGACTAGTTTGGATAGAAATTTCAGGTGAAACATGTCTGGTCGCAGTTAGTCATCCCTAAAGTATCTAAAAAGGCAAATGGTCAACACCTGTATGAATGGTAACAACTAAAAACTGTTAAGTACAACTAAATTCTCGACTAGAATCTAAACCTTTTAAAGTGAACATGGTCAGCTTTGTAGACTTGAAAAACTCCGTCGCGATCAAACAGTAAGGCGAACAGAGCCGGCTTTGAGGTCCCTCTCGTAAACTAATTAGGTCATAAATTTGTGCTGAAGAACTCCAATCGGGACCTGGTTAGTTTTGGATTAGAGGTCAGCAAATCAAGAAAGGTTACTTGAACGATCCTGAAGCCAGAAAAAAATACATAATCAACAAAGATCGGCTACACCGAAGAGATGTATATATCGTTTCAAAATTGCAAATTAAATTATATGCAGGTCTTTCGATTTCATCTCGATAAACCTAACCCTAACGATACAGTGCTCATATCACATTAATTACTTCAAATTCAAAATTAGGTTACGGATCGTACTTACCTACTCATTGTTATCCCCAGAAAACGAGATGCCCCTGGAGAAGAAGGCATGATACTGTACGACTGAGACGGCCGGTGTAAATTTATCTTTCTCAGATGTAAGCAAAAGTTGAAGTTCACTCCTGCCCTTTTTACAATAATAAATAATCATTAGCCGTATAAGCTGCCTTTGAAAAAAAAAACTTAAAAATACTCGGACAATGCGAATTTTATCAGGTATTATATTTCTTTATTCTTATATTTGTTTTCAAAATTTTATATTTCTTTATTCTTATATTTGTTTTCTTTTTTTATTTTTTTTATTCAAACAATTAATTTTATCAATATACTTATCTTTTATCCCTATAACCCGTTAGTTAAAATTTTATATTTATTTATTCTTATATTTATTCTATCAATATAATTAAGATTTTATATTTGTTTGTTCTTATATTTACTCTTTTTTGTATTTTTTCAATTCAAATTATTAAATTTATCAATATATTTTTTCAATTCAAATTATTAACACTATCCATATATCTTTTATCCTATTAAACGGTTTGTTAAAACTTTATATTTATTTACTCCTATATTTACTCATTTTCCTATTTTTTATTCAAATTATTAACTCTATCCATGTATCTTCTTAATTCAAATTATTAACTCTATCTATTCTTAAGTGTACCATCTATAAATATCTAATCTCAATACAAGTTTTATTATAAATATACACTAAAACCTTCTTTCTATCATCAATATATCTATTTTGTATACTGAAGTACAGTGAGGTATTTTATATTTTCATGTCTAATATGGAAGATCTGGGTTATCCTATAATTGAAATTCAAATTGAATATTACTTTTCCTACGATAATCTCATAAAATATTTATATTTACGAAGCGATATGGATTGTTCCGGGTGGGTTCCAATCGAAGTTGTTGCTAATTTTCCAAGAATCGCTAAATTAATGGATCCCGTCGATATAAATATTGTCAAAAAGGCAATTCAAAATTCAACAGAAGTAGAAGTTTGCGACGACAAAGTTCGAAAACGCGTAGATTGGGAGCGTTGGGTTCTACCTGTTAATATGTGAAGCCAATACAACGGTTAGTTTTTTCGTAAACATGTTTGTTTTTGTGTTAGGTTTTGGTTAACTCAAAATTTCATAGGCCTATATATATTTGTGTTAGGTGCTACATATTGTTAAGTGTGTGTTTATCTTCTACAATGTCATCATAAAAATCTTAATTTTAAATTAGCCTAGTAATACAGTAGATTGGTGCTGATGAAGTTTTTCTGATGTTGCAATTGGTTTTGATATCTCAAGCGTTGTACTTTTTGTTGATGGTTGAGAACTAGAAATGATGGGTGATATTTTTGTGCAAAAAAAAAAGACAATTCATCGGTCAATAGAAAAGCTTCTAACGAATCATTCAAGTTTATTTTAATAATACTATTTTCAAGATCTTTTTTATATTAATTCATGTATTTTATTAAGCAATCATTATTAAATTAGATAAAAAAAATTATAAAAATTATTTGTTTTATTTGTTTTCATGAAATAAAATGTTATAATTTGTAACAAATATTTTTTTTTAAATTGGAAAGTTTGAAAGTTATCAGTATAGAAACGTGTCAGCACACCGCTTTTGTTGTTCGTTAATGAGTCATATCTTATAGAAACATAAAAGCATTTGAAAATTATGTACTAAAAGATCCATTCTAATTTGGCTTTAGAAGTTTGCGAATGAGGCCGATCTCGACCGGAAGCGGTGCTTAATACACCGAACATACCTGGCTGGGTCCTTCAACAAGAAGGAATCTTTTGAGAATATGTCATTTTCTGACAGTCTACTTTTCGAATCCAAATAAGGATATTCGGTTCCACATGTTTCTTCTTATTTTTATTTTTTGTTAGGTCTATGAGTTTAAATTTTTTTCCATAAACTCGAGACCGTTCACATTACTATACAAACATACTTTCATTTAACACGGATTTCCGCATAATCTCGTTACAAATCAAGTCTACGATTTCAGACTGAACGAATTTAAAGATTGCAGCTACATCATCATTTTATAACGGTGAATTCCATGTTTGATTAACTGCGATGAATTTTCGATTACCCTAAAAAACGTTACTTTAGATTTAGGGTGTAATTAGGGTTTCTAGATCTGCGAGTCACTCTCAATTTATGGGCTAGGCTAAAATGAGACCCGTTTTCTTTATAGTGAGACCCGGTTATACTGAGACCTGGCTTGGCTATAACGAGACCCCTCTTATTTACAAAAATGCCATCGATATAAATACAAAAATTCCCAAATTCTACAATTTTCTTTCTTCGAAAACCCTAACTCTCTCTAACCCAATATATGAAAATGCTAGATATTTAAAATCCAACTGCATTGACTTGTTAAAGTATGAATTCTCTACACCATTGTGATATTTTTTAAAAATTTGGATCTATATTTGTAGTGATATTTAGAGTTTATTTTTCGGATATAAAAATCAAATTTTTCCCTACTTGTAGTTGTTGTTTGGTTATATGTATATACTTAATTAGATCGTTGGCTTCAATTTGGTATAAGTTTTGCTGGATTTGACCCCGTAAAAACCACGTTTGAGATTTACATATGGGTATTCTGAAACAGGCCGTGCGTGGAAATGTCTGTTCTTTATTTATTTATTTATTTATATATATATATATATATATATATATATATATATATATATATATAATTTATAATAGTTTTTAATAATTTATAATAATTATAATCATATATTATAATTATAATCAATTCAAATTTCTAATAATTTATAATTTCTTATATAATTTATAATTTATATAATTTTTTATAAATTAATAATCATATATTTATATAATTCTTTTTACTACATTTTATATAATTATTGAATTGTAATAACAAACGTAAATTAATTTTAAGAATATACACGCTAAATTCGGCATGAAAGCGTTTTCAATTGGCGAAATTTGGCATGGAATAGTATTTTAAATTGACAAAATTCGGCATAAAAGCGCAAAGATTTGACCAAATTCATGCACGAATATGCGTGATTTCGGCCAAATTCACGCACGAACATGCGTGATTTCGGCCAAATTCACGCACGAACATGCGTGATTTCGGCCAAATTCACGCACGAATGTTCGAAACGGCGCACGAAAAGGTGTGAATTTATGTAAAAATATAATTTTTTCTCCAAGCCATATATTTAGAGATGATTTTTTGTTTTTTTAAGTTCATGAGTTTATGGGTTTATGTTGAATATTAGAGAGATATGTAGTTGAGAGAGAAGAGAAAGATAGTAAATATGTATGCGTTTGAGCTTTAAAACCTAGGATTTATAGTTGAATTTATTGTTTTTTGAGTTAATGGGTTTACGGATTTTTGGGGGTTTTATGAAAATTAGAGAGAAAAGTAGAGAAGAGAGAGAGAGGAGAGGAGGAAAAAATGAAATGCTCAAAAAATTATGGTTTTTATATCTAGTGGCATTTTGGTAATTTCACGTTTTCAGAAAAAATCAAGATTTGAAGTCTCACTATAAAGAAAAAGTGTCTCATTTTAGTCGTACCCTCAATTTATAGTTTTAAACTATAAAACAACCAATCAAATATAACAGAAATAAGTATTCAACTAATCAAAATATTTTAAAAATATAAACACTAATATTAAAAAATGAATATAAATCAGTAAATAGAATAAATTTTTTTATCTTGAGCTGTTTACCGGAGTCCAAATTGTTATTAATGAATAAATTTAATATTAGATTGTTATTAGTATATTAACTTTAAAAAGCATTCGTCAAATTAAATATAAAAATATATAAAGGCAAAATATGCGGAGTTAATAAACCCAATCAAATGTCCGAATATATTATTTTTTCTCAAACAACAATACAATTTTTTTAAATATATATTATAACATTAATAATTAAAAAAAATCAATATTTTTATTTTTAAAAATAGAAAAGGGAACAAACCACTTCTACACCTTTTTTAAGAATGATAATCACTTTAACTGATCAGGATCCGATTGAATTTCATAAGCTGTAAGATTCTCAGCACGATCATCCTGTCCTCTAGCGAAACGATAAACCCTAAACGCGAATTGAACGCTTTTTATAAGATTTTACCGCAACCAATTGGTTTATTTGCTTTAGCTTAAACATGATTCGATTCAGACGGTTAAAATCAACTACTATAGCAGTGCTGGTCATGTCTCATATTCATAATATATATTTATTTAATATTTTTCTTATGCTGCAATCAGTTTTTATATTTCGGACAATGGTTGAATTTTTTTTATGTCTAAGAGAAAAATAAATTTATAGAGGGGCTGTAATAACTCGATCAAATTTTATCTCATTCAAATGTTTTTATTTATATTAATTCGTACAATTTATTAATAAATTATCATTTAACTAAAATTTATTTTTAATAATTATTTCGTAGAATTTATTAATAAATTATCATTTAACTAAAATTTATTTTTAATAATTATTTATTACTTTTGTTTTGTTAATATAGGATATTGTATTTTATAAATGTTCATGCTATTTATAGTTCTAAATTGGCATAAAAAATTATCAGATTCAATTTATTTATTATTTATAATAAATTTAGTAAGTAATCAATTTTTTTAAAAATATATATTAATTAATGTATTTAAAATAGTATTTTGATCGGAATAATAGGTTAATATGGTTCGAGAACCGGACCGGAACCGAATCGATAAAAACCGATAATGAATCGAAGCAATAAACTTTATCGTTTATGAACTTTATATCCTTCAACGGAGAAGGGTAGGAAATCCTCAAAACAATATAGTGGTTCTCAATTTCTAATTTTAGAGATTGAAATTGACAATTTGAGTTGGTCCTCAAACCCTAGGTGCGGACCAGTCACTCTATATTTATCCATGAAACCGCCCAATAAAATTTTTATATTTATTCTTATATTTGCTCCTCCTTATATTTTTTCAATTCAAATTATTAACTTTACCCATATATCTTTTCAATTCAAATTATTAACTCTATCTATTCTTATGGTATCACCTATAAATATCTATTCTTAATGGAATCATCTATAAATATCTAATCTTAATACAATATTTTATTGTATACATATAAACCAACACCTTCCTCATATAATTCATATATCTATTTTATCTAATGAGGTATATTATATTACTATGTCTGATATGGGAGGTCTGGCTTACACTATTATTCAAAAATATATTGAGTATTACTTTAGTTATGATAACATGAACAAAAGTCTTTACTTAAGAAGTTATATTGATGATTACGATTGAGTTCCAATTCAATTTGTTCCTAGTTTTCTAAGAATCACTCGATTGATGAATCTCGTCGATATAATATAGTAAAAAAGGTTATTTAAAATTCAACAAAAATAGAAGTATGCGACTAAAATGTTAAAAAATGCGTAGATTAACAGCGTTGGGTTCTACATGTTCCTATGCGACGACAATACAACGATTAATTTTCTTTAATGCGTAGATTTGGAGCGTTGGGTTTTACTAGTTCATATGTGACAATAATACAATGGTTATTTTTTATCAATCTTTATCACTTTTTCCTTAAAACAGATTTTTTATTTGTTATTTTATAGATATTAGTTTCTAATTTTGTTTTCTTTATGTTGAATTAATGGTTTCTTGAAGTTGAACATTTTTCAATGAATTTGCTTATTATTTATTATGTTTTGGCTAACTCAAACTTTTATAAGTCTGTATATTAGTATGATACAAAGTAATAATGTATACTGTAAATCCTATTTGATCATAAATATCTTAGTTTTCATATATTGGATAAGTGTTGATGATGTGTCATATTGATAATTATTTTAACATATATATATATTTAATTTTTTTATGTTGTAATTGGTTTTAATATTTATTCGGTTGATATTCTTGTTAGATGGTTGAGAAAAAAATTATACGATTGATTGGTGATATTTTTGTCGATGGAGAAAAAATGAAGAAGAGGTTTCGATTGATAAATAAATTGACTTTTATTTTATAAAATATATTTTTCAAAGTTCTTTTGTTCATTTTTATTTGAATATATAGAGTTCAAAGTTTTTTTGTTCTTCTAATTGTAGGAGGATCAGTGGCCTTATTAGGTGGGCAAAAGGAGGTTGGACTCCAGAAGAGGATGAGACACTAAGACAAGCTGGCACAGCTTATAAGGGAAAAGCTGGAAGAAAATAGTTAAGTTCTTTCCTGATAGATCATAAGTTTAATGTCTGCACCGGTGGCAGAATTTTCTTAATCCATAACTTGTTAAAGGACCGCGGACACAAGAGGAGGATGATAACATTGTTGAATTGGTAGCATATGCGGAAACAATACTAGGAGAGGTGGCACAATAATTTGAATCCTAATATTAGAAAGGAAGCTTGGACTACGGAGGATGAAGTAAGACTCATGAATGCCCATTAGATAAATGGAAACATATGGGCTTAAATAGCTAAGATTTTACCATGGAGGACTTATAAAGAAATTAAGAATAACTGGAACAGTTCCTTGAATAAAAAGTTAGATTACTACTTGGCCACTGGGGAACTGCCACAAGTGACCCAAAACAGTCACCAAAACGAGAGCAAAGACGCAAAAATCAACCTAGCTCCTCAAAAAGATCACTTATGTCACCAAAAATGGATTCAGATTCTGTTGTGCAAACTTCATCTGGAACAACAAGCATATGTAGGTTGGATGAAGATGCAAGTATGGAAAATAAAGGTTTTTGTAGACTCATTAAAATAGAGTTGACAAAGATTTTAATTCGAGAAGACCAGTGAATAAATTAAGTAAGTCACAAATGACTCATTAAGGAGAGTTAATTTCATTAAGAAGAGTTGAGGACGTTTTGAATTTGAAAAGACTATTAAAATAATTTAATGAGTCATACATATCTCATTAAGGATATTTAATTACCGTAATCGATTCTACTTCTCCTTTTTATTAAAATCTATATAAAGCGAATAGCTAGGTTTGTGAATGTATTGAAAAGAAAAAGAAAAAAAGAGAGTCACAAAGTGCTTTGTAATAAAATAGATCTGCAGCAGATACAGAGACGTAGGCACATTTTGTTGAACTCCGTTAACAATTTATGTGTTTGATCTTATTTCTAGTTTATATTGTGTTTGATTTTACTGTTGGTTTGTTGTGCCAGAGATATAGGCAGAGTGTTTGATCTTACTATTGATTAATTGTGCTGGAGACTCAGGCACATCGTTTGATCAAACTACTAGTTTATTGTGTTTTCCAACAACATAATATTGTTATTACTTGTTTTTTATCAATCTGATAATAAGATCTTTTGTGTTTGATCCCTTATAACACTGTAACGGATTTTTAATTCAGTTATTGGTGTTTTTCACAGTCAAATCTCTTGTATAAGATCCCTTAGAACTGTTATCAGAGCATCAGGATTGGTAACGATCCAAAGGAGGTCAGATTTTAGTGGGAGCAATGGCTGTAGACGAAGGAAAAGTGAGACTCCAAAAGTTGATGGTGTAGACTTTGGGTTGTGGAAGATGCAGATTGAAGATTATTTGTACTAGAAACAAAAATTATCAACCCCTTTCAGAAAAGAAGCGAGAGAGTATGAAAGATGAAAAAATGACCCTTCTTGACAAACAAGCTCTTGACTTATCCGATTGACGTTATCCCGCAATGTTGCTTTCATTATCGTAAGGGAACAACCACGACGAGTCTTATGAAGGCTCTCTCTAATATGTATGAGAAGCCATCTGCTTCCAACAAAGTTCACTTGATAAGGTGTTCATTCAATTTGCGAATGACGGAAGACGCATCTATAGCTCGACACCTCAATGAACTTAATACAATAACAACCCAATTAAGTTCGGTTGACATTGATTTTGATGAAGACATACAAGCATTAATACTATTGTCTTCTCTACCAGATAGTTGGAATGCTACTGTCACGGCGGTGAGTAGCTCATCAAAATGCAATAAGTTGAAATTTGATGATGTTCGTGACCTAGTTCTCAATAAAGATATTTGAAGAAGAGAATCAGGTGAGTCATCAATTTCCTCAATTTTAAATACAGAGTCAAGGCAGGAACAAGCTTGATCCAAAATTGAAGAAGTGTTTCTTGATCGGCTATGGTAAGATGAGTTTGGTTATCGTGTTTGGGATGGGAAAACATGAAGATTATCTGAAGTAGAGATATGATATTTAATGAAACAGTTATGTATAAAGACATGCATAAAACTAGAGCAAATGACTCAAAGCCGTACAAGTCAGTATTTGCAGATGTCAAGGGGGTCCCAGATAATCAAGAAACAGAGCAGATCAGATTACACCCTTAGCAAGGAGATTCGATTGGATATACCGATCGACAGTAGTTTGACACCCTAGAGCCAACCGAGGTAGCTTCTGTTTTGAGAAGATCTTCCCGACCTCCTGTGCCCAACATGAGATACTTGAACTATTTGTTATTGACTGATGGAGGAGAGCTTGAATGTTATGATAAAGTTTGTCATACCATTTATGCTAGAAAGTGGGAGCTTGCCATGAAATATAATATGAAGTCTTTAATATCAAATGAGGCATGGGAACTAGCTGAGTTAGTCATGGGTAAGAAGACACTTCATAACAAATAGAAGTATCGGGTGAAAGATGAGTATGACGACTCTAAGAGATACAAATCCTAACTAGTTATTAAAGGATTCCAGCAAAAGGGAGAAATTGATTACACCGACATTTTTGCTCCAGTTGTGAAGCTCAATACTATTAAATCAATGTTGAGTATTGTTGTCATTGAAGACCTTTATCTTGAACAATTAGATGTGAAGACTGCATTTCTTCAGACCAACCAAATTTCTTCAGACCTTTACCTTTATCTTGATTCAGATATCTATGATGCAGATAGTTTAGCGCTGAAATTTATGAAGACTGGCGATCACCCGAAGAATGCGGTGAATTGACAGTTTGGAGCTCCGGTGTCTGATTTTGACCCACAACACCTTGTTTCGAAGGAAACGACGTCACGAACACAAGTCACGCGCCTTGATCGTGAGCTATGGGCCTTTTTTGGCATTTGGGCTCATCTATTATCTTATTTTGCATTTTTAATACTTTAGGATATTTTAGTAATTTTCATATGTTTGGTTTTAGGGTTTCACTTGAACCCTTATATAAACATATCTTCTATACATTGTTGAGGGAGTTGTTTTGATTAATAAAATTAGGGTTTTTATCCCTCTTTTAGCTTCTCTTGCGTTTCACTCTGAATCATATTGGTATCAGAGCCTAACAATTCCTGCTACGCAGATACAGGAATTATGTTTCCGGTACCTCTTGATTTGAATGCTAGAATAGAGAACGACATCTTCCAGTCTACCTGCACAATTGGAGGAATAATTTTCAAATTTGTAATTGATTCAGATATCTATGAGAATCTGATTTCAGAGGAGGCTGTTCAGAAACTGGCGTTGAAGACTGAAGCTCTTCCATACCCATACATACTGTCAGGACTGATAGAGTACACTGAGGTAACAATTTCTAAACGGTGTCAAATTTCATTTTCGGTTGGGAATTACAAAGATACATAATAGTGTGACGTAGTTCCTATGGACGTTTGTCATCTAGTTTTAGGAAGTCCATGGCGATTTAAGAGAAATTCTACTTATGATAGTAGAACAAATCGATACAGTTTTGTGAAAGATGGTATCAAGTTTATATTAGTGCCATCTAGAGTAATGTCTCCAAAACCACCACCAGTTAAGGAGTTTCATGCTCAAATTGCACCAACTGCCGATCTTAGTTGTGATGCTAAAACTGTGTCTGACTCCGTGTTTGATAAACCAGTCTATGATACACATATTTTTGAAGATGTATCTGGGTTGGTATTTGACAAACCAGTCTACGATGAGTATGATGATGATTGGGATGATGAAGATCTAATTGATATTGAGGAGAAACTTGTAGATCGAGCTATTGTCTCAGACTTCAATACACTAGACTACATCGACCTTCTATTGAAGAAACACTGCAAACTAGCAGATTTTATTGTGGAGATGAATCTTCCATGTATTTTATGTTATCCTAAAATCAAACCTTTGATTCGGTTTTCAGTGGATACATATTGTCGTATTGGAAAAATGGAAGATGATATTTTTGAGTTTGAGATTATGAGTAAATTGATAAAAGAAAAGAATAGTGTTTTAATGGACAAAAGATTAGGTTTTGTAATAGAACATGGAGGAGTTTTGTGTGATTCTTCGGAAAATAAAAGAAAGAGTAACAAGTTAAAAGTAGAAGATTGCAGTGTTTTAAATCTGCTGGCAGAAATATACTCTGAAGAACTTGAGAAGTCATCTAATATTCAACAAAGAGGAATTGTTACTTTCTGCAAGGGTCTTGGTGTGATACAACAAGCACAATCTGGAACTGGAAAGACAACAACTTTTTACACGCGCAAGGGTGCTTAGTAAATGGGTTTATAAAACAGACATAGAACAAGTGGGTGAAGTATATCTTGTTACTGCTGATCACAGTAATGTTGAGGACATGGTAAAGAGGGACAAAGCTGAGAAACCACTTCTTAAAAAGAGTTGCAGCATTCTGATTCTCACCTATCACACCCTTATGCCGGTATCAATTGAAATTGGTGGTGAATACGCTAATATTTTTTCAGTTCTTTCAATGTTTCAACCTTTCGAATTCGAGGTCGAATTCTTCCCAACCGGGGAAGGATGATGTAGCGAAAACTGCGAACAGACTAGTTTCTTTGTCCTTTCCAGGTGATGTATGGTATTGTGCCCCGGGGTCCTGTCGACTTGCTCGCCCTGCCCAGTACAATTCGTGTTCACACAACTGCTGAGGAGCTTGTATCGCAGATTCGCCAAACCCACCAGACGACTTACGATCAGCTTGTCTTGAGCACCGCCAAGTATAAGTCTGAGGCGGATTCTCATCGTCGTCCTGTTCAGTTCGAAGTTGGTGACTATGTGTGGGAAGTTTTAACCACAAATCGGTACCCTGCTAGTGAGTACAACAAACTGGCCGCCCGGAAGATTGGCCCGGTGGAGATTGTGGAGCGGATCAACCCGAATGCTTATCGACTGCGTTTGCCTAGCCATCTTCGTACGTCTGATGTCTTTAATGTTAAGCATATGATTCCTTATGCAGGTGACTCTTCTGACGAGGAGACTCGTTCTGATTCGAGGACGAATCTTCTCGACCCCGGCGGGAATGATGCAGATAGTTTAGCGCTGAAATTTATGAAGACTGGCGATCACCCAACATAGTTTAGCGGTGATTTAACAGTTTGGAGCTCCGGTGTCTGATTTTGACCCACAACACCTTGTTTCGAAGGAAACGACGTCACGAACACAAGTCACGAGCTTTGCTCGTGAGCTATGGGCCTTTTTGGGCATTTGGGCTCATTTATCATCTTATTTTGCATTTTTAATACTTTAGGATTTTTTAGTAATTTTCATATTTTTGGTTTTAGGGTTTCACTTGAACCCTTATATAAACATATCTTCTATATATTGTTGAGGGAGTTATTTTGATTAATAAAATTAGGGTTTTTATCCCTCTTTTAGCTTCTCTTGCGTTTCACTCTGAATCAGAAGACCTTTATCTTAAACAATTAGATGTGAAGACTACATTTCTTCAAGTGGACTTGGATGAGGAGATATATATGTATCAACCAGAAGGTTTTTTATAAGAAGGGAAAGAAAACAGGTATGCAAACTCAAGAAAAATTTGTATGGTCTAAAACAAGCTCCAAAACAGTCGTACAAGAAATTTGACAGTTTTATGCATAAAGAGAGCTTTCAGAAATGTAATGCGAACCACTATTATTATTCTGAAAGATGTAATTCCAATTATATCATTTTGTTACTCTATGTTGATGATATATTAGTAGCAGGTTCAAATATGGATGATATTAGAAGATTGAAGCAACAATTGTCAAAATAATTTGACATGAAGGACTTAGGTCCAACAAAGAAGATTCTTCGAATGCAAATCACAAGAAATAAGCATAGAAATATTTTGCAGTTACCTCAGTCAGAGTACATCAATCGCGTTTTGAAGAGATTTAACATTGGTGATGCCAAACCAATTAGTACGCCATTGGCAGGTTGCTTTTATTTATCTAAGGTTCCTTACGCTTCAGCTATTGAGAGTTTGATGTATGCGATGGTCTGTACGAGACCAGACATTATTCATGGAGTGGGAGTTGTGAGTAGGTTTATATCAAACCCCGGGAAAATTCATTAGGAAACTGTCAAATGGATTTTGAGGTACCTACTAGGCACCACAGAAAAGTGCTTGTACTTTGGTAAGGGTGATTTAAAGGTACGTGGCTACGTAAATGCATATTTTGGAGGTAAAGTCGATCACCAGAAAAACACCACCGATTATATATTTACTGTTGGAACTACAGCTGTTAGTTGGATGTCAAAGTTACAGAAAATTGTCACTCTATCAACTAAAGAGGCTGCGTATGTAGCAGTGCTTGAAGCCAGTAAAGAGATGATATGGCTTCAAGGTTTGTTAAGCGAGCTGGAATTCAAACAGAAGAAGAACGTTATGCATAGTGATAGTCAGAGTGCAATTCAGTTGGCGAAGAACTCAACATTTCATTCGAGAACGAAGCATATGTGTCTTCATTATCATTTCATTAGTTCTTTATTGGAAGATGAAGTATTGATACTGGAAAAGATCCAAGGAAGCAAGAATCCAGCGGATATGTTGACAAAGACAGTAACCATTGAAAAACTGAAGTTGTGTTCAACTTCAGTTGGTCTGCAAGAGTAACAAGACCAAAAAGATCTGCTGCATAGATCAAGGTGTGAAGACAGGTTGAAACCAGTCTTCAAATGAGAGATTGTTAGACTGATTAAAAAATAGTTGACAAAGCTTTTAATTCGAGAAGACCAGTAAAGAAATTTAGTGAGTCACAAATGAATCATTCAGGAGAGTTAATTTCATTAAGGAGAGTTAAAGACGTTTTGAATTTGAAAAGATCATTGAAATAATTTAATGAGTCATAAATGACTCATAAATAACTCCAAGGTTTTAAAAGAGCGCAAGTAATTCTCCAAACTTAACTTATTATCTATATCTTTATTTTTATTTTACATTTTTAATTTCGTTTTAGCTTTGTTTTGCAGCGACACTGAAGCCTTATTAGCATTATCAGGAGGCTGCTAAAGTTACTTTCAAGAAATTTAACTTACGAGTTAAGGAAAATTAGTCCAATGCATTTTACAAGTGCTTTACTTCTAACAATCTCGTTCAGAGATATCTTTGGAGGACCAATTCTGAATGCGATAAGTTTTGGGAATAACTATGAACAAAACCAATATCTGAATCGACAATCTGTTACAGTGTCGTAAGAGATCAAACACAAAAGATCCTATTATCAGATTAGTGAAAAACAAATAATAACAATATTATGTTGTTGAGAAACACAATAAACTAGCCGTAAGATCAAACATTGTGCCTATGTCTCTGGCACAATAAACCAACAGTAAGATCAAACACAATATAAACTAGAAATAAGATCAAACACATAAATTATAAACGGAGTTCAACAAACTGTGCCTACGATCCTACATCTACTGCATATGGATTTTATTAGAAAGGACTTTGTGATTTTTTTTCTTATCTTTTTAATATATTCACAAACCTAGCTATTCGCTTTATATAGAGTTTAATACAAAGGAGAATAAGAAACGATTACGATAATTAACTCTCTTTAATGAGCCATTTATGACTCATTAAATTATTTCAATGGTCTTTTCAAATTCAAACTTCTTCAACTCTCCTAAATGAAATTAACTCTCCTTAATGAGTCATTTGTGACTCACTAAATTTCTTCACTAGTCTTCTCAAATTAAAATCTTCGTCAACTCTCTTTTAATGAGTCTAACAATCTCTCACTTGAAGACTGGTTTCAACTTATCTTCACACCTCAATCAATGCATCAGATCTTTCTGGTCTTGTTACTCTTGCAGACCAACTAAAGTTGAACACAACTTCAGTTTTCAATGGTTATTGTCTTTGTCAACATATCCGCTGGGTATCAGTATCTCATCTTCCAATAAAGATCTAATGAAGTGATAACGAAGACCGATATGCTTGGTTCTCGAATGAAATGTTGAGTTCTTCGCCAACTGAATTGCACTCTGACCATCACTATGCAGAATGTTATTTTTTTGTTTGAATTCCAGCTCGGTTAACAAACCTTGAAGCCATATTATCTCTTTACTGGCTTCAATCACTGCTACATACTCAGCCTCTGTAGTGGATAGAGTGACAAGTTTTTGTAACTTTGACATCCAACTAACAGTTATAGTTCCAACAGTAAATACATAATTGGTGGTTTTTTTCCGGTGATCGACATAAAAATATAATATTCTATACTAACAAAACAAAAATAATAAATAATTATTAAAAATTAATTTTAGTTAAATAATCCTTTATTGTACGAATTAATATAAAAAACAAATCTTCTAGTCGGATAAAATTTGATCAAACTAATTACAAAACTTTCACCAAAATATAGTTTCCATGATTGACTAATAAATTCTATAAATCTATTCCTTTCTTGAACATAAAAAATTCGAACATTGCCAAAATATAAAAACAAATTACAGCACTAGGAAAACTGTAAAAATATATATGATAAATATAACACATCATGAGCACTAATCTAATTTATGATCACATAGAATTATTATGAGCGAACATTCTCATGAATTAAATAAATACAAGAGTATGTAACATCACACGTAAAACCTATATATATATAAAAGAGGCCTATGAAAATTTGTTTTACAGACACAATATGAACTGATACTTAAAACAAAAACAAATAAAGAATCTGTTTTACAAAAACTATAGGAACAGAGTCTTATAAAAAAAAGAAATAAAGAATAGAAAAACAAACAGGAAAATGTTTATAAAAAGACTAACCATTGTATTGCCGTCAATCGAGTGATTTTTAGAAAGCTAGCAACGAATTGAATCCTAATCCAACCAGAATCATCAATAAAAGTTCTTATGATCTGTGATCATTTATCATAACTAAAATGATATTCAATTTATTTTGAATTATAGTGTAACACAACCCCTCCATATTAGACATGAAAATAATATACCTCACAAACTAGAAAATAAATTGATGAATGATATGAAAAAGAAGGTGTTAGTGTATATTTATATAATAGAATATTGTATTAAAATTAGATATACATGAATACAGTTAATAATTTGAATTAAAAAAGTATTAGGACGAGTAAACGTAGGAATGAAAAAGTACAAGGAGGAATAGATATAGGAATAAGAATTTTGGTAATCTCAATTTATAAAAAATGTTAAGCATGTTGGTTCGAGAATATATGAACAAAGATTTAAACATGAAAACATTGCTAATCTCATTAAGATATTAATGTGTTGAACAAGTCCACTCATTTATATATTTATTTTTAAACATTGCTAATTTCGGTGGTGACTTAACCATTTTTTACACCAATAGTGGTGGGGTCGATGACATCACCACCTCCACCGCAGGTGAATTCGGATCTGACACCACCATAGACTTCGTGGACAGCTGTGGCGGCACACATAGTGACGCCATAGAAAGCCTTGTTGGGACAAAACCTAGCAGTCCTTCCAAAAGGGCGAAAATTATTTTTATTAACTATTAAATTATTCTACATAATAAATAGATCTAAATGAATATGCTCATAATTTTTTTAAGTTTATTTAAAACTACAAGTCATTGTTATTGTATGCACGTTATAAAAATATAACATTTTACCTCAACAAAACAAATATATTAAAATAAATATAATAAATAATGATAATAAATTTTTGATTTAATTTAATGATACTTGATTAATAAGTATGAATGAAAATAAAAAAGAACAAAAAAAATTAATTAATAAACTGCATGAATTAAAAAATAATAATAATAAAAAACTTTGAAAATAGTATTTTAAACTTTTTCTCTTTGGAATACCTTGAGCAAACTTGACTATCAGTGTAAACTTGCAACTGTTTTTCAGTTTTTTTTTGTTTCTTTGTTGAATTGCAGGGATATATGTGATATAAGGTGTTTGGTCATGGTGGGTTTAAGATCTTCGATATTTGCGTGAGATTTTGATTGCTTCACTGGTTCGACATATCTTTTGGTGAGTTGTTCTGGCTTTATTGTTTGGTACTCTGTATCTTTTGATAGAGCTTTTGGTTTGTGGAGAACTGAAAATTCTCTTGTGTAATACTCAGTTTCTTCCATTGACCAGACTCACAAGGAATGAAATGAATACATGATAACAAGTAATGGAAACTCGAAGCAAGCTTCGCGAGAAAAGAAAGATCAACAGCGTTAATGTGGATGATGAAAGACTAGAAAAGGAAACAGAGATCCAAAATGATCCTCTCTTCCGTTATATTTGATTGATTGCTTTATTGTTTATATTAAAATTTATTTATTTTTTCATCATGTTAACTTATTATTCCAATCAAACTACAATTTTAAATGCGTTAACTAATATATTTTCCAACTTAAAAAAATATTTTTATTAACTATATAATTTATTATAAATAACAAATAAATTTAAATGATTGTGCTCGATAATTTTTTATGCTAATTTAAAACTATAAATTAATGTTATTGTATGAATTTGAGGGTTGTTACAAAATATAGGAATAAATATAAAATTTTAATTGAGCTATTTTGTAAATACATAAAAAGTGACTAGTGAAGAGTTAAAAGATGGTCCGAGGGTGATTTTGTTATATGAAGATTTGCTGTTAGAGGATTTGGGGATAGAAGAATATTTGAGTATCAGATCTAGAGAGAGAAATTGCTAAAGTAGTAGAGAGAGAAAGTCGTACTATTCATCTCGAAATTCGTGAAGCGTGTGAGGTCCTTTTATAGTACAATTGTGGACCCCACACGCTTTAATTCGGGTCAATTACATCTTTTGGTCCCTGCTCTAAAATTCTTTCCTATTTTGGCTACATCTTTACAATTAACGCACTTCGGCCCTTATACATTTATTTCTATGCATTTTGGCCCTTATACATTTATTTCTATGCATTTTGGCCCTTATACATTTATTTCTATGCATTTTGGCCCTTGTACATTTATTCTCCTCATCAGTAGCCCTCCAGTCTTAGTAAAAAATTGCTTTGCTAAGACTGAATAATTCTTCTGATCGGCCAAAATCTCTTCGAGCTTCACAGGTCCCTTAGGCCTAAAAGTTGCTTCTTCGAAAGATTGTTCCTTCGAACTTCATAAGTCCCTCAGGCATAAAAGTTGCTTCTTCGAAAGATTGTTCCTTCGAACTTCATAAGTCCCTCAGGCATAAAAGTGAATTACTTAAAAGTCTCCTCGAATATCTACCAAGACCCCTTCGAGTTTCTGCTGTACCAAGTAGCCCCCCAATCCTTGCAACATTTTAAGCAAAATGTTCGTCGGACAATTATATACTTAGGCGAAAAATGGTGCTAGGATTGATGATGTCACTGCACAGATACCAACGTCAGCATGCGTTTGAAGAAACGGTACCTATTCTTTTGTCAGAAAACCCTTCCGCTTCCCATGACAACTTCTGATACAAGACTCTTCATCTTCTACTTTAGCTAGGCTGTCATACATTGCTCACCTATAAGGACCATCATACCCCTAGGCAAACAACATAAAAATGTCCCCGGGCTCCTTTCACCAAAGAAGCCCATTAATCTTTTATAAATACCAACCTCTTTCTTCATTAATGTAACTTCTGTTCAATCATTTCTAGAGAGATAAAGCTGGCGCATAAAGCTCGTCGAATTCCTGATTGGCTGTTGATTAGTAAACGGTTCGAGGAGAGGGTTGCCGCTGGTGAAGACGTAAGGCCTCATCCCCCGCCAGTGACTACAACATTCTTCGGTCCTTGGCCTCCTTCGAACAATTCGACCGCCATTATACCTCGTGAAGTAGCTCGTCAAAGCTTACTCAGCGAAAACAACCCTCCGAAAGAAATGGGCAAAGAGAGGTCACACAAACATTCATCAGGTTCGAAGAGGAAGAAATCCCATAGAGATAGAAAAGGTTCACACGATCGAAAACGCGCCAAGGAAGCTCCCCTAACCATTCGAGAACCAGCTGCCACAACCAATATTGAACATCCGCCCAGAAGATCTTCAAGCCCTCGACAAACTTCGAGGAGTCCTCCTCGAAAAGCAGCTAGTCCTCGACGGATTTCGAGGAGTCCTCCTCGAAAAGCAGCTAGTCCTCAACGAAACCCAAACCGAAGTGACTCTGCTAGCCCTTCTCGAAGGCAAAATCAACAACAAATGTCAGGAATGTCTCCTCAAAATCAAAATCAACAGCAGAACTCTGGAAGTCCTCCTCGACATCCAAACCGTTATCATGATGCTACCAGTCCTATTCAAAGACTCGGAACAGATGTCTCTAGTCTGCCCTCCACGCCATCCATGACCATTCATGGTACTCAGTTTTCTCCCTCAAGGACCCTTATCACCGACGAAGACATGCGTGTCTTACATGAGCAGACTTTGGACCCCCAAATTACTAAGCCTGTTGAAAAGTCCATCAGACAGAAATCGTCCACTGTTCTTCCCTCAGGCCCTTCGAACGGTGCAACATCCTCTTCGACACTGTCCGAGGAGCAAGCTCGTCGGATAGCTCCCAAATTAAAAGGAGACATAGTGCTTCCCTTGGAGTTGGATAATATCGCCGGCAATAATATTAGAGGCATCGAGAATAAGCACATGGTAGCCCTTGCCAATATCAAGTACAAGTATTTTTCAAAGGCTGAAGAAACGATGCTTAGGGCTCGATGGGGCATTCCCAGTTACATTGATATCAGATATCCCTCCGAAGGAGAAACACCCTTATCTGTGAGGGATCACGAAGTGGTGGTCTACACAGAAATCATGAACTGGGGGCTAAGGTACCCCTTAGACCCCTTCTTCATCGAATACCTTTCGAAAATAGATCTCTGTCCCTCGCAAGTTGGGCCCAATATGTGGTTCACACTAATGGCGTGCATAATGGCCTCAAGGCTCTCAGGCCAAGAATTCTTACTGGAATAGATCATTGGTCTTGTTGGCCTTGCTCGAAACCCTTACTTCCCCTTCTACTCACTAACATTCAATCGGGGGCAAAAAGTGTTGAAGGATCTTCTGGAGGCAGATAAAAAGTGGAGGCAACAGTTCCTCTTTTTCTCTGGTTGCTGGGAGACCGGCTCCCCGGCCACTCCTTCGAATCCACATAAGCTCTCCTTGAAGTGGACCACGAAATGTAAGTATTTTTGAATCATTATATGCCCTCGAATTTAAAATTTGTCAGTCTACATGTTGCTAAGTTTATTACTCCTTCGAACTTCATAGGTGTCTTCGAATAATATATTCTTCGTAACTATTCTTATCTTTTGTTGTTTGTTTCAGCCATGACCGGAGTATCCAAACCTTATACCGACTACGTCGAAGGGGCTACCACTGTTTTCACTAACCTTCGCCTATGGGCAAAAGAAAAGTGGGACAATCGCTTTCGCCGTTGCTTTGTCGATGAGAACTTGGCCAGAAGTCGACTGTGGAGGCTTGATCCTCTAGATCGTATAAGTATGAGGGGCCTAATGACTCCGCCCTCCGAACGCGAAGTGTTAGAACGATGCAGCAAACCGGATGTGATAATCTATTTGCCCAAACGGTCTCGCTCGCAAAGTCACTTGGATGAACCTCCAGAAGATGAGGCTGTACAACCTCAACCAACAAATCCCAAACCAGTTGCTAAGGCTCAAAAACCACATTCGTCGAGGGACATAGGGGCCTCGAATTCTAGTAACCTTCGAACAACTGAAGCCCTGCGAACAGATGGAGCCCCTCGAACAAGTGTTGTTATGTCAACAAATCCCACTCCGTTACCTCCTGCTACTATCCTTCCACCAAAGAAAGACAACAAGAAAAAGGACTTGAAGGGAAAGGGAATTCTTCTTGAGCCCATCGAAGAGCAATCTGAGGGAGGAGAAACTCCTGACAATAATGAAGGGACTAACTTCGACAGAGAAGGCCAAGATGGTGCAATTGATGCTGAAAACAGGGGTGGCCTATCACCCAAGGAAGCCTCCTACCAAGCTTTGCATTCTCCTCTAACTGAGGCGTCTCAACCAGCCTCCTTCGAAGGCAGTCCAAGGCTGGCTCCTGTCCATGCCCCTCGAACAAATCCCCCTTTACTCGATCACCCTGATGTGGCCTGTGGCAATTTTTCTGAGTTCGATTCTGCAGATCTAGGGTCTCCCTCGAGCTCCTTCGAGGTCCCCTTAGATGATGAGTTTTCAATGAGTCTGCGAAGGTTGCTTCATACATCAGTGAATCGAGGAAAGAAGTTGCGCCATCTTGAGAAGCGCAAGAATCACTATAAGTTCAAAGCATCAGTTGCTGCCGCTAAGCTCGAAGAAGCCAAGAAGGAGCATGCAGTGGTCGAAGGCCAAGCTGATGCCTTGTATGAACGTCTGTCTGCTGCTGAGCATTACATAACAATAATAGAACATTGTTGCCAAGAAGAAAGGGACTTATATAAGAAAAAGACTGACACCCAAGAGCGGTTGATCGCTGAATATAAAGCAGGGCATCGCAAGGCGTGCGACGCATTCGAGCAATGCAGTGAGGGTTTTAAAAATGTAGTTGAGGAGCGCGACAATTTGAAAAGAAAAATTAGAAGTTTCCCAGTGGAGATCGAAGAGGCAAAGGAGAAAGGTGCAGATGCCTATGCTGCCACCTGTTCGAAGACTTTACAAGCTCGAGATGCTGCCACTCGAGCTGGCCTATTGACCCAAATATACACTGAGCACCCTGAGTATGAACTGGGTCCCTTCTGGAAGCTTGTCCCCCTAGAGCTTTGTCCACCCCAAATAGTTGTCAGTGAGAGTGAAGACTCAGAAAGTGAAGGGAGTGATAATTCGAAGAACGCCGATTAAGCTAAAGGGTCGTAGGTAATTTTTTGTATGGCCTAAAAGGCCTTTGTTCTTTTTTGTAATGGTTGGAAGCTGTTGTACTTTTCCAACAAGTAATTTGAAATTGAACTTATTAATGTATTGTTCTTCGAATTTATCATAGCACTAGCCCTTCGAATAATGAGCATTTGGACCAATTTAAAAAATTTTGAGGCCTACGACAGAATTTGACTTAGATAGATGTAGCAGTTGTTATAGTTATCATTAGGCCTTCGATCGCCAATTTACTTGGCCTTCGAAAAATTTGCTCTTAGAAAGATTCGACAAATATGAGACTTGTAGTAAGGCCTTCGAATTGTTGGCCGTCGAACAATTATGACTCAAGACAATTTTAGTAAGTTTTCTATATACAAGAAGGCCTTCGAATTTCAACCCACTTGGTCTTCGAAAAATTATTACTTAGGCATATTTACCAATTTTTATATTTGCAACTAGGCCTTCGAATTCCAACTTATGTGGCATTCGAATTTAGTCCTTCGAACAATAACTATTTGAACATATGAACTAGGCCTTCGAATTCCAACCTACGCGTCCTTCGGACAATATGTAGGGTCTTCGAGAAAAAAGAAAAACAGAAAATAATTATAAGGAAAAAACGTTCTCGATGCATTACTGGGGGTGGCTTCGAGGCACACCTCATAATGATCTAAAAAATTCTCCTCAAGTCCCAAATCATCAAGGCTCAACTTAATGTGACCCTAAGAATAGTTTGAAAGTCCCAAATCATCGTGGCACATCGTCATGTGACCCGAAGAATAGTTTGAAAGTCCCAAATCATCGTGGCACATCGTCATGTGACCCGAAGAATAGTTTGAAAGTCCCAAATCATCGTGGCACGTCTTAATGTGAATGTGGTTCAAAAAATAGGTCGAAGGACAACAATTCGAGGCACATGTTAATGTGACTCAAAAAATAGTGTGAGGGACAACACTTCGAGGCACATGTTAATGTGACTCAAAAAATAGTGTGAGGGACAACACTTCGAGGCACATGTTAATGTGACTCAAAAAATAGTGTGAGGGACAACACTTCGAGGCACATGTTAATGTGACTCAGAAAATAGTTAAAGGCAAAGAAACGTTGTATTAACGGGATCACCGAAACACCTCATTAAAACCTTTCTGTGCCTAGCAGGGTAGGAAAGAGTGTGTCCTCACCAAAAGTTTTCTCGAGGTATACAAAAATAAAAAGAAATACAATATTCTATCTGAGCTCTGCTAATCGAGGTACAACTTTAAATGCTCAATGTTCCAAGGTAAGGGGAGATATCGTCCAACTTTATCTTTTAGCCGATATGTGCCTGGTTTAATCTTGTCGGTGACCTCATAGGGGCCTTCCCAATTAGGGCCTAGCTTCCCCAGACTCTTGTCCTTAGTGTGTAAGAAAATTTTCCGTAGGACCTTGTCTCCCACCTGAAAGTCCCTATGGTTGACTTTGGATGCGTATCGACTCCTCATAAGAGTTTGATAATGAAGAGAAGTCAGTTGCGCCCGCTGTCTCTTTTCCTCCACCAAGTCCAAAGCCAATGTTTTATGCGCGTCATTCGTGTCTGCATCATAAGCTGCTATTCGATGTGAAGGGAAGAGGATCTCCGACGGGACCACGACATCCATCCCATAAACTAAGGCAAAAGGGGACACAGCGGTGGCTGTTCGTGGGGTCGTTCGATATGCCCATAGCACTTCTTGTAAATAGTCGGGCCATTTCCCTGCCTTACCTTCTAGGTTCTTCCTGAGCCCATCGAGGATGGTGCGATTGGTTACTTCTACCTGGCCATTTGCCTGAGGATGAAATGGCGCCGAGAAACATTGTCGTATACCCCTTGATACACAAAAACTCTGAAATTCTTTGTTATCAAATTGTGGACCATTGTCCGTCGTAAGCTGCAATGGCATACCAAAACGACAACAGATATTAGATAAAACAAATTTAATCACATCCTTGGCCTTGGTTCCCGCAAGTGGCTCAGCTTCTACCCACTTAGAAAAGTAATCAACGACTACAATTATCGTCTGTCTGCCCCCAGAGGCCATAGGTAGAGGTCCAACCAAGTCGATGCCCCATCTGTCAAAAGGAACTGCCTCTGGGACGCTTTCCATCAGTGCTCCTGGCTTATGGATTATATTAGCGTACCGCTGGCACGTATCACAACGTTTGACCAAATCTTTTGCATCGGTCGAAATAGTTGGCCAGTAATAGCCTGCCGAAAATACCCGGCGAATCAGAGCTTTATATCCACAATGAGCGGATCCTTCGTCGTCGTGCAACTCGGAGAGGATAATTTGTGACTCGGGTCCATTCAAGCACCTCAGTAATGGCCGACTCAGAGATTTCTTATACAACGACCCATCCAACAAAGTGTAACCGTGAGACTTGAATCTGATCTTTCTGGCTTCATATTTGTCGGCGGGCAAAATGTCATGAGCCAAAAAATCAATTATTACTGTCCTCCAATCAGGAGTAATCGCACAATTTTCCTCTGAGACTTTCATCACATGGTCCTTGGTGATAGAAATCGACGGACATGTCTGGATCAAAACCCAAGGATAACCTTCGGTCCGTGAAGCAGAAGCAAGAGAATCTGGGACGGCATTCATTTCCCGTCGGACATGCTCGAACTTGACGCCTTCGAATTTTGACGCCAAATCTTTCATCAGTTTCAAATATTGTACCAGTGTTTCCTTCCTTGCCTCGGACTCCCCTGAAACCTGATTGATCACCAACTGAGAATCACTGACCAATTTTATCCGCCGAGCCCCGCATATTTGGGCTAAGCGTAGGCCGGCTAAAGCTGCTTCGTACTCAGCCTCATTATTAGTAGCTTTGAAACCGAAACGGATGGCTTGAAACATGGCAACCCCTTGCGGGGATATTAATTGGACACCTGCCCCGCAGCCTGAGATGTTTGACCCCCATCCGTTCGTACTACCCATTCTTCCTCAGCAACTGTATCAGATTCCTCCTGTTCGTCCCTGTCAGAGTGAAATTCAACCAGAAAATCCGCTAACACCTGTGCCTTTATTGCTGTGCGAGGTTCAAATGTTATGTCAAAGTCTCCCAACTCAACGGACCACTTAGTCATTCTGCCCGAGACGTCTGGTCGCTGTAATAAACTTTTCAGGGGAAACGTCGTTCGGACCACTATTGGATGCGCTTGAAAATAAGGCCTCATCTTTCGTGCTGCTGTCACCAACGCCAAAGCCACCTTCTCCAAAGTAAGATACCGCTTTTCGGCATCCAACAAACTCTTGCTGACATAGTAAATTGGCCTTAGGAGAGTGTCAGCTTCTCGGAGGAGCACAGAACTAACCGCACACGCGGATACCGCTATGTAAACAATCAACGTCTCCCCCATCAATGGTTTAGATAAAACTTCCGGAGAGGTTAGATACTCCTGAATTTGACGAAACGCCGTCGAACATTCTTCGGTCCAGCAAAATTGCTTCGCATTCCGCAAAACTTTAAAGAATGGGGCACATTTGTCCGACGAACGTGAAATGAATCGATTGAGGGCAGCCAATCGCCCTGTCAGGATTTGTACCTCTTTGATGTTTCGAGGAGGGCTCATAGTGATCAACGCTCGTAATTGCTCCGGATCCGCCTCAATTCCTTTCTCACTGATCATGTAGCCAAGAAATTTACCCGACCGTACTCCAAAAATGCATTTTTCTGGATTGAGCTTCAGGTTAACCCTACGCAAGTTGTGGAATGTCTCTGTGAGATCGGCAAAATGGTCGTCGTCTTTCTCACTTTTTACCAACATGTCGTCGATATAAGCTTCCATATTCCTCCCAATCTGCTCCTCGAAGGTCTTATTAACCAGTCGCTGATAAGTTGCCCCCGCGTTTTTTAACCCGAATGGCATGACCTTGTAACAGTATAGACCTCGCCCGGTAATAAAAGAAGTACTCTCCTCATCGTTAGCAGCCAAGCGGATTTGATTGTATCCTGAGTAAGCATCCATGAAAGATAGCAACCGATTTCCGGAGGTCGAGTCTACTAACTGATCAATGCGCGGGACAAAAAAAGGATCCTTAGGACAAGCACGGTTCAAATCTGTGAAATCGATACACATTCTCCACTTGCCATTCTTCTTTCTCACCAACACCGGATTCGATGCCCATAGGGGATAATGCGACTCGCGAATATGACCAATACTTAAAAGCCGTTCGACCTCTAACAAGATCGCTGAGGCCTTTTCCGGGGAGACAGGCCTCCTTTTTTGAACTATTGGTCGGACATCCGTCCGCAAGGCGAGCTGATGACACATAATCTCCGTCGGCACCCCCGTGACATCCTGTGCACACCAAGCAAACATATCGAGCCTATCAGATAAAAAATCAATTAACTTCCCTTTAAATTCGGGGGAGAGATGGACCCCTATTTTCAGAATTTTCCCTGCCATGAACTCGTGTGTCGTAGAGTCCTCCTCCGGGACCTGAAATCCGGGGGCCTCCCTCGGATCATCACAAGGAATGACCTCGGAGGGTGGCCCCTTTAATTGCTATGCTGAGTCTGAGGGCCCCCCTCGAACTCCCTTAGAAGACAGGGCGATTTGGTAGCATTCTCGTGCCATTTTCTGGCTACTTCTGACCGTGCCAATATTGTTCCCGAGAACATACTTTAGACATTGATGCACTGTGGAGATGACGCCATGCATCCGTGACAACCATGAGCGACCTAGGATGGCATTATATGAGGTGGGCGCGTCAACTACAATGAAAAGTACCTCCACCTCTTTTTTGAATGGTCCACGACCCAACTCCACCATACATTGAAATTCTCCCACGACAACCGCGGTAGCACCAGTGAAACCTACTATCGTTCTGTCAGATCTTCGGATGACCGGCGGGTCGGAAATGCGGCGATAAGTGCTCATAAACAAAATGTTCGCAGAGCTCCCTATGTCAATAAGTATTTTTTGAATCTGATCCCCGGCAATGCCCGCCGCGATCACTACAGCGTCCTCATGAGGGCCTGCAATATTACGCATATCATCATCATCAAAACAAATAATAGGCGAAGGCGATCTGGGTGGTCAAATTCACCATGTGCCTTTTGCGCGAGCTGTTCGAATTTCCTGCAATAGTATCTCCGCCGAAGATTGCTAAGGACTCAAAAAATGCGCACAGACTGCCCACTTTCCCCTTTGGGATTCCTTCCTCAACCAAGTTCACATTGTTCCTCCCAGCTTTTGGGTCCAAATATTCTTGCTCGATGTCAAAATCGTCTACCCCTTCGGAAATTACCATGGTTGTGTCAGTATTCTTTGAGACAGCTTTTACCACGGCATTCTTCTGGGAGTGCTTTTTGACATACTCCAATAGCATCCCATTTTCGATGAGGGCCTGCACCTCTTTCTTCAGGGCTATACAATCTTTGGTGTCATGGCCCACATCCTCGTGATACTTGCAATATTTATTCACGCTTCTGTTCTCCCTCGGTGTTTGTATGGGGAAGGGTTTCCTAAACGTGACCGAGGATTTAGCTTTATCAAATATTGCAGCGACATTTTCCGTCAACTCCGCATAGTAGTCGGGCCGAGTCCATTTGTTCGACATGTACCTTCCCCCTTGATTGTGGTTTGATTCATTGCCATAATATTGCTGATTTGATTTTTGCCTTGGAGGATACTGACCCGTGCTTTTAGCCTGAATGGTCGTCCGAGGTCCCTGAGTGCTTGGCTCAATCCGTTGAAGTTGATTGTGGTCCAATTGCTCTCCGGATCCTTTCTCTGAGGCTTGGGTTTCTTCCACCACGATTCTCTTCTCAACTTGATCCAGCAATGCTCCAAAAGTCATCGCTTGGCTTTCTGCCACCGTGTCTTTCAACAACCCGGGGAGCAATCCCATTCTGAACGCTGCAAGCGCCACCAAGTCCTTACAGTATTCCATATCTGTCTTGGTTTTGACAAAACGATTGGTGTAGTTTTTGAGGCTTTCCCCCACTTTTTGTCTACAGTATATTATGGTGTCCCCGTTGGCCCGAAACTTCTTGCTTCCCACGAAGTGTTGTCTGAAAATGTTCCAGAACATGTCAAAATTCTTGATGGACCCCTGAGGTAGCCTGTTGTACCACTTAGACGCCACTCCCTTAAAAGTTTGAGAGAATGCTCTGCACAGGAGTTTATCATCATCGTCGAAGTTTATCATGAAGTTCTTAAATTGTTCGATATGATTATCCGGATCTTGAGTCCCGTCGAACTTTTCAAGCTTCGAAATGTCAAAATGCTTTGGGAGATTCCCTACTAAGATTTCCGAAGACACAGGGGAGGCTCTCCAATTGTGCCCTGTTCGATAAACATTGGACCTCAGGTTATCATTGTTTGAGAAGTACAAGCCCTCCTCGGAGGGTAAAGTGTATTGCTGCTGCCATTCCGAATTCCGAGGACCTACATTATCCTTCCCTGGGCACTTCCCCTGCTCATGAGAGCGATCATCTACTCGGTCGTGGCGACTCCTCTCCGGCGAGGATTTTCTCTCCGAACTCCTTCCCCTCCGGGCTCCATTTTGCCTTCGATCACGCTTTTTTTTCCTGTGGTATCTTCGCGGAGATGATTCAGAAGTGCTATACCGCGAATAGCCGCTCGAAGAAGCTGAGTCCGAGCGGTATTTATCTTTCCTTCTTGGAGACCGTCGCTCACGCCTCTGAGACCTGTCGCCCCTTTTCTTGGGACGAACTTCAACGTCCCGTTCCTCCCTTTGCTCGTCGGGCTCTCTCCTTATCTCAGATCGTATGTTCCTTTGGGCGGCTTCTTTCTCCGCCTTTAACCTTTCGATCTCCAGCAACAGTTCATTCCTCTGAGCCAAAAGAGCGAAGTCATCAAAAGCATTTTCAACTCGCCGACCTCCTTCTCCTTCGGACTCCAAGTCGTTTCGAAAGTCATCCCCTTCCATGTTTTCCTCGCAGGGATCAACTAAATCGTCCCCCCGACCTTCCATGGTTCTCCTCGGAACAGGAATTATTTCTAGGGAGCGATGATCGTCGGAACGATTCTCGTTTCCCACAGACGGCGCCACTGAAGAGTTAAAAGATGGTCCGAGGGTGATTTTGTTATATGAAGATTTGCTGTTAGAGGATTTGGGGATAGAAGAATATTTGAGTATCAGATCTAGAGAGAGAAATTGCTAAAGTAGTAGAGAGAGAAAGTCGTACTATTCATCTCGAAATTCGTGAAGCGTGTGAGGTCCTTTTATAGTAAAATTGTGGACCCCACACGCTTTAATTCGGGTTAATTACATCTTTTGGTCCCTGCTCTAAAATTCTTTCCTATTTTGGCTACATCTTTACAATTAACGCACTTCGGCCCTTATACATTTATTTCTATGCATTTTGGCCATTGTACATTTATTTATATGCATTTTGGCCCTTATACATTTATTTCTATGCATTTTGGCCCTTGTACATTTATTCTCCTCATCAACTAGTCTGCACTTGGGTTTTGGGGACCAAATAAATTAAAAGATCAATTTTCCGAGTACCATCCAAGCTTGTATGCTGCGACTTCTCTATCTTTCTCTTTCAAATAATCGTATGGATAGGTGTTTGCAGTTTCTTAATGTCTAGACTGTAGATGGAGTGAAAAATTAAATAGGTGAAGCAGCGGTTGGACTGTAACCACATACTTGCCGAGATGTACCACAAATATCTGAATAGTCGGAATATTCCGTTACACAACTTTCTATTTGAGGAGGCTCGTAGCACAAAGAATCAGGAGTTCCAAACTGCAACCGTGTCCTTGTAACTTGTTCGTCACGGCTTCGACCATATTAAAACCAAAGAGCTAACTCGAAATTACTCAATGTCAAAGCTCTAAGGGATCTGATAAAAAAGATCTAACTATGATCAAAACCAATATCTGAATCGACAATCTGTTACGGTGTTGTAAGAGATCAAACACAAAAGATCCTATTATTAGATTAGTGAAAAACAAATAATAACAATATTATGTTGTTGAGAAACACAATAAACTAGCCGTAAGATCAAACATTGTGCCTATGTCTCTAGCATAATAACAAATAGTAAGATCAAACACTCTGCTATGTCTCTAGCACAATAAACCAACAGTAAGATCAAACACAATATAAACTAGAAATAAGATCACACATAAATTGTAAACGAAGTTCAACAAACTGTGCCTACGTTTCTGGATCTGCTGCATATCGATTTTATTAGAAAGGACTTTGTGATTTATTTTCTTATCTTTTCAATATATTCACAAACCTAGCTATTCGCTTCATATAGAGTTTAATACAAAGGAGAATAAGAAACGATTACGGTAATTAACTCTCTTTAATGAGACATTTATGACTCATTAAATTATTTCAATGGTCTTTTCAAATTCAAAACATTTTCAACTCTCCTAAATGAAATTAACTCTCCTTAATGAGTCATTTGTGACTCACTAAATTTCTTCACTAGTCTTCTCAAATTAAAATCTTCGTCAACTCTCTTTTAACGAGTCTAACAATCTCCCACTTGAAGACTGGTTTCAACTTGTCTTCACACATCGATAAAAGCAGCAGATATTTCTGGTCTTGTTACTCTTGCAGACCAACTGAAGTTGAACACAACTTCAGTTTTCAATGGTTATTGTCTTTGTCAACATATCCACTGGATTCTTGCTTCCTTGGATATTTTCCAGTATCAATATATCATCTTCCAGTAAAGATCTAATGAAATGATAACGAAGACCGATATGCTTGGTTCTCGAATGAAATGTTGAGTTCTTCGCCAACTGAATTGCACTCTGACCATCACTATGCAGAATGTTATTTTTTTGTTTGAATTCCAGCTCGGTTAACAAACCTTGAAGCCATATTATCTCTTTACTGGCTTCAATCACGTTTACATACTCAGCCTCTATAGTTAATAGAGTGACAATGTTTTTGTAACTTTGACATCCAACTAACAGTTATAGTTCCAACTGTAAATACATAACCGGTGGTGTTTTTCCGATGATCGACATAAAAATATAATATTCTATACTAACAAAACAAAAATAATAAATAATAAATAATTATTAAAAATTAATTTTAGTTAAATGATCATTTATTGTACGAATTAATATAAAAAAAACAACTCTTCGAGTCGGATAAAATTTGATCAAACTAATTACAAACCTTTCACCAAAATATAGTTTCCATGATTGACTAATAAATTCTATAAATCTATTCTTTTCTTGAACATAAAAAATTCGACAATTGCCAAGATATAAAAACTAATTACAGCACTAGGAAAAATTTAAAAATATATATGATGAATATAACACATCATGAGCACTTATCTAATTTATGATCACATTGAATTATTATGAGCTAACATTGTCATGAATTAAATAAATACAAGAGTATGTAACATCACACTTAACACCAATATATATATATATATATATATATAAATAAATAAATAAAGAGGCCTATGAAAATCTGTTTTACAAACACTATATGAACTCATACTTAAAACAAAAACAAATAAAGAATCTGTTTTACAAAACTATAAGAACTGAGTCTTATAAAAAAAGAAATAAAGAATAGAAAAACAAACGTAAAAAAAGTTTATAAAAAGACTAACCATTGTATTGCCGTCGCATATGAACAGGTAGAACCCAACGCTCCTAATCGACGCGTTTTCGAATTTTATAGTTATGTATTTCTATTATAGTTGAATTTTGAATCACTATTAGTACGATATTTATATCGAAGAAATTCATCAATCGAGTGATTTTTAGAAAACTAGCAACGAGTTGAATCGTAATCCAACCAGAATCATCACTAAAAGTTCTTACGATCTGTGATCATTTATCATAACTAAAATGATATTCAATTTATTTTGAATTATAGTGCAACACAACCCCTCCATATTAGACATGAAAATAATATACCTCACAAACATAAAATAAATTGATGAATGATATGAAAAAGAAGGTGTTAGTGTATATTTATATAATAGAATATTGTATTAAAATTAGATATACATGGATACAGCTAATAATTTGAATTAAAAAGTATTAAGACGAGTAAACGTAGGAATGAAAAAGTACAAGGAGGAATAAATATAGGAATAAATTTTTTGGTAATCTCAATTTGTAAAAAATGTTAAGCATGTTGGTTCGAGAATATATGAACGAAGATTCAAACATGAAAACCGGATATTAAGATATTAATGTGTTGAACAAGTCCAGTCATTTATATATTTATCTTTTAACATTGCCAATTTTGATGGATATATTTATCTTTTAACATTGCCAATTTTGATGGTGCCTTAACCATTTTTTACGCCAATAGTGGTGGGATCGATGACATCACCACCTCCACAGCAGGTGAATTTGGATCTGACACCACCATAGACTTCGTGGACAGCTGTGGGGGCACACATAGTGACGCCACATAAAGCTTTTTTGGGACAAAACCTAGCAGTCCTTCCACAAGGGCGAAAATTATTTTTATTAACTATGAAATTATTCTACATAATAAATAAATCTAAATGAATATGGTGATAATTTTTTTAAGTTTATTTAAAACTACAAGTCATTGTTATTGTATGCACCTTATAAATATATAAGATTTTACCTCAACAAAACAAATAAATTAAAATAATTATAATAAATAACGATAATAAATTTTTGATTTAATTTAATGATACTTGATTAATAAGTATGAATGAAAATAAAAAAGAACAAAAAAATTAATTAATAAACTGCATGAATTAAAAAATAAAATAAAATAACTTTGAAAATGGTATTTTAAGCTAAAACTTGATTGACTTGTTACGAGGTTTTTTTTTCTTGCGACAAGAATATCACCAAAACGTAGTTTCCATTGACTGTTGAATTGCTTCTGGTTCGAACCATCAACAAAAAATACAACCATCACCTGAAATATCAAAACCAATTGCAACATTAGATCGTATAGAATTCTGTTAGACATTGCATAAATTTTTAGCAATCTGAAAATAGTCACGAATTGGATAAACACACTTAACCGTACGTAACACAACACCTAACATCAATAGATATATGCCTATGAAATTTTGAGTGACTTAACGAAACATAACACAAAAACAAACATGTTATGAAAAACCTAACCGTTGTATTGTCTTCGCATGTTAATAGGTAGAACCCAACGCTCCCAATCTACGCGTTTTCGAATTTTGTATCCTCGTAGTTCTACTTTCGTTGAATTTTGAATAGCATTTTTGACAATATTTATATCCATGGGATCCACCAATCCAGCTATTATTGGAAAACTAGCAACAAGTTCGATTGGAACCCAACAAAAACTATCCATATAGCTTCGTAAGTACATATCTTTGATCATATTATCATAAGAAAAGTAGTATTCCATTTTAATTTGAATTTTAGTGTAACGTGGATCCTCCATAGCAGACATGAAAATATGATATACTTCACTCTAATTCGCTAGAGAAAATAGATAAATGAATGATATGAGTTAGAGAAGGTGTTAGTTTATATTTATATAATAAAATCTTGTATTAAGATAAGATATTTATAGATGATAGTGTTAATAATAGATTGAGTTAATAATTTGAATCGAAAAGATAGAAGGAAAACTAAATATAGGAACAAACAAATATAAAATCTTAACTAACCGTTTAAGGGATAAAAGATACATTGAAATAAATATAAAAATAAATAAATATAAAACCTTAAATAACTGTTTTAAGGATAAAAGATATAGAATCAATAATTTGAATAAAAAAAATAAATATTTTTTTACTTACGTCCGAGAAGATAATGTTGCCGACCCACCCTGAACTTACACAGACAGTCTCAGTCGTATAATATTTTTCGTTCTTCTGCCGGGCACCTCTTATCTTCCGGAGATAACAATGAGTAGGTAATTACTATTCGTAACCTAATTTTGAATTTGAAGTAATTAATATTATATGAGCCTTAGTTTGTTTACCGATATCACTGTATTGTTAGATTTAGGTTTATCCGGATGAAATCGAGAGAGACCAATCACAGATTTAGGTTTATCCGGATGAAATCGAGAGATACCAATCACTGTCGTCATCGTCAAGGTAGCAGATATCTCTTTGGTGTAGCCAATCTTTGTTGTTCAAGTAACCTTTCTTGATTTGCTGACCTCTAATCCAAAACTAACTAGGTCCCGAATGGATTTCTTCGGCCCAAATTTGTGAGCTAATTAGTTTATGAGAGGGACATCAAAGCCGGCTCTGTTCGCCTTACTGTTTGATCGTGGTGGAGTTATTCACGTCGACAAAGCTGACCATGTTCACCCTAAAAGGTTTACATTCTAGTCGAGAATTTAGTTGTACTTAACAGTTTTTAGTCGTTACCATTCATACAAGTGTTCACCATTTGCCTTTTTAGATGCTCAAGGGATGACTAACTGCGACCAGACATGTCTCTACAAAAAAAATTCACGTAGATTTGCGGTAGTTAGATTGCAGTTCTGATTTAGGAAGTCATTTGTAGGATTAATTATGTTAGAAAGTCCCGGTTAGATAAAAACTGGTAGGAGCACTTGTTATAGCAGCACTAGAAAGCAAGACCATTTTTCAAGGCTATTTTATCGATTGAGAACGGATTAAGCAATTGAGTCCTAACACTATTTTCTTCTTTGGCCTATTTTATAAGAAAAAGCTTCTGAGTTTGGACACCTTGTGGTTGGTGTTGTCACAGTCTTGTTCTCTTACAATAGTCTCTCTTGCATTGCAGGTTGTGGGCCAATTGCTATGGACGTATAGCTATTAAACAAATAGTATCAGTGCATTTTTTTATACGAAGGAGGAGTCTCTTTTAAAGGTTCAACTACAATATCTTATTCTTTTCATCTTCTGTGTTTACTTTATACAAAAGTCTTTTATTTTTGACATTCTAGATGCATCACATGTTATACTACATGTTTTCTACCTGTCTGTCTTGCAGATTTTTTTGGTGTCGGAGTCAGGAGTCGTACTTAATAAACTGGAACTTTTGTATGCAAACCAACATAGTTTGGTTTAAAGATCTCATTCATCTTCTAAAGCCACACCGATGTCTACTTGTCGGAAAACTAGGTAATATAACATCTTAAATTGTGGTCCAAATGGGATTCCAAGATGTTTTATAGTCTGATTTAAAACCAGAATGATACCTAGGATACAAATTGACATGTCAAATTCAGCAATATAGTTACCAAAACTTTACAATTCAACTAGGAACTCTAACTCAAATAAAAATCACAAAATAATTGTTAATACGGGTTATAAAAACGTCCATTTTGAGTAGTGTAAGCAAGAGCAAAGAGGATCTAGAGCCTACGAATTCCCCGGAAACGCCAATGACAAAACCTTAAGAAGCAGAAAAAAGTAATAAAGTACCAAAAAAAAGTCATGAAAATACACATGCAACTTTATACTTGTTTGTGGATATGTTTATGTTTTTTATTTTTAGTAGAAACATCAGAAATTATTTTTACACATGCCAAAGTTTTGCCTTTACCACCACCACCACCATATGCCAGAGTTTCCACCACCACCACCACATGCCAGAGTTTTGCCTCCACCACCACCACCGTCACGTGCCAGGGTTTTGCCTCCACCACCACATGTTGGAGCTCCTCCATCACTACCACCAATGGCTGCTCTACCACCTCCCCTGTTACACATTTTAAGAGAAAGAGTCACCCCACCACCAACAACAACAACAACACGGTTACTAAACGGAGCAATGCCGCCTCTACCACTCCGTCTCTACCACCAATATCATTCCAAAACAGATCCACTGCGGTCCTGTTAGGACAATAAATAATTAAGCTTAAAAATATTAATTAATTAATTTAGTTAAAATATTTTAATAATATATTAATGTATTTTTGAATAATATATATTATTCAATTAAGAATTTATTATTCAATTGAAAATATTATTTAATTGAGAATATATTATTTAATTGATAATATATTATTCAATTTAGGAAAAATATGTTTAGATTTGATTTTATATTTTGAGGAGTATTATATTAGTAAAATATATTATTCTGTCATTTAAAATATTATAATATATTTATACTTATATATATATATAAGATGTACTAAAAAAAGATTAAGAAAAATAAAAATAAAAATACTTTTGTTCTCTCCCATATTTTTCTTTCTCCAAAAATATCCCATTAAAATCTACAATTGGTATCAGAGCTCTGTTCGATCAAGATGAACAACTCGATTCCTATCTCTTTTGTTCCTCAATTAACAAAAGAAAATTATAATAAATGGAGTACTCGGATGAAGGCTCTACTAGGATCTCAAGAAGAATGAGAAATTGTTGAAAAAGGCTACAATGAAGTAAAAGATGTTGAAGAAGAAAAATTAACACCAACACAAAAAGAAGATCCAAGAAAATCAAGAAAGAAAGATAAAAAAGCATTGTTTTGGATATATCAAGGACTCCAATCATATGAAGCAGCTTGGGAAAAAATTGCTTGTGCCACTTCAGCAAAACAAGCATGGGAAATTTTGGAGAAATCATTCAAAGGAGATGAAAAGGTAAAAAGAATTCGATTACAAACTCTTAGAGGAGAATTTGAAAGTTTAAAAAAAACAGCGTCTGAACCCGTTTCTGATTATTGTTCACGGGTATTGTCCATTGTGAACCAATTACAAATAAATGGGGAAATATTGGATGATATCCGTGTAATTGAAAAAATTCTACGCTCTTTGGATTCAAGATTTGACTATATTGTGGTTGCTATTGAAGAATCTAAGGATTTAAACATCATGACGATTGATGAATTAACGGGCTCATTGAAAGCTCATGAAGAAAGATTAAATAAGAAAAAGAAGGAAGTACCGTTAGATCAAGCACTACAGTCAAACTTGTCTATAAGTGAGAAGAAAGAATATTGTACAAATCAGAGGGAAAAAGATTATGGCCATCCTTCAAGAGAATGGAAAAGAACAAACAAAAACCAGAATTTTAGAAGCTCACAAAGAGGACACGGAAATCAAAGAGGAAGAGACTTCAATACTTATGGAAGGGGTCATTATGACAATCAATGGAAAAAAACAAACCAAAATCAGAACTTTAGAGGTTCACAAAGAGGACGTGGACGTGGAAATCAAAGAGGAACAAGTCGTGGTTATATTGAGTGTTTTTATTGTCACAAGCCTGGTCATATGGAAAGCGATTGTTGGCACAAGGAAAAAGAAAAAAACGAAGCTAATATGGTGAAAAATAGTCAAGAAACTTTATTGCTTGTGACTCATGGTGGAGAGACTGATGATTTCTGGTACATAGACAGTGGTGCTAGCAAACATATGACAGGTAACAAAAACTTATTTTCAAAATTATTTGAAGTTGATTGTGGAGAAGTAAAAGTAGGAGATGGAAAATCTTACAAAATCAAAGGTGTTGGAGAATTAGAATTTAAGACAAAGCAAGGGAAGATTGAGAAAATGTCTGATGTTTATTTTGTTCCTGGACTTAAAAATAATTTGCTTAGCGTTGGACATCTACTGAAGAAGGAGTATGATATTCACTTTCGTGACATGGCATGTTACTTATCATTGAATAATCAAGTTGTTGCTAAAGTTGGAGTAGCACAAAATAATATTTTCTCACTCACTCTTCAAAATCAGAATATGTCTTGCTTGATTAGTTCTCATGAAGCAGTTGCAAAATTATGACATGATCGGTTTGGACATTTGAATTATAGAAATTTGGAGATGCTTTCAAGAAAGATGATGGTCACCGGTTTACCAAATATTAGTCGTCTTGATGAAGTATGTGAAACTTGTCAGTTTGGAAAGCAACATAAAATTTTGTTTCCGTCTAAATCATCGTGGAAAGCAAAGAGACCACTGTAACTTATTCATTCAGATCTTTGTGGTCCAATGACAGTTCCATCTTTCGGAGGTAATCGTTATTTTATAACTTTTATTGATGATTACTCACGAAAAGTTTGGGTTTATTGTGTTAGAGAAAAATCAGAGGCATTTCAAAAATTCAAAGATTTTAAAACAGAAGTAGAGAACTTTACTGGATTACAAATCAACACCTTACGGACAGATCGTGGAGGTGAGTATTTTTCAAAAGAATTTGAGAAATATTGCAGAGACAGTGGCATTCGGCATGAGATGACAGTTCGCTATACGCCTCAGCAAAATGGTGTTCTGAAAGAAAGAACAGAACAATAATGGAGATGGCTAGATGTCTTCTTAAGAAGAAGATGTTATCAAGAGTTTTTTGGGCTGAAGCTGTTGCCTGCGCTGTTTATCTTATTAACAGATCACCACCAACAAGCTTGGAGAATTGCACGCCATATGGGATGTGGTATGGTAGAAAGCCTAATGTTCATCATCTAAGAATATTTGGGAGTGTTGCATACTCTCATATTCCAGATGTAATGAGAAGCAAGTTAGATGACAAGTCTAAAAAATGCATCTTCATTGGTTATAGTGAAAGAAGTAAGGCATACAAGCTATATAATCCGGTAACAAAAAAGATTGTGATAAGTCGAGATGTTTGGTTTGATGAAAATTCGTTTTTTGAGGAGATGACAGCTGAGAAAGAACCTTTACAAATTTTTCCACTTGAACTTGAAGAAAAAGAAGAGGCAGATTTTGAAAGTGCTGAAAATAATACTCCAACAGGAAGCCCTCCTACTTCCAAATTTTTCATCAAGTTCTTCATCTAGTCCGGTCAGAAAAATGAGAAGTATTCAGGAACTATATGATGTAACTGATGAAATCGTGGAACACGATGCTGTATTTTTTGCTTTCTTTGCAGGAGAAGATCCAATTTCGTTTGATGATGCATATCAAGAAAAAGTATGGAGGAAAGCCATGAACGAAGAGATTGTCTCAATTGAAAATAATGATACATGGGAGCTTACAGATTTACCGCCGCACAAGAGTTCTATTGGGGTCAAATGGGTTTACAAGACAAAGATGAATCCAAATGGTTCCATTAATAAATACAAGGCGAGGCTAGTTGCAAAAGGATACAAACAAAAAGAAGGAGAAGATTTTACAGAGGTATTTGCTCCCGTTTCTAGACTTGAAACAGTTCAGTTACTCATATCTCTTGCTGCTCAAAATAATTGGAAGATGTTTCAAATGGATGTAAAGTCTGCATTCTTGAATGGTGTTCTCAAAGAAGAAGTCTATGTTGATCAACCACCTGGGTTTATTAAGAAAGGAGAAGAAGAAAAAGTTTACAAGCTAAAGAAAGCATTGTATGGGTTGAAACAATCACCCCGAGCCTGGTACAGCCGTATCAATTCTTATTTTGAAAAATATGGATTTAAAAAACGTCCATATGAACATACTCTCTACATCAAAATGGATTCCCAAGGAAGATTTATGGTGGTTAGTCTCTATGTCGACGATCTTGTTTTCACAGGAAACAATTTAAAAATGTTGGAAGAATTTAAACAGTCAATGATGGCAGAATTTGAGATGACAGATTTAGGAGAACTTCATCATTTTCTTGGCAAGAAATCCATCAATCTGAGAAAGGAATTTTTATTTCACAAGAGAACTATGCAAAAGAAATTTTGAAAAAATTTAAGATGGAAGCTGCTAATCCAGTCACTACTCCATGCATCACAGGTCTGAAGTTATCTAAAAAAGGTGAAGGAAAACTTATTAATTCAACCATGTTCCGAAGTCTGGTTGGAAATCTGATGTATCTAACTTCGACAAGGCTTGGCATTGTGTATGCTGTTAGTTTGATAAGTAGATTCATGGACAAACCTTATTCTAACCATTGGGAGGCTGCCAAAAGAATATTGCGATATGTGAAGGGAACCATTGACTATGGAATTTTTTATGAAGCTAATACCGAAGTGAATCTCATTGGTTATACAGATAGTGATTTAGCAGGAAACATTGATGATAGCAAAAGCACTTATGTGTATGTGTTTCACCTTGGTAGCGGTGCAGTTTCATGGAGCTCAAAGAAACAATCAGTTGTGGCACTTTCGACTACAGAAGCATAATATATTGCCGCATCTTATGCAGGATGTCAATTGATTTGGTTGCGCGGAATTTTAGAAAGTCTAAAAAGAAAACAGGTCAAGTCAATCATTTTATTTTGTGACAATAATTCTACTATTTCAGTCACAAAGGATCCAGTTCTTCATGGAAGAACAAAACACATCCGGATTCGATATCATTTTCTGAGGGAGCTCGTGAATAATAGTGATGTTCAAGTTAACTATTGCAAGACTGAAGATCAAATGGCTGATATCTTCACAAAGCCACAAAGTGCACAAGTCTTCAAAAGGAATGTTGAAAGTTTGGGAATCAAGAGCAAGCTTAATTTAAGGGAGGCACTGTTAGCATAATAATTAATTAAGCTTGAAAATATTAATTAATTAATTTAGTTAAAATATTTTAATAATATATTAATGTATTTTTGAATAATATATATTATTCAATTAAGAATATATTATTCAATTGAAAATATTATTCAATTGAGAATATATTATTTAATTTATAATATATTATTCAATTTAGGAAAAATATGTTTAGATTTGATTTTATATTTTAAAGAGTATTATATTAGTAAAATATATTATTCCGTCATTTAAAATAGTATAATATATTTATACTAATATATATAAGAGATGTACTAAACAAAAGAACAAAAGAGATTAAGAAAAATAAAAATACTTTTGTTCTCTCCCATATTTTTCTTTCTCCAAAAATATCCCATTAAAATCTACAGGTCCACCACCTCTTCCAGGGGTAGAAAGATGCTTGCAACCCAAGAAAGCTACTACAAACTCACTGATAAGTTGTGAAAACCTTACCGATCATCATCATCCCTCTGCCCTAAACTTGTACTTCTAACCACAAACTAAACTTGTACTTCTAACCACAAACTAACGGCCACTGAACTATACTTGTACTTCTAACCACAAACTAAACTTGTACTTCTAATCACAAACTAACGGCCACTCAACTATACTCCTCTAAACTATCATTTTCTGGAACAATATACATTACAATAAAAGCAAGATTTGTTTTCAACGCTAATCTATCTCTAATCAAAACTTCATCAACAAGATAACCAACCTGCAAGACCACTATCCTTAGGGACCTCAAAACTTAAAATCTTACCTCTGCAAAGTCGTGCCTCCATTGATTTGGTCGTGCCTAATATCAACAACTTTGATGCCGATCATGTTGTACCGGCATCAATACTTGCAAACATATGAATTTGATATATGTTTAAGCTAAAACCCTGTCAAATCACCGTTGTTTGACCTATATTGCATTCGTTCCACTAATTTTTATTCGTCCTCTAAACGAGTCATTGATGTTTTAAATCGTTACATTTTTGCCATGGGCGCGTGCAAATTTACAAAAAGCGGACACCTCTGGTTACTAGTTTTACCTTTTTATTTTAACTTTTACTATTTATATTTTTACCATAAATATTATTAATTTATACATTTTAACTAACCGGGCCCATTTAATAAATATGACCTGACCCGTTTATTATTTAGACCCACTTAATTAACCCGTTTAAATTATCGGCCCATATTACCATTTCATTAAATGACTGAACTTTGAAAAAAGAAATCCTTTATGAGTGTTGATCAGCTCTAACCAACTGGGCCGTAAAACACGTAAAGTCTTTATCATCACCTTGTTTACCTTGTACCACCACCTTCTTCCTTTAGATCTGTAAGCAAACCAATGAACACTAGACATTTGCACCCTAAATAAAATCTTTTGTTTAGGGATTAAATTTTATCCCTATAATTTTTTAGATTTACATTTTCAAGTTTGAGATTTTCGTTCCGGTTTTACGATGTAAACTAAGATTTTTTTTATTTTTTTTAAACCAAGATCTTTGATTAATATTGAAATTAGAAACATCAACTAGATAACAAAACCACAAAAAAGAAAACAACCCATCGATTTTTAAGTTCGAATGAAATTTAAAATGAGAAACCTAAATCCCCAAATTCCAAACCTAAGAGCTTGTAAACTTGTTCCTTCCAATACAGCATGTTTAGTTAATTCATCGGTTTTTTTGGTAGCTTCTTGCCGGCCTTCGGTTTCTTTTCGGCTTCTACAACGGTTAACAGAGATTTTTCGATAACCTTCTTCTCAGCCGGCTTCTTTTCTGCTTTGGGTGCCATTGTTGATTTTGATTTGGAAATGAGTTCTCCAGAGAGAGAGATTAATTTGAGAAGAGAGACAATTTCCTGATTTTTCATGTAAACTAGGGATTATCTGTAAGTTGATTTTCCTCTGATTTATTAAATTGGCTAACTATATAAATTGGCTTGGTTAAAAATATAAATGGGCTGATTAAATTATATTAAAGGTAAAAGTATAAAAGTAAATAAGTTAAATTTAAAAGTAAAAGTAAAAAAGTAAAAATGAATGGTAAAAAGTAAAAAATATCAAATGAGAGGTATTTTCGGTGCAAAGTAATGAGGGACCGTAATTGTAACAAAACGTAGTATTTTTGGGTGACACGTGTTAGTTTTCTGTGAATTTGCACGCGCTAGTGGAAAAATACAACTATTTGAAACACCAATGAATCGTTTTGGGGACGAAGGAAAGTTAGTGACACGAATGCAACAGGTGTCAAACACTGGTGACTTGACAGGGTTTTAAGCCTACATGTTTATATTGTCAAAATAACTATTATAACTAAGCTAGTTATTTGTTGAGAGATGGCTAAGGGAAAATGGTAACTGCTCCAAGAACATCACATCTTCATTCTTTCTCTTCTGATGATTAACTCAATCATCAATCTTCAATCCATGGAAGAATTTCCGTTCTTCACGCTCAAGATCCTGTTAATTCTTAGCAATAACCAAGGAAACAATTCATTGATTTATTCAAGACTGAAAAATACTCTGGTTCTCTAGTTCCAGAATTTATCAAAAAAACAGAGAACCACTTCTATGTTCAATACGCTGGGGAAGTTAAAGAAAAATTGATGCAACAATAAAAAATAACTTTGATAGGTAAGTTTAGCAATGACAACCCTAAGAAACTGAAGTTAGACAGTTTCTTGGCTACTTTGAAATTCAAGGGAGTCTTCAGTTATGAGGTCTGGGACTCACATCAAATTTTCTTTGAATTCAAGTTAAAGGAAGACGTTACTAAGATATGGTCAAAGAACTTGTGGAAGTTTTATGATTCTGTTATGTGAATACAGAAATGGAATCAGGATTTCAATAAGAAGTATGAAAATCCTACTGTGTTAACCTGGGTTCGTTTTGAAAATCTCCTAGAAAGTCTTTATGATATCAGTTTAGTGAATGATATTGCTGGTGCTATAGGACCAGCTTATAGAGTTTTCGTTCCTCAGGAAAATGGAGCATACACCAACGCTTGTTATGCGTAAATAGAGATAGATGTCTCTAAAAATTTGAGAAGAAAACTGTGGATCGGATTCGAGAACAACGATAGATACTGGGTTTCAATCAACTACAAAAACGTACCATCGTATTGAAATTATTGTTATCATATAGGGAATAAGTCCTCTGAATGTAAAAAAGCTCCAAAGAAAGAAGAAGAAACGGTAACAGTGGAGGATAATCGTAAAAAAGATAGTGGAGATGTTAAAGAAGATACGGAACAACAATCGAGGAGGAAAATGGTTCAAGAAATACGCAAATCTTTAAAGTTTATAGGAGGAAGCTTAAGTCGATTATTACTCAAAAAGAACATGAAGATAGAAAGGAGGAAAGTAGTACTCAAAGGAATCAAGACATTCAGACTACGTATCAACAAGTTCAAGTGAAGCAATCTACAACAGCGTGTTGAAAGCAATATTAATCAGTTACATTCACCAGAAAGTAGTAAAGAGATTATTGAAGCTATTGAAAAGATAGATAACGATCATCTGAATGAACATTCTCCTGATCCTAACATTGGTAGATGTTCTCCTTCTCCTACATATTCTCCTCAGCAAAGTTTCAATGAAGTTATATCCTCTAAACTGAAAGTTGCAAAAAGAAAAAGGTCAACAGGAAAACTATCTATCAAGTCTCTTCATTCTAGGGACAGACTATACAAATCCTATTCTGATAATGATCAGAGTTATTAGTTGGAATGCAAGGGGAGTGAATAACAAGCCTACCTTGAGAAGACTCAAGTCTATGGTTAGAACTGAAAGTATTAAGGTACTTGCTATTCAAGAACCCATGTCTAAGCCTGAAAGAATAAAAGAGGTTGCTGATATTCTTGGTTTTTGTGACTGTTATGCTAATATTTCTAATAAGCTTTGGATATTCTGGATGAAGAATATTAATGTTAACATTGTTCTTAACATGGAGGAATGCATTCATATAAAGATTGACTACCCTGGTGTCGATGATAGAATCTATTGTACTTCAGTTTATGCCAAGTGTAATCGTATTCAGAGAATGGATCTTTTGGAATGTCTTATGGCTATTTCTGACACTAATAAAGCTTGGATGTGTGGTTGTGACTTTAACATTATTTCTTCCCATGATGAGCAGCCGGGTTGTGTATCTAACTGTCAGGTCAGCATGAACAATTTTAATGATATTATAAGGGCTTGCAGTCTTAATGATGCTGGTTATAGTGGTTTGAAGTTTACTTGGTCAAGAAGCAACAAGTAGAAAAGGCTCGATTGAGCTTTTGCCAATGATAAGTAGATGCTTACTTGTAATGAAACACATGTTTTTCACATGGTCAGAACGTGTTCTGACCATACTCCCTTATTTATAAATGTAAACTCTTCTAATACTAATACTTCAATTCATAAAAAAAGAATTATAAGTTCTTAAACATGTGGTCTAATGATGATTCTTTCCTAAGTATTGTTAAGTAGGATTGGAAGCAGCCGATTTGTGGTAATCCTAAAAATACTTTTTGGTACAAATTGAGAAGACTTAAAGGCTGTCTAAAGACTTGGAATAAGGAGAGGTTTGGGAATGTATTTGACAATGTTAAAAAATTGAAAGTAAAGTCAAAGAAATGGAGATCGTTCATTATGCTGTTAATGACCAGTGCTCTAAAGTGAATTTAGCTAAGGCTAACAGTCTGCACTTACAAGCTCTTAGGAATGAAGAATCTTTCTGGAGACAAAAATGTTTTCTTAGTTGGTTAAAGGAGGTTAATGGCAGCTCGAAGCTCTTCTACAGTTACGTTGCTAAGAAAATAAAAAAGAATGAAATTAAGAGTATATAAGAGGGTGATACCTAGATTCTCAAGAATGATGAGATTGGAAATTCAGCTGCTGCTTACTTCAAAAAAATCCTCATGTCCGACCCTTATATCAATGGTGATGATGAGAAAGAGATGCTGCATGACAAGAACTTTGAATATATTCCATCTATTGTTACAGATAATGACAATAAAGAACTGCTTATAAGATCTACTGAAGATGAAATTTGGGGTATAATCAGTAATATGAAAAGTGATAGTGCACCGGGTATTGATGGTTTCAATCTCTTCTTCTTTAAGCATTGTTGGTATATTATTAAAAATGATTTGTGCAATGATTTTAATTCTTATCTTCATGGTGGCTTTATCCCAACAGGGTTATTTACAACTGGTATTTGTTTAGTTTCTAAGAACAACAACCCTACTTGGTGGAGTAATTACAGGCCTATTGGGCCATGTACCCTTGTTAACAAAATATTTTCTGTTCTTAATAACCAGAGGCTTTCTAACATTTTTCCTAAGATTGTGTCTTCTATACAGATTTCGTTTTTGAAGGTATGGTTAATCCATGATAATATCTTAATGGCAAAGGAGTTAATGCATGATATCAACAAGAAGCCTAAAACTCGTAATATCATGATACAATTAGATTTGTCGAAAGCATTCGACATAATTTCTCACTCTTTTATTTTTAGGTTCTTCATTCATTTGGTTTTAATCCTAGATTTCATAGTATAATTAGGAAAATTATAACTAATGTTCATGTATCTTTACTTATTAATGGAGAAACTTTTAATTACTTTCACATAACGAGAGGATTAAGACAGGGAGATCCTATCTCTCATAGTCCTTTTATCCTTGGTGAAGAATTCCTCACTAGAGGAATGAACAATCTATTTAGTAGTCACCCTAAAATGCAATATGGTACAAGAACTAAGTACATAATTCCTTGTATTATTTTTGCTGACGATATTCTAGTTTTCACTAAAAGTATTGCTACATCTATTGACAAACTGAGCAGTTTTTTGGATACTTACCAAATAATTTCAGGTCAAGCCATAAACAAAAGCAAAACCAAGCTGATTATTTCATCTAAGTCTCACTTTTCAAAGATTCAAAGCCTTAAGCTACAAACGGGTTTTGAAGTGGACTTTATGCTTATTTCTCATTTGGGAGTTACTGTCTCAAACAATAATAAAAATAATGTTTTCAACCCTATTCTAAACAAGATAAATGATAGAATTACAGAATGGGATAGTAAGTTGCTCTCATATGGTGGCAGGTTATCACTTAAAACTAATGTTCTTCTTCCCATTACTTATCATTGGATGCAATGTTGTGAAATACCTTAGAACATTATCAAAAAAATTGAAAGTATTTTAAATAGATTTCTTTGGAGAACAAAGTACAATATAAAAGCTATACACTGGTCTACTTGGTCCTTCATTTGTAATCCTTTTGGAGAAGGAGGACTGAATATAAGAAAACTTGATGATATTCAGAACTCCTTCTCTCAAAAGCTATGGTTTAAGTTTAGAAAAAATAGTTGTTTGTGGTCTAACATTATGAATGATATATACTGTCATGATGTTCATCCTTTGTATGTAAATAACAGAAAAGGCTCATTAGTATGGAACAGGTTGTGTAGCATTAGAGAGCAAGCTGATAAGAACATTACCTGGGTCATTGGCAGCGGAGAAATTTATTTTTGGAAAGACTCTTCGCATAATCTATCGTAATAGCCATTGAAAACAACATCAGCTGGTATCTTGACGCAAAAGTTAAATATTTTTGGCGGAATAATGCTTGGTGTCTAAATGAAATGCAGGATAACTTATCTAAATGATAAACAAGCTTAAAGTTACTAACAAGGAGGACATCATATGCTGGAAGCTATCTAAAGACAGAAACTTCAACTTGAAGAAAACTCGGGAAAATCTAAGAATCAAACACACTTTCTCTAACTTGTTCATGGAGATTTGGCACTCTAACATCCCAAGGAAGTTCTCTTTTATAACTTGGATACTTATTCATAAATTTATTTCTCTTGGTTCTATTATGATGAAGAAACATCTTAGTCTTGCTTCTAAGTGCATGCTTTATGATAATTATGAAGATAAAAACCACTTATTTGTTAGTTGTTCATTTGCCTGGAAAATTGGAACTAGTTTGCTGTGATTTTCAAAATCAAAATTAATCGTTATATGGTTCTTACTCATTTGCTTAGATGCTGGCTTTGGTTTTCAAAGAAAAAAATTCACATCACACATTTAGTCCCTCAAGCTATTTGCTCGATTATTTGGAAAGCAAGAAATGTTATCAAACATAAAGGGATTCAGTTCACTGTTATCAAAGCTATTGACCTCATTATAAGCATTATCAAAAGAATGGATGTTTCTACTAAACTTAATCATAAGCACTGGTATTTGTCTTTTAACGCAGGTATTACACTAGGCTGTTGTTCTATCGAAAATTATAAAAAGCCAATATATTTGCGATGGCTTCCTCCTACGAAGTATCGTCTCAAAATGAATGTTGATGGATTGTGTACTGCTAATGGTGAAGCTGGAGCTGGTATTCTGATCAGGAACAACACTGGTGACATAGTTCAAGCCACTGGAAAATTGTTTGGAAAATCTACTCTTCTTCTTGCTGAAACAAAAGCATTGCTCGAAGGATTAATCCGTTGCTACAAAAACAATTGGACTCACATCGACATTGAATCAGATTCACTTGTTCTAATAAACCAGCTAACAAGAACTAGTGGCAAAGGTGGGAGAGTTGTAGCATGAGCTGTTGATTCAAGCTTGAAGATAGAAAATTGATGGATTCTGGCTGATTCTACTTTTCAAAGATGGTCTTCTAATTTTTAAGTTGTAATGGAGGGAAATTTTGCCTCCATTTTCAATTCAATATTTGGAATTAGGGATAAAATATCTTTTGATCCCTAGAATAATGTAACTTTCAATTATTCATGAATATAGTTTCCTTTTGATTAAAAAAAAGCTAGTTATTTGTTATTTTATTTTAGTGGAAGAGGAAAAGAACGAGAATTTATTCAAATTGATTTTCAAATCAAAATTTTCATAAATATCTATTCTTTTACTTTAATAGTTGGTAAATAAATATTTACAAATAATAAGTATTTATATTATAAAATATTATATAGTGTATCTGTATATTTGTTGTTTTACATTAACGGTTGAAAAATAAATATTTATAAATAATAAATAGTTTATTATAAAATATTATATAGTATATATGTTGGGGTTGTTCGTAGGTATTTCGGTTTTCCACGTCGACGAGTTTGGGTTCAGTATGTAGGGTTCTTTAAAAGACAAGGCTATTTTGAGACCTTTTTTGTTATAATGAGAACTTTTTATAATGAGATCTCTTTTGGCTATAATAATACCCCAAAATGATCGAAATATCCTTGATATAAAAGATTTATTTCAGCCTTAACTACATTATTTCTCTCTTCTTTACACAAAAGTTTCAAACTCGGCAAAAACAAAACTCAAGATTTCTCAAATCCGAACTCATAAACACGTTAAGGTATGAATCATATGCTTATTGATGTAATTTTTATGCAATTTAGTTAGGTATTTTAAGTGATATTTAGAGTTATATATTCTGTCAAAAAACTCGAATTTTCATCTAAATGTTGTTGTGTTTTTAGAAAGTTAGTGATAGGTATGTGTTAGTCTAGTGATTGTTGACGTTTTGGTATGTAGTTTGTTGAATTTGAGTTAGTTTGCAGCGATTAGGGTTCTTGAGTTTGAAGGATTGGGGTTTTCTGTCTCGGCGCGATTCGCGAGCAACCCTTGCCCAATTTTGGGAAAATCGCGAGTACAATATTCGCAATTTGCCTAAGATTGGGCAGGGGTTGTTCAAAGTTTTTCTTATAAAATAGCGAACATCCCATGTCCAATTTTGGGCAAATTACGAATATTGTACTCGCGATTTGCCAAAATTGGGCAGGGACTGCTCGTAATTTTCCCTCTTTTATTTAATTAAGCATTTTCGAACCCAAATCGACTTGCACATTTATCTCCCTAGTTTTTGTCTTGCATTTAAATATATAATAATGTGTTGTTTTCAATTTCAGCATGCCTCGCAAACTGCCGAGCGACCCGCAATGGATAATACGCCTCAACTATGTCAAACGCCTTTATCTTAGGGTCTATCCAGGCCACGATGCAGAAAGAGAAATGATCGTGTATATGGCCGTAAGGCATGAACCAGACCTACATCATAATTAAAGAATGACTGATCAACTCTAAGTAATAATAATAAAATTACTAATAAACGAAAAAAATCCTCGTAACTTGCATTGTGCTCCCTCAATGAAGACACTAAATGAAGTATGTTGTTACTTGTCTTATCATATGTGCGATAAGGTGGAGGTACGTATCTGCACATAGTAGGCCTACAAGGCTCATAGAGAGTGTTGACCGTAATAAAAAGAGGGGGGGGGATGATCGTATATCCACGTCTCCAACATGACAACAAAACTAGTTATCCCTAACGTGATGTGTATAGACAACTTCCCTAGATGGTGATACATCTGAGCTAGTAAATCCTAGCCTCCGTTATATCTAACAGATGTCTTATACCTCTCTACAAACTGCAAGTAATCTAACGATATACTGTTCTCCGTCTTGTTCGATAAAATACAACAACTTAATATGTGGAGCAAATAACCCCTAGTGACATATTCTACCATAGCATCACACATAGTGTCATCCATCATATAGGGATGGATGTACTGCTCATGTAAAAACTGTAATCGCACAAATCTAGAACTACCCCTTGGTTCACGCCTTACGGGCATATACGCGATCATTTCCCTTTCTTCGTCGTCGCCTGGGTATATTCAGGATATACCACCGGAGCTGCGACGTATTTTACCAGCAGATGAGAGGAGGCGTGTCAACACGCGCTACTTGTGGGATGAGGCTACATAGAGCTCATGGAAATCGTACGTCGTTTATCCAAGGATTCATGGTGACACATATGTTATAGGCGGTCCTAGTACGTCTTCTCTGTACGAGGTATGGATCCAGAACCACCTATGGTACATCCTGATTCATCCTACGTGCGAGTCATCCAATAAAATTTTGCTTGTTTTATTTAATTAAGCATTTTCGACCTCAGATCGACTTGCACATTCATCTTGCATTTAAACATATAATAATGTGTTGTTCTCAATTTTAGCATGCCTCGCAAACAGGAAACTCATGTTCGTCAGTCAGGATCAGACAATGATACGGAGGAGCATGAGGTTGTTTCATGGTCACGGTCAGTTAGGCGTAGGCCTCGCACCGCCACTCCTGCGCCTACTGCATCCCTTGTGCTTGGGAGTCTGGAACAGCAGTTCCGGAGAGTTAATCACCACGTGTCGGCTCTTTATTCGGACTACAGACTATACAAAGCATACAACGTGTTTATAGGAGACGTAAGTTATGATTTGTTTAACGTGCAGTGAATGCTATTTTATATAATGTTTAACTTACTGAAATATTGTGTAGGTTCGTCGACCCTCGCGGTGCTACGCAATGTACGGTACCCATCGTCTATCGGATCTTATCGGGCAGGGCAGGGTGAGACAACAGGTTACGATGTCTTGCTTCGCTTCCCTCATTGGTGTCTTGGAGCGTTGGAGTACCAATGTGCACCTGGTAGATGCGTTTATCGAGAGGTGGCATTCGAAGACCAACAACTTCCATTTCTCGTTCAGTGAGATGACGGTGACGTTAGAAAACTTCCATGCTGTCACTGGTCTTCCGGTCATAGGTGATGATTTTGTGATTCAGTCTTTTCCTAGTGATGGACAGGGTTTAGCATGGTATTCTTGTTCACTAGGTATACCGGTGGATGCTCTTAGGACGGAGGTAGCGAACAGCAAGGGGGGTAGTTCCAGATCTGTGCGGTTACAGTTTTTACGTGAGCAGTACATCCAACCTTATATGATAGATGACAATATGTCTAATGCTATGGTAGAATGTGTCATTAGGGGTTATTTGATCCAGATGTTAGGTTGTTGTATTCTGTCGAACAAGACGGGGAACAATATATCGTTATATTACTTGTAGTTTGTAGAGCGGTATAGGACATCTTTTAGATATAACTGGGCCCAACATTTATTAGCTCATATGTATCACCATCTAGGGAAGTCGTCCATACACAATACGTTAGGGATAGCTGGTTTTGTTGCCATGTTGGAGACGTGGATATACGATCATTTCCCCCCCCCCCTTTTTACTACAGTAAACACTCTCTACGAGCCTTGTGTTCCTACTATGTGCAGATACGTACCTCCACCTTATCGTATGGATGATGAGACACACATCAACATCTGCCATTTATTGTCTTCATTGAGGGAGCACAATGTAAGTTACGATGATATTATTTTGTTTATGAGTCATTCTTTTATTTTAACTTAGCGTTGATTAGTCATTCTTTAATTATGATGTAGGTCTGGTTCATGCCTTATGGGCATATACACGATCATCTCTCTTTCTGCGCCGTGGCCTGGATAGACCCTACGTTGAAGGCATTTGACATAGTTGAGTCGTATTATCCATTGCGGGTCGGTCGGCAGTTTGGGCATATTTAGGATATATCACAAGAGTTGCGACCTGTTTTACCAGCAGATGGGAGGAGACGTGTCAACACGTGTTACTTGTGGGAGGAGGCTACATGGAGCTTATGGCAGTCGCACGTTATTTATCCGAGGATTCAGGGTGACATATATGTTGTAGGCGGTCCTAGTACGTCCTCTCTGTACGATGTATGGATCCAGAACCACCTATGGTACACCCTGATTTATCCTACGTGCGAGTCATCCCGTGCACATATTCCAGAGACCCCGAGAGCGATAACTTTGGAGGCACGACTTTTTGACTTGGTTGATTATGTGATTGGTGGATATTCTAGAGCGGACGAAATTACTATGGTTACGGTGCAATGCATGAACATTTTTCCAAAATTTCTCAAACGTGCATAGACTACTATCGATTGCCCGCTTGAGGCTCGAGTGAGCACTCTCCGCCCTATAACGTAAGATAAAATAAATTAAAAGTCTAACACTTAATAATAAAAAATAATGTATGGAGATGGTAATATATCTCATCGATTGCTAGTTGGATTGTCCAAATATTTAAATTTATTCGTGTGGATATTGAGAAATTTGTGTCCATAATCGGCTATCCATTGCTTCATCACGTACTCGACAACCATTGGACAAAATGCGTACGTGTGGTGTAACTCAGTAAGGTTTTTGTTATAATCTTCGAGTGTGGCAGAATAGGCAACCCTTTGATAATATTCGACGAACTCATCGGCCATGTCCAAATTCAGTAAAACTTTCTTAGCGTAAGAGTTAATGTTCTTACTGATATGCCAAGTGCATAGCATATGAGTAGCATCCGAAAATATATCATTGATTAGCGTTCATTAAAGCCAACTCTCTATCGATGACAATAATGTTAGGCAATGCACACATGTTGTTCGTCAAAATATTCTTTAGAACTCTCAATCCCCAAGTATAGTTCTCTTGTTTCTAGGAGCTCAAAAAACAAAAGCGACACAAAACGTCTTTTTCGTCGAAGTTTGGCCAACTATTTCTAGCAAAGGAATCTTATACCTTGTAGTCATATACGTGTTATCCATTATAAGAACTTGAGAAAAAGTGCGCATGAAATCGATATTTTTAGGATGTGCAAAAAGCAACTCGAGGATCTCGTCCGTTGCTTTGCAAGTTCGCTCCCAAACATAATAATCGTGTTCTTTTAACTTACAAAACAAGTATTGCATTTGGGTCTTGACCGCTTTATCAACCAAATCATATTTTTGCTGCATGTTGCATATTGTGCGCATGCTAGATACATTTTGCGGGTCTTTAATCTTCAAGCCGCGTTATATCTCTTTTGGTCAACTACCGACTTTTGTTTGACTACGAACAAACACCTCTGCGTCTAATTTTAGTCTAGTGGCTCATGAGTGACCATCCAAGTGCAAAAACGGTTTGTGGTTATGTTTCCCGTTTATCGCTATCAATCAATAATCGGGTAGCTCTAAGACCGGTTTTCCCCTTAAATAGAACGGACACCCGTATTTTTCCGATGCACATTCTTGGCGCTTCTTAACATACCCCAGTTTGGGGTTAGGTGTGTAAACCTCGTGCCTCTCGCACCTAAAATACATCCTAAGAGTTTTCATACTTTTGCTACCGTCATCACCTTTACTACGCAACACAATTAATCATATTTTACGCTTTTGGATTCGACCAATGGGATCAAATTGGGTTTGGTGTACAAGGTGTTCGTACTAAAACTTTTCGTGTAACCGGCTATCGAACATGGCGGTTGGTCCGGTCCCTATAAATGGTTTGTGCCAATTATATAAAAACATTCTTAATTTTAATTAAACCGATCATCCAATAAGCATGCATAAAAAACAAAACTAACAAGTCAATATCTCGAATAGAGAACTCAAGTTTTTTACCAAATTGTGAACATAACATTCGTAACATTGACAAAATTAGGCGTTCAGTACTCCCGATTTTGACAAACCTGCGAATGCTGTATTCGCAATTTTGTCAAAATCCGGAGTACTGAACGCCCAATTTTGACAATGTTGCGAATGAAGTGTTCGCAATTTTTTCAAAATCGGGCGTTCAGCACGCTTGATTTTGACAAACAAAAATGTAGATCTGCGAATTCGAAATTCGCAGTTCGTCCATTTCATAGCGTTGGGAGTGCTATAATCGCACTAAAATTTTAAAAAACTCAAAAAATACCTCCTCTTGGATTTCGAGACGGTCCGTCAAAGGCTCATCATCCTACAACACGAAATCATTGATATTGCAGCTGCAGTCTTCATTTAAATCGCTCAAATCTATGAAATTTTGTGTTTTTTATAAAAAAATTTAGTTAAAGAGAGAAATCTATTAAAAAAATTTAGTTAAAGAGAGAAATCTATAAAAAAAAATTTGGAAAGTAAATTGATCGATTCGCATAAAAAAAAATTGTAATTTTTTAATTTCATTATAACAAAAAAAATCTCAATATAGCCTTACCCTTTCCTAAATTTGTTTTGATAGTGGTATTTGTAATTGGGTTTGTACCGGTTAGCCGCATTTAAGTTTTTACTTTGTCAGTCATAAGTACTTTGTTTTTCTTACCTTCATAATGGTTGTTTGGAGGGAGTACAAAGTTTTGAAATAAGATTACTCTGTCAGTTTTCTAACATAAAAATGTAGTATTTAGTATTTATAAATTATTATATTAATTATTTGATTTAAATTTTACTGATAATAAAAATAAAAAATATTAATTATTATATATTGTTTTCCAATAAAGTAATTTAAAGCTGTTAATACCAAATTTTAAGCATAGTTAATACCGAATTTTAATCTTGAGAATTATTTATTTATAATTTTTAGATAAAATTATAAAAATAAGTTTTTAAAATATCACTCTTAAAAGATGTATTATTTTTTAAAATTTTAATAAAAAATAGTTTCTAAATAATTTTTAAAATTTATTTTTTAAAATTTATTTTTTAAAATTTTATTTTTCTTAACTTAAACATTTAAAAAATCGGTTGAATTTTTTATTTTTTTAACAATTTAACTTCTTAAATCCTTTCAAATAAGGTTTGTATAAAACTTTAAACTTTATTTAATAGTTTTTTTGTTAACAAAACTCACTTTGCTTTTAAAAAAAAATTAATGTCAAATAAAAAGTGTGATGAATAAATTTTCAATTTTTAAATAAAAAAATGGTTCAAAAATTTAGTTTGTTTGAAAAAGCTGAAAATTAAATATTTTGTGGAATGTTTAAGTTAAATAAAACCGACTTTAAAATGATTTTGATTTTTTTTTAAAAAAGTAACACTTATTTCAAAACTAATATTTCAACATATATTAAAATATTGTTTTTGTTTTGATACTTTTATTTAAAATCTAAAAGTATATAATTTTTAAAATATAACATTAATAAATATTATTTAACAATTATAAATTATTTTTATTAATAATAATAATATAATAATTTTATTTTTATTACCATATATATAAATTATTAAATACTGCATATTTATAACGTGGAAATATTGAATATGAAGGAAAGAGTAATCTTGTCGCTCAAAACTTTGTAATCTCTCTTAACCATTTCTAATATAGAAAAGTAGAGATGTGATAAGGGGAACTCCTAGATAGTGCATTGGGAGGGAGCCTTCCTGAAAGATGAGGAGATGGAGGATTTCAGACTTGGTTGCGGTGGAGGTGCCAGAGAAGAAAACATGGCTCTTGACAGGGTTCAGATGGAGGCTCGAGAGGCTAGCGAATTCGTCAAGACCCTCACGGATGAGGTTGACCGATTGGGGGTTGGATCTGTAGAATATCATTAGGTCGTCGGCAAAACATAGGTTGATGATCTTGAGGGACTGGCCATTTAAAATAAAAACCGAACGCTGGGCTTGGATTTTTTCCTGGAGGATACTAGATAAAACCTGCATGACAATGAAAAAAAGTGTATGGGGATAGGGGGTCTCTTTAACGTAGGATCTTTTTCTATATAAAATAGCTCGAGGGATTGCCATTTATACAGACAACAAAAAAGGGGGGTTGTTAATACAATGGATTATCCAACCTATCATTTTAGTTGGAAAGTCCATTGCATAAAGGGCGTCGAGGACGATTTCCCAACGGATATTGTCGAAAGCTTTCATAAGTTCAATCTTAAAGGCACATCTGGGTCCCTTACGGTTATTCTGATAACCATGCATGAGGTCTTGGGGGAGGAGGATGTTATCAGTGATGGAGTGGCTGGGGATAAAAGCAGATTAAGAGGAGTCAATGAGGTAAGTGAGCGATGGTTTTATCATGTTGGCGAGGATTTTAAATATAATCTTGTAGATTACATTGTAGTAAAATATGGGTCTGAAGTCTGAGGGGAAGGAAGGGGAAGCAGTTTTAGGGATGAGGGCAATAAACATTTTATTCCAATGAGGGTTCATTTTCCCATGACGGAAGAAATGCTTGACCCCCGCACAGATCTCACGGCCTACAATTTGCCAACAAGATTTGAAAAAGCTAGCGCTGAACCCGTTAGGGCCAGGGGCTTTGTCATTATTAATATCGAAAATGGATGATTTGATTTCACCATCTAGGTTGGGTTTAACCATGTTGGCTTTATCCGAGGGAAGAGAGAGGCTTTGAGCAGGGATCAGATTCTGTTCAAGCCGGCATACCCCTCATGACTAGGGATGCCAAGCGGGTTGAGGAAGTGGGAGAGAAAGATGGTGGAGATAACCTTTGGATTAGTGCTAGCTAGGTTATCCTGAGTGGTGATAGATATAAGTTTGTTTCGAGCTCTACGAGCTTTGATACTATTGTGGAAGAATTTAGAGTTTTTATCCCCGAGCTTGAGCCAGGTTTCCCTGGATTTTTGCTTCAGAAAAGATTCTTCCGCACGACTATAAAAGATGTAAGACTTGTTGGCTTTCTTCTCTATTGAGAGAAGAGAGAGCTCAGAGGGGTCGGATGCAAGGTTTTGATGGGCGCGGGAAAGAGCCTTTTGAGCTTCATCTACCCTATGGATGATGTTACTAAAATCTCTCCTTTTAAGAGCTTCAAGGGAGGAGGCTAGACGGGACAGCTTAATGACAATGGAATTCATAGGATTCTTGTGGCCAAGCAAACCCCAGCTACTAGAGACAATGTCAGAGAAACTGGGGTGGAGATGCCCCATATTAAAGTATTTGAAGGGCTTGGTAGAGGGGGTTAAAGGGTGTGGTGAGGTAAAGGATTATAGAGGTGTGGTCGGAGGCTACGGGGGAGGTCAAAATGGGCATAAGAGTTGGGGAAGTGGTCGTCCCATAGGTCATTTACCATGGCTCTATCTATCTTAGAGAAGATTAGATTGTCGAGGCGATGGTTGAGCTAGGAAAATTGAAAACTGGAAGACCGAAGGTCTTCAAGATTACTATTTTGGCAGTATCATTGAAATCAATGATAACATTATTCCAACGAGGGTCGGGGCTAATGCGCTCATGGGGATTTCGAATTGCGTTGAAGTCCCCAAGGACAGTCCAGAGGAGAGCGACATAGGATTGAGATAGGGAGCTTAAGTCTCTCCAAAGGGGGATACGGTCTGATGGCTCATTAAATCCATAAATAGCAGTGGTGAGGAAGGTGATGTTTTTTGAGATCCAGTTAAATTTCATATACATGAGCTGGGGAGTAGCCATTTCAAGATTAATGTTGAAGACAATAGGGTTCCAAGCAACCCAAATACGCCCATAGTGGTGGTTAGAATGGTTTGTTATGAGCCACCAAGGGAGCATGCGGTTTATAATAAAGTCAACTTTATCGGAGCTGAATTTTGTTTCAATGACGCATATGACATTAATACTATTAGAGAAAACAAAATTCCAGACGTCTTTTTGACGCACGGGGTCATTTAAGCCACGCACATTCTAACAAACAATTCCCATAATATATGAAAATTAAGATTAAGGTTTGAATTAGACTTGAAATCAAATAACAATGGGGCTTACCCCGTACATACTCGATTAAATATTGGTTGCTGCCTGGGTCACTTTTGGTGAGGTAATATCCATTGGGGAGGGTTCTCTACCAATGTTCCTAAAACGGCCGGCTGCTGAGCTGTTGCTGGCTATCACCTGGCTTTTTGTCCAACCCGGTCTAGTCGTTATAAGATGCAGGTTTTCGTAGCTAGGAAAAGGGGCAGAGTATCTTCCACTGGAGTCCGATAGCGCCATCGTAGGGACATCTGGTTCCTGAAGAGGTTCCTTACCCAGCTTCGATTCGGCACTGCATGGAGGGTCTCGGTGGGATGGAGGCACACTGCAGCTGCATGACCAAGGGATTGTCGAGAGCCCTTGAAATTTGACCTGAATAAAGTGTTCTTTTCTTAGGCATCCGATGGTGATGGATGAAGAGAATGAGGCAGACGCTTGCATGATTATGCAAATCCAAGCGTAGCTGAGGCAGGATCGGCTGGCGGTTTCACTATTGACGTAGAGAGGAGTTCCAAGAGGATTCCGAGAATATTGAGTCCTTTTTCCATCCAAAGCTCATGAGGTATACCATGGAATTTAACCCATAGCGGGATATCCGTCAGGGCCTCATTCTCTAGGGTTTCCATGGGGGTCCAACGTCGCAGGAACACCAGATGACTGCTGAAGAACCATGGGCACGCTCAAGGACCTCAGTGGCATTATCAGCCGGGGAGAATCGGAAAAAATAGTGGCCAGATGGGGTTAATTTACATTCTTGGAGGCCCAACGATCCCCATATTTGTCTTGCCAGCGACTGAACATGCGAAGTAGCTCTTATTTTGGATAAGAAGTATCCAGAGAGACATTTGGCCTAGTCATCTTTGTCGCCAAACAGTGCATCCTCAGGGAAGATAAGGATACTTTTGTTGAACCAGATGTCGTCAGTCTTTTTGATGGCCATAAGAGCTCTGGTGTCTTGGTTTGAGGCTACCACGTTAGCCCAGGAGCGAAAGGAGGAAGAGGGAGTGGGCTGGTGCATGGTTACCATGGGGGCAGATTCTTGAAGTAAGTACATGGATACCTTTCTGTTTCTTAAGTGGGCTTGGTGCGAGGTGGAGTGAAAGGTGGTGGTAGGACGAATTCCAAGGGAGCATATGGCTTTGGGAGTTCGGGATAGGATTTGTCCTTACTGTTTTGACCAGGGAATGATTCTGGGAAGTTCTTTGGGACCGGTATCGGGTTATGAAGCGGGATGCATGGGGAAGCATGGCCTGACGTATGGATGACAGTGGATCCAGCGAGGTTGAAAGAGGATACGGCTTGGGTAGTTTGCTGGAATGTATAGCTTTGGAGAGTTTGAATGGTTGTGGTTAAGATGTTGGAAGGACTCGAGGCATAAGGGTTTTGGCGAGAGGTGGTTAAGGGATTGAAAGATTATTTGCTAGAGACAGTAGGGTAAGATTTATTTGCGTTAGGGTTTGGGTTTGAAAGCAGGTAAAAGAGGTCTGGAAGGGTGGTTTGGTGAGAGTCGGGTAGAAAGGTTTGGGTGTCGGGTTGCATGGGGATAGATGGTAACGAGGGGGGATGACGGTAGGGTTTATTCGAGGGTAGAGAGGTTGCATGCAGTTATTGGGGAGCTGCATGCAGGTGTTAAGTTAGCGGAGGTAAGGGAAAAGAAGATGGATAGCGAGGTTTGACCAGGAGGGGCTTGTCCCAGCCCCGCGATAGGCGTTGAGTCGCTGCCATGGTGCAGAGCCGGCTTTGAGGTGGAACCTAGTGAAGTATCAGAAGGGGTTGCCATATGGGAACGTTGGGTTCTTGTTTCGACCATGGTGAGGAGAGGAGTAAGAGAGGGAGGGTTGGATAGTTTCAGGGAGATAGTGAGGACATGCTTGAAAATAATTTCAAGCATGTTTAATTTTTTTTTAAGAGATAAAGCCTATAACTCCAAAGCCTATCCCATAACAGTTCGGGATAGGCTTTATTAATTTCCAAGTGAGCTGATGGCTTTGGGAGTTCAGGACGGCTATATTAAGTTTGGGATAGGTTTTGAGAGATGTGTATTTTAATTTCACAACGATAATCGTATATTATGGATAACCATGCGATGGATCCTATGGATCAGGAGTTATCGAGTAATCTTTTAATGTTTCGGATTGTAAGATTGCATATTGTTTTGTTTTATATATTGATGGCTTTTAAGACTTACACATCTCTGCGTATTTCATTTTGAGATAAAATCATTTGTCATCAATTTTTTTTAATTGAGATTTGAATTTTATAGCTTTTTAAGATGGTCTCGCTATTTCTCATCAAAATAATTTAAAAAATGTTGATATAAAATCGGATTCAGCTATATTAATTGACATGCTTGAAAAAGAAAATGGGCCTTGGTTCTTGAAACCTTTCATAAGTTGTTGTTGAAAACTAATTTGCTTATGTATGACTACAAAACATAAAATACTCTATTTTTTTTTTCTATAAACGATAAAGCATCTCATAATTTAAGATACTCTATTTTTATAGTAAAACAATATAAAAATAGCAAAACATATTGATTTAAGGAGTAAAAATAGAATTAAAGTCGAAATATTATACGTGCATTGTTACTCAAATTGACTTTAGTTCCACGTGGAAGCTCTAGGAAAGAGACCATGCATTATGGACTAAGTTTATGAAAATTGCCAAGTCAACGGATCTTGACCGAAAGTTTTGAAGTTTTAGGACTAAATGAATAAAACGCCATATAATTTTTATCTCGCAAAGTGGATGCTCCAGTAGAGAATCTTGGTTCGGTTATATTAGAGCTTAGTTTCTATTAATCATAAAGGAACAATTATTATATTTTTTATCTGAGAATTTAGATATGTTCGCAGGCTTAAATTGTTGTCTAGTCCTTCGACTATCACGTTTTCTCTATTTAGTCCATCGACTAAAAAATCACGGGTGAGGGTCCCTTGACTATTGAAAATATATAAAGTTAGTCCCCGCGCGTGGTTTTCTTCATGGTTCCACCACGTGTCACCATAGTCAAATGGTACGAGTCTCACAAATAGTCCATCGAATTTTAATTCCATTATTACCTTTTAAATTTAATATTTTTTATTTTTTATTTTTTATTATTCCGAAGATAGAGTATCGCAAAATTTGTGATACTTTGTTCTTCTGTTCTTGCTCCATACATATTCAAACTATATTAACTATCCGTTCATTTAGTCTTGGGTGTGAATACACTACTTTCTTCTCATTAGCTTTACTTTGAACTGCGGTAGGTGGATCCATAACTACAAGCTATTATCCATACACCAAAGTTATAACTAGCAATGAAAAACCTACATATGACTACTCTACAAAACAAAGCACACTAATCAGTCTTATTTGCCTGCTTCTTAGAAATATAAATTACAAAGCACTCTAATCATTCTTATTTGCCTGCTTCTTAGACATATAAATTTTTCGATTACAAGCAAGCACTCATATCTACCGTCTAAAGAAAACTTGGTATCATAACCATGTTCAACACAAGAACAACCATAAACCTGATAAATCGACACAGATCTATCAAATTACATCGCTCATAAGATGATGCTTCAAACTAATACAAATTAAAAATCCAGTTTACCAATACTTCTATTTCACTACAAATCTAAATAACATAGATCTAAATTCAATACCAAACACACAGCCAGTTCAGTCATCAATATTTCATCTGAAAATTACAAAATACATCTCGATAAACATGATTCGCAGTAGAGAACATATTCAACAAATCTATCTAATATCATATTGCGATCAACTTCAAAAAAGATGATACAAAAGAAAGTTTATGTAAGCACTTACGTAAAGAACATGGAGAAAACTCATATACAAACTAAGAGAATTCTAAAGATCGAAAACCTAGATTGCAATAACTTAAACAAACGATTCAAAGATTAATTCAAGAAACATAGCGGAAGCAGTTGAAGCTTTAAAATCCGATATGAAGGGAAAAATACTCAGATATCTAGAGAGAGAGAAGAGGAGTAAGAGAGAGAAATTATAGATGTAGTTTGACCATGTATGGAGCAAGAACAAAATATATGGAGTAAGAAAATAAGAAGAGACTATCGCAAGTTTTGTGATACTCTATTTTCGAAATAAAAAGAAATATTAAATTTAAAGGGTAAAATGGAATTAAAATTCGATGGACTATTTGTGAGACTCATACCATTTAACTATAGTGACACATGGTAGAATCAGAGAGAAAACCATGCACAGGGACTAACTTTATAGATTTTCAATAGTCAAAGGATCCTCACTCGTGATTTTTTAGTCGAAGGACTAAATGGCAGAAAACATGATAGTCGAAAGACTAGACTACGATTAAGCCTATGTTCGCATACTATATTGAGGATGTAATAGGTGTTCTTATAGACATCATTTACCGCTAAATTCACTGTTAGTCCTCCATGTTTACCACTTGTATCAACCTACTCTCATTCCTTCACTTTTGACTTCCACTCATCCCTTTCATTCGAGAAATTTGTAAATTTAGTCATGCCCGCACATGTGAAGCCTATGAAATTGAGACGTGTCTCCTAGTTTTGTTGCAAGTTTGGTTCCTTAGAATTTTGGCCATAAATGCCCCTGCCCATGCCACATCAGATGCTAAGTAAGCTGACTAATCATATTTACCCTTTACCATTAAAAGTTACCATTTACCATTTACCCACAACTATTATATTTGAACCGGGTCAAACCCAATTAAACCTAACCCAACCCAACCCACTACAATATAACCCAACCCGAACCCAATTAAATACACAAATCCCCAATTAATCACCAAAACCCCTAATTAAATCAATTTAAAAGATTTTGCGTTTAAACTGTATTTATGTATTTTGGTTAAATATAAATTATATTTTATATTTTACAATTTTATAGCTAAAATATTTATTCTATATTGAAAATAAATAAAATTATATCCAAACATTATATTTTAGATAAATACACCAATTAAAATTAACAAACAATTAAATTTAAATATACTTATACATTCTCAACACCTATTTTTTATACAAACAAACAATAAATGTATTCAAACCCCCAATTAATCACCCAAACCCTAATTAAATCAATCTGAAACAAAAACCCTAATTTCATCGACATAGCTTATCTTCTTCCCCATTTCTTTTCCAATTAAACATTCATCTTCCTTTTGTCCATCTATATTCAGTTCGGTTCGGTTTCTTGAACCTCAATTCCAAGTATAGCGTCATCTCAAGCTTCCTTCCACCACCAGAACTGGCCTGCATCACATAACTCACCTCTGTAAAAATGCTTTTCCATGGTGAAAGTGCTGCTTCGACTGGTGACAGACTTCAGGTTTTGGGGAAAATAGTTTTAATCTAGTTCGGATGAAGAACTGGATACGAATTTAGGCTGCAAAACCCTATAGGTTAAGATGAAGAACTGAAAGTGGCTGGAATCTATTATGGATGAAGAAGTCGCGTTTTGGGAAACGATGAAAGTGGCTGAAATCGATGGCTTAGGGTTTATTGATGGCCATGGCTTCAGTAGAGACATAGAGAAAGGGAAAGGAAAAGGGAGAACAATCGAAGAAGTCGCGTTTGGTGTTTCTGATTAAGTTTTGTGGGATTAATTGGGGGGTTTGTGTATTTAATTGGGTTCGGTTGGGTTATATTGTAGTGGGCTGGGTTAGGTTAGGTTTAATTGGGTTCGACCCGGTCCGAATATAATAGTTATAGGTAAATGATAAATTTTAATGGTAAATAATAACTTTTAATGGTAAATGGTAAATATGACTAGGCAGCTTACTTGGCATCTGATGTGGCATGGATAGGGGTATTTTTGCTAAAATTTTAGGGGACCAAACTTGCAACAAAACTAGGAGACACATATCAATTTCTCAGGCTTTACATGTGCGGGGGGACTAAATTTGCAAATTTCTGGAACGAAAGGGATGAGTGGAAGTTAAAAGCGAAGGAAGGGGAGTAGGTTAATACAATTGGTAAACATGGAGGACTAACAGTGATTTTTAGCCCATCATTTGCTATAAGCTAGCAATACGGCCAGATACATGTCATGTTGTCCATAAATAAAGGTATTTATCTGTTGAAAATCTAAAGTTATTGTTAAAAAGGTAGATCGATTGACAAAAGTAAAGCATAGTTGGGAATCTCAATACCCTTTACGGAAAGCAAAACCGATGCATGTGGAAAAGAAGAATGGGAATTGGTGAATGTATGTTGACTTTACAGATATAAATAGGGCTTATCTGAATGATCAATTTATCATCCTACAATTGATCAACTAATAAATTTTACTTCTAGTAATAAATTTTTACCATTCATGGATGCATTTACAGGGTACAATCAGATTTAGATGAATATGAAGGACTATAATAGTACTACGTTCATAATAGCAGGGGCCTCACTTGCTATAAACTTTTGCCCTTAGGTTTGGAAAATGTTAGGGCCACTTATTAGTGTTTAGTAAATAAAGCCTTCGATAGTCAGAATGCAAGAGCTGTTGAGGTTTACATTGATGATATGTTTTTGAAAAGTGTGAGGGACGATGATCATTTCTCAGATCGAAAGGAAATTTTCTCCAATCGAAAACCAATCAACTTGAAATTAAATCCATAAATTATATTTGGAGTACAATCCTGAATGTTTTTGGATTATGTTATCGGTGAAAAGGGTATCCAAGTCAATCAAGTATAATTAAATGCGTTGATTTCTATGGCTCCTCCTAGATCTACCAAAGAAGATTAAATACTAACCGGAATATTGGCTGCATAAACATATTTATATAAAGGTCTTCGGACAAATGCCCCTGATTTTTCTAGATTTTAAGAAATGTGAAGGAGTTTAATTGGACTTTCGAGTGTGATGACACATTTATCCAAATCAAAGAACATTTTCTTCTCTTGAGACATTAACCAAGCCAATTTTGGATGAAATGTTGTATATACTTAGCAATATGTGTTTACACATTAAGCGTAGTTTTGATTTGGGAAGTAGATGGTTAGCAGACTTTCCCAGATTTATGGTGTCAAGAAAGTTTGTTTAATAATTGATTCATAGTTTCTCATTAATCATGTCATGGGGAAATCTTAAGCTAGAAATGATCATTTAGTAAAATATTTGAAGTTATTGAGAGATACAATAGTTTTCTTAAACCATGTTAAGTACAAACACGTACTATGGGCCAATAATTTGATGGTTGATTCTCTAACTACTATTGCTTATACCGAAGCACATCTGTGGATATTTATACAAGAATACCCTTCGATATTAAAAGACTTTGAGGTAATAAAATTTCCAAGTCTCGACCACTACAAATATATATTGGAGGTATGCGATTAAAAAAATCAATACTTAAAAGGACTTTGTCAATTGATAAAGTATTGGCTAAAAAGCTAAGGTTTAAAGCATGTGGATTTTTGGTCATGGGGGATATCCTCCACAAAAAATCAATTGATAAGATCCTATTATGATGCCTTAGGATTAATGAGTCTCTAATGATACTATCTAAATTTCATGATGGGGGAGGGTTCTGTCCATTGTGGTTATAAAACTTTAACCAAAATTGTTTTATTGGCGAGATATTATTGGCCTTTCGTTATGACGGATACCAAAGAATTAGTCCTATGATGTGATCTCTGCCAAAGATTTGGAAACTGAATACATATGCCAACAATGACATTGGTGTCAATATCTGAAGCATTACCCTTCGATATATAAAGGCTTGACTTGGTTGGACCTTTGTCAATGGAATTTGAGGATCGTCAAACAATTATCATAGTAGTTGATTATTTTTCTAAGTGGGTGGAAGCCAAACATATCTCTGGTATTACGTCCAAAGCGGTTATAAATTTATCATATCTAATATATTTTGTAAATTCAGGAAATTATTATAACAAATAGTGGCCTTTAATTCGAAAATAGAGACATACAAGCTTTCTGTACTTTTGGAGAGATTCCATATTGCTTATCCTCAAGCTAATGGACAAATAGAAGTTGCTAACAGGACTATCCTAACTGGTTTGAAGTAATATTTAGAAATGGTAGCGGAAAAATGGCTAAATTATTTACAAGAAGTATATGGGCTTATCGTACGACCCCCCGGACAACAACCCAAGAATCCCCTTTTATTTTGGTGTATGGGATTGATACAGTAACGCCAACCGAATATACCCTCCCATCGTTCTTAATTAAAAATTACTCTGAAGAGGATAACAATATAACCAAAAGAGCTGAATTAGACTTGATTGAAGAAAAAAGAACCATGGCTCATCTAAGATCTATTCGTTATCAAACCCTGATGAGAATCAAGTAAGTATTTCGAGTTTGAAGGAGGGAATTCAAAGTAGGCGATAGAGTTTTGAAAAGGTATTCTTACACACCAAAGATAAAAGACTAGGAAAATTGGCACCTAGTTAGGAATGGCGTATTTGGTTATTAAAAGATTTGCGCGTGGAACCTACCGGTTAGCAGATCAAGAAGGCATTCTTTTATGGCATCCATGAAATATTGAACTGTTAAGACTTTACCTTGAATAGTTGTAAAAATATTTTTTATTTTTTATTTTCTTATGTATTTATTCGGGGACATATTATTTCCTACATTGGTGACTTGGGGAGGTTTTAATGAGGTGTCTAAACCACTTGAAATTTATCACATTTGGACTTTTATAATTCCTGTGTTATACTATTCATGTGATTTGTATATTTTTAAAAGGTTCTTACAATAGTTGGTCATTTGTAAAAGTTTCAACATTAGTTCGTCAAAATTAAAAGTTCTAAGGGATAATGATCAAAATATAAATAACTTAATTACCTTCGAGTGAGTTATTAATAATCCTAAAGGATGATTATCCGAATGTAAATACTTTATTTACCTTATAATAGAGAAAAGTAGACTAAATTAAAGGCATTATCCGAATTCAAATGAATGGTCGAAATGAATATTTTAATTACATTCGGAGGGAGAAAATCAAAATGGGTCAGATTAAATGTCTTTCCTATACAAAGAAATTCTGAAGAACAAAACGGTGATAATAACGATAAGAAAAATATATAGATAAATTCATTTTTCCCGCGGGCTTTTTCCCATTGGCATCGTCTTCTTTTAAGCTCTCATATTCAAAGTCTCAACCTTTTTTTTGCATGCTCATCAACATCTGAATCCATTGATTAGCTAGTTGATCTGTTAAAAGCATATTGTTAGGCCACAATTATTCTCGGACTAATTACCATATAAATCCAAGGTTTAATTTTTGGAATGGCTTGTGAAAATCTAGGACCATATCGATTAAAGCATCCTGTTATGATAAGGACTTTAAGATCTGGTCAACATATTCATCCACCATGGCTTCCTTATCTTTCATATCTTGGGCCTTAAATACATTTAGCTCCTTCTCGAATTTTTTGGTGAGATCATATCTGAATTTTTAAATTACTTCGAGAAATTCTATATAACATCTTTTCAACTTCCAAACCGGTCATTATACTTTTGAATCTCCTCAGATCTATATAATTGCAAATCGTCATGAACAATATTTAGCTTCTTAATTTTTTTGTCAGCAACCATAGCTTCATTTGCTAGACCATTTGTACGTACTTTATCCTTTTCGAAAGATTTTTTTATGCTCATATTTATTTTTAAGCAAAGTAATGGTTTATTTGTGTTCTTTAACTTCCCATTCCAACTCAACAATAGGCTTCACAAAGCCTAACATCGTGTATGCTAGAGTTTCTTGCTCATTCACAAACTGAAAAGGCACATTTTTAATAGACTAGTTGGATCAAGAAATTTATTTTCAAAACCTTCGAGATCGAAACCCTCCATGGTACCCACTATGTTACCTTCATTGTAGGCATGTTCCTCTATCACTAGAACCAAGGGAGAACTCGATTCGATTACTGAAAAAAAAAATCAGTTTGAACTATGACTTGGATGATTTCTGAACTGGGGTCCATTTTCTTATATTTTTTCTCCATACTTTCATTGTTATGTTTTCCCTTCTTGTGTGTTTTCTTCCTCTTTAAGACGGGTGGCTCTTCGGGTGTTTTACCCACTTTAATATTTTCATCAAGTATTACTGGTAAAGGCTCATTAGGCTGATCAACTTCCTCGGTACCAGTGAAATTTTTCTTTGCACTTTTCTCAAAGCCCTAATTCTGGTGGGAAGGAAAAATTTACCATGACTACTTCAATCCAATTTAAAATCACCAATGGACAATACGGGGTAGTGAATTGTTCCCAAGACTTATCGCATTCAGAATTGGTCCTCCAAATATATCTCTGAACGAGATTGTTATAAGTAACACACTTGTGAAATGCATTGGTAATTTTCCTCAGCTCATAAGTTAAATTTCTTGAAAGTAACTTTAGCAGCCTCCAGATAATGCTAATGAGACTTCAGTGTCGCTGCAGAAGAAATCTAAAAATAAATTACGAATGTAAAATAAAAATAAAGATATAGATAATAAGTTAAGTTTGGAGAATTATTTGCGCTCTTTTGAAACCTTGGAGTCATTTATGAGTCATTTATGACTCATTAAATTATTTCAATGGTCTTTTCAAATTCAAAACGTCTTCAACTCTCCTTAATAAGTCATTTGTGACTCACTATATTTCTTCACTGGTCTTCTCGAATTAAAAGCTTTGTCAAGTCTCTTTTAATGAATCTATCAATCTTTCACTTGAAGACTGGTTTCAACCTGTCTTCACACCTTGACCTATGCAACAGATCTTTCTGGTCTTGCTACTCTTGCAGACCAACTGAAGTTGAACACAACTTCAGCTTTTCAATGGTTACTGTATTTGTCAACATATCCGCTGGATTCATGCTTCTTTGGATCTTTTCTAGTATCAATACTTTATCTTCCAATAAAGAACTAATGAAAATGATAATGAAGACATATATGCTTGGTTCTCGAATGAAATGTTGAGTTCTTCGCCAACTGAATTGCACTTGACTATCATTATGCATAACGTTCTTCTTCTGTTTGAATACCAGCTATGTTAACAAACCTTGAAGCCATATCATCTATTTACTGACTTCAGTCACTGCTACATACTCAGCCTCTTTAGTTGATAGAGTGACAATTTTTTGTAACTTTAACATCCAACTAACAGCTGTAGTTCCAACAGTAAATATATAATCGGTGGTGCTTTTCCGTTGATCGACTTCACCTCCAAAATATGCATTTACGTAACGTTGTACCTTTAAATCAACCTTACCAAACTACAAGAACTTTTCTATGGTGCCTAGTAGGTACCTCAAAATCCATTTGACAGTTTTCCAATGAATTTTCCCGGGGTTTGACATAAACCTACTCACAACTCCCACTGAATGAATAATGTCTGGTCTCGTATAGACCATCGCATACATCAAACTCCCAATAGCTGAGGCGTAAGGAACCTTAGCCATGGAGTATTTTTCTTATTCCATCTGAGGGGATTGATCCTTGAATAAATGAAAGTGACCTGTCAATGGTGTACTAACTGGCTAGGCATCACCAATGTTAAATCTCTTCAAAACACGATTGATGTACTCTGACTGAGATAACTGCAAAACTTTTCTATGCTTATTTCTTGTGATTTGCATTCCAAGAATCTTCTTCGTTGGACCCAAGTCCTTCATGTCAAATTCTTTTTACAATTGTTGCTTCAATCTTCTAATATCATCCATATTTGAACCCTGCTACTAACATATCATCGACACAGAGTAGCAAAATGATATAACTAGAATTACCTCTTTTAAAATAACAATAGTGGTTTGCATTATATTTCTGAAAGATCTATTTGTGCATAAAACCGTCAAAATTTTTGTACCACTGTTTTGGAGCTTGTTTTAGACCATACAAACTTTTCTTGAGTTTGCATACCATGTTTATTTCCTTTCTTATAAGAAAACTTCTGGTTGATACAAATATATCTCCTCATCCAAGTCCACTTGAAGAAATGCAGTCTTCACATCTAATTCTTCAAGATAAAGGTCTTCAATGACAACAATACTCAACACTGATCTAATAGTATTGAGCTTCACAACTGGAGAAAAAATGTTGGTGTAATCAATTTCTTTATTTTGCTGGAATCCTTTGACAACTAGTCAGGATTTGCATCTCTTAGAGTCGTCATACTCATCTTTCACTCGGTACATCTATTTGTTATGAAGTACCTTCTTACCCATGACTAACTCAGCTAGTTCCCATCCCTCATTTGATATTAAAGACTTCATATTATCTTTCATGGCAAGCTCCCACTTGCTAGCATCATTGGTATGACAAACTTCATCATAACACATAGTTCAAGTATCTCATGTTGGGCACATGAGCTCGGGAAGATCTTCTCAAAACATGAGCTACCTCAGTTGGCTCTAGGTTTTCAGACTTTTTTCAATCGGTATGTCCAACTGAATCTCCTTGTTGAGGGTGTAATCTGATCTGCTCTGTTTCTTGATTATCTGGGACCCCCTTGACATGTGCAAATATTGACTCATACGGATTTGAGTCATTTGCTCTGGTTTTATGCCTGTCTTTATACATAACAGTTTCATTAAAGATCACATCTCTACTTCTGATCATCTTCCTGTTTTCCTCATCCCAAACACTATAACCAAACTCAACTAACCATAACCGATCAAGAAACACTTCTTCGATTTTGGATCAAGCTTGTTCCTGCCTTGATTACTAATATGAACATATGTCGTACAACCAAAAACTCTTAGATGTGATAATTTTATCTTCTTACCACTTCATACCTCCTCAGGTATTCTATGCTCTAAGGGAATCAATGGGCCTCGGTTAACCAAGTAAGTCGATGTGTTGACGGCTTCTGCCCATAACTGCTTCGATAGACCGGATTGTATACGAATGCTTCTGTCTCTTTCTGTCAATATTCTATTCATACGTTCAGTAATTCCATTTTGCTGAGGCGTACCTGGCACAGTTCTCTCCATCCGGATACCATGCTCATAACAAAATTTATTGAATCTGGTGTCCTAATTTTCACCGCTATTATCGGTTTTGAGCTTTTTAATCTTCATACCTGTCCCATTCTCAACCATAGATTTCCATCTCCTAAAAACATTAAATACTTCAGATTTATGCTATAGAAAATTAACCCGTACCTTTCGAGAATGATCATCGATAAAAGTCACGAAGTAGTGTTTCTGTCCTATAGATGAAACAGTTGTTGGTCCCCAAACGTCAGAGTGAACAGGCTCTAGCCTTTCTTTCTTTAGGTTCTTCCACTTGTCTGAAAGTTGACCCTTTTCTGTTTTCCAAATATGAAATCTTCGCACATGTCTATATTAATTTACTAAAGACCTCGAATATTTCCTTTTGAGTATATAATTTTCATACCTTTCTTACTCATGTGGACAAGCCTCTGGTACCAAATATTTAGATTTTCGTTTCCTGCTCCTATTACAATTGAACATCTCATCTCTACTGTCTTGTAAAGAGTACCGCTCTTCTTTCTGCGAGCAACCGTCATTGATCCCTTTGAAATATTCTAGTTGTCACCGTGGAAGATTATAGTGTAGCCTTCGCTAGCCAACTGCCATATTGAGATTAAGTTCTTTCTTAGATCGGATATACCTGACATCTTTCAGTTCCCAGACAGACCCATTAAACTTAATCTTCACAGTATCTTTACCAATAATATAACAAGGTTGATCATTGACAAGATATACATTTCCAAGTTTACCAAAGACATACCTCTTAAAGAATTCTTTCTTCGAAGTAGTATGGAGTGATCCTCCAGAGTCTAGAACCCAAGACTCTTCCTTTCTTTCTAAAGAAAGTATTAACGTATCATCTCCTTCTAAAGTGATATTTGTCTGTATCTTCTTCTCCCGGTCTTTTTGCTCTCTTGCACTGAATTTTATAGTGCCCGGTCTTCTCACTGTTCCAACACTCGATATTTCTTGACCATTGGAAATTTTTATGATTTCCTAGAATTGGACCTCTGGTCTCTTGATCTACCTTGGTAGTTTGATTTACCGCGTCCATACCCTCTGGTTGAATATCTTCCTCTTGACCCTGTATTTAAAACTGAGGAAATTGATGACTCACCTTATTCTCTTCTTTGAATCTCTTTATTGAGAACTAGGTCATGAACATCATCAAATTTGAACTTATTGATTCTTGACGAGCTACTCACCGTCGTGACAGTGGCATTTCAACTATCTGGTAGAGAAGACAATAATATTAATGCTTGTATGTCTTCATCAAAATCAATTTTCAACCGAACTTAATTGGTTTGTTATTGTATTAAGTTCATTGAGGTGTTGAGTTATAGATGCGCCTTCCGTCATTCGCAAATTGAATGAACACCTCATCAAGTGAACTTTGTTGGAAACCGATAGCTTCTCATACCTACTAGAGAGAGCCTTCATAATACTCGTCGTGGTTTTTCTCTTACGATGTTGAAAGAAACATTGCGGTATAACGTCATTCGGATAACTCAAGAGCTTGTTTGTCAAGAAAGGCCCATTCTTCATCTTTCATACTCTATGGCTTCTTTTCTGAGAGAGGTTGATAATTTTTTTTCTAGTACAAATAATCTTCAATCTGCATCTTCGAGAACCCAAAGTCTACACCATCAATTGTTCGAGTCTCATCTTTCCTTCGTCTGCAGCCATTGCTCCCATTAAAATCTGACCTCCTTTGGATCGTTGCCACTCCTGATGCTCTGATACCAGTTCTAAGGGATCTTATACAAAAGATTTGACTATGACAACACCAATAACTGAATTGAAAATCTGTTACAGTGTTATAAGGGATCAAACACAAAAGATCTTATTATCAGATTAGTGAAAAACAAATAATAACAATATTATGTTGTTGGAAAACACAATAAACTAGCAGTTTGATCAAACGGTGTGCCTATGTCTCGAGCACAATAAATAAATGGGTGAAGCTATTTCCCCTATAAGATTTTTTATTTCCTCCGTGATTAAAAAAAAACTCCATGTTGTTATTTCCTCCATAAAGGAAATAACATATTTTCCCTTTTTTATATTTTACCCATTTATTCTACTTCTTTCATTTTCAAGAACACATTAACTCCCATCTTCCATCAACCCATTAACTCCAATTTTCCCATTTTCCCATCTTCCATCAACCAACCTAATCCCATTAACTTAACCCTAGCTACACCCTCTAGTATATAAATTACTCATACCTTTCATTTCCCCTCTTTTAACCTAACCCAGAAACCAATCCAAAAACAATCCTCTCTTTGTAGATCGACTAAACCTAAAGAGAAAGAACTTGTAAAGAATTGAGTTCATGTTCTAACATCATAACCAGGTCTGTATCTTCTAATCTCGTTTTCTTAACTTTCTATTTCATGTCTTATCTTCTAATATCGTTTTTTTTCCAGTTTTATAGTTCCATATCATAATCTCATTTTTCAGTTTTTCTTGTCTTCTAATCTGGTTTTTTTTCTCTATATCTTCTATGTATTTTGGTTCAATTTTGGGTTTTTCATTAGGGTTTTTCATTACGGTTCATGTTGCTTTGTTTTAAGCCAAAACCATAAAAATCCATCATCTTTAATAGGAACAGAAAAAACGCACCCAATTCTTTTAAAAAAAGACACCTGGTTCCGAGAGAGCATCTCAGAATCATGTGTCTTTTAAAAAAAATAACGAGCACTTGATTCTGAGATACTATCTCGAAATCAGTTGCTTATCGCTCAGAAGTGCAGAAATCGGGATTAGCTCCAAAAACAAAAGTTTTGAAGTGGTATTTTCAAGTTACGGTATTGTAAAACATAAAAACAAGATTAAATTACCTTGTTCGTTTCTTGAGTGTTGTTCTCCGTTAAAGTTTGGGTTTTTTGATTTTACATGATTAATCTTCGATAAAATTGAAGTTTTTTGTTTTAGGGTTAATTTTAGAGGGTAAAATCATATAGGTTGGATTAAATTTGTGTTAATGATGTATTTTTTACTATAATGGTTTCTATTTGATTAATGACATCTAATGTTAAATTCGAAAGTAAAGTAAAGGTAATCTTGTAAAAAAAATTATAAATTGTTTTAGAAAGTTTAAGTCATAGAGGAAATAAAAAATCTTACGGAGAAAATAGTTTCACCCTAAAATAATAGTAAGATCAAACACTGTGCCTATGTCTCTGGCATAATAAACCAACAGTAAAATCAAACACAATATAAACTAACAGAGTTCAACAAACTGTGCCTACGTCCCCGGATATGTTGCAGATCTATTTTATTATAAAGCACTTTGTGACTCTCTTTTTTCTTTTTCTTTTCAATACATTCACAAACCTAGCTATTCGCTTTATATAGATTTTAATAAAAAGGAGAAGAAATATCCTTAATGAGATATTTATGACTCATTAAATTATTTCAATGGTCTTTTCAAATTCAAAATATTTTCAACTCTTCTTAACTTTCCTTAATGAGTCATTTGTGACTTACTTAATTTATTCACTGGTCTTCTCGAATTAAAAGCTTCGTTATCTCTATTTTAATGAGTCTACCAAAACCTTTATTTTCCATATTTGCATCTTCATCAAATCTACGTATGCTTGTTGTTCCAGATCAAGTTTGCACAGCAGAATCTGAATCCATTTTTGGTGACATAAGTGATCTTTTCGAGGAGCTAGGTTGATTTTTGCGTGTTTTCTTTCGTTTTGGTGACTGTTTTTTGTCACTTGTGGCAGTTCCCCAGTAGCCAAGTAGTAATCTAACTTTTTATTCAAGGAACTGTTCCAGTTATTCTTAATTGCTTTATGAGTCCTCCATGGTAAAATCTTAGTTATTTAAGCCCATATGTTTCCATTTATCTAATGGGCATTCATGTGTCTTACTTCATCCTCCATAGTCCAAGCTTCCTTTCTTATATTAGGATTCAAATTTTTGTGCTACCTCTCCCAGCATTGTTTCCGCATATACTACCAATTCAACGATTTTATCATCCTCCTCTTGTGTCAGCGGTCCTTTAACAATTATGGATTAATAAAATTTTGCCACCTGTGCAGACATTAAACTTCTGATCTATCAGGAAAGAACTCGACTATTTTCTTCCAGCTTTTTCCCTTATAAGCTGTGACAGCTTGTCTTAGTGTATCATCCTCTTCTGGAGTCCAATCTCATTTTTCCCACCTAATAAGGCCACTGATCCTCATACGATTAGAAGAAAAAAAACTTTGAACTGTATGTCTTCATATAAAAAAGAACAAAAGAACTTTGAAAAATATAGTTTTTAAAATAAAAGTCAATTGATTATCGGAACCTCTTCTTCATTTTTTCTCCATCGACAAAAATATCACCAATCAATCGTATAATTTTTTTTTCAACCATCTAACAAGAATATCAACCAGATAAATATTAAAATCAATTACAACATAAAAAAAATTAAAAAATATATGTTAAAATAATTGTCAATATATGAAAACTGAGATTTTTATGATCAAATAGGATTTAAATATACATTATTACTTTTTAGCATACTAATATACAGGCTTATAAAAGTTTGAGTTAACCAAAACATAATAAGTAATAAGCAAATTCATCGAAAACTGTGCAACTTCAAGAAACTATTAATTCAACATGAATAAAACAAAATTAGAAACTAATATCTATAAAAAACAAATAAAAAATCAGTTTTAAGAAAAAACTCATAAGTATTGATAAAAAAATAACCATTATATTATCGTCGCATATGAACTAGTAAAACTCAACGCTTCAAATCTACGCACTAAAGAAAATTAACCGTTGTATTGTCGTCGCATAGGAACATGTAGAACCCAACGCTCTCAATCTACGTGTTTTGGAATATTTTAGTCACATACTTTTACTTCCGTTGAATTTTAAATAACCTTTTTGACTATATTATATCGACAGGATTCATCAATCGAGCGATTCTTGGAAAACTAGCAACAAACTGAATTGGAACTCAACCGTAATCATCAATATAACTTCTTAAGTAAAGACTTTTGTTCATGTTATCATAACTAAAGTAATACTCAATATGTTTTTTAATAATAGTGTAAGCCAGACCTCCAATATCAGACATAGTAATATAATATACCTCATTAGACAAAATAGATATATGAATGATATGAGGAAGATGTTGGTTTATATGTATACAATAAAATCTTGTATTAAGATTAGATATTTATAGATGATTCCATTAAGAATAGATATTTATAGGTGATATCGTAAGAATAGATAGAGTTAATAATTTGAATTGAAAAGATATATGGGTAAAGTTAATAATTTGAATTGAAAAAATACGAGGAGGAGGAAATATAAGAATACATATAAAATTTTAATTGGTCGGTTTAATGGATAAATATAGAGTGACTGGTCCGCACCTGGGGTTTGAGGACCAACTCAAATTGTCAATTTCAATTTCTAAAATTAGAAATTGAGAACCACTGCATTGTTTGAGGATTCCATATCCTTCTCTGTTGAAGGAGATAAAATTCATAAAGGATAAGTTGTAGAAACCTTATTAATAATCATCTTTTTACCGTGAGCGTGTACTTCTAACCCATACTAATAGATTATCCAAGCCAAAATCATATATAGATTTCCTCTAATTGATACGTTGGTTAGATTAAAGCTATTATATATAGATTTCCTCTAATTGACATGTCGGCTAAATTAAAAGCTATTATATATTTGTCGATATGGGATATTTAAAGATGACCAAATAATTTTCATATTAGATGTCTCAGTTCATTATATATCTCATTATTCAACCTTTAACCATTTTAACTATAGAAGATAGGACAACATGTTATATCTCACAAAAAAATATGGCTGAAGTTGGATCAATTATTGTATAGAAAAGGTTAAGAAGGTCAATTACATTAATAAAAGTTGGATAATCAAAATATTTCTAAGGGTGTTATCGGTCCGTTTATGGTCCGGATTTCGGCGACACCGGACCAGATCGCTAACCTTTCGGTTCTATAATTTGGAATCGGATCAGACCACTAAATTGTGGTTCGTTCCGGTTTGGTCCGATTCGATTCCGTTCCAAATCTGATTTGGTTCCAGTTCCAGTTTGGTCCGAGTTCGGTTCGGTCCGAATCCGTTCCGATCCTGTTTCGGTCCATTTCGATTCAGTCCAGTTTTAATTCGGTCCGGTTTTGGTTCAGTTCTGTCCGTAATCTATCCGTTATCGGTCCGTTTTTCTTCTCGTTCTCAGCAACCATGTCACTGAAATCTTCACGTTAACTATGCTGTTTTTCCTCTTCTCTTGCTTCCTCGTACCTGAAAGCTCCTCATGGTTAAAAACTTGCTTCTATGTTGAGATCTAAAGACAATAAAGAGTTTATAAAAGTTGAACTCACTTGGCAGGCAAAACGTTGTCCATAGCCTCCAACTCCTCAGGTTGTAGACTGACGTCAACTCTATCTGTCTTCTGCCCTCTAAGCAGATCGACCCAAGAGGAGAATGAGAATAACTTTTTCAGGCATGATCAAACTCATATAACCATTGATAAGTATACTATATTAACAAGTACTTCGTATTATCGGTCCGGTTTTGGTCTGGCTCTGTCCGCTTAAAAAAATTCAAATAAATTATAATTTAATTTTTAATTTTTTAAAATAAATAAATAACTTAAAAACTAAAATTTAGAAGTTAATGTTTTAATTTTTATTAAAAATTGATAATTAACTATTAATTTTAACAATATAAGGCATAAAAAATAAAAAATTATAAGAAATTAATCGGTTCTAACGGTTTTATTGGTTCGATTACTTATCTGTTCTAACGGTGTATCAGTTCAGTTCCTTATAAATTCTATGAGTTTATCGGTTTTGTCGTTTCGGTTCCTAATCGATTCGTTGATTTATTGGTTCGGTTTGAAACTAGTTTTTTATTTTGATTTTTTTTCGGTTTCGATTTTTAAAATAGAACCATAAATATAATGAGTCCTGTCCGATTCTCCATCCTGCTCGAGTCCGGTTCTCAGTTTTCCAAAACCGTGAACAGGCCTAAACATCGGCTATATCAATTTGTTGCCAATAAAGACGTGAAAGAAAAAATAATTATTGTTGTTTACTTCCGTTACAAATGTACCAATAAAAAACATCGTTTTTTATATGATGTACACTATATCTTCATTAATAAAATTTATTTTATTTTACTAAAAACTTGAGATTTTGTTTTAGATTTGTGTTCTACCATATTATTTAGTCGTTTACAAATTTGATATATGAAAAGACCTCCTATTGACTAGAAGAGACGCATTTTTTTGGAGTAAAATTATAAAATGCAAAATTAAAATATTTAATTATAAAATATTTTAAAAAATAGTAATTAATTATATTTTTAACTAATGTCCAGACCCAATATAATAAAAGACGGTCTTATAGGTCTTTTTTAGGGTTGTCATTGGTTTGGGTTTTGACGAAATCGGGTCAGGTTACATTTATTGGTTTGAGCCAGATCAGACTGCTAAGCTTTCAATTCTATTTTTTGGAATCAGATCGTACCGTTAAGTTTTCGATTTGGTTTGGTTCGGTCTGATTCGGTTTGGTCCCGTTTTGATCTATTTCGGTTCGGTCAACCTAAATAAAAAACTAAATTAAATAATCATTTACATTTTTACTTAAATAAATAACATAAAAATTAAAATTTAGAAGTTAATTTTTGATATTTATTAAAAATTGGTAATTAACTATTAATTTTCGCAAATAAATAATAATAATAATAAAATAATCGGTTCTAGCGATTTTATTGTTCGATTCTTTAACGGTTCCACCGGTTTCTCGATTTTATCGGTGCAGTTCTGTATCAGGTTCTATCGATGGGTAGGTTTTATCAGTTTGGTTCCTAATAGTTCTACCGATTTATCAGTTTTATCGCTTCGGTTCGGTTTATTACTTTGATTCCTTATCGATTTTTATCGATTCGGTTCCGGTTCTCGAACCACATTAACCTATTATTCCAATCAAAATATTATTTTAAATGCATTAGCTAATATATGTTTTAAAATTATTTTTATTACTTACTAAATTTATTATAAATAACAAATAAATTGAATTGATGTCTCATAAATTTTTATGCCAATTAGAACTATAAATAACATGAACATTTATAAAATACAATATCCTATATTAACAAAACAAAAGTAATAAATAATTATAAAAAAATCAATTTTAGTTAAATGATAATTTATTAAGAAATTGTACCAATTAATATAATTAAAAACGTTTGAATTGAGATAAAATTTGATCGAGTCATTACAAGCCTCCCACCCAAATATAATTTTCATAATTGACTAACGAGTTTATAAATTTATTTTTCTCTTAAACATAAGAAAAATTCAACAAATATAAAACTGACTGCAGTATAAGAAAAATATTATATATATATATATATATATTATGAATATAATACATCATCGGCCTCATGTGGTAGTTAATTTTAAATTAATTTTAAATTGAGATATTTATGATCACATAGACTTCTGAGTAGACATTGAACAAGCACACCAATACCTAACACCAATATATATATAGGTCTATGAAATTTTAAGTTAACCAAAACATAACACAAAACAAGCATATTCATTCAGAATACCATATGTATTACAGAACTAGAAAACAAATAACATAAATCATAGGAATTGATACTTATAAAAAAACAAATAAAGAACTTGTTTTACAAAAAACTATAGGAAATGATACTTATAAAAAAACAAATAAAAAATATAAAAATAAAAATAAAAATGTTTATGAAAAGACTAACCATTGTATTGTCGTCGCATATGAACAGGTAGAACCCAACGCTCCCAATCAACGCGTTTTCGAATTTTATAGTTACATACTTCTACTTCCGTTGAATTTTGAATAGCCATGTGTATGATATCTATATCGACGGAATTCATCAATCGAGCGACTTTTGGAAAACTAGCAACGAGTTGAATTGGAATCCAACCAGAATCATCAATAAAACTTCTCAAATAAAGATCTCTGATCAAGTTATCGTAACTAAAATAATACTCAATTTGATTTTGAATTAGAGTGTAAGCCAAACCTTCCATTTAGACATGGGAATAATATACCTTAAAAATACAAAATAAATAGATGAATCACGTGAAGAAGAAGGTGTTAGTTTATATTTATATAATAGAATATTGCAAGGAAGATAAAATGTAGGAATGAAAAGGAAGAGTAGATATAGAAATAAAAAATTTGGTAATCTCAACTTGTAAAAAATGTTAAGGATGTTGGTTTGAGAATATATGAACCAGATTCAAACACGAAAACCGGCTATTAATGTGTTGAACAAGTCCAGTCATTTATATATCTATTTTTTAACATTGCGAATTTCGGAGGCGACTCAACCGTTTTTTAGGCCAATAGTGGTGGGGTCGATGACACCACCACCTCCACAGCAGGTGGATTCGGATTTGACACCACCATAAACTTCGTGGATAACTGTGGCGTCACTGTGGCAACAAAACATAGTAATCCTTCCACAGTGGCTGCCATCACCATCACTAATATATATATATATATATATATTAGTGTATGAACTGAAGTTTGTTACAAAATATGACCGATTATCGTTTAATAGGTTATCGGCGAACTCAAAAAGTATTTGGTACCACCGTCTCTAATCTGTTGAATGTTCAAATTTAGAAAGAAAAAGGAAGCATGCAATTTCATGTGAAAAGAGGAAGAAACATGTAGAACCGAATATCGTTATTTGGATTCGAAAAGCAGACTCAGAAAAGGGCATATTCTCAAAAGATTCCTTCTTGTTGAAGGAGCCAGCTAGAGCCAAATTTCATAAAGTTGTTATAGAAAGCCAGGCTTATCAAAGAAGACATGTTGAAGATAGAATGTGGAATAGTCCCGGTGAGTCCCATGTTTTGGGCACCAAGTTTCTCCAGACCTAAAATATTGCTCAGCTCCTTTGGTATTTCACCTTCCAATCAGAAATAAAATTCTTTCAGCCTAGCTAATTCATTTATTATATTATATTAATAAAATATCTCATATTAAATTAAATATCACGTGTGTCAATTTTTTTTAGTGAATTAGTTATTATAAAGTTAAATTAAGAACTAGAGCTTATGAAATTTGGATACTGCGTCTAATAGATAAATGATAGTAGCTGCATTAATACCTTTCAAGTTGTTTGTTCCAATGTATAATTTCTTGAGACTTGTTAAGTTTCCAAGTGTGTTAGGTATTCTCCCACTGAACTTGTTCAGTGACAATGCTAGTGTTTGAAGGTTGCTGCAGTTTCCTAAACTCAAAGGGAGCTCTCCTTCTAACTCATTTGCAGAAATGGAAAGGTATTCTAGATTTGGAAAAAAATCACACATATTATTTGGTAGTGTACCAGACAAGCTGTTGTATGTCAAATCTATTTGTTGTAGAGAGGACATTTTAAAGATGGATGAAGGTATACTTCCTGAAATATTGTTTTCTCTAATTCTAAAGCTCTTTAGGTTGACCGATTTACCAATTTCAAAGGGGATATTGCCTACTAACAAATTGAATCCCAAATTCAACTCCTCCAAGTTTGATGAGTTGAATAAAGAAAGAGGGATGGTGCCGGTGAAGTTGTTCGTACGAAGATTCAAGATCTTAAGATTTGGTAAGGTCCCTAGCCATGTAGGTATATTGCCAGATAAGTAGTTTCTAGGCACTATAATAGATCCTATACGACGTAACTGAGAGAGCTCTCTTGGAAGCTCCCCGTGAAAACTATTGCTGCTGAGGTCCAGAGATGATAGAAATGATAGGTTCCCGATCTCAGGAGGGATGACTCCTGCAATTCCCATATCTGACATATTTATAGCCACCACCCTCCTGTGACGACCTCCGCACGAAACGCCGTTCCATCCGCAAACAGGAGCAGAAGTCGGCCAAATGGAATGCATAAGCACGGCATTAGGGTCAAAACTCATGATACGGTTTTTAATTTGAACAATGGTAGCTTCATCGGTTGTTAAGTTGGTCACACCGTTAACAACCAAATTAGCCCGGAAACAAAGAAGCACCAAAAAAACATGAATGAAATGCATTGTAATTTTAGCTGGAATGTAAGTTCAGAATGTTATATATTGTGTCTGCAAGAACCTACATTATATAGTGATTGTATTTCATATGTGTTAGGGTGGCGACCAAAGTCCCACATCCCACATCGGTTAAACATGGGAAAGATCATTGGTATATAAGTAAGAACATACCTCAACTAGTATGAGGCCTTTTGGTAGTGGACCAAATGCAAAGCCGTGAGGACCTTCGGGTGCCAAAGCGGACAATATCAGACTAGTGTTGAGATCGGTTGTGTTCTTACTTATATACGGAGGCGGAATATGCGGACTGGACCCCTAATTCACAACACCCATATTCCCAACACGTGGTATCAGAGCGTCAGGCCCAGACGGAACGCGATGGTGGTGAAATTCTCGGAAGTCGAACATGATGAACCAGTAGCCATATGATCAAGGTGATCTTCTCTAGAGATCCTAGTTCGGAGTGCCCGTAGCTCATCAAGCAGTGTGGCTTGATTGGAGTGGCGCTAAGGAACAAGACAGTGTGGTCTAAGAGGAGGTGAGCAGTAACATCCGTAGTGCCTCTATGGCCAGGTAGTCTCCAACCTGATTAGAGTGGGCGGATGAAAGTCAATTGAGAGGAGGCTAAGTGGTACTTTGTTCGAGAGGAGGATTTGTTAGGGTGGCGACCAAAGTCCCACATCCCACATCGGTTAAACATGGGAAAGATCATTGGTATATAAGTAAGAACATACCTCAACTAGTATGAGGCCTTTTGGTAGTGGACCAAATGCAAAGCCGTGAGGACCTTCGGGTGCCAAAGCGGACAATATCAGACTAGTGTTGAGATCGGTTGTGTTCTTACTTATATACGGAGGCGGAATATGCGGACTGGACCCCTAATTCACAACACCCATATTCCCAACAATATGGGAATAGTGCAGTCGAGATCTCTCCAATACAGCCAAATTGTGTGGACCTCTCATAATATCTCGACTTATGAGGCTACAACTACAAAGTGGAAAAGTATGAAACAAAGCTGAGGTAAAGAAGCGAGTCAAGGTCGTCCCTTCCAACCAAATTCTAGTCATCACAAGTAAAGGTCCAATACACAAATACAATGTAGATAAGTATGCAACTAAAGCTGTCCGCAAATACAATGTAGATAAGTATGCAACTAAAGGTGAGGTATAGAAGCAAGTCAAGGACTTCCCTTCCTTATCAATGTCTTGGCAGGACAAGACCAACATTGTTTAATTTTTTGCATTTAGAGTGAGAAGAGTTCGAAAAAAATTAATTTCATATAATATTTTAATATAAAATAACTATTTAAACTATACATTGTACGTGTGGTGACAAAAAAATAATATATTAAAACTATAAATTACGAAAATTTCTTTTATATTTAACAAAACTATACATAGACTATTGGGTTGCTCTGATCTGAACAGATTTACCCAGTGATTATTCCTCCAACATCAAAATAAAAAAAAAGGCTGGGGTTTGGAACCTAAACTTCCTCGTAATAAAAATTGTTTTACTTGACTTAGGTGCTTTAACTTTGTTCAAGAATTATCTTTAATTTATTAAAAAAAATACCTATTAATAGCTATTTAAAATCCAACATACATTTTACGGCTAAGAAACTTCATTAGTCACGGGAGTTAGTCACTTGTAAAATTGTCACTCAAGTTATACTTGTTTCATAATTGCCACTTAAGTTACATTCTTTTACATTTATGGTCATTAGCGGTGATTAAAAATGAAAATAAAATACCAACATTAGTGACCATCGGTGAAACAAAGTGGCTGTTTTGATACAAAAATTAAATAAGTGGCACTTTTGAAACAAGTGATCAACTCCTGTGACTAACCATGATTTTTAGCCTACATTTTACTTATTACTTTAAATATCTATGTATTAATTCTGTCAGTTATTAAAGATGTTTTAATAAGTTCTTTGTTCTTTTGGGCTTTAAAAATTATATATTCATCTCTAGGGTTAGTCCCACTCTTAAAACGAATCTAATTAATATCTTTGGATTCATCGAAGATTCCCTTCCGGTTAAGTTTCCGGGAGTCCGTCTTTTTCAGGGTCGATTTTTAAATGTCAACCCCGTCTTGAGAAGATTACTATTCGTATTTTTTTATGGACTTCCAAAGACCTCTCTTCAGCGGGAAGACTTCAATTTATTAAATCAGTGCTTTTCGGTGTGCAAGTTTACTGGTCTTCGATCTTCATTCTACCCGCTATTGTTCTTAAAAAAATCTCTTAGCGTCTCCGTCATTTCATCTAATCTGGCCATGAGATGAAGGTTATACGTGCTAAAGTGGCATCGTCTACTCTATTTTTTGTTGGATAAACATTGAACTTGGACACGTGTTTATATTAGTTATTAAAACAGTTAGTAAGATAAGATCACAGTTTCGTGTACATTGATCTTTGAAATGACAGTAACATCATTTCCATATTAAAACAGTTAGTAAGATAAGATCACAGTTTCGTGCTAAAGTGGCTTTCTATAACAACTTTATGAATTGTATGTTCGGTGCATTAAGCAGCACCGCTTCCTGTCGAGATCGGCCGCACTCCCAAACTTCCAAAGCCAAATTACAATGGATCTTTTAGTACATAACTTTTAAATGCTTTTATGTTTCTATAAGATATGACTCATTAACAAACAACAAAAGCGGTCTGCTGACACGTGTTTATACTGGATAACTTTTAAACTTTCGGATTAAAAAAAAGTTTGTTACAAAATATAACATTTTATTTCATCAAAACAAATAAAATAAATAATTATTATAATATTTTTTTATCTAACTTAATAATCATTTTAATAATCATTGCTTAATAAAATGCATGAATTAATATAAAAAAATCTTAAAAATAGTATTATTAAAATAAAACTTGATTGATTCGTTAGAAGCTTTTCCATTGACTGATGAATCGTCTATTTTCTTTTCTCACAAGAATATCACCAATCACTTCTCGTTTTCAACCATCAACAAAAAGTACAATGCCTGAAATATCAAAACCAATTGCAACATCAGAAAAACTTCATCACCACCAATCTACTGTATTACTAGGTTAATTTAAAATTAAGATTTTTATGATGACATTGTAGAAGATAAACACACACTTAACAGTGTGTAAGAGAGCACCTAACACAAATATATACAGGCCTATGAAATTTTGAGTTAACCAAAACCTAACACAAAAACTAACATGTTTACGAAAAAACTAACTGTTGTATTCGCTTCGCATATTAACAGGTAGAACCCAACGCTCCCAATCTACGCATTTTCGAACTTTGTAGCCGCGTACTTCTACTTTCGTTGAATTTTGAATTGCCTTTTTGACAATATTTATATCGATGGGATCCATTAATTTAGCGATTCTTGGAAAATTAGCAACAAGTTCGATTGGAACCCAACCAGAATTATCCATATAGCTTCGTAAATACAAATCTTTTATCAGATTATCGTAAGAAAAGTAATATTCAATTTGAATTTCAATTTTAGGATAACCCAGATCTTCCATATTAGACATGAAAATATAAAATACCTTACTGTACTTCAGTATACAAAATAGATATGTGAATGATACAAAGAAGGTTTTAGTTTATATTTATAATAAAATCTTGTATTGAGATTAGATATTTATAGATGGTACAGTTAAGAATAGATAGAGTTAATAATTTGAATTAAGAAGATATAGGGATAGAGTTAATAATTTGAATCAAAAATAGGAAAATGAGTAAATATATGAGTAAATAAATATAAAGTTTTAACTAACCGTTTAATAGGATAAAAGATATATGGATAGTGTTAATAATTTGAATTGAAAAAATATATTGATAAATTTAATAATTTGAATTGAAAAAATACAAAGAAGAGTAAATATAGGAACAAACAAATATAAAATCTTAAGTAAGTTGTGGATAAAAGATATATGGATAGAGTTAACGATTTGAATTGAGAAGATATAAGGTAGAATAAATATAAGAATAAATCATTGTTTTAGGGATAAAAGATAAGTATATTGATAGAATGAATTGTTTGGATAAAAAAAAATACAAAAAACAGAAAATATAGGAATAAAGAAATATAAAATCTTAACTAACCAGTTTATGGATAAAATTCGTATTGTCGAGTATTTTTAACTTTTTTTTCAAAGGCAACACTTATACTGCTAATGATTATTTATTATTGTAAAAAAGACCGGAGTGAACTTCAAATTTTGCTTACATCTGAGAAAGATAACGTTGCTGACCATCGTCATGGGTTGCCGTCCCACCATAAATTTACACCGGCCGTCTCAGTCGTACAGTATCATGTTTTCGTTTCCGAGGGACCTCTCGTTTTATGGGGATAACAATGAGTAGGTAAGTACGATTCGTAACCTAATTTGGAATTTGAAGTAATTAATATGATATGAGCACTGTATTGTTAAGGTTAGGTTTATCGAGATGAAATCGAAAGACCTGCATATAATTTAATTTGCAATTTTGAAACGATATATATTCTTTTCTATGGCGTAGCCAATCTTTGTTGATTATGTATTTTTTTTCTGGCTTCAATCGTTCAAATAACCTTTCGTGATTTGCTCACCTCTAATCCAAAATTAACTAGGTCGCGAATGGAGTTCTTCGACACAGATTTGTGAGCTAATTAGTTTATGAGACGGACATCAAAGTGGGCTCTGTTCGCCTTATTGTTTGATCGCGGTGAAGTTTTTTAAGTCGACAAAGCTGACCATGTTCACCCTAAAAGGTTTACATACTAGTTTGTACTTAACAGTTTCCAGTTGTTACCATTCATACAAGTGTTGACCATTTGCCTTTATAGATACTTAAGGGATTACTAACTACGACCAGACATGTTTCACCTGAAACTTCTATCCAAACTAGTCTCTACAAATATTTTTCACTTAGATTTGAAGTATCTAGATTGCAGTTCTGATTTAGGAAGATAGGCGCATCATTTAGAAAATCCTGGTTAGATAAAAACTGGCAGGAGCACTTATTATAGCAGCACTAGAAAGCAAGACCATATTTTCAAGGCTATTTTATCAATTAAGAATGGATTAAGCAATTGAGTCCTAACACTATTTTCTTCTTTGGCCTGTTTTATAAGATGAAGCTTCCGAGTTTGGACACCTTGTTGTTGTTGGTGTCACAATCTTGTTCTCTTACAATAATCTCTCTTGCATTGCAGGTTGTCGGCTAATTGTTTCATACGAAGGACGAGTCTATTTTAAAGGTTTTGCATCCATGTTCAACTACAATATCTTATTCTTTTCATCTTCTGTGTGTACTTCATACAAAAGTCTTTTATCTTTGATCTTCTAGATGCATCACATGTTTTCTACATGTTTGTCTTGCAGATCTTTTTGGTGTCGGAGTCAGGAGTCGTACTTAATAAACTGGAACTTTTGTCTGCAAACCAACAGAGTTTGGTTTAAAGATCTCATTCATCATCTAAAGCCACACCGATGTCTACTTGTCGGAAAACTAGGTAATATAACATCTCAAATTGTGGTCCAAATGGGATTCCAAGATGTTTTATAATCCGATTTAAAACCAGAATGATACCTAGGATACAAATAGACATGTCAAATTCAGCAATATAGTTAGCCAATACTTTACAATTCAACTAGAACTCTAACTCAAATAAAAATCACAAAATAATTGTTTATACGGGTTATAAAAACGCCCATTTTGAGTAGTGTAAGCAAGAGCAAAGAGGATCTAGAGCCTACAAATTCCCCGGAAACACCAATGACAAAACCTTAAGATGCAGAATAAAGTAATAAAGTACTAAAAAAAAGTCACGAAAATACCCAGGCAACTTTATACTTGTTTGTGGTGTTACAGGAAATAAATTAGATTAATATCTAATTTTTTAGTCAAAGATTGAGTTAATATATATTGTAGTATAATATATATGATAATCAATTATAGTCAATAGTCTACGTCGGATGAGGGAGAATAAAAGACATGGTAAAATTGCAAAGAAGAAGTTTGTTAGGAGAGAATTGCAAAGAAGAAGTTTGTTAGGAGATAATTGCAAAGAAGAAGTTTGTTAGGAGAGAATTGTAAAGAAGAAGTTTGTTAGGAGAGAATTGCAAAGAATAAGTTTGTTAGGAGAGAATTGTACAGAAGAAGTTTGTTAGGAGAGAATTGTATAAACTATAAAAGAGATAGCTATTATGAGAAGGTGAAAAGATACATGGACTAAAAATGTAATAAATGAGAATTAAAGCGTGTGGGACCCGCAATTGTACTATAAAAGGACCACATGCTTCACATATCCCAAAGATGAATATAATATTACTTTCTCTCTCTAATTAATCTAATTCTTACTTTCTCTCTCTAAAAGATTCCTTAGCTAAGTTCTTAAGTCTATTTTGGCACTAAGAGATCTTCGTAACATAAAATCACCCTTGAGCATTCTTAAAACTCTTCAGTGGCGCCGTCTGTGGGAAACGAAGATTGTTCTGACGATAATCACTTCCTGAAAATAATTCCTAATCCGAGGGGAATTATGGAATAGCAAGGGGACGATTTTGTTAACAACTGCGAGGAGAATCTGGTGGGCGACGATTATCGGAATGATATGGAATACGAGGCGCGTGGGTGCCAGCGAGTCGGAGACACTTTTGATGACTCAGGTCTGTTGGCTCGAAGGAACAAACTGTTGCTGGAGATCGAAAGATTGAAGGCAGAAAAGGAAACTGTTCACGAAAATCTTTGCTCCGAGGTGAGAAGAGAGCCAGACAGTGGAAAAGAGGAGCGCAAAACCGATTTTCGTCCTAAATCCAGGGATGATAGATATAGAGGATACGAGCGACGATCTTTGAGGAGGAAAGAAAAACGACATCTGGAGTCATCTGACTCGAGCGACTATTCTTGTTACAGCTCATCAGAGTCATCTCCTAGGAAAAATCACAGAAAGAAAAGACATGGTCGGGGACATGCAGATTACCGAAGGGGAAGGAGCTCGGAGAGGAAATCTCCGAGGGAGAAGAGTTATCATCCTCAAGTTAAAGAGCGGGGTTATGGCCAAACGAATTTTCCCGCTGGAAACCAGAACGTTGGCCCGCGAAATTCGGAGTGGCAGCATCAATATACTCTACCATCCGATGAGAGACTGTATTTTCCGAGTAATGAGAACTTGAGATCTAATGTTTATCGGATGGGTCATAATTGGAGAGCTTATCTTTTGTCCCCGAAAATTTTGGTGGGCAATCTCCCAAAGCATTTCGATATCTCGAAGTTAGAAAAGTTCGATGGGACACAAGACCCTGATAACCGCATCGAGCAATTCAAAAATTTCATGATTAACTTCGATGATGATGATAAATTGTTGTGTAGAGCGTTTTCTCAGACCTTCAAGGAGGTAGCTTCTAAGTGGTATAAAAGGCTTCTGCAGGACTCGATAAAGAATTTCGACATGTTCTAGAATATCTTCAGACATCATTTTGTGGGGAGCAAAAAGTTCAGAACTAACGGAGATACAATAATCTATTGTAGACAAAAAGTTGGGGAAAGCTTGAAGAATTGTACCAATCGATTCGTCAAAATGAAAACAGACATGGAGTATTGTAAAGACTCAGTGGCACTTGCAGCTTTCAGGATGGGCCTACTCTCCGGACACGGTGGCGGAAAGTCAGGCCATGACCTTCGGAGCATTGTTGGATTATGTTGAGAAGAGAATTTTGGTGGAGGAGACTCAGGCATCTGAGAAAGATCCGGTGATCAATTAGATCAGAACCAGTTTCAGGGATCTGAGCCTAGTAATCAAGGGCCTCATGCCAATGTTCAAGCCAAAAGTATGATAGCCAATGCTATCATAACTAAAGTGATAATTGATGAGAGAATAAATGACAAGAATGAGGAATCTTGGATCTTGAAGCTGATGTGACTAGAGCTAATAATGTAAAGAGAGAAAATAGAAAGAGAAAATATTAAAGAATGTCCACCTACCAAGAATAAAGGGGTTCCCTTATATAGTGGGGAAGGTGGGACCTATTTATGTCCATGATATTCTTTTATTATTTCATAATTAGTCCTTTACAAACAGCTTTATTTACACATTGTCTTCCAATAAACAATAAATACACTAATGGGCATATTTCCCTTCTCCTTTTTGCAATTAACTCCTTTTCTATTGGGCTCGGCGAATTACTTCCTTATTAGTAGCCCCCTAGTCTTCAAGAGCATCGGGAATGAAGACTTGTAAATAATTTAGTTCAAAACGCCTCTGACCATAATCCCTCGGTATCGTATGACCGCAATGCCTCGGTATCGTATGACCGCAATGCCTTGGTATCGTATGACCGTAATGCCTCGGTATCTGCAAGGCTTATGGATGAGCCCCCCGTCCGACCACTTTCTCCTAGATGATGACCGACCTCTTTCGTTTCTTTAAAGCTTTGGGGAAGGCTATGAAGCGTCCCCGACACTAAAGAACTCGTTGTGAGCCTACTACTGATTCTGACTAACAGATTCACCATGGGCCCAAATGGGTAATCAAGCCTTGGAAGAAAAACCGAATACGTGGAGCCCATCTGGCATGCCCATCTGTACTAGCCGGTGCCGGCCTACGACGCTAGCCTGACAAGCGCCTATGACGTGTTCTGTTGGGTTGAATCTACACGTGTCATCTCCTCACTCGAAGCATGCTCGTCTGCACAGCTCTCCAAAAGGCTCTTCAACTTCTCGCTGTTTTTCATCATTTGGACTCCCTCATGTGTAAAACGGTTAAGGCAAGCTGCCTATATATACTTCATTCACAAAATCACTCTCAGAGAAATTCTAGAGAGAGAAAGTCCTGCCCTGATCATTCTAGAGAGAAAAGGTAGTGTTGGGGTTTATTGACTGGGCTAGTACTAGTGATCGTGTTGAAGAATACCGAGCTGCTGGATTAATCTGGAGCTCTGACACAAAGCCTTTCGCGCCCGTGCCTCTCCCCCACGACCCTGTTCTACCTAATCCTATTCTTGCAGAATCATTCATCGTGCCCGAACCTGCCGGCGCTCAAACTCCCAAAGCCATCGTTATCCCCTCCAGTAGTAGTTCTTCCCATTCCCCTATTGCACAATCCAACCACCCGACGCCTTCGTCGGTAAACACTCCTACCAACTTGCCCCCTTTTCCTCCTAAACACCAAGGCAAAACTAAGTTCCTTACAATGGGAGATTCCAGCGCCTCTTCCTCGCTGGTGGGCGGTACCTTTCCCGAAATAGTCCAGCTAACTCCCATAATTCAAGGGTTCCGCACGGGTATCAATACCACAGCTACCCCTTTGGGCGTTGCCCGAAGGGATCTCGATCGTCAGAACCTGGAAATAGAGCGTGCTTGCCAGCAGCGAGAAAATGCTCAAAACTCGCCCGCACTGGCAGTAGCTCCAGCTTTATGGAGCCGCTTTCCCAGACAGTTGACCGTCAAGCAGTCGGTTCTCCTATGCCCGAAGCAATCCCAATAGAAGACACTAATGAGCCAGAAGCTAATGATTTACCCGCGGAGGAAAATGGAGCGGAGGAAGGTGTTGTTGCTGCTCCTCCCGAAGAGCCCGTTCCGGCTGAGATAGAAGATCTCATAACAACCACCTATCATCGGTTGTTGCCAAGGGACAACATCATCTCCCTTTTTTAAGGCAAATATCTATACTTCTCTGCTGCGGAACAGGCAGAGCTTCTGCTCTGGTGGGGAATCCCGGACTGCATCACAGTACGATTCCCCGTTCCTGGTGAGACGCCCGTGCACGTTCGGTCTCGGGAGATCGTCGTCTTTACAGAGCTTTTCAACTGGGTCCTCAATTTTTCCTCTAAACCTTGAGATTGCTCAGTACTTCAATATGATTGGCATCTGCCCCTCACAGCTAACGCTTAATGCGTGGTATACGCTGATGTCATGTATAATGGCCTCTCGTATGTCGGGTCGGGTTATGCCGATGGAGGAGTATATTACTATGTCTGGGCTCTCTAATTCCCCCAAATCACCTTTCTTCTACTCTTCCTTAGCCAAAACTTGGAAGATTGTAAATGATTTCCTTGAGGGCGACAAGAGCTAGAAGCATCGGTTTGTCTTCCTCAGTGGCTGCTAGGAAAACGGTCGCCCGTATACTAAGGAGAACCCGAGGCAGTTGCTGCGGACATGGGTTCCCGATGGTAATTATATTATATATATACATATATATATTTTGACCGACCCTTTGTGCACTGTCCAAGAAGTTTATCCAGGAGCTGGAGAAGGACTACTTCAAAGCCGACAAAGTGACCTTCCAAATTTTGAAGGACTTTGCTAGGAAGAACTGGGGTCGGGCGTTCCACCGCGCCTTCAAGAATACTAATTTGATCATGAGCAACCTCTGGCGTTGCTCTGCTGAACCGCTCACCTGGGAGCAGCTGCACCAACCACTCAGCTTGGTGGACTTGGTTGCAAAGAGCGACGCACCAGATGCACATTTGTTCCTTCCCAAACGTAATAAGGCGCCTAGCAAACGCTCCAAGTCTGACGAGGATGTCGAGCTAGTGAATGTCGAGAATGCGGAGGTCGACGCTGTTGGACAAGGGGATGGAATTATTGCTGAGGATGATGAAGCCCACCGGTCTGAGGAACTGACCAAGAAAAAGAAGGAGAAGGCTGAGGCTGATGGTTCCCAAACCAAAAAACCGAAAAGCTCAATGAAGGAAAAAGAGAGTTGTCCTGCCGACGCTCCCGCCCGCGCTGATAATACGACCATCCCGACGCTTTTTGAGTAATATGAGGAGGTCGAGGGTGGGGATGTGGCCGCTCCAGCAGCAGTACCATCTGAGAGAGCTCCGGTTGTGGTGATTCCAGATGATGATGAGGTTGGGAGTAAAAACGTTGGTCCCCCAAAGGCAACGCAAGCTGACAGGGCTTCATCAAGTGCTACTAAGCTGCCCGTGTTGTCAGTTCCTGGGAGCCCTCATACCTTCGCTTTGCGGGTAACTGACGGGCTATCCTTGTCTTTATATAACATGATCGTGCCTCTGGCAATGAAAGAAAGGCGCGCAGGAGAGCTAAACCAGAGGTTGACGGATGCGGAAGGGAAAATTACCGCGCTTGAAGAGGAGGTCAAAAAGGGAGATGCAACAAAAACGCTCGTGGAGGGAAAGCTGAAAAAGGTTGAAAAAACCTTGGCGCGGGTCCAAAAAGGACCGCGACGACCGAGCTGGGCAACTGGCAGTGACTAAAATTCAAAGTCGTTTCTTTCGTTACTCCGCAGTGAAGAAAGCGAAAGAGATTGTCGACCTTAAAAACGTTAACGCTCTATTTGCTGACAAGTGTCAGAAATAGACGGACAAAGAGACTGTCGAGGCTAAGGCTGCTTATGTGCTGACTTTTCACAATCGTTTCCCCGACCTTCCCCTTGGGTCAATGTGGTTGGATGTCCCCAGAGAAGATCGTCCATCCGGTGTGGTCTGCGAGGATGACGCATCGGATGACACAGAGACTGATTTCGAGGATGAGGACGCTTAAATTCTCCCTTTTTTTGTTGTACCGAAATTTTGTAACTTTTGGGGTCTGTCGAACCCTTTTGGCTGTCTTGTAACCAAAGACTTTTAAATGTTAAGCTTTCCCATAATTTTGAAGTTGTTCACCAATATACTTCTGTAAATCGGTATTTGATTGAGAATCCTCCTGTGGGATCGGGCACAAGTGTAAAAGATTTGATTTTTTTCATAATTAAGAAATTTTTATAAGGTCGGGATAAAAAATGTAGATCAGCTAATCACTGAAAAACCTATCACGGTTCTGTTGATCAATGTTTAATTGAAAAGTTTCCCATAGGGTCGGGAATAAAATGTAGATCAGTTGAACACTGAAAAACCTATTAAGGTTTTGTTGATCAATATTGAATTGAAAATTTTCCCATAGGGTCGGGAATAAAATGTAGATCAGTTAAACACTTAAAAACCCATTAAGGTTCTGTTGATCAATGTTTAATTGAAAATTTTCCCATAGGGTTGGGAATAAAATGTAGATCAGTTAAACACTGAAAACCCCATTAAGGTTCTGTTGATCAATGTTTAATTGAAAATTTTCCCATAGGGTCGGGAATAAAATGTAGATCAGTTAAACACTGAAAAACCTATTAAGGTTCTGTCAATCAATTAAGATCGCCAAAAGTTGTCTATCAGCTCGTTAGCAGATGGACTTCCTTTTTAATACTTCCGAATTTTAAAGGCAAAAGATTAGATTAAAAAGATTGGTTGCCATGGATGCCTCATTAAAACCTTCTCGCGCCACCGAGGTAGGAAAGAGTGCATCCCCGACCAAATGTTCTTACACAAACAAGAATGATTATAAAGGAATTACAAAGATCAATAAAATTACTCCAAGTATATCTTCAAATGTTCAATGTTCCAAAGGAGCCTCAATAAGCGTATGTGCTTGTCCTGCAACAGAGACGTCCCACTCTTGATTTGGGGCGAGTTTGCCGAGGCTTTTATCTTTGGTATGCAGGAAAACTCTCCTCAAAACTCTATCCCCGACCTTCAACTCTCATCGACGTACTTTCGACGCATACCGACTCCTCATTAGGGTCTCATAATGTAAAGAACTCAGTTGAGCTCAGATTCTTTCTTCTTCTACCCGGTCCAGAGCTAGTCGTATGTCGTCCCCGTTTCTATTCTCGTCATAATTCCCGACCCTAAAAGATGGGAAGATTGACTTTGCGGGGGTGACAATATCCATTCCATAAACCAAGGCATAGGGCGATTCTTGAGTCGCCGTTCGAGGGGTAGTACGGTAGGTCCACAATACTTCTTGTAAGTAATCTGGCCACTTGCCAACTTTTCCTTCTAAGTTCTTTTTGAGCCCATCTATGATAGTCCAGTTCGTGACTTCAACTTGCCCGTTTTCCTGGGATATAAAGGGGCCGAAAAATATTGCCTGATTCTATGGGTCGAACAAAAGGATTTCATCTCGCTGCTGTCAAACTGAGGTCCGTTGTCCATTGTGAGCCTCTGGGATACCCGAACCTACAACAGATGTTTGACCAAATGAATTTGATGATATCTTTAGTTCTCGTTCCCGATAGTGGCTCGGCTTATACCCATTTTGAAAAGTAATCCACTGCCACCACTATCATTTGTCTTCAACCAGATGACATGGGTAATGGCCCCACTAGATCGATTCCCCATCGGTCAAAAGGGAGACCTTCATATATTGATTCTAAAGGAGCCGCAGGCATATTGATCGCGTTTGTGAATCTTTGACACGTATCACACGTTTTCACTATCTGCTGAGCATCGGCAGTTACCGTCGGCCAATAAAAACCGGCGAGAAAAATTCTTCTTATTAGTGCTTTGTAACCGCAGTGAGCCGCGCACTCCCCGTCGTGTAACTCGGATACAATTATTTGTGACTCATTCATCCCCAGGCATCTTAGTAAAGGCCTGCTGAAAGACTTTTTGTACAGTATTTCTCCCAACAAAATGTAGCCCTGGGCCTTATTTCGTATCTTCCGAGTTGCGATACTATCATCTTGTGGTAATCCTTCGGCCAGAAAAGCTATAATATCCCTTCTCCAGTTCGATAACGTTACTGAAGGATATCTGACAGGTGACTTTTGGTCGATTGTCCAGCTCTGTCCTCTTTATAATCGACGGGTTTTCTTGTACGATTATCCAATGGTAGCTGCTTGAACAGGATGCCGACGCTAGGGAGTCGGCAATCACATTTTCGGTCCTGGGGATGTGCTTATATGTTACTTTGGCAAATGACGCGGCTAACACTCGTAATGCTGCTAAGTATTGGACCAGGTGCTCTTTCTTAGCTTCCGACGTTCCCGAGGCTTGATTAATCAAAAGCTGAGAATCACTGACGAGACGTATATGCCTAGCCCCGCACACCTGCGCTAATCTTAAACCAGCTAGGGCAGCCTCATATTCAGCTTCGTTGTTAGAGGTGGTAAAACCAAATCGGATTTCCTGATGCATACTTATGCATATAGGAGTGATTATCTGTACACCCGCGCCGCACCCATTGACGTTCGATCCCCCATCGGTTCGAATAACCCACTCAACTTGCTCGTCTTTCTTGGGCGAATCTTCTTGGTCTGGTCGGTCGGAATGAAATTCAACTAAAAATATGCCAAAGCCTGGCCTTTGATGGCTGTTCTTGGCTCAAAATGGATATAAAAATCGCCTAGCTCGAAGAACATACTTGAGTGAAAAAGAGGTTCGAACGACAATGGGGTGGCCCTGAAAATATGGTCGTATTTTTCGTGCCGCGGTCACCAATACCAAGGCTATTTTTTCCAGCTTCAAATACCTTGTCTCTGCGTCTAATAGACTTTTGCTCACGAAGTATACCGCTTTGGGAACTGTTCCCGATTCACTGATCAATGCCACACTTCCTGCAAAATCTGAAACTGCTACATAAAGAAAAAGAATCTCATTTTCAAGGGCTTCGTCAAAAGGTTCGGGGATGATAAGTAAGTTTTGATCCCTAAAAAGGTCACATCACAAGCTGGTGTCCAAACAAAAGACTTAGCGTTTCTCAAGACCTAAAAAAAGGGAGCACACTTGTCAGACGAACGAGAAATAAATTGATTCAGAGCCGCTAAGCGCCCGGTTAATATCTGAATCTCCTTGATATTCCTTGGTGGGGTCATGTTGGCAAGAGCTTGTAATTGAATCGGATATGCCTCGATTCCTTTTTCGCTGACAAAGAATCCTAGGAACTTTCCCGACCTTACCCCAAAGGAACATTTCTCCGGGTTTAACTTGAGATTTATACTTCTTAGATTGCAAAAAGTCTCCCTCAAATCAACGAGATGGTCATCATCCGTGCCACTCTTCACAAGCATGTCATCGATGTACACTTCCATATTTCTCCTTATCTGTCTTTCAAAAGTCTTGTTCACCAATCTTTGATAAGTCGCTCCTGCGTTTTTTAATCCGAACGACATAACCTTATAACAATACAAGCCTCGGCCCGTAATGAACGTCGTGCTTTCCTGATCTGTTGGGTGCAACTTGAATTGATTATAGCCTGCATATGCATCCATAAAAGAGAGTAATTTGTTACCCGACGTCGAATCCACCAACTGGTCGATTCTTGGCATCGGGAAAGGGTCTTTTGGGCATGCTCGATTGAGGTCGGTAAAATCTACGCACATCCTCCACTTTCAATTTTTATTTTTAACCAGAACGGGATGAGATGTCCAAAGCGGGTAACTTGACTCTTTGATATGACCGACGCTGAGCATTCTTTCCACATCCCCCAAAATAATTTCCGTCTTTTCTGGTGAAAAGGCCCGACACTTTTGTGAGATGGGTGTGACATTTTTGTTAATAGTTAACTTGTGAATTATATGGTCTTCTGGGACTCCGATAACGTCCTTCGAACACCAAACGAACAAATTCAAACTCTCCTTTAGTAATAAAATCAACTGTCTCTTGGAACCTGGTGATAAATTAGTTCCTATCTGCAGAACTCTTCCTCCGCCAAACTGGTGTTTTTCACATTCTACATCGGTAGTCAAAAAACTGGGAGCTTCCCTGGGCTCGTCAATAAGTAGCGACCCCAAAGGAAGTCCCGCTAACTGCTAGTCCCAAACTTGCTCCATCTCTTGATCCTTTTTGTCGCTAAAGCCACCCGGTAGTATTCTCTTGCCGCTTTTTGGCTGCTTCTCACCACCCCCACATTGTTCCCGACCATGTATTTCAAGCATTGATAAATAGTGGATGTTACCGCGTGCATTCGCAACAGCCATGACCTGCCAAAAATCGTATTATGAGAAGCTGGAGCATCTACCACGATGAATAAAACGGTGACCTCCTTCTTGAAAGGCCCGCGGCCTAGCTGAACAATGCCTTCGAGCTCTCCTATCACCTCTGCAGCCGATCCTGTGAATCTCGCGATAGTTCGGTCTGAACGCATAATCACTGGGGGTTTCCTGAACATAGCGAATGTTGATGCAAAGATTATGTTTGCTGAGCTTCCGGTGTCAACAAGAATACGTCAGACTTCTTCTCTCGTAATGGCCGCCCCGATAACGACGACATCTTCGTAAGGACCAGCTATGTCTCGCATGTCGTCGTTGTCAAAATATAAAATCGGTGCAGGATTGCCTTTCGAGTGGGGATAAGTCCGAGCTTCCAACTGGGTGGTTAGGTTCACAATATGTCGCTTCCGGGTAGAGTGCGTGATTCCTTCCATATAATTTGCGGGGCGTAGCAAGGTTGAGTACCCTGGTTTATAACAGTTGATGCTTGCGCACTCTGCTGAATTTGTGCTGCCAACTCGGACGCCTAAGTTTCTTCTATCAATATTTGCTTCTCCACCTGAGCTAGAATGGTGGAAAAAGTAAAAGCTTGTTTCTTGGTGACTGCTTGTTTCATCGGTCCTAGAAGTAGCCCTAAACGATATGTTGTCAAAGCCACGTTCTCTTCGCAATGATCAAGGTCGGTCTTCGCATCGATAAAGCGCCTGGGGTAATCCTTGAGGCTCTCTCCCAGTCTTTGTTTACAGTTAACGATTGTATCATCATTGGCCTGGAAACTTTTGCTTCCCACAAATTGTTGACGAAACATCATCCAGAACATCCCAAAATTCTTTATACAACCCTGCGGTAACCGGTTGTACCACTTAGATGCCCGATCCTTGAAGGTGATCGAAAAAGCTCGGCATAACAACTTATCGTCATTATCGAAGCTCAACATGAAATTTTTAAAGGCTTCCAAATGGTTGTCCGGATCTCTTTTGCCGTCGTACTTCTCCAATTTTGATATGTCAAACCTCTTCGGGAGGTGCCCTGCCAAATTTCGTCTGATAAGGGTGACGCTCTCCAATTCATTCCAAATCCAAAAAACCGCTACCGAGCCCCTCGGTTTGAATTTCATACAATCATTCATTTCCCGGGTTGATGAATTGGCTACTGACCCTATACCCTTGGGTCTGGCTATTACGTCAGGAATTGCTCTTTTGCGCGCGTTTGTTTAGTATTTCCTTGCGTCACTATTATCTTCCCGATGAATCGTCCAAGGTATAATTAGCAGAAATACATCGGTCATCATTTTGGTATCGCCCAGTCTTTCCATCTCGCTCTCTCTCTAGGTGGGGCTCTTGATAATATCGAACAGGTCGGGCATCGATACGGTGGTCTACACCCGGATAGCCTTGTCCACAGTTGTCTATAATCGGTTCTTTCCATTTGCCTTCCCGAGCTCTTTTGTCATCTAAAGCCCTCTCCTTTTCAGCGTTTAGCTTCGCTATGTCTTCCATTAACTGTCTTCTGGTCATGATAAGAGTTGATCACTTATCCCGACCCTGGGCGTACTTCCTCGCCCTCAGACAACGAAATGACTCGGGCTACCTCTCTTCCGACCCTCTCCACAGCCGCCTCGTCATTCATTTCCTAAGATTAAGTCGCGATTTTTAAAGAAAAGGTTTCCTTTTTGGTATCACGTGTTCCCACAGACGACGCCAATGATGAGAGAATAAATGACAAGAATGAGGAATCTTGAATTTCGAACCTGATGTGACTAGAGCTAATAATGTAGAGAGAGAAAGTAGAAAGAGAATATATTAAAGAATGTCCACCTACCAAGAATAAAGGGGCTCCCTTATATACTGGGGAAGGTGGGACCCATTTATATCCTTGGTAGTCTTTTATTATTTCATAATTAGTCCTTTACAAACAGCTTTATTTACACATTGTCTTCCAATAAACAATAAATATACTAATGGGCATATTTCCCTTCTCCTTTTTGCAATTAACTCCTTTTCTATTGGGCTCGACGAATTACTTCCTTATCAATAATCATCTCTCTGCTCTAAGCTTATACTTCTAACCTATACTCACGACCGTATATGTCTCAAAATAGGTTATCCAATCCAAAATCATATATAGTTTTCCTCTAATTGACACTTCCGCCAAATTAAAAGCTATTATATATTTGGAAAGTATCAATATGAGATATTAAGGATGACCAAATAATATTTAGATGTCTCAATTCATTATATATCTCATTATTTAACCATTAACCATATTGACAAGTATTCTCCTAATCAATTTAACGTTCTTTGTTCAAATATAGAAGGACAACGATAGAAGATGGAACAACATGTCATATAAAAAAATATAGCTCAAGTTGGATCAATTATTGTATATGAAAAGGTTAAGAAGCTCAATTACATTAATAAAAGTTGGATAATCAAAATATTTCTAGGGGTGTTATCGATCCGGTTTGGTCCGGGTTTCGGCGGAACCAGACCGCACAACTAAGCTTTCGGTTCTATAATTTATAATCGGACGGGATCTCTAAATTTTCGGTTTGGTTTGGTCTTGTCCGGTTTGGTCCGGTCTGGTCCGATTCGGTTCTGGTTCCGATTTGATTTGGTTCAGTTCTGGTTTGGTTTGAGTTCGATTCGATATGAGTCCAGTCCGATCCTGTTTTGGTTAACTTCGGTTCGGTTCGGTTTTGTTTCAGTCCGTTATCGCTCCGGTTTTGGTCCGATTATGTCCGTTTTAAAAAATTAAATTAAATTATAATTTAATTTTCATTTTTTAAAATAAATAAATAACATAAAAATTAAAATTTAGAAGTTATTATTTTTTAATTTTTATTAAAAATTAGTAATTAACTATTATTTTTAGCAATATAACATAAAAATAAATAATAATAATAATAAATTAATCGGTTCTAACCGTTTGGTTGGTTCGATTTTTTATCGATTTTATTGGTCCGGTTCTTTATCGATTCAATGAGTTAACCGGTTTTATCGGTTCGGTTCCTAATCGATTCTACCGATTTATCAATTCGGTTCCGAACATATCTTTTGTTTTGGTTCCTTCTCATTTTCGGTTTTTAATATGAAACCGCGAACCAGAATTCGATGTGATCCTTATTTTTGGTCCGGTCTGGTTTTCGGTTTTCCAGAACCGTGAACAGGTCTAGTCATATAAAGAAAAATAGGCTAGATAGGGATGTCAATGGACCGACCACGGGCCGGGTTCGGGCCGGCCCGTTTGAACCCGTTTTTTTTACACTTGAGCCCAAACCCGGTCCAATCCAGGCTCATATTTTCAAACCCAAGCGCGCCTGCTAATGTTTGCCGGTCAACCCGGCCCGATCCGCAGACATTAATTTTAATTTTTTTAATTTATTTTAAATATATTAATTTATTTTTTAAATATTTTATTTTTATTATATATAAAAATATTATTTTTATATATATAAAAATATTATTTTTATATATATATATTATGATTTTTAGGCCGGAACGGGCGGACAAATTTGAAATTTGAACCCGGCCCGATTCAGTTGCGGGTTACAATTTCTGAATCCAAACCCAGCGCGTTCTAGTTCGGGCCGGACAAAACCCGGCCGGACCGGATCGGGTCGGGCCGAACAACACCCGAATTACCACCCCGAAAGCTAGATCACTTTCTCCAAATAAAGAATATAGAGGTGAAGGAAAAAAAACAAGGGTTTGGCTAAATTATGGTCCAATTGGCTAACGAGCCCCAATTTTAACCATACCCAAACAAATTTTAAGTAGCCCCAACATTATACCCAAAACACCCTTTCTTTTTTTACTAAGTCAAAACCCTAAACACTAACCATTCCCATCTCTAAATCAGCCCCAACCCAAAATCAGCCCCAAAACCCTAAATAAACTCTCATTTCCAAAATTCTACAATCTTGTAAAATCAACCCCAAAATCAGATCCGAAGAACTCTACCACCTCAACACCAAGGCAAGAACTACCATGGGAAAAGGAAAAGAGTAAGTTTTTACTCTTAAATGTAGTTTTTTTCTATATTTGGTTTTGCTTAAGTTTTTTGATTTTGATACGCATAAGGTGTTAGAATTGGCGAAGTTTGGTTATGAAGTTGTTTTTAGTTGTCTAGTGATGCTAGGGTAGATTTGGTTTTGGCTGATTTGGTTTTCTACGATGTTTTACGAGTTTTTCTTCAAATCGTTAATGGTGGTTTCGAGCATCCCCCGCCGGTTCAGTGCTTGGCTACCCGGCGGGGGATATAATTTTTTTTGCAGTTGTTCATCCTTCCCCGCCGGGTATTAGGAGTTTAGACCGGTGGGGAAAGATGAATTTCTAGATATTCATCCTTCCCCGCCGGTGCTGGGCCGATTTACCCGGCGGGGAACGATGAACATGAAAATACTATCCTACGTTCCCTGCCGACTAGGGGCCGATTCACCCGACACGTATTATTTGGAAATTGGATTTTCTACCCGCCGGGTGAATAATTGTCACCCGGCGGGTAGAAAATTCAATTTTCAAAAAAATAGTTTTCACCCGCCGGGTGAAAATTGGTCAACCGGCGGGGAGGCCTGTTATTTTTATAGAAGTAGTAATTTTTTTGCTTCGTTCTAACTTGTTTTTGCAGACACGAGGCACCTCGCTCGAAGGAGAAGGCGGCCAAATCGGCGGAAAAGGGCGAAGGTAGCTGACGGCCGGTGGTCGCTAGGCCGGAACGTGGGGAGCGGACCGAGCGTGGTCGCCCCAAACGCGAGGTGCGCGAGGACCCCACGGAACGATCCTTGCGACATCGGAAATATGACGCCACAAGGGATCGCGGTCCCACAAGGGAGGCCCCCCATCCACGATCTTCTCCTCCACGAGAGGTGCTCCCGTTCCGACGGTGGCGTGCCCTAGTAGACGAGGAGGACACGGAGGAGGAGGAAACGGAGGTCCCTATGCCACCACCTCGAAGAAAGGTAAGTGCAGAAGGGCGTCCAACCGATCCGGAGGGATGGAAAAATCTTTTTTTTCCCAAAATGGCGTCATTCTCTTCCCCGACTATGCCCAACATGAGGCGTACTACGCCTTCAAAAATGATGTAAGTTATCGAATTAATTATATGTTTGATTAGTTAAATTTTTGTTTTAACATTTTATATATTTTTGAATTTTTTTACAGGCGCGCTCGGGTATCACGGTGTAGTCCAAGTACGGTTTGCTTGGTTAGTGGGATCTTAGCAAACAACTAGCGGTTAGGGCTTACCTCGAGGAGATACCGTTTTGGTCGTTGATGCGGCATCTACCAAGGTTCAACAACCACGTGCAGTTGGCCGAGGTGTTCAGTGAGAGGTGGCACCAAGAGACCAACACGTTCCAGTTTTCCTTTGGGGAGATGCCGTTGACACTAGACGACGTCTACGTGATTATTGGCCTCCCGGTTGAGGGGAGAATTATTGATGTCTATAGGCCGGATCCGATAGAGGTGACGTACGCACGCTATGCGGAGTTGTTGGGAGTTTCGGCTGCTGATGTGCAGCAGGAAATGGAGGCGCACGACGGGAGTGGATTCGGCCTCCGAGGGCTTAGGAACACATTCTCCAGGGACGAGTACTTAGATTCCAATGATGCCTGCACTACGTAGATGAAGATGGCAGCATCTAGGGCATACATCTTGTTCTTCCTCTGGTGTACTATCTTCACCAACACGAGCCAGAAGAACATCCAATGCGATTTTCTCCACCACCTTGAGGACTTGACGAAGGTTGGTGAGTACGCATGGGGTACTTGTGCATTGGTGTGGTTGTACAAGAGCTTGTGAGGCATTTCGAAGCACTCCTTGAAGAGCTTGGTCGGCTTCTCGGCATTGCTTGAGTGTTGGGTCTATGACCACTTCCCTATTTTCCGCGCGTTAGTGAATAGTGGTTATAGCCCAACGGATCCGAAGATGCTGGCGTGGTTGCCCAAAAAGATCCCGGTATCATTAGCTCACGGGAAGCCTTACTACCGTGACATTCTCGCAGCTCAAGGAGAAAGAGATGCAAGTTATTTCTTTACGTTTATTAATATACATCTACTCTATATAAAAAGTAGTACGAGTAATTGATTTTTTTTGTAGGTTATATTCCGACCTTACGAGGATGTCCGTGAGGTGTGGCCGGAGCAGGCAATAGGGTTGTACCGAAACCCTATTCGCCTTATGATGGTGAGCGAGGCATATCACCCGGACCGAGTGATGCGCCAGTTTGGTTGGATCCAAGAGAAGCTGCTGGACCCCCTTGTTGCTAGAACCGGTCTTGGTAGAGGAGACCATCTTCGCTATGCGCTTCAGGGTAGGCATTGGACTTACTGGAGGGAGCACGTATACGTCATTGATAGATATTTGAGGCCCTTGGAAGAGAGTACTCACACGTCATCCCCCCAGTACAAGGCATACGTGAAGATGTATGGGTGGTTTAACATCACGCCTCGGATTCTTACGGAGGCGTCCGCGATCGATGTGGTGAACACGATTAATCGTGTTCGGCCGTTAGACGATTTGACTGACGAGATGTTGTCGTTTGCGAGGAAGGTGTTGGACATTACCGGTCCGTGGCTTTTGATTATCATGGTTGGATTTTTTATTTGTATGTTATTCTAGTTGTGAACATTACCGTCGTTTATAATTGTTGACATTTGGGCTGTTTTGTTATTATAAACCTTAAGTTTGTTGTTGTATTTCAGTTTTAATATGCAATTGTTGTTCGTTTAATTTAAGTTTGTTGTTGTGGTTTGCGTTTTCGAATTCGATATTTCACTCACACTCTAGTTTTAAAAACGTAAAACCTGAGATAATTTCCCCCAAAGTTAGTTCCAAACTAAGTTCCCAGAAACACCTTATGCCTCATATTATTTTTTTTCAACATTACCCGTCCCCCGCCGGTGGACTAATTTTCAACCGCCGGTTGACAACTTCCCCGGCGGCTGAAAATAGTTCCCCCGCCGGGGTGAATAAACTACTCGGCGGGGGCGGTCCCTTATACCGCTGGTTGATATCGAGTGGAAAATTACATTTTTCCACTCGATATCCCCGCCGGTTGGAAAATACTCAACCGCCGGGGACATTGTCAACCGGCGGGTGACAAATGCTTGGCCGGCGGGGAAGCCTTCGACAATCCATCCTCACAATTTCTAGAGGATGGGTCTACTTCCCCCCGGTATGAAAATTCAGCCCCGGCAGGGATGTTTCCTCCCCGCCGGGGAAGTATTTCACCCGCCGGTCGAAAATATCTGACCCGACGAGGCCGTGTATCGGTATGGGTTTCTCACATTTGTTTAAATGTGGTCTTCTTCTCCGGCGGGATGAAAATTGTGAACCGCCGGGGAAGTTTTGACCCCGCCGGGGGAGTTGTCAACCGGCGGGTGACAATTATTGGACCGACGGGGACCTAGAGAAATTTATTGCCTCGCAAAAAAACAATTCCCGCCATATGATTCTCCCGCCAAATGAAACTCTCGCCAACAAAATAATACCATTATAAATATACAAGTGTAAACGAGCAACATGGCATCCATCAAAAACTAAGAAACAAATGGAGTTTACCGCTAATGAAGACTACTATATGCTTGTAGCAGTGAAGGATTCCCGGGCCGAGTTGGGTGAAGATAGGAGTGATGCATTTTTTGAAAGGGTTTTGTGTCATATGTATTACAACTACGGTTATTTAGAAACTAGAGGTGTCGTTGTACGCAGCCGTGACGAAATCAAGACACGGTACCTTTTTGTCCAGCCCCTCATGAAGTTGTTGTTCATGCCGCGAAAAATAAAAGAGGAGGCGGTAAAGGTTTGGGACATGACCGTCTGCGACTATATCACTAGGGATATGGTAGCATATGTGGAGGATATGGTTATGTCAAGGGAGGATGGCGACGATGTTTTACACAAATTGCGTTACGACTACTAATAGTGCAATCTGTCATATTCGAACGTGTTTTTATTATTTATGTTGCGTAATGTTGTTATAAGTTGTTATGTTTTTTATTATTTATGTTGCGTATTGTCCTCGTTTTTTATGTAATGTTAAGTTGTTATGTTTGGGTTTCTAGTTGTTGTTCAATGTTAATGTATTTTACATATCACCGTATTCGAGTTGAACATACATTCATCTAAGGAGATTCACTCATTAAACCTCAACCTCAAACAATAGAACATACATTCATCTAAAGAAAATTAAACCGAAATACAAACTGATACAAACAGGCACTATCTAGTTAATCACTCATTTCCTGTAAGCGGATGTCGATAATGTCAGAACGAACCCTATCCAGTTGATCCTCCGTTATCGAATCCGTGTCTTGACATTTGAACAAGTTACTCGCAACATGACGTTCTAATTCGGTGAGGCCAGAAACCGGATGAAGGCGGTGTGTGAGTAGGACTGACCACCTAGCCTTCACCTCATCAACACGCCTTGAAATTTTTGGCGGTTGGACACCATCCCTTCCGTATAATAAGTACATTTGGCATAGCAATGCCTCCCAGTACGCTTTACGCCCCTCTTCCATATGAGTGTTACCAAGTTCGATTGATGCTTTAATTAGATATTGATCTTCTAACTCGTTCCAGAGACACATTATTTTAGGGTTTTTCTTGTTGTTTACCCTTAAATGTGTGGGCATGACATTTATTTTATAGAAATTAAACTCCCGCCAAATATTTTGGCACATAAACTCCCACCAAAATAAGTCCCGCCAAATTCGAACACCAACCTAATGAGACTCCCGTCAATAAACAAATAATAAGCGGGGAAAATAACACCATTTCCCGCTCATTATTTTTATGATTGAACCACATACATGTACTCTATAAATACTGTAATCCGACTATGAAACTAAACACTTAAGTTATAACAATGGGTGATTCCGGCTGGAATGTGTTCGAAGATGCAAGCCTCCTAAGCGCATTAGACTTCGTCAAAGGTACGATGCAAGAGGAGATTCCTGGTTTCGTCGATGCGGTTCTGTGCAAAATGTTCTTCAACCACGGTAGGGAGGCATCGTGTCCAGGATGTTTAATGCCCCGACCACGTGCCCGCGAAGAAGTCGCTGATAGGTTAACTTATCTTAAAACAATGACTATACATATCGAGTCACTTCCTTGGGAAGTCCGAACCAAAGTCCGAAAGGTATTTGACATGGGATTGCAGAGTACAATTACGCAGGAGATGGTGTCACATGCGATACAGCGGATGGAGCAAGAAATAGCCGATGCAATAGCCAGCGCCGTTGAAACGTACTCAACTCCCGAGGGAAGTAGTGATGAAGAGGAATTCAGAATGAACTATCTGACCCCGTAAAACTAAATGTGCAATGCTAACTCAGGGTTAGCTTATCTATCATTTGGTTTATGTTATGTGCTTATGTATTTCTAATTATGCAATGGTTTAAATTAAAGTGTAATGTTTTAATGCAATCGGCATATTAAGAAGCTTAAGTATTATTGTTTTTAACATAAAAAACATCCAAACATAAAAACCATAAAAACATCCAAAGATAAAAACCATAAAAACATAAAAATCATCCAGGGTTTACATTCATTACAATCGTCTAGTCATCAAGCAAAAGCGGATAAATCGGTTACTTTGGGGTAATTATTTTTAAGCTTTTCGTATTTCTTGCAACGAGATGCAATCGGCAATGCCCAACCTTCTGCTTCTGGTGAACGCAACTTTAAGCAACAAGGATGTATCCTAGCACATGGGGCCTCCGCCTTAATTCCAAGCTACAAAACGAAAACACGATAAAATAAATTTCTTGATATTAAAATTACCATTAACATACCCCTTGTATGAATACTTACGTTCACGAAATGGTTGGAGTTGACCCAACCCAATCCGATTTCCAATCGGTTTAGCATCTAAGGAGGTGCACCTCTTAGCGGAAGAAAAGTGAAGCCGACATCCATATTTCGGAATACCTCAACAAAATGGAGTATGCAGTTAAACGCAGATGCAATTGCCACTCCCATCTCGGGCATGGACATCCAATGGTCCTTAGTTCCCACATCGCTAGAACATTTCACACGCTCCACAACATCAATCAAATCCTCCATGCTAGTAAAAATCTTAACGTACACGGATGCGTAATCCATCAGCTCGTTGTAAAGGGCATCCCTTATCAACCTCCACCCATCTTGTTGCCCGTTCAAGGCGTACACTATCGAGCGGTACCCGCAATGGCCATCGGATTTAACATCGATAATGGACTCTACGAAAGGCCTAAAATAGATGGGGAATTGGTTCATGTATCCTTTGGGGTCTACAAAACTTGCCTTCACCGGCATCGTAGACCTTGACCTACAACCCACCGTTCCACTACTAAGCATTGTCCCACTTGCTTGCGTTGGAATAATGCTACCTTTCGTACGAGCGGGGGCGCTTTCCGAACCACGTTTAGGCCCCTTCTTTTTTTCCCCTTTACTTGAGGTTGCGGTTGGAAGTTTGAAGTCTCCAAGTAAGGATGGCGTACTAGTATTTTCTGATTCAAGCACATACTCGTGCCCACTTTTGTCGCGTTTAGTGGATGTATCATCAGCGGCAAAAGATAACTTACGTTTGTTAGGTGGACGACCGCGCACTTTTTGCTTAACCAATGGCTCCAAAATGTTAGTTGTTTCGGGATGGACGACGGAAAACCATTGTTTATAAACGTGCTCTATGCGTGCTTCGTCATTGGACGCCATGACATCGCATACTAGTTTGTCAATTTTGGCTTTAAGTTGCTCGATCGTCGAGAGGTTGGTACGAACTAGGATGTCTAACCTCTTCCAATGTTCATGAAACAACTCAAGTGGCACCTCTATGCCTTTCGCAACAAACTCATAGATTTATTGGGTTCAAGGCATACCGTGCGTAGTTTGTATGGCACAACCGCAAGGCATATCCAGTGCAATTGTCAAGTTGCGGGCACATTCGACTTCGTCGGCCAAAAGTTCCATTGCATAGTGGGAGATGTTGTTTTTTAGTTTACCGTACATAATGTTTGTGAATTTATGTAGCGCCAACAACCGGCTCTTTTCAAAGGAAGCCTTGATGTCCCCGTGTTGCAATTCGATCAAAGTATGCAACTTCAACCAAAAAGATTCAAAGTTACCTTTGCTCGTACCGATGAAACGCTTGACGCTCGAATGAGCGCTCTCCATGCGGTTTGTGGTTTGGTTACCAAAATGCATCCACTTGTTAGTTCTCCACGTGACAAACTTGTCACCGTACGGCTCTACCGAACTTTCAGTATACTCAATTGCTTGCGGATACTCTTTGAAGTCGCGGTGCAATTCCGGCCGGTAGTTCTCGTAGGCTAATTCTGTTTCCGCCAACATCATTTTATTCCACACTTTCAAAAAGGCGTTGGACACTTTCTTCTCCTTTATCATCTTTTTTGTTTTTCCTAGGACGTTCATGTTAATGTGTCATCGACACAACATGTGCGTTGCATTGGGGAACACTTCCTCCACCGCATTCACAAGCGCCAAGTCTCTATCCGTCAAAACAATGGATGGTAATTCGATGAAGTGAGTTACCATCAACGAATATAAGCATCCTAACACCCACTTGTAGGTCTCGATTTTTTCATTCGACATAAACGCAAATCCAATGTAGAATGTTTTCCCCGTACAAGTCGCACCCACGACCTCGTACAACGACATCCCGTATTTGATCACCTTGTACGTGTTATCAATTAAAATGACGTTCGGAAATGTCCGTAACAAATCCAAACTAACCGGGTGCGCAAAAAAAAGCTCGCCTATGATATCGTTTCCGTCTTCGGACTTTCTATGGAATTCGTAGTAGTTTAGTCGCTTTAGTTCACCCAACAAGTATTGGAATTGCGACCGACCGCCTTTCTCGAGCTTCCGGTGTTTTAGTAATGCGTTGTACACGGTGCGCATTGTAGAAGAATTCTTAGGGTTCAACTTCTTCACTCCACCAAGAATATCACGAGGACGGGATCCCATTTTCGTAGAACTAACCACGAAATCCATCTTTATTTTTTGAAAGCATCCCACGTAGAAATGACCTTCTTTGTAGGATGTAGTATCGTGATTGTGAACGCCGCACACAACCTCTATTCCCCACAAATAATCACCAATCTTCTTTCCTTTAAGGGCGAACGGGCATCCGCATTTTTTCGTTCCGGTAGACTTCCTCTTTAGATCCTTAGGATCTACCTGGGAGTAGTAGTGAGATTTGGTGTTGAACAACTCGCTATAATCGACGGAGCAAGGCACCGATATTTCCTCCTCCTCCGCTTTCGCCATGCACGAACTAGAGAAATCATCCTTTGACTCATCCTTTAACCCTCCATCTCCACTCTTTAACTCTTCACCCTATGTGAAAAAAAAACCATCAATTACGAGCATGTATAAAATAAGCCAACCCCAACCCAACGGTTAGAAAATTCACACATTAGAGGATGTTGCCCCGCCGGTTCTAGATGGTTCCAACCGGCGGGGACATTGTTACACTGGCGGTTGAAAATTCTCAACCCGCCGGGGCTATTGTCAACCGCCGGTTGACAATTCACCACCCGTCGTGGGGTCGGGGTCAAAATCAAACGCCAGGGGTTGACCCCGGTGGTTACATAATCCCACACCGGCGGTGGAACAATCTACCCCCGGCGGTTTTCAATAATATACCCGGCGGAGATTAAACATAAAATAAAACTCATAATCTGCATAAAACAAAGGAGTTGGCCCCGCCGGGTACAGAGTAACAACCCCGCCGGCTACGGGTGTCCCACCCGGCGGTTGGGACTCGATGAACCCGTCGGGTGGACATGGTGTGCCCCAGCGGGGAACCTTCATAGTTTTTATTATGAATGTTCTTAGTCTCCACCGGTTTAGATGGTTGAAACCGGCGGGGCAGTTCGGGTTCTACCTTTCTAAATGTAGAAGGTCTACCAAAATGGAAACTTTTCTAAATAGATTAGTTAGAACAACTACTATATTTAGAGTCTCATGCTCCTCAGCAAGCTTCGATTATTCCGAATTTACAAAAAAAAGTAATGATTTTTGAAGGTTCAAGTGTTTATCTCTGAGTTTTTGAAGTTTTTGAAAATTTTGGGAGTTTTTTAAATTTTTGTTAAGTGTTGAGTATAAGAGGGTTGTTTAGAGGAGTAATTTTGTGTTCTTCTACATTTGGCTAACCATACCCACATTCCACTAAAAGACAAAAATAAAGATTCTTGGTCAAAGGGTAAAACCGTCTTTGACTGTTGAATTAAAAAGATTCTCTATATTTTGGGAATTGTTAACAAAAATTGGGCCCTAATTTAGCCTAACCCAAAAAATAATTATTGCGGTTTACTTCTGTTCCAAATGTACCAATGAAAACCATCGTTTTTCTTTAAATAATGTTTTTCTTTAAATGATGTTCAGGATATTTTATTATATTAAAAACTTGAGACATTTTGTTTTAGATTTGTTTTCTACTATATTATTTAGTTTTTTACAACTCCTACTGATTACTGAATTATATAAGAAGAGATGCGTTTTTTGGAGTAAAATAGAAAAATGCTAAATTGAAATATTTAATCATAAAATATTTTTAAAATAATAATTAATTATTGTTTTAAATAATGTCCAGACCAATTACAATAAAAGAACAGTTTTATAGGTCTTTTTTCTAGGGGTGTTATCTATCCAATTTTTGACAGAATAGGTCCGAATTGCGGAGCTTATTGGTTTGAACCAGATTTGACAGCTAAACTTTCGAATCTATTTTTTTTTACGTACCGGACGGTTAAGTTTTCGATTTGGTTCAGTTCGATCTGATTTGATTTGATTCCGATTCCAGAAGGATTCAGATTCAGTTCGGTCTCGTTTTGATCCGTTTCGGTTCGGTTTGATTCCGGTCTAGTCAACTAAAATAAAACACTAAATTAAATTATAATTTAATTTTTATTTTTTACTTAAAATACCATTAAAATTAATATTTAGAAGTTAATTAACTATAAATTTTGACAATATAACGTATACAAGATAAATAATGATAATAAAATAATCAGTTCTAATAATTTTTGATTCCTTAACGGTTCTACTGATTAGCTATTCTATATTGGTATCTATCTGTTTATAGATTTTAATCGGTTCGGGTTTAAATCCGTTCTAGCCGTTTATCGGTTTTATCGGTTCGGAACCGAACCGATTTTATTCTTTTGATTTTTTATCGGATTTATGTCAGTTTTTATTGATTCGGTTCCGTTCTCGAACCATATTAACTTATTATTTCAATCAAAATACTATTTTAAATGCGTTAACTAATATTTTCTCTAGTTTTAAAATTATTTTTATTAATTACTGAATTTATTATAAATAACAAAATAAATTTAAATGAATATGTTAGATAAATTTGTTAAGCCAATTTAGAACTATAAATAACGTGGACAACTTATAAAATATATAATATAATATCCTATGTTAAGCATTTGGTTCGAGAATATGAATTTCAGTTATTAAAAAACTATGGCCTTTAAGATTGGGTAAAAACCTTAATTAAATACTTCTGCGAGGTTTTCTTCTTTTTCAAGTTGTTGAACTCGAGTCTTTTTTATATTTATCTTTTAGTTGATTTCTATGCCATTTGATTAACATATGCCATTTGAGGCTAAGAATCTTGGTTAGTCACCGGACTTTGTCATGTGTATAAAAAATGTCACTGATATTTTTTTTTATCAAAACAACCAGTTACGTTGGATTCATTTTGCATATGTGGTCACTTTTGTTTGTCTTGATTTGCATATGTGGTCACCCGTAAGTGACCACAGATGTAACAAAAAGCCAACAAAAGTGACCGTTTTGATACAACAAAACATCAATTGCATATTTGATACACATGACAAAGTCTGATGACTAACCAAGATTCTTAGCCGCCATTTGATTAACATCGCCAATTTCGGTGGTAATGGTGGGGTCGATGACATCACCATATTCACAGCAGGTGAATTCGGATCTGACACCGCCGTAGACCTCGTGAACAACCGTGGCGGCGCACATAGTGACCCCACAACCAGCTTTGTTCCGAAATAACCTAGCAGTCCTTCCGTAACGGCTGCTATTACCGTCAGAAAATTATTTTTATTAACTATCAAATTATTATACATAACAAATAAATTTAAATGAATATGCTCATAATTTTTTTTTAAATTTATTTAAAACTACACATTATTCTTATAAAATATAATATTTTACCTCAACAAAACAAATATATTAAAACAGACATAATACATAATGATTATATATTTTTAATTTAACTTAATAATACTTGATTAATAAACTGCATGAATTAAAATAAAAAAAAGAACAAAAAAAAAACTGATTAATAAACTGTATGAATTAAAATAAAAAAGAAAAAAAAAAAAACTTTGAAAATGATATTTTCAAGTTAAAATTTGATTGACTTGTTACGAGTTTTTTTTTCTTGCGACAAGAATATCACCCAAACGTAGTTTCCATTGACCGTTCAATTGCTTATTTTCTTTTATCGACACAAAAATATCACTGATCACTTCTAGTTCTCAACCATCAACACAAACACAACCATCACCTGAAATATCAAAACCAATTGCAACATGAGATCGCATAGAATTCTGCTAGACATTGTATAAATTTTTAGCAATCTGAAAATAGTCATGAATTAGATAAACACACTTAACCGTATGTAACACAACACCTAATATGAATATATATATATAGGTCTATGAAATTTTAAGTTAACCAAAACATAACACAAAAACTAACATGTTAAGGATAAAAGATATAGAATCAATAATTTGAATAAAAAAAATAAAAGAAGAGTAAATATAGGAATAAATAAACATAAAATCTTTTTTTTATAGCATTCACTAAATATCGAAATCATATTAACTCATTCTCCCTTCCAACTTCTCATCTCTAAACTACACTGTTATATTATATCCTTTGACGCGAACTTTGTGCCGCTGTATCCTTCCCTTACGTAACAAAATTTCTTTTTTCATTCTGGCACTGGTGAGTAAGATTGTGTCGGTAGGTATCGATAAGTTGTCTTGTTGATTGTAATTATATCTACGAGAAGGGTTTTCCATTGATAAAAAGCTCTGGAAAAAAAGAGAGAAGATAATGCGTTAGATTTTTAAAATTGGCCTGTGGATGATTATGTATTGTCTTTGCATAAAACACGAAGAAGTACTACTACTTGTAAAATAACTGTTCAAATAAATGCCTTCTTCTGCGGGCATATCTCGTCTTTCTGGGGATAACAATGAGCAGGTAATTACGATTCGTAACCTAATTTTTTGAATTTAGAGTAATTAATATTATATGAGCCCTAATTTGTTTACAAATACCACTGTATTGTTAGGCTTAGGTTTATCCGGATGAAATCGAAAGAGACCAGATTTCGATTTAATTTGCAATTTTGAATACGATAATATATACGTCTCTAGTTTGTTGATGTAACAATTGAAGGGATCATATGTGTACGAATTAGTAGGATATTTTAGCAATTATTTAGTAAGCTGATCAAAAGTTCAGTTTCTCTTCAGCTTACTCCTTCAAATAGAAGACCTTGTGGTTGGGGTGGTGTCACAATCTTGTTCTCTTGCATTGTGTCACAATCTTGTTCTCTTACAACAGTCTCTCTTGCATTGCAGGTTGTCGGCCAATTGCTATGGATGTATAGCTATTAAACAAATAGTATCAATGCATTGTTTCGTACGAAGGAGGAATCTCTTTTAAAGGTTCAACTACAATATCTTATTCTTTTTATCTTCTGTTTGTACTTCATACAAAAGTCTTTTATCTTTGATCTTCTAGATGCATCACATGTTTTCTACATGTTTGTCTTGCAGATCTTTTTGGTGTCGGAGTCAGGAGTCGTACTTAATAAACTTAAACTTTTGTATGCAAACCAACATAGTTTGGTTTAAGATCTCATTCATCTTCTAAAGCCACACCGATGTCTACTTGTCGGAAAACTAGGTAATATAACATCTTAAATTGTGGTCCAAATGGGATTCCAAGATGTTTTATAGTCTGATTTAAAACCAGAATGATACCTAGGATACAAATTGACATGTCAAATTCAGCAATATAGTTAGCCAATACTTTACAATTCAACTAGGAACTCTAACTCAAATAAAAATCACAAAATAATTGTTAATACGGGTTATAAAAACGCCCATTTTGAGTAGTGTAAGCAAGAGCAAAAGAGGATCTAGAGCCTACAAATTCCCCGGAAACGCCAATGACAAAACCTTAAGAAGCAGAATAAAGTAATAAAGTACCAAAAACAAGTCACGAAAATACCCAGGCAACTTTATACTTGTTTGTGGATATGTTTATGTTTTTTATTTTTAGTAGAAACATCAGAAATTATTTTTACACATGCCAGAGTTTTGCCTTTACCACCACCACCGCCATATGCCAGAGTTTTGCCTTTACCACCACCACCGCCATATGCCAGAGTTTTGCCTTTACCACCACCACCGCCATATGCCAGAGTTTTGCCTCCACCACCACCACCACATGCCAGAGTTTTGCCATCACTGCCACCACCGCCACGTGCCAGGGTTTTGCCTCCACCACCATATGTTGGAGCTCCTCCATCATTATCACCAATGCCACTTGCCACGGCTGCCTACCACCTCTCCAGTTACCATTTTTAAGAGAAAGAGCCACCCCACCACCACCAACAACAACAACAACACGGTTACTAAACGGAGCAATGCCGCCTCTACCACCAATATCATTCCCAAACAGATCCACTGCAGGTCCACCACCTCCTCCAGGTGTAGAAAGATGCTTGCAACCCAAGAAAGCTACTACAAACTCACTGATAAGTTGTGAAAACCTTACTGATCACCATCATCACTATGCCCTAAGCTTCTACTTCTAGCCACAAACTCACGACCACTCAACTATACTCCTCTAAACTATCATTTTCTGGAACAATATACATTACAGTAAAAGCAAGATTTGTTTTCAACCCTAATCTATCTCTCTAATCAAAACTTCATCAACAAGATAACCAACCTGCAAGACCACTATCCTTAGGGACCTCAAAACTTAAAATCTTACCTCTGCAAAGTCGCGTCTCCATGGATTTGGTCGTGCCTAATATCAACAACTTTGATGCCGATCATGTTGTACCTGCTGCAATCGTGGCTGTCTTCTTCCCGTCACCGACATCAATACTTGCAAACATATGAATTTGATATATGTTTAACCTATAACCCTGCCTGCCAAGTCACCGTTGTTTGACCTATGTTGCATTTGTACCACTAATTTTTGTTCGTCCCCAAAACGAGTCATTGATGTTTAAATCGTTAAGTTTTTACCACTGGCGCGTGCGAATTCACAAAAAGCTGACACGTATCACCCCAATATACCAATGTTTGTTGGGTATATGGTCACCTGTTAAATCCTACCCAACACCCCGGTTACTAGTTTTACCTTTTTACTTTAACTTTTACTATTTATGTTTTTACCATTTTAACTTTTACTATTTATGTTTTTACCATAAATATTATTAATTTATGCATTTTAACTAACCGAGCCCATTTAATAAATATGACCTGACCCATTTATTATTTAGACCCACTTAATTAACCCGTTTAAATTATCGGCCCATATTACTTAGTGAGTGTTGAACATCTCCACCTTACTAATTAAAGCTCTAACCAACTGGACCGAGAAGCACTTACCATAGAACACGTAAAGTCTTTATCATCCCCTTGTTTACCTTGTTTCTCTAAGCAAACCGCCCATTACCACCACCTTGTTCCTTTAGATCTGTAAGCAAACCAATGAACACCAAACATTTGCACCCTAAATAAAATATTTTGTTTAGGGATTAAATTTTATCCCTATAATTTTTTAGATTTACAATTTTAAGTTTGAGATTTTCGTTCTGATTTTAACGATGTAAACTAAGATTTTTTTATTTTTTTTGAAACCAAGATCTTTGATTAATATTGAAATTAGAAACATCAACTAGATAACAAAACCACAAAAAAAGAAAACAACCCATCGATTTCTAAGTTCGAATGAAATTTACAACTAGAAACCTAAATCCCCAAATTCCAAACCTAAGAGCTTGTAAACTTGTTCCTTCCAATACAGCATGTTTAGTCAATTCATCGGTTTTTTTGGTAGCTTCTTACGGACCTTCAGTTTCTTTTCGGCTGCTACGACGGTTAACAGAGATTTTTCGACGACCTTCTTCTTAGCCGGCTTCTTTTCTGCTTTGGGTGCCATTGTTGATTTTTATTTGGAAATGATTTATCTAAAGAGAGATTAATTTGAGAAGAGAGATAATTTCCGGTTTTTATATGTAAACTAGGGATTCTCTATAAGTTGATTTTCCTCTGATTTATTAATTTGGCTAACTATATAAATTGGCTTGGTTAAAAATATAAATGGGCTGATTAAATTATAGTAAAGGTAAAAGTATAAAAGTAAATAAGTTAAATTTAAAAGTAAAAGTAAAAAAAAGTAAAAATGAATGGTAAAAAGTAAAAAATATCAAATCAGAGGTATTTTCGGTGCAAAGTAATGAGGGACCATAATTGTAACAAAACGTAGTATTTTTGGGTGACACGTGTTAGTTTTCTGTGAATTTGCACGCGTTAGTGGCAAAAATACAACTATTTGAAACACCAATGACTCGTTTTGGGGACGAAGGAAAGTTAGTGGCACGAATGCAACAAGTGTCAAACACTGGTGACTTGACAGAGTTTTTAGCCTACATGTTTATATTGTCAAAATAACTATTATAACTAAGCTAGTTATTTGTTGAGAGAGGGCTAAGGGAAAATGGCAACTGCTCCAAGAACATCCCATCTTCATTCTTTCTCTTCTGATGATTAACTCAATCATTAATCTTCAATCCATGGAAGAATTTTCCGTTCTTCACGCTCAAGATGCTGTTCATTCTTAACAATAACCAAGGAAACAATTCATTGATTTATTCAAGACTGAAGAATGCTCTGGTTCTCAAAATCCAGAATTTATCAAAAAAACAGAGAACCACTTCTCTGTTCAATACACTGGGGAAGTCAAAGAAAAATTGATACAACAATAAAAAATAACTTTGATAGGTAAGTTTAGCAATGACAACCCTAAGAAACTGAAGTCAGACAGTTTCTTGGCTACTTTGAAATTCAGGGGAGTCTTCAGTTATGAGGTCTGGGACTCACATCACATTTTCTTTGAATTCGAGTTAAAGGAAGACGTTACTAAGATATGGTCAAAGAACTTGCGGAAGTTTGATGATTCTGTTATGCGAATCTTAAGATGGAATCAGGATTTCAATAAGAAGTATGAAAATCCTACTGTGTTAACCTGGGTCCGTTTTGAAAATCTCCCGGAAAGTCTTTATGATATCAATTTAGTGAATGATATTGTTGGTGTTATAAAACCAACTTATAGATTTGTCGTTCCTCGGATAATGGAGCACAGACCAACGCTTGTTATGCGTAAATAGAGATATATATCTCTAGAAATTTGAGAAGAAAACTGTGGATCGGATTCGGGAAAAACGATGGATACAGGGTTTCAATCAGCTACAAAAACGTACCATCGTATTGCAATTTTTGTTATCATATAGGGAATAAGTCCTCTGAATGTAAAAAAGCTCCAAAGAAAGAAGAAGAAATTGTAACAGTGGAGGATAATCGTAAAAAAGATAGTGGAGATGTTAAATAAGATACAGAACAATAATCGAAGGAGGAAAATGATTCAAGAAATATGCAAATCTTTAAAGCAATACTCAAAGGAATCAAGATATTCAGAATACGTATCAACAAGTTCAAGTGAAGCAATCTTTACAACATCGTGTTGAAAGCAATATTAATCAGTTACATTCACCAGAAAGTAGTAAAGAGATTATTGAAGCTATTGAAAAGATAGATAACGATCATCTGAATGAACATTCTCCTGATCCTAACATTGGTAGATGTTCTCCTTCTCCTACATATTCTCCTCATCAAAGTTTCAATGAAGTTATATCCTCCAAACTGAAAGCTGCAAAAAGAAGAAGGTCAACATGAAAACTATCTATCAAGTCTCTTCATTCTAGGGACAGACTATACAAATCCTATTCTGATAATGATAAGAGTTATTAGTTGGAATGCAAGGGGAGTGAATAACAAGCCTACCTTGAGAAGACTCAAGTCTATGGTTAGAACTGAAATTATTAAGGTACTTGCTATTCAAGAACCCATGTCTAAGCCTGAAAGAATAAAAGAGGTTGCTGATATTCTTGGTTTTTGTGACTGTTATGCTAATATTTCTAATAAGCTTTAGATATTCTGGATGAAGAATATCAATGTTAACATTTTTCTTAACATGGAGGAATGCATTCATATGGAGATTGACTACCATGGTGTCGATGATAGAATCTAGTGTACTTCAGTTTATGCCAAGTGTAATCGTATTCAGAGAATGGATCTTTGGGAATGTCTTATGGCTGTTGCTGACACTAATAAATCTTGGATGTGTGTTGGTGACTTTAACATTATTTCTTCCCATGATGAGCAGCCGGGTTGTGTATCTAACTAATAGGTCAGCATGGACAATTTTAATGATATCATAAGGGCTTTCAGTCTCAATGATGCTGGTTATAGTGGTTCGAAGTTTACTTGGTCAAGAAGCAACAAGTAGAAAAGGCTCGATCGATCTCTTGTCAGTGATAAGTGGATGCTTACTTGTAATGAAGCACAAGTTTTTCACATGGTCAAAACGTTTTCTGACTATGCTCCCTTATTTATAACTGCAAACTCTTGTAATACTAATACTTCAATTCATGAAAAAAAGAATTTTAATTTCTTAAACATGTGGTCTAATGATGATTCTTTCCTAAGTATTGTTGAGTAGGATTGGAAGTAGCCGATTTGTGGTAATCCTAACAATACTTTTTGGTACAAATTGAGAAGACTTAAAGGCTGTCTAAAGACTTGGAATAAGGAGAGGTTCGGGAATGTATTTGACAGTGTTAAAAAACTGAAAGTAAAGTCAAAGAGATGGAGATCGTTCATTATGATGTCAATGACCAGTGCTCTAAAGTGAATTTAGCTAAGGCTAACAGTCTGCACTTACAAGCTCTTAGGAATAGAGAATCTTTCTGGAGACAAAAGTATTTTAATAGCTGGTTAAAGGAGGGTGATGGCAGCTCGAAGCTCTTCTACAGTTACGTTGCTAAGAAAAGAAAAAAGAATTAAATTAAGAGTATATAAGAGGGTGATACCTAGACTCTGAAGAATGATGAGATTGGAAATTCAGCTGCTGCTTACTTCAAAACAATCCTCATGTCTGACCCTTATATCAATGGTGATGATGAGAAATAGATGTTGCATGATAAGAACTTTGAATATATTCCATCTATTGTTACAGATGATGACAATAAAAAACTGCTGATAAGATCTACTGAAGATGAAATTTGGGGTATAATCAGTAACATGAAAAGTGATAGTGCACCGGGTATTGATGGTTTCAACCTCTTCTTCTTTAAGCATTGTTGGTGGCTTTATCCCAACAAGGTTATTTACTACTGTATTTGGTTAGTTCCCAAGAACAACAACCCTACTTGGTGGAGTAATTACAGGCCTACTGGGTCATGTACCCTTGTTAACAAAATCTTTTCTGCTCTTAATAACCAGAGGCTTTCTAACATTTTTCCTAAGATTGTGTCTTCTATACGGACTGCTTTTGTGAAGGGATGGTTAATCCATGATACTATCTTAATGGCCAAGGAGTTAATGCATGATATCAACAAGAAGCCTAAAACTGGTAATATCATGATACAATTAGATATGTCGAAAACATTCGACAGAATTTCTCACTCTTTCATTTTTAAGTTCTTCATTCATTTGGTTTCAATCCTAGATTTGTTAGTCTAATTAGGAAAATGATAACTAAGGTTCATGTTTCTTTACTTATTAATGCAGAAACTTTTGATTACTTTCACATAAAGAGAGGATTAAGGCAGGGGAATCCTATCTCTCCTAGTCTTTTTATCCTTGGTGAAGAATTCCTCACTAAATGAATGAACAATCTATTTAGTAGTCACCCTAAAATGCAATATGCTACAAGAACTAAGTACATAATTCCTTGTATTAGTTTTGCTGACGATATTCTAGTTTTCACTAACAGTATTGCTACATCTATTGACAAACTGAGCAATTTTTTGGACACTTACCAAAGAATTTCAGGTCAAGCCATAAACAAAAGCAAAACCAAGCTGATTATTTCATCTAAGTCTCACTTTTTAAGGATTCAAAGCCTTAAGCTACAAAATGGTTTTGAAGTGGACTTTATGCCTATTTCTCATTTGGGAGTTAGTGTCTCAAACAATAATAAAAAAAATGTTTTCAACCCTATTCTAAACAAGATAAATGATAGAATTACAGAATGGGATAGTAAGTTGCTCTTCTATGGTGGCAGGTTATCACTTAAAACTAATATTCTTCTTCCCATTACTTATCATTGGATGCAATGTTATGAAATACCTAAGAACATTATCAAAAAAATTGAAAGTATTTTAAACAGATTTATTTGGAGAACAAAGTACAATATAAAGGCTATACACTGGTCTACTCGGTCCTTCATTTGTAAGCATTTTGGAGAAGGAGGACTGAATATAAGAAAACTTGATGATATTCAGAACTCCTTCTCTCAAAAGCTATGGTTTAAGTTTAGAAAAAATAGTTGTTTGTGGCCTAACGTTATGAATGATATATACTGTCATGATGTTCATCCTTTGTATGTAAATAACAGAAAAGGCTCATTAGTATGGAACAGGTTGTGTAGCATTAGAGAGCAAGCTGATAAGAACATTACCTGGGTCCTTGGCAGCGGAGAAATTTATTTTTGGAAAGACTCTTCGCATAATCTATCTGTAATAGCCATTGAAAACAACATCAGCTGGTATCTTGATGCAAAAGTTAAATCTTTTTGGCAGAATAATGCTTGGTGTCTAAATGAAATGCAGGATAACTTATATAAATGATAAACAAGCTTAAAGTTACTAACAAGGAGGACATCATATGCTGGAAGCTATCTAAAGACATAAAATTCAACTTGAAGCAAACTCGGGAAAATCTAAGAATCAAACACACTTTCTCTAACTTGTTAATGAAGATTTGGCACTCTAACATCCCCAGGAAGTTCTCTTTTATAACTTGGAGACTTATTCATAACTTTATTTCTCTTGATTCTATTATGATGAAGAAACATCTTAGTCTTGCTTCTAAGTGCATGTTTTGTGATAATTATGAAGATAAAAACCACCTATTTGTTAGTTGTTCATTTGCCTGGAAAATTGGAACTAGTTTGCTCTGATTTTCAAAATCAAAATTAATCGTTATATGGTTCTTACTCATTTGCTTAGATGATGGTTTTGGTTTTCAAAGAAAAACTTTCACATCACACATTAAGTCCCTCAAGCTATTTGCTCGATGATTTGGAAAGGAAGAAATGTTATCAAACGTAAAGGGATTCAGTTCACTGTTAGCAAAGCATAAGCACTCGTATTTGTCTTTTAACGCAGGTATTACACTAGGCTGTTGTTCTATCGAAAATCATAAAAAGCTAATATATTTGCGATGGCTTCCTCCTATGAAGTATCTTCTCAAAATGAATGTTGATGGATCATGTGCTGCTAATGGTGAAGCTGGAGCTGGTATTCTTATCAGGAACAACACTGGTGACATAGTTCAAGCCACTGGAAAATTGTTTGGAAAATCTACTCCTCTTCTTGCTGAAACAAAAGCATTGCTCGAAGGATTAATCCTTTGCTACAAAAAAAATTGGACTCACATCGACATTGAATCAGATTCACTTGTTCTAATAAACCAACTAACAAGAACTAGTGGCAAAGGTGGGAGAGTTGTAGCATGAGCTGTTGATTCAAACTTGAAGATATAAAATTGATGGATTCTGGCTGATTCCACTTTTCAAAGATGGTCTTCTAATTTTTAAGTTGTAATGGAGGGAAATTTTGCCTCCATTTTCAGTTCAATATTTGGAATTAGGGATAAAATATCTTTTGATCCCTAGAAAAATGTAACTTTCAATTATTCATTAATATAGTTTCCTTTTGATTAAAAAAAGCTAGTTATTTGTTATTTTATTTTAGTGTAAGCGGAAAAGAACGAGAATTTATTCAAATTGATTTTCAAATCAAAACTTTCATAAATATCTATTCTTTTACTTTAATAGTTGGTAAATAAATATTTACAAATAATAAGTATTTATATTATAAAATATTAAATAATGTATATGTATATTTATTGTTTTACATTAACGGTTGAAAAATAAATTTTTATAAATAATAAATAGTTTATTATAAAATATTAAATAGTATATATGTTGGGGTTGTTCGTAGGTATATCAGTTTTCCATGTCGACAAGTTTGGGTTCAGTATGTAGGGTTCTTTAAAAAACAAAGGTATTTTGAGACTTTTTTTGTTATAATGAGAACTTTTTATAGTGAGATCTCTTTTGGCTATAATGAGACCCAAAAATGATCGAAATATCCTTGATATAAAAGATTTATTTCAGCCTTAACTACATCATTTCTCTCTTCTTTACACAAAAGTCTCAAAATCGGCAAAAACAAAACTCAAGATTTCTCAAATCCGAACTCATAAATACGTTAAGGTATGAATCATATACTTATTGATGTAATTTTTATGTAATTTAGTTAGGTATTTTTAGTGATATTTAGAGTTATAGATTATGTCGAAAAACTCGAAATTTCATCTAAATGTTGTTGTATTTTTGGAAAGTTAGTGATATGTATGTGTTAGTCTAGTGATTGTCGACGTTTTGGTATGTAGTTTGTTGAATTTGAGTTAGTTTGCAGCGATTAGTGTTCTTGAGTTTGAAGGATTGGGGTTTTCTATCTGGGCGCGATTCGCGAGCAGCCCTTGCCCAATTTTGGGCAAATCGCGAGTACAATATTCACAATTTGCCCAAGATTGGGCGGGGTTTGTTCAAAGTTTTGCTTGTTAAATAGTGAACATCCCATGTCCAATTTTGGGCAAATTACGAATATTGTACTCGCAATTTGCCAAAATTGGGCAGGGACTGCTCGTAATTTTCCCTCTTTTATTTAATTAAGCATTTTCGACCCCAAATCGACTTGCACATTTATCTCGCTAGTTTTTGTCTTGCATTTAAACATATAATAATGTGTTGTTTTCAATTTCAGCATGCCTCGCAAACTGCCGAGCGACCCGTAATGGATAATACACCTCAACTATGTCAAACACCTTTATCGTAGGGTCTATCCAGGCCACGACGCAGAAAGGGAAATGATCGTGTATATGCTCGTAAGTCATGAACCATACCTACATCATAATTAAAGAATGACTGATCAACGCTAAGTAATAATAAAAAAAATTACTAATAAACAAAAAAAATCCTCGTAACTTACATTGTGCTCTCGCAATGAAGACACTAAATAACGGATGTTGATACTTGTCTTATCATCTGTGCGATAAGGTGGAGGTACGTATCTGCACATAGTAGGCATACAAGGCTCGTAGAGAGTGTTGACCGTAATAAAAAGGAGGGGGGGAACGATCGTATATCCACGTCTCCAACATGACAACAAAAATAGTTATCCCTAACATGCTGTGTATAGACGAATTCCCTAGATGGTGATACATCTGAGCTAATAAATCCTAGCCCCCGTTATATCTAACAAATGTCTTATACCGCTCTACAAACTGCAAGTAATCTAACGATATATTGTTCCCCGTCTTGTTCGATAAAATACAACAACCTAATATGTGGAGCAAATAACCCTTAGTGACATATTCTACCATAGCATCAGACATAGTGCCATCCATCATATAGGGCTGGATGTGCTGCTCATGTAAAAACTGTAACTGCACAGATCTAGAACTACCCCTTGGTTCATGCCTTACGGGCATATACGCGATCATTTCCCTTTCTGCGTCGTGGCCTGGATAGACCATACGTTGAAGGCGTTTGACATTGTTGAAGCGTATTATCTATTGCGGGTCGCTCGGCAGTTTGGGCATATTCAGGATCTACCATCGGAGCTGCGACGTGTTTTACCAGCAGATGAGAGGAGGCGTGTCAACACGCGCTACTTGTGGCATGAGGCTACATAGAGCTCATGGAAATTGCACGTCGTTTATCCAAGGATTCGTGGTGACACATATGTTATAGGCGGTCTTAGTACGTCTTCTCTGTACGATGTATGGATCCAGAACCACCTATGGTACACCCTGATTCATCCTACGTGCGAGTCATCCAATAAAATTTTGCTTGTTTTATTTAATTAAGCATTTTCGACCTCATATCGACTTGCACATTCATCTTGCAGTTAAACATATAATAATGTGTTGCTTTCGATTTCAGCATGCCTCGCAAACAGGAAACTCCTGCTCGTCAGTCAGGATCAGACAATGATACGGAGGAGCATGAGGTTGTTTCATGGTCACGGTCACGGTCAGTTAGCCTTAGGCCTCGCACCGCCACTCCTGCGCCTACTGCATCCCTTGTGCTTGGGAGTCTGGAACAACAGTTCCGGAGAGTTAATCACCACGTGTCGGCTCTTTATTCGGACTACAGACTACACGAAACATACAACGTGTTTATGGGAAACGTAAGTTATGATTTGTTTAACGTGCAGTGAATGGTATTTTATATAATGTTTAACTTATTGAAATATTGTGTAGGTTCGTCGACCCTCGCAGTGTTACGCAATGTACGATACCCATCCTGTATCGGATCTTATCGAGCAGGGCAGGGTGAGACAGCAGGTTATGATGTCTTGCTTTGCTCCCCTCATTGGTGTCTTGGAGCGTTGGAGTACCAATGTGCACTTGGTAGATACGTTTATCGAGAGGTGGCATTCGAAGACCAACAGCTTCCATTTCTCGTTCAGTGAGATGACGGTGACGTTAGACGACTTCTATGTTGTCACTGGTCTTCCGGTCACAGGTGATGATTTTGTGATTCAGTCTTTTCCTAGTGATGGATAGGGTTTAGCATGGTATTCTCGTTCACTAGATATACCGGTGGATGCTCTTAGGACGGAGGTAGCGAACAACAAGGGGGGTAGTTCCAGATCTGTGTGGTTACAGTTTTTATGTGAGCAGTACATACAACCTTATATGATGGATGACTCTATGTCTGATACTATGGTAGAATGTGTCATTAAGGGTTATTTGATCCACATGTTAGGTTGTTGTATTCTGTCGAACAAGACGGGGAACGATATATCGTTATATTACTTGTAGTTTGTAAAGCGGTATAGGACATCTTTTAGATATAACTGGGGCCAACATATATTAGCTCAGATGTATCACCATCTAGGGAAGTCGTCCATACACAACACGTTAGGGATAACTGGTTTTGTTGCCATGTTGGAGACGTGGATATACGATCATTCCCCCCCCCCCCCCTTCTTGACTACAGTAAACACTCTCTACGAGCCTTGTGTTCCTACTATGTGCAGATACGTACCTCCACCTTATTGCATGGATGATGAGACACACATCAATATCTGCCATTTATTGTCTTCATTGAGGGAGCACAATGTAAGTTACGAGGATATTGTTTTGTTTATTAGTCATTCTTTTATTGTTACTTAGCGTTGATCAGTCATTCTTTAATTATGATGTAGGTCTGGTTCATGCCTTATGGGCATATACACGACCATCTATCTTTCTGCGCCATGGCCTGGATAGACCCTACGTTGAAGGCATTTGACATAGTTGAGTCGTATTATCCATTGTGGGTCGCTCGACAGTTTGGGCATATTTAGGATATACCACAAGAGCTGCGACCTGTTTTACTAGCAGATGGGAGGAGGCGTGTCAACACGCGCTACTTGTGGGAGGAGGCTACATGAAGCTTATGGCAGTCGTACGTTATTTATCCGAGGATTCAGGGTGACATATATGTTGTAGGCGGTCCTAGTACGTCCTCTCTGTACGATATATGGATCCAGAACCACTTATGGTACACCCTGATTCATCCTACGTGCGAGTCATCCCGTGCACATGTTCTAGAGACCCCGAGAGCGATAACTTTGGAGGCACGACTGTTTGACTTGGTTGATTATGTGATTGATAGATATTCTAGAGCGGACGAGATTACTATGGTTACGGTGCAATGCATGAACATTTTTCCAAAATTTCTCAAACGTGCATAGACTACTACTGATTTCTCGCTTGAGGCTCGAGTGAGCACTCTCCACCCTATAACATAAGATAAAATAAATTAGAATTCTAACACTTAATATTAAAAACTAATGTATGGAGATGGTAATATAACTCATCGATTGCTAGTTTGATTGTCCAAATGTTTAAATTTATTCGTGTGGATATTGAGAAATTTGTGTACATAATCGGCTATCCATTGCTTCATCATGTACTCGACAACCATTGGACAAAATGCGTACGTGTGGTGTAACTCAGTAAGGTTTTTGTTATAATCTTCGAGCATGGCAAAATAGGCAACCCTTTGATAATATTCGACGAACTCATCGGCCATATCCGAATTCGGTAAAACTTTCTTAGCGTAAGAGTTATGTTCTTACTAATATGCGAAGTGCATAGCATATGAGTGGCATCCAGAAATATATCATCGATTAACATTCATTAAAGCCAACTCTCTGTCGATGACAATAATGTTAGGCAATGCACACATGTTGTTCATCAAAACATTCTTTAGAACGCTTAATCCCTAACTATAGTTCTCTTGTTTCTTGGAGCTCAAAAAAACAAAAGCGACACAAAACGTCTTTTTCGTCGAAGTTTGGCCAACTATTTCTAGCAAAGGCATCTTATACCTTGTAGTCTTATTCGTGCTATCCATTATAACAACTTGAGAAAAAGTGCGCATGAAATCGATGCTTTTAGGATGTGCAAAAAGCAACTCGAGGATCTCGTCCGTTGCTTCGCAAGTTCGCTCCCAAACATAGTAATCGTGTTCTTTTAACTTACAAAACAAGTATTGCATTTGGGTCTTGACCTCTTTATCAACCAAATCATGTTTTTGCTACATGTTGCATATCGTGCGCATGCTAGATACATTTTGCAGGTCTTTAATCTTCAAAGTGCGTTATATCTCTTTTGGTCGACTACCGACTTTCGTTTGACTACGAATAAACACCTCTTCTTCTAATTTTAGTCTAGTGGCTCGTGAGTGACCATCCAAGTGCAAAAACGGTTTGTGGTTGTGTTTCCCGTTTATCGCTATCAATCAATAATCGGGTAGCTCTAAGACCGGTTTTCCCCTTAAATAGAACGGACACCCGCATTTTTCCAATGAACATTCTCGGCGCTTCTTAACATACCCCAGTTTGGGGTTAGGTGTGTAAACCCCGTGCCTCTCGCACCTAAAATACATCCTAAGAGTTTTCATACTTTTGCTACCGTCATCACCTTTACTACGCAACACAATGAATCATATTTTACGCTTTTGGATTCGACCAATGGGATCAAATCGGGTTTGGTGTACAAGGTGTTCATACTAAACATTTTCGTGTAATCGGCCATCGAACATGGCGGTCGGTCCGGTCCCTATAAATAGTTTGTGCCAATTATATAAAAACATTCTTAATTTTAATTAAACCGATCATACAATAAGCATGCATAAAAAACAAAACTAACAAGTCAATATCTCGAATAGAGAACTCAAGTTTTTTACCAAATTGTGAACATAACATTCGTAACATTGTCAAAATTGGGCGTTCAGTACTCCTGATTTTGACAAACCTGCGAACGCTGTATTCGCAATTTTGTCAAAATCCGGAGTACTGAACGCCCAGTTTTGACAATGTTGCGAATGATGTGTTCGCAATTTTGTCAAAATCGGGCATTGAGTATGCTCGATTTTGACAAAAAAAATGTAGATCTGCGAATTTGAAATTCGCAGTTCGTCCATTTCATAGCGTTGGGAGTGCTATAAGCGCATTAAATTTTAAAAAACTCGAAAAATACCTCCTCTTGGGTTTCGAGACGGTCCGTCGAAAGCGCATCATCCTCCAACGCGAAATCATTGATATTGCAGCTGAAGTTTTCATTTAAATCGCTCAAATCTATAAAATTTTGTGTTTTTTATAATTTTTGTTTAGTTAGAGAGAGAAATCTATAGGAAAAAGAAGAAAAAATTAGTTCTTTGGTTACAAATTTGATATAATATATGAAAAGTATATTGGTTAATTCACATTAAAAAAACTGTAATTTCATTATAACAAAAAAATCTGAGCCTTATCCTTTGCTAAATTTGTTTTGATAGTGGTATTTGTAATTGGGTTTGTAATTGCCCACGGCACCAGCCGCATTTAATTTTTTACTTTTTCAGCCATAAGTACTTTGTTTTTCTTCATAATGGTTGTTTGGAGGGATTACAAAGTTTTAAAATAAGATTACTCTGTCAGTTTTCTAACATAAAAATGTAGTATTTAGTATTTATAAATTATTATATCAATTATTTGATTAAATTTTTACTGATAATAATAATAATAATAAATTAATTATTATATATTATTTTCTAATAAAGTAATTTAAAGGTTAATACCAAATTTTAAGCATAGTTAATACCGAATTTTAATCTTGAGAATTATTTATTTATAATTTTTAGATAAAATTATAAAAAGAAGTTTTTAAAATATCATTCTTAAAAGATGTATTATTTTTTAAAATTTTAATAAAAAATAGTTTCTAAATAATTTTTAAAATTTCGTTTTAAATAGTTTGTTTTTCTTAACTTAAACATTTAAAAAATCAGTTGAATTTTTAATTTTTTAACAATTTAACTTCTTAAATCCTTTTTCAAATATGGTTTGTATAAACATTTTAAAATTTATTTAATAATTCTTTTGTTAACAAAACTCACTTTGCTTTAAAAAAAATTAATGTCAAATAAATAGTGTGATTAATAAATTTTCAATTTTTAAATAAAAAATGGTTCAAAAATTTAGTTTGTTTGAAAAAGCTGAAAATTAAATATTTTGTGGAATGTTTTAAGTTAAATAAAACTGACTTTAAAATGATTTCGAAAAAAAAATTACTTTTTTTAAAAAGTAACACTTATTTCAAAACTAATATTTCAACATATATTAAAATCTTGTTTTTGTTTTGATACTTTTATTTAAAATCTAAAAGTATATAATTTTTAAAATATAACATCAATAAATATTATTTAACAATTATAAATTATTTTAATTAATAATAATAATATAATAATTTTATTTTTATTACCATATTTATAAATTATTAAATACTGCATATTTATAACGTGGAAATATTGAATATGAAGGAAAGAGTAATCTTGTCCTCAAAACTTTGTAATCTCTCTGACCATTTCTAATATAGAAAACAAGATAATTATTTTCTTAAAAAGTAAAAACTAAGTGTGGACACCGGTTTAGACCTTTTGTAATTTAGGCTTTTATTTATTAGATATTGTAAAATTTTAACCAAAATTAGATCATATTATTATAATATGTTCGAATTAGGATTTAGTAATCATACTATACCTACTTCCTAAGATCAAAATAACTAATTTCAATTACAAATAATAATTTTTTTTATCTAGTAGTAATATGAAATTTGAAAGCAAAAAATATTATATATATATATAAATATATAAATTAATTTAAATAACGTTTGGATAAAATAAGATTTAATCAAATAAATAGTGAATAAAGTATATTTAAAATTCTACCACGACATTAAATAGATATTGGTGTAAGCTGCAAATATTTATAGTTTTTAAAGTAATTTAGTAGCAAAAAGATAATAACAATAAAATATTCGGATTGTGAAAGGAACTTCACATTCAAAAAAATGACGAAGGTCTATTTCAACCTCCATTCGTGTCGAAGAAGATTACTGAGTACATACAATCATGTTTTAGCTAATGAATATATAGAGCAACTGTGGTCGTGAAAGTGGGAGGATGGATCGGGAAAATGTTATGAATGTTCACAAAGTATAAAACACCAAAATTCTCTTGTAAGAAATGTCCAACACAAGCTAAAAGATGGTTGTAGAGAATTAAGGCTTAAATTGGTGGATCATCTTTCGACTATGTCATATCTTTTACATCTACTTTTTGGACTTCAAAACCTTCGGTCACGATCACTAGACGTAGCGATTTCTGTAAATTTAGTGTTTTGGTATGTGGTTTTTTTTGTGAAGCTACCACATGGATCTAAAGTCAATTTTGGAAGTGTTGCACATATAGTCTTCAAATTTAATTTTATTATTACTTCTTAAAATTAATATTTTTAAACTTTTTTTTTGTGCTAATTTCTTTTTGTTTACTCTAAAAATAGTGTATCTTAAATTTTGAGATACTCTCGCTTTAGAAAAAAATAGTATTTTATGTTCATCCTCTAATACAAAATCTTAAATTTCTACCCTAAATCTAAAACCATCGCACATATAAATTATAAATAGAATCCATAAAAAATAAACAATCATAAAAAGTGGTAAATTTTTATATTTGTTGGTATAAAAAACTGTACATTTTATATATAAATGAAAAAAGTACATGACATTCTAAAGGGCTTATGACTCTGTTACAATTGAGACTTTGATTCTGAGAAGGTGGCTATAATGGAGTTACATTTAAAAGGAAAGATGAACTACAGTTGGATGGTTATCTTCGTTCTGTGGAAACAGGAACGAAGATCCCATAGAAGATGATAGGCTACTAATGAGTTTGAAGTTGAGGTGTTGTTGAAAATGCGTGAGTTTCTTTCTCTCCAGATGTGATCGATGGTTGAGCAGAACGCGGTTTGCTAGAGGGGGGTTGCACCGTTGGGATTGTATGACCAAGAGCTAGCGGTATCCAACTAGATATCCCAAGATAAGGGACAGGAGCGGATGAGTAGCTTGCGACATATGTTTTCCCAGATGGAAGAGGTGTAAGGGCATAGAATAAGAAGGTGTTATAATGATTCAGGATGGGTTAAGCAGAGGACACGGTTGGGGTCTGTGGCAAGGCCCGAGATTGTAAGTTTGTCGCAAGTGGATAGTTTTCCTTGGATGGTCATCCATGAAATAAATGAGTGTTTTGGGATGGAGTAGTTGTTCCAGATGAGAGAGCCTCATTGGACTTTTGTGTAGAGGGTCGAATATCGGCATAGGTGCTACGAATTATCAACTGTGGTTTTGACTTGTTTGGGATCCAAATGAAACTGTCTTCAAAGTCTGAAGCAGGGGGGAGGGTGGTGAGAGCAGCTTGGATTTTGGTCAGGTTGGATTGCATGTGCCTATTCTGAGCTCTTGCATGGGAGGGGCAGCGCCAACAACTGTTATCGTTGAGGTTGGAAACACAGTTGATATTACGCAGACGAGCCAAATTGACTTTGTTGGGCCGTAACGATTGACGAGAGAGCAAGGGAAAAGCCAAGGGTCGTGCCAGATGAAGGTGTTGAAGGAATTACCCATGTTTACCTTGTAAAGGTGTGAGGTTTGGCGTCTGAGATTCAGGATCTTTTGCCAGACCCAACTGGAGTTGGTAAGGGGAGGGAGTGTCGATAAGCTTTTTGATTTTATTTTTTCCGCAATGATCTGTTGAGACCAAATTGAGTTTTTGTTCTTGGTAATAATGGACCATAAGAGTTTCAGGGCAGCCGCTTGGTTCCAAACTTTTAGGTTTGGGATCCCAAGGCCGCCCTCATCCGTGGGTAATATCAATTTTTCCCAGGGCACCTTAGCCCCAGAGATATTCATTTCCGAGCCGGACCATAGGAATAGTCTCAGAAGCTGCGAGAGATCTTTAAGGACTCTGGCCTAAAAAATGAAGATGGAAGACTAGTAAACCTGGCTTGCAAAGAGGATTGATTTGATAAGCGGGAGGCGACCTGCGTAAAAGAGATGCTTCATGGTCTAGGAGTTTATGCGGGAAGTTATGGTCATGAAAAGGGGACAATAATCATTATAGGAAAGTCGAGAGGTGATGAGGGGAACTCCTAGATAGTGCATTGTGAGGGACCCTTCCTGAAAGCCGAGGAGATTGGGGATTTTAGACTTGGTTGCGGTGGAGGTGCCAGAGAAGAAAACATGGCTCTTAACAGGGTTCAGATGGAGGCTCGAGAGGCTAGAAAAATCGTCAAGACCCTCACGGATGAGGCTGATTGATTGGGGATTGGATCTGCAGAATATCATTAGGTCGTCGGCAAAACATAGGTTGATGATCTTGAAGGACTGGCATTTACAATGAAAACCGAATGCTGGGGCTTGGCTTTTTTCCTGGAGGATACTAGATAAAACATGCATGACAATAAAAAAACAATGTATGGGGATAGGGGGTCTCCTTAACGGAGGACCTTTTCCCACAAAAAATAGCTCGAGGGATTGCCATTTATACAGACAGCAAAAGAGGGAGTGGTAATACAATGGATTATCCTACCTATCATTTCAATTGGAAAATCCATTGCATAAAAGGCGTCGAGGACGATTTCCTAACGGATATTGTCGAAAGCTTTCATAAGGTCAATCTTAAGGGCACAGCTGGGTCCCTTACGGTTATTCTGATAACCATGCATGAGGTCTTGGGGGAGGAGGATGTTACCAGTGATGGAGCGGCTGGGGATAAAATCAGATTAAGAGGAGTTATGAGGTAAGTGAGCGATGGTTTTATCATGTTGGCAAGGATTTTAGATATAATCTTGTAGATTACATTACAACAAAATATGGGTCTGAAGTCCGAGGGGAAGGAAGGAGAAGCAGTTTTAGGGATGAGGGCAAGAAGCATTTTATTCCAATCAGGGTTCATTTTCCCATGACGGAAGAAATACTTGACCCCCGCACAGATCTCAGGGCCAACAATTTGCCAACAAGATTTGAAGAAGCCAGCGCTGAACCCGTTAGGGCCAGGGGCTTTGTCATTATTAATATCGAAAAGGGATGATTTGATTTCATCATCTAGGCTGGGTTTAACCATGTTGGCTTTATCCGAGGGGAGAGAGAGGCTTTGAGCAGGGATCAGATTCTGTTCAAGTTGGCATACCCCTCATGACTAGGGATGCCAAGCAAATTACGGAAGTGGGAGATAAATATGGTGGAGATAACCTTTGGATTAATGCTAGCTAGGCCATCATGAGTGGTGATGGATAGAAATTTGTTTCGAGCTCTATGAGCTTTGATACTAATGTGGAAGAATTTAGAGTTTTTATCCCCGAGCTTGAGCCAGGTTTCCCTGGATTTTTGTTTGAGAAAATATTCTTCCGCACGATTATAGAAGATATAAGACTTGGCGGCTTCCTTCTCTATTGAGAGAAAGATCCTTTTAAGCTTCATCAACCCTATGGATGATGTTACTAAAATCTCTCCTATTAAGAGCTTCAAGGAAGAGGGCTAGACGGAATAGCTTAATGACAATGGACTTCATAGGATTCTTGTGGCCAAGCAAGCCCCATCTACTAGAGACAATATCAGAGAAACTAGGGTGGAGATGCCCCATATTAAAGTATTTGAAGGGCTTGTGAGAGGGGGTTGAAGGGTGTGGTGAGGTAAAGGATTATAGGGGTGTGGTCGGAGCTACGAGGGAGGTCAAAATGGGCATAAGAGTTGGGGAAGAGGTCGTCCCATAGGTCATTTACCATGGCTCTATTTATCTTAGAGGAGATAGGATTGGCAAGGCAATGGTTGAGCTAGGAAAATTGAAAACTGGAAGACCGAAGGTCTTCAAGATTACAATTTCGGCAGAATCATTGAAATCAATGAAACATTATTCTAATGAGGGTCGGGGCTAGTGCGTTCATGGGGGTTTTGAATTGTGTTGAAGTCCCTAAGGACGGTCTAGGGAAGAGCGGTAGAGGATTGAGATCGAGAGCTTAAGTCTCTCCAAAGGGGGAGACGGTCTGATGGCTCATTAAATCCATAAATAGTAGTGGTGAGGAAGGTGATGTTTTTTTAGAGCCAGTTAAATTTCATATACATAACCTGGGGAGTGGCCATTTCAAGATTAATGTTGAAGACAATAGGGTTCCAAGCAACCCAAATACGGCTATAGTGGTGGCTAGAATGGTTTGTTATGAGCCACCAAGGGAGCATGCGATTTATAATAAAGTACTTCATCAGAGCTGACTTTTGTTTCAAGGAGCAGATGACATTAATACTATTAGAGAAAACAAAATCCCAGACGTCTTTTTGACGCATGGGTTCATTTAGGCCACGCACATTCCAACAAGCAATTCACATAATATATGAAAATTAAGATTAAGGTTTGAATTAGACTTGAAATCAAATAGCAAGGGGGTTCACCCCGTACATACTCGATTGAACATTGGTTGCTTCCTGGGTCGATTTTGGTGAGGTAATATCCATTGGGGAGGGTTCTCTATTGATATGCCCAAAACGGTCGGCTGCTGAGCTGTTGTTGGCTATCATCTAGCTCTTTGTCCAACCCGATCCAGTCGTCATAGGATGCAGGTTTTCGTAGCTGGGCAAAGCGGTAGAGTCGCTTCCACTGGAGTCCGATAGCGCCATCGTAGGGACATTTGGTTCCTAAAGAGGTTCCTTACCCGGCTTCGATTTGGCATTGCATGGAGGGTCTCAGTAGGATGGAGGATCGCTGCAGCTGCATGACCGAAAAAGATGCATCAAGAGCAGATTGTCGAGATCCCTTGAAATTTGACCTGAATAGAGTGTTCTTTTCTGAGGCATCCGATGGTGATGGATGAAGGGAATAAGGCAGACGCTTGCATGATTATGCAAATCTGAGCGTAGCTAAGGTAGGATCGGCTGTCGGTGTGATTAACGACGTAGAGAGGAGTTCCAAGAGGCTTCCGAGAATATTGAGTCCTTTTTCCGTCCAAAGCTCATGAGGCATACCATGGAAATTAACCCATAGCGGGATAACTTTCAAGGACTCATTCTCTACGGTTTCCATGGGGGCCCAACGTCGCGGGAACACCAGATGACTGCTGAAGAACCAAGGCCACGCTCAAAGACCTCAATGGCATTATCAGCCGAGGAGAATCGGAAAAACTAGTGGCCAGATGGGGTTAACTTACATTCTTAGAGGCCCAACGAGCCCCATATTTGGCTTGACAGCGACTGAACATGCGAAGTAGCTCTTCTTTTGGATAAGAAGTATCCAGAGAGGCATTTGGCCCAGTCATCTTTTTCGCCAGACAGGGAATCCTCAGGGAAGATAAGGATACTTTTGTCAAACCAGATGTCGTCAGTCTTTTTGATGGCCATAAGAGCTCTAGTGTCTTGGTTTGAGGCTACCATGTTAGCCCAGGAGCGAAAAGAGGAACAGGGAGTGGGCTGGTGCATGGTTACCATGGGGGCAGATTATTGGAGTAAGTGCATGGATACGTTTCTGTTGCGTAAGTGGGCTTGGTGCGAGGTGGAGTGAAAGGTGGTGGTAGGTACAATTCCAAGAGAGCAGATTGGTTTGGGAGTTCGGGATAGGCTTTGTCCTTACTGTTTCGACCAGGGAATGATTCTGGGAAGTTTTTTGGGACCGGTATCGAGTTATGAAGCGGGATGCATGGGGAAGCTTGGCCCAAGGTATGTATGATAGTGGATCCAGCGAGGTTAAAAGAGGATACGACTTGGGTAGTTTGCTGGAAGGTGTAGTTTTGGAGAGTTTGAATGGTTGTGGTTAAGATGTTGGAAGGACTCGAGGTATAAGGGTTTTGGTCAGTGGTGGTTAAGGGATTGAAAGAGTATTTGCTAGAGACAGTAGGGTAAGATTTGTTTGCGTTAGGGCTTGGGTTTGAAATCAGGTTTTCTGTTTGCATGGGAAAGAGGTCTGGAAGGGTGGTTTGGTGAGAGCTGGGTAGAAATTTTCGGGTTTCAGGTTGCATGGGGGATAGATGGTAACAATGGGGGATGAGGGTAGGGTTTGTTCGAGGGTAGAGAGGTTGTATTTAGTTATTAGGGAGCTGCATGCAGGGATAAAGTTAGCGGAGGTAAGGGAAGAGAAGATGGATAGCGAGGTTTGACTAGGAGGGGCTTGTCCCAACCCCAGGATAGGCGCTGAGTCGCTGCCATGGAGCAGAGCCGACTTTGAGGTGGAACCTGGTGAAGCATCAGAAAGGATTGCCATATGGGAATGTTGGGTTCTTGTTTCGACCATGGTGAGGGGAGGAGTAAGAGATGGAGGGTTGGATAATTTCAGGAAGATAGTGAGGACATGCTTGAAAATAATTTCAGGCATGTTTAATGTTTTTAAGAGATAAAGCCTATAACTCCAAAGACTATCCAAAAACAGTTCGGGATAGGCTTTATTAATTTCCAAGTGAGCGGATGGCTTTGGGAGTTCGGGACGACTTTATTAAGTTCAGGATAGGCTTTGAGAGATGCGTATCTTAATTTCACACCGATAAAATCGTATATTATGGATAACCATGCGATGGATCTTATGGATCAGGAGTTATCGAGTAATCTTTTAATGTTTCAGATTGTAAGATTGCATATTGTTTTATTTTATATATTGATGGCTTTTAGGACTTACACATCTCTCTGTATTTCATTTTGAGATAAAATCATTTGTCATCAATTTTTTTAATTGAGATTTGAATTTTATAGCTTTTTAAGATGGTCTCGCTATTTGTCATCAAAATAATTTAAAAAATGTTGATATAAAAGCGGATTCAGCTATATTAATTGACATGTTTGAAAAAGAAAATGGGCCTTGGTTCTTGAAACCTTTCATAAGTTGTTGTTGAAAACTAATTTGCTTATTTATGACTACAAAACATAAAATACTCTATTTTTTTTTCTAACGATAAAGCATCTCATAATTTAAGATACTCTATTTTTATAGTAAAAAAATATAAAAATAACAAAAAATATTGATTTAAGGAGTAAAAATAGAATTAAAGTCGAAATATTATATGTGCATTGTTACTCAAATTGACTTTAGTTCCACGTGGAAGCTCTAGGAAAGAGACCATGCATTATGGACTAAGTTTATAAAAATTTCCAAGTCAACGGATCTTGACCGAAAGTTTTAAAGTTTTAGGACTAAATGAAATAAAACGTCATATATTTTTTATCTCGCAAAGTGGATGCTCCAGTAGAGAATCTTGGTTCGGTTATATTGGAGCTTAGTTTCTATTAATCATAAAGGAACAATTATTATATTTTTTATCTGAGAATTTACATATGTTCGCAGGCTTAAATCGTTGTTTAGTCCTTCGACTATCACGTTTTCTCCATTTAGTATATCGACTAAAAAATCACGGGTGAGGGTCCCTTGACTATTGAAAATCTATAAAGTTAGTCTCCGCGCATGGTTTTCTTCCTGGTTCCGCCACGTGTCACCATAGTCAAATGGTACGAGTCTCACAAATAGTCCATCGAATTTTAATTCCATTATTACCTTTTAAATTTAATATTTTTTTTTATTTTTTACTATTCTGAAAACAAAGTATCGCAAAATTTATGATACTTTGTTCTTCTGTTCTTGCTCCATACACGGTCAAACTACATTAAATATCCGTTCATTTAGTCTTGGGTGTGAATACACTACTTTCTTCTTATTAGCTTTACTTTGAATTGCGGTAGGTGGATCCATAACTACAAGCTATTATCCATACACCAAAGTTATAACTAGCAATGAAAAACCTACATATGACTACTGTACAAAACAAAGCACACTGATCAGTCTTATTTGCCTACTTCTTAGACATATAAATTACAAAGCACTCTAATCAGTCTTACAAGCAAGCACTCATATCTACCGACTAGAGCAAACTTGGTATCATAACCATGTTTAACACAAGAACAACCATAAACCTGATAAATCGACACAGATCTACCAAATTACATCGCTCATAAGATGATGCTTCAAACTAATACAAATTAAAAATCTAGTTTACCAATACTTCTATTTCACTACAAATCTAAATAACATAGATCTAAATCCAACACCAAACACACAACCAGTTCAGTCATCAATATTTCATTTGAAAATTACAAAATATATCTCGATAAACACAATTCGCAGTACAAAACATATTCAACAAATCTATCTAATATTAGCTTGCGATCAACTTCAAAAAAGATGATACAAAAGAAAGTTTATGTAAGCACTTACGTAAAGAACATAGAGAAAAATCATATATGAACCAAGATATTTCTAAAGATCGAAAACCTAGATAGCAATAACTTAAGCAAACGATTCAAAAATTAATTCAAGAAACGTAGCGGAAACAATTGAAGCTTTGAAATCCGATATGAAGGGAAAAAACGCTCAGATATGTAGAGAGAGAGAAGAGGAGTAAGAGAGAAAAAGTATAGATGTAGTTTGACCATGTATGAAGCAAGAACAAAATATATGGAGCAAGAAAAAAAGAAGAGACTATCGCAAATTTTGCGATACTCTGTTTTCGAAATAATAAAAAAAGAAAAAAAAGAAATATTAAATTTAAAGGGTAAAATGGAATTAAAAGTCGACAGACTATTTGTGACACTCGTACCATTAGACTATGGCGACACATGGCAGAATCAGGGAGAAAACCATGCGCAGGGACTAACTTTATAGATTTTCAATAGTCAAGGGATCCTCACCCGTGATTTTTTAGTCGAAGGACTAAATGGCAGAAAACTTGATAGTCAAAGGACTAGACTACGATTAAGCCTATGTTCACATACTATATTGATGATGTAATAGGTGTTCCTATTGACATCATTTGCGGCTAAAATTCACTGTTAGTCCTCTATGTTTACCATTTGTATCAACCTACTCTCATTCCTTCACTTTTGACTTCAACTCATCCCTTTCGTTCCATAAATTTGTAAATTTAGTCCCCCCGCACATGTGAAGCCTGAGAAATTGAGACGTGTCTCCTAGTTTTGTTGCAAGTTTGGTCCCTCAAAATTTTGGTCATAAATGCCTCTTCTCATGCCACATCAGATGCCAAGTAAGCTAACTAGTCATATTTACCATTTACCATTTACCCACAACTATTATATTTGAAACGGATCAACCCCAATTAAACCTAACCCAACCCGGCCCACTACAATACAACCCAAACCGAACCCAATTAAATACACAAACCCCCAATTAATCATCCAAACCCCTAATTAAATCAATTTAACATATTTTACGTTTAAACTCTATCTAAGTATTTTGGTTAAATATAAATTATATTTTATAATTTATAATTTTATAGCTAAAATATTTATTCTATATTGAAAATACAACGATGAAAATAAATAAATTTATATCCAAACATTATATTTTAGATAAATACACCAATTAAAATTAACAAACAATTAAATTTAAATATACTTATACATTCTCAACAGCTATTGTTTTTACAAACAATAAATGTATTCAAACCCCCATTTAATCGCCCAAACCCCTAATTAAATCAATCTGAAACAAGAACCCTAATTTCATCGACATAGCTTATCTTGTTCCCCATTTCTTTTCCAATTAAACATCCATCTTCCTTTTATCCATCTATATTCAGTCCGGTTCGGTTTCTTAAACCCCAATTCCAAGTATAGCGCCATCTCAAGCTTCCTTCTACCACCAGAACTGGTCTGCATCACATAACTCACCTCTGTAAAAATGCTTTTCCATGGTGAAAGTGCTGCTTCGACTGGTGACAGACTTTGGGTTTTGGTGAAAATAGTTTCAATCTAGTTAGGATGAAGAACTGGATACGAATTTAGGCTGCAAAACCCTATAGGTTAAGATGAAGAACTGGAAGTGGCTGAAATCTATTACGGATGAAGAAGTCGCATTTTGGGAAAGGTTGAAAGTGGCTGAAATCGATGGCTTAGGGTTTATTGATGGCCATGGCTTCAGTAGATACATAGAGAAAGGGAAAATAAAAGGGAGAACAATCGAAGAAGTCGCGTTTGGTGTTTTTTATTAAGGTTTGGGTGATTAATTAGGGGTTTGTGTATTTAATTGGGTTCGGTTGGGTTATATTGTAGTGTGATGGGTTAGGTTAGTTTTAATTAGGTTCGACCCGGTCCGAATATAATAGTTATAGGTAAATGGTAAATTTTAATGGTAAATAGTAACTTTTAATGGTAAATGGTAAATATGACTAGGCAGCTTACTTGGCATCTGATGTGGCATGTACAGGGGTATTTTTGGCCAAAATTTTAGTAGACCAAACTTGCAACAAAACTAGGAGACACATGTCAATTTCTCAGGCTTTACATGTGCGGGGGGACTAAATTTGCAAATTTCTGGAACGAAATGGATAAGTGGAAGTCAAAAGTGAAGGAAGGGGAGTAGGTTAATACAAGTGGTAAAGATGGAGGACTAACACTGATTTTTAGCCCATCATTTGCTATAAGCTAGCAATACGGCCAAATACATGTCATGTTATACATAAATAATGGTATTTTTCTATTGAAAATCTAAAGTTATTGTTAAAGAGGTAGATCGATTGACAAAAGTAAAGCATAGTTGGGAATCTCAATACCCTTTACGGAAAGCAAACCCGGTGCTTCTGAAAAAGAAGAATGGGGATTGGTGAAGGTATGTTGACTTTACAGATCTAAATATGGCTTGTCTGAATGATCAATTTATCATCCTAGAATTGATCAACTAATAAATTCTACTTCTAGTAATAAATTTTTACCATTCATGGACGCATTTACAGGGTACAATCAGATTTAGATGGATATGAAGGACCATAATAGTACTACGTTCATAATAGGCAGGGGCCTCACTTGCTATATACTTATGCCCTTATGTTTGGAAAATTTTGGGGCCACTTATTAGTGTTTAGTAAATAAACCCTTCGATAGTTAGAATGAAAGAGTTGTTGAGGTTTACATTGATGATATGTTTTTTAAAAGTGTGAGGGACGAAGATCATTTCTCCAATCGAAATGAATTTTCTCCAATCGAAAACCAATCAACTTGAAATTAAATCCATAAATTATATTTGGAGTACAATCCTGAATGTTTTTGGATTATGTTATCGGTGAAAAGGGTATCCAAGTCAATCAAGTACAATTAAATGCGTTGATTTATATGGCTCCTCCTAGATCTACCAGAGAAGATTAAATACTAACCGGAAGATTGGTTGCATAAACATATTTATATAAAGGTTTTCAGACAAATGTCCCTGATTTTTCTAGGTTTTAAGAAATGTGAAGGAGTTTAATTGGACTTTCGAGTGTGATGACACATTTAACCAAATCAAAGAACATTTTCTTAACCGGAGACATTAACCAAGACAATTTTGAATGAAATGTTGTATATTTACTTAGCAATATCCGATTGCGCATTAAGCGTAGTTTTGATTTGGGAAGTAGATGGTTAGCAGACTTTCCCAGATTTATGGTTTCAAGAAAGTTTGTTTAATAATTGATTCACAGTTTCTCATTAATCATGTCATGGGGAAATCTTAAGCTAGAAATGATCATTTAGTAAAATATGTCAAGGTATTGAGAGATACAATAATTTTCTTAAAACATGTTAAGTACAAACACGTACTCTGGGCCAATAATTTGATGGTTGATTCTCTAACTACTATTGCTTACACCGCAGCACATCTATGGATATTTATACAAGAATACCCTTCGATATTAAAAGACTTTAAGGTAATAAAATTTCCAAGTCTCGACCACTACAAATATATATTGGAGGTATGCGATTAAAAAATTCATTACTAAAAGGACTTTGTCAATTGATAAAGTATTGGCTAAAAAACTAAGGTTTAAAGTATATGGATTTTTAGTCATGGGGGATATCTTCTACAAAAAATCAATTGATAGGCTCCTATTATGATGCCTTGGGATTAATGAGTCTCTAATGATACTATCTAAATTGCATGATGGGGGAGGGTTCCGTCCATTGTGGTTATAAAAATTTAACCAAAATTATTTTATTGGCAAGATATTATTGGCCTTTCGTTATAACAGATACCAAAGAATTAGTCCTATGATGTGATCTCTTCCAAAGATTTGCATACTCAATACATATGCCAACAATGCCATTGGTGTCAATATCTGAAGCATTACCTTCGACATATAAGGGCCTGACTTGGTTGGACCTCTATCAATGGAATTTGGGGGTCGTCAAACAATTATCATAGTAGTTGATTATTTTTCTAAGTGGGTGGAAGCCGAACATATCTCTGATATTACGTCCAAAGCGGTTATAAATTTATCATATCTAATATATGTTGTAAATTCAAGAAATTATTATAACAAATAGTGGCCTTTAATTCGAAAATAGAGATATGCAAGCTTTCTATGCTTTCGGAGAGATTCCATATTGCTTATCCTCAAGCTAATGGACAAATAGAAGTTGCTAACAAGACTATCCTAACTGGTTTGAAGTAATATTTAGAAATGGTAGCGGAAAAAAGGCTAAATTATTTACAAGAAGTATTATGGGCTTATCGTACTACCCCCGGGCAACAACCCAAGAATCCCCTTTTGTTTTGGTGTATGTGATTGATGCAGTAACGCCAACCGAATCTACCCTCCCATCGTTCTTAATTAAAAAGTACTCCGAAGAGGATAACAATACAACCGAAAGAGCTGAATTAGACTTGATTGAAGAAAAGAGAACCATGCCTCATCTAAGATCTATTCATTATCAAACCCTGATGAGAATCAAGTAAGTATCTCGAGTTTGAAGGAGTGAATTCAAAGTAGGCGATAGAGTTCTGAAAAAGGTATTCTTACACACCAAAGATAAAAGACTAGAAAAATTGGCACCTAGTTAGGAATGGCGTATTTGGTTATTAAAAGAGTTGAGCGTGGAACCTACCGGTTAGCAGATCAAGAAGGCATTCCTTTGTGACATCCATGAAATATTGAACACTTAAGACTTTACCTTGAATAGTTGTAAAAATAATATTTATTTTTTATTTTCTTATGTATATATTCGGGGACATATTATTTCCTACCTTGGTGACTTGGAGAGGTTTTAATGAGGTGTCTAAACCACTTGAAATTTATCACATTTTGACTTTTATAAATATTGTGTTATACTATTCATGTGATTTGTATATTTTTAAAAGGTTCTAACAATAGTTGGTCATGTATAAAAGTTCCAACATTAGTTCGTCATAATTAAAAGTTCTAAGGGATAATGATCCATATATAAATAACTTAATTACCTTCGAGTGAGTTATTAATAATCCTAAAGGATGATTATCCGAATGTAAATACTTTATTTAACTTATAATAGAGAAAAGTAGACTAAATTAAAGGCATTGTCCGAATTCAAATGAATGGTCGAAATGAATATTTTAATTACATTCGAAGGGAGAAAATGAGAATGGGTCACATTAAATTCCTTGCCTATAAAAATAAATTATGAAGAAAAAAACGGTGATAATAACGATAAGAAAAATATAAAGATAAATTCATTTTTCCTGCGGGCTCTTTCCCATTGGCATCGTCTTCTTCTAAGCTCTCATATTCAAAGTCTAAACCTTTGTTAATTTCATGCTCATTAACATCTGAATCCATTGATTAGCTAGTCGATCTGTTAAAAGCATATTGTTAGGCCACAATTACTCTCAGACTAATTCACACATAAATCCAAAGTTTAATTTTTGGAATGCCTTGTGAAAATATAGGACCATATTGATTAAAGCATCCCGTTATGATAAGGACTTTAACATCTGGTCAACATATTCATCCACCATGGCTTCCTTATCTTTCATATCTTAGGTCTTACATACATTCAGCTTCTCATCGAATTTTTTGGTGAGAGCATTCTAATTGTTAAATTACTTCGACAAATTGTCTATAACATCTTTTCAACTTCTGACCTGGTCAATATACTTTTGAATCTCCTCAGATCTATATAATTGCAACTCGTCGTGAACCATATTTAGCTTCTTAATTTCTTTGTCAGCAACCATGCTTCATTTGTTAGACCATTTGTACGTACTTTATCCTTTTCGAAATATTTTTTTTAAGATCATATATGTTTTTAAGCAAAGTAATGGTTTCTTTGTGTTCTTTAACTTCCCATTCCAACTCAAAAATAGGCTTCACAAGGCCTAACATCATGTATGCTAGCGTTTCTTGCTCATTCACTAACTGAAAAGGCACGTTTTTTAATAGACTAGTTGGATCAAGAAATTTATTTTCAAAAGCTTCGAGATCGATTCCCTCCATGGTACCCATTATGTTACATTCATGTAGGCATGTTCCTCTATCACTGGAACCAAGGGAGAACTCGATTCGATTACTGGAAAAAAAATCAGTTTGAACTGTGACTCAAATGATTTCTGAACTGGGATCCATTTTCTTATATTGTTTCTCCATTATTTCATTGTTATGTTTTCCCTTCTTGTGTGTATTCTTCCTCTTTAAGATAGGTGGCTCTTCGGGTGTTTTACCCACTTCAATATTTTCATCAAGTATTACTGGTGAAGGCTTATTAGGCTGATCAACCTCCTCAATTACAGTGAAATTTTTCTTTGAACTTTTCTCAAAGCCCTAATTCTGCTGGGAAGGAAAAATTTACCATGACTACTTCAATCCAATTGAAAATCACCAATAGACAATACGGGGTAGTGAATTGTTCCCGAGACTTATCGCATTCAGAATTGGTCCTCCAAAGATATCTCTGAACGAGATTGTTAGAAGTAAAACACTTGCGAAATGGATTGGTAATTTTCCTCAGCTCATAAGTTAAATTGCTTGAAAGTAACTTTAGCAGCCTCCAGATACTGCTAATGAGACTTCAATGTAGTTGTAGAAGAAAGCTAAAAAAAATTACGAATGTAAAATAAAAATAAAGATAGAGATAATAAGTTAAGTTTGGAGAATTAATTGCGCTCTTTTAAAACCTTGGAGTCATTTATGACTCATTAAATTATTTCAATGGTCTTTTCAAATTCAAAACGTCTTCAACTCTCCTTCATGAATCATTTTTGACTCACTAAATTTCTGCACTGGTCTTCTCGAATTAAAAGCTTTGTCAAGTCTATTTTAATGAATCTAACAATCTCCCACTTGAAGACTGGTTTCAACCTGTCTTCACACCTTGACCTATGCAGCAGATATTTTTGGTCTTGTTACTCTTGCAGACCAACTGAAGTTGAACAAAACTTTAGTTTTTCAATGGTTACTGTCTTTGTCAACATATCCGCTAGATTCTTGCTTCCTTGGATCTTTTCCAGTATTAATACTTCATCTTCCAATAAAGAACTAATGAAAATGATAATGAAGACATATATGCTTGGTTCTCGAATGAAATATTGAGTTCTTCGCCAACTGAAATGCACTCTGACTATCACTATCCATAACGTTATTCTTCTGTTTGAATCCCAGCTCGGTTAACAAACCTTGAAGCCATATCATCTCTTTACTGGCTTTAGTCACTGCTACATACTCATCCTCTTTAGTTGATATAGTGACAATTTTCTGTAACTTTGACATCCAACTAACAGTTGTAGTTCCAACAGTAAATATATAATCGGTGGTGATTTTCTGGTGATCGACTTCACCCACAAAAATATGCATTTACGTAGCCTTGTACCTTTAAATCACCCTTACCAAAGTACAAGCACTTTTCTATGGTGCCTAGTAGATACCTCAAAATCCATTTGACAGTTTTCCAATGAATTTCCCGGGGTTTGACATAAACTACTCACAACTCCCACTGCATGAATAATATATGGTCTCGTATAGACCATCACATACATCAAACTCCTAATAGCTGAGGCGTAAGGAACCTTAGCTATGAAGTCTTTTTCTTCCTTCATTTGAGGGGATTGATCCTTGAATAAATGAAAGCGACCTGCCAATGGTGTACTAACTGGTTTGGCATCACCAATGTGAAATCTTTTCAAAACAAGATTGATGTACTATGACTGAGATAACTGCAAAACTTTTATATGCCTATTTCTTGTGATTTGCATTCCAAGAATCTTCTTCGTCGGACCCAAGTCCTTCATGTCAAATTCTTTTGACAATTATTGCTTCAATCTTCTAATATCATCCATATTTGAAACCTGCTACTAACATATCATCGACATAGACTAGCAAAATGATATAACTAGAATTAGATCTTTTAAAATAACAATAGTGGTTTGCATTATATTTCTGAAAGATCTATTTGTGCATAAAACCGTCAAATTTCTTGTACCACTGTTTTGGAGCTTGTTTTAGACCATACAAACTTTTCTTGAGTTTGCATACCATGTTTTCTTTCCATTCTTATAAGAAACCTTCTGGTTGATACATATATATCTCCTCATCCAAGTCCACTTGAAGAAATGCAGTCATCACATCTAATTCTTCAAGATAAAGGTCTTCAATGACAACAATACTCATCACTGATCTAATAGTATTGAGCTTCACAACTTGAGCAAAAATGTCGGTGTAATCAATTTCTTCTTTTTGTTGGAATCCTTTGACAACGAGTCAGGCTTTGCATCTCTTAGAGTCGTCAGGCTTATCTTTCACTCGGTACATCTATTTGTTATGAAGTGCCTTCTTACCCATGACTAACTCAGCTAGTTCCCATGCCTCATTTGATATTAAAGACTTCATATTATCTTTCATGGCAAGCTCCCACTTGGTAGCATCACTGGTGTGAAAAACTTCATCATAACATTCAAGCTCCCCTCCATCAGTCAGTAACAGATAGTTCAAGTATCTCATGTTGGGCACAGGAGCTCGGGAAGATCTTTTCAAAACAGGATAACTTCAGTTGACAAAGATCAGATTACAGTATAAATACTTCAAATTTATGCTACAGAAAATTAACCCGTACCTTTCGAGAATGATCATCGATAAAAGTCATGAAATAGTGTTTATGTCCTATAGATGAAACAGATGTTGGTCCTAAAACGTCAAAATGAACAAGCTCTAGCCTTTCTTTCTTTAGGGTTCTTCCACTTGTCTGAAAGTTGACCCTTTTCTGTTTTCCAAATATGAAATCTTCGCACATGTCTATATTAATTTACTGAAGACCTGGAATATTTCCTTTCGAGTATATATTTTTCATACCTTTCTTACTCATGTGGCCAAGCCTTTGGTGCCAAATATTTGGATATTCGTTTCCTGCTCCTATTGCAATTGAACATCTCGTCTCTGCTGTCTTGTAAAGAGTACCGCTCTTCTTTTTGCGAGTAACCGTCATTGATCCCTTTGAATATTCCAGTTGTCATCGTGTAAGATCATAGTGTAGCCTTCGCTAGCCAACTCCTCTACTGACATTAAGTTCTTTTTTAGATCGGGGATATTCCTGGCATCTTTCAGTTCCCAGACAGACCCATTCAAATTAATCTTCACACTATCTTTACTAATAATATCACAAGGTTGATCATTACCAAGATATATATATTTCCAAGTTTACCAGGGACATACCTTTCGAATAATTCTTTCTTCGAAGTAACATGGAATGATCCTCCAGAGTCTAGAACCCAAGACTCTTCCTTGCTTTCTAAAGAAAATATTAACGTATCATCCCCTTCTGAAGTGATATTTTCCTCTGTCTTCTTCTCTTGGTCTTTTGGTTCTCTCTTGCACTGAATTTTATAGTGCCCGGTATTACCACAGTTCCAACACTCGATATTTCTTGACCATTGGAATTTTTTAGGATTCCTAGACTTGGACCTCCCGTCTCTTGATCTACCTCGGTAGTTTGATTTACCGCGTCCATACCCTCTGGTTCAATATCTTTCTCTTGACTCTGTATTTAAAACTGAGGAAATTGATAACTCACCTCATTCTCTTCTTCGAATCTCTTCATTGATAATTAGGTCACGAACATCATCAAATTTTAACTTATTTCTTCTTGACGAGCTACTCACCGCCGTGACAGTAGCATTCCAACTATTTGGTAGAGAAGACAATAATATTAATGCTCGTACGTCTTCATCAAAATCAATTTCAACCAAACTTAATTGGGTTGTTATTGTATTAAGTTCATTGAGGTGTTGAGCTATAGATGCGCCTTCCGTCGTTCGCAAATTGAATAAACACCTCATCAAGTGAACTTTGTTGGAAGTCGATGGTTTCTCATACATACTAGAGAGAGCCTTCATAAGACTCGTCGTGGTTGTTCCCTTACGATGTTGAAAGCAACATTGCGGGATAATGTCAATCGAATAACTCAAGAGTTTGTTTGTCAAGAAGGGTCCATTCTTCAACTTTCATACTCTCTGGCTTCTATCCTGAGAGAGGTTGATAATTTTTTTCTAGCACAAATAATCTTCAATCTGCATCTTCTAGAACCTAAAGTTTACACCATCAACTTTTCGAGTCTCACATTTCCTTCATCCGCAGTCATTGCTCCCACTAAAATCTGACCTCCTTTGGATCGTTACCAATCTTGATGCTCTAATACCAGTTCCAAGGGATCTTATACAAAAGATTTGACTATGAACTACACCAGTAACTGAATTGAAAATCTGTTACAGTGTTATAAGGGATCAAACACAAAACATCTTATTATCAGATTAGTGAAAAACAAATAGTAACAATATTATGTTGTTGGGAAACACAATAAACTAGCAGTTTGATCAAACGATGTGCCTATGTCTCCAGCACAATAAATCAATAGGTGAAACTATGTTGTTATTTCCTCCATAAAGGAGATAACATATTCGCCCTTTTTATTTATATTTTACCCATTTATTCTACTTCTTTCATTTTCAAGAACACATTAACTCCCATCTTCCATCAACCCATTAACTCCCACTTTTCCATCTTCCATCAACCAATCTAACCCCATTAACTTAACCCTAGCTACACCCTCTAGCATATAAAATACTCATATCTTTCATTTCCCCTCTTTTTACCTAACCCAGAAACCAATGAAAAAGAATCCTCTCCTTGTATATCGACTAAACCTCTGCTTATCGCTCAGAAATGCAAAAATCGGGATTAGCTCCAAAAACAAAAGTTTCGAAGTGATTAATCGACTAAATTACCTTGTTCGTTGCTTGAGTGTTGTTCTCCTTTAAATTTTGGGTTTTTTAATTTTACATGATTAATCTTCGATAAAATTAAAGTTTTTTGTTTTAGGGTTAATTTTAAAGGGTAAAATCATATAGGTTGGATTAAATTTGGGTTAATTATGTGTTTTTTTTACTATAATGTTTTCTATTTGATTAATGACATCTAATGTTAAGTTTGAAAGTAAAGTAAGGGTAATATTGTAAAAACAATTGTAAATTATTTTAGAAAGTTTAAAACATGGCGGAAATAAATAAAAAATCCTATGTAGAAAATAGCTTCACCCTAAATCAATAGTAAGATCAAACAATGTGCTTATGTCTCTGGCACAATAAACCAACAGTAAAATCAAACACAATATAAACGAGACATAAAATCAAACACATAAATTGTTAACGGAGTTCAACAAACTGTGCCTACGTCCCGGATATGCTGCAGATCTATTTTATTAGAAAGGACTTTGTGACTTTCTTTTCTTTTTCTTTTCAATACATTCAAAAACCTAGATATTCGCTTTATATAGATTTTAATAATAAAAAAAGAAACGATTACGGTAATTAAATCTCCTTAATGAGATATTTATGACTCATTAAATTATTTCAATGATCTTTTCAAATTCAAAACGTCTTCAACTCTTCTTAATGAAATTAAATCTCCTTAGTGAGTCATTTGTGACTTACTTAATTTATTCACTGGTCTTCTCGAATTAAAAGCTTCATCAACTCTATTTTAACGAGTCTACCAAAACCTTTATTTTCCATATTTGCATCTTCATCCAACCTACATATGCTTGTTGTTCCAGATGAAGTTTGCACAGCAGAATCTGAATCCATTTTTGGTGACATAAGTGATCTTTTCGAGGAGCTAGGTTGATTTTTTGCATCTTTACTTTCATTTTTGTGACTGTTTTTAGTCACTTGTGGCAGTTCCCCAGTAGCCAAGTAGTAATCTAACTTTTTATACAAGGAACTGTTCCAGTTATTCTTAATTGCTTTATGAGTCCTCCATGGTAAAATCCTAGCTATTTAGGCCCATCTGTTTCCATTTATCTAATGGGCATTCATGAGTCTTATTTCCTCCTCCATAGTCCAAGCTTCCTTTCTCATATTAGGATTCAAATTCTTTTGCTACCTCTCCCAGCATTGTTTCCGCATATGCTACCAATTCAACGATTTTAGCATCCTCCTCTTGTATCAGCGGTCCTTTAACAAGTTATGGATTAAGAAAATTCTGCCACCGGTGCAAACATTAAACTCTTGAACTATCAGGAAAGAACTCGACTATTTTCTTCCAACGTTTTCCCTTATAAGCTGTGACAACTTGTCTTAGTGTATCATCCTCTTCTGGAGTCCAACCTTCTTTTGTTCACCTAATAAGGCCATTGATCCTCCTACGAATAGAAGAACAAAAAAACTTTGAACTGTATGTATTCATATAAAAAAGAACAAAAGAACTTTGAAAAATATAGTTTTTAAAATAAAATTCAATTGATTTATCAATTGAAACCTCTTCTTCATTTTTTCTCCATCGACAAAAATATCACCAATCAATCGTATAATTTTTTTTTTCAACCATCTAACAAGAATATCAACCAGATAAATATTAAAATCAATTACACCATAAAAAAATTAAAAAATATATGTTAAAATAATTATCAATATGACACATCATCAACACCGATCCAATATATGAAAACTGAGATATTTATGATCAAATAGGATTTAAAGTATACATTATTACTTTTTAGCATACTAATATACATGCTTATAAAAGTTTGAGTTAACCAACACATAATAAGTAATAAGCAAATTCATTGAAAACTGTTCAACTTCAAGAAACTATTAATTCAACATGAAGAAAACAAAATTAGAAACTAAAATCTATAAAAAACAAATAAAAAATCAGTTTTAAGAAAAAACTCATAAATATTGATAAAAAATAACCATTGTATTATCGTCGCATATGAACTAGTAAAACTCAACGCCCCAAATCTACGCACTAAATAAAATTAACCGTTATATTATCGTCGCATAGGAACATGTAGAACCCAACGCTCTCAATCTACGCGTTTTCGAATATTTTAGTCGCATACTTCTATTTCCGTTGAATTTTAAATAACCTTTTTGACTATATTATATCGATATGATTCATCAATCGAGCGATTCTTGGAAAACTAGCAACAAACTAAATTGGAAATCAACCGTAATTATCAATATAACTTCTTAAGTAAAGACTTTTGTTCATGTTATCATAACTAAAGTAATACTCAATATGCTTTTGAATAATTGTGTAAGCCAGACCTCCCATATCCGACATAGTAATATAATATACCTCATTAGACAAAATAGATATATGAATGATATGAGGAAGGTGTTGGTTTATATGTATACAATAAAATCTTGTATTAAGATTAGATATTTATAGATGATTCCATTAAGAATAGATATTTATATGTGATACCGTAAGAATAACTAGAGTTAATAATTTGAATTGAAAAGATATATGGGTAAAGTTAATAGAGTGACTGGTCCGCACCTGGGGTTTGAGGACCAACTCAAATTGTCAATTTCAATGTCTAAAATTAGAAATTGAGAACCACTCCATTGTTTGAGGATTCCTATCCTTCTCTGTTGAAGGAGATAAAGTTTATAAACGATAAATTGTAGAAACCTTATTAATAATCATCTTTTTGCCCTGAGCGTGTACTTCTAACCCATACTCACGGTCATATATGGGTCTCAAAATAGGTTATCAAAGCCAAAATCATATATTGATTTCCTCTAATTGACACGTCCGCCAAATTAAAAGCTATTATATATTTGGAAAGTATCGATATATGATATTTAAGGATGACCAAATAATTTTCATATTAGATGTCCCAATTCATTATATATCTCATTATTCAACCTTTAACCATATTGACAGGTATTCTCCTAGTCAATTTAATGTTCTTTGTTCAAATATAGAAGGACAACGATAAAAGATAGGACATGAGACAACGTGTTATATCTTAAAACAAATATGGTTGAAGTTGGATCAATTATTGTATATGAAACGTTAAGAAGGTCAATTACATTAATAGAAGTTGGATAATCAAAATATTTCTAAGGGTATTATCGGTCCGGTTTGGTATGGGTTTCGGCAGAACCGGACCAGACCGCTAAGCTTTTGGTTCTATAATTTGGAATCGGACCAGATCGATAAATTTTGGTTCGGTCCGGTTTGGTCTGATTCGATTCAGTTCCGGGTCCGATTCCAGTTTGATCAGAGTTCGGTTCGGTCCGAGTCCGGTCCGATCCTGTTTCGGTCCATTTCGGCTCGGTCCAGTTTTGGTTAGGTCCGTTATTGGTCCGGTTTTGGTCTGGTTCTGTCCGCTTAAAAAAATTCAAAAAAATTATAATTTAATTTTTTAAAATAAATAAATAATTAAAAAATTAAAATTTAGAAGTTAATGCTTTAATTTTTATTATAAATTGATAATTAACTATTAATTCTAGCAATATAATGCATAAAAAATAAAAAATAATAACAAATTAATCGGTTCTAACGGTTTTATTGATTCAATTCCTTATATATTCTAGCGGTGTATCGATTTTATCAGTTCGGTTCTTCATAGATTCTATGAGTTTAGCGGTTTTATCGTTTCGATTCCTAATCGATTCTACCGGTTTATCGATTTATCGGTTCGGTTTCGAATCAGTTTTTAATTTTAATTTTTTTTCGATTCCGGTTTTGAAAATAGAACTGCAAATAGGAGTTCTGCTTCCATCCGATTTTCAGTTTTGCAAAACCGTGACAGGCATATAAGAAAAATATGCTAGATCGATTTATTGTCAAGACGTTAAGGAAAAAGTAATTATTGTTGTTTACTTCTGTTCCAAATGTACCAATAAAAAACATCGTTTTTTTATATGTTGTACATCAATTTTATTTTATTTTACTAAAAATTTGAGATTTTGTTTTAGATTTGTTTTATACTATATTATTTAGTTGTTTGCAAATCTTTTATATATATATATATATATATATATGAAAAGACCTAATGATTACTAATTATATAAGAACAGACATTTTTTTAGTAAAATTATAAAATGCAAAATTGAAATATTTAATTATAAAATATTTTTAAAATAGTAATTAATTACTTTTTAACTAATGTCCAGACCGAATACAATAAAAGAACTGTCTTATAGGTCTTTTTAGGGTGTTATCGGTTCGGGTTTTGACGGAATTGGGTCTGGTTGCGTTTATCGATTTGAGCCGGATCAGACTATTAAGCTTTCGATTCTATTTTGTGGAGCCCGGACCGTTAAGTTTTCGATTTGGTTCAGTTCGGTCTAATTCAATTCGGTTCCAGTTTCAGTTTGATCCGAGTTCGGTTTGGTCCCGTTTGATGTGTTTCGGTTCGGTTCCGGTCAACTTAAATAAAAAACTAAATTAAATTATAATTTACTTTTGAATTTTTTTATTTAAATAAATAATATAAAAAATAAAATTTAAAAGTTAATATTTGATATTTGATATTTATTAAAAATTGGTAATTAACTATTAATTTTGGCAATAAAATGTATAAAAAATAAAATAATAATAATAATAAAATAATAGGTTCTAACGATTTTGTTGTTTCGATTACTTAACGGTTCCACCGATTTATCGATTTTATCGGTGCAGTTCTGTATCGGGTTCTATCGATTGGTAGGTTTATTTAATTTGGTTCCTAATCAGTTCTACCCATTTATCGGTTTTATCGGTTCGGTTCTGAATCGGTTTCATTGCTACAATTCTTTATCGGTTTTTATCGATTCGGTTCCGGTCCGGTTCTCGAACCATATTAACCTATTATTTCAATCAAAATATTATTTTAAATGCATTAGTTAATATATGTTAAAATTATTTTTATTAATTATTAAATTTATTATAAATAACAAATAAATGGAATCGAATATCGCTGATAATTTTTATGTTCAATTTAGAACTATAAATAACATGAACATTTATAAAATACAATATCCTATATTAACAAAATAAAAGTAATAAATAATTATTAAAAATCAATTTTAGCTAAATGATAATTTATTAATAAATTGTACGAATTCATATAAATAAAAACGTTTAAATGAGATAAAATTTGATAGACTCAATTTACCCAAATATAATTTCCATGATTGACTAAGGAATTTTATAAATTTATTTTTCTCTTAAATATAAAAAAATTCAACCATGGTCTAAAATATAAACTGATTGCAGTACAAAAAACATTAATTATATATATATATATATATATATATATATATATATATGAAATTTTAAGTTAATCAAAACATAATACAAAACAAGCATATTCATTCATAATAGCATATGTATTACGGAACTAGAAAACAAATAACATAAACAATAGGAACAAATAACAGAAATTATAGGAACTGATACTTATAAAAAAACAAATAAAGAACTTGTTTTACAAAAAACTGATACTTATAAAAAACAAATAAAGAATATAAAAACAAAGAAAAAAATGTTTATGAAAACACTAACTATTGTATTGTCGTCGCATATGAATAGGTAGAACCCAACGCTCCCAATCAACGCGTTTTCGGATTTTGTAGTTATGTACTTCTACTTCCGTTGAATTTTGAATAGCCATTTGTACGATATCTATATCGATGGGATTCATCAATCGAGCGCTTTTTGGAAAACTAGCAACGAGTTGAATCGGAATCCAACTAGAATCATCAATAAAACTTCTCAAGTAAAAGTCCGTGATCAAGTTATCGTAACTAAAATAATACTCAATTTGATTTTGAATTATAGTGTAATCCAAACCTTCCATATTAGAAATGGGAATAATATACCTCACCGGCACGAAATAAATAGATGAATGATATGAAGAGGAGCTGTTAGTTTATATTTATATAATAGAATATTGTGTTAAGATTAGACATGTATGGATATACTTAATAGTTTTAATTGAAAAAATATAAGAATGAGTAAATGTAGGAATGAAAAAGTACAAAGAGGAGTTGATATAGGAATTAGAATTTTGGTAGTCCCAATTTGTAAACAATGTTAAGCATGATGATGGGTCGAGAATATATGAACCAATATTCAAACATGAAAACCGGCTATTAATGTGTTGAACAAGTCCAATCATTTTTATATTTATCTTTTAACATTGCCAATTTCGATGGTGATTTAACCATTTTTTACGCTAATAGTGGTGGGGTCGATGACATCACCACCTCTACAGCAAGTGAATTCGGATCTAACAGAAAGCCTTGTTGCGACAAGGCCTAGCAGTCCTTCCACAAGGGCGAAAATTATTTTTATTAACGATGAAATTATTATACATAATAAATAAATTTAAATGAATATATTTATCTTTTTTTAAAAGTTTATTTAAAACTACAAATTTGGTTTGCTTATTTTTAAGTCCGATTATCATTCACATTGCATTTTGTTCTGTTGAAGATGTCAACTAAAACTTATTGCGGATTCTCCCCTTTCCCATTTGTATCATGTGTATGATTTTGAACATCTTTGGTTTCTAACGTCTGTCTTATTCAACTTGTTGACAGAAAATATTTACTCTTGTAGCCTCTAAGTTTAGTCTTTGATGTCTTTTAGATTCGTTGAAACTCTAAGTTCAGTCTTCAATGGTTTTTAAGATTATAAATGACACAATAAATATCAAACAGGCAAAAGAGGAGGATGAGAAAAACGATTGTAGTCCAAAGAGTAAACAAATGGAGAACACCTTCAGTATATCTTTTGTACTTCGACCGAAACACCAAAATCTGTACTTCCGGAGCTGCGACGTAGGGGTGAGTATGAGAATTCTAGTTCAAATCACCTTTGGAATCTTCGTTTTCATGCGCTCGACAAAATGAGTCTGATGATTGACGTGAAACATCTTGCTAGACATATCTCGTTACATAAGGTAGGTCCAGATTTAAATTCCTTGAACCCGAAGGAGATTATTGATGAGAAATTAAGTTTTCCGTGGCAGCCTTAGGTGGTGGCTCAACCGATTTTGACACCAATATTGGTGGTGGCTCAACTGTTTTTGACGCCAATATTGGTGGGATCGATGACATCACCACCTCCACAGCAGGTGGATTCGGATCTGACACCACCACAGACTTCGTGGACAACTGTGGCGGCACATATAGTCACGCCACAACAAGCCTTGTTGCATCAAAACCTAGCAGTCCTTCCGCAACGGCTGCCATCACTGCCGTTATTTTATAGAAAATGATAGCATTTCAATATTTTGATACCATTTCAGAGAAAGTTAATATTCATCCCTACAACCAGTTCATTAAAAATACCAAACTCGTTGGCTTTGCTTATCCGTTTAACCCTCCCTCACAATGTTCCACAAAACTGTTAGTATATTGGTCAGCCTCCACAATAGTTGGTCCCAAAATAGTTATTTTACCCATGACGGCTTCTTTCAGATTCCCCTGAGCATCCATCATGATGGACAACTCTCTCTGGGTGGAGTATTGATCCTCGGCTATCCCAGATTTGTAGCAACCAAATGAATAAAATACAATTTAGTTTTGTCTCAATTTGGTTCAGAAATTCTCTATGGGGACTAACTTTTAAAATTCAAACATTATAATATGGATATATGTATATATATGTATATATATGACGGTACAAATGATTCTGAATATCATATTGAACATCAAATTTACAAATGGATTTCAGATACGACATATCTAATATATTTTTAATATTAATCTAAAATTAAATAAATTTAACTTAGATTTAAAAACTATTTTAGAATAAAATCTAAACTTTAAATTACAAAACTTTTTAAAAAAAATTTAAAAAACATAAAAAATTTCAAAATATGGCCGAAAATCAAACTAATAATATAAATTAATTAGGTTTAAGTAAATCAAAACTGACATTTTTTTTATTAAAAATAAAGGTTAATTCTAGATGAAAGTTAATTTAAAGGATAGTTAGTCATATGATTCTATTGTTTGCTATTGTTTTTTTAGCTTTTTGTGTTGGAAAAAATAATCCCAAAAATACGGAAATAAGATTAAATAACAAGAAATGATTTAACGGGTTTCAACTAATTTGCTTACATCCACGGGAGAAAAGACACCTATCACTAATAATTTAAAAAAAATTACAAAATTTGGTGTCTCACTTCAAATATTATGACCCAAATAGAATAGTAATCTCCCAGATTACTCAAATGAATTCTCTCACATAAAGCTCACAACTTTCACTCAAACACTACTCGTATTTTCCTCTTTCAAAGGATTTTTTCAAATGTATCACACACAAAATATTACACAAGTGTTGCATTCCTAAAATTATTCACTCTCAAGTGTTGCCTTCCAAAACAACCTAATGTGTTATTTATATGAATCTTAGCTTTCATAGTAAACTAAAAAGGTGTAACTTACAAGATACACTTTCATTATATAACAAGAGGTTACTTGCAAGTTACCTTTTATTTAATGACTATGGGTAACTTGTACGTTACCTCTCATTAAATGATAAATGGTCCAGTTGAGGTTTTTTTTTACAAACAACCAAAAGAGGAGGGCCTACAATTAGTGCTATAGTCAAAGAAGAGAGAGAAGGTGAGCATTCCCTACAAATCTCTCCCGCCTACTCAAAAAGAGAGTGTTACCAGCCCTACAATGTATATTCGCATATCAAGCTTTTGCTTTGGTAATGATTTTATCATCGTATGTGATTGTCATCTGTATGGATCTTCTCAATACTAAATTGCTTTGACTCTAAAGTTTCACGAATCTAATGGTATTGAACATCAATATGTTTTGATCTCGAATGCCAGCTTGGATATTTGCTAAGATGAATGACGTTTTGAGTATCACAATGTAGAGTATAATTTTATTGATTTAGGATCAACTCTATAAGAAAAGTATTCAACCATAAAATATATTTACTAGTTTCGGTAATAACAAATATTCAGCCTCAGTACTGGATAATACAACACACATTTGTAATCTTTATTTCCATAAAACCACTCCTCCTCAAAACGTCATCAAATATCCAGAACTAGATTTTCTACTATCTACATCACACCCATATATGAATCTGTGTAGCCTTGAACGATAGGTTTACCATGTCCATAACAGAAAAATAATTGAGAGGTTCCTCGAAAATACTTGAATATCCATTTTAAAGCTTCCCAATGCTCATTTCTAGGATTAGATAAAAATCGGTTGACTACTCCGACAACATGAACAATATTAAGTCTTGTACAAACCATGACATACATCAAACTACCCACAGCAAAATAGTAATGTATTTTTTTCTTCATTGTCACTCTTTTTTATAGGTGATTGTTTTGAAGAAAGTTTAAAATACCCTGCAAGTGGAGAAGTGACATGTTTTTCTTTACTTATGTTGAATGTTTCTAAAACCAGCTCAATATATTTTTTATGGAACAATCATAATTTATTGTTCGCCCTATCTTGAGTGATCTATTCCAAGAATTTATTTTGTAGACCTAAATGCTTCATTACAAATGACTTGTTGAGTTTCATTTTCAACTTTTCTATTTTTTCAATATCACGACCAATAATCAACATATCATTCACGTAGAGAATAAGGATGATAAAATAAATTTTAAAAAATGTCTTAATGAAGACACAATGATCAGGTGAAGTCGTATTGTACCCGTGTTCCACCATGAATGAATCAAACCTTTTATACCACTATTATGGAGACTTCCTAAGACTGTATAATCTGTTCTTTGGTTTCCACACTACATGCTCTTTATCTCCAGCTTCAAATTCTTTAGGTTAATTTATCAAAAAAAATCTTCCAAATTATCATTGAATAAATAATTCTCAAATCAAGTTGCTCGACTTCCAAATTCAAGCTAGCAACTATTTGAAGAACAACTCGAATGGATGATATTTTTACAATAGGTGAATATTTATTCAAAATCAATACATTTTCTCTGACCAAATCTTTTGACAACCAACCGCATATTGTATCTTGGTTGTGTATTTACTTCTTCAACTTTCAACTTAAACACTCATTTATTGTTAAGTGATTTATTCCTTTTTAGTGCCTCTACCAAATCATATGTGTGATTCTCATGCAATGAATTTATCTCTTCTTGTATGACTTCCTCCACTCTTTATTTTGAATGTGAAACATAGCTTCTTCAAAACCTTCAGGTTCTCCCTCATCAGCTAATAACACATACACATTTCTTGGGTATTTAATCGAAGGTCGACGATCTCTAATGGATCTCCTCAAATTAGGTTATATTATATGATTTTTTTCAAGTTCAAATTTTGCTTTTTTATAATAAAAGGTCTTGCTATGATCATCATACTCGACTGAAAATGGTTCATATGAAACTAAGTATATTTTAGTATTAACATCTGATTTTGTATTCTGAGTGTTCTCCATATCTTTAAGAGTTTGCTCTTCAAAAAATACAACGAATCTAATTCGAATAACTTTTCTAATTCTTGGATTCCAAAATATATAACCAAACTCATTATATTTATAGACAAGAAAGATATATTTTATGATTTTCTCATCCAACTTAGATCTTTAATCTTAAGGGATATGTACAAACATCTTAAAACTAAAAACCTTCTAGTATTTGTAGTTTATGTCTTTTCCACTCCATATCATCTGATCATCTAGATTTAATTGATCATGTCGATCATTCGCATGCAGATCATCTTGGGCTTCTCATCAATCCATACATGACTCTGCTACCTCCCCTTCAACAAATACTGTTGGATCGATTTGAACTTCGAGATCTATGATACTGACTTACTTCGAACGTACGTATTTTTTGTTTTAGATATTATATATGGGTACTAAGATTACCTTACAATGTGGTCTCCACTGATCAATTTAGATATTTTCGTGAGTGGTAAAGAGGTCTAAAAATATTTATAGGTTGACTTTAGGAATTTCTAGAAGGAGAAAGTTGTTGGAAGAGAGAGAAAGTAGCCAAATGGGCCGAACTCAGCAGCCTAATCCTCACTCTTCCTCAGCCAAACGTTCTCTCAAAGGATGTTCCTTTCTGGACAGCTAAGGAAGGATGTCTCATCTTCACCATCAAAGACACGTACAATTCTATTCGTGAGCCTGCCCCATCTACGGGGTGGGCGGGGTTAGTATGGAATAAATACAACATTCCGCGCCACTCTTTTATCACCTATTTAGCCATTAAGGGCAAACTTGTCACCAGAGACAAGCTCTTTAGTTGGGGGTACAACACCCCAACTGAATGCCCTCTCTGCTCCTCTGACTCGGAATCTATATCTCACCTACTCTTTGATTGTAGTTTCGCTCAGAGTATCTGGAATGTGTCAAGTAATAAACTTGGCTTCCCATTCCTTTCCTCGAGCTGGCAATCTTGGATTCTTGAGGCTTCAAGATGGTCAAACAAACGTGACCACTGTATGTGGCGAACGTGTTTCAACGCGGTCGTGTATCACGTTTGGAAGGAACGAAATTCAAGAATTTTTGGATCTGCTCCGGCCCTTGCATCCTCAATCCTTTACCATATCTTATCGGATCTTCGATACAGATTTAGTGGTACCAAGATTGTCTGGCCGCTGTAGCTGGTTATCTTCTAACTTAATTTATACTTTCATTGTTTCAGGTGATCTCCTCCCCCGACTGGAGCATGGACGCTGACTGATCTGGGAGTTTGCCTATGCCACCGAGTCACCCTCACCTCCCCCTATCAGCTTTTTATCATGCGTGGTTTACCCATGATTTCATACCTTGTTCGAGGCAATGGGTCTCTGAACCGTATCTCAGTATTTCACTTCTCTTGTTATCAACTTTATTATAGTAATGTACCACCTCGAGGTATGCCCTAGGATTATGTATGAACCTTTATTTCAATTAATTTAAGCTTTTCTTCACCAAAAAAAAAGAAAGTAGCCAAATGTTAAGTCATTAAGTCTTATTCTCATTCCAATAAAAGTACACCTATTTATAGGTGTTTTGTTACAAATAACACACAAATGTTTGTTACATTGGATATATCAACCTCACTTTAATACTTAATGTAAATACACTACTTACACATTACACTACTAATCTTTTACACTTATATTTTACACAAAATTCGCCTAATACATTCGTTTATTATTTTACTCAATTTATGATAATTATTTTTATCCTACCATTGTGTCTAGACCGAGTAAAATAAAAAGATGTTTTTAGAGATCTCTTCAAATAATAATAAACTTATTCTTTTATATTTATTTTTTATAATTAAAAAAATATTAATTATATTTTATCTATTATTTTAATATTACTATTTATATTTTTAAAATATTTTCTTTTGTTGAATATTAATTTATGTTATTATATAGAATACATATTTGATTGATTGTTTTATATTTTATATTAATAACTATTTATTTATTTTTATCATATTAACTTATTATTCTAATTAAAATATAATTTTAAATGCGTTAACTAATATATGGTCCACAACACCTTTATCTTATCTAAAGATATGAACCTAATTTATTGCGGAGCTTTAGATTTTTTAACTGGTTTTAAACCTAATTCCCTTTCATTTAAGTATCTTTGACTATCAAGATAATCGGCTTGTGAAATTCTTTGAAAACTCTCTTGGAGCCAGGCATCCCGTGGGATACCCTGGCCTTGAGACGATTTCTTCTCTTCTTACCTCTAAAGTTACCAGTTCGGACTCAGATTCTATGACTCGCGAGATCACTCGTGAAGAAATAAAATCGGCTTTATTCTGCATTGATAGTAATAAAGCTTCGGGCCCCGACGGTTTCAATTCTTGTTTCTTCAAGTCAAATTGGAGTATTGTTGGAAATGACATCTGTAACGGTGTCCTTGATTTCTTTCAGTCTAATTCTCTGGTTGCCTCCTGGAGTTCCACCTCTATTGCTCTCATCCCTAAAATTAACACTCCTTCAAAACCTTCTGATTTCCGTCCAATAGCTCTTTGTAATGTTAGCTACAAGATCATATCCAAAATCTTAGCCAACCGTATTAAGGATACTCTTCCTTACCTGATTGATAACTCACAATCGGCTTTTGTCAAGGGGAGAAATATTTCTGATAATATCCTCCTCTCCCAAGAGCTATTGAAGGGATATCACACCAATGCTAGGGACAAAAAAATAGCGCTCAAAATTGATTTAATGAAAGCTTTTGACAATGTCAATTGGCATCTCATTCTAGACATTCTTGTCGCCATGCACTTCCCTGTTAAAATGATCACCTGGATCATCGCTTGTATTTCTTCTCCTTCCTACTCCATAAATATTAATGGAGATCCCCATGGCAACTTTAAAGGCCGAAAAGGCCTCCGGCAAGGCGACCCTCTCTCCCCATTCCTCTTTGTCCTTGTCATGCAGGTTCTCTCCAGCATCCTGAAGGAGAAAAGTACAAACATCAACTTTCGTTTACATTGGAAATGTCAAAAACTCAAAATCATCAATCTTTGTTTTGCTGATGATCTAATGATCTTTTGCCATGGCGATGTGAACTCTCTTCAGCTCATTAAAGATGGACTCGAGGAGTTTTATACTCTCTCTGGTCTAAAAGTAAACCCCTCCAAAAGCCACATTTTCTTTTCAGGTATTGCTGAACCTCTACGTAACGAGCTCAGCAACATCCTGAACTTCCCGGAAGGATCCCTTCCTGTTAAATATTTGGGGGTTCCCCTTATCACTAGCCGTCTTACTCATTCAGATTGTCGCCCTCTCATCCATAAAATTACCTCTAGAATTGATTCGTGGACCACTAAACATCTCTCTTATGCTGGTAGGCTTCAACTCATTAAGTCTGTTCTTTTCGCCGGTCAGGTCTACTGGTCCTCCATTTTCATTCTCCCCTCGAGAATTTTAAATGAACTGACTCAATACCTTCGCCGGTTTCTTTGGTCTGGTTCGGCTATGAAAATCTATGGTGCGAAAGTTGCTTGGAAAACAGTAACTTTGCCCACTGTGGAGGGCGGCCTTGGGATTTTGGACCTCAAAATCTGGAATCAGGCGGCCGTCCTCAAACACCTATGGTCAATAGTAAGTAACAACTCTCAGTCCATCTGGAGTTGCTGGATAAAAGCTGAAAAGATAAAAAATAAAATCTTTTGGAACCTCCCGATGGGTTCTTCTCTATCTTGGATTTGGCGGAAAATTCTTCGCCTTCGTCCCTTGGCTTGTAATTTATGCAGGATAGCAATTGGAAATGGCGAGGATACCTCTTTCTGGTACGATGCTTGGCTCATTCCTTCGTCCCTTGCCTCCCATTATGGCGAAAGCATCATCAAGGATTCCAGACTTGGGCGGAACCTCAAGGTTGCAGATATAATTACCAATGGAAGCTGGAGCTGGCCGTCGAATACCAGAACTGCGAATCCTAGAAGCCGGGCATGTCTACAGGAGATCCAAACACTCATCTGCTCTCTCCCTCCTCCCAACATATCATCAGTTGATACCCCCTTCTGGAATGCAAAAGAAGGATGTCCTAAATTCTCCATCAATAACACGTACCATGCTATCCGAATGCCCCATCCTAAAGTAGGATGGGCAGGGTTAGTTTGGAACAAATTCAACATTCCTCGACATTCCTTCATTCTCTGGCTCGCTATTTCGGGCAAGCTTGTCACCAAAGACAAGCTGATCAGTTGGGATTACAACATCCCAGCTCATTGCTTGCTTTGCAACTCTGATATCGAAACTACCCCTCATCTTCTCTATGACTGTACTTTCACTCGGAGCCTTTGGGCAAATGCAAGTATTAGATTAGGCTTTCCCATTCTCGCCTCCTGTTGGCATTCTTGGGTTAGCGAAGCATCAAATTGGTCTCCATCTCGAAACCTCTCCATTTGGCAATCATGCTTCGCCGCGGTAATCTACCATGTTTGGAAGGAGAGGAACCAAAGAACCTTTGGTTCCCCTCCGGCCCCCGCCTCCTTGGTCTCCCACCGAATTTTCTCAGATCTTCGGTTTAGATTCCAGGGAACCAAGACTGGCTGGACTTTCTAAAAATTATTATTGATAGCTCTCTTTGTTGCAGGGATCTTTGTAGCGGACGGCTAATGACCTGACTTCCTTACGGATGCTGATTGTGGATGCTGTTGCAGATGTCTAGCTGATGGAGCTACTCACTGGTCTACTTGTCACGGACGAGACCTCCTTTTTCTCTTGTCTCGATTGTTCAGTTTATGTTATTCCCTAGTATGTCAAAAGACTAATTTAAGTCATTTGTAAAACGAACTTGGAGGGGAATGCCCCGTATCCTTTGTATGAACCATTTAATTTCAATTTAATGCTTTTAACACCAAAAAAAAAGATAATACAAGACGACTTTTATAACTACGCTAACCATTTATTCATTTTATTTTTAGTGGAAGAAAAATAAAAAGAACTTATACAAGTTGGGTAACTATCTTGATAAATACGGATTATTAAATCAAAATACCAAAAATATTTATAATTTTACCTTAACCATTGGAAAATAAATATTTAAAACTAATAAATCTTTTTAATATAAAATATTATATAATGTATATGTCTGGATGTTTTAGGTATTTCAAATTTCCATACCAGTACATACAGGTTTGGGTTCCTAATTTATTTTGATAGTGGTGTTTTTAATTTAAATTATATTTTTATTTATTTGATATCATATAATGAACGAATACTAATTCGATAACCTTATCAAATTTTTTTAATAATTCTTTTATCTAGTAAAAGTTTCATAATAATTTATTATGAAATTTGAAAGCGAAAATATTGTATATCTTGAGCTAATATTAGTATATAATTTAATTTAAATAAAAATTGCATGAAACAATATTTGATAAAATAAGTAATGAATTAAGTATGAAATATTAAATTTACAAAATTGTATGAAAGATAATACACAAAATTTGTATAGTGGTTCAAACTAATTTGTGAATAAAAACAATAATAACTATAAAAGTTTCCAAGCATTATGAAAAAAATGTTACATTCCAAAAAAAGCCGAAGAGGTGCTTAAAACCTCAAAACGAGTGGAAAGAGATTATTAAATACAAACAGTTATATCTTATACAATAAGTAGATATTTCGACTCAAAGATTGATGCAATGTTAGTGAAGTTGTGAAAGTGGGAAAATGGACCGGGAAAATGTTATGGATAGTTCACAAAGTATAAAACACCAAAGTTCACTAGTATGAAGTATTCAACAAAAACAGCAAGATAATGAGGGATAATTGAGATTTAGATCGGGAGATCGTCATTTGATTATAGTTTTTTCTTTCATTTAGTTTTTCGACTTTTAAAACTCTGGTCATGATTCCTCGACTTGGCGATTCTATAATTTAGTCTCTAGCGCGTAATTTTCTTTCGCGTGGACTAAACTCCATTTTGGAAGGGTTACACATATAATTTTCGACTTTAATTCCATTATTATCCATTAGAATTAATATTTTTTAAATAGTTTCTTTGTTTTCTTTGTTAATTTTATTTTTACTCTAGCAATAGTATATCTTATATTTTGAGATATTTTGTTCTTAGAAGAAAAAATAGAGTATTTTAGGTTCTTCGCTGGAAACAAAATCTTAAAATTTTACCCAATATTCAAAATGATATGTGTGATTATCATGCAACGACTTTAATTCCATTATTATCCATTAGAATTAATATTTTTTAAATAGTTTCTTTATTTTCTTTGTTAATTTTATTTTACTCTAGCAATAGTATATCTTAAATTTTGAGATATTTTGTTCTTAGAAGAAAAAATAGAGTATTTTAGGTTATTCGCTGGAAACAAAATCTTAACATTTTACCCAGTATTCAAAATGATATGTGTGATTCTCATGCAACGACTTTATCTCTTCTTGTATGACTTCCCTCACTCTTTAATTTGAATGTGACACATAGCTTCTTCAAAACCTTCAGGTTCTCCCTCATCAGTTCATAACACATACACATTTCTTGGGTATCTAATCGAAGGTCGACGATCTCTAATGGATCTTCCCAAATTAGGTTATATTATATATTTTTTCTCAACTTCAAATGGTATTTCTTTATAATAAGGATCCTTGATATGATCATCATACAATAATAAAAATGGTTCATCCAGAACTAAGTTAGTTTTAGTATTGACATCTGATTTTGTATTCTGAGTGTTCTCCATATCTCTAACAGTTTGCTCTTCGAAAAATACAGTATCTCTAATTCAAATGAATTTTCTACGTCTTAGATTCCAGAGTGTATAACCAAACTCATCGTATATGTAGCCAAGAAAGATACATTCTTTGGTTTCCTCATCCAGCTTGGATTTTTCATCTTAAGGGACATGTACGAACACCTTACAACCAAAAACCTTCTAGTGTTTGTAGTTTATGTCATTTCTAGTCCATATGCTTTACAGAATCTCTAATTTTAAAAGAAATAAATGAGATAAGATGGTAAGATCAACCGTCATCATCAATGCTTCACCGCATAAGGACTTTAACAATCTTGAATGTGAGATCATGTATGATATCCTGTTACATATAGTTCTATTCATTCTTTCTACAACACCATTATGTTGGATACTGATCTCTCAAGCCTGATACCATGAACTTTATAATATTCTTCTAATGGTCCAATGTATTCACTAATATTATCGGAGCACTTATATTTTAAAAAAGATTCCAGTTTTCCTTTCGACATTAACATGAAACTTCTTGAATAGTTATAACACGTGATCTTTGATCTTTAAATGATAAGCTCACGCCTTTTATGGAATGATTTTTAATGAATGTGACAAAATATAACAATCCTTCAATACCTCTGTCACCCATAGAACATACATGCTTGTGGATTAGATCAAGAATTATTCTTTTTGTTTGGTCGTCATGCTTGAAATGCAACTCTATGTTGTTTTCTTGCCAAATAATAAGTGCATTACTTTTAATAATATTTGAAAGGTTTGGTATACTGGCTACCTCTTACACCATTTTCCATGAGCATATACAGTCCTTGTTCCGAAGGATTGGTAAACTTATTATCCATATTTAATTCAAATGTTGGATTTTCAATCACAAATCTAAATTTAGTTGGCTTTTTTTACTTGTCTTACTTACGATATTCCCGACGCCAACTATCATGCCTTTTCGTATAGTGTCTTTATTTTTTCTTCATGTAAGCATCACCTCGTCTAAGATTTTGAGAATGCCCATCGGAATCATACCCAAGGAATTCGATAGTTTTTTAAGGAATATACCGATGTTTACCTTTTCTCTCATTCCTAGAAGAATAATATCCATGATTAAATTGAAATTATACTTCATGATGACCCTTCCCGATGCACCTTGGATCACCTATATTTCTTCTTTCTTACACTCGATACACCTCAGATCATACCCTACATGGTCTAACCAAGTGCTTCTTTTGTACTAGTTGGGCATCCAATTCAGTTATCTCTTCCAGTAACTTACTCCTCCGGTCATCTGGATTCAATTGATCATGTTAATCATTCGCATGCAGATCACATTGGGCTTCTCCTTGACCCATACCTTACTCTACCAGCTCTCATTCAACAAAAAATATTGGATCGATTTAAACTTCGAGACCCGTGATACTGCATTACTTTGAACTTCGTATTCTCGGTTTAGATATTAAATCTAGGTACCAAGCGTACCTCCCACTATGGTCGCTACTAATCGCTTCAGATATTTTTGTGAGTGGTAACAAGTTCTAAAAAGATTTATAGGTTGACTTAAGGAAGTTCTAGAGAGAAAAAGTTCTGGAGAATTCTTTAGAGAGAGAGCGTATCAAAATGTCAAATCATTAAATCTTATTATCTTTCCAAGAAAAGTACACCTATTTATAGGTGGTTTGTTACAAGTAATACACTAATGTTTATTACACTGGATATATCATCCTACTTTAATACTTAATGTAAATAAATGACTTACATATTACACTCCTAGTCCTTTACACATATATATTACATAAAATTCGCCTAATACATTATTTATTCATTCTTTTACCCATTGTAAAATAATTCTTCTTATTCTATATTTATATATATTTCTCATTAGTGGCTACACCCAGTAAAATAAAAGAAGGGTTTTAGAGGTCTCTCCAAACAATAATAAACTTATTGTTTTATATTTATTTTTTATAATTGAAAAAATATTAATTATGTTTTATCAATATTTTTTAATATTACCTCTTCAAACCTCATTCCAAATCCTAACTGTCTCGCTCAAGTCTTTATCCTCCCATGCAGCTCAACTGATTCTTTTCTCGGCTCAAGTTCTCTCTACTAAATTCTTACCGATTTGATTGATATTCCATAAAAAAGATATTCTTCTTTCAAATTTTCAAGATATCCAAAAACTCCAGTTTGCTTCAAGAAATCTCTTTGTTCCATCATCAAAAACAAAGTTAAATCACTCTTCAAAAGCATCACCAAATCTTGAAATATCCCCACAAAATGAATAAGTCACAAGTTCAATTTCACCTTGAAATTGACTTGAATTCATCTGAAGACCAAGTGCGCATAGAAGACCCCTCATATATCATATCCTTTCAAGAAAGTGCTGCAATTCAAAGATGAATTAAGGCTCAGCATGCTGATGAGATTTAGACAGAAGAATTCCCACAACTTTCTTCTAAGAAAGTGGAACATTTCACGGGTGAAAGACCAATAAAAAAACACTAAACAAGCTTGGACTGTAGCTAATCAACATTAGAGGAATTGAGCTTCAAGTACATTAAAAACCTACGTAATAGCGGTAGGAAGCATCAACAAGCCCTTCAGTCACTCAAAAATTTCATTACATGAGAAAGAAGGTCACATGTCTATATTTTTCTAGGAGATAGATAATGACTCTTTAATTCTCTCTTCTAAAAATACTATAGTTGTTAAATTTAGTTTCGGTAAACCTAGCCTTGGCGATTTCAAAACATTCTTAACAACTTTTAACTTCACTGGTATATACAATATAATAATATATGATTATCTCTATATATTTATTGAATTTTATATTATTAAGATATTAAAAAACCTCAAAACAAAATATCTAGAGTGTAGGAAACTACACCTTCAGAATTTTAAAATGATCCCCAATTTTCAATCCCAAATATGAATCACCAAAGAATCTGATTGGGATTTCATTTATCAAAACACCTCAACACTTTTACAACCAAAACACCACCACCAAACTAGCTAAAGTTATTCTCACACTTTTAGCCAATTGGATCTCCTTTAAGAACCAGGCAAGCTTTAACTATTGTAAATCTTGGCTGATTGTTGACGCTTCTTGTCCTCTTCCCCAAAACATTTGAGGTTTATTTGGTGAATATGAGGAGAATAAACAGGAATTCGCCTATGGTGATATTCAATATTATCATGTCTGTAAGCACTTAGGTCACTGTTATTCAAATTGTAACAAATATCCTAAAAATCAACCCAACACTGATAATCCCAACTCTGCCCATGTATGTACTTTGGATAAAGTTAAAATATTTAACCGTCCTACAACAGAAAGGTGGGTTAAAAAATTTAAATCTATCATTGTTGACCTAAACAACCCCTAATTAATATCCCCATAATAAGCAAGAAAATAAGATAACCAACAAAACTATTGATTATGTCAATACTTCCAATTTAAATAATGAACATGGATCATTTCAATCTAATGTGCAAAACATCAAACCTGATCACCCAAAATAATGATTCTTTAAGCCATCGATCAAGGCTCTACATTCAGTAACAATGGGTAGATTCTTACCATAAAGCCTACTGTATCCTAAAACAATGTTACCATTGATAAGGAAGAATAAAATCTGAGGGATATAATTGCAAAGAAGCACTTTCATTGGGGAAATATTGTAAAATATGTATTAGAAAATGACTAATTATGAATAAACAATAAAAGTAGGGACTAAGTTTGAAATTATTAGGTAGCTAGGCATGTAAGACCCATTATTGTACTATAAAAGGACCCCCCCCCCCTAGATTTGGGAAAAGGGTGATCATTATTCAAATATATTTTTTCTCTCTCTCTCTATACTTGTCAAGTTTCTCTTTCTAAAGATTAGTGACTAAGAATCTATTAACACAAAATAATCCTTCATAGTTTTGTTTGACTCAAAATAATCCTCCGAAGTTTCTTACATCATCAACCATTACTTTCTCTGACTAATCCACCTCTATTGAAATCACCAAAGTTATCACAAGATCCATTTGAAGGAGTTTATACTTGTTAGATTTAGGATTGATTTAGTTGAGATATATGGATATTTTGGGCTTGTTAATATGATTTATACAACCTAATGATGGGGAAATATTGTTGTCATTTCCCCAGTGACTACTTTTGAACAGATTGGCACCATCGAGACCAGTAAGAATGTGAATTACATGGTCAATCATTGTTTTAGCATTGATGATGTGATCACTATGCTTCCTTTTGTTCTTTGAATACCAGATGGCCCAAGCAATAATATAAGGGAGGATATACCTGATGTGAATTTACTTATTCGTAGACCAGTACTAAGATCTTACCAAGTGTGTAAAGGTCATATTTATTGTGATATAGATGTTGAAAAATGTGACAAAATAGTTCTAGACACTCCAAGCATTCTGGAAATTGACAAAGACGCGGTTGATAGTTCCATTATTGTCACAATGTTGACACTTTGATGCTAACTAAAAAAATTCTTTTATAAAATAGAGTCTATGAGAAGCCAGTTATATAGGATTCTCTAAAGGAGGAAAGAGCATATTCGAGGAGTAACTGAGTTCCATGTTTTCTTTAAAATGTTAGAAGAATTTCCTTTGTTTCTTATAAAATTCCATGTATTTTTGGTGTTATAGAGATAATTTAAGAAGAGTGCCCAATTAACAGTGTCAGGATTAACTCTAAGGGTTACTTTCTGAAATTTAAGTATTTCAGAAGGAGTAACAATAGTTTCCAACTTATTAATGTTTCATGATTCATTGTCTCAAAATTCTCTGACTTTAATACCTTCGAACCATTTTCTATAATCGATTTCATTTAATAGATAAATGGTCTAGGAGAGCACAATTTATCTAACCGAAAATCTATTCTACCAGAACCCGAGTGCCAAATAACAAATCTGCCAACATTATCTCTGATATTCCTTAATATGATCCAAACTTTAAAGCTTCTTATAGTCTTAGGAGCAGTAACAGGGTGATGTTTATTACAATAAATATAGAAAACCATCTTAGCCTAAAGATATTTATGAGCTCTGAAACCCATTCATAGAATATAGGAGAACGCAATTTGAAGCTCTTCGAGTTTTCTCACATTTAATCCATCTTATTCGTAAGGTTCGCAAATTTTAGACCAATTTGACCAGTTGATGGAGAGTTTGTTTTCTTTAGACTCCCAAAGGAATTTATTGTAAGGATTTTCAATCATTTGAATAACAGGCTTAGGGATTAGAGAATTTTAGATAATATGGATTGGGAAGGTTGAAAGAATAGATTGAATCAATGTGAGCCTACCACCGAAAGATAAAACACTGTTACCCCCCTCATAAATTTTATTTATGATATTGAATATTAGGCCATCACAGTTGTTAATTCTATTGTTGGTGCTGACTATGATACCCAAGTAATTGAAAGGGAGAAAGTTGTGCTTGAACCCCATAATATTTTCTAGACTGTTAACTTTATAAGGTAACATTTTAGCTGAAGCAGTTATCTTAGACTTATCCTTGTGAATGAGTGAACGTGACTTTTTTTTATAGTTTAACATGAATTTATTGATTTGAATGATTGATGAGTTAGTACCATTGCATAAAATAAGGAGATCATCTGCAAATGCTAAACAATGTATGTTGAAGCTCCATATATTCTTGTATCTGGTAGAATGATGATCCAATGCTAGCTTTTTTAGACCTCTAATAAGATATTCCTCATCCAAGATAAAAATACTATAAGACAATGGGTCTCTATTCCTTAAATATTTATGAGAGTTAAAAAAACTTTTCATCTCCCCATTGATAATGATAGAGAATAAGATATTATCTATAATTTTTTCGATCAACTTTAAGAATCTTGAACCAACCCCAAAAGCACTAAAACACTTAGGAAGAAGGTATGATCAAGCTTGTCAAAGGCTTTAGCCACATCTATTTTTAGAAGAACATTGCTGACTCTAGTCTTTAGATTTAAATCATATACCAGAGCTCCTGATCAATCAGAATATTCTCGTGGATGCTCTTGCCTTTCACAAAATCCTGTTTCTCATGTGAAATTAGGATAGGAAGAAGAGTAGTAATCCTACTATTTATTACCTTTGAGATAAATCTGTTAAAAATGCGGTAAGTCTTATTGGCCTGAAATCCTTCCAATAGTTTGAGGAAGTATTTTTGGGAATAAGGCGGATAATTGTAGCATAACCCCCATTATGAATAAACATATCCTTAAAGACATCACCTATAGCTTCATAAAGATATTTTGAGATAATAGGCCAACAAACTTGATAGAATTTTCCATTGAAGCCATCAGGACTTGCACCACAGCTAGGATCAAGATCTTTAATGATATTGTAAATATCATATTCAGGAGGCATAGTCATAAGTATTTTATTATCCTCCTCGTTGATTAATTTTGGGATATAATTAAGGAGGATATTAGATACTCTAGGGATAGAGATATCAGAAAGTAAGTTCTTGAAGCACTCTACTGCTGAATCTCCAATAGTCTTTTGGTCTTCTAACCCAACAACTCCCAAACCATATTTTGTTGATCTTGTTTCTCTTTTTTTTTTAAATTATGGAAGAAGGCAGTGTTTCTGTCACTATCTTTTAGCCAAGTAGAATGAGTTTTATGTTCCTAATAGGCTTCCTCTCTAGCTAGAATTATCATATGAGTTTATTTTGCAGTATCAATGAGTTTCTTGTCCTCAATATATTTAGAGGTTTGATAGTTTGATTCTCTGTAATTAATCTCCCCTTTCACTTGCTTAATAGAGTAAAAAACATTCCTATAGACTATTTTATTCCACACTTTTAGGTCAGATTTTAATCTCAGGAGTTTAAACCAAAATATCTTAATGGGGTTAACCATCAATTCAACAGACCATCTTGTCTCCGCCATTTTATAGAAGTCCTTATGCATAGCCCACATATTCAAAAAATTGAAAGAAGATTTGATCTTCTCCAGGTTGGATGGTATAGAAATGTTTATAAGAGAGTTATCATAACAGGTTGTAGCAAGGTGAACAACTTTTATATTTTCAAAACAGTTGAGCCAAGTGTTTTTGTATAACTTCATGGTTCAGTCTTTTCCATTTCCTGCTATTGGTCCATGTGAATTTAGGATCTGCTTCGGTTATATTACAATCCAGGATGACATTGTTAAAGTCATCAATACTTCTAAGACAAGTTGTACAGCATTGCAAATTTTCATTAGTATTAGAGATGGTGTTAATATCCCCTAGAATTATCCATTTTTTATAACTATCTTCAATAGATCTAAGGCTTTCATATAAAGAGGTTTTAAGAACTCTTTTGCATTTAGCATAAGTCGTGGTAACTCTAAAGTCTTTATTCATTGCATAATGTTTGACATGTAGATAAATAAACTAATCCTCATTAGCCAAAACATCAATATTATATTCTTGCTTCCACATTACCCATACTTTGCTGCTGACATTACAAGTCCCTGAAACCCAAGTTTCTTTGAAATAGGCTCAAGATTTGAATGGTTGATCATAGGTTCTTGAAAGGCCATAAATTATGTTTTTTCATACCTTTTAAGAGATTTTAATATATTCATTGTCTCCTTGTTACCAAGCCCTTTAACATTCCAATTCAAAATTGAAATAGTCATTTAGAAGAATTATAGGGTTTTGTAGCTCTTTTGTGTTGCATTAATTTGGATAATATTAGACCATTAGAATTCCATACTTTCAGTTTCTTAGATTTTATGTGTTCACCTTTCTTATAATCTTTGGCACTTCCTTTTTAGTAACTTTTTCCTGGAATCATGAGAGCAAGGGAGGCTACCAGTAGCTTCTTTAGTTGGGGACAATGATTCTTAAGGGAATTCATCAGCATTGTTGTTGATGTGAAGCAATGTTCCTCCATCAACAGTGTGGAGGGCCTCAATAACTTCAGAATTATTAACCCCATAAGGTAATAATTGTTGTTCATTGTTTGCATAAAGAGTATATTTTGGTATTTCGGAATCTATATCAACCATAGACATATCTACAGAATGAGTGCAGATCATGGTGCCTAGAAGATTCATCTTGGTTTTTTATAATAACTAATTTTCATGATAGGTGGGTGGTTTTGAGTCAGAAGAATTTTGAGCATGAGCGAATGAAGAACTTTCTTGTAGTAATTTTCAGCATGGCCAAGGTGATAACAATTGTTGCAGTAATCAAGGTAAGTACTATACACCAATTCTTGTCAAAATCCTTCTTCTTCACCAAAAATGATCCAGAGTTTCTTAGTTAGAGGCTTTGAGACATCCAGTTCGACCCAAATTCTACAGAAATTGTACCTTGCTCTATTTTTAGGAGTTATCCAAGCACTCAAGAGAGAGCCAAGACTCTTTGATATTTCCTTTATAGTGCTTTCATTAAACATATATTCTGGGATACTAGGTAGACTGACATAAACTGGAATGATAGAACTTTTTTACTAGGATTAAACAAAGGGCTCCATTTCAGAATTTTCATAGTTTTATTGCCCACAGACCATACATTCATGCGCCAAATTCTTCTCAAATCTTCCACAAGATCAAATTCTATAAATATGTGCCTGTAATCCCATTAGGTGACACTGAATTCACCCATAAATTTAAAAATTTCCAGAATATCCTTGACAAAGTCCATACTGGGTTTTTGAGTTGCAAACTTCCCAATAATGGTGTGTTTTTATATACCTTGAAGTCTTTCTTTATCCTTGGGAATCAAACTTGATTATAGAAAGATCCGATTTACGAATAATTGATACATTTTCATGACTGAAATCTTGGGCTTTAGGTTCGAATAAATCTATGAGCGACTTTAAAGGTCTGTATGGATTCAATGTATTCTGAATTTTAGATGTTGTTTTTTTGCATGTTAAGATTTCGAAAGTTAGATTGCTTCTAATATTTGTAATGTTATCTGTTTTAAAATGAAAGAGGGATTCATTCTTTGATAAATTAGGGTCACGATGATGATCAGTTTTTTTATGTAGCTGAATAAAAACAAAGGCATCCATAGGCAATGGAGGGATTGGTGAAGTGATTTCACCTTCTTCCATCTACCGAACAATTCGGCAAAGATTTGAATGACGAAATCAGATTAACGAAGACGAACCTAGAATACTAGTATCTTGATTTTCTTGGAGAGACTCTGTGTTCCCCACCTATTTAGTTTCATCTGGACAATAATTCTCACGTTTAACCGATGTAAGATTTTTGTCATAGGTAATCAGATTACCAGATGTAGGATTCTAACAAACCTAATGTTAGGGTGGCGACCAAAGTCCGAGATCCCACATCGGTTAAACATGGGAAGGATCAGTGGTATATAAGTAAGAACATACCTCAACTAGTATGAGGCCTTTTGGTAGTGGACCAAATACAAAGCCGGGAGGGCCTTCGGGTGCCAAAGCGGACAATATCATACTAGTGTTGAGATCGGTTGTGTTCTTACTTATATACGTAGGCCGAATATGCGGACCGGTCCCCCATATTCTCAACACGTGGTATCAGAGCGTCAGGCCCAGACGGAACGCGATGGTGGTAATATTCTCGGAAGGTCGAACATGATGAACCAGTAGTCATGCTCAAGGTGAATATCTACTCTATACATCCTAGTTCGGAGCGTTCATGACTCATCAAGCGGTAGTACTTTATTAGAGTGGATAGTGGAGCTAGAGCGTCCATGACTCATCAAGCGGTAGTACTTGATTGGAGTGGATAGTGGAGCTAGAGCGTCCATGACTCATCAAGTAGTGGTACTTGATTGGAGGGGATAGTGGAGCTAGAGCGTCCATGACTCGTCAAACGGTGGTACTTGATTGGAGTGGATAGTGGAGCTAAGGAACAAGCACAGGATGGTCGAGTGAGTAGATAGATCCGCTGTAAAAAGCTCTATTGCTTAGATGGAGCAATCTCTGATTAGAGTGAGCGGATGAAAGTCAATTGAGAGGAGGTTAAGTGGTACTTTGTTCGAGAGGAGGATTTTTTAGGGTGGCGACCAAAGTCCGAGATCCCACATCGGTTAAACATGGGAAGGATCAGTGGTATATAAGTAAGAACATACCTCAACTAGTATGAGGCCTTTTGGTAGTGGACCAAATGCAAAATCGTGAGGGCCTTCGGGTGCCAAAGTGGACAATATCATACTAGTGTTGAGATCGGTTCTGTTCTTACTTATATACGTAGGCGGAATATGCGGACCGGTCCCCCATATTCTCAACACGTGGTATCAGAGCGTCAGGCCCAGACGGAACGCGGTGGTAGTAATATTCTCAGAAGGTCGAACATAATGAACCAGTAGTCATGCTTAAGGTGAATATCTACTCTATACATCTTAGTTCGGAGCGTCCATGACTCATCAAGCGGTAGTACTTGATTTGAGTGGATAGTGGAGCTAGAGCGTCCATGACTCATCAAGCAGTGGTACTTGATTGGAGTCCATGACTCATCAAGCAGTGGTACTTGATTGGAGGGGATAGTGGAGCTAGAGCGTCCATGACTCATCAAACGGTGGTACTTGATTGGAGTGGATAGTGGAGCTAAGGAACAAGCACAGGATGGTCGAGTGAGTAGATAGATCCGCTGTAAAAAGCTCTATTGCTTAGATGGAGCAATCTCTGATTAGAGTGAGCGGATGAAAATCAATTGAGAGGAGGTTAAGTGGTACTTTGTTCGAGAGGAGTATTTTTTAGGGTGGCGACCAAAGTCCGAGATCCCACATCGGTTAAACATTGGAAGGATCAGTGGTATATAAGTAAGAACATACCAAATGCAAAACCGTGAGGACCTTCGGGTGCCAAAACGGACAATATCATACTAGTGTTTAGATCGGTTGTGTTCTTACTTATATACGTACGCGGAATATGCGGACCGGCCCCAATATTCTCAACACCTAACAAATTCATTTAGTGTTAATCAAATATCAATCTCGGTAATAATTGGAGCCAAACAATCTGGGTCTGGCTCAAATCAGATAAATCCCAATTTTAATTTAAAACATGTTGGTTCCAGATTACATGAACGACATTTTAATTCAAGCAAATACACATTTTAATAAAGGAGGGTTCATACCCGGAAACCTTTAATTGAAAAACTATGGCCTCTTAGATTGGGTAAGAAACCTTAATTAAATACTTCTTGGAGGTTTTCTTCTTCTTTAAGGTGTTGAACAGGTCCAGTCTTTTTTATATTTATCTTATAGTTGATTTCTATGCTACTTGATTAACATTGCCACTGCATTTTGTTCTATTGAAGATGTCAACTGAAACTTCTTATGGATTCTCCCATTTCCTATTTGACCATGAACCAAAGATGCAGGTAAGTTTCTATAACATGTTTTGACTGTCAACTCACATACATATCATGTGTATGATATTGAACATCTTTGGTTTGTGATGTTGTCTTATTGTAAGTTAATGATAAAAATCAGGTATTCTTGTATGTTTTAAGATCGAGAAAAATTATTTTCGGAGTGACGAAATATAGCTAATTAATTAATTTTACCAACTGACCTAGAACTCTAAAAGAGCTCATTTCGAGTAGATTAAGCAAAGCAAGGATGATCTAAAACCCTCAAATCCTCCGATATCACCAAAGACAACACCTAAGAATGCGAGCGAATAAACAAGCCGCCCTATAGATGTTTATCAGGAAGCAAAATTATGTAATCAAGTACCAAAAAACTAAATGTTTCACCAAAATACACAGAGAATTTTGCGTCAAAATATTGATGGTTGGTTCATGAAAATGTTTTGTTGTATATGTTTTAGTTCATTTGTTGGATCTCTTAAGTTTAATCTTTAATGTCTCGTAGATTATAACACAGAAGATGAGTGTCGAAGAGGTAAAGGAGGAAGATGGGATAAAAGATTATAGTCCTAAACAAATGGAAAACACCTTTTGTAAATCAGGTAGTAGCAATACTTTCCGTTCTGCTTCTCCCGAAACACCAAAATCTGTACTTCTAGAACTTGTAACCGGTTCTCCTGCTCGTCGAGGTAGCGGTGAGTTTGCGAATTCTAGTTCAAATCACCTTTGGAATCTTCGTGTTCAAGCGTTGGAGAAAGTGAGTCCGATTGATGTGAAACGTCTTGCAAGACATATCTTGTCACAGAAGGTAGGTTCAGATTTTATTTCCTTGAGCCACAAGGAAATTACTGATGAGGATTTAATTTCATCGTTGCAGCCTTCAGCGGTGACTCAGCCGGTCTTGACGCCAATAGCGGTGGGGTCAATGACATCACCATCTCCACAGCAGGTGGATTCAGGTCTGACACCACCACAGATTTCGTGGACGACTGTGGCGTTACATTTAGTGACGCTGCTTCAAGCCTTGTCAAAACAAAATCTAGTAGCCCTTCCACGACCACAGCCATTACCACCGCTACCGTGGCCACCATCACCGATGATGCAAGAAACTGCGTCTGTAACAACAAAACCGTTGTCTCTGCCACATTTAACTCCGGTCACAAAAGTAGCTGCTCCAATGCCACCAGCAGTTCAGTATTCACCACAACCAACACCGTTTGCGAAAACCACCATCTCCCCACCACTACCGCCTCCGCAACTACCCATTGGAGCCACAGCACCACATGTTGGAGCTACTACACCGCTATTGCCACCACTACAAGCTGGAGCTCCTCCTTCGCTACCGACATCGCATGCTGGAGTTGATCCTCCACCACCTCCACAAGCCGGAACTACTCCACCAACACCACCACAGGCCGAAGCTACTCCACCACAACCACAGCCTGGAGCTGCGCCACCACCATCACCACAGGCTGGAGCTGCGCTACCACCGTCACCACAGGCTGGAGCTGCCCCACCACCATCACCACAGGCTGAAGCTGTTCCACCACTACCACCACGGACTGGAGCTGCGCCACCACAATCACCACAGGCTGGAGCTGCGCCACAACCGTCACCACAGGCTGGAGCTGCGCCACCCCCATCACCACAGGCTGAAGCTGTTCCACCACTACCACCACAGACTGGAGCTGCGCCACCACAATCACCACAGGCTGGAGCTGCGCCACAACCGTCACCACAGGCTGGAGCTGCGCCACCACCATCACCACAGGCTGAAGCTGTTCCACCACTACCACCACAGATTGGAGCTGCTCCACCATCAGCACAGGCTGGATCTACGCCACCACCACTACCACAGGCTGGAATTACGCAACCACCATCACCAAAGGCTCCACCGCCACCACATACCAGATTTGCTCCTCCACCACCAATACAGTTCCCAAACAGAGCTGCAGGTCCACCACCTCCTCCAGGTGCAGGAAGAAGCGTGCAACCCAAGAAAGCTACTACAAAACTCAAAAGATATGCACAACTACGCAAACTTTACAGCATTCTTAAGGAAAAAGTCGACGGAAATAGCTCCATACCAAAATCAAGCAATGGAAGAAAATTTAAACTAGCAGGCTCGGCTGCTGGAAAGGAGGACTCAATGGCAGCTTGCCTTGCCGAAATTGCAAAAAGGTATACAAAAATTATAATAAATCCAAAATAAATAAGCAAATTTTCAAAACCAAATAAAAAAAACTCCAATATCTTTTTGATTTTTATGTAGATCAGGGCTCTTCATTCAAATCGAAGAAGACGTGAAAAAATATTCGCAACCAATCAATGCCATCATTACCGAAATCAATAATTTCCAGACTAAGGACATTACTGAGTTGCTCAAGTTTCACCAGAAAGTCGAGTCTTTGCTCGGTAATCTATCAGACGAAATTCAGGTGATACTATAATTCTACAAGTATCTAAATCTTTATATGCGCGTGTTAACGATTAAACATTGCACCACAGGTTTTAGCAAGATTCGAAAGTTTCCCTCACAAGAAACATGAAGCAGTGAGATCAGCAGCTGCAACACACATGAAATTCTATAACATTTTAACCGAAATGCAGAACTGGAAGTTCGATCCTCAATTCACTAATCTTGAGTTGACTCTATTTTTCGAGAAAATTGAAAAATATCTCACCAAGGCAAGTCAATCTTACGTTCATAGATAAATAATTGTCATCAATCTTTTTTATGTACGAAAACAAGCCGGCCATGTCAGATATTTCAGTCCAATCAGACCGACTACTCTGAGTTATAATACATTATCGAACAAGTTATTACGCGAATAATTCACACTCATGAATGTTTTCTGATTTTATCCGATTCAATTTTTATAAATAAACCACCAAATGTGAAATTGTTTGATACAACATTTCAAAAGTCATCCTATTCGTAAACAAAAATTTCCGACAGGTCAAACTAATCACGGATGCATTCGAACAACAAAGATCTGAAATTATAAAAGAATTGGAGAAGCACAATTTACACATGGACTTCCATATACTCGTACAAGTTAAAGAAGCAATGATTGATATTTCTTCGAATTGCATAGAGTTAGCCTTAAAGGTAAGAAACACATTTCTCGACCACATAAATTTATGACGTCTTCAATATTACATAAGAATCTTGTCTTAAAACATTTAGGTAAAGAGATCGACGAAAGCGAATGAACCAATTGGTCGCGAAAAAATTCGTAAACCAATTGGTTTCGGTAAATTCCTATGGAGGGCGTTTCAGTTCGCGTTCATGGTTTATTGTTTTGCAGGTGGACAAGATGATCATCATAATAATCTTACAACAGAACTAGCTCGTGAAATTCAGACCGATCTTTGATCAATTATAGTGATCGTCGATCTTTGATCAATTATAGTGATCGTCGATCTTTTAAGTATCTATAGATTTGTGTTATTAAGGACAAAATGTTTATAGATTTTTCGATTATATCTTTTATAAATATTGATAAGAATAAAACAAGATTATATAGTGTCTTTTTTTAGAGAGGAAACATACTTGAATTTGACTGTGTTGACAAACAGTTAAAAAAGCTTCATGTTTGCTCCGATATGTGTAATGTAAATCATCACTACATGTTTGTTTTTTTATAAAGATTACATACGTCTCCCATCCTCTTTTATGAAATATTGTTTTTATGGTCATCTATGTTATAATATAATACGGAGTTATAGCTTATCAATTCATCCGAAATACACCTTCTATTATTGTTAGATTAAAAATTATTTAAATTATTTATTATTTTTTTCGAAAATTTTGAAAAGAATTCGAACACTTAAACTACCGGGACACTTATTACCACCATTAGACTTAACATCTACATTTAAAAACATTATAATGTACTAACTTTACCGCCGAATAAATCTTTTACAAAAACGACTTATTGTTTTACTGTCAAACAATGGTCACAATGGTCAATAATAATAGCTTTATGAACAGGAATAAATAATTTACTTCCCAATTTTTAATTTTTTTGTTACTCATACATTCTAGTCTTCGATGCCACGAGTTAGGAGAATTATTGTCCTCAATTGCAAATTCAGTTCATCGAACATATACCCAAATATATCTCGTACAAAAAGCAACACAAAGCACCACGAGCAATTACCATCGAATCTTTGGACATTTTTCACTTACCATCACCAAAGGTGTGACATAAACATTCTTGATCAAGGACATTTGCAGACAACACATTCATAATTAAATTAGAAATATGTCGCACTGTACCCAATGCATATCTTCACACGAATATCATCTAACCCAATAATGTTAGTTGAGCTCTGATTTCCCATATCATACGGTTCAAACTCTTAAGAAACATGGTTGAAGATGTTAATATCAACTCACTGTCTAATAGTTCTCAAAGTCTTTATTTTGTAACTTTTCCTAATCTTTTTATTGCTTATCTTGCGGTTTTACATGTTTAGTACGTTTACCATAAACATCTTTAATCAGCTCAATTGTATCAAATAAGTTTTTGCAATACAATAGATCATCTATTATCGGTCTTCAAATAGAATAATTGGTTGATGTCAACTTAATCATGGAGTTAGAATTATTATACCCCATATTCGATTTTTAACAAAACCACAAGCTCTTATACCAATTTGTTGGGGTGAAGCCTAAAGTCTCACATCTCACATCAGTTAAACATGAGAATGATCTGTGGTATATAAGTAAGAACATATCTCAACTAGTATGAGGCCTTTTGGAACTGGACCAAAAGCAAATTTGTGCGGGTTTTCGGATGCCAAAGCTAACAATATCGTACTAATGTTGAGATTGGGTTGCTCTTACTTATATAAAGAGACGGAAGATACGGTACTCATATTCTCCCAACAATTGGTATCAGAGCACCAGTTTCAGACAAAACGCGATGGTGGTAAAATTTTCGAATATCAATCATGATCAACCAGCAACCGCGCTCAAGGTGATCAAGATCAAGAGTGTGTGTGCCTCCTTAGATCAAGATGTGGCAGACTTGATTGGAGTGGCTCTAAGGAACAGGTGGTGTGATCAATAAGAAAACCTAGTTCAGAATTCCTACAAAGTAGAGCTAAGGAACAGGCAGAGTGGTCGAGTGAGTAGATAGATTTGTTGTAAAAGCTCTAAACGTCAGGTAACCCCACCGTGATTAGAGTGGACGAATGGAAGTCAATTGGGAGGAGACTAAGCGGTACTTTGTTCAAAAGGAGGATTTGTTAAGGTGGTGACCAAAGTCTCACATCCCACATCGGTTAAACATGGGAAGGATTAGTTGTATATAAGTAAGAACATATCTTAACTAGTATGAGGACTTTTGGAAGTGGCCAAAATCATAGTCGTACGTACGTGGTTCCCATGTTCCAAACAAATGGTATCAGACTTCATGCCCATATAAAACGTGATGGTGGATGAAATTTTCGAAAGTCGAACATGATGAACCATAAGCCATATGTTGTGCTCAAGGTGAATAATTTACTCTAGAGATCCTAGTTCAGAGTGTTCGTGGCTTATCAAGCAGGTGATACTTGATTGGAGTGTGGCGCTAAGGAACAAGACAGTATGGTCTTATAGGAGGTGAGCAACTAGATCCGCCGTAAAGGTCTATGGATCAGGTGGGGAAGCAACTTGATTAGAGTGGACGGATGAAAGTCAATTGAGATGAGGCTAATGTTGGGCTCTTCCTATGTGGGAGTCCAATTATCATATGGGCTAAGCCCAATTTGGATAACACATAGGATTTTGGTTCATGTATAAATATATATTTATACAGTGTCTTTCGAAAATCAGCATCATATTCTATAGTGCAGTTGTTGAGAGAAAAAGGTGATTCGAGGCGGAACTTTGTGCTTTAAATCGGACTGTCTCCGATTGTCCAATCGGCTTCAATTTTGGTGAGAATGCTCGTTTACTTGTCCTCTACAATCTGTCCAGAGGGTTTTTGATTTGGAGTCATCTAAGTGTATTTTTCGATCATCTTATTCTAACTGCGTTTTGGGGATATTTCAGTGAGTTTTCTGATTTCGGTTCATTATCTTGTGTATTGGGGTTGTGTATGAAGTTGTCATACTTTTTGTGGCGTATGCTCTAGTTTTATCTAGGGAATAGTTTTGTAACCCATCTTCTGATAGTGAATATTTGGTTGGACTCCGAAATCAGTCCCGTGGTTTTTACTTCCTACACTGGGAAGGTTTTCCACGTAAAAAGTGTTCTGTGTTGTTTGCGTTTATTTTATTCAGACTTGATATTTTGTTTGGGATCGTTATCTCTATCATACTTGATACAAGAAAGAAGATTTCGTTTGTGCTTCTATTTCTTGTCAAAGTGGTATCAGAGCGAGAGGTTGTGTACTTGTCTTGTATCAAATATGGAGGTGAATACAAGCAGAATGGTGACGATGAATGGTTCAAATTATCATATGTGGAAATCGAAGATGGAAGATCTTCTTTATGTTAAAAGTTTTCATTTACCAGTGTTCGGTGATGAAAAACCTAAAGATAAGTCTGATGCAGAATGGATAATTATTCATCGACAGGTTTGTGGCTTTATTCGGCAATGGGTTGATGATAATGTGTTGAATCATGTTGTAGACGAAACAGATGCAAGTAAATTGTGGAGTAAACTTGAGGAGTTATATGCTCGGAAGACAGGAAATAGTAAGTTACTTTTGTTCAAACAGCTGATGTATTTAAGGTATCAAGATGGATCACCTCTTACAGATCAATTGAATACCTTTCAAGGCTTGATTAATCAGTTGGCTGCTATGGGTATCAAATTTGATGACGAGGTTTTGGCGTTATGGTTGCTTGGTTCGCTGCCAGACTCATGGGATACTTTCAGAATGTCTCTTTCTAATTCAGCTCCTGAAGGAAATATCTCAATGGCATTAGCTAAAAGTAGTATGTTGAATGAAGATATGAGAAGAAAAACAGTTGGCTTCTCTTCAAATTCAGAAACTCTAGTCGTTGAGAAACGTGGTAGAAATCAAAATTGCGGTTGGAAAACTAGAGGTAAAAGTAGAAGCAAGAGTCGGAACAAGTCTAATAAATTTGCAGATTGGGAGTGCTACTACTGTCATGAGATCGGGCACACTAAGAATTTTTGTCCTAAGTTGAGAAAGAAGAATAATTTTGGGAAATCTAATAATGGTAAAGAAGAAAAGAACAAGGAGAAAAATTATGATGAAAGTGGTGACGAGAAACATGTTGCTGCAGTTTCAGATAGCTATTTCGTTGTTATTGATGATGCTGTTGTGAATTCTGTGTCTGATGAAAATGGTTGGGTAGTTGATAGTGGTGCTACAATTCATGCCACTTCTCGTAGAGAATTTTTCTCGTCTTACACCTCTGGTGACTATGGTTCTGCAAAGATGGGAAATAATGATTTGTCTAAAGTGGTTGGTATTGGTGATGTTTATCTAGAAACAAGCATGGGTGCAAGATTGATTTTGAAGGGTGTTAAACATATACCCGATCTTCGATTGAATTTGATATCTACAGGGAAGCTAGATGATGAAGGTTATTGCAGTATTTTTGCGAATGGGCAGTGGAAACTTACTAAAGGCTCGTTGGTTGTGGCAAGAGGACAAAAATATTCAGCCCTCTACATCATGTCTGCAAGGGTGTCTGCTGAGAAAATCAATGTTGTTAATGATGAAGCAATGCTTGATTTATGGCATAAAAGACTCAGTCACATTATCGAAAAAGGATTAGATATTCTGAGGAAGAAACAGTACATTTGTGGGATACACAAAGCTCATTTAAAGAAATGCGTACATTGTTTGGCTGGAAAGCAGAATAGAGTATCTTTCAAGAGCTCGGCTCCTTCAAGAAAACCAAGTTTGCTTGACTTGGTACATACTGATGTTTGTGGTCCCTTCAAAACGAGAACACTTAGTGGTTGTTTGTACTTTGTTACCTTTGTTGATGATCATTCGAGGAAAGTTTGGGCTTACACTTTGAAAACAAAAGATCAAGTTGTAGATGTCTTTAAGCAGTTTCAAGCTTCAGTTGAGAGACAGACTGGGAAACAATTGAAGTGTGTTAGAAGTGATAATGGGGGAGAATACATTGGTCCTTTTGATGATTATTGTAGACAGCAAGGTATTCGGCATCAAAAGACACCTCCCAAGACCCCTCAGTTGAATGGCGTAGCGGAGAGACTAAACCGAACATTAATTGAAAGGGTAAGATGTCTTCTTTCACAATCACAACTCCCTAAATACTTTTGGGGTGAAGCTTTGAATACAGTGGTACATGTCTTGAATCTTAGTCCTTCTGTACCTTTAGATGGAGATATCCCAAATAGAGTTTGGACAGGTAAAGATGTTTCTTATGATCATTTGCGTGTCTTTGGGTGCAAAGCTTATGTTCATATCCCTAAAGATGAGAGATCTAAACTCAATACGAAGACAAGAAAGTGTGTATTCATTGGTTATGGTCTTGATGAGTTCGGCTACAGATTTCATGATCCAATTAATAAGAAACTTATTAGGAGTAGAGATGTCGTGTTTATGGAAGATCAGATAGTTCATGATATTGATAAGAGTCAAAATTCAGTGCCTATGTCTCAGAATGACTTGGTAGATTTGGGGCATATTCCGCTTGCACATACTCCTACAGAATTTGAAGAAAATTCGGATGGTGACTCACCTGCTTCCAAAGGTTCACATATTTTTGATACTGGTGATCATGATAATGATTTCGTGGATGAACAAGTGAATGAAGAAGATGTTGAACAATTTGAAGTTCCAACGCGGAGATCTACTAGAGATAGACAACCCTCTACTAGATATCCTTCTGATCAATATATTTTGTTAACCGACGCAGGTGAGCCTGAGTGTTATGATGAGGCTATTAGTGGTGTATGTAAAAATCAATGGATTGAAGCGATGAATGAAGAGATGCAATCACTTCATGAGAATCATACATTTGAGTTAGTGAAGATACCTGAAGGGAGAAAAGCCTTGAGTAACAAGTGGGTGTATAGGTTGAAGCAAGATGATAGTTCTCTGCAACCTCGGTACAAAGCAAGATTGGTAGTCAAAGGTTTTGGTCAGAAAAAAGGTATTGATTTTGATGAAATATTTTCTCCAGTTGTAAAAATGTCTTCTATTCGTGTGGTTCTAGGCATTGCAGCGAGTCTAAACTTGGAAATTGAGCAAATGGATGTAAAAACAGCATTCTTGCATGGTGACTTAGAAGAAGAGATTTTTATGAAACAGCCTGAAGGTTTTGTGGTTGAAGGAAAAGAAGATTATGTATGCAGATTGAAAAAGAGTCTATATGGTTTGAAGCAAGCTCCGAGACACTGGTATAAGAAGTTCATGTCAGTTATGGGGGAGCAGGATTACAAGAAGACTTCTTCTGATAATTGTGTATTTGTGAAGAAATTTTCTGATGCCGATTTTATCGTTCTTTTACTTTACGTGGATGATATTCTTATTGTTGGGAAGAATACTTCACGGATTGATTCTTTGAAGAAACAGTTAAGTAAGTCTTTCGCAATGAAAGATTTAGGCCCAGCAAAGCAGATTCTCGACATTCGAATTACTAGAGACAGAGACTTGAAGAAGTTGTTCTTATCACAAGAAAAATACATTGAGAAAATTCTTCAGAAGTTTAATATGGACAATGCTAAAGTGGTTAGCTCACCACTTTACGGTCACTTCAAGTTAAGCAAGAAACAATGTCCTTGAACTAATGAAGAAAAGAGAGACATGGCTAATATTCCATATGCATCTGCAGTTGGAAGTCTCATGTATGCCATGGTATGTACTCGTCCTGACTTAGCTCATAGTGTTTGTGTTGTGAGTAGATTTTTGTCAAATCCAGGTAGAGAGCATTGGGAAGCCGTGAAATGGATTATGAGGTATCTGCGAGGAACCTCTTATTTGAAGCTCAGTTTTGGGATGAATAAACTTGAGTTTTTGGCTTATTCTGATTCAGACTTGGCTGGAGATGTTGATACTCGCAAGTCTACTTCTGGATATTTGATTAACTTTTGTGGTGGCGCTGTTTCATGGAAATCAAGACTACAAAAGTGTGTTGCCCTTTCAACGACAGAAGCTGAATTCATTGCAGTGATAGAAGCGAGTAAAGAGCTACTATGGATGAAGAAGTTCTTGAAAGAACTTGGATTTGAGCAACACATGTATGTACTGTTATGTGATAATCAAAGTGCTATTCATCTCGTGAAGAATTCGTCATTTCACTCAAAGTCGAAACATATTGATGTGAGATATCATTGGATTCGAGATATTCTTGATGCTAAACTAATGGAGGTTGATAAAGTTCATACATATGATAATGGGTCTGACATGATGACAAAGGCTTTGCCTAGGGGAAAGCTTGAACATTGTAGATTGATCGCCGGGATGGCGAATCCTCCCACATAGTCGTGAGGGGGAGATTTGTTGGGCTCTTCCTATGTGGGAGTCCAATTATCATATGGGCTAAGCCCAATTTGGATAACACATAGGATTTTGGTTTATGTATAAATATATATTTATACAGTGTCTTTCGAAAATCAGCATCATATTCTATAGTGCAGTTGTTGAGAGAAAAAGGTGATTCGAGGCGGAACTTTGTGCTTTAAATCGGACTGTCTCCGGTTGTCCGATCGGCTTCAATTTTGGTGAGAAGGCTCGTTTACTTGTCCTCTACAATCTGTCCAGAGGGTTTTTGATTTGGAGTCATCTAAGTGTATTTTTCGATCATCTTATTCTAACTGCGTTTTGGGGATATTTCAGTGAGTTTTCTGATTTCGGTTCATTATCTTGTGTATTGGGGTTGTGTATGAAGTTGTCATACTTTTTGTGGCGTATGCTCTAGTTTTATCTAGGGAATAGTTTTGTAACCCATCTTCTGATAGTGAATATTTGGTTGGACTCCGAAATCATTCCCGTGGTTTTTACTTCCTACACTGGGAAGGTTTTCCACGTAAAAAGTGTTCTGTGTTGTTTGCGTTTATTTTATTCAGACTTGATATTTTGTTTGGGATCGTTATCTCTATCATACTTGATACAAGAAAGAAGATTTCGTTTGTGCTTCTATTTCTTGTCAGCTAAGTGGTACTTTGTTTGAGAGGATGATTTGCTAAGGTGGTGACCAAAGTCTCACATCTCACATTGGTTAAACATGAGAAGGATCAGTGGTATATAAGTAACAACATATCAACTAGTATGAGGCTTTTTAGAAGTGGACCAAAAGCAAAGTCGTGAGGGCCCTTCGGGCCTAAAGCAGACAATATCATACTAGTGTGGAGATCGGATATTCTTACTTATATACGAAGATAGAATATGTGGTACCCATATTCCTAACAAATTGTATCAAAGCTACAGACCGGGACAGGACACGATGGTGGTGAAATTCTCAGAAGTCGAACATGATGAACTGACAAGCCTAGCTCCAAGGGAATTGTCTGCTATAGAGATCCTAGTTTGGGGCGTCCGTGCCTCATCAAGTGGTGGTGCTTGATTGGAGTGGGGAGCGGCACTAAGGAACAAGTTAGAGTGGTATAATAGGAGGTGAGCAGTAACATTCGTAGTGCCTCTATGATTCAGGTAGTCTGCAACCTGATTAGAATGGATGGATGGAAGTCAATTGAGAGGAGGCTAAAGTGTTACTCCCTTTGTCCCAAAATACATGTCGTTTTAAGGTTATGCACGGGTTTTAAGGAAGGTCATAATTACACCTCTTTTTCATAAAAAGTAGAAAAAAGAAAAAGTCTAATTGGTAGATGATTATAAATAATATTAAAATTTGTATTGATAAATGAGAACGACATGTATTTTGGGACAAAATATATTTCCTAGAACGACATGTATTTTGGGACGGAGGGAGTACTTTGTTTGAGATGAGGATTTTTTAGGGTGGCGACAAAATCTCACATCCCACATTGGTTAGACATGAGAAGGGCCACTGGTATAATAAGTAAGAACATATCTTAACTAGTATGAGGCCTTTTGGAAGTGGACCAAAAGCAAATTTGTGTTGGTCTTTGGGCACCAAAACGGACAATATCATACCAGCATAGAGATCGGGTTATCCGTACTTATATATGGAAACGGAATATGCGGTACCCATATTCCCAAAATATATAAGTAAGAACATATCTCAACTAGTATGAGGCCTATTGGAACTGAACCAAAAACAAAGACGTATGGGCCTTCAAATCAATCTAATAAAGATCTATTACTAACCAACAATTTCACTCTTATATCTTGTCTTCATATATATACCCTAAATTTGATTATATAGTGCTCATCCATTTCTTATTAAATTATATTTATTTTGTAATTCAATTTTTTTTATATCTTAATTTAATACCGTATATCCTAAATCTACTAAACACTTAACCTAAATATTAATAATCCAAACTTTATTCCTATAAATTGACAACCAAACGCCAAAACTTCAAAAACTAAAAAACAAATATTAAAAAGTAAAACATAAAAGCTTGGAAAATGAAGTTTTCATCAAACCAAAATAATTCAAAAAATTCAAATTTGATTTGATTAAAGGATCGAAAAGAACTTATAGATAAACTTCGGGTTAAAAAACACCACATGTCCTCCATGTTTGTCACGTGTAACACATCAGTCCCTATTATTTATCTATGTAACAAACCGGTCCTCTATGTTTTAAAAACGTAACAAACCGATCATTTTCTGAAAATTTGAAGCACCTGTTTATTACAAATTGAAAACGTGAGGCACCTGTTTATTACATACATGAAGGACCTATTTATTACAAAAAAGATCTGTTTGTTACATTTTTAAAACATATGGGACCGGTTTATTACAGAGACTAATGTATTACAAGTGACAAACATGAAGGACCTGTGGTGTTTTTTATCCGATAAACTTCATAGATAGTGTGTATCAAATAAATTAATTTTGAGCCGAATTATAATAATATTTCGTGCGAGAATAGTTTTTTTCTATTTTACAGATGGCGCATACAATTATGTTGTCAACTCGTAATAATGATATATCCAGTTGATACGATTTTCACTACGACTAATGTCAACACGTTGAGTCGACGACATCAGATGATTCCACTAAGACCTAATCTCAATCTCATGGCGTTAACATTCCTACAACGTAAAAAACCTTAAAAATGTATAAATTGGGAACTTCTAATGGTAAAACTCTGTTTTTCACACGAGATTTAACAAAATAACACTAATATTAAGGTAACATATCTTTATAACTGGGACAAATTTCAACGATTAAATAATAACAATTTTTCAAATACAAATCGAAAAACACAAGTTTTTTATCATAAAAAAGTATGATTAAGAAGAAAAAAATTACAAGAGTTAAGTGATGGTGTAGTAATCATGCATCTATCTTTAATGTAAATGAAAATTTAAGACTGGATCTCGGTGTTCTATTATCTAGAAAGCAATTATGTGTTTTTTTTTTCTATAAATAAACTTCTAGGGTCGTAGAAACAATGGTGAAATTTATAACTTTTTTCAGTCATAGTTGGTGAAGTAAAAACTCCCTAATACATTAAGCATGACAATAAAATAAATTCTTGAAATAACAATAGTATAAGAACAAAGCATGCTTTGATATTTTGGGTTACAATAATTTTAATTCTTTATTTCTTTATCAACTCTAGATTTTCACCTAGCATATTCGTGCAAACTTATCTCTTTTTATACGAGTTTAAAATTACATCATTGAAGGGCGGATGTCATTTGTTCCTTCAATTTTTTCAAACGACCTTACTACTTCTGCTAGTGTCTGGTATAATTTTCACACATTCATGTAGGCCTTTGTACTGTTATTTTGTCACTAGTGTACCGAATGTAAAAGGTTCATATTCATGTCGGTCAAGCCGATAAGGGTTGTAATGTGGGCTTGAAGGATTTTCAAGACATCCCAATGGTACAATGAGATGCCAAAATGGATCGTTCAGCTCCAAGTATTTTAAAAATAGCTCAAACACTTAGGATGGGTCTCTCAGTTGAGCGACCTCCTTTTGACTGAGACTTTTAATCTCATGATCATAGGAAATATCGTAGGGTCTAATCTTAGATAATGGGTCGCCAAGGTGAGTGACTCAATTTGAAAAGAACTCTGGGTCCAAACTCTGGGTCCAATCTTACAAAATGGTTTGATTGCTTTATTGATTTGTGAGATACGTTTATCAATTACCTAGAATGGTTGTGCTTATCGTTAGATGCGCCGCGAGCATCTAGTTTGTTAATCTTTAATGAATGCGAAAGTGGATTTAAGGGTTTAGAACTTGCCATGCTAGCATAGGTTCTTGAATGATTCGGATTGTGATTGTTTATGATTCGTAATATGTCACTAACCATATCATATTACCCTATGTAATCGAAATAGATAACTTGCGCTTAAAACCAATTGTACCTCAATTCGTATAAACATATAGGATTGTCATGCAAGCGGTGTCTGCATAGCTGTTATCACTTTTGTGGTTGTTTAAGTGGTTTGGTTTACGTGTACTGAGAAGTAGCGTATACTGATTTCGTGTTATCTGATTAGTTATCGTTGTTATCATACATATTGATTAAGTATCTTAATACTCTGAGTAAAATAAACAAGGAAGTTAGGGTCTTATGTTTTCTCTCTCATAAGTAAACTCGTTACTTAATCTCTTTAGTTAATTTTCTTAGTTATAATCATTCACCCAACTTTATTACTTGTTCAAGAATTAGTCTAATAATCATACATTGTTGCATAAGTGAATTCTTGTCATATACACCTGGTCTTCGTGGGAACGAACTTACTTACTACTTGCTATTATTTGATCACGTATACTTGCGCGATAAAAGGGTTAACAAGTTTTTGGCGCCGTTGTCGGGGACTTCGGTGTTATTTGACAGTTTTATGCTTATCATCAGGGGTCGTTATAAAACTACTTACTTGATTCGGTTACTTACTTTTTGTGTGTTTTCTTGTGCTTCAGGTACTTGAGCGTGTATGCAAACACGGTCTCAAACTAGAGCACTAGTACAAAAGGAGCTTGAAACAAGCCAAGGAACAGAGTTACTAGTCTCAGATTCTGATACTAGATCTACAATGGAAGATCCAGCTCCAAAAGCACTCATGGAGTACTCTCAACCAAAGATCATGGATATTCAGTCTAGCATTGTCTGACCCAATATTGCTGCGAATAATTTTAAGATTAAACCCGAAATCATTCAGATGATGTAGAATTCTTGTTAGTTTGGGGGAGCTTCATCTGAAGATCCTAATATGCACATTATGACCTTCCTTGAAATCTGTGATACTTTCAAGTTCAACGCTATTTCAGATGATGCCATACGACTGAGACTCTTCCCATTTTCTCTGAGGGACAAAGCTAAGAGCTGGTTACACTCTTTACCAGTAGGTTCTATCACTACTTGGGATATAATAGCGCAGAAATTTCTCTCAAAATTCTTTCCCAGAACAGCCGCCATGAGTAATGCTATTACTCAGTTTTCTCAATCACATGGTGAATCTTTAAGTGAATCTTGGGCAGCGTTACAAGGAGATGCTCAGAAAATTTCCTCATCATGGGATCCTTAATTGGTTAGTAATAAATTTCTTCTACAATGGTTTGAGTGCGCAAACAAGGCCCATGGTCGATGCTGCATCTGGGGGATCCCCGCTTAGATGAGCAACCCCGCTTAGAACATGACTTGGGTCCAAGTTCTTTGGAGGGGTCTCTTAGGTAAACGACCCTCATTTGAAAGTAATTCTGAGTTCAGACTCTTTGGATGGGTCGTTCAGATGAGCGATCCTATTCGAGTGGGATTCAAGGTTCATATTATTTAAAGGGGTTTCTCTTGTGAGCGACCCATCTTCGAGTGAGACTCTAGGTCCATAATTTTTGGAGAGGTTTCCCAAGTGAACGGCCACCATTTGAAAGAGTTCTTAGTCCAAATATGTAAGAGAAATCACCAGTTGCGCGATTTTCCTTTAAATAGGTTTTAGGGTCAAGGAACTTGGTTTTGAGTTGAAGGATCTAAGAAGAATTTCTTAAATGAACAACCCTATTTAACTGAGGTTTTGAGGTCTAAATACATAGGATGGGTTGCTCAGATGAGTGACTATTCTTCTGACGCAGGTTTTGGGTTTAAGGACTTGTATGAGACCCCTTTTGGCTAAGGTTTTGGGCCTAAGGACCTATGAGGGTCGCTCAGATGAATGATCTTCCTTTGACTGAGGTTTTTGAAATCTAAGGACCTATAAAGGATAGCTCAGATAAGTGTTCCTCATTTGACTCAGGTTTTGGGTCTAAAGACCTATAATTGGACTCTTGTGTGAGTGACCCCCTTTGGTTGAGGTTTTCGAATGAAGGACTTATGAGGGGTAACTCAAATGGACAATCCTCTTTTAGCTCAGTTTTTTTGTCTAAATAACTGAGAAGGTTTGTTTAGGTAAGCGATCCTCATTTGGCTGAGTTTTTGGTCCTAAGGACATATAAGGGATCATTCTTATGAGCAACATTTGTTTGACTTAGGTTTTGGGTCTAAGGATCTGCGATAGGTCGTTTAGGAAAGTGATCCTTCTTTAAGTAGGGACTTTTGAGCTTAAGAATGTAGAAGGGGTTGCTCGGGTGAAAGACTAACTTATAGGTTGGGCTTAAAGTACTGGTTTTCCTAATTGGGTTGTTCACCTGATCGAATTCTCTATGACTTAACTAGGCTTATCAGTCTAACAGGTTGGGTCGTTAAGTAGGGTGACTTACTCATATTTAGTAATCCATACTTGTTCTGCTAGCTTCTTCCTGCCTTTATACATAATCGTCTGAACGTACCGATTTAGCTCTTTTTGTGTCGTATCAATAGTGAAACTAGTTATTCTTGTGGCTTTCATGAACGTAAATATTCTTATCGAACCACGTTAAATCTTGTGTTCTTTTATTTTGGTTTTATTTATTTTATATTGTGTATGAGCCATTTTTTTATAGATTTTGCATCTTTATTTCTAACAAATTTGTATTAGATTTCTAGGTTTAGATAGAGAACTGTGTGGGTGAAATTCTTCAATGTCAAACATGATAGATCGGTCAGGTTCAAGGTGAAATATATATATTGTAAATTTTTATAACTCATACAGTATGGTCGAATTATAGTGAGCATAAAGATCCATTGTAAAGCTATATGGATCAAGTGGTGCACAACCTAATTAAATTAAGCTGGTGAAAGTCAATTAAAATGCGGTTAGTTATACTCAAGATGAAAGATCTATCGTAATTCTATATAACTCAAACATATGGACCGGTTAGAGTGAGCAAGTAGGTTCGTTGTAAATCTCTATAGCTCAGATGGTGAACTCTGGCACAACCTGATTAGAGTGAGTGAATGAGAGTCAATTGAAAGATTGATAAAGTGGTACTTTGTTCAAGAGGATGATTTTGTTAGGTGTAGTCAAAGTCACACATCGGTTAGACATAGGAATGTTCAATGGTATATAAATAAGAATATATCCCAACTAGTAAGAGATCTTTTATAATTTGATCAAAACCAAAGACATGTGGATTCATATTAATGTGGAGATCAAGTTGTTCATAGTTTTATACGGGAGCGGAATACGCACCTCCAACCATATTTCTAAAATTATTTTGAGTTCAAAGAGGTTTAGAAATATTCAGATACTTTTTCTTGAAAAAGAAAGACGTACTCATAAATTTCTAATTTTACCCATATAATTTAAGAATAAAAACTTGTTTTAGTAATGGACGTATTTAACAATTTAGATACATAAATAAAATATCATGTATTTAATAAAAATATGAATATATATATATATATATATATATTATTTTTACTTTTAAAATAAATTTTAAACTTACGAATAATACAATAACGCATAACAAAAATTTAAATTTTAAATCAAAATTAAGGTCCAAACATTTAAATCTAAATCTAAAAGGTTAAATTTAAATTTCAAAATTGTAAATATTTATTTGTATATATTTATGTTTGAAATTTAAAAAATATATATAATATATATAGTGAATAAAATTGTTTAGTTTTAGAATGAATCGTATTTGATACGGGTACGAATTGTAAATGATTAACGGTGCGAAACACTAAATATCATTTTTTGGCATACTAAATTATATCCAGATGTTTATAATTAAGATACAGATGTTTATAATTAAGATATGAAATTCAGTGAAGCTTGAGATGCATTTGTAGTGGATATGAATACAAGTACCATTTTTCATTAAGAATGTTGAGCCTTTTTTTCAAACCGAGCATCAGTTTTTGGTTCTCACACTTCACTTAATTTAGATGCAATAACTTTCACTTATGCATCTAATACTAGTACCATTTTTCCAATTTTTTCACGCCTTAAGTTTCGACTCTAAACCATCTTGTTTGGCCACCTACTATTGGTCGAATGAGACCAAATAGATAGACACACCATCAAACTAGTGTCGTATATGGGAACCAAAATACAATTTCAAACCCATAATTTTCTATTCATTAGGAGTAAACCTAATATCAGTGGTAGATTATCATATCATCCCAATTATCAATGTGCAGTAATAATTAGACGATCTATGATGCTTTCATTTAAATGATTTCATGATAATCCTTTCACTTTGGTGGGGGACTTGCACCCAAAGCGCTGACAATGAATGCGCTCTATCATCCGTCATCCTAAGAAGCCTCGATAATTATGTTAAGGGTGATGATGTCACTACCTCGATTATCTGATACTACTATCAGCTTTCTTTTGGGCATGATAATATATCATGTCACTCTCGTGCCATATTTTCAAATGCAATTAAGACTCAGGAGTGGCCCGACTGTGAAGGAGTCAACAGAAAAAGTGTCGTCATTTTCATTGTGATCCTTCCCAAACTGGCAGAATAATTCGAATATTGTTGTCTTGTCATTACTAGGAACGTCGTGACCTTTTTTTTAGGTTTTGAGTTATTATTTTATGAGTTACACAACGTCATGATTATGTACTTCCTTAACGAGGAACACAACTCCACAAATATCATATGACTTATTCTATTTCATCGTTCAAGGTCGAGTCAACTAAAATTTTCTCTGGACCTAAGCATAAACTTCTTCCAGTGTATCCATGGAAATTTAGTATTCTCATGGAAATTTGTCTATCTTTTAATATAATTTTAGTTTCTTTCATTGATTTGGTTTTTTTTGGCATATTAAGAACTACTAGATTTTTCTATGAGGAATAAAAACATCAAAAAATAAACAAGGTATCGTGTGTATTTATTTAGTAAAAAAAAATTTGTGAAATGAAAGCTTAAATTAATTAGAAAAATTCTTACATATTTTTGGGGTATACCCCTCAGCTTACAGTAATTAAAATTCTAGAGCAAAAATAGAGGTGCCCAAATTTCGATTCCCGAATAGTAACATAAGCTTGTAGCATGCAAATGTCAAGGAAACTGAGGTGACTGAGTGGTGATTCCATGATCGTCCCATTTGAAACTCCACGCTCCAGTCCAGACAGCGAGTACCTGTATCACAAGGAGTAAGTTAGACATAAATACAAGAACCTTACCAGTTAATTTTGGTACCATGAAATCTAAATCGAAGATCCGATAAGATATGATATGAAATAGTAGAGGCCAAAGATGGGGGGATCCAAAAATTCTTGAATTCCGCTCTTTCCAAATGTGGTAGATAACCGCATTGAAACAAGTACGCCAAATACTCTGGTGTCGAGTATTAGTCCATCTTGATGCCTCGATAATCCAAGATTGCCAGCAAGAAGAGTGAATAGAAAAACCAAGTTTGACACTGGTGTAAGTCCATATACTCTGGGAGTAACTACATTCAAAGAGGATATGAGATATAGTTGCTGAATCAGAGTGACATAAGGGACAAGAGTCTGGGATATTATAACCCCAGCTGCGAAGCTTGTCTTTGGTTGCAAGCTTGTCCTTGATAGCCAGCCAAGAAATAAAAGAGTGGCGAGGAATATTAAATTTATTCCAAATTAACCCCGCCCATCCCTTTTCAAGGGTAGGCGAACGGAGGGAATTGTACGTGTCCTTAGTGGTAAAGATGATACTTCCTGCCTTAGCCGTCCAATAGGGAACATCCCTTGATAGAATGTTTGGATGGGGAAGGGATATAATTAGCTTGTGAATTCCATCCAAGTGTCCTCGGCTACGCGCTCGTGCCAATCTCAGATTTTCAGGTCAATTCCATTCACCATTGCTGATAATTTCCGAAACTTTTAAGTTGTTTCCCAATCGAGAGTCGCAGACGACTTCAGTCCCGTAGTGGGTAGCAAGGAGCGACGAGAGGAGCCATAGGTCATGCCAGAATGAAGTGTTCTGACCGTTTCCGATAGCCACCATGTATAAATTACGAGCCAAAGGACGAAGACAAAGAATTTTCTTCCAAATCCAAGTGGACGAGGAATTCAAAGAAACTTCCCAAAAAATTTTGTTTTTTATCTTTTGAGCTTTAATCCACTGGCACCAGATAGATTGAGGCTTATTACTTATGATTGACCAAAGGTGCTTAAGGACGGCCACCTGATTCCAGAGTCTTAAGTCTAGAATCCCAAGGCCGCCCTCTTTATAGGGAGTGGTGACGGTCGACCAGGCTACTTTGGCCCCATAAATTTTCATAGTCGAACCAGACCAAAGAAAGCGACGGAGATATTGGTTTAACTCTTTAGTTATCCTAGAAGGCAGAATAAAAATCGAGGACCAATAGACCTGGCATGCAAATAAGACCGATTTGATAAGTTGGAGTCTACTGGCATAGGAGAGGTGATTGGTAGTCCAAGAATCAATTCGGGAGGTTATTTTGTGCAGGAGGGGGCGACTATCAGCATGGGTAAGTCTACCAGTGATGAGAGGCACTCCCAAGTACTTAACCGGGAGGGAACCTTCAGGGAAATTCAAAATTGTTAAAAGATTCAACCGAAGGTGATGGTCAACTCCCAAGAAGAAAATATGACATTTCGAGGGATTAACTTTGAGACCAGAAAGAGAGTAGAAATCATCCAGAGCATCCTTGATAAGGCTGAGGGATCGAGTGTCACCATGGCAGAAAATCATTAGGTCATCTTCAAAACAGAGATTGATGATTTTCTGTTTATGATATTTCCAATGAAAATGGAAAGTTCGATCCAGGATTTTCTCTTTAAGGATGCTTGAAAGTACTTGCATAACAAGCACAAAGAGAAGGGGGGATAGAGGGTCACCCTGGCGAAGACCTTTTTTACCTTTGAAATTTCCATGAAGATCTCCATTTATGATTATAGAGTAGGAGGGGGTAGAGATGAACTTGATTATCCAAGTGATCATCTGCTTAGGAAATTGCATTGCAACTAAAATATCAAGAATGAGGTGGCATCGAACATTATCAAAGGCTTTCATTATATCTATTTTTAAGGCAACCCTTTTTCCTTTACCACTACTGTTGTAATCCCTCAGGAGTTCCTGAGTCAGAAGGATGTTATCAGAGATATTCCTTCCCGCGACGAAATCCGATTGGGAAGAGTCAATAAGGTAAGGAAAATCAATTTTGATTCTAGTTGCCAGAATTTTAGAAATTATTTTATAGACAACATTGCAAAGAGCAATTGGTTTATAGTCCGCGGGTCCTGAAGGAGAAGCCTTTTTAGGGATAAGAGCAATAGAGATCGCATTCCAAGAATCAATCAGAGTTCCAGAGAGAAAGAACTCTTGGACTCCTTTACAGATGTCAGGGCCAACTATATTCCAAGTAGCTTTAAAAAAACTAGAATTGAAACCATCAGGACCAGGAGATTTGTCACTATCAATACTGAAAAGAGCCGATTTAATTTTAGCATTAGTTATCTCACTGATCATAGACTCTTTATCAGATTGAGTAACGAAGGAAGAAATCAGAGTCGAAACTTTATCAAGACCAGGATAGAATGCAGAATGCTTTGTACCTAAGGATTTCTCAAAAAAGTTCACAAAGACGTTAGAAACTCTAATCGGGGAGGTGATCGTTTCTCCCTGATTATCAGAGATCGAGAGAATTTTATTACGGAAAAGCCAGGCTTTGATACTATTATGAAAGAACTTCGAGTTCCGGTCTCCCAGCTTGATCCAATTTTCTCTAGATTTCTGCTTGAGAAAGGATTCCTCCGCCCGACTGAAGAAGGTAAAGCAATTAGAAGCCTCTGATTCTTTAGTAACAAGAAGAGGATTGAGGGGATCACTGGCTAGAATTGATTGAGCCTCAAACAAAGCAGATTGCGCAGCAGTGACTCTGGAAGAGATGTCACTGTACTCTTTGCGATTAAGAGAAGCAAACACCGTTTGAAGGCGAGAAAACTTATTCGAGATCATCCTCATACCTCCAGAGGTAGTAGGGGCATTCCAACTCGAGGAAACAAGGTCCTTAAATTGGGGATGGGATTGCCACATATTAAAGTAGCGAAAAGGTTTTTTCCTCCTAGGACGGAGGAGACCAAGATTAAGAGTGACCGTGGTGTGATCAGAAGTACGGAGGTATCCAAAATGGACACTGGACATAGGGAAAAGGCCATCCCAAACTGGGTTGACCAGAACTCGGTCGATTTTAGAAAGAACTGGGTGAGCAGGCTGCTTGTTTATCCAAGTGAAAGGAAAACCAGTAGATCTAAGATCACTAAGTTCGCATTGGTAACAACAGTTGTTGAAATCGTCAATAGCTGAAGACCAAGCTTCAAAGGATCCAAGCCGCTCACCTGGATGACGAATCGCATTGTAATCTCCAAGGGAAACCCACAGGATCTGGTTATCCAACTTGGAGATATTAAAGAGATCCTTCCAGAGGGGGATACGGTCTTTTGCGTCGTTAAACGCATAAATAGCAGTGAGCTTAAAAGTAGCTCTGAAATTATGACATTTTGCTATACAGTGGATTAGCTGGGGAGTTTGGGAGATTCTAGTTATTGTAATAACACTAGGGTTCCAGAGAATCCAAATTCTACCTTGGGGATGGGTCTCATGATTAGTAAGCACATGCCAATAAGGCATAATTTTACCAATCGTATGATCAATTTTATGAATTTGGACTTTAGTTTCTACTAGAACTATCAAAGATATATGATTACTGAGAATAAAATCATTGACGTCTTTTTGCCTAACAGGGTCGTTTAGACCTCTAACATTCCAAGATGCAATATTCATAAATAAATACTTATAGTGAGTCAGCCGAAGATCCTGACGGAGGATATTACCATTTTACCCTTGCATTTAGCCTCATTTGTGCAGGCCCTTTTGGAGGGGGAGTCCACTTCCTCGCTAATCTCCACCTCCTAGTCTTCACTGATAGAAGGGAGACGAGATCCGACCGCATTCTCTGGTTCGATCTCAGAAGGATCTTCCTCCGAAGATGAAATCTCTCTTGAAAATTCCTTATGAGAATTAAGGGAAGTTGGCTTAGCATGGGCCATTTTGAATTTCCTTCCTTTGGGACCTTTACCCGCATTTCCGAAGTTATGAATCAGAGAAGGAAGACCATTGGTACCACCGGCCCCCAATAAACCTTTGCTGTTATTTGGACCAGTCCTTTAAATGGAAAGGATTTGAGTGGACCCATGAACTTTAGACACCCGGCCCAAAGGGAGAGGGTTTTTTGAATTTTGTCTCAAGACGGCTGTGGGCTGGGGCAGAATCGATGGGCCTTTGGAATCAGACCCAAAAAAAAGGGTCTAAGCCCAAGCCAACCTGTGAACCCATAGAAGAATCAGAACTGGGCTTCTCTTTTAGGTCAAAGCCCAAACCAACTCCAATAGGACTCATCGAAATGAGTCAGAGAAGTCTTCTCTACTCGATTAGAACAAATCAACCCTAGTCTGCTGGTAGAAAGCAGATCGCCTCTAGGAAGACGACCGGCCTTCTCTGCCGATTCCGACCAGCTTCTTGCCGATTTCGACCAGCTGCTTGCAATCGAAAAGCCTCCAAATACCGAACCAGCTTCTTGCAATCGAAACGCCTCCAGTCTTATCTGCCAGTTCTGACTCCGATACAGCCAACCGGACTTCCGATTTTGACGCTCCCGGAGTCGAGCCAATCTTCTTAGCCGATTCGGACTCAGCCAACGCCATCAAATATTCCGAATTCGCTCAGTCTTATTTAGTAAATTTTATTAAATTTAAGTGTTTATTTTTTTATAAAATTTGTATATGGATACGTAAAAAATTGAGTATTATTTTAGACATATTGTTAATTTGAATTCTGGATCCACCTCTACTTGAATAAAATAGCATTCATCTTTATTGTTTGAAACACCATAATCCGAATTGTAATCAGTACCGTCATTAGTCCTACAAATATAAAATTTTATGAAAAAAATCAAGATAATAAAATTGAAATCCAATCCTTATAATAGATAAATAAAACAACAATACCATATTACAAAAACAAAATGTATATAACATAATTAAAACTATATACAAATCACAATTCATATAAAATGATTGAAACCAGCCATACCTTAACCATCACAAAATCTAAAACATTGGATCAAGAAAGAAAAACCAAAATCCAAATATTGAAACTTCAAACAAAAATAGATTCAGAAATTTGCATACACCACTTATTACATAATACTACCAAAGTCCTAAAACCTAAGTAACATCAAAATCATCTGAAAACAACCCAAAATCCGGCCAAATAAACATATCAAAATCATCCAAATTCCAACACTTTGTCGTTAAAACCGGCATGATCATCCTCGGATTATTCATATTCATATCTCCATCAAAATCAAAATCAACACTTGACGACTTAAAATCATTCGAAAAACTCGAATTCGAGAATTCAAATTCTATTTTCTCCTCAATTCTCTCTTTCTTTTTCTTCTTCTTGTAGCTTGTTCTTGTTTTCATAGATTTCTTATGCCCTCCTCCAATCGGAACATTTCGAAGAGTGCCTCCGTTCGTCCAATATCTCTTACAGTTTTTGCAGAAGTGTCGAGGTTGGGATTTGTTGTAGTTGTTGTAGTAGCAGAATTTGGTGTTGATTGAATCACACCTTGGACATTTGAGTGCCTCTTTAGCATTTGATCTCATGTTTTTTGGAAATGTGAATTTATGTAATGAATAATTGAATCAAAATTTATATAGAAATCATGAATGAAGAGGTAGTGTAAATTGTATTGTATGGTGAAGTGAAACAAATGAACAAAATAAGCAATAGAGAGATTTATAGAACTCTATATAGTTTTTATAGGAGGTGAGATTGTAAAGAACCCTTCAAAGTTATAGTTTTGGAGATTTAGTCCTCTAAAAGTAATTATGGATTACTCGTGTTCTATTTTTTTTAATGTTCTTTTTTTATTATTTTTGTACATTTTAATGTTAGTTTTATATTTTAAATATTATAGTTTTTATAGGAGGTGAGATTGTAAAGAACCCTCCAAAGTTATAGTTTTGGGGATTTAGTCCTCTCACACTAAAATTTAGTGTTTCATTTTCTTTAATGTTTTTTTTATTAATTTTATAAAATGTTAATTTTAATTCTATATTTTAAAAATTATATGTTTTAATTTTTGGTTTCGGGTTTTGGTGTTTGTTTTCGTAATTTTTTAATTTTCGTGTAGATCTTTTTTCTATATAATATTTTAGTTTTCGTGCTTAATTTTAGATATTTCTTTTATATAAATAAATATTAGAATTCAGTGTAATTGAATCGGATATTTTTTATTTTTTTATTTGAATAAATGTTAAATATTTTAGCACAATTAAATTGATTATTTGACCAATATTATTTTAATATATTATCGAACAAATTAGAAAATGCCAGAATACACACGCTAGTTAGAATATAGTGTGATTTGCTAGCTAGCGTGCGAAACGAACTATATCATATACTGTGATTTGCAAGCTCGTGTGTAGAACGAACTAAATCAAGAGATGTAATTTTTTTTATGGAATCTAAAAAATAGAGCCTCTGACTCGTATCAAATGGATTGTGATCCGTTTATGGTTTAAAATTTTGATAAAAATAAAAAATTATGGATCGGATAATGAAATCAAACAATACTTCATTCTTTTGTTCAAAATAATTCAATCGGAAATTATTTCTATACAAAGTTCAAAAAAATTATTTTGTCATCATTGACCAAACTCTATATACAATAAATAAATAAATAAATAACCAAAACATATTATTTTTTAAAATAATTTAAAATATTACAATATTAAAAATCAAAACATACCATTTTCGAAAAACATAAAATATTTTACAAGAAATAAACCTCAAATCCCAAAACTTGATATACATAGATATATATTAAGAAAATCCAATTCAATAAAATTATTTTTAATTAAAATATTATTTTGTTTATTAATCTCGTTTTGGTTTTATTATCCTTAATCCGACTTTGTAATAAATTAAATTCAACATTCTCATGTGAATGGGCATATTTTTTATATGGAAATATATGAGATTTAAAAAGTAGAGGTACATCTAATAAAAACTTCAAAAGTTGAGGACTAAGTATGGTTTAAAGAGTTTTGCCTAACCAAAACGGTGAAAAATGGGTTATTTACACGTGGAAAGCTTTAAACCGTTGAGCATTGATTCTAGATCAATGGTTAGTATGATCATGGGATTTGATTGGTAGGATAGTGGGACCCTTGATTTATGACCCTCTAGAGTCTAGACAAACAGACAACTTGATAACACGTGAATTAGACGGTCCAAATAGTAATACTATAATTGAGATTCTTTGGTTTTTTAAACATTTTTTTATTTATTTCAGATTAGCTGAAAACAAATCGGTTACTTTTGTTAATGAGTTACTAAATTTAACAATACATAAATCATTTAATATTTGGATTATAAAATTATAAAATAATATATACACTAATATGTAAGTCCGTTTCATGTTTTATGGTTATTATTCAATATAAAAAAGAAGTATATAACCAATATTATATTATTTGTTTTGGCAAAAATCGAAATTTTATTTCATTTAGGACCAATTTGAGAATTGATCGAAGTTATGAAAATTAATTAAAAATTTATAAACATAATGAAAAAGGTTTATGCATTTTCAAACTATGAATCTCTAAATTGATCTTTCGAAGACCAAACGTCATTCTAGCTCCATCAACTTCTCTTCGATTCAAATTCAGAGCAAAATGAACAATAACATGAAATTCACACCAATGTTGCACTGAGCTTCATACGTTCAACCTTTTCGACTCAAAAATTCAGAATCTCGGAAGAGAACTACAATCTAGTTCAATCCAAGCTGGAGTTGATGTAGCATAAACCAATGCTTTCCAGAAGAACAATTACCAAAAACTGTTCAGGTGCATTAAGGTGAAAGTAATCAACTTTCTACTTACATTTTAATGTCCACTTCGCGAGCCAGTCTGCAGCTCTATTCAGGGTTCTGGAGATGGATTTGATAGACATTGTAGGCAATATTAACCTTCTGCAGATCGAGACAAATGGATTCAAGTATATAGGACTTTTACCGTTGGCAATAATGTTGATTAATGTTTTGCAATCAAACTCAATGTCAACTTTTGTCAGGTTGTTTTCTCTGCAGATCATCAGTCCTTCAAACATAGCTCGAGTTTCAGCTACCAGAGGAGAGAGTTTCCACACAAGTCTTTCATGATCCTTTAATAATTTCTCCATTGTTGTTTCGAATAATCATTCCACCACTCGATTCGTCATTGAAGATGCTAGCAGCGTCAATATTCAGCTTCACTCTCCCTCTGTCAGGAGCAATCCACTTCAAGTGGATCTCTTTCCTGTTTCTATCTTTAATCGAAAGGCAACTCAATATAGAGCCTCCACCAAATGTATGATATGTATTGTCTATTAAACAATATTATTTTTAATAATAAAATAATAATTTATAATAAATTGGATACATCAAATAATAATTTATAATAATTTTGATACATCAAAAATATTATTTTATAAAGTTAACATAATGTTTCATTTAGATCATCGTTTGTTTTTAAAACCATTTATTTATATAAAAGCCTGACTTAGAAATAATATTACATATAAATTGAAATATATCGGCAAATAAGTGATATCCAACAAATAATTAAAATACCTCATAATCATCTAGTGTGCAAAATAACTAATCGTTTTAAAGTAACACCAAATTTAATACATAATATTTCTATATATTTAGTATATCTTATTTCATAATTAGTACCTACCTAAATTATAGTTTAATTAGTAGTTTTCTAAATTATAATTTAATTAGTGGCTAATAACTTTATATATATATATATATATATATATATATATATTACATTTTGTTAATGAGAAAGACACATAATTATATTATATCATGATAATAGTTTTCACGTGGCGGGGCGAGACAAAGCGATATCGCCTCAGGGTAGGGCTTATTATATTATTTCATGATAATAGTTTTCACGTGGCGGTCGTGTCGGGGCGAGGCGAAGCAATATCGCCTCAGGGTGGGGCGTGCCGTGGAGCTCGCCGTGGCGGCCAGGGCGGTCGTGGCGGCTGTGGCGCTTGTCGTGGCGGCCGTGGCGAGGCGCTAAGCCTGGTATTTTTTTTTAACTAAAAAAATAAAAATCTAAAACTAAGTTTTGGAAATATGAAGATGTTTTGGAAGGATTTGGTGTTTGAGCTATTGAGGTTGATGAAGTAGACTGCAATCTTCGGTCTAAGAATCTATCGTCTTCAACGGCTCGGATAAGAGATCAGAGGTTTGTTGATGAAGACTCTTAAGAAGAATATACTATATATAGGATATAAATGAAGAACATGGTAGAGATGAGAGGTATGAAGATGTTGTCTCTGATGATGATGTATTTAGCCTATGTTTGTCATTTGACTCGGACGTTTTATGAATTATGTGATTAGATGTTTTATAATTGGATCTTTTAATCTATGTGTTTGTCATTTGACTCTGATGTTTTAAGAGTTATGTAATTGGATTTTTAATTTGTTATTGTTAGTTTAAATGTCTAAATAATACTATTTAAATTACAGTTATGTGCTATAAAAATATTAATCAGGTAATGGATCGTCACATAACATGTGGCCATCGTCTCGCTGCTTGCCTCGCCGCATTGGCTTTTTTATCCCTTTTTGCCACGGATCGTCGCACGCCACTGATAACTATGGGTTTATCTCAATCCGCTTCTGTCTTCCTACTACGTTACCATCTTCTCTTTTTTTAATTTGCTTGATTCTCCCTTTGCTTCTACTAATTTTCGTCAATATGGGCGAATCCAGTACCAAAATTTCTTCTTCCTCTTTCCACCCTACAGTTATTGTCTTTAACATCAAGACACATGTTCCCATAATTCTTGAGATGGAAAACGTTCAATACGCCAATTGGACAGAATTATTCAAGGTTCATTGTCGCTAGCATAAATTTTTCCATCACATTATCCCGCCGAAACTAGAGGAAGGAAAAGATAAAGAGGCGAGTCCTCTTATCGATGATGAACAAGATATGTGGGATACCTTGGATGCTGCTGTGGTTCAATGGATTTATTCCACCATCTCTACTGATCTCTTGACCATTTTTATTGACGCGGATGTTTCAGCTATGACTTTGTAGAATCGTCTTCGTGATTTATTTCAAGATAATGTGAATTCTTGTGTCATTGTTTTGGAACACGAGTTCAATAACACTTATTTTTGGGATTTCTTGGTGGTCTCTGCTTATTTCCAACACCTCAAGACTCTCTTCGACCACCTCACGAATTTGGGGGCTCCGGTATTGAACAATCGTCTTGTTCTTTCAGATGATGGGTGGTTTTACCCTAGCTTACAAAAGTGTAACTTCTGTAATTCGACACAAGAAGATTATACCACTGTTTATGAAGTTTGAACCATGTTGATTTTGGAAGAAACTACATGAAGGAAGCAGCAGCTATGGGTGATGATATGATGATGGTGGCTACTCGTGAATCAAATGATATGTCTAACCATCGTCATTCAAGTCAAGGTCAAGGACGCGGCAACAACAAACATCAGAATCACAGGCAATTCGGTGGTGGTTAGGGACAGACTCTGACTAAGGGTCATAGAAGTACTGGACGTGGAGGCTACCGTGGAGGTGGTTAAAATTCAACAGGTGATCCGTCTTAGGCGACGCTTTATTGGTGGGCTTGGATGCAACCACCTTGGACCGTACCCCTTTACCCAATCCCAACGCAATCTTGGAGCATTCCTACTGGACCACGACATCCCGGAATCTTGGGCTCCAGACCCCAGCAACAATAGGGATATACGACCTCTCAGTGGACTCCGAAGAATATAGAATCGACTATGCACACTATGTCTTTGTCACAAAAGTTTTCTAACCGGTATATGGACATCGGGGAAACTTCTCATATAATGTCCTCACAAGGTAATATCACGTCTTATATTAATATGAGCAATAATAATGGTGTTATTATTGGCAGTGGTCAGTTAATTTATGGTTCGTAGTTACGGTGATACTTCATTACCTTTCCCGAACCCACCTTTGTCACTCAATCATATCTTGCATTGACCTAAACTTATTAAAACTTTAGTGTCAGTTAGAAAGTTTACAACTGATAATCATGAGTCGGTGGTGTTTGATTATTTTGGTTTTTCTATGCATGATTTACAGATAGGGACACGTCTAATGATATGTGATAGTACAACCCCTTTTACCCTATCACTATTTCTAGTCCAACTCTGACCACTTCCTCCAATGCATGCAGTGTATTCATTCTTAGAAAAGATATAAAGTTGTCTTTTGTTTGTATATCTTTTGATATTATTCATAGTGATCTTTGGACTTCTATACATTTGAGTTATTGGGGACATAGATATTATATGCTTCTCTTGGATAATTTTGTGAAATGCTTGTGGACTTTTTCTATTGCTAATAAATCACAAGTTTTCTCAATTTTTACAAAATTTCAAGCTCATATTCATACCCAGTTTGAACGAGATATTAAAAGCATCCAATACAAAAATGGGGGAGAATTTCATCATCATTCTTTTCGGAAATTTTGCGAGTCTGAGGAAATTTGTTTTTGTTTTTCATGTCCTCGTATCTCCTCACAAAAAGGGAAGGCTGGAATAAAAATACGATCCATTTATAATATCATGCGCACACTTCTCAATCATACATCTTTGCCAATTCATTTTTGGCATCATGCTCTTCACATGGCAACGCACCTACTTAATATTATTCCCAGTAAATTGTTTGCCAATGAGTCTCATCTCCAAATTATCTACCATCGTGTTCCATCTTACTCTTATATTCAGATTTTTTGGTGCTTTTGTTTTCCCTTGTTTCATTCCACTACCATTCGAAAATTGCAAGCTCGTTCTACTCATTGCATTTTCTTAGGTTATTCCGAAAATCATAGAGGCTATAAGTGTTTTGATTTATACACTAATAAAATCATTCATTGTCGTTATGTTCAATTTAATGAAACCATTTTTCCCTTTGCCAGATTTCATTTATCTCATACCATGGATTATGCTTTTTGGGTAATGGTGTGTCTTCATATTTCATCCATCAATACCAAAAACTATAGCCTATTGTTCATTCTCCTGCGGTCCAGTCGGTTCCAACATCTCTCGTGGTTGATTCTCTCACAGCATAATACCTCCTGGTTTCTTCACCATCTTCATCATCACCTCTTTTTGGGCGTCATTCGACACCAGTTATCCTCACACATCTAGTACAATGTCTTATCACTCGCAGCCAACATGTATTTTCAAGCCTAAAATTATTTTCGATCCATCTCAAGCTCATACAACCATAGTTACGCCGTCATCTTTACCCCGTAATCATGTGGCTGCCTTTCATGACTCGAATTGGAAATTGGCTATGGCCAATAATTTTGATGCTATTAATAGAAATAGGACGTTTGATTTGGTGCGTCGTCCCCTAAGTGTTAATGTTATTCGTCCTATATGTATTTTTACTAATAAAGTCAAATCTGATGGTTCATTTGAGAGGCATAAAGCCCGCTTTGTGGCTGATGGTAAAACTCAACGTGTTGGTATTAATTATGAAGAGACTTTCAGTCTGGTGGTGAAACCGGCTACCATTCGTACAGTTCTCAGTATCACTTTATCGAAGCAATGGTCGATTCATCAGTTAGATATCCCCAATATTTTCTTACATGGACACATGAATGAGATTGTTTATATGCATAAACCTATGGAATTTCGAGACATGTTGCATCTAGGTTATGTCTGTTTATTGTGGAAATCCTTGTATGGTCTTAAGCAAACCCCTCAGGCGTGATACAAAAGATTTACTGATTTTGTTGCCAATATTTGTTTCTCTAATTGTAATAGGGATATATCATTGTTTACCTACAAACAAGGGTCGGATATGGCTTACTTGTTATTATACGTTGATAACATTATTTTGATTGTTTCACCTGATAATTTCCGTAAAACCGTCATGACGCATCTTAGCTCCGAATTTTCTATGAAGGGTTTAAGGTTCTTGTACTATATCCTTGGCATAGGTATGAATTCACATAAGGGCGGATTGTTTTTATCTCAGCGACAATATACCAAGGACATTATCCAACGGGTTGGAATGAGTTCTTGTAAGCCGAATCTCACTCTTGTTGATACAAATCCAAAAGTTAGTGCCACTAAAGGTGAGTTATTTTCTGATCTGGCACTATACCGTAGCCTTGTTGGTGCACTCCGATATCTTACATTTACGTGGCTGGATATCTCTTACGTTGTCCAACAGATTTATCTACATATGCATGATCCTCGAGATGAACATATGAATGTTTTAAAGAGAATCATACGGTATATCCAAGGATCTCTACATCTTGAACTACATCTCTTTTTTTTCTTCCATTACATCTCTTGTCTCGTATACTTATGCGGATTGGGGAGGGTGTTCGGATACTCGACGTTCCACATTTGGATAAAGTCTCTTCTTGGGTGACAGCTTGATCTCGTGGTCATCATAATGTCAACCTACTCTTTCTCGATCTAGCGCAGAATCTGAATATAGAAGGGTAGCAAACATTGTTGTTGAGTCTTGTTGCCACGTAATCTTCTTCTAGAACTGGATTATCTCATCCTTAAAGCTACATTGGTGTATTGTGATAATACGAGTGTTATTTATCTTTTTGGGTATCTCGTCCAACACCAGCGCACGAAGCATATTGAAGTGGATATCCATTTTGTTCAAGAAAAAATGGTGCAAGGTGCAATTCGGGTTCGTCACGTAGCTTCTAGGTACCATGTTACCAATATTTTCACAAAAGGGCTGTTTTTTGTCATATTCGACGATTTTTGGACCGCTTTTAATGTTCGTGAACTTCCAGTTTTGACTGTGGGGGAGTGATAGAATACAAAATATTTGTATATATTTAGTATATCGTATTGCCTAGTTAGTACCTACCTAAATTATAGCATAATTAGTAGTTGCCTAAATTACAGTCTAATTAATAGCTGATTACATGTATATATATTACCTTTTGTTAATGAGAAAGACACAAAATAATATTATTTCAAAATGACCTAAGACTTTTAGTGGTATCATGAGAATTATGATAATATAAGATAATATTTTAATTTTCAATCGATCATATTTATTTAAATTTAAATTCATTAACATAAATTATGCTCAAAACATGAGACATAAAATTAAAAATGAGTATATTGGGTAAACTAAAACATATACAATCTAAAATTTAAATAAAAACTATCAATGAATCAAAATATACTTTCACTAATGATGTTCATGTCAATAGTATGTTTTTGAAATATTTTCAATATCAAACTTTTGACGAGGGAGAATAGATGATATTTATCATTTTCATATTATTTTATGATCTGAAAACTGAATCATAAACTTAAATTTGATGGGTTTTATTATGAATTTAACATTTTATTGTTTTTTCTACATAGAAAATTAATTTTTTATAATTTTTAATATATATATATATAACATATATAATTTATTTATTTTAACAGTAGAGAGAGAAAGTCTCCATTCTCTCTAAAACTCAACTCAACGGTAATATATTACAACCGGAAACGTCCTTCATCACTGTTTTTGGTGGTGGTTTCAGGCTTTTTGGCCTGAAAACCAGGCCTGGGAATTGCTCGCCACTGCTCCGATCTGACAGGGTTCGAGCTTATGCTGATTCTTCGTCGATCAAAAAGGAGCCAGCGTCTCTGCAGAGGGATTCCGTCCACCGTAAAACCAGTCGCGTTGCTGGTCCTCTCTTGCCGGCGAGTGCGGCGAGTTCTCCTTTGATGGTAATCCAGCCCGCCTCTGATACAGACTTCATGTCAGATTCCGTCCACCGTGAAACCAATCGCGTTGCTGGTCCTCTCTTGCCGGCGAGTGTGACGAGTTCTCTTTTGATGGGACTCCATCTCGCCTCTGAAACAGGCTTCATGTCGCCGGACCGATCGAACCCAGGAAGCAGTAAAATGCCGCCGTCCCTGTCGACGGACAGATCTGATCTTGGAGGAAGGAAACTGCTGTTGCAGAATGCTTTAGGGTTAGGGATTGAAGACCCGTTTTCTCTCTCTTCTGATACCCATCTGAAAGAAAGTATCGTGGGCCTGAACCCACTTGGATACAGCAGATCTGTCTCTCGTCCTCGAGCAGATCCAGTAGCTGGGCCCGCGTCAAGCCCAAGGGAGTTGGGTTTTACCAGCAGCTTGAGCCCAGACAAGAGTGGCTCTCACCCTCTGGGCCGTTCTACAAAAATATTAGGTCCATCCTAGATCCTATCAATTCTTAACCCGGGCCCAAACAAAGGTAAAGGCATTTTAGGAGGTGGTAAACCGCAAGGATACAGTCAGTGCAAAAAAGGCCCTATCAGACTCTCGCCCTTCTCTTCTGGGACCTCGTCTTCAGAGGAAGATCCCTCCGAAATTGAGCCAGAGCCACTGGGTAGATCTCGTCTTCCATCTATCGTCGAGGATCAGGAGGTGGAGCCTGGCGAGGAAGTGGATTCTCCTCCTAAAAGAGCCTGTACGATTGAGGCAAAAGGCAAGGGAAAAATGGTATTTTCCTCCGACAGGAGCAGCGACTGATCCACTGTAAGTATTTTATGAATATTGCATCCTGGAATGTGAGAGGTCTAAACGACCCGGTTAGGCAGAAAGATGTTGCCGACTTTATTTTTAGTAATCATATCTCTTTGATTGTTCTTGTTGAAACTAAAGTTCAAATCATCAAAGTCGACCAAATCATTAGAAGTATGACCCCTTATTGGCATGTAATAACTAACCACTCAAATCATCCCTTGGGAAGAATCTGGATTCTCTGGAATCCGAGTGTAATTACGATAACTAGAATATCCCAATCCCCCCAGCTAATTCATTGTATAGCTAAATGTCACAATTTCAGAGCTTCATTCAAACTTACCGCTATCTATGCGTTCAATGAAGCTAAGGATCGTATTCCTCTTTGGAATGACCTCATAAAAATATCCAAAATGGACAACCACCTTCCTTGGGTTTCCATTGGATATTATAATGCGATCCGTCATCCCAACGAACGTTTGGGTTCCTCAGACAACTGGTCCTCATCAATTGATGAATTCAATAATTGTTGTTATCAATGCGAGTTCAGTGATCTTCGATCCACTGGATTCCCGTTTACCTGGATAAACAAGCAGCCAGCTCACCCAATTCTCTCTAAAATTGACCGCGTCCTAGTAAATCCAGATTAGGGTGATGTTTTCCCTATGTCCAGTGTCCACTTCGGATACCTGCGTACGTCAGACCACACTACTGTCACTCTCAACCTGGGCTTACCTCGGCCAAGAAGGAAAAAACCCTTTCGCTTCTTCAATATGTGGCAATCTCATCCCCAGTTCAAGGACATTGTCTCCTCTAGCTGGAATGCCTCTTCTCCCTTCTTTGGAATGGAGTTGGTCTCCGTCAAGTTAGCTCGTTTGCAATCTGAGCTAGCCTCTCTAAACCGCAAGGAATTTAGTGACATTTCTTCCAGAACCTCTGATGCTCAGAAAGCATTGTTCGAGGCTCAATCGTCCCTCGCCTCTGATCCTCTTAATCCTTTACTTGTTACTAAAGAAAACGAGGCTTCTGCAGCCTTTATCTTTCTTAGCCGAGCAGAGGAATCTTTCCTCAAGCAGAAATCTAGAGAAAACTGGATCAAATTGGGGGACAGAAATACAAAATATTTCCACAAAAGTATTAAAGCCCATCTCTTCCGCAACAAAATTGTTTCGATCACCACTAAGCAGGGAGATATAGTCTCCTCGCCGGCTAGTGTCTCTAAAGTTTTCGTAAACTTTTTTGAGGACTCCCTGGGTACTAAGCATCTGGCCAACTACCCAGGACTCAAAAAAGTATCCTCTCTGATCTCTTCCCATGTCACTCAGACTGATAAAGAGTCTATGATCCGTGAGATATCCCAAGCTGAAATCAAATCGGCTCTTTTCAGTATTGATAGTGATAAATCTTCTGGTCCGGATGGTTACAATTCCAGCTTCTTCAAATCCACGTGGAATATCGTGGGTCCGGATATTTGTAAGGGTGTCCAAGAGTTCTTCCACTCGGGAACTCTGTTCGAATCTTGGAATGTAACCTCTATTGCTCTTATTCCTAAAATTGATTCTCCTTCTGTGCCAGCGGATTAAAGACCCATCGCTCTTTGCAATGTGGTATACAAAATTATCTCGAAATTCTGGCCAATAGAATTAAATCTTCATTTCCCTACCTGGTCGATTCCTCTCAGTCGGCTTTCATTTCGGGAAGGAGCATAACGGATAACATCCTCCTCTCACAGGAGCTTCTTAAAGGCTATAACAAGGGCGGTAGAGGAAAAAGAGTTTCTCTAAAAATAGACATAATGAAAGCCTTTGACAATGTTCGATGACATCTCATTCTTGATATCTTAGTTGCAATGCAATTCCCTGAGAAGATGATTTCTTGGATTATCAAATGTATCTCAACTCCTTCTTACTCTATAATTATCAATGGTGACCTTCAGGGTAATTTCAAAGGGAAAAAAGGTCTCCGGCAGGGGGACCCCCTCTCTCCTCTTCTCTTCGTACTTGTAATGCAAGTACTTTCAGGCATCCTCAAAGAGAAAATTCAAGATGGGAACTTCCGTTTCCATTGGAAATGCCATAAGCTTAAAATTATTAATCTCTGCTTTGCAGATGATCTAATGATTTTCTGCCATGGTGACTCTCCTTCTCTCAATCTCATTAAGGATGCTTTAGATGATTTCTACTCCCTCTCGGGTCTAAATTCTCATTTTAAGGAATAATCTGTAGATATTCATGAAGGTTTTAATAGAGATACTCATGTATCATAAGATTGGAATTTAATACCAATCATTCTGGTCCCGTTAAAACAAAGTTATACTCAGAATAACATTAATGTTCTACTTGAGGGTTCTAACCAGAATGCAGATATGGTCTTGTAGAACAAGAGGAACCTTAATATAATGTTCCATAAAAAGATGAAAATATTATTGTTCATAAGGATCAAACTCTACATCTTCAAAAAATAAAACAAAAATAATATTGTCCTTAAGAAGGTCCAAGAGAGAAAAGAAAAATGTTATACATCTGAATTTTACAATATATGTTTAGGAACATGATGAGTCATGTGCTGGAACTGTAGATGATCTTTTATCCTACAAATAAGCCATGGAAAGCTCTAACCCTTTAAAATGTATTAATGTTGTAAAGGAAAAGTATAAATCTATACATGATAATGTGGTATGGGAACTTGTCTCATTACCTAAAGGGGAAACAATTGGTTGTAAGTGGGTTTACAAAACCAAACAGAATTCCTTAGGTAATGTGAAAAGATATAAATTATGCCTTATAACGAAAGGTTATACTCAGGGTTAAAGGATTGATTTTAAATACTCTGCAGTATCGATGAAGGATTCTTATAGAATCATCATGGCATTAGTTGCACATTTTGATATTGAGCTTCATCAAAATGGATGTTAATACCGTGTTACTCAATTTTAATATTAAGGAAATAAGGAAACGATATATATGGTGCAACCGAAACACTTTGTAGTAGGTAACTCAAAGAATATGGTTTGCAGGCTTAAGAAATCATTTATAGACTAAAATAGGCTTCTCATCAATGGTACTACAAATTTCTTAAAGTGATAGTCTTTTTTGATTTTGAGGTCAATTCGGTTGAGGATTGTGTGTATTATAGGTTTAGTGTGAGTAATTTCATATTTTTGGTATTATATGTCAATGACGTATTGCTTGCCTCGAACAATAAGAAATCGTTAGACACTATAACGAGATTTCTATCAGACAATATTAATACGGTGATGTTAGTTTTATGTTAGGAATCAAAATGCATTGGGATCTCTCTTATGGTATTCTTGGATTATCACGAAAAAAATATATGGAATATATGTTACAACGTTACGGATTAGCAAAGTGAAAATCCTTGAGTACCCATATAACAAAGGGTGACAGAATAAGTCTGGGTTAGTGTCCAAAGATATAACTTGAGATTGAGGAAATGAAAATGATCTTGTATGCTTCAGCAGTTGGGAGTTTAATGTATTCTCAAGTTTTTACTAGGCCAAACATTTCCTTTGGTTTGAATATGTTAAGGAGGTATGTAAGTAACCTGGACATGGACCGTTGGAAGGCAATGAAAAGGGTACTTTGAATCTTCAAGGAACAAAAGGGCACATATTGACATATCGGAAGTCAGAAAGGCTGAAGATTATTCCAACTCATATTTTTATAGCTGCATAGACACACTAAAGAGCACTTTGGGCAACATATTCTTATTGGCTAGAAGTGCAATATTGTGGAAATGTGTAAAGCAAACACTTATTGCATCGCCCACCATGGCATAAGAATTTATTACGTGTTTTAAGGTATCGAACCAGTGGTTGTGGATATAAAGTGAGGTATAAATAATACAAAGATACATATAATACAAAGAATATAAGGTCTCATGAGTTTTTACTACGAAAATAATTCCGTAGTGTAGTATTTTTATAGCAATCTAAGCTCGTCTAAATCCAAACACATAGACATAAATTTCATGTATGTTAAATAGAGAGTTTAGATGGATCATATAAGTATAGAGCACATCGACACAAAATCCACGATAGCGGATCATTTTACAAATGCGTTATTTCTTATGGTTTTCAAGGAACACACCATCAGAATGGGTATAGTTTATTTAGAGGGTTATTAGTTTCAGTGGGAATTTTTTGTAATACGATCTGATGATATTTGCGATATTGTATACATAAATGTTTATTGCAATATATATGCTTGGTTATATTTATTGATATTTGTTATTTTATTATATCTCTAAAAGTATGATTATTTAAGATTAGATATGTACGATTACAAGTCAGATTACTCTTAAATTGTACAATAGAATTGGCTGAAGTAATTGATCGATGGTAATAATGTGACTAGTGCTGTATCATGTAGATCACATTATGATAAATATATCTTTAGTCTTTTACTTTTTATTGATCATGTAAGGTATTGTATTGTTCGCCTATTGATAATAAATTCAGGGTAGTCATTGAAGTTGAATATATTCTTGTGTAGCATATGTCGGTCTAAGTGGGAGATTGTTGGAATGTTTATGGACTGATATTTTAAATATATATTAGGTCATTAGGTAGTCCAATAATAAAAGTAATCGGATTAATTATATTATTTTAGGTATTGAGCTTATATGTGAAAAGGCGCTATGGACTAATAAGTATAGTTATGGGGTTGAATTTGAGTATGTGACAGATTGAGCCCAAATCTCAACATTAAGCCTAAACTGATAATTTATAGACTAAATTGATAAAATTAATTTAGTGGATTGTGGTCCCCGATCACGAAACGATATAAGTTACGGGTTTTATACAACAATGATTTTAGTTGTATATTCCTATAAAAGGAATGACTAGAGTTCAAACAATTCTTTAACCTAAACTTAAAAAAATCACTCGCTACTTTGTTGAGATCAAGACTAACGATTGTTTTACAAGAACGGAGTTTTGAAGAACTTTAAGTGGGACTCAAGTGGAGTAGAATCTAAAGTAAGGGATCAACCAGGATTATAAACAATAGGGACTTTTTATTCTATGTGTACCGTATATAATCATATTGAGGGTTAAATATATTTTGCATGTTTGATCAACTAAGTTTATGCGATTCATTAGTCTATCAAGTTCGAGTTATTCTGGTATATGTATTGTAATTATCATCATTTTTAGTTGTTTTTCTTCTAATGATAATTTTATTTTCATATCTCTACCACGCATGGGATCAAACAATTAAATGTATCATTTTTACTGGACACTAACGATGAAATGCTTCTTATTTTCTCGTGTCTTGCGAAGATGTGCACGAGATTCATGTTTGGTTTTACTTCCAACATTTTGGTAATTCATGGGCCTCTGGCTTGGACCTTTTGTTTTTTCACTTGTCTGTATCCAGTGTGTGTTTTAGTCATCCCATGTTCATCAGTCATACATATATGAAGACTTCTAATTTTTAATTGCAAGTATTCGCTAGATTTTGGCAAAATTATATCAAGAATTTGCTAAGACTTGGAAATTTTCATCATTATATTTTCTAAGACCTAGCAAATCTCTGTCACCATATTTGCTAAGACCTATCGAACTTTTGTCACCATATTTTCTAAGACCTATCAAATTTTCGTCACCATATTTGCTAAGACCTAACGACTTTTGTCACCATATTTGCTAGGTAAGTATCGTCTATCTAAGTGAGAATCGTTAAGGTTGAACGACGAGCATCTATTCATTAACGGCAACAATCTGACAAGCATAACCTAATTCTCTCAATTTTACTCTAAATTCAACAAAATCATCAAAAATATATATAAACATCAACTATGTACTAATCTACTAATCAAACATCAATCAAATATCAATCAATTGAACTATATACCAATCGAAAATTAAATATTCAAAAAGCTTAAACATAAATATATTATAATCTAAAAACCAAATCAAAATCAAAACGGTATTTCAATAGTGAAGAGTAAAATAATTTGTTGTGAAATATTTAACAAATAAATTTATATAGCTCTTGTTTAATAAAGGCTTAGGTGAAAAAAATCAGATGAAAATTTTAACAACGATTTGATAGATTCCAACAGGTAAGAATCCAACGATAATATATCTATTAGAAAATTAGATTGCCTAACAATTTGTGACGTACAAACTTTTTGTCAAATTCAAAATTATCAATTTATTAAAGTTTTATAAACGTTGAAGTTCAATACTCCCCCGTTTCATAATAATTATTTCTTTTTAGAATAAACATTTTGTTTCATATAAATGTCGTTCTTATTTTCCAATACAATATTAACTATATATTTTTTTCATTTTCAACCAATAAAATAGTAACTTTTTGCACAAGTTATAAACTAGCGCCAATCAAATTTAGTTTCTTTTATTCTTTCAAAATCATTATTACTTTCTTTAATATCGATGAAAAAAACTTAGAAATACATTGTTGTGAATTAGTCGAATAGTGCCTTGACAGTGTACTGTATCCGGCAGTACAGTTTTGTGTCTGTGATAGTGATATTGTGCAATCACTTGAGTTAGTCTTGTGGTATGAGCCCATTAGGCCCATAGTCTAGTAAGTCTATTAATTCCCTATAAATAGATTACTATGGCGACACAAAAGTGAAACTCTTTTCTCTGGCGACGCCCGTGGACGTAGACAATTGTCGAACCACGTTAAATCATGTGTTTCATTTAAATATTTCCTTCGTATATGTTCTGTGCTTGAGCCATTTTGATAATTGCATAGTAATATAATAACAAAATTGGTATCAGAGCCACGTGCTGAAATTGGGGCTTTTGCAATTAGGGTTTCACAATGGCGTCTACAACAACAAAATACATGATTGAAAAATTTGATGGGAGATCCAGTTTTGCGTTGTGAAAGATTAAACTGAAATCTTCATTGGTACTGCAAGGGCTGTGGAAGGCTGTGGAGAATAAGTTACCAGAAGAGATGAAAGAAGAGGAGAAACAAGATCTTCAAGAAAGGGCTTTGTGCTGGATTTTAATGAGTGTGAAAGACAATGTGCTTCGCGAGATTAGTGGTGAGAAGACTGCTGTCTGCGCATGGAAAAAGCTAGGAGATCTTTACTCAGAGAAATCAGTAGTAAACCGATTATACTTGAAGAAACGTTTGTATGATTTTAGATTGAAAGAAGGTATGTCCATAACAGAGCACCTAGATAATTTTAAATCAATTATAATGGACTTGGAGAACATAGATATCAATATTGAGGATGAGGATCAAGCTTTGTTTGTATTGAGATCGTTACCAGCTCCCTATGAAAACTTCGTAGATACCATTATGTATGGTAAGGATAAGTTATCGCTAGCAGATGTCAAAGGGGCACTGAAATCAAAAGAGATGAGACAGTTGCAGCCAGACAATCAAGCTGAAGGGGAAGGTCTTACAGTTTTGTGTCTGTGATAGTGATATTGTGCAATCACTTCAGTTAGTCTTGTGGTATGAGCCCATTAGGCTCATAGTCTAGTAAGTCTATTAATTCCCTATAAATAGATTACTATGGCGACACAAAACACAATCTGAAATCTGTAACATTTTCTATCATAGTGAAACTCTTTTCTCTAGCGACGCCCGTGGACGTAGACAATTATCGAACCACGTTAAATCATGTGTTTCATTTAAATCTTTCCTTCGCATAGTAATTTAATAACATACATATTATAAAACAAAAATATTTTTAAAATATTGTCCATACACACTCCTATTCTAATTCCATAGTTTCAATACCAACCTAATTATTTATCATAATTAAATATATTAACATTAATCTCCGATAATTTATATTTAAAATTAAATCTTTTGATTTTAGTTTAAATGTTAAATTTAGAAAAATGTGTTTATGCTGCAGGGTCGTCGGTAATACAATCCTTGATCTTGACATTTATTAAAATTTAATCATTTAAGGCAAAAGTTACACAAAAACCCGACTTATCATTATACAAGGAAAGCAATGTTTAGGACGGCAAGAAAAGCCACAAAAAGTCGGTGTCTGTCACAGCACCTAATCTACTCCAACAACTGATTACATTCTTCGTAGGTCCAATCAGATTCAACTAAATCCTATACAGTCATAACATTTTTTTAAAAAATTGAAAATGATAACTTAGAGGCTGAGTTCTATTATTTATTTTAATCATGCATATATATATATAAATCCACTCCAATATATTGCGGAGCATTATGATTTTTTCTAAATCAATCATTTGTTTTTTTATTTTATATAGTTTTTTATTTTAGAATATTTGGTGTGGTTTTTCTTATTTATAAATTTCGACAAATTTAGTCTATAACGTATAGAATCATCGACTGAATTTATCAAAACAATTATAGTCGGTCGACAAATTTTATTGAAATCTGCAATTCTATAGACTAAATTTATCAAAATAACAAAGTAGTAGACTGTCACTGAACGCTAATGGATATAGAAGAAATTGTTATATTCAATGGACGAAACAGAGATTTAAACCTTCATTAATGTTTTAAAATTATTTTTTATAAACATTTCAAACTGTTACTCTCAGTAATATTAAATTATTTTTAAACAAAAAAAAAATGTTAGAGTCAGGATTAGAATCAATTGTATATGGACTTTGTTATAATGTATACGGGTTATTTAACAATTTAGGAAATACAGATTAAATATTTGATGTTACTTTTTATAACACTGTAATAGTGAGTTGTTGAAGGATGGAGATATAAGACACATAATTCTTTCAACATGGTATCATAGCCATAGCTACAGTAAAAGAAAACCTTAGCCTCCAAAATTTTCATCTTGCACCGACGTGTTTCCGGCATAGCCTTCATCAGCCGACGTTTATCTAACCTTTGTTCTCTCGAGACCGGCGTATTTTCGGTCTTGTTCTTCTTGCGCCAGCGTATTACCGGTGTAGTCTTGTTTGTTTTCTCACCACCGACGTTTTTTTGGTAGTTTTCATGGCAGACGAATCGCATTCTGCGGTGGACCAGAAAACCCTTTTTACGTCACATGATGCGGTAGTTGGGTTTCGGAAGATTGATCCAACTTCCCCCTTTTATCTTGGTTCCAATGATAATCGTGGAAATATTATTTCCACTGTTAAATTTGATGGCTCTAATTATCAGGCTTGGTCTCATTCTTTGCGTTTATCTCTAAAAGAAAGGAGGAAGCTTGGTTTTTTGGATTGAAGTATTGTGAAACCGGTGGATCTAAAATCTCTCGAAGATTAGGATGTTGTTCAATCCACACTCGTTCAGTGGATTATGAACACTATTGATGAGTCTCACGGCAAATATGTTCCGTATTTTGAGAAGGTTAAACCTTTGTGGCATGTTTTGCAGCGTCGTTATACTGTTAGCGATATTCAGCACAAACATAAGTTGAATGAGGAGTTGGTTTCTTGTAAACAGACCTCTACTATGTCTGTTTTTTAGTACTTTGGGAAACTCGAGAAAATCTGGGATGATTTGAGTGCATATTATTTTGCTCCTACCTGTGTTTTTGGTGAGATGACTGAAGCATATCAGTGGACTCAAGATAAAGGAAAGTTGCATGTGTTTCTTTTTTGTCTCCATTAGCAGCTCTTTGGTGTTATTCACTCTCACTTACTTTCTCAGGATCAGACTCCCACTCTGGATGGGGCATTCAAAAAGGTGCATCGTGAAGAGCACTTATAGGCCAGTGCACCTGTGGACAAGCCTATCTTAGAGGCACGAATGGAATTTGCGATTCAATCTACTCCTCGAGGTAATTCTTTGTCTGCCCCGCGTTATTCTCAGTGTTTTTATACTTATTGTCATAAAAATGTTCATGAGAAATCCAATGGTTACGCCAAACATGGGTATCCTGCAAGCTAGATGAATCCAATTTCTCGTCCGGGAACTACACCACCTTAAGACCGTGGAGAAGGAGGCTCGCGCGGACCGTTAGGTGACGGTGATGCTTCAAGGTCGCGCAATGAAAAGGCACGGACAGCCAGTGTTGGTCCATTGGTTGCGGATATTGCCGAGTTACCTGTTGGCGAAGCTTTTCGTCTTTTTAGTCAAATGCAGCAGTTGTTTTCCCTTCTTTCAGCAAACAAAGTTTCCCAGCATGATGAGCTTCTGATTGGTGCGTTGTTTAGTACTCCTTGGATTATTGATACTGTGTAGTATCTTTGCCCGATAGTTCTCAGTTTACTGCTACACATTGTGTTAGTGTGCGCTTGTCGTGTCAGTTAGCTTTGCATAATGTATTTTTGTTTTCCAAGATTGCCTGTATTCTGTTTTCAGTATACCACTTGAATGATGATCTCAACTGTATTTTTTACTGTGTTAAGTTTGGTTTTGTTATTCAGGACCGACAATCAGAGACTGTGATTATACTAGGTGAGCGAATAAATGGAATGTACTACTTCAGCGGTGTTATGAAGACCGAAGTTTGTAGTGTTGTAGTGGTTGATAGTTATGCTGAGTTGTTGCACCGTAGGTTGGGACATCCCTCAGCTAAGATAGTTCAGTCTTTACCTTTTGTTTCTAGTACTTGTGATAGGAGTTTAGCTCACTCATGTGATGTTTGTTTTCGAGCTAAACAGACTCGTGAATGTTTTTATGTCAGTGATTCTAAAGCGATTGTTTCCGTGTTTTTAAATGAATTCATTGTTTTGAATTAATTTATTGTAATTTATAGGTTCTTATCATACTTTGTCTTCCTGTGGTGCGTGATATTTTTTCACTATTGTTGATGATTACTCCCGTGTTGTATGGGTTTATTTGTTGGCTGAGAAAATAGAATTAACTTCCATGTTTTTATATTTTCTTGGAATGGCTAAGAAACAATTTAATAGAGTTGTTAAGACAGTGTGCAGTAACAATGACACTGAATTTTTCTATGTGCGTCATGTTTTTTATGAGTTCGGTATTGTTTTTCATTCTTCATGTGTTGGTACTTTCAGCAGAATGGTAGGGTCGAACGGAAACATAGACATATTTTAAATGTTGCTCGTGCTCGCAGGTTTCAGGGTCACTAACCAATTAAAGTTTTGGGGAGTGGATTTTGACTGTCGGGTATTTTATTAATATAACTCCTTAATTTTTGGGTTCGAAGACTCCCTTTAAGATTCATTTTGGTGTGCCTCATGTTTTCTCTGAGTTTTATGTGTTTGGGTCTCTATGTTATGTGCATGATCAGAGAACTAAGGGTGACAAGTTTTCGAGTTATAGTTGTCGATGTGTTTTTGTGGCTACCCATATGGCAAAAAATACTGGAAAGTGTATGATTTAGAGAGTCAAGATTGTTTTGTTTCTCATCATGTGAATTTTTTTGAACATATATTTTCATTTGCATATGTTCATGTACTCTATGAGTTGGGTTGTCCAGAGACTGAGGTCGATGCACCTCCTACTGCTACTCCGGAGTTTTAGGAGGAGGTTGAGAATGCCTTGCCAATTGGAGGAGAGGAGTGTTCGGATGGAAGCGTCCATGTGGTGGCGCCACTTGCGGTGGTTGTCGAGGTTAGTGATGCGAAACCTCCATCTCAGGTTGGTGACAGCGGTGTCTCAAATCTGCCAATAGTTTCAGATGTTGTTTCAAATACTCTGTGCATTTCTTTCCGATCTTGGATAGGGCAAGCGTAGTGAAATTCAGTCTACTCGTTTGAAAGATTTTGTGATGACTACATTAGTGCATTCAGAATCATCTGCTCCTCCTGCTCCCGGTTCTAGTCCATCTCCTGATTATTTGAAATCATGTTGGTAGGGAGATTGATTTAGCTGGTATTTACATGACCATACATATATTTTTGGTACATATTTTATTTCAATTTCTGCATAAACCATAGGAGGACCACTGACAGGTTGCATTACAAGTTGTTTGTTATCTGAAAGAGGGGTCAGAGAATTCTTCTGTCGAGTAGTTGTAATCTCAATCCTAACAAGCTGGTGTGACTCTGATTGGGCTGGCTGTTTAAGACTCGACGTAATATGAGTGGTTGGATGGTGTTCTTGGATGATTATCTTGTTTTTTGGAATATTAAGAAGCATTGTGTTGTTACATTGTCTTTCACTGAAGCATAGTATCGGTCTATGGCAAGATTGACTTGTGAGTTGAAGTGGTTGCATGGTTTGCTCAAGGAATTTGAAGTCTCACACTCAGGGGTTATGCAAGTTTTCTATGATTGTCAGTCGGCTTTACATCTTACCCACAATCATGTGTCCCATAAGCGTTCAGAGCATATCGAATTATATTATCATTTGCTAAGGGATACGATACTTGATGGGGTTAGTTGCGCATCGCACGTGCCCGCTCAGTCTCAGCTTGCAGACATCTTTACTGAAGCATTAGGCAAGCAGCAGTTTGAGTTTATACTTGGCAAGTTGAGAATTCATAATCTTCATGCTCCAGCTTGAGACGGTGTTAGAGTTAAGATTAGAATCAAATGTATATGGCTATTTAATATTAGTCTCATATACATTTCAGGAAATACACATTAAGCCATTTGCGTTACTTTTTGTAACACTGTATATATACATCGTAATTGTGATGTGTTATTGAAAGATGTAGATACAAAAGACACAATTCTTTCAACAAAAAGACATAAAATTTTGGTTAAAACGATCAATATTTCTTCCTACTCTAAAATCGAAACGCCAAAACCTCTTCACCTTTAAGAACAAATTCAAACTGATTCTAAATTTCAATTTTTTGTAAGAAATCTTAGATATGAAATCGTTAGTTACATCATCGTCTATTTATATACGTAATTATTTTCTTGTTCTTTTGTTGTTTTAAACCTATAAATTTGAATTTTAAATTCATGTCCAAATATTTGAAAATTATAATTTTTCTTATTTTATGATAATTTTTATTCATTTTAGGTTTCATTTATTAGTTAATCTAACTCTGGCCTATTTTTATATACTTGTAATTTTTTATTTTTGGTTGGATTTCGACAAATTAGGGTTTAGGGTTCGTCGAAATTTTTATGGTTTTGCAGGTTGAAATTTCGACTAGAGATTGATATTAGATGCAATTACAGCTGCATTAATTTTGAATCCCGCGGACGAAAGTGGTAACTGATAGTGTAGTTATAAGCTGAATATGTGGCTTGATTATTTGATGAATATTATGTTTAAGGTCTGGTTTTGGTTTTACCTTATGGAGATTAACGATTAATCGGACCTCAAACTCATACATATACTCAACTTGTTATCCACCACTAGAGAAATTGTTAGATCCAGTATCATGTTGGAAAAATAAAAATTTCTTTGAAAGTTTGTCTCGTTCTTCATATTAGACGATATTCATAAAGAAAATTTTAAAAAAAATCACCGAATATCCTAGCTCGTTCTCGTAAGACAAAACTCCTAGGATTTCATCTTTTTGGTACAATAACAGTTAATAATGGCTTATATGACCTTAACCAGTGTTTTCATATTGTAACATAACATGCTTTCTAGGAGGTAACTGTAAGAATTTAGGGGTTTATAAAGTATAATTTGTAATATTTATGCTTGTATTCTGAGCCTTTGGAAATGTTAACTTTGTCAAACTTTTTAGCCTAATTTCTCTGGATGTTTCTAGGTCGTCCCTCAATTTTTTATCAATACAACCAATCACTTTTAATGACCAATTTATTATATTATTGTATAGATATGTTATGCTTGAGGAATTATATTTATAGCATTGTTATTTGAAGTTGGACATTCTATTAGATTTCCAATAGTTTAAGGCAATTAATAATAATTTCATTCTATCAGAGTCTAGAGGAGGAATATGTTATCCATATTTGAGTATTCAATATTAAATTATTATCAGTAGCCGCAAAGTCCGAAGGCTTCAAATTGATGGACATGTTATATTTTACCATAAATTAATATTCAAATACAAGAGCTTCGAAATATAAAGACGATAAAAAAATGTCATACATAGGCTCCATTATATTGAGAAAATTACCATTGGCTAAAGATAAGTTAAAATGAGTGTTTTTCATCATTGATACGATTTTGAATATTTTTAATTAATTATGACACATTTATTATTGTTGTTCTCTTTAAATTTTCATCAACATGAAATTTAAATATGTGTTTTGTTTTTTTAGAGCACTATAAAGTGTTAACAGTAAATATTTATGACATATATGTTTATAAGTTACTAAAATTGATGCAAATATCACCTTATCTAAAAGAGTTACGGATTTATGTAAGTTTTTACTGATTAATAGTCAATAATCATCGGTTCTGTTGTTTTTTACCTAAGAATATTTTGTAGTGTAAAATAGACAGGAACATAGATGAATGGTATTGGCACGAGAAACATTATCTTTTTTGAAGTCACATCTAACTTGTTTTCATTTTCACTATTATACTTATTTTATTTTCGAAAACGCAACATATTTGAAAGGTTTCGTAAGATTCTTGTTTGGAAATGCTAGGATTCTCAAATTGATGATTTTATGTGGAGCTAGAAAAGAGATTCGATATTTTGTTTTCAGTTGCAAAAAAACTTCATTGTACATTGAGATGAGGTTATAAATGGTGTAAAATGAGTTTTTTTATATTAGTAACGTAGCTTTATTAAAGTATTTTTAATGAAGATATTAAAGAATACTTTATTTATTTCACTTTCACTTATTGTATTTTTTGAACTCTTGTTATGAAACTATTAAAAAAATTATTTTAGTTTATTTTCAACTATTATATTTTTTTGAAGTGATGCTAATGAAACTATTATAAAAGATTTTTTTAGTTTATTTTTAATTATTATCACGTATATTTTCTGAAGTAGCTGCACCAGTTTGTAATTTCTTAATTCTAATGTCTATTAAATTTTCTTTTTTAGTGTTACATGAGTTAAAAACATGGAAATAAAAATACTAATTTTTCAAAATTAAAAAAAAACACTTGATTTTGACATAGGGTTTGAAATTAAATGCATTTGCCAATTTTCTTAATGTCTTTATATTTTGACTGGGTATCTCGAAATGAAAAGTTTTTTGTTATGACAACAAATTTTGACACATTGAGTCGAAATTAGTTATATCTTGTATACTTATTTCCACATAACTAAATATGTGTTCATGCATGATGGGTTTGATTTATTGAAACTTATCTCCAAAATTATGTAAACTTTATTTAACTTAATTCTACAATATCGTGTCTATATATATCGACAAAATATTATAGAATTACGTTAGATAATTTTCAAATAATGTATCAGACTTACAATATAGAATGGAGTACGACTAAAGATTTGTTTTTTTCTAAACGTTGGCAGCATAGTAAAAGCAGTGGGGATATACGAAGGATTGTCGTTTTTAAGAAATTATTTGAAAAAATATATTAAGTGTACGGTATAAATCGTGTCATCCTAATAATGTCTACACATGGACGAGAATGAGTCTTTATCAGGTTAGATTATATGAAATTACTTCTTATATATCAAGTTTTTTACCTCTCATACGAATTCAGGAAATAAGTGTTCGAATTGTTATCTTTTTGTATTACTTATAATATTATGAACCGCAATTAAATTCAATTAAATTAAATGAGAAACCTCTTTTATGAGAGAGGAAAAATACACATTGTTAAGTACAACCCGATTGAAGATTCAAATAGATGAAACTATAAAATAGATAGATTGTAATTTTGTTTTGTTATATTCTGATTTATGCCTTCTAAGTCAATGTTAGAACAAGTTGCTAAGGTTAAATGTCTTGAACTTAATCATTGATTTGGAAAATATTAAAAGGTTTAACTGCAAAATTCGGAATCCGAAGATGTACGGTTTTTAACATAAACTTAAGTTTTGTTAACAATATTTTTATGGATGTTAGTCGTGTTATCTAATCCTTGTCTGATATGTCTCAACATATGATTTGTCACGTAAATTAGGTTATGTGATATGTGTCGAAAAGCAATTCATTATCCATATTTTGTTAGTCATACATTACCATTGTATGTATACTGAACTTTATTGTTGACATTAATCCTAAATTTATAATTTACTTTGGTGTACTGATAAAAATGAATGTTTGACACAAACCATCGATGAAGTGTAGACCACGAGGAATGACTTCCGTAAAATATTTTATGATATCGTGATATGTCAAATGTACTTTATTTATGGAAAAAATCAAGTAATCATAACGTCATCATTCATGTAGATGTGATGAAGTTTTCGCTAGGTGAGATTATCTGAAAAGGCTTCATATTTGTTAGGTTTTTTACCTCACACATGAAGAGTATGAAAGGCCATTGAAATAATGCTCGCTGAACCCAAATGAAAAAATTACTTACAAACAACTAAAAATAAGAGGTACATCATTGTCGATGAGAAACTTAGAACCTATAACAAAACTGAGTATAAGCAAAAACAACACTAATATGGATGAAATTATTCATCACCCTAAACCCCGATAATATCGACGTTGCTGGTTGTTAATCCATAATTTTTATGTTGTTACTTCAATTATGTATTCATGTTGTGTTTTGTTATTTTATTTTTTTATGAATCTTTTGGTTTAAAATATAATTTATATTTGATTTTAATCCAACAGGTCGAAAATTATGCTGGATTGCAGCATCTGGTTTTGATCTACGGTTCAAAATATTTTTTATAATTATTATATAATTGTTTTGTTTTTTTTACACATATTGAAATTTTATTAATGAAATAAGTTTCACAATTATAGATGAAACATTGAGATATTACAATTGATACACTTGAAACATAAAAGATGCTGAAATTGACTCAAATACTTCTGATAAAGCCACATTTGATGCCTTGACTTGACTTGATTAGAGAATAGATTGACCCAGATTTTCGCAATATTTGATAAAGCCACGATATGTCAGGGAGCCATTTACCATAAGATGTCCGCGCTATTAACATAATTTTAGCTACCTTAATTTTGATTCCAGACAGGGATCTTTTCTTGTCAAATAAAAATGCATCCAACCATGCCTATTAATAGATCCCCAAATTAAAAAAGAATACTAGAAGCGGTAAATTGAACAAAGAATAGTGACTTTCAATCATTTAAGCTCAAGTAACCTAATCCTACTTTCCCGAGTTCTTTCTTCTTAATTTAATTTTTTTTATTGTTCTTATTCCTTGAAGAGGATGGGAGACTCCCTGTCAAATTGTAATTTGGGGATTGAAATTCATTATCGTTCTTGATCCCTAAATTGACTCCAAACTTTGTTGTTGTGAGGCTTGGATACATCCATTTCTATCCAAGCCTGACTATAATTGTATATAGCTATATTTTTTTATAGGAATTCAAACATCTAATAAGTTACCTGTTGTCTTGGATATGTTCGTGATAGTGTCTTTGTTATACAAGAGCGTTGCATTTTGGGGAAAGTAACCCACACCGGGGTGGTTATTGGAGATTCATTCTTTGTGTTAAATTCAGTGTCCCGCTTAATCAGCATTATGGAAAAGTTGGTCAAGTGACCAAACATTTTGTTTTCAAATAATTTTTAGACCTTCTACTTTAGTTAATTCTATTAAAAACGTGTAATTTATCCCATATTGTTAAGTTGACATCACCATATAATTATAGCTTATCTAAAAATATTTGTATTTCATTCAATTCTGGTCTTCCTAAAGAGAATTTACCTACAAGAATGAATTTAGAGAAGTTCAAGAAGGATTAACTTATTTTTTGCAGTAAAATATACTACTTTGAAGTTCCCTTTGTTGGTGAATTGCACATCTTCATGATGGATTTCCTTGGTGATGGTGGGTGTCTTGACATCTTCTCTGTATGACTTATAACTTTACAGTGATACTATGTTAATGAGCATGTGTAGCCTTATGATTTATAAATGGGAAATGGGCTTCATACTGGGAAGAACATTCTTCTCTTTGTATTCTTCTTGTTCTATAACATTTTACTTATTGTATTCATGTTGTGATGTTTTTCTGGGCAAATATTTCTATCTATTCTTTAATTTTTCTTGAAGGGCTACTGAAGAGTCTCGATCCTGAGCATTATCCTTCGTTTTTTATTCATATGGAAGAAAATATTCAAATAATATTTAACGAAACTCTCAATGCACTTATCGATTGAAGGTTATCCTAAATTTTAGGATGAAAACCCTAAATCTAATATTTTTGTATTAAATTTTAGGAATCTGATATTTTTTATTATAGAATTTTCTTGTAAACTTCCAAAAGAATCAATTCCCCCCTTGCAAGATTACCCATAAATTGTTTTCAAGAAACCTAATTTTAGAAGTATTGATTTGTGAATATTTGCTCAAATGATAATTGATACCTCGTAGCCTTCAAACTTATCTTTTTCTTCAAGATCGAACCACTAAACCAAATTCTTCAATGAGAGGATCCAAATTAGATAATCTTTAAACCATAATCCCCTTGTTGATTAATATTGAGCGAAGTCACATCTATCTTGCTAATACGAACACAAACAACTTCTTCTTGTTGTTAGAGATGAGAACAAGAACATGCTTCTGGGATAGAGTTATATCAAGAGAGAATCGAAATGATTTTAAGAAAAAGGGTTTAGAAGATTGGAAAAATCTTTTGTCAATAAATTGAATATCCTTATTCTAGATCTTCATCTAGGGTTCAAAATTAGATATTGTTAAATAACCTTTCATTTCAGTTGCATGAGTCAAACTCCATTTTCATCATGTTGGTCCAAATTAAAAGGTTTTACATGATTTAAAGTTTTAAATTTTATAGGCTTGATATTTTTATAAAAAAGATATATCTAGTTTCGATCAATTGTGTTTTGACGAGGTGTTTATTTTTTACGAACAAACTAATTTGCATAGTTTAGTAAATTGGATCGGTTATTAATAGCACTTTGGTAAAAATTGTGTAAAAAAATTAATAATATTTTAAACCAAATAAAAATGTTTTTATACGAAACTAACTATTACATATTAATTGTCCATATTATTAGTCGTATTAATAAACAAGGATGATACCTCGTTAATATAGAAAATAGAGAAAAAAAAAAAGAATTTAATTGGTACACCCTATGGTACCTTATTGGATTTATAAAACAACATTAAATAGTCAATTGTTTTTGTAAAACCGCATTTATTTTGGAATTTTGGTTTTATCAAACAACGTTAAATAGTCAATTGTTTTTTAAAACCACATTTATTCCGGAATTTTAAAAACTTTCTAAAACGACTAATATAAAAGAGGGATGGAGGGAGTACTGTACATAATTTGGAAATCGTGTAGATATATGAACAAACTATCTTTTACGGTATGGTTAAATCTAGTCTAAAAAGTAATTAGTCCCAATTTTTTGTCTAATATAAGAATGTATCAAAAAAAAATTATCCTCGCCGGTCAAACCTTCTCAACCGGTGAAGGAATTATGCACCAATAAATATAAACCACGTGGCTAAATGAAAAAAATTGTATCTGATGGATGAGAAGATCTCATCTGACGGAGACATCCGTCATATTTTATCCGATGGGTGTACTTACGGAATATAAAAACAAAATAATAAAAATTCAAAGTGCTATATTTTTTTGACCCATCAACCGTATTGGGTACCGAATTTAACCATATATAAACAGTAATTTCAAATTAAGATATTTATGAACACTGACTGGTGGCTAACTAGCATAGTACTAGGTAGGTATAGATGGGCCTTAATAAGTGATTACCATGCTACTAGTATTGTGCTAGTGGAGTTAGTCTCCCCTTTGATAGATTGATTTATTATAGAGAGAGAGAAAAACAGAACATAAGTAGGCAGGCATGTAGGCATGTATCATCCGACAAGTCTACATGCTGTTACCGTCTTCGCTTGGAATTGCCTATAACTGATCAACCATTACATGATCGTCTTTCATATCTTCATCACTGTGTTTCAACCAATCCGGTATAGCATATCCCACCTACATACCTTTTCTTTTGGTTGAAAAAATCAACATACATAATTTTTGTGTAACAGTTGAACATAAAATCATCAAAACCCGGACCGATAACAGCCATACTAATCATAATCACGTGTGAAAAGTGGCAGAAATGTAAATATAAATACTAATAAATCAGTTAAACAAATACTGGCAAATGGCAATAGTGAAGTAAATTTGCACATCTAAAATAAAGCCAACGATAAAAGGTTCTATAAATCCATTTAGTACTCTCTTTTCAGACTAATACAAAAGGCACTAATATTCGTCTACTACAACTGTAAATTCATCTCTGTATAATGAAAGAGATACATTTTTTCGTTAATAACCCTCACAATTTCTGATGTCTGGTGATTCAGACTTCTACAAAAGCTGGAAGACATGCAGCAGCAGCAAATATAAATTTCTCCAATAACTTTAAAATTTGAAATCCTTTTTCTTCTTGCCTTCCTTGTCTTGCATCTTACGCTTCCTTTTCTTCTCGTTCTCAGCAACCATGTCACTGAAATCTTCACGTTGACTCCGCTGTTTTTCCTCTTCTCTTGCTTCCTCATACCTGAAAAGCTCCTCATGGTTAAAAAATTGCTTCTATGTTGAGATCTAAAGACAATAAAGAGTTTATAAAAGTTGAACTCACTTGGCAGGCAAAACGTTGTCCATAGCCTCCAACTCCTCTGGTTGTAGACTGACATCAACTCTATCTGTCTTCTGCCCTCTAAGCAGATCGACCTATAAGGAGAATGAGAATAACTTTTTCAGGCATGATCAAACTCATATAACCATTGATAAATTTGCTATATTAACAAGTACTTTGTTTTTCGTGCTTTTTACAATGGAGGCCATCATCCTTCACACTGCAGTTTCATGACTGCTAGTTTGTTGGGGAGATTACTACCAAACATACTTGTTCTGCCTAGAAGGGACTGGATATTTGTTTTGGACATAATAGTTCGAAAGGTGATAACACAATATCAGGCACCACTAGTTTTTCTTCAAGCACAAGTTACAGTTTCTTTTGAGCAATAATTTTAAGGCAGCTAACACCTAGCCATGCATGACTCCATTAATTCCAAGTAAGCACAAGCCTTCGCAAATGTGATGTACATATGACTTACCCTTTTGGCGGCTGTTGCCTTGTCTTGGGTACCACTGTTGAGAACATAAGTATGTGTTGTTCCAAGTAGAGTCCCTGGCGTAATTCTCTCTTCCTTCTCTTCAAGGACCTAAAGATTTAAAATTGAATCAAGGTAATGGAAAAATTAAATTGAATTGATCAAACTTTGAGTAACCGGGTGTCACAATGGCCAACGAATGGAAAGCAAGTTGCATAAAATTGTATAACTCACTTGGTAAAGAGGCTTCTCGGGCTCCTTTCTCTGCTGCTTACGAAGTTCTATAGCATCAGGTGTTTCAATGCCAGTCGGAGTGCTGAGCAAAAGGAAAAATAAAGTATCATTTAGAGCTTTTAAATACAAGTATGGAATTTGACAATGAGACAGCCAACTGAACAAAGCCTATGAGAAACTTCTCTATGTTTGAAGATCGAACAGAAAGATGCCAACTTTACAGACATATTTAGAGTAAAAACAAATTTGTTACCTTGAGAGAGTGTCTACAGACTGAGTGCCATCATCTAACTCCTCTTCATCCATTGCCTCTTCCTCTTCCTCCTCCTCTTCTTCTTCTTCTTCTTCCTCTTCTTCCAGATCACCCCAGTGCTTGCTTTTATCAATAGGCTCCTCCTGAATGATGTCATTCGATCAAATGTAGATACCAAAGTCAGAATAAGCTGAACCTCTGTATTTATTTTGAGCATAACAAAAGCTTCAAGACCTAATTGCCGTATCATTTAATTTATCATCACCGTATTGCAAGATCTTAGTTGAGGGCCTTGTCATGTCAGTTATATGTGACCTTACAACTAAATTCAGCTAGATTTGCATATAGACGAAGTAACTACAAAGTGAATCACACATGATAACACAACATAAAAATAATCTAGGAAAGTACCTCATAATTTGGCTGTTCTTGGTGCTGAACGCCAAAGACATCTCCATATAAAGGACGCCCATACTGTTTGATAGACACAAGTAAAACAATTAGGCGTGGAACTATATTTGCAGTGAACAAATTAAACAATATTATTCTGTAGAAACAAAACACAAAAAAGAGAGAAGCCTTACTTCGTCAACTGGAGGTTTTCCCCAGCCACCGGGATGATAACCAAAGCTAGCTCCAAAAGGAATAGGAGCATTTAAACCAGGGATTTTCAGCTGTGGGTAAGATGGTGGAGGACCATACCTCTGTGGTAAACATCAGTAAGAGAAGAGACAGTAAATATCTTAGTATCTGGACAAAATTAACTAGAAATCAGCACTAAGTTCAAAGATGCTAACCTGCATGTTTATAAGCCAAGGAGGAGGAGCCCCTTCTGGCATGCCTAAAGCTTCCTTCAGTTCATGCGATAGGGACCCTGGCTTCATTTCCCGCAACTTTACCTGTTTAACAAAAAAAGGTGTAAATAAAATCCCCTTGTTATTTTAATTGAGATGCTTGCATGACCACCTAGTTTCACAACTTAGTAGCAAATTCTTAAAGAAAGAAGGTGATGTCAACAAATACCTCAAATTCTTTCCCTTCGTGATAGAGCTCACCAAGAGCTGTAAGTTTTGGCTTTGTTTGATATTTAAAGAACGCGTCATGGAGAACCTAACAAAAAAAAAAGGCATTTAATCAACGTAAATCAAACACTTCAATTAATAACCTTTTCAACCAAAAAAAAAAACAAACCTGATAATCGATGTCCATCTTTCCCATTTTTGGCTGCATACGCTCACGTTGCTTTTGTTTCAACTTCTTACTATCCTCCTTCTCAATGTAAGCCTGCATAGACAGAGAAAAAGCATGTGAAACAAGTCCGGAGCGCGAAAAACAAATTGCGGAGACAAGACCTGATAATCATCAACTAAAGACACTACCAAGTAAATGGCATGGCATGTAACTTGTATCTTAGTTGCAACAGCATATATAGTCCATGCATTCCAATGGCCAACAAAAGTAAAATAGACAAGAAAAAATACAAAATACAAACCACCGCTCAGATGAGGTAAAACTCACACAGAACATGTTCCTTGCAACTTAAAAGGGATGACATGCTACATGTGGCACTTCTTTCAAAGGTTCTCGGGATTAAATACCTGTCTAATTTTCTCAATTCCTGTTGCAGCAATGAAATCAGGGAGCTGAAAAGGCTGCTTCTCTATACCACGCTTACCCTGCAGAAAGATAATTATACCCCGATGAGATACACATCACTCAAAGTAATTCAGAAATTATAAAGTATTACAATCAACTATGATATCTACAAGCTTATAATTTGAACATAGAAAGAACTAGACAGGCATCTGAAAGTTTTTAAAGTAGACTAATTAGAGCATTATAAACAGGCCAAACTCAAAATAAGTAGCACGTAGAAGATATTTATGATCAAAGAAGTCTAACAAGATGCATCACATGATTATCTATATTCCCACCCATACTAAAAACTGAATTTCCATTAGCAATAAGCAGAGCCCTGGACCTCATCTAGAGATAAGGCAAGATATACAAAGTTAATAGCTTATTGGTCCAAAGTGCCAATTATTTCATATTAAAAAAAACATTCAGTCCCCTTGGGCAAACACCTACAAGTCCAGCCTCCATGATTGTCACAGCCATTCCCCTGCAAGAAGCAGATATATATGTATAAGACAAACCTTATCGCCATGATCCTCCCTCTCTCTCATCTCTACACTAAGTTCCCCCCATGATAATATAGCATACCCATCAATCATGCATGCACAGTTTGAAAATGAGTAATATTTTGAGAAGTGATTACAAACCTGTAGATATTTTCTCTTCTGGCACCAATGCCTGGGGACAGGAACGGTATTCCTGTATGCTTTCAGAAACACCAACAGCTTAGGGTCTCCTGCTGTTGCATCCCACACCTAAAAAAAATCAAAACCAATAATGAGTAATAATTGAAAGCACTGGTTGTATTTGAAAATTAAGTGTTAAGCCCATCCATCACCCGGCAAGGAAAGTCGTTCACATTTGCAGCCCTTAACAGTGCAACAGATTCACAAACATAAACCATATCATGCCAATAACATGTGAGATACAAATTATCTGCTTCTGGTAGATGCCTGTGCAGCATCTTTTCGTGCTGGTGAATTATTAAGTCGCCTACGAAGCTATAAATTAAAGAGAATCTAGTAGGATAGTTACAAAGAGAGTCTAAATGAAAAGCTAATGCAAGCAAACTTAAGTGAATGTTCAAGAATTTTATTCAAAATGAACTCAAAACTTATATTGGAATAAGATTAAATAGTATGATTATTAAACATCACACAATTACCGAAATAAGGACTGTATATACATTTAATACAAACATCAGATAAGTCTACAAGGCAAAACCACGCATGGATACAGTTAATACAGCACAGCACCAACACCAATGACGTCTAGGATTAGTAGCATTTCCTACATGTTATAACAACAACTTCAAGTCCCACATCAAAACAGAAAATGGGGCAAAGACAAGATGGATACCTTAAGGAAAAGGAGTGGCAAAGAAAAACAGTAAATTTTCAGATAACGCTTTACAAAAATCATAATTACCTCCACTACATCAGGCCTTGAGCAAATTTGTTTTAGTTCAGCAATCTTCATTCTCCGTTGAAGCTGGAAAAATTAAATAGATGTTAGATTTATTGGAGCCAAGGCTATTTCTCTTATAACTATTTGTGCCAGCACCAATTGTTATGTCCACATAGACTACGACAATATATTTACTAAGAAGCAAATTTCACAACAGTCAAAAATAGAAGAACCTTTTTCTTCTTGTTAGAGACGCCTTTCTCTTTTTGCTGGTTATCTTGGTCATCTTCATCGTCTGAATCTGAGTCGGCATTCTTCTTTGTGTCTGCATTTTCAGCAGCATCATCCTTTTTGTCGTCCTCCTGAGTAAGCAAATAAAAAATCAGCTACCTATAATAGTTTCTGGTGACAAGAGAACGAAAAAGAAAGGAGAGGGGTGATGCTTTACTAACCTCGGTGGCAACTTCACGAAAACTAAACTTCTCAAATATCTTCTTGAATTCTTCATCAAAACCATCATCCAACTCTGCTTTCTCAGGAACATACTCAATTATAACCTGCTCTGCAACCTATAGAGATTAAAGAAACATAAGGACCATGAGATCCTCTAATCAGAACTAGAGTAATAAGCATAAAATTCGTTCATAAGTAATTATCTATCATTCAAGTTCCTAGATATCATCACACCAGTCTAAACCAAGCTTAAATTCCCAATTCTTATGTTCAACTCTATAAAATTGGTACCAAAATGACCTTCTGAGTGTAACCTAGAAATGTTAAGAAGCACTAAAGTTCACCAATCAACAACCTGAATATTCGACATCGGAACATCGTAAAGATGGTATGTACAAAACCCTAGAAAACTAACAAACTAAGAGGCGCAGAACACTGACCGACGGATGAGCGTCGCCGTTCTCTTGAGCGTCCGCATCGCTTTCATCGGCGTCGGTCACTCCACCGTTAGTTTGGGCCGCTTGAGAGCTCTTGTTCTTCTTCTGCTTCCGTCTGCGACGGCGGCGTTCGCTTTCACGAGACTTCTTGGGGGCGGTGCTAGGGTGAGCATTCGGATTCTTAACTAGATCTCCGTTGGCTATGACGGCGGTAGCTAGAGGCACGGTCTCCACCGTCATTGATAGATTGTGATTTTTTTTCAAGCGAATCTGAAAGGAAAGCGAGATAGAGAGAGAGGAGGGGTTTATGAGTGAGAAGCAAAAGAAAGAACAAGAGCGAAATAGTCCGATGGGTGCCGTACCTTGCGTATGTATACGTGAATTCTAAATTAAACAAACAAAAGTTTATTTTATTTCGTTATTTAGGATTTAAGCGTTAATGTATACACTATTTGATAGAGTGGCTAAGAAAGGATGGTTCATGTCAAAATAGTATTTTTCGTTCATTCACGAATGAGCAGAAACGTAGGTAAAGATAAATAAAAATATCACATATGCAAAATAAGACGAAACAAAAGAAAACATGGTTCTTTTATTTATATATATAATTAATTCTAACGTCTAACCACGGTTTTTAATTTTGATATAGTACGTGGTGCGCTATTAGGAGCTCATTGTTGTTGTGTTTGCTAAGGTCGATTGATATCCTCTCCAATCTCCGACTTCCTTCCGAACAATTCTATGTCAAATCAGTAGTTACAGTTGATTGATGCGATTCATCTTCCGGAAGTTATCATGGAGGAGATACTTTTGAGATTGGAGGTTAAATCGCTATTGTGATTCAAGTCTGTATCTAAATCATGGCGATCTTTTATCTCTAGCATCAATTTTGGTAAGTTGCAGTTGAAACGAGCATCTCAAATCAGAATTCATAAAATCCTTATTCGCCACCACGACCACAAATACGGCTTTATTTTGGTAGACTGCAAGACATACGGTAGCAGCTTGCTTAAACTTCCATTTTCTATATATGAAGCTAATTGAATTATAGGTTCAAGCAACGGCCTCGTATGTAATTCTACTGGTATCAGCAAATTCGTTTTATGGAAGCCAACTACCAATGAGTATAAAAAAAATACCTGATCTTGAGCATCGGCAGCTCCACAATATATATACTAAATTTGGATTTGGATATGGATTTGGGTACAACACTTTCACGGATGATCACAAAATTATTTTTGTTAAGGGATCAATTCGCATGTTCTTCCTAAAAAGAGGTACTTGGACGAGCTTTGCAGATACCCAATACCTTGATCGTTATATTAGTTCAAAGAAATGTGGGGTTTTCTTTAATAGAGCTCTTCACTGGCTTTGTGTTGAGCGCGCTGCCAATGCGCATCGTGTGATAGTATCTTTCGTGCTAGCCGAAGAGAGTTTTAATTATGTCCCCCCCCCCCCCTCATGATGTTCATCTACCTAGTATGCCTCGTTTGATTACATGTGTAATAGATGTTCTCGATGGATATCTATGTTTGACTATTCCTTATAGTAGTGAAGCTGTATGGATTATGAGGAATATGGTAGAATGGAGTGGACTACCAGCGTGTTTAGGCATTCCAAAGAATAAACTTTATGAAGTGGATAATACAGAGAAAGTGCATTATGTAGAATCTTTTATTTCGTCAAATGTCATTAAAACTCAAAGTAAAAGAAAATATTGTTTGCTTGAATGAAAGAGCATTTTCGTTGCTATTTTTTTAAGTTCAATAAACAAGTTTTATTTATAGTATATGGTGCGCTACAAATTTCGATGAGCTTTTGTGTTTCGGTTATTTTTCAAATTAGTAGTTTTTTATTTATTTTTGTTTTTTATTAGTTTTGCATGTTTTAATATTTTTGCATGTTTAGTCTTTTGGGTGTGTGATTATTTAAGAGCTGTCACGTGGTAGTCTGAGAAATAATTTTGTTTTTCATAATAAGTCCCCCAAACACTTCCGCTGATACTTTATATATATCACATCGATACCTAATCAGTTGTCATGTGAACATTTACTTTTATCATCTATCATTTACTAGATAGATGGGTCAGATGAGGTCGTATTAAGCCTTGACACAAACCTATTTTCATTAAATAGAGTAATATGTCGTGAAGAAAAAAATGTTTTTCACCATTCCCAATAAAGATTAGACTAGTACACTACAAATTGAAATTGAAAAACTGAGCTATTCTTCGTGAAGAAACTATAAAGCTTAGTCTTTTTTGGAAATTTGATTTTAAGATTAGTCCCTCTTAAAATTGGAAATTGTACAGTTTCAAATTTTGAATCTTTTATGAAATTTTTTAATGTCTTCAATATTTTTATCTATGATTTATTGTAAGAGAATGAAAAATCTTGTTAATCCCCAACTCGTAATACAATTTGATTTTTTCTAATTTTGATACAAATTAAGCATAATAGAACAATACTTTATGTTTTTACAATGGTTTCGTTTATAACTATGAGCTTTATACACAAGTGTGTTTGATATGTTCGTAAATGTATGGCATAGTTGGTTTTTCAATTTGGAAATATAATGGTTAAAAATTGATCATTTGCATGGATTGTATTAAAAAGACAATAGATGTGCAAAAATAGTCTACATTGTAATGGATTTCTTGAAACCAATCGGTCCTGAATTTAACAAATCATTAAATTATGGTATAGATGTGCTAAATTGTTGGACTAAAATCAACATAAAGTTATTTTATTAGGCTTTTCGGGCCTCTCGATATATTACCACTTAAGAAAGTGCGAGATAAATCAAGAGTACCTTTTAAAATGAACAACTTTTCTAAATCGTCAACGATCGAACCATCTAAGTTATTGAACAAAATATCAAGTTTTTGAAGATTTGTCAAATATGTACTGACCCCATATGGAAGAAAACAAGTGAAATTGTTTCCACAAAGTACAATATTTTTCATACTCTTGTAATAAATCATATATGAAGGTATTGAATTCATTAGCAGATTTTGTGAAAAATCCAAACTTCAAAGGTGTATGAGGTTTTCGATTTCATGAGAGACTGACCCTAAAATCGAATTTCCACAAAGACTAAGTTATGTGGTATCTTCACGAATATTATCTCAACTAGTAAGTTTCAATAGATGTTATTATTTATGAGATCGATGTGTTGAAGAACATGGAGATTTAAAATAAAAGAATATAAAATACTAATTAGGTTTATATTAGGAATGATTAAACGGATAATTTGTTATTCACAATATATTGCTCAATTTCATGAACACAAGTTTGTATTAAATCTTAAAACGGGTTTGGATTTTGGTTTATTAGATCAAGTTTTAATATTTGACTCGATCTGGCCCATTTACTTAATTAATGATAAATGATAAAATTAAATGGTTAATAATAAAAACTTGTATGATTTTATAGGAAGGAGATTTGTCTCGTTACTCTTAGCGTGAGATCTCTTGGTTATATTGGCATCATAATTTACTTCCATATGATTGATGGATACTTACTATTTCTACATATGGGAGATCGATGACGACTACATATCATGATTACATTGCTCGTTATGGCTGGTACGTCATCACTCCACCGGCGTACTCTAGTGGAGAGAATGTTTGAGGTAATTCGATCGCTCAAAATCATGCATACGAGAGATAATTTGGATGGCTTTAGGCTTTTCAAGTGATAAGTGACGCACGTTTTTTCTTTTTGGCTCGTTATTTTAGTTATCATACTTTTTTTGGTTATGCTGGGTTGATGTATATTTATATTTATGTTCTGTAATCAACGATGTATGATTTCATTATTTTAGTAATCAGACTTTTTTGGTTATGATAGGTTGACATATGTTTATGTTTATGTTTTGTATTCAACGATAGATGATTTGATTATATATTTTCGTATTGCATTTACGTTTAGTTAAATTAATTGAACGTTTATGTTTATTCAATTATCCATTATGTAAGATTAAAATTAAGATTAAAACTTAATAAACATTAAAAAAATATAAGGTCATAAACATTTATAAGCATACAAACATAGACTTAGTTATTTCATTTAGCGATGTTACAAACAACTTAATATTATTTTAATTTATTTTAAATTAAGAAAAAAAATACAATTAGAATTCAGCATAGGTGCCAAGTTTGTGCACTTGTATTCCATACTACTTTGCACCAATGGTGCATACGGGTAGCACTAGGGTTGTTATCGGTCAGATTTGGTCCAGGTTTTAACATAATCAGTTCAGACTGATAAGCTTATCGGTTATGACCGAACATAACCAATAAAATTTTAGTTTCACAAAAAGAAACCGCACCTGAATCGATAAGAACTACTTTGGTATGGTTTAGTCAAATAAACCAGACCGACAACAACCAAATAAATATTTTATGTAAAACTTTAAACTAATTTTATCATTGGGCCATAATTTGTGTGGGTGGACCGTAGACCGGTGTGGGATTCAATCATTTTTAGATAACCCTCGTCTTTATCTTTCTTTCTTTTTGCCTTTTTTGACTACTGATAAGTTTCTTTTACATATTCAACTATTAATAGACCATTGTCTTCCTCTTTTATAACAACAATCCACTATTTTATAACACCAATCTACTTTTTTATTTTTTTTATTTTTATTCTAAGTTCAGCATACTATAAAAAAAATATGTATGGAAAAATTGACTAAAAATAACAAATCTTATCACTCATCCCTCTGGCACTACGGTCTAACCGAAAAAATATATGGTTCAAAAATAGGAGAAGGAAAATCGACAAAATGAGGAGGTTGTTACCAGAGAGTATACGATAAACCTATATATACGTATTCGCGGATGTACTTTTAAGAAAAATGCTCGAAATGCAATCAAGGAGATCTATAAATTTAGCGAGAATGTTATGAGAACAAAGAAGGATCTCATAGTATGAATTGTGCGTAAGAGAAATGGCGATGAAGATGCAAATGATGAATTTTACTCCTTTGTCATCGTTGCAGAGATTCCTTCGAGAGGCTTATTGGGTATTGGCAGAAAAGTCACTAAGGAAGATAATCGAGTTGTCCTTTATATAAATTTTTTTACAGTGAAATTTTTGAATTAGACATTCAGTTTTATTTTTGTTGTTGAAATTGTTAGACACTTTTGAAGTGTGGTTTGATGTAGTTACCTATTTCCAAAAAGATTTCTTCAAATCTCTAATGTTTTTATTTTCACTGAAAACTAGATTTTTGTTTTTATATCTTCTTGTATTTGATTTTAGAAGCAGCTTCATACATTCACTAATATCTAGTGAATAACTTTCTGTCAACAAGTAAAACCTAATTTATTATTTATAATTAACTAATTTTGGAACCCAATGCATTATGTCGATTCCAATTAATTTTTAAAGTTAAAGAATACATTATATATTAGTATAATCTCTCAAATTTTTGGTATATTTTGGTAAGTTGCCATGATTATCTATAAGCATGTTTGTAGTAAAAAAAGTTTAATTTTTACGATGTGGGATAAGTAATATATGTATACCGGTTTATTTAAATGTATATTTTGGTAAGTTATCATGCTTATCTATACGCCAAATTTTAGATTCACGTTGATATATAAAGCTCTAGACTAACGTGACTCTAAACACACACCTTCAACTATCTTCTTATAACGTGCATTGTTATCGAATGAAGTGTGCTTGAAAATGCTTATATATTCAAAGTTGTGAAGTTTACTGGGCCTGATGAGACCGTTGAAATGTTTTTTTAACGAAATGGTATGTAAGATGTAATTCATGTACGGGTGCATGTATCAGGAAAAACCAATGTCGTCCTCACAAAGTCATGAAGAAGTAGCTACAATGTATAAGTTTATTACAAATAGACAAATGTACCGTGTGTTTGACCTTCCATGGAAGATTAAAGTTGAAGCGTCAAACTCTTTCGATTCATAAGTGTTGATTATTTGACCAAAGAAATGTTATAATTTGTAAAGAAGCAAATCGTTGAAAAAGAGACAGCATTAAAGAGTGTTATTTTTAACGAATGATATGATTTTGAATAATTTTATATCTTATATTACTTTAAGTTATCCTTGTTTTATTTTAGTGTATTTGCTAATTATTAACGCATTAATATAATTGGAATACATTAAAAAATTGTATTATATATTCAATATGATAATTGAAAGATAGTACATAGATCAAGTACATAATTACCCTATTATACAAATTCATCTAAATCGGTTACTTATGGGAATGAGATGATAGGATTTCAACCTTGAAGATCTACATATATTTTGCAGTAAATAAGTAATGGTAATTCCCAAGTTGATGCATCATCAGTATGCAATATTCTTCATGTAGGATGTATCCATGTATATGGTCAGTTAACGATATTGACAAGTTATATACACATATAAAAATAGTTAGGATGTCGGTAGCTAATTAGTATAATAAAAAAACATCAAATTAAGATGTAGAACTTACGTTGACAAAATGGTATTTGCAACAAAACTAAATCTGATTTCCACCATTTTAAACATCGGAGGGGATGTACCTCGAAGTGGTAGAAAATTGGAACCGCAATTCATTAACCCTGATTGTGATACAAAATGCACAATGCACTTAAACGTTTTTGCGATTGATATCCCATCTTCGACATTGGCATCGAATCAGATATGCCAGCTGGTACTTTGTAATAGTGTATACTTTAAGCAACCTTCAAATACTCTTCTTTATTATTGTATATGTTGTTATAAATATCAAAGTTATATATAAGTTCGTCGTAAAGGCCCTTTTAATCACCACCAACTCTTTTGTCAGCAAGATAACCCATATAATACTACACGATAACCATAATGACCACGAGGTTTAATATCATTCATAGTAGTTATAAAAGGTTTGAAGTGAGAAAGAAATCATCGCAAATAGAGTTTTGGATCATTAATTATTTGTATTAGATTGATAATAGAGCTTGGTACGTTATTACTAGATAGCAACGCCATCAAAGGGGTTTGAAGTGCATTAAGATTATCTGCCTGAACAACATAAGCACTAAAAATTCATTTACGGATGGTAACCTTGAGAGTTTTAAAAAAATGGCACCAAAGTTTCAGTGGCTTTATCAACATCATCCATATATTATCAATGTGATTTATCTCATTAAGTAGATGATGCATCAATAGTTAATTATTGTTTGGCATATGGACGAACGCAATGTTTCTATGTCTATAATGGTTTCAAAAAGAAAGATGTCCCTGGATAAATAACTTCAAATCATTTTTTGTAAATATATTATATGCGTCTTTCATCATTGGTTAGCATAAAATTAAGTACATATTTATCAATTTTTCCTTCAAAAGCTCAATTATGGTTAGTTTTGTACATATAATTATTTTTAATCTCTCCTAAGGATAATGAAAAGCCTCTAAATGTGTAAGTGTACCATTACATAGCTTATTTTTTAATCTGGTTCCATCACGGTATACCATGCGTAGATCTTATAGCACAGGTGAAAATTTCATTTGTTATATTATGCTTAACTTTCATCCCAGTGGTATTGGATTTCTCACGATATTTGCAACTTTCTAATTCAATAAAAAAAGTTTTAAAGTAATGTTGGAGACCTTACCTCTGATTTGGTTGAACACTTTGTCTCTATAATTAGGTTGTGCTACGTAACTACTCTTTTTAAAAGAGGATCTAATTGCAATATATTGGAGTTCAACAAGTGAATGCACTTTGCCATAAAATAATTTGAAGTTAAGCTTGCTCGAACGTATATAACATTTAAGGTTAAAATGAACGCTCTCCACCCTGTTAGTTATGACATATCCCAAGTGCATGAGCTTGTTTGTTTTCCAAACCATAATTTTATCAGTGCATTGGTAAAGCCAAGACTTTTAAGTGTATTTGATTACAATATGCTAGTTGTAGTCACGCTACATCTCAATCCTAGTGTCATCGAATTCAACTTCTGATGTCGTGTACGCTATATTTTTCACGCAAACACAAACAAAGAATGATCTTTTTTTCTTATTAAAGTAATTCTTCGTATTCCCTTAAACATCTTGGTCTTGTGTACAATCGACAAAGCATGTGCATTGGTTTTTAGAACACTAGTTATTGAGCATTGATCAACGCTAATTCTTTATTCATCAAAATCGCATACGGTTCTTTAATATCATGATAGAGTATCAACGATTTTAAACAATAAAATACCCATTTTGAATTATTTAATTTATCTCAGACATAAACGCAAAAGCAACACAGTAAGTCAAACCAGTAGATGCCACACCTACGATATCACACAACATAATCTCATGTCGTATTGTACTATAAATGTCATTAATTATCAACAGTATTAAAAATGGACGAACACTATGTATCTATGTCTATAATGGTTCCAAAAGGAAAATATTCGTAACAAATCCACACTAACTGGATACGTAAAAAATGTATAATTAATGATACAACCTTCATATTCACTAAATTTATGACATTCAAAATAGTTATGTTTTTTATCTCTCCCAACAAGTATTACAACTGTGACCTATCGGATTTTTCTAACATCCAGCATTTTTGCCTAGCGTTGTAGATTATGCGTACGGAAGAAACATTTTCTTCATTCAAATTTTTAGTTTCATTCAAAAATTTCTATAGGATAAGTCCCCACAAAGGTCGAACGTTCTACATATTCCACCAACTTTCTTTATTCAAACCTCCTACGTATGAATAATCGTCTAATTATTTAGAATTCAGATGGTTGTGAATATCGACTTTAACTTCTAACGACCATTGATCCAGAGTTACCATGGTGTTTTTAAGCTCGAAAGTACAACAACATTTTTTGTTTCCGTCGAATTGTTTTCCATATATTTTTTGGGTACCGCCTGACTATACCTTCATGATCTTTCACATTCATATAATATTCAAGTATTCTTTGTACTATTTATCTTATCGCGATGTTTTGTGTTGATTACCAAACTATTTTATGTATCAGATTCTTAACCTAATCAACCAATCCATTTTGCGTATAATACTCGGTTATGAAAAAAACATGAGTATACTTAGTACAGAAGTATTCAGCATATCTGTTCGTAGAGTCCACGCTATACAATACCAAAATTCAAAACACAAATTAAAGTAAGTAAACAAAAATCAGTAAAATCAGTAGAAATAAGGGTTCAACTAAATTGTTCACCTTAAAATCAGTTGTTTTATGTTCATGCACCATCGGTTTACAAGTTCTTAACTGGTGGTGCATGGCCATAAAATGGTGGTATTAAGCACCTACACCACCGATTCAGGGCCTCATAACCGATGGTCTTGAGGTCAACCACCACCGGTTTATGGACCCTGCACGAATGGTGCATGGTGCTATTAGAAGTGTGTAGGCGCACCACTGCAATAATATTTTTAAAATAAATAAATTATATCTTACATTTTCCGGTAAGTGTAGCTCCTCATCCAGGGAACGTAACTCCTCTATGGAAATCTCATCTTTCGGTTGAATCATGTTTTAGGTTGTATTTTGTAAGAGCGGTTTAAATTTTTTTAAAGAACAAGCTTTAATGTTAGTAAATTTTTGTAAGAATATCTAAATTATATAAAAACAAGTTTAATTTTTGAAGAATAAAGTTTTATTTTCGGGTGGGGTTAGTAAATAAGGTTGAATTTGAATTTGGCTGAGAATATGATATATTTTGTGTTTTATAATCATTAATGACAATTTTGTAAATAAATCCAACTTGAAGATAAATTTGGTATTTGAAAAGTCAAACATTGGTCAAACCTAGTTTTTAGGTGGGATTAAATTAGAATTTGGTGAAAATAGCTTGTCGTATTTTTTTATACACTAAAAATTTATCATTTCTTCTCATTATTAATGATGACTCTCTCGTTTTTGTGATATTTTTTAAAATAAATATTTTGTTTCTACATTTTTTTTCAAGTTTTAGTTTTTGTGATTTTTTCTCCAAAAACTAAAAACCATACAAATATCTATCGCTCATCATTTTTTTCGTGATATTTTTAGACGTAAAATCCATCAAAATCCAATGCATTCAACAACCACATTATATGTACTTGAAATTATTTATTCTTGTTTTTAAAAAATGTTGATTGTCTGCTTGCTTGGTGATTACGAGTAAGTAAACTCTTATATTTGTAAACTCGTTTGTGTTTGATTACTTTTTGTTTGGTTTGGATTGTTTAATTGGTTAGTTTTGTTTGCTTGTTTGTCGATTTTTTTTATTTGGTTTCGAATATCTATTTTTTTTTTTTTTTTTTAGTATGACTTACTGGGTTTTGGTCATTTTATTATTAGATCTTGGACTAAGTATATTTATAAATGTTAAGTAGAGGCTATAAGTAACTCGTAAACATATGTAATGTCGAAGGACCACATGTGCCAATGATGGATCGACCGATGATATGTATATGTAGAAAATGATGGACTCACTCAAGACAATGTTGTAGCCAAAACTTAGGTGCAAAGATTTTTATTGGAACCTAAAGACGAGTTTGGTCGACCACATGAGGTTCTTATCGACTAGGCTGAAGACCTGGCCAAATGGTGTGGGGATTGAGTCGATGCATGTTTTCGATGCCATATCTGATGGTATGGTGTGGATGTCATATTTGAAGTCGTTGAATACTTTATGGGTCGATTTCATATCTGATGGCATAGTGTTGATGGCTTTGATTTGAAGTAGTCGAGGTTACTGATTACTCGAAAAGGCAATGCTTCAAATGATGTTGGGCTTAAGTTCTTAATTAAAATGATTCTATTTTATTTGCTCGAGATTACTATTTAATTTATTCTCTTATATTAATTAGATTTCCTATAAATCCTATATACCATTAATTAGGGTTCATACATTATAATTAGAGATTTATTATAGTTGTTGATCAATAAGATTTAATCTATAGCGTCTGTTGGAGAATTACGGGTTTTCCTAACTTTATAAATAAAAGAACAAGCACTAAACTAGGATTTCTAACGTGACGTAACCAATGAATGATTGTTGAGAAGAGTTTGTATTATTTATAGTGAGATAAAACTTTATGTATTTTAGAAAGATAAAATATTTGTGAGATAAATAATGAACAAGGATTTGTATGAATCGCATTATATTTGTAAACTACAAGGTTTTGTAACAAATACTGATTGTGCCATTTGTTATTTAAGAGTCTTTATGTAACCTCATTTTCTAATAAAAGAGAATTTTAGTTTCCTGTTGATGTAGAATCATTTCCACAATATGAACCACGTTAAATATTATATTATGTATTTTACACTTTATTTTATTTACTTGTTTCAATCAAACATGAATTTATTTTATCTTTGTACGATCGGATTTCCCAATAAATGATGTAGTGAGCATGGAACAACAAAGGAATAACTAGATATATTGTTAATCTAAGAACTAAAGAAATAGATCTCTCATTGAAACCGAAAGCCACAAAGATGAGTTATACGAAGCTTTGCCTATAAAAATTTAACATATCAAATGACTTCAGTTTTTAGAATTAAGGTTAAGTCTTATCCACTACATATTTAATTGGATATAGAGGTTTATGTCGTGGTATTGTCTAAAGCTCATAGTATCGTCATATTGAGCTTGGGACATGAAGTATCGTGTGAATTATTTGGAGATCATATGATGCTATGGATATGGAATTTCTTGAAAAAGATTTATATAAAGAATTCCTTGACGAACAAACTATATCTCAAGAAACAACTTTACATACTTTTTATAAATAATAACAAAAAAATCTAAAGGCATCCTGATTATTACAACAAAATCATACTTGACTTGAATACAAATTGTGTGAAACTAAATGAAGAATATCAAACAATCATCATTTTAAGCTCTCTGTCGAAAAAGTATGAATAATTCATGGACATCGTGCTCTGTGGTAAAGATTCTCTTACGTTTGCTAAATTCAAGAGCACCTTGAACTTCAAAGATCTTCAAAGGAAGAATTTTCTAGAAGGCTGACTCTGAATGACACAGACTTAGTGTGAGATACCAACTACGAAATAGATTTATAAGAAAAAAAATGATACTCTCGGTCTAATTCTAAGGGGTTTATGACTAGTTCAAATGTAATTTATTGGGTATGCAAACATAAACAACATATTAGTAGGATCTTCCGTAAAAATATAAATAACAACAACTATCAGAAGACCAAAGTCAGAGATTCCACAATGATGTATGATGATTGTGAGTATGTTGATGGGTTAATGACTTATTATTCTTACGAGGTACAAAAATAAATTAATATTGAATTCGAGTGCATTATTTTATTGGGACTGTTACAAGACTTGACACAGTGATTAACAACATAAGATATGTATCCAAACTTAAATGTTTTATTTCTATTGGGATATTATATGAGCAATGCTTTACCTATATGGGTGGATATGACATATTTAGGGTCTTACAAGTCTCCCTTGTTGTTATGAAATCCTATAGGACTAATGGTCGTGTTAGTTTTTAAGGGATCTCTAGTGGTAGATGGATGTCTAGTGGGGTGCAGGATTTTATCAGGTTGTGGCATCATCATTTGAGGTTAAGTGAGAATGAACTTATTGAACTAATTAAACTTGATTTGTTAGATAGTTCCACAGTTCAAAAGCTTATATTTACGAAAGTTGTGTATCGGGCAAGAACAAAAGGGTGATTTTTTTCCCAATAACCAAACAACCAATGAAGTACTTGATTATGTTTGTTCATATATTTGGGGTCTGATACGGGAACCTACCACCATATTTGGTACAATGTAAATTATTTAATTGATAAATGGTTATTCTAGGAAAGTATGAGTTATATTTTTTAAGACCAATCATGAAGAATTTATTGTCTTTGTGAGTTGAAGACTTTGGTAGAGAATTAAACCGAAAGTGTCGAGGAAGCTTCAGAATCATAATGGCTTGGAATATATGAAGACATCTTAACATATTTAGACACTAAATTGTAAATAAGACTCCTTAACATAATGGGCTTTCTAAAATAATGAACTAAACCTTACGAGAAATAGATAGGTGTATGCTTTATATAGTTAGAATGTGTCGAAGGTTATGGGGATAAGTTGTGACAACGACCACATATTAACAAGAGTCCATAAAATATTTAGGTTTCTTTGTACTCAATAGGCTTGGATAAAAAAGAAACCTAAATTAGAACATGTGAGAGTGTTCAAATGTGTTGCATACGCGCATGTAAAGCAATATAAATTTAAGTTGAGAGCAATAAAATATTTGTTCCTCGGCTATCCAGACAGATTAAAAGGGAAAGGTTGTGGTGCCTTAAACCTGGACGTCCAAAAGTTGTGAGAATAAAATATATGGTTTTTTATGAGGATGGCATACTATTGAAGAAGACAATGAAGACTCAACCGAGTACTGCTGAGAATAGATGTGAAGTTGATGGTAGATATGATATAAAGAGTGAAGTAAATAATATTTGTGCCGAAAATGATTTTGGATGTGGTTGAATATCGATTCATACATGGGAACTTCGACCACTACATAAATTCAAATATGGTTGAGGTTCTGATGTTTTAATGTGTTCGAATGATCAGATATGCAAGCAACATGATCTTGACCATTATCAATTGGCGAGGGATAAAGTACGGAGACCAAGTAAACATTTGTAGATGTATGGTTTTGTCGACGTAGTTGGTTATGTTTTGTCTATTGAAATGCAAGAAGATGTTCTTAAACCCGAGACCTGTCATAATACTAGCAGGAGTAGTGATTAGAAGAAGTGGCTTACAACCATGAATGAATAACTAAGAATTTTCAAAATTATGAACACTTGGACTATTGTGAAGCATTTGAATGGTCGGAGGATGGTTGGGAGTAAATGAATACTCAAGAGGAAGATAGTTATTCATGCTATTAAGGAACCTAAATATAAATTTATATTCGTGGGTGAGGGTTTTACTCAAAATAAAGGTGTCAATTTCAATAAGATATTTCCGTCAGTTATGCAATAAACCTCCATCATAGTTATGTTGTCAATTGTTGCTATATTTGATATTGAGTTGTATCAGATCGATGTTACCACTGCCTTCCAACATGGTAAATTGAAAGAGACGATTTATATGTGCCAACCGAAAAGGTTTGAAGAAAAGAATATATGTGATATGTATTTGTTGGAAAAAAACTCTCTATGGGCTGAAAGATTTGCCAAATTAGTGAAATAGAAGATTTAATTCTCTTATGAGATCCATCTGATACGTTCGTAGCTATTATTACAATTTTGTTTATTAGAGCAAGAAAAATGGTATGGAGAGACAAGTCGTATGATTATTGTATGTGGATGACATACTTATAATTTGAAAAGATAAAAGGTAGATTGAAACGGTGAATACTCAATTTCAAATGAGAGTTTGAGATAAATCTTACATGAGAGAGTAAAATTAATTTAGTGGTGATATTAGAAAGAACATACTAAATAGGTATTTGTTTATATTTCAACAAGAATATATACTAAAGATCTTAAAGAAGTTTTCTATGTTAAAAAACAAAACGTTTGGTACTCTATTTGGTACTCGATTTGAACTCAGTATCACTCAAGCACCAACAAAGCTACATATAAGAAATATATGTTGGAGATACCTTATTTTGCACAAAACCCGATCTTGCATACGGTGTAAATATTGTTAATATAATCAGTTAATTGTTTATCTTTTTACCAATTTGCATTCAATTGGTAATTAACATCCAATGACTTGTGTAATTTATTTTATTATTTTATTAATAATTAGCAATCAATTAATTGTTTCATTTATTTTGTTTTACCATAATTAATAACCAATAAATTGTATCATTTTTCTCATTTAAAAGTATATTCAATCCATAATTAAAAATCAATTGATTTTATTTATCTTATTTTACCACATTTACGAAATAATAATTTAGAATAATATATCTTTGAATAGATTAAAAAATAAAATTAATTATTTTATGAAAACGATACTTAATATAATATTATATATATATGAAAGCTAATATTGTAGTAGAATCAAAACTGATTCGTAAAATATTTGATTCTTAAATTGTAAATGAACTAATAAAATATAAGTATAATCCAACAAATAAATCAGAAGATAAAAACTAAGCCACATAAACCATCGTAACCATATATCACGTTTGACTCAAAAATTCGTAACATTTAGAGTACTTATTTTTAGTAGAATGATGATGAACTAATTTAGCTACATTACGTATGAAAGACAACGAATGTGACGTTTTGGACCATGCAAAATAAGCGATAATATTCTTTACAATCAATTTTTTTATTATAAGAAAACAATTATCATTTTTAAACCCATATTTCTCTCAAAAGAAGAAACGATTTTGTTTATTTAATTATAGAAACCAATTGTTTTCCACAGATAAAACTAGTTTGATAAGATAAAAGACCCAAATTAGACACAATAAGGTTTTATAAAGAGAATATGTAAAACTATGATAAAAAAGATAAAAGGGAAAAATATATTTTTGAATAAGTGTATTTTTGTATAAAAACTGATTCCATTGTATTCAATGTGCTCTATTAGTATTTACGTATTATATGCTTATCATATATAATAAATTTATTAATATTGTGAAATACCTCTTCACACAATGGTGTCCGTCGAAATGTTTTCTTCCCCCCACAGACCTGAAAGAAAGACTAGCACTTATCTAAAGACTTATAAATAAATTTGTTAAGAGTCGCCAACCGACTAGTTAAAACTTGTAGTTATTTGATAATTTTACGGGGAACCATCATTGTAAGGTTTTCCAGTTGGGTTAAGTTTGCCTCCATTTTTCTTTTGCTCACCATGTAACCCAAAACATTTTCGAATATGATACGAAATGTGCACTTCTCTGAATTCAACTTGAGATTAACCTTCTTGAAATTTTTGGCCAAACCTATTATGTACTCCTCGTATTCCTTTTGGGTGATCAACATACCGTCAATCTAAGCCTACAAGTTTATACTGATTTTTTCTGTAAATATCTTATTTACCAGAGGATGATAGTTTTACTTTACGTTTTTCGAGCCGAATGGAATGAATTTTAAGTAATAAATCATTTTTCGACCACAAAGGTAGTATGTTCTTGATCATCATCGTGTGACTAGATTTGGTTGTAACAAGCATATACCAACTCATCAATGCATGGTAAATTGAATAGATATTTTGGGCAACCTTATTTAGATCGATGAACTTGACACACATTCTCCAAGTATATATTTTATTGACCAATATTGATGTGGACGATAACAATTAGTTTATCTACTTTTTTTACTATTACTTTCGTTATTTCAAAGGAATAAGATCATTGTTTTTGCTTGATTAACAAAAAGTTTGGATTAATTTATAATTTATGGCAGATTACTTTGGTCGGGAATCTTATTACATCCTGAGAACTTCAAACAAAAAGATCAAGGTTATTTTAACTTGTTGGGATGTGTTTGCTGAATTGTAAGGTTATGTCGCATTTAATTTGTACATTATATGTTTCTTCCACATGTTCTACGATATGAGGGGGGTGCTATAGGATCGTCCATATCATTTAGGAAAATCGGATCTCTCTTTGATTATTTTGTTATCTGGTTTTTCTTTTTGCAACATAAACTCGTTGCATATCACTCACCTCCAACCTTTTGGTTTATGCGGATAAATCCAATATTCTCATTAATTGGATACTTTAAACACTAATGTACCATGGAAATTACTAGATACATTTGATCCAACCACGAGCTTCCCATGATCTCGTTATAAATAGATTATTTTCCACGATCACGAAGATGCATCATACTTTCTTAATAAACTTCAGTCTCACTAAGAAGACATCCATAGTCAATTTCCTAACAAGTTATTCATCATTTTCTATAAATTTTATCGTGCATGTTGTATGCATTTTCGTACAAAATGTTTGTTGAGCTCTTTATATCAATCATTACATGTGTAACCTTAACACCGACCAAATCCACATTGGTTGACATTATCCTCATGTGAGGTCCTGTTATGCCTCAAAGATCATTATATGAAATCTCTAAGATGCGGTAGGATGGTCGATATAGGTGAAATAAAGTTGGACCATAGAATTATACCCCTAAATCATCGATATATATTTTCCTTAATGAATTTGTGATTCGTGAAAATGGGTATTCTCCAATGATGACACCAAAGAGTTGTTTGTCGCAGTGGTAATCTAGATATTCTTCATACAAGAAATATAAGATCGAATTATTAGTAAATTCCCTTATTATGTCTACATCTACATACCATTCAGGTATGTCCTCGTCTTCCACTTCATGTATTGATTCATCATTGTGGATTTTGGATTCAGGTGCGTCTCATCATATGTCACCTCACATGTCGAATTTATTTCGTTGTCTCATGTTTCACCCATATTTGTGTTGTCTGCTAGTGTCCTACCAATGTTAGTATATGTTACTGGCTCTATATGTACCCCTCATATATCGTTATCCGATGTTTACTATATTCCCACCCTTGCTTTGAATCTTATTTCGGTTAGCCAATTGTGTAAATCTGGTTATTGTGTCTTGTTTTATGATTCTGTTAGTGCTATACAAAATTATCAGAGTGATAAAGTGATTAGGATAGATCGTAAAATAGAGGAACTCTATGTTTTAGAGAAACTCGAAGTAACAGATGTGGATGTCTATGGTGTTGATAATGAAAAACATACTTGACTGATATTGCTGCCTCTGGTATTGATTTGTCTTCGTTTTGTTTAAATATTTCATTGTTTGAGTTTCATCTTTAGCATTCTCGTATGGGACATGTATCTGCACCGCGTTTAAAAATTTTAGTCTGTACATGTGCATTAGGTCAGTTAAACACTTGTAGTATCTAAGATTGTAGTGGTTGTAAACTTGCAAAAATTTCGGCGTTACAGTTTAATGAAAGTGTCACTTCTTCTATTGCTTCGTTTGGTATTATTCATTCTGATGTCTGGGGTCCATCTCATGTTTTCACAAAGGATGGTTCGTCCTACTATATTTTCTTTATCGGTGATTATACTCGATATACTTAAGTTTACCTTATGAAACGAAGATCAGATTTCATTGGAATTTATAGAGAATTTAAAACACTTGTTAAGACTCAATATTCTGATGTAATAAAATGCTTCAGGTGTGACTTATGGGGTGAATATAAATGCAACGATTTTACTCAGTTACTTGCATCTGATGGTACCATACATCATTTTTCTTGCTCTGACATCCCTCATTAGAATGATGTTGCAGAAAGAAAACATATTCGTTTTGTTAAGATTGCTCGTTCTTTGCTTTTATCTGCTCAGGTTCCTACTATTTTTTGAAGAGAAGCAATTCATATTTCTTTATATGTGATTAATCGAATTCCAATTGCCCATAATGTAGGGATGCCTCCCTTTCATAAGTTATACAGAAAACTTCAGATTATTCTTCCTTACGAGTGTTTGGATGTACATGTTTTGTTCTTCGTCCTTATGTAGAATGCAACAAATTAGGCCATAAATCCGTAATATGTGTTTTCTTGGATTATGGTGTTAGACAGAGAGGTGATCATTGTGTTGACCCCATTAGTCAGAAACTTTATGTCTCTCGACATGTTGTATTTCTTGAGCATATCCCGTTTTATCCGATTCCAACGAAATCTAATAATATAACTGATGCGTTCGAATAATTCAGTCACTGCTTATTGTGTTATCCGGACAAGGGAAATTTGGACATAAACGTGCCAATGATCTATCCGGACAGGACAAAAGTAAAGAAACACTTAAACACCTTTTGACTAAGCTATGTGCTAATCAACTTAATATGTTAATAGGTCCTTAAACTCGACCCGACTCCATAACTTGACCCGAAAGCCCATAGGTCCTTAATTAAGGGTATAAATACCCCAACTACTTTCATTAATGAGGGAAATGAACATTTAATACAACCAGGATGATAAGGAAGAATAAAAGACAAGAAGAAAAGTGTGAAGAAGAAACATGACTAGAGAAAATAGCAAAGAAAAAGTATGATAGGAGGAAAATGCAGAGAGAAAACTGTGTAAGGACTGAATTGCATAAGTTATCTAAAGAAATAGCCAGAATAGGAGAAAAATAAAATATAGGGACTAAAGATGTAATTAACAGGAGTTAAAGCGTGTGGGGTCCGCAATTGTACTATAAAAGGACCACACACGCTTCACAAATCCCGAGATGAATAATATGATACTTTCTCTTTCTACTTAACCTAATAACTCTCGCTTTCTCTCTCTAAAATTGACACTAAGAGATTTTTGTATCACCAAATTGTCACTAAGTAATCCTCGTATCACATAATCACCCCTGGACTTTCTTGAAACTCTTCAGTGGCACTGTCTGTGGGAAGCGAGGATCGCTCTGACGGTAATCGCTTCCTGGAAATAATTCATGTTCCGAGGAGAACTATGGAAGAGCAAGGGGACGATTTGGTTAACAATTGCGAGGAGAACCTGATATGCGATGACTATCGGAACGATATGGAATACGAGGGACCAGGGGGCCAACGGGTCGAAAACGCTTTCGACGACTCAGATCTGCTGGCTCGAAGGAATGAATTGCTGCTAGAGATCGAAAGATTGAAAGCAGAAAAGGAAACCGTACAGGAAAATCTTCGATCCGAGATAAGAAGAGAGGCAGTTATTGAAAAGGAGGAGCACGAAACTGAATTTCGTCCCAAAAATAGGGACGACAGATATCGGGGACGCGAGCGGCGATCGCCAAGGAGAAGAGGCGACGTTCGAATTTGGCTGACTCAAGTGATTACTCTCAATACATCTCCTTAGAGTCGTCCCCTCGGAAATACCACAGAAAGGAAAAACGTGATCGCAGGCACACCGATTTCCGAAGAGGAAGAAGCTCGGAGAGGAAATCCTCAAGGGAAAAGAGTCACCATGCCCGAGGTGGTGGTCGGTCTCATGAACAGGCAAAGTATCCTGATAAGAAAGAGGACATGGGCCCGCGGAATTCGGAGTGGCAGCAACAATACACTCTACCTTCCGAGGAGGGGTTGTACTTTTCGAATAACGACAATTTACGATCCAACATTTATCATACGGGTCACAATTGGAGAGCCTCTCCTCTGTCCTCAGAGATTTTAGTGGGGAACCTTCCAAAGCACTTTGATATTTCAAAGTTAGAAAAATTCGATGGGACGCAGGACCCGGATAATCACATCGAACAATTCAAAAAATTTATGATCAATTTCGACGATGATGATAAGTTACTGTGTAGAGCTTTTTCTCAGACTTTCAAGGGGGTAGCTTCTAAATGGTACAATAGACTCCCGCAGGGCTCCATAAAGAATTTTGATATGATTTGGAACATCTTCAGACAACACTTCGTGGGGAGCAAGAAGTTAAGAGCTAACGGAGACATGATCATCTATTGTCAACAGAAATTTGGAGAGAGCCTCAATGATTACACTAATCGTTTTGTCAAAACGAAAACAGACATGGAATATTGTAAAGATTCGGTGGAACTTGCAGCTTTTAGGATGGGCCTACTCCCCGGATTGTTGAAGGATACGGTGGCAGAGAGCCAAGCAATGACCTTCGGAGCGTTACTAGATCAGGTTGAGAAGAGGATCTTGGTGGAAGAGACTCAGGCGTCGGAAAAGGGATCTAGGGACCAGTTGGATAAGAATCAATTTCAAAGATCTGAGTCGAGTAACCAAGGCCTCCGTTCTAATGTTCAAGCCAAGAATACGGGTCAATATCCGCCGAGGCAGAAATCAAACCCACAATACTATGGCAACCAGCACAATTACAACCAAGGAACGAGACCCATGTCGAATAAGTGGGTCCGACCCGACTATTTTGCGGAGTTAACAGAAAGTGTTGCTACAATATTTGACAAAGCGAAATCTACGGTACCGTTCAGGAAGCCTTTTCTCATACAAACTCTGAGGGAAAACAGAAGCGTTAATAAGTACTGCAAGTATCATGAGGATATTGGACAGGATACCAAGGATTGCATAGCTTTGAAGAAAGAAGTGCAAGCCTTGGTCGAGAATGGAATGTTGTTAGAGTTTGTCAAAAAGCATTCCCAGAAAAATGTCCTGGTAAAAGCTGTCACGAAGAACACTGACACAGCCATGGTGATTTCCGAAGGGATTTACAACTTTGACATTGAACAGGAATATCTAGACCCCAACGAGGGGCGGAACAACGTCAATATGGTGTAAGAGATTATTCCAAAGGGGAGGGTGGATAGCCTATGCGCTTTCTTCGACTCCTTGGCAATTTTCGGAGGAGACACTATTGCGGGAAATTCTAACAGCTCGCGCAAGAGGCACATGGTCAACCTAACTACCCAGATCGAAGCATGGGGTATCAACACAAATGCACCGGTTGCCTTCTCCCATCATTTGTTTTGATGATGATGACATGCGCAATGTCACAGGCCCCCACGAAGATGCGGTGGTGATCACTGCGGGCATCGCTGGGGATCAAATTCAGAAAATACTTATTGATATAGGGAGTTCAGCAAATATATTGTTTATGAGCACTTACCGGAGAATTTCTAACCCACCAGTTATCCGAAGATCCGACAGGACTATAGTGGGCTTTATTGGTGCTACAACAATGGTGGTAGGAGAATTTCAGTGTGTGGTCGAATTGGGCCGAGGGCCATTCAAGAAGGAGGTGGAAGTACTGTTCATTGTCGCTGACGCGCCGGCGTCGTATAACACCACCCTAGGCCGCTCTTGGTTATCCCGGATGCATGGCGTAATCTCCACAGTACATCAATGCTTAAAGTATGTGGTTGGGAATAATGTTGGGGTAATCCGAAGTAGTCAGAAAATGGCTCGTGAATGCTACAAGATAGCCTTGTCTTCGAAAGGAGGTCGGGGAGAATCGTTCGATCAAGCATAGCAATTAAAGGGGCCTCCCTCTGAAATCATCCCATGTGATGATTCGAGGTAGACCCTCGAATTTTTAGTCCCAGAAGGACTCTGCGACTCACGAATTTGCGGGTGGCAAATCTCTGAGGATTGGGGTCAACCTTTCTTTGGAGTTTAAACAGAGGTTAATTTCTATTTTATCTGATAGACTTGATATGTTTACGTAGTGTGCATAGGATATCACTGGAGTACCGTCGGAAATCATGTGTCATAAGCTTGCAATATGACTAGATGTTCGACCTATTGTTCAGAAAAGGAGACCAGTCTCTCCGGAAAAGGCTACAACAATCCTTCTGGAGGTCGAACGACTTTTGAGCATAGGCCATATTCGCGAGTCGCATTATCCTGCGTGGGCATCAAATCCAGTGTTGGTGCGTAAGAAGAATGGTAAGTGGAGGATGTGCGTTGATTTTATGGATTTAAACAGAGCCTGTCCCAAAGATCCATTCTCAGTCCATCGCATCGACCAGTTAGTAGATTCGACCTCGGGTAACCGACTATTGTCGTTCATGGACGCCTATTCAGGATATAACCAAATCCGCTTGGACGCCAACGATGAAGAAAACACTTCTTTTATTACCGGGAGAGGGTTATACTTCTATAAGGTTATGCCGTTCGGTTTAAAAAATGCAGGGGCTACTTATCAGCGCCTAGTCAATAAAACCTTTGAGGGGCAGATTGGGCGGAACATGGAGGCTTATATCAATGATATGTTAGTCAAAAGTACGCGAGACGAAGACCATTTCGCTGACCTAGAGGAGACGTTCCATAATTTACGCAAAGTCAACTTGAAACTCAACCCGGAGAAGTGCATTTTCGGGGTGAGGTCGGGCAAGTTTCTTGGTTACATGATCAGCGAAAAAGGCATAGAGGCTGATCCAAGACAGATAAAAGCTCTGATTTCTATGACCCCCCCCCCCCCCCAGAATGTGAAAGAATTTCAAGTTTTGACAGGCAGATTGGCCGCTCTGAACAGATTTATCTCAAGGTCTTCGGATAAGTGTGCACCTTTCTTCAAAGTGATGCGAAACGCGAAGCAGTTTTGTTGGACCGAGGAATGTTCGACTGCTTTTCATCAAATCCAAAAGTATCTGAAGTCCCCTAAGGTTTTGTCTAAACCATTGGTAGGAGAAACGTTAATGTCTACTTAGCAGTATCGGGGTGTGCGGTCAGTGTCGTTTTACTCCGCAAAGATGAGTCTCTCCTGAAGCCTATCTATTATATCAGTAAGAGTTTGTTGGATGCGGAGAAGAGATATCTCAGGTTAGAGAAGGTAGCTGTGGCATTGGTAACGGCGGCTCGAAAGATGAGACCTTACTTCCAGGCCCACGCAATAATCGTTCGGATGGCTTTTCCCCTGAAGGGTTTGTTATAGAGGCCTGATATCTCTGGTCGGATGACCAAATGGTCAGTGGAGCTAGGGGATTTCGACATCACATTTGAACCTTGAACAGCGATTAAAGCCCAAGTTTTAGCTGACTTCTTGGTCGAATTCCATTCGGATAGAGAGGAAAGTGAAGTCCATGACCATGTTGATAAAACAACATGATTGGTAAAAACAGATGGGGGGTCGAACATCTCGGGAAGTGGGGCCGGTGTTCAATTGATCTCCCCAAAAGGGATAGCTATGTTCCAGGCCATTCGTTTCGGTTTTAAGGCTACCAATAATGAAGCTGAGTATGAAGCTGCACTAGCAGGCTTGCGTTTGACTCAGATATGTGGGGCTCAAAAGATTAAACTGGTCAGCGATTCACAATTGGTGATAAACCAAGCTTTGGGAGAGTCCGAAGCCAGGAAGGATAAACTGAAGATATTGAAAGGTTTAGCATCTGAGTTTGAGGAAGTCAAGTATGAGCATGTTCGAAGAGAATTAAATGTTGGACCAGATTCTCTCGCCTCCGCTTCACGAACGGAGGGTTACCCTTGGGTTTTGGTTCAGGAGAGCCCCTCGATCTTGGTTGATGAGGAGCATACAATAAGTATCCCGGAGGAAAGTAATGTGATTACGGATGATTGGAGGTCGACCATTATCGATTTTCTGGTCCATGATACTTTACCGGCCGAAAAGCACGAGGCTAGGAAAATCAGGTTCAAGTCTCATGGTTATATTTCGCTGGGAGGAGTGCTGTATAAGAAATCTCTGAGTCGCCCGTTATTGAGGTGTTTGAATAATCCTGAGTCACAAATCGTCCTGTCTAAACTACATGATGAGGAAGGTTCGGCCCATTGTGGGTATAAGGCATTAATTCGACGAGTGTTCCTGGCTGGCTACTATTGGCCTACTGTTGCTGCCGATGCAAAAGAATTAGTAAGAAGATGTGATACATGCCAGCGCTATGCGAATGTAATCCACAAACCTTGGGTGTTACTGGAAAGTATTTCAGAGACCGTCCCATTTGACAGATGACGTATTGATCTAGTTGGGCCCCTACCAATGGCGTCTGGGGGCAGACAGACTATAATCGTATCAGTCGATTATTTTTCTAAGTGGGTAGAGGCTGAGCCGCTAGCAGGAACAAGCGCCAAAGATGTGATCAATTTTGTCGTGTCTAACATTTATTGTCGTTTTGGTGTACCATTGTAGATCACAACGGACAACGAACCTCAGTTTGATAACAAGGAGTTCCAAAGTTTCTGTGTATCGAGGGGTATACGATAATGTTTTTCTGCACCATTTCACCCTCAGGCTAATGGGCAAGTGGAGGTGACTAATCGCACGATTCTCGATGGTTTGAAGAAGAACTTGGAAGGGAAAGCGGGAAAATGGCCCGACTATTTGCAGGAAGTGTTGTGGGCATACCAGACGACTTCGCGAACGGCCACTGTTGTGTCTCTATTTGCCTTAGTTTATGGAATGGATGTCGTTGTCCCTCCAGATATTCTTTTTCCCTCACATCGTGTAGCAACATATACCTCCGACACGAATGACCAGAGTAGAGCACTGGCTTTAGACTTGGTTGAAGAAAAGAGACAGGAAGCACAGTTGACATCCCTCCATTATCAAACTCTCATGAGGAGTCGATACGCGTCTAAGGTAAAGCACAGATATTTTAAGGTGGGGGACAAAGTCCTACGTAAAGTTTTCTTGCATACCAAAGACAAGAGTTTGGGAAAGTTGGGACCGAATTGGGAAGGTCCCTATGAGGTCACAGAGAAGATAAAACCAGGAACATACCGATTAAAAGACAAGGAAGGGCGATATCTCCGTCTCCCTTGGAACATTGAGCACTTAAAATTGTATCTTGATTGACGAGCTAGCTAGCAAGTAGTGTTTGTATTTTTTCTTCTTTTTTATATCCCATATAACGAAATTTAGCGAGGGCACACTCTTTCCTACCCTGTTAGGCACATGAAGGTTTGAATGAGGTGTTTCGATGAGCTGCTTCAATACAAAGAATTCTTTGCCTTAACTATTTTTGGGTCACAGTAACATGTGCCTCGAATTTGTGTCTCTTCGAACTATTTTTGGGTCACAGTAACATGTGCCTCGAATTCGTGTCTCTTCGAACTATTTTTGGGTCACAGTAACATGTGCCTCGAATTCTTGCCTCTTGGAAATGTTATTTAGGTCACACTAATGTGTGCCTCAAATTTTATTTGACTTTATTATTATTTGGGTCACATTAAGGTGTGCCTCAAATTTTATCTGACTTTATTATCATTTGGGTCACACTAATGTGTGCCTCGAATTTTATTTGACTTTATTATTATTTGGGTCACATTAAGGTGTGCCTCGAATTTTATCTGACTTTATTATTATTTGGGTCGCATTAATGTGTGTTTCGAATCTTATTCGCCTATATCAATACTAGGGTCATATCAATATAACTCAAGTTATTGTCTCTTCAGATGATCATTTGGATCACAATAATGTGTTCCTCGAATTCCATCTTTCTGACCCATTATTAGGCTGAGTATCTACGTTTGGTTCGAAGGATTTGCCTCTTCGGATCACTGACAAGAACATAACATTTGGGGCCTTGGACTGAACTTATATATAAAAATAAAATTTGGTTACTTGCCTTACAAAGTCAAAACATGCCTTATAAAATTAGCGCATTACAACATGCCTTAGTCACATTACAAAAGAAGCCCTATAGGGCCATACACAAAACATTAACACCTTATACATCTTCCCTCAGTCTGAATTTTTCGAGGAGACACTCCCCTCAGCCTCTGAGTCTTCACTATCACTTACTACTATATGGGGAGGACGAAGCTCCGAGGGGACAAGTTTCCAAAAACTCCCCAAGTTATATTCGGGATGCTCAGCATGGATTTGGGTAAGTAAACCAGCTCGAGTAGTGGCATCCCGGGCCTTTAGCTTACTTGTGCACGTAGCTGCATAAGCATCCACATATTTATCTTTCTCTTCCTCGACCTGTCTAGGAAAGTTCTCAACCCGTTTAAGTAACTGATCTCGATCCTCTTTCACCTTTTTAAAGCTCTCGCTACACTCTGCGAATCCATCGCAGGCCAAACGATGCCCTTTCTTGTACTCGGCTATCAATAACTCTTGAGCATCAGTCTTTTTCTTATACAAATCCCTCTCTTCTTGACAGTACCTCTCCAACATTATCACATAGTTTTCGGAGGCAGATAAGCGCTCATACAAGGCATCGGCTTGGCCCTCGATCACTGCGTGTTGCTTCTTGGCCTCTTCAAGCTGAGAGGCAGCTAACAACGATTTAAACTTATAATGATTTTTGCGCTTCTCAAGGTGCCGCATTTTTTTCCCCTATTAACTAAGGTATGCAGCAATTTTCAAAGAGACAGTGAGAACTCATCGTCTAAAGGAACTTCGAAGGAGCTCGATGGAGACCCTAATGCTGCAGAATCAAACTCAGAAAACCCACCACCAAGAGTGTCTGGATCGATGTGCTGAGGAGGGTTGCTCCGAGGGATGGAGAGAGGTGCTAACCTTGGACTATTTTCGAAGGGGACCGAGTGAGAAGCTTCAGTAAGAGGCAAATGCGGGGATTGATGAGAACTTTCCTCGGGTGAGTGGCCACCTCTGTCCTCAGGCTCACTTGAAATTTGTTGGGTCTCTTTGCCTAGAGCGGCCTCCTGATTTTCATCAGGCGTTTCACCATCCTCGGATAATTTTTGGATGGGTTTGAGGACAGCTTTACCTTTCCTATCTTTCGCCTTGGCCTCCTTTTTCGATGGAAGGATGGGAGCAGGGGAGGAGGAATGGAGTTCGACGACCCAACATTGTTTGGGGGAGGAGGAATGGAATTCGATGACCCAAGATTGTTTGGGGGAGGAGACCCTTGGGTGTTGATCGTTCCTTCAGGGTTGAGCTGTTGATTCATGGAAGCATCTTCTTCTGGAGGATCCCCAAGATGACTCTGCGAACGAGAGCGCTTGGTAAGATATACCACTATATATTTTTGACTCACACGCTCCATCACTTCTCGCTCCGAGGGAGGATCCATCAATCCTCTCATGCTAATTCGGTCGAGGGGATTGAGCCTCCACAACCGACTCCTGGCGAGGTTGTTATTCGTGAAGCAGAGGCGAAATCGATTATCCCAGTGTTCTTTTGCCCACAAGTGAAGTTTAGTGAACACATTCGTGGCACCCTCAACGTAGTCAGAATAGGGCTTTGATATCCCAGTCATAACTGCAACAAATAGCCATTATCAAGTCCAGTCACAAACAAAAATTCGATGAACAATAAGCAATTTCGAATGATAGGCACTTACATTTATTGGTCCACATCAGAGATAGCTTGTGAGGGTTTGAATGAGTGGCCTCTGACCCGGTCTCCCAGCAACCGGAGAAAAACACGAACTGCTGCCTCCATTTTTTATCAGCTTCTAATAGATCTCTCAGGACTTTTGTCCTCGATTGAAAGTCAATGAGTAAAAGGGAAAGAAAGGGTTCCTGGCTAAACCAGCAAGGCCAATGAGTTGCTCTAACGAAAATTCATGACCTGAGAGCCTCGAGGCCATGATGCAGGCCATCAGAGTAAACAGCATGTTGGGGCCAACCTGTGAAGGACAAAGGTCTATCTTCACCAAATATTCGATGAAGAAGGGGTCTAAGGGATACCTTAGCCCCCAATTCATTATCTCCCTCGTTGTCCCTCACTGACATAGGCGTCTCTCCTTCCGAGGGAAATCAGATGGTAATATAGGAGGGGATGCACCATCGAGTCCTCAACATCGCCTCTTCGTCTTTCAAAAAATACTTGTATCAGATGTTGGAAAGCGCCACCATATGTTTATTTTCGATGCCCCGAATATTGCGACCAGCAATACTGTCTAGTTCGAAGGGCAACACGATGTCCCCTTTGGATTTTGGAGCAATCCGACGGGCTTGCTCCTCGGATATTGTTTGGGACGAGGAGGTTGCATTATTCAAGGAACCTAAAGAAGGTATTGCAGGCACTTTTGGTTCGAGGGGCGTTGTGGTAGGTTTTTTCCCTTTGGTATTTAGACTCTCACTTCGCCTATTTTGCATATCCTCTTCGGTGATGAGCGTTTTCGAAGGCGAAAATCGAGTCCCATGGATGGTCATGGATGAAGTAGAAGGCAGACTCGACTCATCTAATTCCTTTATTCGGGGAGGACTTTTAGAGGTCCAATGAGGGCTTGTTGATATTCGTGGAGGACTAATAGATGTCTGAGGAGGCCTGGTAGACGTTCGAAGAGGGCTAGCGGATGTCTGGGGAAGATTTTCGAGGGCTGTTGGGGAAGTAGGCTCTCAGATGACCAGGGGCGTCTCTTTGGCACGTTTTCGCTCATGCGAGCCTTTCATGTCCTTGTGAGATTTCTTTCTCTTCCCAGACGAGTGTTTGTGCTGCCTTTCTTTACCCATGTCTCCGAGGGGGTTAGATTCACTATGAAGGCTTTGTCGAGCAACTTCGAGGGGGATAATCGCAGTCAAATCTGTTGAAGGAGGCCAGGTACCAAAGAAAGTAGTAATCGATGGTAGGGGTTGAGGCCTCACGTTTCCTCCAGCAGCAACTCTCTCCTCGAACCTCTTGCTGATCAATAACCAATCAGGAATTCGACGGGGTTTGCTCGCCAGCTTTGTCTCTCTAGAAGTGTTTGAACAAAAGTTGCATTAATGAGGAGAGAAGCTCAGTATTTCTAAGTGAAGTTGGGCTTTCGTGACAGACCAGGCCCGAGGACTTTTTCTGCTGTTTGCCTAGGGGCATTATGGTCCATATAGGCGTGAATTATCCTGACACAAGCTACAGAGGAAGATGTAGAGTTTTCATAGTCAGAAAATGTCAGGGGAATATGGAACGTTTTGAAAAAAGATATGGTGACAGATATGGTTGCTTAATGACATCATGATAAAGTATAATCCTAGCACCCCTTCTAGCCTTGATTTGAATTCATTCGAGGCACTGATACAGTCAAAGTCGAGGGGCTTATATGGCTAAAATGGTGCAAGGATTGGGGGGCTACTCAGTTATCAGGAGAAGTTCGAAGAAAAGAGATCTTCGAAGAGCGATTTATGGCGTCAACAGTTCGAGGCAAGAAAAGATGGTGCTCGAGGAGCGATTTTCGAGGAGCGATTCATGGCTTCGATTCGAGGCAAAGGGTGGAGATTCGAAGAAAGAAGATGTTCAAGGAAGATGTTTTGATTTTTGAGATTTGAGGATAATGGTTTTTTCCTTTCAAAGGTAATTATTTGAAAGTGTGTGAAGCCAGCAATCAGAGAATTATTCAGTCCCAGTAAAAAAACTTTTACTAGGACTGGGGGGCTACTGATAAGGAAGAATAAAAGATAAGGACAAAAGTGTGAAGAAGATACATGACTCGAGAAGCAAAGAAAAAGTATGATAGGAGGAAAATGCAGAGAGAAAACTGTGTAATGACTGAATTGTATAAGCTATCTAAAGAAATAGCCAGAATAGGAGAAAAATAAAATATAAGGACTAAAGATGTAATTAACAGGAGTTAAAGCGTGTGGGGTCCGCAATTGTACTATAAAAGGACCACACACGCTTCACAAATCCCGAGATGAATAATATGATACTTTCTCTCTCTACTTAACCTAATAACTCTCGCTTTCTCTCTCTAAAATTGACACTAAGAGATTTCTGTATCACCGAATTGTCACTAAGTAATCCTCGTATCACATAATCACCCCTGGACTTTCTTGAAACTCTTCAAATAGGCCCTTAAACTCGACCCGACTCCATAACTTGACCCGAAAGCCCATAGGTCCTTAATTAAGGGTATAAATACCCAACTACTTTCATTAATGAGGGTAATGAACATTTAATACAACCAGGATTCTCAAATCTCTCACTACTTTATACCAAACATTTAATATCTAAAACACCTTACAAAACAATTGGCAAAATTACCCTAAGCCTAAAATAAACCATACCAAATTGGCGACCATAGTGGGAGGAGACGGTTCTGAATCTTGCATTCAAAACCAGTAGAAAAGACCTGTTTGGATATATCCGAACGAGCAAGTAATTTCACCTCCTATGGTGGAGGTAGTTGGGGAAAACGATGAGTACACCACCGAGGAACGAGAAACGTTGAGAGCAGAGATAGAAGCGTTGAGGGTCATTAAAAAGCAGAATTAGGCTCAAAATAGAAGTTAAAGGCGTCAACCGTTCATCATACTGACAATCTTAGGGAGAACGATCCATCAACAAAGACTCATTTAAGTACAAAAAAGACCCATGTCAGTTCTAAGAAGTCTCACTGGTCTAAGCCGGTAAAAATTTCAGATTTTGACTCCTCCAGTAGCTCTTTGAACGAGGCTGAGCTTGAAGAGTTTTTGTCATCAAGCAGTGATGAAGGGAGGTCCAGGAAGAAACAAAAACTAGTTAAAAAATATTTAAGAAATAGAGATAGGCATGGGAGACTTAAAAGACATTTGGGTAAAGGGTCATCTCACAGCCACGGTCACAGGCACGTGGATCAGTTGTTGATCGATCCTTTTGCTTTCCATGATGAACCAGGTATTTTTGCAACAACTAATGAAGACACAATCTTCAGTCATAGTAGGAATTGGAGACAATCACCATTGTCTGCCAAGATACTGTCCGGAAACCTGCCCAAGAGGTTTAACGGTACTAAAATGGAGAAGTATGATGTGAGTAAAGATCCGGACAATCATCTGGAGCAATTTAAGAACTTCATGATTAATTTCGATGATGATGACAAACTTCTGTGTAGAGCCTTCTCCCAATCGTTTACGGGGAGTGCTCTTAAATTGTACAATAGTTTACCCGAGGGATGTATCGGAAATTTTGATACATTATGGGTTGCCTTCCGAAGACAGTTTGTGGGGAGTAAAGAGGTGAAGGGCAATGGAGATACTATCATCCATTGCACCCAAGATCCAAATTAATCCTTGAAGGACTACATAATTTGGTTCGTAAACATTAAGAACGAGTTAACAGATTGCTTCGAACAAATGGCAATTGCTTCTCTGAGACAAGGGTTGAACCCTGGGAATCTGGCCGATTCAGTTACAAGAAAAAAAGTCATGAATTGGGGTGGTTTGTTAAACCAGGTGGGGAAGCAGATCAATGTGGATGAAAAATAAGAAAACCATGGTGCACCGCTAGGTGAGGTCTGCCCCAGCATCTCAAAACCAAAATCAGTCCGGATACAAAGCTAAGGAGGCTGGACAAGGGCCCAATAGGGCTAAACAGACTCAATATAACCTGAATCCAGTTCAAAGCCAGCAGTCAAGGAATAAAAGAGGTCATTGGGTTCAACCAGAGTGGTTTGTAGAATTAAAAGAGAATGTGGCCACCATTTATGACAAGACTAAGGATGAGGTCCGTTTTCGGAAACCAGCAGCACTACAATTTCCTATAGAGAGAGTCGTAACACTTGTTTTTGCCAGTATCACCATGATATTGGCCATAACACACAAGACTGCATCGCTCTAAATGAGGAGGTATAGAATCTTATTGAAAGAGGCAAGCTGGGAGCTTATGTCAAGAGGAGAAGTGGAAACAGGCGTGGCAATGCTCCTCGAGTTAGCCCTACAAACAATGCTGGAACATCTGTTCCGGAAGGGGCAATGGCGATCCTTGAAAGGTTTGATGTTGATTCAGAGTACTTGGATCCCGATCCAACTCGGAATAAAATAAGGGTCATCACAGAACATATCAAGAATTTGTCCGAACTTATAAGTTTCTTTGAGTCACTTACTATATTCGGAGGGGATACCATGACAGCTCCAACTCCTTCATCAATGAAAATGCATGTTCACTCTCTGGCTACTCAGTTGGAAGGAGACATGTCTTCTTATCAGTCCCAAACCCCTTATACATTCATAGTTTGATGAAGATGATTTGAGAAATATTGCTGGGCCTTACGAGGATGTTGTGGTAATAGGAGCATCTATTGGGGGCAATGATATTAGACGAATTCTGTTAGACACGGGCAGTTCGGTAAACATCCTCTTCTTAAGTTCTTACAAGCAGATGAAGAATCCATCCGTTATTCAACGATCAAACAAAACCATTGTGGGTTTTACAGGGATTTTTACGGATGTAATCGGAGAATTCGAGGAGGAAGTGCTGCTGGGCAAGGGGCCTTTTAAAAAGCTGGTCAGAGTGTTATTCGTTGTGCTAGACTACCTCACATGTTACAATGCCATCTTTGAAAGGTCCTGGCTTTCCAGAATGCATGTTGTTGCCTCCACAATCCACCAGTGTTTGAAGTATGCGGTTCAAGGGCGAGTAGATGTTGCCCGAAGTAGTCAAAAGATAACAAATGAGTGCTATGCAACTGCACTTTCTTCTAAAACTCTGGGAGTCGTCCGGGCTAATGAAGATTAGCAGTTATTGGGGTCTTCTGCAGAAGAAAGTGAAATTGATGACCCTAGAGAGGCCCATGGGGTTTTAATACCGATTAAAGAAGTTGAAACCCACTCTTTGGTAGAAGGTAAGAGTGTTTAGATTGACTCCAAGATTGTGGCATAGTTAAAAAGAAATTACTGTCCTTTTTTACAGGTAACCAACACGTCTTTGCTTGGTGTAATGCTGATGTGACCGGAGTTCCTGCAAGTGTTATATCACACAAGCTGTCCATCCGAAGTGACGTTGCACCTGGTGTATAGAAAATGAGAGCTTTTTAAAGGAGAATGCTGATGTAATAGTCCAAGAAGTCGATCGACTTACCAAGATGAGGCATATAAAGGAGTCCCAGTATCCTTTATAGACTGCCAATCTAGTGTTAGTCAAGAAAAATAATGGGAAATGGCGTATGTGTATTGATTTTACTGACCTCAATAGAGCTTGCCTAAAAGATCTTTATCCACTCCCCCGGATAGATCAGTTGGTGGACTCGACATCTGGAAACAAATTGTTGTCATTCATGGATGCCTTCTCTGGGTACAACCAGATACAGGTGGATCTGAAGAACCAGGATCACACTACATTTGTTACAAATAGGGGTCTTCATTGCTATAAGGTGATGTCTTTTGGGTTGAAAAATGCTGGGGTTACTTATCAGAGCTTGGTAAACAAAACATTTGCTGATCAAATTGGCAAGAATATGGAGGTGTACATCAATGACATGATGGTTAAAAGTTTAGAAGAAGATTTGCACATAGTTGATCTTCAAGAAACTTTTACCAACTTGACTAAGATAAATTTAGAACTGAATCCAGAAAAGTGTGTCTTTGGGGTGCAGTCCGGAAATTTTTTGGGCTATGTAATCAGTGAGAAAGGGATACAGCCTGATCCAGATCAGGTTGATGCCCTGCTAAAAATGGATCCCCCTCAAAATATTTAAGAAGTCCAGAGGTTGACAGGAAGATTGGCTGCTTTAAATCGTTTTATTTCAAGGTCCTCGGAGATGTGTGCTCCGTTTTTTCAGACCTTGAAAGGTTCTAAAGATTTCAACTGGTCTCCATAATGCAGCCAAGCTTTTGACGAAATAAAGAAGCACTTGTCCTCACCAAAGACCCTTTTCAAGCCCATATAAGGAGAAACACTGTATGTGTACTTGGTTGTGTCAAAATGTGCTATAAGTGCAGTATTGGTAAGAGAGGTGGACAATTACCCTCGTCCGGTGTACTATATCAGAAAGAGCCTGATAGATGCTGAGAAAAAGGTAACTGAAGCTTGAAAAGCTGGCACTAGCCTTAGTGATTGCTGCAAGAAAAATGAGACCGTATTTTCAATCTCATTCCATCATTCTCCGAACATCTTTTCCATTACAAAAAGGTTCTTCAGAAAGTAGACATATCAAGCAGGATGACCAAGTGGTCAGTGGAGTTAGGTGATTATGACATTGATTTCGCCCCACGAACTACTATCAAGGCTCAATATGTTGCTGACTTCTTGGTAGAATTCCATTCGGACATGAGTTCTAAATAAGTTCCAGAAGGAAAAACTAAAAAAGAATGGGTAGTCTGGACTGATGGTGGATCAAGCACACTGAGTTGTGGGGCTGGAATTTTCCTAACCTCTCCGTATGGTGATAAAATGTACCAGGCTATATGCTTTGGGTTCAAGGCCTCTAACAATGAGTCCGTATATGAGGCAGCTATAGCTGGTCTGAAATTAGCTTTCCTATGTGGGACCAAAATAGTTAGATTGATGAGTGATTCCCAGCTTCTAATTCACCATGTTCAAGGATAGTCTGAGGCCAAGAAGGAACAACTGATCAAATACTTACTCATCCTTAAAGATGTGACAGCCAACTTCAAGAATGTTTGTTATGAGCATATTCCTAGATTAGAAAATACGCTGGCAGACTCATTAGCAACCATAGCATACTCCAAATCCTACCCTTGGATTCATATAGAAGAATGCCCATCCATACAATCAAGTCAAAACAAAGAATAAGAGGAGAGTTTGAGTATTCAAGTAGTTCAACCTAAAAATTTGAGATTTCTCCTTCTTCAATATATCTCTGATGGTTTTTTGCCTCCGAAGAAATTTATGGCAAGGAAAATTAAACACAAGGCCCATGGTTTTATAATCATAAGAGAAGTTCTTTATGAAAAATCCTTTAGTAGGCCTCTCCTACGTTGTTTAGGAGTTGAAGAGTCTCAAGTTGTTTTATCTGAATTACACGATGCGGAAGGATCAACACATTGTGGCTACAGGGCACTAACCCGGAGGGTATTGTTAGCTGGCTACTATTGGCCATCCATAATGACAGACGCTAAAGAAATGGTAAAAAAAATGTGACCCATGTCAAATGTATGGCAATGAAATGCATGTGCCAGCAGTGCCTATGGAGTCTATTTCTGAGCCGCTACCCTTTGCTCGTTGGGGATTGGATTTAGTTGGACCTCTACCAATGGCGTCCGGAGGGTGCAAGACTATTATTGTAGCTATTGATTACTTCTCAAAGTGGATAGAGGTAGCTCCTCTGGCAGGAACCACTTCGAAAGTTGTCATAAAGTTCATCTTATCTAATATATACTGCCGATTTGGGATTCCACAAAAGATTACCACAGATAACGGTCCACAATTTGATAACAAGGATATGGAGAATTTTTGTGCCTCCATGGGCATTCAGCATTGCTTATCTTCTCCATTCAACCCATAAGAAAATGGCCAGGTTGAAGTGGCAAACATGACTATTTTGTCCGGATTAAAGAAGAATTTAGAAGGGGCTGCAGGGAAGTGGCCAAAGTATCTGCAAGAAGTGTTGTGGGCATACCGAACTACTCCTAGGGCTGCTACACCAGAATCTTCGTTTACTTTGGTGTATGGGATGAATGCTATTACTCTTATAGAAGCAACCCTGCCATCATATGAGGTCTATAAATATTCCGAATAGGACAATGAGATGGCAATTAGGAATCAGTTGGACTTAATAGAAGAAAAATGGTTAACGCTCATCTTAGAACAACCCACTACCAAGGCTTGATGAGGAGCAGATTTGCTTCCAAGATCAAGAGAAGATATTTTCAACTGGGAGATAAAGTTTTGAGAAATGTTTTCTTACACACTAAGGAGAAGCCGTTCGGGAAGCTAGCTCCGAACTGGGAAGGCCCTTATGAGGTGTTTGAAAAGCTTAAGCCTGGGATATATAGGCTTCAAGACAAAGATGGAAGGGTTTTGAAGCATCCATGGAATATTGAACACCTCAGGTTATATCTAGAATAAAAGTTGTGTAAAATATTTACTTTTTAAATGTCAATATAAATATTATGGGGCATACTCTTTCCTACCCTGGTGGCGCATGGAGGTTTTAATGAGGTGTCTAGTTTTTTTCATTCAATAAAGTATGATGCCTTTTTAAAATATCTGATGTGGTTTAACTACAATTCTATTCAAGTACAAGTCTTTGATTTAACATTTTGGATATTTGATAGATCGGATTAACCTGATTTAATGATGACCATTAAATATGTCATCAGAGATATTAAACACTCTCACTTTAGTACTTCTGAAATAGTTGGGGATGGTTAAACATTAGCCATTAAAATTAAAGGGAAATGAAGTAGTAAACAAAACAAGATTTGATAAATAAACCTGTCCGGATTAAAACCGAATAACATTGCCAAATTACAAAATATACCTTGGCCGCCCAAGGACTTTAAGTATTTTAAAAGACTTATCCGGACTCAAACCAGATAACATTACAAAAATTCTTTGGACATCCAAGAACTTTGGTAGTTCAGTGAAGTAATAAAATAAAAAGAAATGTCTAAAACCTCAGCGCTTGTTCCTTTCGGATGTTCCTTCATCACCTCATTTCTTAGGACTTTTGAGTTCGACACTCGAACTCTCATCGGTTCCTTCCTCTTCCTTAGTGGAGGAATCTAATCCACTGTTATAATTGTGATTGTCTCCATCTGTTATAGTATGAAATGGGAGGTCTTTGTACTCTACATATTTCCATAAGGGACCGAGGGTTCTCTTCGGAAACGTTTCATGGAAAAGCAGCACCATGTTAGATTTAACCTCAGCATACCTTGTTTCCAAGGAGTCTATCACCTCATTGGTATGTTTATCAATGCTGGTCTGAATATTGTATTCCTGCTGCTTATCCAAGTCTTCTTTCTCATTGGTTACCTTAGACACAATATCTTCTAGGGAAGTCTTCTCACCAGACAAGGTCTGAATGACACCATCTTTTTCCTTCAGGTCTTCCCTTAGTCTCTTGAGATCTTTTTCAAAACCGGAGCACTTAGCTTGGAGCTTGGTATTGGTCGTCTCCGAAGTAGCAAGATTGGTTGCTAGATCTTCCTTGTCCTTCTTTAGAGCCTCTATCTCTTTCTTAAGTTCTTCTATGCTCTGATTAGCATTGAGAATATTGGTTGACAGAGACTCTTTGTCAGTAGTAAGGGTGTTGATGAGTGCAGTTTGACTCTTCACCTGTCTCTCCAGATCTAGCACTGGTTGGATATGACCAAGCAGTGAATGGGCCATAATGTCTTGTCCCCCGGAAACAGAGAAAGAATTACCATTGTAAGTCACCATGTTAGAAGTGCTTGAATGACGAAAGGGACCATCAAAGTCATCTTTCTCAGAGTCGTTGAAGTAAAGATCGATGTCTTGAAGGGCACTAATGTCTATTCCATCAATCCCTCCTCTAGTGCTCTCTCCGAACTGCATGCCTCTTGGAATCTTCTCTGCCAGGTTGGGGACAACAAGGGCTGGTTTAGGTAGAAGTTCCGACGGGCGAAGAATTATTTCTTCCCCTAAGGTGATTTTTTTCTTCTTGGCAGCCTTTTCATCACTGTTTGATCCTCTTTTTCGGTCCTTTTTGGGAGGCCTTGGTGGATTTTGTGATTCTCCTTACTCCCTAACAGTCTCAGCTTCTACTACCTTGAGAAAGGCAACATCGATTCCCCCTTGGTTCCCCGAACCGGTCCCCTCTGTGGCAGCTTTGACTGCCTCTGTTGTAGCTTTTTTTTTCTTCCCTTTCATCTTGCTGGGAGCCTTGGCTCTAGAGGGCAAGACCAGTTTACCATCTTTGGCTTCTGTCCATTTAAGGATTACGCCAGGAGGAGGAGGTGTACTTAGTTCTTCCCATGTAAGATCCCTCCGACCCGTGGTGTTCCACATATAGGATCTCATTAGATTTCTTGAGGTGAAGCAGTTGTGGAAGGCATTCCCCCAACGCTCTGCAGCCCATGCGTTCAGTTTGGCACAAGTTGTTTGCCCCTCCTCCAGGTGTCCGGAAAACTTATTCGACAGCACTGAAAAAGAACTGACAAATATATCCGGAGAGCAATACTTGTGATTTGAAAAGAAGAACATGAAAAACAAAGATAAAGAACTTACCCGTACTCTTCCATCTATTGGTTAACATACTAGGGTTGGTATTGGATTTGATCTTTTTACCATTCTCCCATGACCGACTAATGAATAAGAACTGTGTCCTTCAGTTCTTTTCAGATTCTAGTAAGTCGTCTACCACCTTGAAGTTGTTCCCCATATTATGATGGTAGAAGGTAATATGATGGTTCTTGCATAGACTTGCCACAATGGAAAATTGATCCATTAGGAGAGGGATTTTGGATAACCTTGATGCCATTATGCAGGCGAGGAGAGAGTACCAGGCGTTCATGATCAATTGGCTTGGGCAGAGCTTTACCATGTGGAAGTATCTGACAATTTCTAGGTCCAGTGGGAACCGAAGTCCCCAATTTAACACCTCAGTAAAGATAACCACCTCATTAAGTTTACAGTCCATCGGAGTCTCCGGTATGAAATGTATTCTCACCTTCACTGATTTTGGGATCCCCCACTTTTTCCGGATCCAGCCCAACTCAGGGGTATGGGTATAGACATAGTTTATGTTCTATAGGGCCAGAAAGTATTTAACAGAGATGTTTTTGAAGCAAGGGCTTACCTTGCCCTCTAAGCACACCGGAAGATCCGGGTGAGTCAAGCAGACCTTGACTTTGCCTTTACCCTTCCTGTCAGAAGTACCATCCCCAGTTTGACCTGAAGCTTCAGTTTCAAATGGGGCTTCTTCGATACTATATTTCATCACCATGGAAGGTTTATTGGTTGTTGTGGATGTGGGGAGGTCAGCTTCTGGCACTAGAGGCTGATCGGATGAATGGGCATCTGTTGTTTCTGAAGCCCTGGTGTCCGCTTGAGGTTGAGACTCGGAGGAATTTGCCCTTAAGGCTATTTTAGTTGCCTCTGATCTGGAGGGCTTATCTTTTGGTGCTATTTTTGATGTCTCTGATCTGGAGGGCTTTGGCAATGAGCTAGTTGCTTGGGATTTGACCGGACGTGTTGTTCGACGGGGAGTTAGTTTGTCTGGAGACTTCTTGATGTCTTAGCCCATGAATAAGAAAAGAGAGGGTTATCTAACAATCGAAACTTCTTTTTCCTTGGTGTATGAGGGTTGGGACTCCTGAACAGAAGAGCCTGAGAGGAGAGGAGAGAGACTTGGTTTAAACAATTGCTTGGGTTTTGGGTTCCTGGACGAGGACGACCCTTGATCAGCTTCCCGAGTTGGTCCACCAGACTTTTCACTTAGGGAGACTGAGAGACCAGCAGCAATACGATTCTCCCTATCGACTTTTGTTGCTTTTTCTAGTTCTAACAAGTTCAACTAGCCGCCTTTCACAAGAGCGTTTCTGGCCGTGAACATAAAACTATTCAAGAACAAAGGTGAAACTTTCTCTAAAATGTTTTGGAGTGATGAAGACAATGGAACAATGAAAGATAATTTATATATCAGTAGGAAAAAAGTAACTGTTACCCAGGAGGATTTGAAGAGGTTTGGCAATGATTAAAGACGGCGTAGACATGTGAAAAAGTAAATGCCTAGGTAACTTTCTAGGCTTAGCAAGAGCGCCAATCTAGGAAGAAAAACAGCTGGTAGGTTGAATCAGATTATGACACGTGTCCCACGATCCAAAAAGAAGACTCTTAAAATTATGGGAAAAGAAATCAGTTCAGACAGATTTTGAACTGGATGCGCAGGCAGGTCGGACAAAATCGCCACTAGCTAAGTAAAAAATTTTGGTCCTGCCAAAGATATTTAACAAGGCCTGAAAAAGGGGCTACTGATGAGTTCAGATATTCTGGTCACTGCTTACTGTGTTATCCGGACAAGGGCAATTCGGACATAAACGTGCCACTGAACCATCCGGACACCTAAACACCTTTTGACTAAGCTATATGCTAATCAGCTTAATAAGTTAATAGGTCCTTAAACTCTACCCGGCTCCATAACTTGACCTGAAAGACCATGGGTCCTTAATTAAGGGTATAAATACCCCAACTACTTTCATTAATGAGGGTAATGAATATTTAATACAACCAGGTTGCTCAAATCTCTCACTACTTTATACAAAACATTTAATATCTAAAACACCTTACAAAACAATTGGTAAAATTACCCTCAACCTAAAATAAACCATACCAATAACAAGTACCAAACTTTAAACTATTGACCGTTTTGAAAATAATAACGACATTCCTATTGATATTTATGTGCTAGCTTATGAGACATCGACTAAAACTGATACTACTTCTGCGTTATTAAGGCCTGAGTCGTCTCTTTCTTTTGGTTAACCATCAGCTCCACCCCTCAGAAATCTATTCGTACAAGTAAGTCTACCAAACTACCAGATTTTTCATATTCTTCTTATTCAGCTCTTTTCGCCTCTTTTATAGTAAACATACATAATTTATATGAAGCTCATTCGTTTAAGGAATATGTTTCTGATCCTCGTTGGCAAAATGCAATAGTCAAAGATCTTACCGCTCTTTATCAGACTCATACATGTGATATAATTACACATCTATCCGGTAAGCATATAATCGGATCTCGATGGAGTTTTAAATTTAAAACAAAATCTGATGGGTCTGTTGAAATATATAAGGCTCGTCTTGTTGCAAAAGGGTATTCACCAAAGTATGGTATGGATTATGATGTGACATTTTCCCCAGCAGCAAAAATGACAACATTTCGTACTCTTATTGCGGTTGCATCCGTTCGCCAGTAGAAAATCTTCCAACTAGATGTCAAAAATGCATTTTTGAATGATGATCTTCATGAGGAGGCTTAGATGACTCGTCCTCCAGGTGTTGCTCACCAACCATGTGAAAGTTTTCGACTTATGAAAGCTTTATATGGTCTCAAACAAGCTCCTCGTGTAGGGTGTGAAAAATTCTCTACATTTATTTCTTCACTTGTTTTCCTTGCTAGTAATCATGATTCAGCCTTGTTTGTCAGATGTACGAGTGCATGGTGAATTATTTTATCCCTATATGTAGATGATATGATCATTACAAGTGATGATATTGATGAAAATGAGGCACTAAAACGTGATTTGGCTAAGCATTTTACGATGAAAAACTTGAGACTATTATGCTATTTTTTAGGTATTGAGGTGGCTCACTCTCCAAAAGGTTATATGCTCTCTCAGATAAAATATATGTGATTTATTCGAGTGAACGCAAATTTCTGATTACAGGACGGTAGATACCTCTCTTGAAACCAATACATGGTATTCTCTGACTGATGGTGTTCTTTTGTTAGACCCAACTCTATATTTAACTCTTGTAAGAAACTTGGTTTATCTTACAATTACTCGGTCAGATATAGCTTATGTTGTTCATATGGTTAGTCAGTTTGTTACTACTCCTACATCCGTCTATTGGGGAGCTATTATTCTAATATTGAGATATCTTCATGGCACTTAGTTCCATAGAATTTTATTTTCTTTGACTTATTCACTTGAACTGCGTGCCTATAATGATGTTGATCATGACCGAAAATATAATACTGGTTTATGTGATCTCCTTGGAGATTCATTAGTATCATAGAAAATCAAGAAATAAGATATTTTCTCTAGATCATCTACTGAAGCTGAGTACCGTGCTATGGCCGTCACTACATGTGAGATTGTTTGGTTACGATGGCTTCCTGCAGATGTTGTGGTTAATGTTACTTAAACCACTTCCCTACCGTGATAACAAAAGCTCCATTCATATAGCAAATAATTATTTTTCATAAAAGGACGAAGCACATCGAAATAGATAGTCACTTCACTCAGCATCATCTTCAGATCAGCACCATCTCGCTTCCATATGTTCCATAAGCTTTACAAATTGCTGATATTTTCACGAAGGCTTAGTCAACATCGCAGTTTCTTTTTCTTTGTGACAAACTCTCAATGCATATTACTGTTGTTGATAAGGAAATAGAAATTCATGGACTTAAATGTAAATAATAGAAGGTTAAATGAGCGATTTTGATTATGTATCTTTATTAAAGACTAAGGGTAATTTGTCCTTTTATGTAAATACTTACAGTTATGAACTAAGTCCCGTGCCTCTATATAGAGGCCAGGGCTGAGCTAATAAAGTAGGTTGAACTTCTGATTTTACTCACTGGTGTTCTCTCACTTTCTCTCTCTAAAATCTTTCTCTCACTACAACACTCCCATTATTGTTTACTAAAGCGATTTCTAATAACTAAACTCACCAGTTGCATTGTGAGTTTGAGGGAGAATGTTAAATATATAAGGCCTGATCTCGTTAGCCATTTATTATATTATATAAATAAGATCCTATACATTATGTAATAGACACACTTTCTATATAATACAAAAAACATAGGCGCTTATAAACGACTTTTTCTTCTCTCTTTTGTTCTTTATTTAACAGTTTCCACGTCAAAAGATGTAAGTCCAGTTATATCAATTTGCTATTCTATATTGATGATACGTTAGTACCATGTTCAGATATAAATAATATTGGAAGATTGAAGCAACAATTGTAAAAATAATTTGACATGAAGGACTTGGGTCCGATGAAGACGATCTTTGGAATGCAAATCACAAGAGATAATCATATAATTTTTTTTACAGTTATCTCAGTCAGAGTACATCGATCGTGTTTTGCACAGATTTAACATGGGTGATGCCAAGCCAGTTAAGACACCATTGGCAGGTCATCTTCGTTTATCCAATGTCCAATCACCTTAGACGGAGAAAGAGAAAGACTTCATGGCTAAAGTTTCTTATACCTAAGCTATTGGGAGTTTGATGTATGCAATAGTCTGTACGAGACCAGATATTGGTCATGCAGTGGGAGTTATGAGTAAGTTTATGTCAAACCCAGGAAAAATTCATTGGGAGGTTGTAAAGTGGATTTCGAGTTACTTACTTGGCACCACATGAAAGTGTTTGTACTTTGGTAATGGAGTTTTAAAGGTACAAGGCTACGTAGCTACAAATTTTGGAGGTGAAGTCGATCACCGGAAAGCACCATCAGTTATATATTTAGTGTTGGAACTATAGTTATTAGTTGGATGTCAAAGCTACAGAAAATTGTCACTTTATCCATTACAGAGACTGGGTATGTAGCAGTTGATAAGGAAGAATAAAAGATAAGGAGAAAAGTGTAAAGAAGAAATCTGACACGAGAAAATAGCAAAGGAAAAGTGTGATAGGAGGAAAATGTATAGAAATAAATGTATAAGGGCTGAATTGAATAAATTATAAAAAGATAGCCAAAATAGGAAGAAAGCAAAGTGTAGGGACCAAAAGATGTAATTTGTCCAAGTTAAAACGTGTGGGGTCCGCAATTGTACTATAAAAGGACCACACACGCTTCACAAATCCCGGGATGAATGGTACGAGACTTTCTCTCTCTACTTAATCTAATATTCTGGACTTTCTCTCTCTAAAACTGACACTAAGATATTTCTGTATCACAAAATCACCTGTCAACAATCTTCGTATCGCATAATCACCCCCGGACAACTTTAGAACTCTTCAGTGGCGCCATCTGTGGGAATCGAACCCACGATCTAACGGCAATTGCTTCCTGGAAATAATCCCTGTTCCGAGGAGAATAATGGAAGGGGATGATATAGTCGACCATTGCGAGGAGAACTTGATAGGCGATGATTATCGGAATGATATGTAAGACGAGGGAGAAGGAGGTCAGCGAGTCGAAAATGCTTCTGGTAACTCAGATCTCCTTGCTCGGAGGAATGAATTGCTGCTGGAAATCGAAAGGTTGAAAGCAGAAAAGGAAGCCGCACAGGAGAATCTTCGATCCGAGATAAGGAGAGAGGCTGTTGTTGAAAAGGAGGAATATGAAGCTGAATTCCGTCCCAGGAACAGGAACGATAGGTATCGGGGGCGCGAGCGGTAATCTCCGAGGAGAAGAGAGAGGCGTCGTTCGGAGTCAGCCGACTCAAGCGACTACTCGCGATACAGCACTTCGGAATCGTCTCCTTGGAGACACCGAAGAAGGAAAAAAAATGATCATAGGCGAACCGACTTCCGAAGAGGAAAGAGTTCGGAGAGGAAATCTTCAAGAGAAAAGAGTCACCATGACCGAGGAGGCGATCGGTCTCATGAACAGGAGAAATGTCCCGACAAGAAAGATGATATGGGCCCTCGAAATTCAGAATGGCAGCAACAATACACTTTACCCTCCGAGGAGGGTTTGTACTTTTCAAATAACGATAATTTGAGATCTAACATTTATCGTACAGGTCACAACTGGAGAGACTCTCCTCTGTCCTCAGAGATCTTGGTGGGAAACCTCCCAAAGCACTTCGATATTTCAAAGTTAGAAAAGTTCGATGGGACGCAAGATCCTGATAATCACATCGAGCAATTTAAGAATTTTATGATCAACTTCGATGATGATGACAAGCTGCTATGCAGAGCATTCTCGCAGACTTTCAAGGGCGTGGCATCTAAGTGGTACAACAGGCTACCTCAGGGCTCGATAAAGAATTTTGATATGTTCTGGAACATTTGTCAGGCAGCACTTCGTGAGGAGCAAGAACTTTCCGAGCCAACGGAGACACGATCATTTATTGTCGGCAGAAGGTGGGGGAGAGCCTAAAAAATTATACTAATCGTTTTGTCAAGACGAAAACGGATATGGAATATTGTAAGGATTCGGTGGCGCTTGCAGCTTTCAGGATGGGTCTGCTCCCCGAGTTATTGAAGGATACCGTGGCGGAGAGTCAAGCGATGACCTTCGGAGCATTGCTGGATCAGGTTGAGAAGAGGATCCTGGTAGAGGAGACCCAGGCCTCAGAGAAAGGAGATCAGTTGGATCAGAACCAATTTCATAGGACTGAGTCGAGCACCCAGGGCCCTCGAGTGAACGTTCAGACTAAAAGTGCGGGTCAATACCCTCCGAGGCAAAAATCAAACCCTCAGCATTATGGCAATCAACAAAACTACAATCAAGGAGCGAGACCCATGTCAAACAAGGGTTCGACTAGATTACTTCGCTGAGCTGACAGAGAGTGTCGCTGCGATATTTGACAAAGCCAAATCCACGGTCCCGTTTAGGAAGCCTTTTCCCATACAGACTCCGAGGGAGAGCAGAAGCGTCAACAAATATTGCAAGTATCATGAGGATATCGGGCACGATACCAAGGATTGCATAGCTCTGAAGAAAGAGGTGCAAGCCCTGGTCGAGAATGGAATGCTGTTGGAGTTCGTCAAAAAACACTCCCAGAAAAATGTCGTGGCAAAAGCTGTCTCGAAGAACACTGACACATCCATGGTAATTTCCGAAGGGATCGACAATTTTGACGTAGAGCAGGAGTATCTGGACCCCAAGGTGGGGAGGAACAATGTGAACTTGGTAGAGGAAGAAATTCCGAGGGGGAAAGTGGACAGCCTTTGTGCGTTCTTCGACTCCTTGGCAATTTTCGGGGGAGACACAATTGCGGGAAATTCTAACAGATCCCGAAAAAGGCACATCGTCAATTTGACCACCTAGATTGAAGCGGGAGTCTCTGCGCAAATGCACCGGTTTCCTTCCCCAATTATTTGTTTTGATGATGATGATATGCGGAACATAGCAGGCCCTCATGAAGACGCGGTAGTGATTGCGGCAGGCATTGCTGGGGATCAAATTTAGAAAATACTCATCGACACAGGGAGTTCCGTATATATATTGTTCATGAGCACTTACCAACGCATCTCTGACCCACCGGTCATTCGAAGGTCCGATAGGACTATAGTAGGCTTTACTGGAGCTATAGCAGTGGTGGTCGGAGAGTTTCAATGTGTGGTCGAATTAGGTCGTGGACCATTCAAGAAAGAGGTGGAGGTACTTTTCATTGTGGTCGATGCACCAACCTCGTATAATGCTATCTTGGGTCGTTCTTGGTTGTCTCGGATGCATGACGTAATCTCCACAGTGCATCAATGCTTAAAGTATGTGGTCGGAAACAATGTGGGAACAGTCCGAAGCAGCCAGAAGATGGCACGTGAATGTTACCAAATAGCCCTATCCTCTAAGGGGATTCGGGGAGAGGCTTCTGAACCAGCATAGCAATTATAGGCCCCCCCCCGAACTCATCCCTTGTGATGATCCGAGGGAGGCCCCCGGATTTCAGGTCCGAGAAGAAGATTCTGCGACACACGAATTTGCGAGTGGCAAAGTTCTGAAGATTGGGGTCCACCTCTCTCCAGAATTTAAGGCGAAATTGGTTGCCTTGCCTTTTTATCCGATAAACTTGATATGTTTGCTTGGTGTTCACAGGACGTCACATGAGTGCCGCCAGAAATCATTTGTCATAAGCTCGCGATACGACTAGACGTTCGACCCATAGTCCAGAAAAGAAGACCCGTCTCCCCAGAAAAAGCCTCTGCAATTCTGTTAGAGGTCGAAAGGCTACTGAGCATAGGTCATATACGCGAGTCACATTACCCCGTGTGGGCGTCGAACCCAGTGTTGGTGCGAAAGAAAAATAACAAATGGAGAATGTGTATTGACTTCATGGATTTAAACAGAGCTTGTCCTAAGGATTCGTTTCCTGTGCCTCGCATCGATCAATTGGTAGATTCGACCTCCGGAAATCGACTGTTGTCATTTATGGATGCCTATTCAGGGTACAACCAAATCCGGTTGGCTGCTGACGACGAGGAGAGCACTTTTTTTATCACTGGGCGAGGTCTATACTGCTATAAAGTCATGCCATTCGGATTAAAAAACGCGGGGGCAACCTATCAGCGCCTGGTTAACAAAACCTTCGAGGGGCAGATTGGGCGGAACATGGAAGCCTATATCGACGATATGTTAGTCAAAAGTGAGAAAGACGAAGACCACTTCGCTGACCTGGCGGAGACATTTCGAAATCTTAGCAGAGTCAATCTCACACTCAATCCGGAGAAGTGCATTTTTGGGGTGAGGTCAGGTAAATTTCTTGGTTACATGATCAGCGAAAAAAGTATTGAGGCTGACCCCGAGCAGCTCAAAGCTCTGATCACAATGACCTCCCCCCCCCCCCGAACTATTAAAGAGGTACAAATTCTGACAGGCAGATTGGCTGCTTTGAATAGATTTATTTCTCGGTCTTCGGATAAATGTGCTCCATTTTTTAAAGTATTGCGGAATGCGAAGAAATTTTGTTGGACCGAAGAATGTTCGACGGCCTTTCGTCAGATCCAAGACTATTTAACGTCTCCGGAAGTCTTATCCAAACCTTTGGTAGGGAAAACATTAGTTGTCTATGTAGCTGTCTCAGACTATGCGGTCAGTGTCGTTCTCCTCCACGAAGATGACTCTCTTCTGAAGCCGATTTATTATATCAGTAAGAGTTTACTGGATGCGGAGAAGCGATATCTCACATTGGAGAAGGTGGCTTTGGCCTTGGTAACGGCAGCTCGAAAGATGAGACCTTACTTCCAGGCTCACCCAATCATTGTTCGGACGACTTTTCCTCTAAAGGTTTTATTACAAAGGCCAGACATCTCTGGCAGGATGACTAAATGGTCCGTAGAGCTGGGAGACTTCGACATCACATTTGAGCCTCGAACGGCGATAAAGGCACAAGTTTTAGCCGACTTCTTGGTTGAGTTCCATTCAGACAGGGAAGAGCAGGAGGTACACGACGTGGTTGACGAGGAGGAATGGGTGATACAGACGGATGGTGGATCGAACATTTCAGGAAGTGGGGCAGGTGTCCAGTTGATTTCCCCGAAAGGGGTAGCTATGTTCCAAGCCATTCGTTTTGGTTTTAAGGCTACTAACAATGAAGCTGAGTATGAGGCTGCTCTAGCGGGGGATAAATCAAGCCTCGGGGGAGTCCGAGGCCCGAAAGGATACGCTGATACAGTATTTGAAGCTGATGAAGGAATTAGCATATGAATTTGAAGAAGTCAAGTTCGAACATGTTCGAAGAGAATTAAATACTGTCCCAGATTCTCTTGCTTTTGCTTCACGAACAGAAGGTTATCCGTGGGTTTTGGTTCAGGACTGCCCTTCGATCTCGATGGGCGAAGAGCACGCGATGTACATCTCGGAGGAAAGCCACGTGATTACGCATGATTGGCGGACAGTTATCATTGATGTTTTGGCCCATGACACTTTGCCCGTCGACAAAAATGCAGCCAGAAAAGTTAGATTCAAGTCTCACGGTTACATTCTGCTGGGAGGATTGTTGTATAAGAGATCTCCGAGTCGGGCATTATTAAGGTGTTTGAGTGGGCCCGAATCACAAATTATCCTCTCCGAGTTACACGACGGAGAAGAATCTGCCCACTGTGGATATAAATCTTTAATCCGATGGGTACTCTTGGTTGGCTATTATTGGCCCACTATCACGACCGACGCTAAAGATTTAGCCAAGCGCTGCGACACGTGCCAACGCTATGCTAATGTAATTCACAAACCCGGGGTATTAATGGAAAGCATTTCCGAGGCAGTCCCGTTTGACAGGTGGGGCATTAATCTGGTTGGGCCACTACCCATGGCATCTGGGGGGAGACAGACGATAATTGTGGCAGTCGATTATTTTTCTAAGTGGGTGGAGGCTGAACCACTCGCAAGAACGAAGGCCAAAGACGTGATCAAGTTTGTCCTATCTAACATCTGTTGTTGTTTTGGTGTACCATTGCAGATCACCACAAACAACGGGCCTCAATTTGATAACAAGGAGTTCCAGAGCTTCTGTGTATCGAGGGGGATACGACAATGCTTTTCAGCACCGTTTCACCCTCAGGCAAATGGGCAGGTGGAAGTAACTAATCGCACAATACTCGACGGTTTGAAGAAGAACTTGGAAGGCAAAGCAGGGAAGTGGCCTGACTATTTACAAGAGGTGTTATGGGCATACCGAATGACTCCCCGAACGGCCACAGCTGTGTCCCCATTTGCCTTAGTCTATGGAATGGATGCCGTGGTCCCTTCGGAGATCATTTTCCCCTCACATCGTATAACGACGTATGACTCGGACACAAATGACCAGAGTAGAGCATTGGCTTTAGACTTGGTTGAGGAAAAGTGACAGCGAGCACAGTTGACCTCCCTTCATTATCAAACTCTTATGCGGAGTCGATATGCATCCAAAGTGAAACACAGAGATTTTCAGGTGGGAGACAAAGTTTTGCGCAAAGTTTTCTTGCACACTAAAGATAAGCGCTTGGGGAAGTTGGGACCTAACTGGGAAGGCCCCTACGAGGTCACTGAAAGGATAAAGCCGGGCACATATCAGTTAAAAGATAAAGAAGGGCGCTACCTCCGTTTACCTTGGAATATCGAACATTTAAAATTGTATCTTGATTAAAAGAGCCGGTTGACATTGTATTTCTTTTTTCTTTCTATGTATCCCCCAGAACAACCTATGGTGAGGGCACACTCTTTCCTACCCTGTTAGGCACAGGAAGGTTTTAATGAGGTGTTTCGATGAACCCCTTCAATACAAAGCGTTCTTTGCCTTAATTATTTTTTGGGTCACAGTAACATGTGCCTCAAATTGTTATCTCTATGAATTATTTTTTGGGTCACAGTAACATGTGCCTCAAATTGTTATCTCTACGAATTATTTTTTGGGTCACAGTAACATGTGCCTCGAATTGTCGTCCCTTCGATTATTTTTTGAGTCACAGTAACACGTGCCTCGAATTGCTGTCCCTTCGAATTATTTTTTGGGTCACCGTAACATGTGCCTCGAATTGTTGTCCCTTCGAATTATTCCTTGGGTCACACTAAGGTGTGCTTCAAGCTTCTGGGACTATCGAATTATTTATTGGGTCACACTAACATGTGTCTCAAGTTTTTACTTTATCAATATTTGGGTCACATTAAGGTGCGCCTCAAAGTTTTGGGACATTCAAACTATGCTTCGAGCCGCCCTAAGGTGTGCCTCAAAGTTTTGGGACCTTCAAACTATTCTTTGGGTCACACTATGGTGTGCTTCGAATCCAATCTCACTTTATCATTATTTGATCACTTGAGGCATCATCTCCTTAATTTTTTTAAGTAGATCACAATGATTGTTCGAAGGACAATATACTTGGACGTTCGAAGGCCTTGTTGAAAACATAACACATGTAAATTTATGAATCGAAGTAATACTTGTTCGAAGGATAATATAAGTGAAAGTTCGAAGGACGTGTTGCAAACATACAAAATGTAGGAGTGATAAGTGCTCATTAATCTCACAAAAATTGACCTATCTTACAAACTTCGCATAGTACAACATGTTTAAGTCATTACAAAAAGAGGCCATATTGGGCCATACACAAAAAATTCACTCCTTCAACACATTTACTCAGTCTGAGTTTTTCGAGGAGTCACTCCCCTCAGCCTCTGAGTCTTCACTTTCATCGACAATTACATGGGGGGGGGGGGGGGGGCGAAGTTCCGAGGGAACAAGCTTCCAAAAAGACCCAAGGTCATACTCAGGATGCTCAGCATAAATTTGGGTCAGCAAACCAGCTCGAGTAGTGGCATCCCGGGTCTGTAGTTTACTTGTACATGTTGCTGCATAAGCATCCACAACTTTGTCTTTCTCCTCCTCGACCTCTATAGGAAAACTGTCGATCCGCCTCTGTAATCGATCACGGTCTGCTGTCACCGTTCGAAGGGCTTCAGTGCACTGGGTAAATCCATCACAGGCCAAGCGGTGTCCCTTCTTATACTCAGCTATCATCAGCTCTTGAGCATCAGTATTTTTCTTGTACAAGTCCCTCTCCTCTTGGCAGCACCTCTCCAACATTATTACATAATTTTCGGAGGCAGAAAGACGCTCGAATAAGGCATCAGCTTGGCCTTCAATCACTGCATGTTGTTTTTTGGCCTCCTCGAGCTGAGAGGCATCCAACAATGATTTGAACTTATAGTGATTCTTGCATTTCTCCAGATGGCACATCTTCTTTCCTCTGATCACTGAGGTATGCAGCAATCTCCGAAGGGACAATGAGAACTCATCATCCAAAGGGACCTCGAAGGAGCTCGAGGGAGATCCTAATGCAGCAGAGTCAAATTCTGAAAACATACCTCCAAGAGTCTCTGGATCGACGAGTTGAGGAGGGTTACTTTGAGGCATAGGGACAGGAGCCAGTCTTGGGTTATCTTCGAGGGGGGCTGGGTGAGAAGCTTCAGTGAGAGGCGAGTGTAGGGACTGTTGAGAATTTTCCCTCGGAGAATGGCCAACCCTGTTCTCAAGATCACTTGCACCCCCATGGACCTCTCTCTCAAGACTAGCCTCTTCATGGTTGTTAGGAGTTTCTCCCCCCTCGGACTGTTCTTCGATGGGCTCGAGAAGGATGCCCTTACCCTTCTTATCTTTCTTTTTGGCTTCCTTCCTCGAAAGAGCAGGGGGAGGAGGGGCAAAGTTTACTGAAGCAGCAGTAATTGGTAGGGGGGTTGAGAGTTCGACGACCCAGCATCGTTCGAGGGAGGCTGTTGAACACTAACATGCCCTTCGGAATTCAATTGCTGGGTTGCTAGTACTTCATCTTCTAGAGGTTCCCCTAGGTGGCTCTACGAACAGGAGCGCTTGGGCAAGTATATTACCACATCCTTTTGGCTGCACCAGTCCATCACCTCTCGCTCCGAGGGCGGAGTCATTAACCCCCTCATACTAATGCGATCGAGGGGATTGAGCCTCCAGAGTCGACTCCTAGCCAGATTGTTGTCAGTGAAGCAAAGGCGAAATCGGTCGTCCCACTGATCCTTTGCCCACAGGCGAAGGTTGGTAAATACAGTGATAACCCCCTCGACATAATCAGTGTAGGGCTTGGATACCCCAGTCATAGCTGCAACAAGTAACTAACGTCAAAACAAATTACAAGTAAAAGTTCGAGGGACCATAATTATTCGAGGGCATATGAATTTTCGAGGAAGCATAAGTATTCGAAGGCAAATATTCGGGGAACATAAAATTCGCAGAGTAAAAAGTTAAAAGAGTCTTTACACTTCATTGTCCACTTTAGAGAAAGCTTGTGAGGATTCGAAGGAGTGGCTTCTGATCCGGTCTCCCAGCAACCAGAGAAGAAGAGAAACTGCTGCCTCCATTTTTTATCAGCCTCCAATAAATCCTTCAATATTTTTTGCCCTCGATTGAACGTCAGCGAATAGAAGGTGAAGTAAGGATTTCGGGCCAGACCAGCAAGGCCAATGAGTTGCTCCAATGAAAATTCCTGACCCGAGATCCTCGAGGCCATGATACAGGCCATTAATGTAAACCACATGTTGGACCCAACCTGCGAGGGGCAAAAGGTCTATCCTCGACAAATACTCGATGAAGAAGGGGTCTAAGGGATACCTTAACCCCCAGTTCATGATTTCTGTGTACACCACCAGCTCATTGTCCCTCACAGATAAAGGTGTCTCTCCTTCAGAGGGAAATCTAATGTTGACATAGGAGGGGATGCCCCATCGAGTCCTTAGCATTGTTTCCTCTTCCTTCGAAAAATATTTGTACTTGATGTTGGCAAGGGCCACCATATGTTTATTTTCGATGCCATGAATGTTATTGCCAGCAATGCTATCTAGCTCCAAAGGCAATGTGACGTCCCCTTTCAATTTTGGAGCAATCCGACGAGCTTGCTCTTCGGACATCGTTGTGGATGAAGGCGTTGCAAGGTTCAAAGCACCCAAGGAGGGGATGGCTGGCACCTTTGGTTCGAGGGGCTTCTTGAGAGGCTTTTTCCCTTTGATATCTCGAGTTTCCTCATGTGTGTTGAGCATGTCCTCCTCGGTAATAATTGTTCTCGAGGGGGAAAATCGAGTTCCATGAATGGTCATGGATGGAGTGGAAGGAAGACTCGACGCATCTGCTTCACGTGCTAGAGGAGGGCTATTCGAAGTATGTAGAGGGCTTGTGGCTGTCCTTGCGGGTATTCGCGGAGGACTATTGGCAGAGGTTCGAGGAGGACTGTTGGCAGAGGTTCGAGGGAGATTCTCAATTTCTGTTGGCAAAGTTGGTTCGCGAATCTCTAGGGGAGCTTCCCTGGCCTGTTTTCGCTCATGAGAGCCTCTTCTATCTTTGTGGGACTTCTTTCTTTTCCCAGATGAATGCTTGTGTTGTCTATCTTTACCCATTTCTCTGAGGGGTTTCGATTCACTGTGTAAGATCTGTCGAGCGATTTCATGGGGAATAATTGCGGTCGAATCGTTCGAGGGAGGCCAGGCACAAAAAAAAGTAGTAGTTGATGGTGGGGGATGAGGCCTTACGTCTTCTCCAGCAGCAACCCTCTCTTCGAACCGCTTACTAATCAACAACCACTCATGAATTCGACGGAGCTTATTCGCCAGCTTTATCTCTCTAGAAATAATTGAACAGAAGTTGAATTAATGAAGAGAGAAGGCTGGTATTTATAGACACAAATGGGCTTTCCTGACAAGTGAGGCCTGGGGACCTTTTCATGATGTTTGCCTAGGGGTATGATGGTCCACATAGGTGGAAGTTGTTCTGCCACTAGCTGTAGAAGGAATTCAAGAGTTTTTGTGTCAGAAAATGTCAGGGGAAGAGGAAGAGTTTTCTGACAAAAGTGTCAGAAGAATTGGTAACGTTTCTTAAGAATTATGCTGACACAGGTGTTTGTAAAATGACGTCATGACCACGATCAATCCTGGCACCCTTTTTTCGCCTAAGTATGCAATCATTCGAAGACTGCTTTACTTAAAACGGTGCAAGGATTGAGGGGGCTACTCAGCTAACAGAAGAAATTCGAAGAGGCTTGCTCATTCGAAGAGACTTGCAGATACTCGAAGAGCTTCGTGGACATTCGAAGGCTGATCTTCGAAGAGTCGCTTTGTGGCCCTGATAGTTCGAGAAGTGTGTAGAGTGACCTTTTCGAGGAGTGACATGAAATTCGGAGAAGAAATGGTTTTTGCCTGTCAGGAGAATTATTCAGTCCTAGTAAAATGATTTTTACTAAGATTGGGGGGCTACTGATAAGGAAGAATAAAAGACAAGGAGAAAAGTGTAAAGAAGAAACCTGACAGGAGAAAATAGCAAAGGAAAAGTGTGATAGGAGGAAAATGTATAGAAATAAATGTATAAGGGCTGAATTGAATAAATTATAAAGAGATAGCCAAAATAGGAAGAAAGCAAAGTGTAGGGACCAAAAGATGTAATTTGTCCAAGTTAAAACGTGTGGGGTCCGCAATTGTACTATAAAAGGACCACACACGCTTCACAAATCCCGGGATGAATGGTACGAGACTTTCTCTCTCTACTTAATCTAATATTCTGGACTTTCTCTCTCTAAAACTGACACTAAGACATTTCTGTATCACAAAATCACATGTTAACAATCTTCGTATCGCATAATCACCCCCGGACAACTTTAGAACTCTTCAGCAGTGACCGAAGCCAGTAAAAAGATGATATAACTTCAAAGTTTGTTAACCAAGTTGGGATTCTAACAGAAGAAGAACATTCCGCATAGTGATAGTCAGAGTGCAATTCAGTTAGAATTCAACATTTCATTCGAGAACCAAGCACATCAGTCTTCGTTGTTATTTCATCATATCTTTATTGGAAGATGAAGTCCCAATATTGGAAAAGATCTAAAGAAGCAAGAATCCAACTTATATGTTGACAAAGATAGTAGTCATTGAACAACTGAAGTTGTGTTCATCTTTAGTTGGTCCGCAAGAGTAACAAGACCTGAAAAATATACTGCATAGATCATGGTTTGAAGACAGGTTGAAACCAATATTCAAGTGAGAGATTGTTAGACTCATTAAATGGAGTTGAAGAAGTTTCAAATTTGAAAATACAATGAAGTAATTTAGTGGACTGTAATTGTTTCTTCTTCTTCTTTGTGTTAGACTCTGTATAGACCAGCTAGATTTTGTGAGTGTATCGAGCAAAAAATTTAAAATCACTAAATCCTTTCTAATAAAATCGACATGCAGTTGGTCCAAAAACGTAAACGTAGTTTACTAAACTCCGTTAATAATTTTATGTTTTGTTTTACTGTTTGTTTTTTATTTTCTTTTTCTCCTTTTGACATGATTATAAAAAATTATGTATTTTTCCTAACCCCTTTCTAACTACAACCCACTTATCAGACAATTGTGTATTTTTCCTAACAGTTAGAACGTCCGGTCCTTAAACAAAATATATAACCTTAATTATAAATTGTAATCGAATATATAGTTTTGATACATAAAAATCTAAAATCCACTTGACCGATCCCTTAGAAACGTAGTTGGTCAATGTTATTCACTTAATCCAACAAAAAATTTCATTTGGTTGATCGATTAAACATCGGATTTCTTAATTATTTGGTGGTATACGACTTTCAACTCATGTTAAACCCCGAATCCTTGTCCGGATCTCCTTCAACCAATCTACATTCACCAATAAACTCTACTTTTTTAGATTATCCAAAATTCCATTTCCTGCTGGGATGTTCCAAAATGTTAGAAACCCACCACAAGTATCACGCTTTTTAGCCTATTATTTACCTTGTCCGAAACCAAAACAAATGAAAGATCAAGTCTTTTACCCAACCCAAAAGACAATAATCAAACCAAAGTTCGCCTCCTTCTTTAAGGCGAAACACAAAGAGAAGAACCAAAGTTCCGATTTTTATTAACATTCATAACAAAAGTGAGACGCTCCATACATATAGAACGGTGGCGTTTGATATAGATGGAGAAGATAAAGAAACAATAGAGGAAGAAGATGGATGGTGTTTCGAGCCAAAATGAATACGTTGGTGATAACTCTCGAAGATTTGTTTTTGCTTGTGCCGTTTTTGTCTCGCTTAATTCTATTCTTCTGGGTTATGGTTCGTGTTCATTCTCTTTCTATACATATTTTACAAATTCTTATATGGTTTTTCTTCGTTTTAGTTTGTTAATCGATTTTTCTGGACAAAAAACTGTTTAAATTTTCGTTTTTATTATTCTGGGTATGAGAATGCAGGTAATTATTTTGATATCATTTTTTTTAAATGTTTGATTAGAAGAAAAGTTTGAGTTTTTATGTTTTAGTTGGAGGGTTTTTCTCTAGCTAAACCATCATTAAAGTTTTCTAATTGGAGCGTTTTATAATTGAATAATAAAAGTTAATTTATTTATTTTTAAAAAATGTAAAATTCTTTTAATTAATTTTTTTAATGATTGTTTAATCAGTGTCCACGATACCGGTTAGCAAAATCCTATTATCAAAATCTTATTATTATATGTGTTTATCCTATTATTATCGGTGTATATAGCAAAATCCTATTATTATCTATGTTTATTGAAAATTGCAGATTTCATTTTTATAGTTTGATATTGTTTGTTTTAGATATGTTTTTGTTTATATACTATTGGTTATTTTTTTATTTGTTTTTTACATTTTCAAAAATACAGTTAGTAAATTTTTATTCCTGATTTTTTCATCGATTATAAATTAACTTTAGTGAATTTGGAGGGTACAAAAAATTCGGGAGACGAATATTTAGATATAAATAAAGTATACTGATTAAAACGGATTAGGGTTATGTGTATAAAAACTTTACTGATAATATATCAAAATCAAAATGATCATATTTGTTAGTTTTTTCATATTCGGTCATCATAAAAAGAGGTAAAAAAAATCTAACAAAAAAAACATAAATACAATAAAAGTGAGTATTTCTTTTAAAAAGTAAAAATGCTTCTAGCCGTCTTAAGTTAAATGACTAGCTACCATGACTAACCCTTATTTTTAGCTGTGTATATGTATCAAAAATTGAAAACCTAATATTTAAAATAGTAGGGTTTAAGCCTCAATTTGATCTGATTGGTTTAGTAAAATTTTGAATATTTCTTCCTTATTCCTAGTTTTAGAAGCCACAATGCAGGTTATATAAGTTGATTTTTAGTAAATTCCGGTTCAATTATCAGCTATTTTAAGTTTTTATTTTAATCTAATGTTTAACTAACGAAAAAGTTGTAATCTTTATGTTCAACAGATGTAGGTGTGATGAGTGGAGCAATCATATTCATACAAGAAGACTTAGAAATCTCAGAGTTTCAAGAAGAAATCCTTGTCGGAATCCTCAGTATAGTTTCACTACTAGGTAGTTTAGCAGGTGGAAAAATGTCCGACTCAAAAGGTCGAAAATGGACTATAGCATTCGCCGCAATTCTTTTCCAATGCGGCGCTGCTCTAATGTCGATCGCACCTTCATTCCGCGTCTTATTCCTAGGCAGAATCATAGCCGGTATCGGAATAGGCTTTGGCATCATGATCGCACCGATTTACATCGCAGAAATCTCACCAGCCTCCGCTCGAGGATCGCTCACGTCCTTCCCAGAGATTTTCGTGAACTTCGGAATTCTATTGGGATACATATCGAATTACGCGTTTTCGGGACTGCCTGCTCATATAAATTGGCGGGTCATGCTCGGAATCGGAGTTTTACCTTCGGTTTTTATTGGATTCGCGTTATGCGTAATACCCGAATCACCTAGATGGCTCGTTGCGCAAAACCGGATCCAAGAAGCACGGCTAGTACTTCTCAAAATCAACGCGACGACACGCGATGCTGATGAAAAACTAGCTGAGATACAAGCCGACTCGGCTGCGAATTGTGAATCAAAATCCGCCTGGCAAGAGATTATGAATCCAAGTCGACCGGTAAAAAAGATGCTAATCGCAGGCGTTGGAGTCACAGTCTTCCAACAAATTACTGGGATCGACGCGACCGTGTATTATTCCCCGACCATTCTTAAAAACGCGGGTATCGAATCTAAAGCGCAACTTCTAGCTGCGACGGTAGCTGTCGGGTTTACGAAGACCGTGTTTATACTAGTAGCCATAGCTCTCATTGATAAACTAGGTCGGAAACCGTTGCTTTATGTTAGTACGGTCGGTATGACACTAAGTATATTTTGCCTTAGTTTTTCGCTAACTTTTAGCTTAGGTATCGGGTTCGCGATTATCGCAGTCTGCGCGAATGTAGCTTTTTTCTCTATAGGTATAGGTCCGGTTTGTTGGGTTATTTTATCCGAAGTATTTCCTTTAAGATTGCGAGCTCAAGGATCTGCGCTTGGCGCAGTTGGTAACCGACTGGCTAGCGGCCTTATCAGTATGTCTTTTTTATCGATGGCGCAGGCGATTTCGGTTGGAGGAACGTTTTTCGTATATTTTTTGGTTTCGGTTTGTTCGATTTTTTTTGTTTGGAATTGTATACCGGAAACGAAAGGAAAATCGTTGGAGGAAATCGAGTCGATATTTGGAAATGATGTAGGAGAAATCAAATCGCGCGAGGTGGAATTAGAGAACGCCGAGCTTCTGTCGCGCAATGAAATTTGATAGGTTTTGTTAGTTTGCAGATACATGTATAAAACTAGAACTTAGAATTAGAAGGATCGAAAGGTTTCAGTTGAAAATGATTTGTTGTATATATTGGTGTAGTGTATAGCTTGTTTTCATTTTTATTTATACAATTGCCTTGGACTCATTCATTAGAAGGGCTTCAATCCAGGATTACATATAACCCAGTCCAGTAACACTAAGCCCAAATAGCTGGTTAGTTTTAGCCACTTTTCTTGTCACACAAACTTTTTTATCTTCAAAATCGTTGTAATTTTTTTTCAAACTTTTGTTTTTTTACGCACCCCCTCCTCCAAACTATGCTGAAAGAATTGAAGTCCTAGTTTGTTTTTTAGGAACCCAAATCAGAAATGAATGAGAGGTTTGGTAAAGTTATCGGTGGTCCGATCGTACGACATAATAAACAATATTCAAGTTTTCATCGCGTGACTTGATTTCGAATGAAATGGACGTCAACTTTGATGTTATTAGTTTAGATACGGAAGACTGGATTGGAGGCAGACGAGGTAGCTCTTAGTTAGTATATTTTATTGCCAAATTCCACATCCTATTTCTAATAAGAGCATCAAATTAATCGAGCACGGTCAATTACCAATTCGGGTCACGAAGGACAACCACATGATTACGGAATAAAGGTCAACCATGGTGGTATGAGCTTGAGATGGGTCGAAGATAGTTTTAGGCTTGAAAATACCACGTTGGCTGCTGGTGATAGGACGTTGTATTTGATGATAGTAGGCCGAGAGGGACGTGTGGGTAGAAATGATGTCGAATGACACCCAAAAAGAGGTGATGATGAAGATGGTGAGGAAACCGGAATGTGTTGTGCTGTAGGAAAATCAACCACATGAGATGTTGGAACCGACTGGACGACACGAGAAGGAACAATAGGCTGTGGTTTTTGGTATTGATGATGAAATATGAAGACACGCCATTACATAAAAAATGGTAATCATGGTATGAGACAAATGAACTTTGGCAAAAGGAAAAATGGTTTCATCAAATTGAACATGACAAAGAATGATTTTATTGGTGGATAAATCAAAACACTTATAGCCTCTATAATTTTCGGGATAACCCACGAAAATGTAAGGAGTAGAACGAGCTTGTAATTTTTGAATGGTAGTGGACGGATTCAAGGAAAAACACAAACACCTAAAAACCCGAATGTGAGAGCAAGATGGAACACAATGGTAGAAAATTTGGAGAGAGGATTCATTGGCAATCAATTTACTGGGAATAATATTAAGTAGGTGTGCTGCCATGTGAAAAGCATGATGCCAAAAAAAAGTGGCAAAGATGCATGAATGAGAAGTGTGCGCATGATATTATTAATGAATCGTATTTTTCTTTCGGCCTTCCCATTTTGTGAGGACATACGTGGACATGCAAAACGAAAATTAATTCCATGAGACTCACAAAATTGCTGAAAGGAGTGATTATCAAACTCTCCTCTATTATCACATTGTACGGTTTTAATATCTCGTTCAAACCGGGTAAGAATATGATCTTGGAATCTTGTAAAAATTGAGAAAATTTGTGATTTATTAGCAATATGAAAAATTCACAAGAATTTCAAATAATCATCCAAGAAAAACACATAATATCGATGTCCCGAAGAACTCAAATGTGGAGAAGTCCAAAGATCACTATGAATAATATCAAAAGGCGTACAAGTAGTAGAAGTTGAGGGAACAAAAGACAACTTTATATGTTTCCCAAGAACACGTGATTGACAAGTGTAGACTTAAATGAACTATTACAATCAATCAAAATTTATTTTACCGAAGAATAACTAAAACCGAGTATCCCGGGTGACCCAGACGGTCATGCCAAAGAGTGAAGTCAGTGCATGCAGTTGATGAAACGATCAAAGTTGGACTAGAAGGAGGAATAGGGTAGAGGGGTCTTGTACTATAACATCTCATTAGACGTATCCCCGTTTGTAAATCATGCACATAAAAACCAAAAGGATCAAACACCACCGATACATGATTATCACTTGTAAAATTTCTAAGTGATACCAAATTTTCAATAAGTTTAGGTGTATGCAAGATATAATTGAGTGACAAAAGAGGGGGTCGGGGGGTCGGAGAAGGTAATGAAGTATGAATGTAACGAAAAATAGAAATTGACTGACCACAACCAATGGTAACACCATGATTATTGCTCATATTAATATAAGACGTGAGATTACCTTGTGATGATGTCATATGAGAAGTTGCCCCCATGTCCATATACCAGTTAGGATCCTTTTGTCACAAAAACATAGTATGAATAGATAATTCTATATTCGTCGGATTCTACTGAGAGGGTGTATATGAATTTTGTTGATATTGCTGGGGTCTGGAGCCCAAGATTATGGGTTGTCACGTTGTAGTAGGCATGCCCAAGATTACGTCTGGTATGGGCAAGGGAGTACGGTCTAGGGTGGCAGCATCTAAGCCCACCAAGGAGGCATCGCCCAAGACGGATCACTTGCTAAATTTTGACCAGCTCCACAATAGCCTCCACGTCTAGAAATTCCATGATCCCCAACCAGAGTCTGTCCCGAACCACCACCAGATTGTATGTGATTCCGATGTTTGTTGTTGCTGCGTTTCTTGGACTGTTTGCTGCGTACTTGACCCTGACCTGAAGGACGTTAATAAGGTCTATCATCCGATTCATGAGTACCCACCATCATCTCATAATCACCATCAATTGTTTCCTCCTTCATGTTAGTTTCTTCCAAATCCAACATGGATCGAACTTCATAAAATAGGGGTAAAATATCCCTACATTGAATTATAGAAGCTACACTTTTGTAAGCGGGGGTAAGACCACCCACCATACAAAGAACCAGATGATTGTGCGATATTGGAGCCCCACATTCTTGGAGTTGGTCGAAAAGAGTCATGAGGTGTTGGCAATAAGCAGAGACCGACGAGAAATCCCATAAATAAGTGTTATTGAACTTATGTTCCAAAGCAACAAAACGAGAATTCATATTGTCTTGAAACAAATCGCGAATATTATTATACAGAGTCACGACCGAAATGCCCCTTCAATAATAGTGATTAAGAGATCAGTGGAGATGATAGAATAAATCCACTGAACTAGAGCATCATCCAAGGTATCCCACATCTCTTGTACATCATAGGTAAAATGACTCATCTCTTTGTCTTTTCCTTTCTCCGATTTTGGTGGGATAATATGATGAAGTACTTTACACGAGTGACAATGAACCTTAAAAACCAAAGCGGGTAAGGAACCGAAACGATAAAACCGGTTCGAAACCGAACCGATAAATTGATAGAAACTAAACCGATAGAATCGGTAATAAACCGATAGAATCGGTAATAAACCGATATATATTACTTATCCCACATCGTAAAAAGAATATTTTTTTAATTCAAACATGCTTATAAATAAGCATGGTAACTTACCAAAATATACTAAAATTTGAGAGATCATCCTAATTTATAATGTTCTTCTTTAACTTACAAAAAAACTATACAATTTGAAAATTGTTTTTTTTTCTAATTTTTTTGGAATCGACAATTATAAAGAATAAATTATGTATTGCTTGTTGACAGAAAGTTATATAAACAAAAATCTAAATTCACTAGATATTATAGTGAATGTATGAAGCTGCTTCGAAAATCAAATACAAAAAGATATAAAAATAAAAATATACTTTTTAGTGAAAATAAAAACACTAGAAATTTCGAAGAAACCTTTTTTGAAACATGTAACTACATCAAGCCACACAACAAAAGTGTCTAACAATTTCAACAACAAAAATAAAACCAAAAGTTTGAATAAAAAACTTCACCGTAAAAAACTTTATATAAAGGACAAATCAATCATATTCCTCAATGACTTTCGTACCAATACCCGATAAGCCTTCCGGAGGAATCTCTGCAACGGTGACAAGGGAGTAGAAACTCTTCATTTGCATCTTCATCGTCATTTGTCTTATGCGTAGTTCGGACTCTGAGTTCCTCATTGGCACACTACGAATACCCTAACTCCAGATGTGTTTGTTGAGTTTGACATCTACCCTAACGTCGTTTGTTCCCATAACATTCTCGCTAAATTTAAGGATCTTCTTAATTGCATTTAAACCTTCTTTCTTAAAAGTGCATCCGTGAATATGTTTATGGATGTTTATGGTATACTCTATGGTAAAAATTTCATCATTTTGTACCTTTGTCTTCTCCTAACTTTAAACCACCCGTTTTCTTCGACTAGACTGTAGCGCCCGATTGAGGAGTAACGAGATTGTCTATTTTTAGTCAATTTTGCCACATATAATTTTTTTACACTAGAATGAACTAAAAAAAAGAAAAAAAATAGATTGGTGTTATAAAAGAATGGGTTGCTGTTACATAAGAAAAAGACAATGGGTCTTTTAGTAGTTTAATAGATAATATAAACTTATCAATAGTCGAAAAGGATAAAAAATTGATGAAAACGATAGTTATCTAAAAATAATTGAATCCCACATCAGTTTACTGTAAAGATAAGACAAAAGACTGATTTTATATAAAAAGAAAAATTACAACATAAAAAAGTGGTCCACAATCCACCCATGCAAAATATGGTCCAATGATAAAATTAGTTTAAACTTTTCCGTAAAATATTTATTCGGTTGTTGTCGGTCTGGTTTATTTGACTGGACTAGACCGAACTAGTTTTTATCGGTTTGGGTTAGGTTTCTTTTTGTGGAACCAAAATTTTATTGGTTATGTTCGGTCATAACCGATAAGCTTATCAGTCTGGTCCGATTCCATCAAAATATGGACCAAACTGGACCGATAACAGCCCTAGTCCTACCCATATGCACTATCGGTGCAAAGAGTGTGAAATATAAGTTCACATACTTAACACCTATGATGAATTCTAATTGTAATTTTTTATTATTTTTTTTAAATAATAGTATTAAACTGTTTGTAACATCACTAAATGAAATTACTAAGTTTATCTGCGTCTGCTTATAAATGTTTATGACCTTATATTTTTTTTAATGTTGACTAAGTTTTAATCTTACGTAATGGATAATAGAATAAATATAAGCATTCAATTAAAATAAATAAACGCAAATGCAATACGAAAGTACATAACAAGATCAACCATCGTTTAATACAAAATAAACATAAACATACGTCAACCAAGCATAACCAAAAAAAGTTCCATAACTAAAACAACGAGCCAAGAAGAAAAAACATGTGTCACTTATCACTTGAAAAACCTCAAATCATCCAAATTATCTCTCGTATGCATTGTGTTGAGTGATCGAACTGCCTCAAGCAGTCTATCATTACCGGACTACACTGCTAGGGTGATGACATGTCAGCCACAACGAGCAATGCAATCATGATACCTAGTAATTGTCAATCTCCCATACGTAGAAATTATAACCGCAAATAGATCATCGGTAAGTTAATTGTGATTCCAATCTAACCAAGCGCTTTCACGCTAAGAGTAACGAGACATCTCATTCCTATAAATCCGTACAGGTTTTTATTATTAACCATTCAATTTTACCATATATCATTTACTAAGTAAATGGGTTAGGTCGAGTCAGATATTAAAACTTGATATAATTAACCAAAATACAAACCCATTTTAAGATATAATACAAACTTGTGTTCATGAAATTTAGTAATGTGTTCATGAAATTGAGTAATGTATTGTGAATAACAAATTATCCGTTTAATCATTCCCAATATAAACCTTACTAGTATTTTATATTATTCTCTTGTATATATCCATGCTCTTCAGCACATTGATCTCATAAATAATAATATCTATGGAAGCTTACCAGTTGAGATATTCTCCATGAAGGTACTACATAACTTAGTCTTTGTGGAAATTCAATTTTAGATCCAGTCTCTCATGAAATCAGAAACCTAATACACCTTAAAGTTTGGATTTTTCACAAAATTTACTAACGAATTCAATACCTTCATCTATGATTCATTACAAGAGAATGAAAAATCTCATACTTGGTGGAAACAATTTCACTTGTTTTCTTCCATATGGGGTCAGTACATATTTTATGAATCTTCAAAAACTCGATATTTCGTTCAATAACTTAGGTGGTTCGATTGCTAACGACTTAGGAAAGTTGTTTATTTGGAAAGGTACTCTTGATTTATCTCACAATTTCTTTAGTGGTAATATATCGACAACCCCGAAAACCTTCTTAAAATCACTTTATGTTGATTTTAGTTTTAGAATTTAGCGCATATATACCATAATTAAATAATTTGTTAAATTCAAGATCAACTATCAACTGGTTTTACAAAAAAATCCTTCGGCCTATATATTGTCATATATTTGTCTATTAAACACAGAGCAAATAACGACCAGAAACGTAAACAACAAAGTTGTAATAACATAAAAAAAAAATAAACAGGTCGTTCGTGACCAATTGTTGCATACTAAATTTATGAGTATCTATAACATGACAATCTTTTAGAAGAATAATACCGAACATTAATGCTCAGTTGATAGTGAATAAATGACCGCAGCTTTGCTGTCAAGAAACCTCACTTATTTCCAACTCATGCAATGAGAATATTTTAATATTTATTAAATTTATAAGAAAATTTAATCGGATAATTTTGTATATATAAAATATATATTTAAGTTTATGGCGATAATAACAAACCTATCCCACATCCGAGATGTCTGAAGAACTCAATCATGTGTCTCCTCACAAAATGGGTTTCGATTTCGGTAATTCTTTTAATCCAACCACATATTTTTGACTCAGCTCGAAAATAATTAAAATAATAATAATAGTAATAATAATAAAATAATATTTTTAATAATAATAATATTTTTAAAAAAACACACAAGTTTAATGCATTTTGTTTTTAAAGTATGGACTCGGAAACAAAACGAGCTAAACAATAAGAATGTAGATTTATTGGCTTTTAATTTTAGTTATAGACTGCTCGTTTATTTTTCTAACCGTTAGAGTGAATGATGTGACAAGATAAAAGCTCGGCTCGATCGAATTGAATTGATGTGACTTCGTTGCGGGTTTAGACTAACCACCCAAACACTATAATATTATATTATAGGCCACAATATTCAGTTTTAAACAAATCGGTCGGTTAGATTTTAATTTTTTGGTCTCGGTCCAATCTTTACATAATAATTTTTGTTTTGGTAGAGTAAGATTCAAACAGGTGACCGAATGTCACATAAATTCATCTAGTGTTATCTCTTATACCACAATGTATATAATACTAAATCCAAATAAAACGTTGAAAAAACCTATGATTCCATTTTTTAAGAGACAACTTTATACTATAAGTGGATGATTGAAAAATTCAATTCGATTAAGAGCAAATGTAACCAGTTAGTTCATTACATATTTTTTTGATACAGTAGTTAAAATCTAATTTCTTTTTTTATTATTTTTTTTGTTAATACGGATGATATTTAATTTAACATTTGAATATAAATTGTTATAAACAAAAATTAAAATTTTATATATTAAAAAAATCAGATTTTATGAATTTCTTAAGTTCGTACCCTTAATCAGTCTTGATTCAAACTTCGACTCGTTAATAGTTTGATAATATTATCGGATAATTTTAGATGGATTTTATCGGATCGGTCCCTTACAAATTATCGGATTGGTAATCTAATACAACCCTGTATACGAGAAGTTGCACGCGAGCCAACCAATGTTAGCGTACCAAATAAGAATATTTAGTTATTTGTTAGTAAAACATTTCTAAAAAATGAAAAAAATTAAAATAGTTTTTTTATACTAATCTCGATGGATATAATATGGTAGAAGTAAGTTAATCACATCGATTTTTAGGGTTAGAATAACCAGATGAGTTGTCCAAACAAGGCAAGTGTATTCCTTATGACTATAAAAAAATGTGCAATTTGACGGTATCGGTGTGGAACTAGAATCAATCGAGGGACTGTATAGTCCCTGTTTTGATGTAAGTATATAATGTCGCATTTCTAATTGTGTGTTTGGCTCGAGTGACAATATTAGTGAACACAACTACATTGCTTGGATGTAAGTATATAGTTATCGAGTGTCGCATTTTTAATTATGAGTTTGGATCGAGTTACAATTTTGATGAACACGAGTACTCAATTTAAATGACTAAGGCTAATAAGGATTACGTCCAAGCCACCATAACACATTTTTTTTTCCGGAGGGAACCCGCAGCCGCTACTCAGAGTGCAATGAGTGCGCACATGGTAAACCCTCAGTCTGCCGCGATAGCCTGCAAACCAACGCCAGAAGGTAAACCACGCAAGGTGACAAGCTCAGCCGAGAAAGTGTATGTAGAAGGACTCGAACTCATGACCTTTGGTCACAAACATACCTTACTCAACCAACTTGGTTACCCCCTTGGGGGTTCCAAGGAACCACACCCAAAAAGACTAAAGCAAAGATGACTAACCATATTGAGAGGTCAAACCAAGGAACCCAGAACGAGGGTGACTGACGAAACTAAAATGTTATACTAAATGATTAAAATAAAGACAAATTACCACACACAAAAAAGGTAAAAAATAATCAAAATAGTGCAGCCAACCACACAGAGAGACCAAGTTGAAGGCTTGCAGTGAGAGTGACTTATAGACTATCTTTGCACATCTTTTGTCCTTCTAATATAACCCATGAAAATGGTCAATCTTTAACCATTCCATTGACAAATTCAAAAACCAATTATGCCATACATTTACAAACATATCAAATACATTTATGTATAAAGCTCACAGTTATAACCGACACCATTGTATGAACATCAAGTATTTTTCTATTATGCTTAATTTGTAACAAATTAAGAAAAAATCAAACTGTATTACAGCTTAAAATGAGTTTGGGATTAACAAGATTTTTTATTCTCTTACAAGGTTTCCAATTTTAAGAGGGAATGTCCCTAAAATCGAATTTAAAAAAAACTAAGCTTTGTAGTGTTTTTACGAAAAAAAGCTCAACTTGTAAATTTCCATTTCCATTGTACTAGTAAGGTCTTTATCGGAAATGGTGAAAAACATTTTTTTTCTTCACGACATATTACTCTATTCAATGATATGGGTTTTGGTTAGGGCTTAATACGAGTTTGAGCTTTAGTTAATTGGATCAAGTTTTAATGTTTGAACCGATCTGACCCATCTATTTAGTATATGATAAAGAATAAAAATAAATGGTTAATAATAGAAAATTAAAAGCAAACGTTTATGTGACAACTGATTAGGTATATAATGTGATATATAAAAGGTATTATTGGACAAGTAGTAGAAGGACCATCTATGAGCAACAAAATTACTAAATATAAAAGGAGGGAACCCGCAACCGCTACTCAGAGTGCAACGAATGCGCACAGGGTAAACCCTCAGTCTGACGCAATAGCCTGCAAACCAACGCCCAAAGGTAAACCACACAAGGTGACATGCTCAACTGAGAAAGCGTATGTAGAGGAACTCGAACTCATGACATTTGATCACAAGTATGCCTTACTCAACCAACTCGGCTAGCCCCTTAGGGGCGAGCAACAAAATTACCGTTTGGACTACCACGTGGCATCTTTTAAATAATCGCACACGCAAAAAACTAAACATGCAAAATTCTAAAATGCGAAAAATAATAAAAAACAAAAATAAATAAAAAAATACTAATTTGAAAAAGACTTAAAACATAGAACTTTTCGAGATTTGTAGTCTAATATCGATATAGATTTGTAGTCTAGTACCGATATAACGCATAAATAACGTATCAAGACTGTGAATCATAGTTAATTATCAAAATTAGTTTTTGTGTATAAAAATAGCATTTATATTTGTTTTTTATCAACGATAATTTTTTATATCTTATTTTACATCTATAAATATTTTTGTTTATTTTTATTTATACTTTTTTTAATCAAAGAAACTTTATTAACCAAATTGCAAAAATTACAGAGTTAAGGGACTTATTTAAAACTTTTTTTAATCAAAGAAACAAATCCCCAAATTCAGATAAAAAACCCTAAATTCCTAATTACAAGCAATCTTTACTCTTCCCTCTTCACGCAGCTACTGAAATAGCATGAGGAAGAAGAATTTGAAAAAGAAAGTCTACTCTTTCCTTTGGAAAGCCTAACAGAAGATCCTTCAAAGAAGAACATTGCTTCAAGACAGCCAGAAGACTCATTCTCCTTGCACCAAAACCCCAGAGGAAGCTCCATTGATTTTCAAGGTAAGACTTCTCGATTTACTTGACTCAATCTTTTCATCAGAAGAATTTTCGCAAAACTAACTTCCTTTTATCTTAAAAAATGGGATAAAACAAGCTACATTTATCGGAAAATTTTGAAAGACAGAGGCATGCAAGTTTCTAGGAGCAATTCAGCTCACTGAAATTCAGGGAGAGACTTTCTTCAAGAAACTTGCATATCTCTAAAATCATGGACATTTTCATAAATCAAAGAGAGCGCGCAAGACCAGGAGAATTGATCAAAGGAAACATAGAACAACTGTAAGCCAGCATGCGAACTGATATTCCGAAAGAATCTCAGGGAGAGCTTCGAAACTTTAATCTAGCGAAAAGAGGCAAAATCCAACTTCATGGATTTAGAAAGACAGCGAACTTCAAGATGAAAATAATTAGCCAATTTCAGCCACAGCCTAACAAACCAACTTCTCCTCCACCTTTAACAAATGTCAGAAAACATCTAAGAGTTAGTTTGAGTTTAGGTAACCAAGACCTAAACTCTCAAGAAAAGTTATGACAAAAAGTTGATTTGGGATATCAAGAATTGAAGGGTTTATCTTAGTTGAAGAGTTGAGCGTCCATTTGGCCATGAAATCAACCGCCTGGTTCTGGATTCTAGATATGAATTTGATATTCATGGTAGATGAAATCAAATCCGTGCAACTATTGATAAGAGGAGAAAGGTACCAAGGAGAAGAGCCCTCTGCCTGTATGTTGATTAGCAGAAGATAGTACGATTCGACATCAACCCGACTTCATTTATTCTTTGCGCACATTAATAAGCCATCGAGCAACGCTTTGGCTTCAGCAAGTATTAGAGACATCTTGTCATACGTGTTGCCAGAACAGTGAAGGATGTCACCTTTACTGTTGCGGATGACCAAGCCCCCGCTCGATTCTCCATTACTGAGACAAGCGGCATCCACATTCAACTTTAATCTTCCCTCCTCAGGAGCAAGCCATCTAACATAGAAAACCTTGGTGGAGTTCTTAACAACAGAGGTACATCCTAGACGGATACCTGCTTTTATTACCTAAGACCAATGCTTATGTTTAGGTTTGTTAGAAATATCAAGACCTATAATAATTGAGTTAATTTTGTTAATGATTTGAGAAACTGAATCAAAATGACCATTATGTTTAGAATTATTTCTGTTTTTCCAAATCATATAATAGATAATAGCAGGAATAGAGTGAGTTATGTTTACTTTCGCATTAGAGAACCAAAACTAGGTTTTAATAATGTGAGAAATTACCATATATATCTCTCTATTTTAACATTAAACAATATTTTGTAATGATTCCAGATTTTCGAAGAAAACTGACAGTTAACGAATAAGTGATTGGAGTCTTCTGAGTTTGGACAAAACTGGCATTTTGAAGCCAAACTCAGATTCCACATTTACAAGTTATAGTCAGTAGAAATATAGTTTTTAAGAAGCTTCCAAAGGTGAAAAGAATACTTCTTTGGAGTGATACAATTCCAGATCTTGCTAAATAGACCAGACTTTGGAAAATGCTGCCTATACTTGTCCCAAGTCAACTTAGTATTGAAGTTACTATTAGTATAAATAGCCCAGATGATCTTGTCTTCCTTACTACTATCAATTTTAATCCTTTGAATGTTGGAAATTCTGTCTGCAGGTAAGAAAGACTTCAACTGCTCAGTACTCTAACCATCAATAATCCAAAAATAATTAACTTTGGCCTCCAAAAACCACTTGTTCTTGAAGAGATCCAAAATAAGAGGCTGATTGTGCCAGCAGTCTCTCCAGAAATCGACTTCACTCTTCCCCAAACACCACTTGATATATTGCTCAGCAATGTCCTTGATGGCATTCAACCTTTTCCAGGTAATAGAAAGATTCTTGCAATTGTTAGGAGTTAAAGGATGCTTACTGTTGCTATAAATTTTGTGCATTACCTTTGATCAGAGTCTTTCTTTTTTCCTATAGTTGTACCAGAGCTTAAGAGAAAATATAAATTGAAATTCAGACAGGGATCTAACATTTAGACCTCCTTCATTAAAGGGTCTGCAAACCTTCAACCAGGTACACCAGTGAACATTTTTATTATCAAAATTAGAACGCCAAAGAAAATTATTGAAAATAAGCTCTAATCTTTTGATAATGCTGATGGGAATAAAAGAATTTTGTATACAATAAAGAGGGATGGCCATGAGCACAGAAACAATCAACGTGAGCCTGCCAACAAAGGTAATATTCTTACCATTCCAATCTTTAATTTTAGAAATCACTTTGTCAATAATGTTGTAGAAGTTCCTGGAAAAGTTGTTGTTATTAATAGTAATACCGAGAGGAGTAGTAGGCAGAGTATTAGCAGAGAACCTAGTTTGACTCTCCACATTTAGGATACTATTGAGTTGCATCTTATTTGACGTAATCAGCTTAGTTTTAAGCTTTTTAATAGCTTGACCAAAGACTGCTTGATACCTATTTAGAAACTGACAAAGCTTGTTAATAGAGTTAGGTTTACAGTTAGTAAAAATTAAAACATCGTCTGCAAATGCCAGACAAGGAATCGATAGATCAGTTCTCGAATAGTAGCTCATACTCTTATTACTTTCAAAAAGATTTAAGAGCCCTCTAGTTAAGACCTCTTCACCCAAGATAAAGAGACTAGGGGACAGTGGATCCCCCCGTCTCAAACACCTCTTGGATTTAAAATAACCCAGCACCTCACAATTTATCAAAATAGATATACTTATATTAGTAATAAGAGCTTTAATAAGCTTAATAAATCTGTCAGAAAAACCAAAGAGAGAAAGAGCTTTAATGATAAATTGATGGGCCATATTATCGAAGGCTTTCGACATATCCAATTTGATAACAACATTTCCAGATTTAGGTCTTTTATTAATATCATGAAAAAGCTCTCTAGTAATAAGAACATTATCGTGAATATATCTGCCTTTAATAAAGTTAGTTTGAAAATCAGAAACAATCTTAGGCAACAATACAGAAATACGATTATTAATGAGCTTGGACAAGGTTTCTGTTTAGCATGGAACATAAACTTATGGGCCTATAGTTGGACCAATTTATAGGGTTATGGCCTTTAAAAATGAGACATATCCCAGTAGCAAAAATTCCTTGAGGGATACAACAGCCATTGCGATAAGAATTTAGAGCCACACATAAATCACCTTTGATAATATCCCAGCAAACCTTGAAAAAAATAAGATTATACCCATCAATTCCAAGAGCATTGTCAACACACATACTAATGATAGTAAGCCAAACTTCTCTTTCCTCAATGGCTTGAATGAGCCTATCATTATCTTCCTTATTTAAAAAACAAGGAATGCTATCCATAATTGGATCATTTCAACAGATTATTCTCATTATCATTGTCATCATAAGGCTCCTTAGTTAAGCTATCTCTAAAGTAATTGATGGCGGAACTCCCAATCTCATTCTGATCGAGAAGCCATATATTATTCTCTTTAATACCCTGAATCGTGTTATTTCTTCTTTTCCTAGCAACATAGGATTGGAAAGCTTTGGTGTTCATATCCCCTTCACTAAGCCATTTATTATAACACTTTTGTCTCCAAAAGGTATCTTCATTCCTTAAAGCTTTATATATAAGCTGTTAACTTTAACAAGGTCAGCCTTAAAATTATAGTCTTTAACCTCCAAATGCCTTTGCTCCATCTTTCTGACATTCTCAACAGTGTCATTGACTTTATTAAAGATATTGCCAAAATGAGAGACATTCCACTCTTTAAGACAAGTTTTAAGTCTTTTCAACTTGTACCAGAAGACCTGGTTAAGATAGCCTTTAATCCCGAGATTCCAATTCTTTTTAACAATATTTAAAAAGTTAGCATCAGAAACCCACATGTTCATAAACTTAAAGTGATTTTTGTTATTCTTGAGATTTTTAGTTAACAATTTAATATAAATAAGTAAAAGAGCATGGTTAGAACAAGTTTTGACCATATGAGTGACCTGAATCTTATTAAAAGTGTCAAACCACTTTTGATTAATCAAAACACGGTCTAAACACTTCGATTTGTTTGTTTTGTTACAGGTAAATTTAGATCCCACGAAGCCAACATCTTCCAATTTTCAACTAATCATCATATCATTAAACTCTTCAATACTATTCTGACAAAGAGTGGAACATCCCATATGTTCATCAAAAGATGCAATTACATTGAAGTCCCCAACAATTAGTCAGGCTTTATCAACATAAGAAATAGTCTTTAACTCTTCCCAAAGGTAATGTCTGTTGGCCCTGTTACAATTAGCATATATAGCAGTAAATAAAAATTGATTATTAGAACCAGTAGCAATAATGTCACAGTGGATACATTGCTCATGATTCTTAAGAATCACAAGATCAATGTCATCCATCCAAGCCACCCAAATTTTATTAGAACAATTAGCCAGGCTTTATCAACAGAATAAATAAGTGTATCTCACGCAAAGTTATTTACTTACTTATTCGAATTCAAAAGTCTGTTTGTATTCTAAACAAAAGTTCTGCCAAGAAAATGAGTGTTTCCTCACCTGACTCCTATGGTTACCCATCCTCTGATGGTGGGTACTCCGTGTACTCGTCCAACGAATCGAAAGATGCTTATTCATCCTCGCTTTCACGTGAGGATGATTATGACTCAAGCCACTTGTTGTCGTTTCCAGAGGAGGATTCAGACTACGAGTGGTATCCAAAATGCAGAAGGAACATAAAGAATACGAGGAAGACGATAAGAAGGAAGCAGACTCCTAAGAAGTCTTCGAAGGATTCATCAGACGAGCAAGAGGAGTCTTGGGAGGCAGATGATGAATACTGGGGTATGGAGACTGAGGACGAAGAAGACAGTGATGTGGATACGAATGACGCTGACAAGGAAGAGTCGGAGGAAGAGTCTGAGGATGCAGACGAGGAGAACTCTTCTGATAATTAGCAAGTGTGTAGTTGTTTGTGTGTGTTTTCATTTTTTGGAATTAGAATTGGTGAACCCTATAATATGTAGTGATTTTTTGTTAGGGTTTACTATCTAGGCAGTAGTAGGTCCATGTTGCAATCAGGTCTCTTGTTTGTTAAAATCGTTATGTTATCGTTATCTAACTAGTTCTAGTTGTAGTGTTTTGAAATGTGTTATGCTTATTCGATTCATGTTCCAATCGCATAAAATTATCTGTTTAAGTAGTGTAAGTCAAATCTAACAAATCACGTTAGTTCTAGTAATGCTTGTAAAGAAGTTGGTAGCAACCGCGTTGAAACAGACTTAACCAATCGCAATGACGAACTAATCAATTTTGACATAAATCGCGTTTGCTATGTTGTGACCGATATGAAAAATAAAGAACTAGAGAAAATGGGGCTCTGAAGAAAAGGTTCTACACAATCGCGTCGCTATGGAGGTTAGCAATTGGCAATCGCATCTTTGAAACATGACATCCATACACAACGAGTGTTATTAAGTAAGTAGTTTCAAACAAATCGCATGTAATCATATAGGTACATACAACTCGCGTGTGCAAAAACAATAAAGTCACACACAACCCGTGTGTATGAAATAAATTAACAATCAAAAGTAATGTTTAAGTAAATGAGTAAAGAACCGTGACCTCAGGGAGGCAAAAAATTGCAATGTCCGTTTCAACTAAATTAAAGTAAAAAAAAATTGTGTAGGAGAGAAATATAGGATAATGGGAATCCCATTAATACATACTGAATAAATCGCATGATACGCAAATAGTTTCGATAGCAAGCACTAACTCATACTCGGATATCACATGTCATTTGGTTGTGTCCAAATTTAAAATAACGACCACAACGCAACTGGCTCGATGATACTTCTCATATGAATGAAATCCTCTTTTTCCTTAGCCTTCCAGCTCGCCTTTTAATGTTAGGAGGTAGAACAACTGGTCATTCAAAATCGTTTGAGGATGAAATTTCACCGAATTCAGTTATTTCAGTTATGCTGAAAGAATAAGTAGACCTATAATTACCAACAATGTAGAATGGTTTTATCAACGTCATAGGATCTTCGTTAACTGATGTTATTGCTGCCAATGAGTGCGGACATGGAAAACACTCTTGTTGCCATGAACCACACGAACAATTAAAATCAAGCATGTTGACAACCATAACGGGTTCAAAATAAACTTCAAATGAACCTGCAGAAGACTTAGATACTGATGTGGTTCATTTCAAGCTGAGGGTAATTTTGTCAAGTGTTTTGGAGAGTTTTAAGAGTATTAAATGTTTGGGTGTTTTGTAGTGAGAGATTTAAGCTGCCTGGTTGTATTAAATGTTCATTACCCTCATTAATGAAATTAGTTGGGGTATTTATACCCTTAATGATGGACCCATGGGCTTTCGGATCGAATTATGAAACCAGGTCAACTTTAAAGATCCATTTACTTAATAAGCTGATTAGCACCTAACTTAGTCAAAAATGTGTTTAGTTATTTTATACTTTTGTCCTGTCCGGATAGTTCAGTGGGAAGTTTTAGTTCGAATTACCCCTATCCGGATATCTCAATGAGCTGTGGTGGATTTTTCCAAACTCATCAGTAGCCACTTTTTTAGGCTTTGTAAAAAATCTTTGGGAGGACTAAAAAATTCACTTAGTCAGTAACGATATTTTCTGGCCCGTTCGTGTGTTTACCAGCCGTTTTTACCTAGAATGGAGCTCCCAAAAAGCCTAAAAAGTAACCTCTGCATTTAATATTTCCTACGTTAGTGCCGTCTTCAATCATTGCTCGAATCTTTTCGTCTTCTCCTAGGTATCAGTTGCTTGTTTCCTTACTAATATATAAACCAATTTGTTTTACTGTTTCACTATCTTCATCAATTTACAAATCTTTTACAGAGCTTTCACCTTTTCTTTCAAAATCGTTCTTGGGTAGTTTTATGTTCACAGCTAGAAACACTCTTGTAAAAGGCGACTAGTTGAATCTGTCTGAATTAGAGATGACAAAGAAAGTTGAACGAGAGAGACGCATTGGTACTGGTCTCCCAGTCTCCCCAGGAGACAAGTCTGATAAACCATCTCTAGAAGCTGATCAAGGATCATCTTCTACTAGAAATCCAAAACCCAAACGTTTATTCAAGCCAAATATTTCGCCAATCCCATCAGGCTCCTCTTTTTAGGAGTCCCAACCTTCTACTGCCCAAGAAAAAGTAGTATCAAGCGTTAGAAAATCCTCACCGTTCATAGCCATGGGATCTGATACCGAAAAATCTCCAGAGAAAACCAATCCACGAAGGACAACTCACTTGGTGAAAGCCCAAACGACTGGTTCATAATCAAAGTCCTCCAAACCAGGGGCCTCTAAGTCTGCAACCAAAGACAAACCCTCCAGACCAGAGATTTCCCATAAGATCCCCTCGAAATAAGTCCTCTGGATCAGAGGCATCCAAAGTAGCTTCTCTAGCAAAATCCTCCGGAGCTGAGCCCCAATCGGACACCAGACCTCTAGAAGAAACTAGTGTTCAACCATCTGGATAGACCATTAAGCCAGAAGCTGACACTCTTCCATCCTCGACAACTGATAAACCTTCCACAATGATTGAAGAAGTGATGGAAGATAGTATCGAAAAGGCCCTTTTTGAAACTGAAGCCTCAGGGAAAACTAGGGATGCTGCCTCTGACATAAAAGGCAAAGGAAAAGTGAAGGTTGGAATGGCTCATCCGAAGCTTCCGAAGTGCTTGGAGGGCAAGGTAGGACCTTGCTTCCAGAAGGTCAACGTGAAGTATTTGTTGGCCATGCAGAACATCAACTGGTTTTATACTCATACCGCCGAGCTGGGCCGGATCCAAACTAAATGGGGGATCCCAGAATCAATGAAGGTGAAGATACCAGTCACACCGGAGACTCTGATGGACTGCAAACTCAATGAAATCGTCATCTACACCGAGCTGTTCAACTGGGGGCTCAGATTCCCCTTAGACCGAGAGATCGTCAGGTATTTTCACCTGATTAAGCTTTGCCCAAGCCAGTTAAGTCCAAACGCTTGGTACAGCCTCCTTACCTGCATAATGGCATCGAGGCTGTCCGACATCCCTCTCCCTATGGATCAATTCACCGCTGTGGCCAACCTATGCAAAAATCACCACATCCGATTCTATCACCATAACATGGGGGACAACTTCAAAGTGGTAGATGATTTGTTGGAATCAGAGAAGAACTGGAAAATTCAGTGCCTATTTATCAGTGGGTCATGGGAGAGCGAGAGAAAGATCAAAGCTAAGGTTAACCCTAGCATGCTTTTAGCAGGTGGAAGAGCACAAGTAAGTATTTAATTTTGTTTTTCATTTTTTCTTTCTTATTTTTACAAATATTCCACTCTTGAATCACTCATTTCTTCCTTGTTAGTATTACCGAAGGAGTTCACCGGTTATCTGGAGGAGAGACAGACTACATGTGTCAAGCTGAATGCGTGGGCTGCAGAACGTTGGGGGAACGCTTTCCACAACTGTTTTACTTCTAGCAACTTGGTGAGTTCTCATTTGTGGAATAACACATGCCAGAGAGATCTCACCTGGGAAGAATTGACCACACCACCTCCCCCAGCTGTCATTCTTAAGCGAACAGAGGAAAAAGATGGCAAACTAGCCTTGCCCTCTAGAGCCAAAGCTCTTAGCAAGATGAATGGAAAGGGAAAGAAAAAGAAGGCTGCAGCAAAGGCCGTTCGGGTTTCTGCAGAAGAGACTGCTCTGGGGAACACATGAGGGATCGATGCTACCTTGCTTAAGGTAGTTGAAGATGCAACTGTTAAGGAGGCAGGTCAATCGCAAAATCTACCAAGGCCTCCTAAAAAGGACCGAAAGAGGGGAACAAGCAACGATGAGAGGATTTTAAGAAGAAAAAGGTCACCTTAGAGGAAGAAGTAATCCTTCGCCCTTCAGAGCCTCTTCCTCCAGCAGACCCAATTGATCCCACCTTAGCAGAGAAGATTCCCACCGTACTGCAATCCGGAGAAAGTACCGGAGGGGAGATTGACGGAGTAGACATCAGTTCCTTCCAAGACATGATATTTATTTCAATGATTCTGAGAAAGACGACTTTGCTGGCCCCTACCGTCCTTCAAGCTCTTCTAATATGGTGACTGGACTGTACGACCCCTTATAATGTTATCTATAGTAGATTTTGGCCATCAAGAATGCATGTTGTTTCATTAACGGTTCACCGTTCTTATATATGTTGTTGGAGGCCAAGTAGGAGTGGTTCCGAATAGTCAAAAGGTTGCCAGAGAATGCTATGTCAATGCCCTGGCTCAAAAGTCTCTGGAAAATATAAGACCTAAGAAAGAATAACAATTACTAGTATCCTTTTTGGATCCAAGTAAGATATATGATCCAAGAGAGACTCCTAGTGCAATTATTTCTATTGAAGAGGTTGAAGTACACAGTTTGGTGGATGGGAAAAATGTGAAGATTGGAACCCCACATTTGAGTTCTTGCGGACATCGATATTATGTGATATTATTTGATGATTATTTAAATTCTTGTGGATTTTTCCTATTGCTAATAAATCACAAGTTTTCTCAATTTTTACAAAAGTCCAAGCTCATATTCGCATATAGTTTGAACAAGAATTAAAATCATACATTGCGATAATGGGGAGAGTTTGATAATCATTCTTTTCGGAAATTTTATGAGTCTTATGGAATGTATTTTCGTTTTTCATGCTCCCACACCTCCTCATAAAACGGGAAGGTCGAAATAAAAATGCGATTAATTAATAATACCACATGTACACTTCTCATTCATGCATCTTTGCCACTTCATTTTTTTCATCATGCTCTTCATATGACAATACACCCACTTAATATTATTCCCAGTAAATTTCTTTCCAATGAGTCCCTCTCCAAATTCTCTACCATCATGTTCCATTTTACTCTTATATTCAGGTTTTTGGGTTCTCATGTTTCTCCTTATTTCCGTTCACTACCATTCAAAAATTGTAAGCTCGTTCTACTCCTTGCATTTTTTTGTTTATCCCAAAAACCATTGAGGCTATTATAAGTGTTTCGATATATCCACTAATAAAATCATCATTTTTTGTTATGTTCAATTTGATTAAACAATTTTTTCCTTTGCCATAGTTTATATGTCTCATACTGGGGATTATGATTTTTTGGGTAATGGTGTATCTCCATATTTCAACCATCAATACCTAAAACTATAGCCTATTGTTCCTTCTCATACGGTCCAGTCGGTTCTAACATCTCCTGTGATTGATTCTCCCACAGTACAACATATCCCGGTTTTCTTACCATCTTTATTATCACCTCTTTCTGAGGGTTATTCAACACCAGTTTTGCCCGCACGTCCCTATTGGCCTGTTATACATCAAGTATAATACCATATCGCCCGCAACTAATATGGTATTTTGAAGACTAAAACTATATTTGATCCATCTAAGGCGCATACCCCATTGTTACACCGTCGTCTCTAGCTTATAAGAATTCTGGTCGGGGACGAAATTACTGTATAATATGCTTTGAGTTAATTTTTTTAGAATTGTCTATTACTCTTGCTGCACGATATTCAACAACTCTCTCACTAATACACATATAGTCGTATATACTAAAAATTCGTTTTTTAGTAAATGGAGATTTTTCATAAACTAGAACAAATAAGAACATCCAAATTAATCTATAGAAGGATGAAGGTAAATCGAGAAAGTTAAATTTATAGGTGTAGATATCGGAGAAGAAAAGGTTCTCAAGTGATTCACTCATTCTCTCACTCGAAGTTGTATGTGAGGCAAAACTGACTAAGGGTGAATATTTATAGAAGAATAGTGAAGGAGAAAATAGGCATAAAAGATAAAGATTTGGTGACATTTATTGGATGAAAGAGGAACCACCAAATGGTTTCCTACTACCAAGTAGGGGGACATTTGTATATTTTCATATCTAACTGTATTCTGCATGCGCACTATTGTTTTGCATACGTTTCTAGATGTCAGTAGAGAAATGATTGAAAAGCCACGTGTATATTCAGGCAAACATAAAGACGATTTTGTTTGAATAATATAAGCAAAGAATAAACGATTTTGATGTAAAAATTGAGAAGAATACATTAAAATTTGAGGAAGCTTTATGTAAAATATTAAGAAGTTTTAATTTGATGAAAATTTAAAGACAATTTTCGTTCGAAAAAGTTAAGCGTGCAGATCAAACCACATACTAAATTTTTCGACCATTATGGAGTGCAAACCCTAGGAAGCCAATAACCCACTCTCCCGGAGAGAAACTAACATGTGTTAGAGACTCAAAAATCAGGAGATCAATCACTATGTCTTCTGGAGGAAAATCCACAAGGGTTAGACATTTAATCCTTAAAAGACCAATCGTTAGTTCTAGAGGTTCTCATGCCTCCAGATCATTTCAACTTCTTGAAACAGATTCCTTTGTCATAGCTCTGCATGAGCTTGTTGCTCTCATTGTTAAACTAGAAAGATAGATGGTAAAGCATAAAAAATATTTAAATGAAGTTAAAGAGTTGATCTTCTTATGTTGAAACACGAAGAACGGGTGGCTACTACCCAGAAAGCTGAAGAGGACATTAAAAATTCTATTAGGTTTCTTGTTACCTTCAAGAATCAAGCTAAAAAGGATAAAGTGGCCGTGATTGCTGCTTATACTGATGAATCATAGGCTATTTGAATCAACGAGACACTATATTCAAATCCGTGCTAGTTCTTAGCTTTCATGAGACGTTTCAAGATTTGAACCTCGACTCTTACTTGAATATGGTTCTAGAGAAGGAACATCATGCTAATATTCGTTAGAAAGTGGAGGCATTTGTAGACTCGGAAGTGAATAGATGGGTATGCCATTGAGGAGTCTGAAGAGGAAATATCCAAAGGGGTCACTCTCAAGAAGATCCTAAGGAAAATTATAAAAACGACATGCGAAATGACCAAGAACAAGGATAAAGTTAAGCGTGCAGATCAAACCACATACTAAATTTTTCGACCATTATGGAGTGCAAACCCTAGGAAGCCAATAACCCACTCTCCCGGAGAGAAACTAACATGTGTTAGAGACTCAAAAATCAGGAGATCAATCACTATGTCTTCTGGAGGAAAATCCACAAGGGTTAGACATTTAATCCTTAAAAGACCAATCGTTAGTTCTGGAGGTTCTCATGCCTCCAGATCATTTCAACTTCTTGAAACAGATTCCTTTGTCATAGCTCTGCATGAGCTTGTTGCTCTCATTGTTAAACTAGAAAGATAGATGGTAAAGCATAAAAAATATTTAAATGAAGTTAAAGAGTTGATCTTCTTATGTTGAAACACGAAGAACGGGTGGCTACTACCCAGAAAGCTGAAGAGGACATTAAAAATTCTATTAGGTTTCTTGTTACCTTCAAGAATCAAGCTAAAAAGGATAAAGTGGCCGTGATTGCTGCTTATACTGATGAATCATAGGCTATTTGAATCAACGAGACACTATATTCAAATCCGTGCTAGTTCTTAGCTTTCATGAGACGTTTCAAGATTTGAACCTCGACTCTTACTTGAATATGGTTCTAGAGAAGGAACATCATGCTAATATTCGTTAGAAAGTGGAGGCATTTGTAGACTCGGAAGTGAATAGATGGGTATGCCATTGAGGAGTCTGAAGAGGAAATATCCAAAGGGGTCACTCTCAAGAAGATCCTAAGGAAAATTATAAAAACGACATGCGAAATGACCAAGAACAAGGATAAATAAGACAAATCTTGAGGGTGGTAATCGAACCCCCCCCCCCCCCCCCCCCCCCCCCCCCCCCCGCCTGTCTTTTACCTTTTTGAATCGTAAGTCCATATATAGCCATGCCATTTTGTACTTTAGATTTTTATAAATAGTATCGTCTACTCATATTTAATTAGCATATAATTTTTTTTTACTTTAAGCTATGTCATATGATTCATCCTAATTGAGAGTGATCAGTTGTTCCCAACTGGTAATCGAAGCTCTTTTAGAGATTCAAAAGTACTAAGCTCCTAGTATTTACCGACTATTCTTGGGACCTTTAAGTATGATCAACTAGTCTTGGCACCTTTTAAACATGACGAACTAGTGTTCGAACCTTTTAAACTTAACCAACTAGTGTTGGAACATTTTAAAGTATTAGTATGGATCGAAAATTTCCGGACCAATTCAAAATGAAACTGGGATATATAAAAAGTAAATGTTTTGTATTTACTAGCAAAATATGTAGACACCTTATTAAAAACTTCATGTGCCATCATGGTAGGAACATGATATATATTTTTTACATACTTATTCCATATACAACCTCAAACTTTTGATGCTCCATGGTACCAAAGTGGTTTTCCTGCTTGATCTTCCAACTGATAAATTCTGGCCTTTACCATCTCAATTACAAAATAAGGTCCTTCTCAATTTGGCCATAAATTTTCAAGTCGTTTATCTTTAATATGAAATAAAACCTTCTTTAAAACTTTATCTCCTAGTTTGAATTATCTCTAACAAACTCGAGATGCATATTTAATTCTCATTAAAGTCTAATAATGAAGGGATCTTAGATGTGCATATCTCTTCAACCAAGTCAAGTTCGAATCTTATGACATCATTATTTCCGGCCTTTATGTATTTTGTTACTCTAAATTATGGGATGGTAGCTTTGGCAGGGGTTATTGTGTCCATCCAATAAACCAAGGAAAAATTTGATTGTTGGGTCATTGCCCGATGGGTCGTTTGGTAAGCCAAAATATTGTTGTAGGTAATTTGGCCATTTTCTAGCAACCTCCTCTAAAATATTTATTTAGCCATCAATGATAGTTATGTTTGTAACCTCCACTTGCCCATTGGCCTGAGGGTGGAAAGTTGTTGAAAAGTAATGTTGGATTCTTATAGAAGAGCAAAAAGCTTTCATGTCCTTGTTATCAAATTGAGGATCGTTATCTGCGGTGATTGTTCTCGTGACTCTAAATCTACCAGATATGTTAGATAAAATAAATTTGATAACATACTTTGCTTTAGTTTTGGTTAAAGGCTTGGCTTACACCTAATTAGAAAAAAATAATCAACATTTACTATGATGATTTGGCATTCTCCAAAGGCCATAGGTTACAAACCGACTAAATCCAATCACCACATATCAAAAGGTAAGGTTTCATAAATTGATTTAATTTCCTTGGCACGTATCACACCTTCTGACTAATTCTTTTGCATAAGCTAAGGTGTAAGACCAATAATATACGGCCAGTAAAGCCCTTATAATCAATGTTTTAAACTCATAATGAGCTAACCCCTCTCTATCATGTAATTCAGATGGTACCATCTCAAACTCATTAATTTTGATTCACCACAATGTCTCTGAAAACTGCAAAACCATGTGCCTTAAATCTTAATTTGTTATCCAACGCTTTATCAACTGGAATAGTCCCTCTAACCATGAATGTTTTAAGCTCATGCCTCCAATTGTTTTTGGGACTTGTCAAAATTTGCAATGCTTATTCTATGTCTAGTTTCCATTTGGAGGGTGTTATTATCAAATGATTTTCTTGTTTAAGTATCCACGGATACCCTTCAAAGTATTCTATAGCTGTTAGGGAATTAGCAACATAATAACTTCAAAGGTGGAAATATCTATACTGAACGCTCTCGAACAAACTTATTAGTTTCTTCAACACCTTTAGGTAGTTTACCAGATCATCTGCCATTGCTTCAGATTGAACCCATACATGGCTGATTAGAAGTTGTGAATCACTTAACAAATGAACTCTTTTGGCACCAGAAATTTGTGCAAGTCACAACCTGCTAAGGCTGTTATGTACTCTGTTTCGTTGTTAGATGCTCTGAAGAAAGACGTATTTCTTAATACATTGCTTCTCAATTTAGAGCTACCAACGTAACCCATGCTCCACAAACCAAAAATCTCGAGCCCTTATCAATTCGAATAACCCACTCTTGTTTGGGTATAATAATATCTAGCTCTCATTCTGCTCGTTCGGAATAACACTCAACCAAAAAATTTACCAAGGCTCGTGCTTTGATTATTAGTAGAGGTTCAAAATTGATATCGTAGTCTCTTAGTTTTCACTAAACACTTAGTCATCTGACCTGATACATTGGGCTTTTGGAGTACAATTTTTAGAAGAAAGGGGGTTCAAACTACAATCTAATGGACTTGGAAAATGGACTCATTTTTTGTGCCGCCCTAACTAAATCTAGTGCAAGTTTTTCTAACTTCAAGTATTTTTTTCAACATCTAACAAACGTTTCTAAGATAATATACCGGGTGAGGATAAGTTTTAACCTTTCTAAACAAAATTGCAGTTAATACGTAATTTGATGCTACGATATTGAAAAATATATATTTTTCCATAATTGGCTTAGTTAAAATTTTCGGAAAGGATAAATGCTTTTTTTATCTTGACAAAGCTTCACCACACTTTGGGGTCCAGTTGAAATGATTCGCCTTTCTTAAAACTTGAAAAAATACAGCACATTAGAACCTCCTCATAAAGGCACCACAATGTCAATTATCCCTAGTAATCTAAAACGCCTCCAACTTCTCATTCCTCCCTAAATAAGCGTAAATTCAACAACATTAGCGAAATGACCACAATTAACCAAAACCTTCTTTTCTAGGCTTATAAATATTAAGAAAGTGACCCTTAAAACCTTTCCCTTGTTAAGGTCGATATTAACCCCATCAAGTCTTTGATTTTCTTCAGCGCCACTTAAGAATATTTATTTAAATAAAAACTAAATGACCACGATACCAAATTCTTCCATAACAATATTAAAACTCGTATTAATCGTAATAATATCATAAGTATCCATAACTCTCATGGTATTCAGCACACCTCCCTCAAAGATGTGACTAACAATTTTGCCAACCACTTCACAAACCTCATCAGACAGAAATTCCCTTCCAACTATCATGGTCTAAATCGGATCCAATACTTTATTTCCACCAATGTGAACCCTTCCCTCAAAGATGTGACTAACAATTTTTCCAACCACTTCACAAACCTCACCAGGCAGAAATTCCCTTAGAACTATTATGGTCTAAATCGGGTCCAATACTTTATTTCCACCAAGGGGAACCCTTCCAAGAAGACCAAAATGATTCATCCCATCATAAATGATGAGATCAGAAATCTCTTTTTAGTATTGACAGTAACAAAGCCCATGGTCCATATGGTTTTAGCTCAAGGTTTTTCAAAAACTCTTAGACTACCATGGGCAATGAACTTTGTAGTGTTATGCAACATTCATTTACTAATAATCGTATAAAACATATCTTGAACTTAACCCAAATAGCCCTTATTCCCAAATTTGAAATCCTCTCATTATCTTTCTATTTTTAGGCCTATTATTTGATGCAATGTGATCTATAAAGTCATCTCCAAAATCTTGGCCAATAGGATCAAAGTTTCCCTTCAGTCACTCATCGACTCCTCTTAGTCTTCTTTCATACCAGGTAGAAGTATTCTTATTTTTTTAAGAACTCCTCCATTGTTATAATACCAATAGGAAAGGCCTAAGGTCCAGTCTCAAATTAGACTTGATGAAAGCCTTTGATAATTTCCATTAGCGATTTATCCTAGATGTTCTCGTCTCTAAGAAATTTCCCCCTTTGATGATAACCTGGATCATCTAATGTATTTCAACCCCCTTATACTCGGTTAATATAAATGGTTATGCCTCTACTTATTTTAAAGGGAAAAGAGGACTCCACCAACGAGACTCTCTCATTTCCTTTCGTCTTAGTTACAGAAGTCCTCTAGAATTTGTAAAGAGATACATTAGCAACTTCCACTAGAACTGACGCAAGTTGAAAACCATAATACTCTGTTTTGTCGATGATTTTATGATCTTCAGTATTCCCGGCCTCAAATCCATATCAATAAAAAATAAATAAAATGCTTCAACAAATTATCCATCCTTTCTGGATTTAGTGTCAACCTTAGTAAAAATAACTCTTCCTCTACCATCCACCAAAGTATTACAACCTTTTTTGGCTTCCAAGTGGGGAACCTCTCTGTCTACTACCTTGAGATCTCCTTAATAACCAGTTGTATATCATATCATGATTGTTGGCCCAACGTTAATTTTCGTATAAACTCTTGGACCTCCAAATACTTATCCTATGTTGGTAGACTCTAACTCATAAATGCACTCCTCTTTGTCGACCAAGTATACTGGTTATCCATGTTCATCCTTCCAGTAAAGGTCTTAAAGGACCAGACCCAACTACTTCGCCGCTTTCTTTGGTCCAGTCCGGTAATGAAAATCTCAAGTGTCAATGTAGCTTGAAATACTGTTACATTACTCTCATATGAGGTTAGCCTTGGGATTCCAAACCTTAAAATATGGAATCAGTCGGGCGTGCTCAAACATTTGTGGTCTATATTGAATAGAAAGTCCATTTCAATTTAGTGTGATTGTATTATTTCTCTAAATATCAAACAATACAAACTTCTAGAACCTTACCATAGGCTCCACACCTATCAAGGGGTAGAGGAAAATCCTCAACCTTAGATCAACTGCGACCAAAATGAACAAATGTGAAATTGGCAACAACAGTTTCGCTTCCCTCTCATTTGATCTCTGGCTCTACTATACCTCTTTAGTGGACAACTTCGATCATAGTATTATATGTTATGCTCGTATGCGCAACAATTGCAAAGTGGCAGACATAATCACTAACAATGCCTGGAAGTAGCCCATTCGAATTTGGTCGGGTAACACAACTCATTATAGACATCTCGAGGAAATTGGTAATGGAATGAGCTCACTCCCCGCTCCCTCAAACTCTGAGGATGTTAAATTTTGACTTCCCAGCCGAAAAAGTAATATGTTCACAATTAACCATATGCTTGCAAATTGTCCTTTCCCCAACAAATTTGGGAGACGGCGAGCCCAAAGCTTTATTTCCCGCTCTCCATTGCCGACTGGTCTTTATAGCTCAAAGTGGTCAGTTCATGGACGCCTTCACCTTCCAGTTAGGGTCATTTTTTGTGCACTGTATTTTTTGATGTGGTCTATCATTTTTGGTTTGAGAGAAACGCAAAAATATTCAAGGGTACGTGATCATTAGCCTAGACAAATAAAATTCATATTTCCTCTAAATTTTTATACAGATTTCATGGTTCAAAGTTCCTCTCGTCAATTTAATGACAAGTAACTTGTATTTTTGTTTCTTTTTTTTCTTCATATTTATGGATATCTATTGTCTCTTTGAAAAACGTTGACATCGATGATGTTAGATGAATCTCTGTTTGACAACGACGACCATATTCGACCATATTGTGTTCGGGCAACTATGCTTATATTTGTTGTTCGTCACTGTTGCTATTTAATATGTGAGAATAAAATATGTCGATGAATTTTTGTGACTCAATTATTAGATTAATGTTTCGTAGTTTTTTAAGATAATTATTTATTTAATTTCTTTTTCATAATCGACGCGACGTAGAGTAATTATTTCTTTTGCAATCTCAAATTAGTTTATATTTATTTAATTTCTTTTTAATAATAGATGCGACTTAGAGTAATTATTTCTTTTGCAATCTCAAATTAGTTTATATTTATTTAATTTCTTTTTAATAATAGATGCAACTTAAAGTAATTATTTCTTTTGCAATCTCAAATTAGCCCGAGCTAAACTGAATTTTAGAACGAAATTGATGTTAGGAACCAATTGAATTTTAGCAGATTGTATTGACAAGAAATATAAGCAAAAACGAAATCTTCTTTATTGTATCAAGTATGATAGAGATAACGATCCCAAACAAAATATCAAGTCTGAATAAAATAAACGCAAACAACACAGAACACTTTTTACGTGGAAAACCTTCCCAGTGTAGGAAGTAAAAACCACGGGACTGATTTCGGAGTCCAACCAAATATTCACTATCAGAAGATGGGTTACAAAACTATTATCTAGATAAAACTAGAGCATACGCCACGAGAAGTATGACAACTTCATACACAACCCCAATACACAAGATAATGAACCGAAATCAGAAAACTCACTGAAATATCCCCAAAACGCAGTTAGAATAAGATGATCGAAAAACACACTTAGATGACTCCAAATCAAAAACCCTCTGGATAGATTCTAGAGGACAAGTAGACGAGCCTTCTCACCAAAATTGAAGCCGATCGGACAACCGGAGACAGTCCGATTGAAAACACAAAGTTCCGCCTCGAATCACCTTTTTCTCTCAACAACTGCACTATAGAATATGATGCTCATCTCAGAAAGACACTGTATAAATATATATATTTATACATAAACCAAAATCCTATGTGTTATCCAAATTGGGCTTAGCCCATATGATAATTGGACTCCCACATAGGAAGAGCCCAAAAAATCTCCCCCTCACGACTATGTGGGAGGATTCGCCATCCCGGCGATCAATCTACAATGTTCAAGCTTTCCCCTAGGCAAAGCCTTTGTCATCATGTCAGACCCATTATCATCTGTATGAACTTTATCAACCTCCATTAGTTTAGCATCAAGAATATCTCGAATACAATGATATCTCACATCCATATGTTTCGACTTTGAGTGAAATGACGAATTCTTCACGAGATGAATAGCACTCTGATTATCACATAACAGTACATACCTGTGTTGCTCAAATCCAAGTTCTTTCAAGAACTTCTTCATCCATAGTAGCTCTTTACTCGCTTCTGTCACTGCAATGAATTCAACTTCTGTCGTTGAAAGGGCAACACACTTTTGTAGTCTTGATTTGCATGAAACAGCGCCACCACAAAAGTTAATCAAATATCAAGAAGTAGACTTGCGAGTATCAACATCTCCAGCTAAGTCTGAATCAGAATAAGCCAACAACTCAAGTTTATTCATCCCAAAACTTAGCTTCAAATTAGAAGTTCCTCGCAGATACCTCATAATCCATTTCACGGCTTCCCAATGCTCTCTACCTGGGTTTGACAAAAATCTGCTCACAACACAAACACTATGAGCTAAGTCAGGACGAGTACATACCATGGCATACATGAGACTTCCAACTGCAAATGCATATGGAATATTAGCCATGTCTCTCTTTTCTTCATTAGTTGAAGGACTTTGTTTCTTGCTTAACTTGAAGTGACCGTAAAGTGGTGAGCTAACCACTTTAGCATTGTCCATATTAATCTTCTCAAGAATTTTCTCAATGTATTTTTCTTGTGATAAGAACAACTTCATCAAGTCTCTGTCTCTAGTAATTCGAATGCCGAGAATCTGCTTTGCTGGACCTAAATCTTTCATTGCGAAAGACTTACTTAACTGTTTCTTCAAAGAATCAATCCGCGAAGTATTCTTCCCAACAATAAGCATATCATCCACGTAAAGTAAAAGAACGATAAAATCGGCATCAGAAAATGTCTTCACAAATACACAATTATCAGAAGAAGTCTTCTTGTAATCCTGCTCCCCCATAACTGACATGAACTTCTTATACCACTGTCTCAGAGCTTGCTTCAAACCATATAGACTCTTTTTCAATCTGCATACATAATCTTCTTTTCCTTCAACCACAAAACCTTCAGGCTGTTTCATAAAAATCTCTTCTTCCAAGTCACCATGCAAGAATGCTGTTTTTACATCCATTTGCTCAATTTCCAAGTTTAGACTCGCTGCAATGCCTAGAACCACACGAATAGAAGACATTTTTACAACTGGAGAAAATATTTCATCAAAATCAATACCTTTTTTCTGACCAAAGCCTTTGACTACCAATCTTGCTTTGTACCGAGGTTGCAGAGAACTATCATCTTGCTTCAACCTATACACCCACTTGTTACTCAAGGCTTTTCTCCCTTCAGATATCTTCACTAACTCAAATGTATGATTCTCATGAAGTGATTGCATCTCTTCATTCATCGCTTCAATCCATTGATTTTTACATACACCACTAATAGCCTCATCATAACACTAAGGCTCACCTGCGTCGGTTAACAAAATATATTGATCAGAAGGATATCTAGTAGAAGGTTGTCTATCTCTAGTAGATCTCCGCGTTGGAACTTCAAATTGTTCAACATCTTCTTCATTCACTTGTTCATCCACGAAATCATTATCATGATCACCAGTATAAAAAATATGTGAACCTCTGGAAGCAGGTGAGTCACCATCCGAATTTTCTTCAACTTCTGTAGGAGTATGTGCAAGCGGAATATGCCCCAAATCTACCAAGTCATTCTGAGACATAGGCACTGAATTTTGACTTTTATCAATATCATGAACTATCTGATCTTCCATAAACACGACATCTCTGCTCCTAATAAGTTTCTTATTAATTGGATCATGAAATCTGTAGCCGAACTCATCAAGACCATAACCAATGAATACACACTGTCTTGTCTTCGAATTGAGTTTAGATCTCTCATCTTTAGGAATATGCACATAAGCTTTGCACCCAAAGACACGCAAATGATCATAAGAAACATCTTTACCTGTCCAAACTCTATTTGGGATATCTCCATCTAAAGGTACAGAAGGACTAAGATTCAAGACATGTTCCACTGTATTCAAAGCTTCACCCCAAAAGTATTTAGGGAGTTGTGATTGTGAAAGAAGACATCTTACCCTTTCAATTAATGTTCGGTTTAGTCTCTCTGCTACGCCATTCAACTGAGGGGTCTTGCGAGGTGTCTTTTGATGCCGAATACCTTGCTGTCTACAATAATCATCAAAATGACCAATGTATTCTCCCCCATTATCACTTCTAACACACTTCAATTGTTTCCCAGTCTGTCTCTCAACTGAAGCTTGAAACTGCTTAAAGACATCTAACACTTGATATTTTGTTTTCAAAGTGTAAGCCCAAACTTTCCTGGAATGATCATCAACAAAGGTAACAAAGTACAAACAACCACTAAGTGTTCTTGTTTTGAAAGGACCACAAACATCAGTATGTACCAAGTCAAGCAAACTTGGTTTTCTTGAAGGAGCCGAGCTCTTGAAAGATACTCTATTCTGCTTTCCAGCCAAACAATGTACGCATTTCTTTAAATGAGCTTTATGTATCCCACGAATGTACTGTTTCTTCCTCAGAATATCTAATCCTTTTTCGCTAATGTGACTGAGTCTTTTATGCCATAAATCAAGCATTGCTTCATCATTAACAACATTGATTTTCTCAGCAGACACCCTTGCAGACATGATGTAGAGGGCTGAATATTTTTGTCCTCTTACCACAACCAACGAGCCCTTAGTAAGTTTCCACTGCCCATTCGCAAAAATACTGCAATAACCTTCATCATCTAGCTTCCCTGTAGATATCAAATTCAATCGAAGATCGGGTATATGTTTAACACCCTTCAAAATCAATCTTGCACCCATGCTTGTTTCCAGATAAACATCACCAATACCAACCACTTTAGACAAATCATTATTTCCCATCTTTGCAGAACCAAAGTCACCAGAGGTGTAAGATGAGAAAAATTCTCTACGAGAAGTGGCATGAATTGTAGCACCACTGTCAACTACCCAACTATTTTCATCAGACACAGAATTCACAACAGCATCATCAATAACAACGAAGTAGCTATCTGAAACTGCAGCAACATGTTTCTCGTCACCACTTTCATCATAATTTTTCTCCTTGTTCTTTTCTTCTTTACCATTATTAGATTTCCCAAAATTATTCTTCTTTCTCAACTTAGGACAAAAATTCTTAGTGTGCCCGATCTCATGACAGTAGTAGCACTCCCAATCTGCAAATTTATTAGACTTGTTTCGACCCTTGCTTCTACTTTTACCTCTAGTTTTCCAACCGCGATTTTCATTTCTACCACGTTTCTCAACGACTAGAGTTTCTGAATGTGAAGAGAAGCCAACTATTTTTCTTCTCATATCTTCATTCAACATACTACTTTTAGCTAATGCCATTGAGATATTGCCTTAGGAGCTGAATTAGAAAGAGACATTCTGAAAGTATCCCATGAGTCTGGCAGCGAACCAAGCAACCATAACGCCAAAACCTCGTCATCAAATTTGATACCCATAGCAGCCAACTGATTAATCAATCCTTGAAAGGTATTCAAGTGATCTGTAAGAGGTGATCCATCTTGATACCTCAAATACATCAACTGTTTGAACAAAAGTAACTTACTATTTCCTGTCTTCCGAGCATATAACTCCTCAAGTTTACTCCACAATTTACTTGCATCTGTTTCGTCTACAACATGATTCAGCACATTATCATCAACCCATTGCCGAATAAAGCCACAAACCTGTCGATGAATAATTATCCATTATGCATCAGACTTATCTTTAGGTTTTTCATCACCGAACACTGGTAAATGAAAACTTTTAACATAAAGAAGATCTTCCATCTTCGATTTCCATATATGATAATTTGAATCATTCATCGTCACCATTCTGCTTGTATTCACCTCCATATTTGATACAAGATAAGTACACAACCTCTCGCTCTGATACCACTTTGACAAGAAATATAAGCAAAAACGAAATCTTCTTTATTGTATCAAGTATGATAGAGATAACGATCCCAAACAAAATATCAAGTCTGAATAAAATAAACGCAAACAACACAGAACACTTTTTACGTGGAAAACCTTCCCAGTGTAGGAAGTAAAAACCACGGGACTGATTTCGGAGTCCAACCAAATATTCACTATCAGAAGATGGGTTACAAAACTATTCTCTAGATAAAACTAGAGCATACGCCACGAGAAGTATGACAACTTCATACACAACCCCAATACACAAGATAATGAACCGAAATCAGAAAACTCACTGAAATATCCCCAAAACGCAGTTAGAATAAGATGATCGAAAAACACACTTAGATGACTCCAAATCAAAAACCCTCTGGATAGATTCTAGAGGACAAGTAGACGAGCCTTCTCACCAAAATTGAAGCCGATCGGACAACCGGAGACAGTCCGATTGAAAACACAAAGTTCCGCCTCGAATCACCTTTTTCTCTCAACAACTGCACTATAGAATATGATGCTCATCTCAGAAAGACACTGTATAAATATATATTTATACATAAACCAAAATCCTATGTGTTATCCAAATTGGGCTTAGCCCATATGATAATTGGACTCCCACGTAGGAAGAGCCCAACATGTATATCCTTCGAGAAAATATATATACAAATTGATGTTTATAAAGAAACATAAAATAAAAGAAATAAATAAGGCGGTTAAGTTGCAAAAATCAACTGAATTAGTTAACTTTCAAATAGATTGGCGCCTTTTCTCTCTTTCTCAACACTTGGATTTCAATGATTTCAATGATCCATTCATTGTTTAACTTCATTCATAATTTGTATAGACTGTTTCTTTTCTTTCTCCAATCTTTACCATAAGTCGAATGTATTACTGCTACCAATTTTACTCTCTTACATGATTGATTTTCTTTATGGCAATGTTTGAAGATTTCTTATCTTTATGGCAATGCCCTATCTTATCGTGTCAAAATGGCCAGGTGGTGGGATAAAATATCAGAAGAAGACGGCGTGCTATCTTCTCGTGGTAGATCAACCAGGTATGCGGCTGTAGATGAAGTTAAACAAAAGCTAGAAGGCGAAGATGTGCTATATTCTCCAGACAGATTAACTAAAAGGAGAAGGAGAACCAGCTGATCCCTATGGATTAGGACAAGATGTGCTATATTTTCGTGGCAGTATAATCCTTTGTAATAATACTTGTGTCTTTGAAACCAGGTCTACAAAGGCCACGAGCAAGAATATCGTGACATATTCGAAACAGCTCTTAAGCAGGTAACACTTTGTTTCTCTTAAGAAAGCTTAGTTGTTTCTTTGAGATTCATTCTGTTCTTATGTACGGGTTTGGCTTTAGGAACTTAATTATGTATACTATGTATACACGACCGAAAAATCTCATTTGACATACTTTTACGTCAACCACCACATGCGTCAGATATCTGAATTGATGGTTCAATACTCCGAGTACATGGCCAAAAACTTTGACTCTAGAGGTCGGTATCTTTCTCGTGAGAATTGATATTTCAAATGATGAAATTGTACTCATATGTAGTTTTTCATTTGTATTGATGGTATTTTAGAGATTCAAGCCGATCCTCCTGAAGCTGAAGCTGATCCTCCTGAAGCTGAAGCTGATCCTCATGAAGCTGATCCTCCTGAAGCAGAGGCTAATCCTCATGAAGTTGATCCTCCTGAAGCTGATCCTCCTGAAGTTGAAGAATTACTTTAGTTTTAACAAAGGCTTGAATTCAAAGGAGTAATGTACTGCTACCATTGAGCTTTTGTGGCTTCATTATCTCATCATGTTATTTTTTTCTAGGTTGATGTGTAATCTCATTTCAGTAAGCTACTTTTTTAGCATTTGTTTGTAATGTTAGTGAAGTACTTCAATCTAACTATGGGGATTTTTTACCTCTCTAATGTTTGTGAAGTATAAAAAATCTAGCCTCTTCTATTTTTTACCTTTGTTCTTCTTACCCCCGTTTTGTTTTTCGGGAATGGGACAGTAGAGATACTAACAAATGCTTGTCCTGGCTCAAATCCTCTAAAGTGACGGTATCCTATATATCTCTTTTGTAATTTGCCCATTAACCTGCCAAATACTACACCTAGTTTTATTTGAAATATATTATTATAAAAACTATTATTATTATTATTATTATTAACGTTATGATTGTTATTGTTGTTATTATTGTAATCCTCGTTGTTGTTATTATTATTATTATTATTATTATTATTATTATTATTATTATTATTATTATTATTATTATTATTATTATTATTATTTATTAACAAATTATTGTTACTACCATGGCCTTATTCAGCATGAATTGTGTCTACATTCAACATATTGTCTAAATTTGTTAAATTCTCAAATTTATATAATACAAATTATTTCATAAATAAAATATTTAATATAAATATAATTATTTTACATATCCGTTAATAATTTTTAAATCTATTTTAATATTAAAGCTCAAAATTCTAGTACCGCAAAACTTAATTTATAAATGAACCCACCGAACAAAAATAACATTTATCAATATCCAAATTTAAATCAAACATATAGTGGTAAATATGTTAATTATATTTCAATTAATTATACCACAAAAATTATAAAAATAAACTTCCAATCTCTAATTTTCAAACTGTTCAAACAATAAAAAATTACTAAAATTACAAAACACTTGTACTTGAAATTTAAATCTAGACGGAAATTTTAGTGATAGAGCTTTTTTTTTTTAAGGATTACGAAAAATAATTGATATCCTAGAAAATTAAACCATTCACTTTATTAGGCTTAACTAGAGGACCTATATATGGGTTTATGGAATATAAACCACTACAAAACCTACACCACTTTAGTGAAAACTTTATTCAATTTAGTGGGGTGAACCACTTAAGCCCACTCCAAACCCTTCTCCACTTTAGTGACAACTTAGCCATTTTTGCCTGAACAAGAAAATCTCTAACATTGTATTAATCTTCTAATATAAAAACCAGACATGGAATACACTAAGACGGGTTTCTTAGCGACTAGACTAGAGTGTTTCTTTTACTCTGATTTCTCCATTTTTTTGATCTCAAACAAACACATCCAACTCAAAAAGTGAAAATGTGTGGACAGTGTAGATATTATATTTTTCAGTTCTTGTTCTTCGATTGTTTGGGAAAGTTTTGCTGTGTCTACGAGGAGCGGTAAGTAAAGTTTAAGTCGATAAACCCACTTTCAGTAGAACTCATGTTCTCTACTTGGTCACTATCGCTCATAGTTTGGTCTATATCTATGGAGTATTTCGTGTCATACAATGTATGGCTTGTTAGTAGATTGTTGGTAGTATCTATAATCGATTAAAAGGACAAGATGTTGTGGGTGATATTGAAATATGATCTACCAACGTTGAACTCTAGAGCGTCAGGTGTTTAGTCACGATTCTTCTTATCTTATTTTTTCTCTGTCTGTTTCTTGTTTTGACTCTTGTCGATTCTTTTTATCTTATTTTTTCTCTGTCTGTTTCTTGTTTTGACTCTTGCCGATTCTTTTTATCTTATTTTTTCTCTGTCTGTTTCTTATTTTGACTCTTCCGTTCCGTGCAATCGAGACCCATAACTACGTGGCAACTATATATTTCTCCATCTGTTTATATCAAAGGATTTTTATAAATATATTAGTACATATAAACAATAAATGAACAATAATAATAATTATTCGTCGAAACTTTATCATTAATGATTAATGATTATGGTTTATAGGCTTTATGGATACATGTAAATCAATGCCAAAAAAATGGTTTTGGGTGATACCAACTCTCCTTAATCCATTTTGTTTTAGTTAACCATATTTATAAATTTTTGGTTTACTTATTTAATTATAGTTTCATTGCTCTTGTTCTTTAGTGCTGTTTTTTAATTCAAGTTTGGTTCTTATATTGTTCTTGATTTCATATGTTATTTATCACCTAGGAGGCCTGGATATATGTAAGACACGTTATGTTCCTATTGTTCGAGTCACGGTCCGGTTCATAACCTTATGCCGGTTATATTTAAGCGATGGTACAGTATGTTGGGCACGTGTCATATTTAAGTCATTACACGCATTATTATGCCGGTTATATTTAAGCGATGGTACAGTATTTTGACCCGTGTTTTAAAATATCTAGTGATAGACATATTATGGACAAGGCTAAAGCTATTTCCTCCATGATAATTTTTATTTCCGCCATAATTTGAAAATAATCTCATCTTGATATTTCCTCCATAAAGGAAATTACATATATGTCTTTTTACCCATTTATTCTATCTCTTTCCTTTTCAAGAACGCCATTATTCTACCAATTTATTCTATTATCCTACTCATTAACAAATTCAAAGAAAAAAAATCATACTTATCTCTCTCTTCAGTTTTCTACTTTCTTTTCAAACCCCTAATCTCTTCAGTTTTCTACTGTCTTTTGTTTTCCAATTTCTTTTGGCTATGGCTCTTCTTGTTAGGTTAGGATTCTTATTTGGTAGATTTAGGGTTCGATTAGGGTTCTTTATTTTCCATGATAAATCTTCAATAAAATTGAAGTTCTTTGTTTTAGAGTTAATTTTAGAAGTAGAATCATATATATTGGATTAAAGTTAGGTTATTGGTGTGTTTTTTCATATAAGACTATCTATTAGATCAATGGCATCTAGTATTAAATTTGAAATAAAAATAAGGGTAATTTGGTAAAAGCAAGTCACTAGTGTTTTTAAAAGTTTAAATGATGGAGGAAATAAAAAATAACATGGAGGAAATAGCTTTGGCCTATGGACAATCTTACTAAAGTATCGGTTAATTTTTGCTGAAAGAAGAAGGTAAGTTAAAGAAAATTATTTATACTAAAGAATTACAAAATTGTACATACGTTTTGGGGCCTAAATTTGACATACATTTGGCATATTTTAATTTTTTAATACATTATTTTAAAATATAAATTTAAATGAGGAAAACAATTATTTTAGTTGTGATTTTAGTATTTCTTTTAAGGACGAGATACTTTTGAAGCTCAGCTTCGTATTGGTAAAACGCCATAAATTTTTCCAGAAATGATAAAAAAATCGAGGATCTCGGTCAGAGATGATGTTCATAAACAAAACATACAGACGGTAGATCTCTCTAATGTATAGAGTTGCGACATTCACGACGTTTATTGTTATCTTCCATGCGATAAAGTGAACCATCTTAGAAAATTGTTCAACAATCACGAATATAGAATAATTACCTCGTTGCAGACAAATTCCATGCTCACACTTCACTATGATCCTTCTCGTATAGGTAGCGGTGGGTACATGCCAACATTGTAAGTCGTACCTTTCGCCATCTGACAAATGCAACACCCGGCCACGAAACGGACAACATCTCGCTTCAAGTGAGGCCAATAAAACTGGCGAGATATCAGATTTAGGGTCCGATCCCGACCACCATTCCCTTCATTATGCTTCTCTTGCACTATCAATAATCTCAAACTTCCAACATGAATACATAATAGATTGCCTTTATATATATAGCCACTCCTCATTGAAAAATTAGTCTTTGAACCCGCTCCAGTATCTTCCAAGATAGGACCAAAATACGGATCTGTAGTGAAAAAATCGTTCATCATCTCAAACCCAACAACCTCTGTTTCCATACGTATCATCATATTTTGCTTATTCAACGCATCAGCTACACAGTTAACTGCTCCCGACATATGCGCGATAGAAAAAGTGAATTGTTGGGTAAATGCTGCCCAACATGTGATAAATTTAATATGAAGAATGTTGATTGATATATGTAATGGAATGAAGGTGATTGATACTCCTAATTTTCACTCAGAGAGAATCTTACTTTCACTTAAACTACTAATAGTCCAACCACGGCGTAAAATGGGTAAATGGATGTGACAGTTTAAGCCTCCAGAAGAACATTTGAAATTTAATTTTGATGGTTCGTGTTGCAATAGAGAATGTACTGTTGAAAGAATTATACATGATGTAACTCGGAACATGGTTGTTGCTTTTACTTCGTTTATAAGATATGTAAATGCTTTGTAGGCTGAATGTCGTGCTTTACTGTTGGGATTGCAAATTGCTTACTTTTTATCTTTGGTTGTTAATTTTATTGAGGGGGATTCTCAACTTGTGATTAATGCCGAAAAAGCTCATTCTAAGTCTTGGATTCTAAAGAATGAATTTTATGATATTCATAATATAGTTTTGGGGCTCAATTTGGACATGTGGGTAGATAGGTCAATAAAGTTGTTGATTAATTGGCTAAATGGGGACATAGAGTCCGCGATGATGTGGTCAATTTTTCAATAAGGATACGCCCTTATCCGCGAAAAATAGGGAATTAGTCGTGTTTTTTGACGTCATGGACTTGGGAATTAGGTTCCCACTTGATCCCGACGTCTTGAGGTACTTCAAGCGTGTCGAGCTATGCCCATCCCAATTTATACCTAACGCTTGGTTTAAACTGATGACATGTGTAATGGCCTCACGTTTATCTCGGATACCGATGACAATGGAGGAATTCTTATCGATGACTGATATATCGAAGTCGCCAAAACTTTATGTCTTCTACATTTACTTAGCCAACAACTTGGAAATAGTAAACGACCTACTAGCGGCCGACAAGGCATAGAAGCATAGTTTTTTTTTCATTAGTGAGGCTTGGGAAAATGAAAGGCCTCACTCAGAGAAAACCAGATGTGTCTAACCTACAAATGGGTCCATGAAAGTGTGCGCCTATATATAAACTTATTTTTTTTTTGGTAAAAAGTTATTTGTTTCTTTGGCAACCTCTAAGGCAAAATTGCAGGCTCTAAACAAATAACATATGAAATCGGCCCCAAAGACCTTTAAGAAGCTTCGTAACTAGGCAAAAAAGAACTGGGTCTCATTCTCCACGATTTTTCCTACCTGTAAACCTGATCAATAGCCATCTTTGATGATGGTGGTGCTAATAGTGGATCCAGAGCCCTCAATAGTGGACAATGTAGATCCCGAAAACATAGTTATCCTCAGCGACACACTATTAGTGAAGGTACACCCCCGAGTGATGGTATGAATAGAAATAAAACTCGGGGAGAGAAGTGAAAAAAAGTCGTGGCTATCGAGGGTGTTAAAAAAAATCTCGAGTTGCCTAAAAGAAGAAAAACCAGGTTTTTATTGTTCCAACATCTGATCCACCCATGTTCGAGCAGACTATTATACTGACCATGTTCGAACAAAACGATGGAGGGGCCAAAATAGTACTGCCTCATGTGGCATTGGAAAAAGGATAAATCATGGAGAAGGAGAGTCCTTTAAAATATGACATAGAAGTTGTGCAACTTGAAAGTGGTCTGGGTGCAGCGGGCTTGGAAAACCAATCTGAAAAACGTGATGCTGATCCCACACCGTTTTTGGCCAGGTCGGGACCATTAAACATTGCACCATCCCCTGAGAAAACGTTTTCCCCTATATTAAAGGATACAACTCCCGTGGGTGAAGGCATAACGCTTGAAGATCCGCTTCCCGTGCTTTCTCTTATCATAATTAATGGTCTTGCAACCCTGGATTTTTTTATGATTCTTCGTCCTCCGGGACCTTTTAACTCCAACGATCGGATACAATTTTTGTATTGTTATACCATATGCTAGCTCTTCTTTCCTTGAATGAAAGAAAAGCCAAGAATTTAGGTGGCCAACTGTTAAAGGCTAAAAGTCAGATATCCGAAGTGGAAGGTCGGCTCAAAGAGCAAGCTCTACGCTCTAGAAAATTAGAGCTAGATACTCGGGAGAGAATCGATCGCGCCACTGCATGGGCCAAATCGATCAAATCCGAACTTTTAGAAAATAAGGAAAAGTAGCAAAATAAAACGCAAAATACCAGCATCTTATTAACACTTTGCATTCAACGAAACAAATTGTCGAGCAAGAGCATGATAAAGCTATTCGGGAATTGGCGACTCAGAAAATTCAAACCCGTTTCCACCACACTCAGACTGTTAGGGGTCTTCACGAGCTCCGAATTGAGACAGCCAAACGGAGTAATGAAAGAAAAAAATGAGTTTTCTAAAAAATACGTAAAGACCACAGAGGAGCAAGCTACGGGGATGTGGCTGGATGTTCCTGAAAATGGCCGCCATAAAGGAATTATTTGCCAGGACGACAACGAAGAAAGAGAAAACAATGAGGGTTCATCGGAAGATTCATCCGATAACGGAGCTTCGGGGAAAGGATAATAAGTTCAACTTTGCTTTTTTTTATTTCAATGTGTTCTACCGGTAGCTGTTGCCATATTATTTATACCCGAACCTTGTGGCCATGTAAATTCGGTATTATAATTAATTTATCTTGCGTTAGTATCCATACTTTTATTCTCTTAGTAGAAAGTGATCAGTTTCCGACGTAGATATGGAAATGGTTAAACAACCTTAGAAGTCCAAATTATGAAAATAGTATAGATCAATCGACGTTGAAAGACCCTTTAGGTCTAAATAATAAGAATAGTGTCGATCAACCAATGTTGAAAGACCTTTTAGGTCCAGATAAAAAATAATGCTGATCAATCGAAATTGAAGGAAATAATAAGAATAATGTGGATCCACCGATGTTGAAAGACCTTTTAGGTCCAAATAAAAAATAATATGGATCAACCGACGTTGAAGGACCCTTTAAGTTCGAATAAACCTACAAAAAATTATTAATACATCATGTTATATTAATAGATCGGTTTCTATAGCCACCTCCTTAAAACCTTTCTACTCCATCAGGGTAAGAAATAGTGTGTCCCCGACCAAAATTGTTTACACTAAGATAGACAAAAGTATGAATATTCAATATTACTCTAAATATAACTTCAAATGCTCAATATTCCATGGCAGTTGTAAGGGTCGGTTGTCTTTATCCTTTAACCGATCGGTGCCGACTTTATCCTTTCTATCACATGGTAAGGGCCTTTCCAGTTAGGCACCAATTTACCGAGGACCTTGTCTCCGACTTTAAACTCCCTTCTTCAAACCTTCGACGCATACCTGCTTCGCATTAGGGTCTGGTAATGCAATGAATTCAAATGGGCACGACTTCGCTTTTCCTCGGCCAGGTCAAGAGCAAGACGTTTAGCCTGACCGTTGCTACTTTCTAAGTAATGTTCAACCTTGTATGATGAGAACACAGTTTCCAAAAGGGTCAATGTGTCCATACCATAGACCAAAGCGTAAGGCAATTCTCATGTAGAGGTATGAGAAATAGTTAAATATGCTCACAAAACCTTATGTAAGTAATCTGGCCATTTATATACTTTTCCCTCCAGATTTCTCTTGAGACCATTAATGATAGTAATATTTGTTACTTCAACCTGAACGGTTTCTTGCGGATGAAACAATGTTGAAAAACATTGTTGAATTCCTCGCGAAGAACAAAAATCTCTCATTTTGAAGCACGTGCGCCAAATACAATGGTCATGCTTATTTTCCCAACTTGAAGCCTCAAGAGTCCAAAATTGTCAGCTCAAGGATTGGAATGGGAACCCAAGTTTATTACTGGTATCGTTCCAGATACTCGAAGTGAAACTACATTCAAAGAGAATGTGAGATATAGATTCTAAATCAGAGGAGTAGAGAGGGCAATCAGTTGGGGTATTGTAACCCCAACTAATAAGCTTGTCTCTGGTAACTAGATTTCCCTTAATAGCTAGCCAAGAAATGAAAGAATGTCGCGGAATGTTTTATTTGTTCCAAACTAACCCCGCCCACCCCACGATATGGGGAGGCGCACGAATAGCGTTGTACGTGTCCTTGATTGTGAAAGTGATGCATCCGTCCTTCGCAGTCTAGTATGGAACATCCATCAAGTGAGAGTTTGGTTGGGGGAGAGACAGGATTAGTCTGTTGATTTCTTCCAGATGACTTCGACTACGAGCTCGAGCCGATCTCAAGTTGACAGGCCAGTTCCATTTACCATTCTTTATGATGTTAGAAACCTTAAGGTTATTTCCCATTCGAGAGTCTAAAATTATGTGAGTGCCATATTGGTCTGCAATCAACGAGGAGAGGAACCACGGGTCGTGCCAGAAGGATGTGCTCAGACCATTTCTGATTGCAACCCTGTATAAAGTACGAGCCAAAGGACGAAGACGGAGAATTTTCCTCCAGGTCCAAGAGGGGGAGGATCCGAAGGAAACGTTCCAAAAACTTTTATTTTTAATCTTTTCTGTTTTGATCCAATCGCACCTAGGGCTGTCAACGGTTCTCCGGAACCGAGAACTGGACCGGGACCGAACCGATAAGGACTGGACCGAGAACCGGACCGAACCTTAACGGTCCGGTTTGCGGTTCCATTCTAAAAACCGAAAACCGATAAGGAACTGAAACAAAAAACCGGTTAGGAACCAAACTGATAGAACCGATAAGGAATCGAACCGATAAAACCGAAGGAAACGATACGGAATCGAACTGAAGGAACCGATAAACCGGTAGAACCGATAAGAAATCGGACCAATAAAACCGTTAAAACCGATTATTTATTATTATATATTCTTTTATAAATTATGGTACCAAAATTAATAGTTAATTACCAATTTTTTAAGAAAAATGAAAGATCAACTTATAAACTTTAGTTTTTATATAATTTATTTTAATAAAAAAATAATTAAAAATCAATTTTTAATTGATTTTATTTTTTTAAGTGGACCAAACCGGACCGAAACCGGACCGAAATGGGACCGGACCAAACTCGGACCGAACCGAATTTGGACCGAACCGAAACCGGAACCGAACCGGACCGGACCGAACCGAACCGAAAGCTTAGCGGTTCGGTCCGGTTCCAAAAATTAGAACCGAAAGCTTAGCGGTCCGGTCCGATCCGAACCGATAAGCTTAGCGGTCCGGTTCGGTTCCTTCAAAACCTGGACCGAACCGGACCGATAACAGCCCTAATCGCACCAGATAGATTGAATCTTATTACTTACTATGGACCAAAGGTGCTTAAGGACGACCGCCCTATTCCAGTTTTTTAAATCTAGGATCCCAAGGCAGCCATCTTTATATGGAGTGGTAATGGTGGACCATGCTATCTTAGCCCAATAGGTTTTCATAGCAGGTCCAGACCAAAGGAGCCGACGAAGATACTGGGTTAATTCTTTGATTATTCTAGAAGGAAGAATAAATATCGAAGACCAATATACGTGACCAGCAAATAAAACCAATTTAATTAATTGAAGCCGACCCGGGTAAGAGAGGTGTTTTGTTGTCCAGGATTCAATTCTAGAGGTAATCTTGTGCAGAAGGGGGCGGCAATCCGAATGAGTTAGCCTACCAGTGAGGAGAGGGAATCTTAAGTATTTTACCGGGAGGGTTTCTTCAGGGAAATTCAAAATTGGCAGAAGATCCAATCTAAGTTGATCGTTAATGCCGGATAAAGAGATATGACTTTTAAAATTATTGACTTTTAGACCAGAAAGAAGATAGAAGTCATCTGGAGCCTCTTTAATGAGATTAAGGGAATGACTATCACGATGACAAACAATCATCAGATCATATGCAAAGCAGAGATTAATGATTTTCTGTTTGTGGCATTTCCAATGAAAACGGAAATTCTCATTATGACTTTTCTCTGTAAGGATGTTGGAAAGCACTTGCATAACAAGCACAAAAATAAGAGGGGATAGAGGATCACCTTGTCTCAGACAATTTTTCCTTTAAAATTTCCATGAAGGTCTCCATTAATAATAATGGAGTAAGATGGGGAGGAGATGCATTTGACAATCCAAGTGATTATTTTCTCAGGAAAATGCATCGCAACAAGAATGTCGAGAATGAGATGTCAGCGAACGTTATCGAAGGCTTTCATTATATCGATTTTAAGGGAAATTCTTTTGCCTCTTCCATTGTTATGATAACCTTTTAGAAGCTCTTGGGAGAGGAAAATATTATCAGATATGTTCCTTCTAGAAACGAAAGCAGATTGGAAAGAGTCGATAAGATAAGGGAAGGAGATTTTGATTTTGTTGGCTAGAATTTTGGAGATGATTTTATAGAATACATTGCATAAAGAAATTGGTTTAAAGTCAGCTGGCTCAGAAGGCGAGTCTTTTTTTGGGATACGAGCGATGGAGGTGGCATTCCAAGATTCGAACAGAGTGTCAGTGAGGAAGAATTCTTGGACCCCTTTACAGATGTCAGGGTCGACGATGTTCCAAGATGACTTAAAGAAACTAGAATTAAAGCCATATGGGCCCAGAGTTTTATCACTATCAATACTGTGAAGAGAAGATTTGATTTCAGCGTAAGAAATATCACGGGTCATAAATTCCTTATCAGCGGAATTAACTTTGGAACAGATAAGAGAAGATACTTTTTCCAGACCAGGGTAGACCACATAATGTTTGGTACCAAGGGACTTCTAAAAAAAGTTAACAAAAATTTGTAACACTTTCGCAGGGGAGGAAACGTTGACATCTTGGTCATTTGAAATCGAGATAATTTTATTGCGGAAAAGCCGGGCTTTGATATTTTTGTGAAAAAATTTGGTATTCCTATCGCCCAGTTGAATCCAATTTTCTCTAGATTTTTGTTTCAAGAAAGATTCTTCAGCTCGGCTTTGGGAAAATGAATGAAGCGGAGGCCTCAAATTCATTTATTACTAAGCGAGGATTGAGAGGGTCAGAGACTAATTTAGTCTGAGCCTCAAACAGATCCTTTTGAGCTTTATCGGCTCTGGAGGTAATATCACTAAACTCCTTACGATTTAACAAAGCTAACTCGGATTGCAAGCGATTTAGTTTATCAGAGACCATTCTCATCCCCGAGGAAGAAATACGGGAGTTCCAACAGTTGAAAACTAAGTCCTTGTAGTGGGGATGAGACTACCACATGTTGAAATAACGAAAAGGTTTTTTCCGTCTTGGGCGGGGAAGCCCGAGATTGAGAGTGACAATAGTGTGGTCTGAGGTTCGAAAATGACCTATAAGGACATGGGACATAGGAAATAGGTCGTCCCAATCAGGGTTGACAAGGACTCGATCAATTTTGGAAATGATAGGGTGAGCTAGTTGTTTGTTAATCCAAGTAAAAAGAAAGCCAGAAGATCGAAGATCACTAAGTTCGGAATGATAACAACAATTGTTGAATTCATCAATTGCTGAAGACCAAGAATCAGAAGAGCCAAGACGTTCTTCAGGATGACGGATAGCATTAAAATCCCCAAGGGAGACCCAAGGGATGAGATTATCCTGATTGGAGATGTCTATTAGGTCATTCCAAAGCGAAATGCGATCTTGAGTTTCGTTAAAAGCATAGATTGCAGTGAGCTTGAAGGAGGCTTTATAGTTATGACAGTTGGCCATACAATGAATGAACTGAGGAGATTGGTAGATCTTAGTAATCATAATAACACTAGGGTTCCAAGTAATCAAAATTCTACCTAAGGGGTGGGAATAATGATTAGTGATCACATGCCAAAACGGAACCATACGTCTGATTATGGGATCGACATTCAGAATTTGGACTTTAGTTTCCACTAGGACTATCAAAGAGATATGAATGGTAATAATAAATTCGGTGACATCTTTTTTCCAAATTGGGTCATTAAGACCACGAACATTCCAAGAAGCTATATTCATGAATAGAAGACTTACAGTGTATCAGCTGATCGTCCTGTCGGAGGACAATACCTTCTTACCGTTGTATTTAGCTACATCCGTGCACACCCTTTTGGGGGTCGAATCCACCTCCTCGCCAATCTCCACTTCCTTATCCGCAGAGATAGAAGGGAGTCTAGAATCCACCTAAGGATCTATCTCAGAAGGATCTTCCTCGGATGATAATGTCACGGTAGGAAAAGGGAGAAGCTTGATGGGCCCTTTTTTACACTGACGAGTAGGGTGCCCAAAGACTATACAATTGGCACACTGGGGAGGGAGGCCCTGATATTCAAAGGAAATAGTGATGGATTTTCCTCTGATTTTGAACGTGAGCTCATATCGAATTGGGGGGCCCGTTTTGATCATGATACAAATACGGGCAAAATGGAGTTTTTCCTTCCGCCTCAGTCTGATGATCCACATAGGGAGAAGATCTGATAAACCGAACCAATGTTGCTGAAACCCTCTGCGGCCCATAACTCAAGAGGAAGATTAAATACCTTAACACAAATAGGTATTTCAGTGTGGGGGTCTTTGATAAGGGAGGTGAGAGGTTCCCAAAGTTTCAAAATCATGAGGTGACCACCGAAATGCCAAGGGGCTTCCTTTGGCACCTTTTTAGCCATCGCCTCGGAGTCAAACTTGAAGATGAAGTATCCCTCGGGGAGGGGTTTATTTTCCAAAAGACCAAACCTTTTCCATAAGGATTCCACATTAGCTTTAAGAAAAACAATATTGGAAGGTTGGTTGAGAAAATAGCCCGAAAGAGAAGCCTTCCAAGAGTCCGGAGATCCTAACGCCGATTCATTCATAATGAATTCATTACCAACTCTTTCAATATGCCTAATTCCGATCGCCAATGGAGAGCGATTATCACTATGCCCCGCAACTATACTAGCATAAGAGGAAAGTGGAGAAGAGTTAGGAAGCGAATTCGAACTTGATATACCTCTATAGAAGTCCTTTGAAAAAGAAGGGAAAGTAAGTTTCGGATGGGCCAATTTATATTCTCTCCCTTTTGGACCTTTATCTGCGCTCCCAAATTCGTTACGAATGAGAGTATGATGGGCATTGGAAGCTCCACCCCCTAAAAGACCTTTTCCATTGTTTTTACCGGACCTAGAAATTGAAAAAAAACTGAGTGGGTCCGATTTGTTTGGAACAGCGGCCCAAAAAAGAAGGACCCAAGCTGCTGTGGACCGTCTTGTCTTTATTTTGACCCACTGATCGTGATGGACTGCCCAATCCAAGTTCAGAGGCGTTGATGAGCTCCAACGAGTGTCTTAGAAAGTATAATATGACTTACAATCTTAGGAAGTACCTTTCTTAAGATGTGAATTGTGAATGGATAAAGAACCGATCTTTGTTTAAAATATTCCAATACAAAGAATTTCTTAGTTTCTTGATTCTAACATCAGATTAAATTACTCCTAGCTTTGGTTATACTAAAAAACCATCACTAATGTTTTGCTCGAACATCTTAAAGCAAAGGATACAACAATACCAACTTCAAGGATGTTTGCTCCAATTCAAAATTTTGCTGACTTACCCATCCCATGAAACCACCTACATTCTCCCAAGAAACAAACAAACGCTTTTCGTCTTGAGAGAAAACACTAGTTTTTTTCTTGCTTCTTACAATACAAACAAATTAATATTTTTTTATGGTTATATACTAAATTGTTTATGGATAAAATTAGTAAATATAGAATTATAATATAATATTATGAAAGTGTGAAAATTATATAAAATAGAAAATAAAAAAATTAAAAAAGTATTTGAATTAAACTTTTATATTAACTTTTTAAATAATAAATTAGCTATTAAAAACTATGGCCTAAAAATTCGGAGGACTCGAGGATTAGATTAAGACTGTAGAAGGTATTTTACCCAGTAAATCGATTTCTTCTCATTCTAATTATGAAGGGATTACGTATCTCGAGTAGAAAGTGACTCAACAATTACAATAAGGGTTTGGCTTAATTAGGGTCCAATTTTTGTTAACCATTCCCAAAATATAGAGAATCTTTTTAACTCAATAATCAAAGACGGTTTTACCCTTTGACCAAGAATCTTTATTTTTGTCTTGTAGTGGAATGTGAGCATGGTTAGCCAAATGTAGAAGAACACAAAATTACTCCTCCAAACAACCCTCTTATACTCAACACTTAACCAAAATTTTAAAAACTCCCAAAAATTCAAAAACTCTAAAAATTTCAAAAACTTCAAAAACTCACAAATAAACACTTGAACCTCCAAAAATCATTACTTTTTTTTGTAAATTCGGAATAATCGAAAGATGGACTCTGAATGTGAGAAGCTTGCTGAGGAGCATGGGACTGCAAATATGGTAGTTGTTCTAACCAATCTATTTTAAAAAGTTTCCATTTTGGTAGACCTTCTACATTTAGAAAGCTAGAACCCGAAGTGCCCCGCCGGTTTCAACCATATAAACCGGCGGGGACTATGAACATTCATAATAAAAACTATGAAGGTTCCCCGTCGGGGCCCACCATGTCCACCCGGCGGGTTCATCGAGTCCCAACCACCGGGTGGGACACCCTTACCCGGCGGGGTTGTTACCATGTACCCGCCGGGCCAACTCCCTTGTTTTGTGCAGATTATGAGTTTTATTTTGTGTTTGGTCCCCGCTGGGTATATTATTGGAACCTGTCGGGGGTAGATAGTTCCACCGCCGGGGTGGGATTATGTAACCGCCGGGGTCAACCCCTGTGTTTTTTCCCTAATGGAGTTTGATTTTGGCCCCGACCCCCGGCGGGTGGTGAATTGTCAACCGGCGGTTGACAATAGCCCCGCCGGGTTGAGAATTTTCAACCGCCGGTTTAACAATGTCCCCGCCGGTTGGAACCATATAGAACCGGCGGGGCAACATCCTTCAATGTGTGAATTTTCTAACCGTTGGATTGGGGTTGGCTTATTTTATCCATGCTCGTATTTGATGGTTTTTTTTCCACATAAGGTGAAGAGTTAAAGAGTGGAGGTGGAGGGTTAAAGGATGAGTCAAAGGATGATTTGACTAGTTCGTGCATGGCGAAGGCGGAGGAGGAGGAAATACCGGTGCCTTGCTCCATCGATTATAGCGAGTTGTTCAACACCAAATCTCACTATTACTCCCAGGCAGACCTGATTGAATGGGTTAAGGAAATCGCATTAGATAACGGGTTTGTGATTATTTTACGCCGATGCGATAGACACGATCGTAAAACTCCGAGAGTAGAGTTTGTGTGTGAAAGATCTGGAGTTTACACAAAACTGGTAGATCCCAATGATCTAAAGAGGAAGTCTACCGGAACGAAAAAAGCGGATGCCCTTTCGCCCTTAAAGGAAAGAAGATGGGTGATGATTTGTGGGGAATAGAGGTTGTGTGCGGCGTTCACAATCACGATACTACATCCTACAAAGAAGGTCATTCCTACATGGGACGCTTTCAAAAATAGAGATGGATTTCGTGGTTAGTTCTACGAAAATGGGATCTCGTCCTCGTGATATTCTTGGTGGAGTGAAGAAATTGAACCCTAAGAATTCTTCTACAATGCGCACCGTGTACAACACATTACTAAAACACCGGAATCTCGAGAAAGGCGGTCAGTTGCAATTCCAATACCTGTTGGGTGAACTAAAGCGACTAAACTACTACGAATTCCATAGAAAGTCCGAAGACGGAAGCGATATCATAGGCGAGCTTTTTTTTGCGCACCCGGTTAGTTTGGATTTGTTACGAACATTTCCGAACGTGATTTTAATGGATAACACGTACAAGGTGATCAAATACGAGATGCCGTTGTACGAGGTCGTGGGTGCGACTTGTACGGGGAAAATATTCTACATTGGATTTGCGTTTATGTCGAATGAAAAAATCGAGACCTACAAGTGGGTGTTAGGATGCTTACATTCGTTGATGGTAACTCACTCCATCGAATTACCATCCATTGTTTTGACTGATAGAGACTTGGCGCTTGTGAATGCGGTGGAGGAAGTGTTCCCCAATGCAACGCACATGTTGTGTCGATGGCACATCAACATGAACGTCCTAGGAAAAACAAAAAGGATCATAAAGGAGAAGAAAGTGTCCAACGCCTTTTTGAAAGTGTGGAATGAAATGATGTTGGCGGAAACGGAATTAGCCTACGAGAACTACCAGTCGGAATTGCACCGCGACTTCAAAGAGTATCCGGAAGCGATTGAGTATACCGAAAGTTGGGTAGGGCCGTACGGTGACAAGTTTGTCACGTGGAGAACTAACAAGTGGATGCATTTTGGTAACCAAACCACAAACCGCGTGGAGAGCACTCATTCGAGCCTTAAGCGTTTCATCGGTACGAGCAAAGGTAACTTTGAATGTTTTTTGTTGAAGTTGCATACTTTGATCGAATTTCAATACGGGGACATCAAGGCTTCCTTTGAAAAGAGCCGGTTGTTGGCCCTACATAAATTCACAAACATTGTGTACGGTAAACTAAAAAACAACATCTCCCACTATGCAATAGAACTTTTGGCCGACGAAGTCGAATGTGCCCGCAACATGACAATCGCACTGGATATGCCTTGCGGTTGTGCCATACGAACTACGCACGACATGCCTTGCGCCCACGAAATCTATGATTTTGTTGCGAAAGGCATAGAGGTGCCGCTTGAGTTGTTTCATGAACATTGGAAGAGGTTAGACATCCTAGTTCGTACCAACCTCTCGACGAATGAGCAACTTAAAGCCAAACTTGACAAACTAGTATGCGATGCCATGACGTCCAATGACGAAGCACGCATAGAGCACATTTATAAACAATGGTTTGCCGTCGTCCATCCCGAAACAACTAACATTTTGGAGCCATTGGTTAAGTAAAAATCGCGCAGTTGTCCACCTAACAAACGTAACTTATCTATTGTCACTGATGATACATCCACTAAATGCGACAAAAGTAGGCACGAGTATGTGCTTCAATCAGAAAATGCTAGTACGCCATCCTTACTTGGAGACTTCAAACTTCCAACCGCAACCTCAAGTAAAGGGGAAAAAAGAAGGAGCCTAAACGTGGTTCGGAAAGCGCCCCCGCTCGTATGAAAGGTAGCGCTATTCCAACGTAAGCAAGTGGGACAATGCTTAGTAGTGGAACAATGGGTTATAGGTCAAGCTCTACGATGCCGGTGAAGGCAAGTTTTGTAGACCCCAAAGGATACATGAACCAATTCCTCATCTATTTTAGGCCTTTCGTAGAGTCCATTAGCGATGTTAAATCCGATGGCCATTGCGGGTACAGCTCGATAGCGTACGCCTTGAACGGGCAACAAGATGGGTGGAGGTTGATAAGGGATGCCCTTTACAACGAGCTGATGGATTACGCATCAGTCTACGTTAAGATTTTTACTAGCATGGAGGATTTGATTGATGTTGCGGAGCGTGTGAAATGTTCTAGCGATGTGGGAACTAAGGACCATTGGATGTCCATGCCCGAGATGGGAGTGGCAATTGCATCTGCGTTTAACTGCATACTCCATTTTGTTGGGCTATTCCGAAATATGGATGTCAGCTTCACTTTTCTTCCGCTAAGAGGTGCACCTTCTCAGATGCCAAACCGGTTGGAAATCGGATTGGGTTGGGTCAACTCCAACCATTTCGTGAACGTAAGTATTCATACAAGGGGTATGTTAATGGTAATTTTAATATCAAGAAATTTATTTTATCGTGTTTTCGTTTTGTAGCTTGGGATTAAGGCGGAGGCCCCATGTGCTAGGATACATTCTTGTTGCTTAAAGTTGCGTTCACCAGAAGCAGAAGATTGGGCATTGCCGATTGCATCTCGTTGCAAGAAATATGAAGAGCTTAAAAATAATTACCCCGAAGTAACCGATTTATCCGCTTTTGCTTGATGACTAGACGATTGTAATGAATGTAAACCCTGGATGGTTTTTATGTTGTTATGGTTTTTATGTTTGGATGTTTTTTATGTTAAAAACAATAACACTTAAGCTTCTTAATATGCCGATTGCATTAAAACATTACACTTTAATTTAAACCATGGCATAATTAGAAATACATAAGCACATAACATAAACCAAATGATAGATAAGCTAACTCTGAGATAGTATTGCACATTTAGTTTTACGGGGTCGGATAGTTCATTCCGAATTCCTCTTCATCACTACTTCCCTCGGGAGTTGAGTACGTTTCAACGACGATGGCTATTGCATCGGCTATTTCTTGCTCCATCCGCTGTATCGCATGTGACACCATCTCCTGCGTAATTGTACTCTGCAATCCCATGTCAAATACCTTTCGGACTTTGGTTCGGTCTTCCCAAGGAAGTGACTCGATATTTAGAGTCATTGTTTTAAGATAAGCTAACCTATCGGCGACTTCTTCGCGGGCACGTGGTCGGGGCATTAAACATCCTGGACACGATGCCTCCCTACCGGGGTTGAAAAACATTCTGCACAGAACCGCATCGACGAAACCATGAATCTCCTCTTGCATCGTAGCTTTGACGAAGTCGAATGCGCATATGAGGCTTGCATCTTCGTACACATTCCAGCCGGAATCACCCATTGTTATAACTTAAGTGTTTAGTTTCATAGTCGGATTACAGTATTTATAGAGTACATGTATGTGGTTCAATCATAAAAATAATGAGCGGGAAATGGTGTTATTTTCCCCGCTTATTATTTGTTTATTGGCGGGAGTCTCATTAGGTTGGTGTTCGAATTTGGCGGGACGTCGAATTTGGCGGGACGTCGAATTTGGCGGGAAATTAAATTTGGCGGGACTTATTCTGGTGGGAGTTTATGTGCCAAAGTATTTGGCGGGAGTTTAATATCTATAAAATAAATGTCCTGCCCACACATTTAAGGGTAAACAACAAGAAAAACCCTAAAATAATATGTCTCTGGAACGAGTTAGAAGATCAATATCTAATTAAAGCATCAATCGAACTTGGTAACACTCACATAGAAGAGGGGCGTAAAGCGTACTGGGAGGCATTGCTATGCCAAATGTACTTATTATACGGAAGGGATGGTGTCCAACCGCCAAAAATTTCAAGGCGTGTTGATGAGGTGAAGGCTAGGTGGTCAGTCCTACTCACACACCGCCTTCATCCGGTTTTTGGCCTCACCGAATTAGAACGCCGTGTTGCGAGTAACTTGTTCAAATGTCAAGACACAGATTCGATAACGGAGGATAACCTGGATAGGGTTCGTTCTGACATTATCGACATCCGCATACAGGAAATGAGTGATTAACTGGATAGTGCCTGTTTGTATCAGTTTGTATTTCGGTTTAATTTTGTTTAGATGAATGTATGTTCTATTGTTTGAGGTTGAGGTTTAATGAATGAATCTCCTTAGATGAATGTATGTTCAACTCGAATACGGTGATATGTAAAATACATTAACATTGAACAACAACTAGAAACCCAAACATAACAACTTAACATTACATAAAAAACGAGGACAATACGCAACACATATAATAAAAAAACATAACAACTTATGACAACATTACGCAACATAAATAATAAAAACACGTTCGAATACGACAGATTGCACTATTAGTAGTCGTAACGCAAGCTGTGTAAAACATCGTTGCCATCCTCCCTTGCCATAACCATATCCTCCACATATGCTACCATATCCCTAGTGATATAGTCGCAGACGGTCATGTCCCAGACCTTTACCGCCTCCTATTTTATTCTTCGCGGCATGAACAACAACTTCGTTAGGGACTGGAAAAAAAGGTACCGTGTCTTGATTTCGTCACGGCTGCGCACAACGACACCTCCAGTTTCTAAATAACCGTAGTTGTAATACATATGACACAAAACCCTTTCAAAAAATGCATCACTCTTATCTTCACCCAACTCAGCCCGGGAATCCTTCACTGGTACAAGCATATAATAGTCTTCATTAGCGGTAAACTCCATTTGTTTCTAAGTTTTGGATGGATGCCATGTTGCTCGTTAACACTTGTATATTTATAATGGTATTATTTTGTTGGCGGGAGTTTCATTTAGCGGGAGAGTCATATGGCGGGAATTATTTTTTGGCGGGGCAATAAATTTTTCTAGGTCCCCGCCGGTCCAATAATTGTCACCCGCCGGTTGACAACTCCCCCGACGGGGTAGAAAATTCCCCGGCGGTTCACAATTTTCATCCCGCCGGGGAAGAAGCCAACATTAAAAAAAATGCGAGAAACCCAAACCGATACACGGCCCCGCCGGGTTAGATATTTTCGACCGACGGGTGAAATACTTCCCCGACGGGGCTGAATTTTCATACCGGGGGGGAAGTAGACCCATCCTCTAGAAATTGTGAGGATGGATTGTCGAAGGCTTCCCCGCCGGCGGGGATATCGAGTGGAAAAATGTAATTTTCCACTCGATATCAACCGTCGGTATAAGGGACCAACCCCGCCGGGTAGTTTATTCACCCCGACGGGGGACTCGATATCAGCCGGCGGTATAAGGGACCAACCCCGCCGGGTAGTTTATTCACCCCGACGGGGGAACTATTTTCAACCGCCGGGGAAGTTGTCAACTGACGGTTGAAAATTAGTCAACCGGGGGGGGACGGGTAATGTTGAAAAAAAAAACAACATGAGGCATAAGGTGTTTCTGGGAACTTAGTTTGGAACTTAGTTTGGTGGAAACTATATCAAGTTATACTTGTTTAAGACTAGAGTGTGAGTGACATATCGAATAAGAAAACGCAAACCACAACAACAAACTTAAATTAAACGAACAACAAATGCGATAACTTAAAACTAAAATACATCAACAAACTTAAGGTTTAGAATAACAATACAACCCAAATGTCAACAATTATAAACGGCCAATAATGTCAACAACTAGAATAACATACAAATAAAAAAACCAACCATGATAAGCAAAAGCCACGGACCGGTAATCTCCATAACCTTCCTCGCAAAGGACACCATCTCGTCAGTCGAATCGTCTAACGGCCGAACACGATTAATCGTGTTCACCACATCGATCGCCGACGCCTTCGTAAGAAGCCGAGGTGTGATATTAAACCACCCGTACATCTTCACGAATGCCTTGTACTGGGGAGATGAGGTGTGAGTACTCCCTTCCAAGGGCCTCGAATACCTATCGATCACGTATAGGTGCTCCATCCAGTTCGTCCAATGCCTACCCTGAAGCGCATAGCAAAGATGGTCTCCTCTACCAAGACCGGTTCTAGCAACGAGGGGGTCCAGCGGCTTTTCTTGGATCCAACCGAACTGGCGCATCACTCGGTCGGGGTGATATGCCTCGCTCACCATCATTAGGCGAATTGGGTTTCGGTTCAACCCTATTGCCTGCTCCGGCCACACCTCACGGACATCCTCGTAAGGTTGGAAAATAACCTACAAAAAAAATCATTTACTCGTACTACATTTTATATAGACTAGATGTATATTAATAAACGTAAATAAGATAACTTACATCCCTTTCTCCTTGAGCCGCGAGGATGTCACGGTAGTACGGCTTCCCCCGAGCTAATGATACCGGGATCTTTTTGGGCAACCACGCCAGCATCTTCGGATCCGTTGGGCTATAACCACTGTTCACTGGCGCGCGGAAAATAAGGAAGTGGTCATATACCCAACACTCAAACAAGGCCGAGAAGCCGACCAAGCTCTTCAAGGAGTGCTTCGAAATGCCTCCCAAGCTCTTGTACAACCACACCAATGCACAAGTACCCCATGCGTACTCACCAACCTTCGTCAAGTCCTCAAGGTGGTGGAGAAAATCGCACTGGATGTTCTTCTGGCTCGTGTTGGTGAAGATAGTACACCCGAGGAAGAACAAGATGTATGCCCTAGCTGCTGTCTTCTTCATATCCGTAGTGCAGGCGGCATTGGAATCTAAGTACTCGTCCCCGGAGAATGTGGTCCTAAGCCATCGGACGCCGAATCCACTCCCGTCGTGCGCCTCCATTTCCTGCTGCACATCAGCAGCCGAAACTCCCAACAACTCTGCATAGCGTGCGTACGTCACCTCTATCGGATCCGGCCTATAGACAACAATAATTCTCCCCTCAACCGGGAGGCCAGTAATCACGTAGACGTCGTCCAGTGTCAACGTCATCTCCCCAAAGGAGAACTGGAACGTGTTGGTCTCTTGATGCCACCTCTCACCTCTCACCTCGGCCAACTGCACGTGGTTGTTGAACCTTGGTAGATGCCGCATCAACGGCCAAAACGGTGTCTCCTCGAGGTAAGCCCTCACCGCTAGTTGTTTGCTAAGGTCCCACTGACCAAGCAAACCGTATTTGGACTGCACCGTGATACCCGAGCGCGCCTGTAAAAAAAATTCAAAAATATATACAATGTTAAAACAAAAATTTAACTAATTAATTCAAACATATAATTAATTTATCTAATTTAATTAATTCAATCATATAATTAATTCGATAACTTCCATCGTTTTTGAAGGCGTAGTACACCTCATGCTGGGCATAGTCGGGGAAGAAAATGACGCTATTTTGGGATAAAAAAAGATTTTTCCATCCCTCCGGATCGGTTGGACGCCCTTCCGCACGGACCTCTCTTCGAGGTGGTGGCATTGGGACCTCCGTTTCCTCCTCCTCCGTATCCTCCTCCTCGTCGTCTACTAGGACACGCCGCCATCGGATGGGGAGCACCTCTCGTGGAGGAGAAGATCGTGGATGGGGGGCCTCCCTTGTGGGACCGCGATCCCTTGTGGCGTCATATTTCCGATGCCGCAAGGATCGTTCTGTGGGGTCCTCGTGCACCTCGCGCTCGGGGCGACCACGGTCGGTCCACTCCCCACGTTCCGGCCTAGCGACCACCGGTCGTCGGCTACCTTCACCCTTTTTCGCGGCTTTGGCCGCCTTTTCCTTCGAGCGAAGTATCTCGTGTCTGCAAAAACAATCACAACAAAACAAGTTAGAACGAAGTAAAAAAAATTACTACTTCTATTAAAATAGCAGGCCTCCCCCGCCGGTTGACCAATTTTCACCCGGCGGGTGAAAACTATTTTTTAAAAAATTGAATTTTCCACCCGCCGGGTGACAATTATTCACCCGGCGGGTAGAAAATTCAATTTCCAAATAAACGTTTTCACCCGCCGGGTGAATCGGCCCCCAGCCGGCGGGGAACGTGTGACAAGATTTTCAAGTTCATCGTTCCCCGCCGGGTAAATCGGCCCAACCCCGGCAGAGATGGATGAATATCTGGAAATTCATCTTTCCCCGCCGGTCTAAACCCCTGATACCCGGCGGGGAAGGATGAACACCTGCAAAAAAATAACATCCCCCGCCGGGTAACCAACTAATGAACCGGCGGGGATGCTCGAAACCACCATTAACGAGTTGAAGAAAAATTCGAAAAACTTCCTAAAAAATCAAATCAGCCAAAACCAAATCTACCCTAGCATCACTAGACAACTAAAAACAACTTCATAACCAAACTTCGCCAATTTTAACACCCTATGCGTATCAAATTCAAAAAACTAAAGCTAAACCAAATATAGAAAAAAACTACATTTAAGAGTAAAAACTTACTATTTTCCTTTGCCCATGGTAGTTCTTGCCTGGTTGTTGATGTGGTAGAGTTCTTCAGATTTGATTTTGGGGCTGATTTTGCAAGATTGTAGAACTTTGAAAATGAGAGTTTCTTTAGGGTTTTGGGGATGATTTTGGGTTAGGGCTATTTTAGAGATGGAAATGGTTAGTGTTTAGGGTTTTGACTTAGTAAAAAAAGAAAGGGTTTTTTGGGTATAATGTTGGGGCTACTTAAAATTTAGTTGGGTATAGTTAAAATTGGGGCTAGTTAGCCAATTGGGCCTTAATTTAGCCAAAGCCATTTGGTAACTGAACTCATTAGTTTCTACAAAATTCAGGTCTTGTCTTTCACTTTTGAGCTTGTAACCAGAAAATTGTTAGAAGTTACAAATATTTCAAATAAAACTAGGTCTAGTATTTGGCAGGTTAATGGGCAAATTACAAAAGAGATATATAGGATGAAGTTGGATTACATAAACAACTTGAACGACAATATGACAATCCAAAGTCTAAATACTGCTTGATAAAATGTTCCAGCTTTATATTATTACTCTATTGCATCCCTTAGATCGCGATTGGATCTTTCAGAGTTGAGAACCAGTTTCTCTACTATAGCTCTCTCAACCGGATTCATCTTCTGAGTTTTCTTGTGTAAATTTTGGATTTTAGGTGGTTTATTAAGGGAAGCTCGAAAACTTGATCCAAGTGTAAACTTAGTGTTTTAAGCTAGTTGGGTTTGAGCCTCTGTTGATAGCTTTGCAAAGTTAATTGTCGAACCAAGTCTAGTTTTTAATTGTTGAGACAAACCCTCATGGACCTGAAATAATGGAAACTAAAGCATCAATAGTGACTACAAAAATATAAATTACTTTTCGAGTAGGGCATTATGAAATGACAAAGAAAACTGAGTTACCTACGTCAAGATACAAGTCTACTGCGCTGTAGATTCCATCGTGTGATTCTCTTGAGCAATCAGGAAGTACCGAAAGCAGAGCTAAAAACTTAGATGATTTCAGACGGCTATCCGGAGCAACTTCGACCAGATACAAGTCAATCAAATTCGCAACTTTCTTTAATCTACTGGGGGAAATATGTGTACTTTCTTTGAGAAGAAATGCTTCTACAAGCCGCATAACTAAATCTGTGTCATACATGTAGATTTCATTATGAGGGGATGGAACGAGTAAACAATCTATGTTTGCTTGGTCCAAATTTAAACCGATCATCATTTCAAGACTGTCCGTATACTGTTTACTCAGTTTCAAGTAGAAAACGAGAGAGAACACCTCGAACAAGCACTTAAATGAAAGACAGCTCGTATCGAGCAAACAAAACAGACTGCGATTTCGTGCTTGTCCAGCATTACAAACAAATGCTAAAAAAGTAGCTTACTGAAATGAGATTACACATCAACCTAGAAAAAAATAACATGATGAGATAATGAAGCCACAAATGCTCAATGGTAGCAGTACATTACTCCTTTAAATTCAAGCCTTTGTTATAACTAAAGTAATTCTTCAACTTAGCCGATTCAACAAGCTTCACTGCTTCTTCTTGCCTAGATTCCTTCACCAACGCATCAACAACAGGCTTGAACATGGCAGGTCGAGTAAGAACACGGCGAGTAATGGCTTCTTTACACAACTCGACAGCCAAATCAAGATCACCGCTTCTGCAAAGAAAAGGTACAAGCATGGCATAAGTGACTGTGTCAGCATTATAACCTTTCTCCTTTAACACTTTACACCACTCCATAGCCTCAGCCAAGTTCCCTTCTCCGCAAAACCCTGCGATCTAAGCATTATAGCTATGAACGTCCGGTTTAATCTCTTTACTCTCCATTTCTTCTACCAACTTAACAGCATCAGAAAGCCTACTGTCTTAACCAATTCCCGCAGCTTCGAATTATAACTTCGTATATTTGGAACAACATTCTTGGTATCCATCAAATCCCACACTTTATCACCTTCAGCACACCGGCCATTCTTATAAAAAGCTTCCAGCAATGTATTGAACGTGATCGTATCAGGCTCTAATCCGTTCTTCTCCATCTCATCAATGGTCAACAACGAGTTGACAGTGCGCTCGCATTTTAGTTGCGGCATTTCTTCGAACAGTTTGTACGCGTTTTCAAACATGCCGACATAGCCCTAAAGTAGAATCAGACGGATCACAATCTCCTCAGACGTGATGTCTTTGAACTTCTTTTGGTGCTGGAGGATTTCATCTATCATTGAGAAGTTCTTGGTGGCCGCGAGACGACGAACGGTGGCGGCGTAGAGACTGTGTTGGGTGCGGAATTTGTCGGACTCTGAGGATTTTTTGAAATTCTCGACGAACATTTGGAGCTTCTTTTGTTTGTAGTCAACGTTAGGATTCGTGACTGCGAAAGTAGCGACTGCAGTGGTGGTCGTTGTGGAAGTGGCAGCTGCAGTTGGGGCCGTCACGGTGGCCGTCGAGGTGGTGACGATGCCATGAAGGCGGCGGAGAACGGAAGTTGCTATTTTGCTCATTAGTTTTATAAAGAATGGTTTTATTTTTAAGGGAAATTGTACCAAAAGGTACTACTCAACTATTCAATTGTCACCTACTTAATACCCAACTCAACTATCTAATTGTGACATAGTACCTAACTTTATTTTAATACCCTAACTACCCTCACCATTCATGAACAGTCACGTAACCAAAATGTCTATTTCCTTCTATTTCCTTCTCTTTTCTTCTTTTTCCTACTTTTCTTTTAATTTTATTTTTAAAAGATCCGTATCTTTCGAACCGGAGCTCGAAAAAAATAAATGAAAGTACCATTACTTTTTTTTTTAAAAATGAACAAAACTAGATCCATTTATGATATTTTTTGATTTTTTTTTAAAATAAAATTTCACCAGTTGCAAGCAATTCGCATCTTGAGAATTGTACCAGTTTTTTTTTTTCATACCAGTTTTTTTTTTTTTTATCGTTCAGAAATCCTGAGAGTTGCAAGCAATTCGCATCTTATCATGAGAATCGTTCAGAAATTTACAAGCAATTCGCATCTTATCATGCGAATCGTTCAGAAATTGCAAGCAATTCGCATCTTATCATGAGAATCGTTCAGAAATTGCAAGCAATTCGCATCTTATCATGAGAATCGTTCAAAAATTGCAAGCAATTCGCATCTTATCATGAGAATCGTTCAGAAATTACAAGCAATTCGCATCCTGAGAATTTGCAAGCAATTCGCATCCTGAGAATTTGCAAGCAATTCGCATCCTGAGAATTTGCAAGCAATTCGCATCCTGAGAATTGTACCAGTTTTTTTTTTTACCACCGCGCGCCTTTTTTTAGTGGGGGTATTTTTGCCCAAATTTCAGTTCGAGGTACCAAGTTACACTATCCAAAAAGCGGGTACCGCCGGGTAATACCATAGTTGAGAAGGTATTTACCGGTACTTTTCTCTATTTTTAAAGTAGTTAAATAAGGTTTGAATTTATTAAAAATGGAAGAATAATTAAATTTTTATACACATTTAAATATTATTTAAAATTTTAAAATAACCTTAATTAAATATAATAGTATACTATTAATATTATTTTGTTTTTTATAATAATAAAATTTAATTTTAATAATTAGTATATTAATTATTATTTTCTAGTAAAGTAAAAGGTTAGTTTTGTCCTTATGAAATTTTAGTATATACCATTATTATCTTTATTCTAAATAAACCTAGTGATTATTAGTAGAAAGAAATTTTTGATAAATGCGGTTAACCGATGGTGCCACCGGTTAGCAGCAATTAATTAATATTTATATTTTTGGTCTATTTTTTGTTCGGAAGGGTAAATATTCATTCTGACGCAATAGTATGCAAACGAGACAGAAAATAAACCATATAAAGTGATTATAAAAAAACGTTTGTAAAAAGACTCGAACTCATAATTTTGGAGCTATATTTTTTTTTTATAAGTATACATTAAATATGGGTTAATTATTAACTTTCTATTCCATCTATTGAACTAAAATTTTAAATTGGCTATAAAGTAAATATTTTAAATTAATTAAAAATCTAATTATGGAATAATTGAAAACAGCAATCCCAAATATTTGGGACCTCGAAAAATAAAATTAATAATATTTATTTGATTTCGTCTAAAAAAAGTTTCTATTCTACCTAGATATTTTAGATAAAAAAATGAAGATAATGAAATATGAAACCGGAAGATTTAGTTGAAATTCTTCGTTTGGAAATTTATTACTAATAATCAGAAGAGATGAAATAGAACCAAAGTTAAAAGAAAAATTAATTTTAATGATTTATGACCATACATATTAATGGTTATAAGTTTTAATTATTTGTTGAATAAATAGAACAACTAAAAAATCATAACTATACATAAAAATAATTAAGAATAATTATAAAAAAAGCCATAATCATGCTAGAGCGTAAGAATCAAGCATAAATTAACAAAAAATCAACTACAAACCAACTAATAAAAAAACCATTTATAAATAAATAAATAAAAAATCAATTTTCTCTCGTACTATGAGAGAATTTAAGAAGAATTGACGGTCAGAAATTAAAAAACAACCTAAAATTCATTATAAAAGAAAATAGTGTTTACACGTTGATGAACCAATAAAACAAGTATATATATATATATATATATATATATATATATAATTTTTATGGAATCCATATTTATATTTTTTGGAAAATAATTTTAGGAAAACTGTTGAGAAGACATATGCCGTCAAAATGAGTATGAGAGATTTAGAATCCATCTCCAAAATTTGGTATAGTTTTTCTTAGATGGTTTATTTATGTGGTGCTTCATTTTTATTTTATTTTTTACTATGTAGAGTGATCAAATTTCGAGTCAAATCGAACTGGAACCTTCAACGTTCGAAAGAGTAAGCAATTCTCGTTGGTATATTTTCACTTTTCTTTTGTTTTGGTCATATAACGAGTGTTTAAACCAAGAACAATATAAGAACCAAACTTCAATTAAGAAAGAGCACTAAAGAACAACAGCAATGAAACTATAATTAAATAAGTAAACCAAAAATTCATAAATATGGTTAACTAAACAAAATGGATTAAGGAGAGTTGGTATTACCCAAAACCATTTTTTCCGCATTGATTTACATGTATCCATAAATTTATATCTGATCTACACTATAATCATTAATGATAAAGTTTCGACCAATAATTTCATTTATTGTTTATATGTACTAATATATGGATAAAAATCCTTGATATAAACAGATGGAGAAATATATAGTTGCCACGTGGTTGTGGCTTTCGATTGCACAGAAGAGTCAAAACGAAACAGACCGACAAAATAAGATAAAGAAAAATTGTAACTAAGCAACACCTGTCGTTCTAGAGTTCAACGTTGGTAGATCATGTTTCAATATCACCGACAACCAACTCCTTAGTAACACCTGTCACTCTAGAGTTCAACGTTGGTAGATCATGTTTCAATATCACCGTTCAATATCACCGACAAGAGATAAAATTATCATATAATACTTATCATTTTAATCGATTATATATATATTTTAATCGATTATATATATGCTACCAACAATCTACTAGCAAGCTATACATGACACGAAATACTCCATAGATATAGACCAAACTATGAGCGACAGTGATCAAGTAGAGAACAGTTTCCATGAGTTCTACCGTAAGTGGGTTTATCGACTTCAACTTTACTTAGCGCTCCTCATAGACACAGCAAAACTTTCCCAAACAATCGAAGAACAAGAACTGAAAAATATAATATCTACTCTATCCACAAATTTTGAACCCGTCTCAGTGTATTCACTTTTTGAGTTGGATGTGTTTGTTTGAGATCAAGAAAATGGAAGAATCGGAGTAAAAGAAACACTCTAGTCTAGTCGCTAAGAAACCCGTCTCAGTGTATTCCATGTCTGGTTTTTATATTAGAAGATTAATACAATGTTAGAGATTTTCTTGTTCAGGCAAAAATGGCTAAGTTGTCACTAAAGTGGAAAAGGGTTTGGAGTGGGCTTAAGTGGTTCAGCCCACTAAATAATAAAGTTTTCACTAAAGTGGTGTAGGTTTTGTAGTGGTTTATATTCCATAAACCGCTTTATAGGTCCTCTAGTTAAGCCCAATAAAGTGAATGGTTTAATTTTCTAAGATATTAATTATTTTTCGTAATACTTAAAAAAAAAAAGGTCTATCACTAAAATTTCCGTCTAGATTTAAATTTCAAGCGTAAGTGTTTTGTAATTTTAGTAATTTTTTATTGTTTGAGCAGTTTGAAAACTAGAGATGGGAAGTTTATTTTTATAATTTATGTAGTATAATTGATTGAAATATAATTAACATATTTAACATTATATGTTTGATTTAAATTTGGATATTGATAAATGTTATTTTTGTTAAGTGGGTTCATTTATAAATTAAGTTTTGCGGTACTAGAATTTTGAGCTTTAATATTAAAATAGATTTAAAAATGAGAAAAGTACCGGTAAATATCTTCTCAACTATGTAATTATCGGCGGTACCCGCTTTTTGGATAGTGTTATTTGGTACCTCGAACTGAAATTTGGACAAAAATATACCGACCAAATATAGATGCGCGCGGGTAAAAAAAAACCGGTATGAAAAAAAAAACCGGTACAATTCTCAAGATGCGAATTGCTTGCAAATTCTCAGGATGCGAATTGCTTGCAATTTCTGCACGATTCTCATGATAAGATGCGAATTGCTTGCAAATTTCTGAACGATTCTCATGATAAGATGCGAATTGCTTGCAATTTCTGAACGATTCTCGTGATAAGATGCGAATTACTTGCAAATTTCTGAACGATTCTCGTGATAAGATGCGAATTGCTTGCAACTCTCAGAATTTCTGAACGATTAAAAAAAAAACTGGTACAATTCTCAGGATGCGAATTGCTTGCAATTTCTGAACGATTCTCATGATAAGATGCGAATTGCTTGCAAATTTCTGAACGATTCTCATGATAAGATGCGAATTGCTTGCAATTTCTGAACGATTCTCATGATAAGATGCGAATTGCTTGCAAATTTCTGAACGATTCTGATGATAAAATGCGAATTGCTTGCAACTCTCAGGATTTCTGAACGATTAAAAAAAAACTGGTACAATTCTCAGGATGCGAATTGCTTGCAATTTCTGAACGATTCTCATGATAAGATGCGAATTGCTTGCAAATTTCTGAACGATTCTCATGATAAGATGCGAATTGCTTGCAATTTCTGAACGATTCTCATGATAAGATGTGAATTGCTTGCAAATTTCTGAAAGATTCTCATGATAAGATGCGAATTGCTTGCAACTCTCAGGATTTCTGAACGATTAAAAAAAAACTGGTACAATTCTCAGGATGCGAATTGCTTGCAATTTCTAAACGATTCTCATGATAAGATGTGAATTGCTTGCAATTTCTGAACGATTCTCATGATAAGATGCGAATTGCTTGTAATTTCTGAACGATTCTCATGATAAGATGTGAATTGCTTGCAATTTCTGAACGATTCTCATGATAAAATGCGAATTGCTTGCAAATTTCTGAACGATTCTCATGATAAGATGCGAATTGATTGCAACTCTCAAGATTTCTGAACGATTAAAGAAAACTTGTACAATTCTCAGGATGCGAATTGCTTGCAATTTCTGAATGATTCTCATGATAAGATGCGAATGGCTTGCAATTTCTGAACGATTCTCATGATAAGATGCGAATTGCTTGCAAATTTCTGAACGATTCTCATGATAAGATGCGAATTGCTTGCAACTCTCAGGATTTCTGAACGATTAAGAAAAAAAACTGGTACAATTCTCAGGATGCGAATTGCTTGCAATTTCTGAACGATTCTCATGATAAGATGCGAATTGCTTGCAATTTCTGAACGATTCTCATGATAAGATGCAAATTGCTTGCAATTTCTGAACGATTCTCATGATAAGATGCGAATTGCTTGCAATTTCTGAACGATTCTCATGATAATATGCGAATTGCTTGCAAATTTCTGAACGATTCTCATGATAAGATGCGAATTTCTTGCAACTCTCAGGATTTCTGAACGATTAAAAAAAAAACTGGTACAATTCTCAGGATGCGAATTGCTTGCAATTTCTAAACGATTCTCATGATAAGATGTGAATTGCTTGCAATTTCTGAACGATTCTCATGATAAGATGCGAATTGCTTTTAATTTCTGAACGATTCTCATGATAAGATGCGAATTGCTTGCAATTTCTGAACGATTCTCGTGATAAAATGCGAATTGCTTGCAAATTTCTGAACGATTCTCATGATAAGATGCGAATTGCTTGCAACTCTCAGGATTTCTGAACGATTAAAAAAAAACTGGTACAATTCTCAGGATGCGAATTGCTTGCAATTTCTGAACGATTCTCATGATAAGATGCGAATTACTTGCAATTTCTGAACGATTCTCATGATAAGATGCGAATTGCTTGCAATTTCTGAACGATTCTCATGATAAGATGCGAATTGCTTGCAAATTACTGAACGATTCTCATGATAAGATGCGAATTGCTTGCAACTCTCAGGATTTCTGAACGATTAAAAAAAAACTGGTACAATTCTCATGATGCGAATTGCTTGCAATTTCTGAACGATTCTCATGATAAGATGTGAATTGCTTGCAATTTCTGAACGATTCTCATGATAAGATGCGAATTGCTTGCAATTTCTGAACGATTCTCATGATAAGATGCGAATTGCTTGCAAATTTCTAAACGATTCTCATGATAAGATGCGAATTGCTTGCAACTCTTAGGATTTCTAAACGATTAAAAAAAACTGGTACAATTCTCAAGATGTGAATTGCTTGCAAATTCTCAGGATGCGAATTGCTTGCAATTTCTGAACGATTCTCATGATAAGATGCGAATTGCTTGCAATTTCTGAACGATTCTCATGATAAGATGCGAATTGCTTGCAACTGGTGAAATTTTATTTTTTAAAAAAATCAAAAAATATCATCAATGGATCTAGTTTTGTTCATTTTTAAAAAACAAAAGTGATAGTACTTTCATTTATTTTTTTCGAGCTCCGGTTCGAAAGATACGGATCTTTTAAAACTAAAATTAAAGGAAAAGTAGGAAAGAGAAGGAAATAGAAGGAAAGAGAAATTTTGGTTACGTGGCTGTTCATGAATGGTGAGGGTAGTTAGGGTATTAAAATAAAGTTAGGTACTATGTGATAATTAGGTAGTTGAGTTGGGTATTAAGTGACAATTGATCAAACCTTGGGTACTAGATGACAATAAAATAGTTGAGCAGGTACCTTTGGTACAATTTCCCTTTAAAAATTATTATAAAATAATTATATTTATATTAAATATTTTATTTATGAAATAATTTTTATTATATAAAATTAAGAATTTAACAAATTTAGACAATATGTTGAATGTAGACACAATTCATGCTGAATAAGTCCATAATAATAATAATAATAATAATAATAACAACAACAACAACAACAACAACAACAACAACAACAACAACAACAACAACAACAACAACAACAACGAGAACAACAACAACAACAACGAGAACAACAACAACAACAACAACAACAACGAGAACAACAACAACAACAACAACGAGAACAACAACAACAACAACAACAATGAGAACAACAACAACAACAACAACAACGAGAACAACAACAACAACGAGAACAACAACAACAACAACAACAACAACAACAACAACAACAACAACAACAACAACGAGAACAACAACAACGAGAACAACAACAACGAGAACAACAACAACGAGAACAACAACAACAACAACAACAACAACGAGAATTACAACAACAACAACAACGAGAATTACAACAACAACAATAACAATCATAATTACAATAATAACAATAACAATCATAACGTAAATATTATTGTTATTAATTTTTATAATAATATATGGTAATGGCTTGCCCGATCATGTAACAAAAATTTAAAAGATAGTTAAATTTATTTTCGGAGAGAATCGCAGCCGCTACTCAACGAGTGCACAAAGGGTAAACCCTCAGTCTGACGCAATAGCCTGCAAACCAACGCTAGAAGGTAAACCACATAAAGTGACACATTCAGACCAAAAAAACGTTTGTAGAAAGTTAACTTTGTTTTGTCGACCGTCGGTCTTGTGGTACAAATGTGTTATCGTTGTAAATTAGATTTATGACAAGTTTTTTTCTATTGTATTTAGTTTTCACGCTTTTGCTTATGTTAGAAGCCCTTATTGTTTAAGTCGTGAAAAATGTATGTATGCCTTTAATATTTATCCTATTTTTTATGTTTATATACTAATATCCTAATTGTTTATAGTTTTTTTTTATGTTAAATCATCTATTAAAAACATAACGCAATATAATATTGATTGATAATAATAAAGATTTAATTTCATATTGTTTTTTCGTGGGCTTTGTTGTTTAAACGATTATTAATTTAAGTTAGAGTTTGAATGTGGTTTTGATATGCGTTTGTATTATATTGAACACACATATTTTGGTTTATTAATGCAAAAATATATTAAAAACATGTTTTTTAATGGTGTCTTCTCTTACTCGTCCACAAGTTGATCTTCAATTAACTATGACGAGTTAAAAATAAATATATATGATTACAAATTATATTATTTTTATGTTATACACTATCGTAGATCTATGTAATTAATAATTTAATTATTACAATTATTCATGTGTCTAATTGCGCCCATATAGATGAAGATTGTTATATATTGATGTAATTCATGTGCACGATTGTTCAGTTTACTCATGTAGACGAATGATGCATCCTATTTGTATATAATGAACAAAATAGAATGTTGTTAGAATTTTCAATTCAAATAGACCATTACATATTTCTGTTGAGGCATTTGACTATCGTGTGATTAAAAATAATCAAATATTATACAACGATGTAATATGTAATAATCATATCATGGGACGATTGTACATATGATGTTATTTCGTATAGTATGAAAGATTGAATCCATAAATAAACGATTTGAGTTAAACCGAAAGTTTCGGAATTTCTTTTTTAAAAGATAGAAATGTAATATTATGGTCCACATATGTGGTAACTAAAGTATAAATGATACAACGTGACATATAGTTCGAATTTGAGTTTAAATTTATAAATCAAATTTACAATTCTCTTTTAAATTCAAATATAAATAAATATTACAATTCAAAATAATTATGATCACAAATACTTAAAAAAATAAAAAAAAAATCAATAAATAATCATTACATTTTTTTAGAATCCTTCATAGAATTCACAAGCAATAGCTTTTATAGTAAAAAAATATGTTTTATATCATGAAATATTATCATTTGTCTTATGTAAGTTAAAAATATATATGACCAACAACTTTAACATCATATTTTCTATCTTAATTTATAACAAACAATAAAAAATTTAAACTCAATTCCTAAATAAGGTTTTTTCAATATTTATAAAAAAATTATTAATTAAAAATTTAATAATGTTATTCGACCATATACATACTGTAGGGTAGGAGATCAAATGTTCCTCCAAAAATTTGCCACGTTTGCATAATTTCCAACCAAAAATTTAAAAATTCTGATTACATAGAGTATGAGATTTTTCAACTATAAAGCATACACAATCATAGTTCTCTTTCTTCCACGTAACTCTTCATGTATCCTACCATAAAACTAATTGTTTTTCGATTTCCAAATCATGAAAACTAAGTTTCTATTTATAGATATCAATTTTTTTTGTTAAACCAAAAACACATAAAAAATTGACATATGTTTCGAAATCAGATAATCATTTTAAGATATATATAAATTTTCATTTTTGACTTATACTTCTTCTTTCAGAGTATAATTATTCTGGATATTTAAACATTTGTGGACATAAAAAACACTCAAGTATTTTACTATATCGACCACTTCATTCATAGTTAATTTAAGTAAGCTCTTAATATTTAGTTGGTTAGCTGATGATGTAGCGAAGACTGCAGACATACCGGTTTCTAGCTCAATTATAAGAATTGTGTTAAATATGTATTAAAATTGAATATTTTGGCGATGCCGTTAGATTTTAAATCTATGACTTGTCATAAAGTTTGATACTCAAATTCGACCCCTAAAGCCTTCAAAACCAGTTTTTATATTTAAGCGTTATTTTTATTTATTTGTTTTTTATTTAGACATTTGTGTAATTTCTTTATTTGAAATTAGAGTTTTGGGTAGTGCTATATATAGCATCTGATACCCTATTTTTCCTAGAATTTTTGAATCAAACTTGATTTTTTGTCTAAGTCTCTTATACTCTAACCCAGGGTTATGATTTATTTATTATTTGTTTCGTCTTCTTCTTTTTTATATTTTGCAGCCGTCTGTTTTATCCCTTATATGGCACCACCAGCCGCCTTAAAAAGACCACGCAATACAAATTTATCAATTTTAGCAGTTTAAAATCATAACTATCTATTTCAATTTTGATCTTTTGTGACTTTTATGTGCGCTTTGTAGGTAATCAATAACTTTGGAAAGAATATTAACATCTACGTTAATGATAGATACGACCTTATTAAAACATTCAACATTCATCATATGGGCCAGGTCCAATCCCACGTTAAATATTATTCCGTCACAACTCCTCAAGAAAACATTATTGCTAAAATAACTCATTCTTTTAAATTATATAAAAAAACTTTGAATATTACTTTTTATAACGATATTTTTTTGTTATTATATAAAAAACTCTAGATCTTGAAAAATAAAAATAAAAATAGTATTTTATTATTATTAAAAAAAATAATACTCAAAATGAATTCTTTATAAAAAAATCATCACAATTTGTTTTTTAAATCAAACAGACAACGTTTTTATTTATAGATTTTGAAATATAAAAAATAAAAAAGTATTTTTTATTTTTTTTCCAACTAAAAAAATGTTTAAAAAATGGTATTTTTTCCAACAGTCTGCCACTTGTCGGGCGCGTATAACACAAATGTATGATATGCAATCATGCGAACGCCACATGGCAGGATGCTAGTGGCCAAAATTTAAAAACTATGATAATTTATATAATTTCCTGCTGCACGTGAAAATGCACATTATCTCAAGAGGTAATGCGCTGCTATATCATATGTTATTAAATCACTATGCAATTTATAAAAAAATGGCCCAAGCACAGAGCACAAATGAAACAAAGAACAGTAAATATAGAACATAAGATTTAACGTGGTTCGACAATTGTCTACGTCCACGGGCGCCACCAGAGAAAAGTGTTCAACTATGATAGAAAAGGGTTACATATTTGAGATTATGTTTTTGTGTAGTCATAGTAGTCTATTTATATGGAATATATAGAACTTACTAGATAATGGGTCTAATGGGCTCATACCACAAGACTAATAATGTTACTGTCACAACACTTATTTGTATTGTCCAACACAGTACACTTAGGCACAATATCATTATCACAAACACAAAAATGTACTGTCGGACACAATACACCGTCAAGGCACTATTTGACTAATTCACAACAAATCTTCCCTTTGAGGCGAATATCCTTTCTTCACTATCAATAAAGAAACTTCTCTTCTCCCGACTCACTAAATGCCCCTAAAGAATTCACTCTATTCTGCGAACACCAATCCAGTTTAGACCCTTAAACTTTCGAACTGATACTGTTTGGTCATTATATCTGCTGGATTACCGTGTGCAGACACATCCTTCACATCAACAATTCCCTTAAATATTATATCACGAATAAAATGATACATGACATCTATGTTCTTTATACGCTCATGGTACATCTGTTTCCCGATAAGTTGTATGGCGCTTTGACTCTCACAAAATACTTTTGTAGTAGTCATATCCAAGCCAAAATCTGACACCAACCTTGCAACGATATTGCCTCTTTAACTGCTGCTGTTACCGCCACGTACTCTACCTCTGTTGTAGACAAAACTACAGTAGCTTGCAATTGTGTTTTCCAACTGATCGCACTCCCAGCTAGAGTAAATACATATCCTGGTAAAGATCTCCTCTTATCTATATCACCTGCAAAATCAGATACAACAAAACCAACCACTAATCCTGCAACATCATTCAGCGATCCACCCATATCCGTCTTGTTAAAAGTTAAGCCAACATTTGTAGTATCTTTAAGATACCACAATATCCATTTCACTTCCTGCCAGTGGTTTTTCCCCCATAGCACAAATCCATCGATCTGCCTCTGAACTCGCTATAGCTTCTCTGTAGCTACTAGGCTCATGCATCTTAACTTCTTTTGCAACTGACAGAGTATATGCAACTAGATTCGCATCCCTTTCTAAAAGTCTAATAACTATTTTTTCTCTGCCCAATGCTATGCTATAAGGTTGTTATTCTAGTTCATGCGCATCATCGTCTCTATTATCCAATGTTTCTACTTCACCTCCTGAATCTGGATCCACCTCAGAACCACTCGAATTATTAGACTTACTAGGAACTGATTCTACTTCAAGCTCCACTTGTTTACTCACAAATGATCTTGATTCGACCATTTCTTCAACTTTCTTCTAACTGTCTATCGAAGCAAACTCGATAAAATTAACATCCCTACTGATGAGAAAACCTTGCGACTTTAGTGAGGTACACCATAACCTATATCCATTCACTCCAGTAGCATATTCTAGGAATATGTACCTCTTTACCCTCGGCTCAAGCTTACCATCTCTCACATGAGCATACATAGAACAACTGAACATCCTCAAATGTTCGTAATCAGCCGACGAACCAGACCAAATCTCAAAATAAGTTTTACAATCAATAGTCGTTGATCGAGACCAACTCACCAAGTAACACGCTGTATTGATAGCTTCAGCCTAAAAATCATTTCCCACACCGGAATACGAGAGCATGCTTCATGTTTTGCCACAAAGAGTTTTGTTCATTCTTTCTGTGATTTTATTTTGTTGTGGTGTGTAAAAACAAGTGTGATGGCGTACTATTCCCTCAGCTTCGCAAAAGTCGTTGAACTCATGACTGCAATATTCTAACTCATTATCTATCCTAAGACATTTAATTTTTCTTCCTATTTGCTTCTAAATCATCGTCTTTCATTTGACAAAGGTTGAATATTCCTCATCTTTCGTTTTCAGGAAGTAAACTCACACCATCCTTGAATAATCATCAATTAAACTTATGTAGTTACTGGATCAACTCTTTGATGAAATTCTGTTTGGACCCCAAATATCTGAGTGAATGTAGTCTACGGTCCATTTAGTCTTTCTTATAGCCGATTTGTTGAATTTGACTCTAGTTTGTTTACCAAACACACAATAGTCACAAAATCCCAATGATTCTGGTTTATACCCTTTCAACAAATCTCTCTTTCCCAAAACAACTAATCCTTTGTCACTCATGTGACCAAGACGCCAATGCCACAACTTATTCTGATTCTATCTACCTTGGCTATTACTCCCTGATGATGCTATTGCAGCATCACCCATAACAACACTCCCCTGGAGAATGTAAAGACCCTTCTGCAAATTGTCCTTCATGCATACCATTGAGTCTTTTGTCACTTTGATTACACTATCTTCGGCACGATACTTGTAACCCCGAGAGTCTAAAATCCTAAGAGAAATCAGGTCTCTCTTTAACCCAGGAACATGTTAGCACGTCAAGATTCTAACAACCACGTCAAACATTCTGAGTCTTACGTTACCGATACCACCAACAATCAACGAATGATTGTTCCCTAAATAGACAGTTTCATGCATTGGCTTGTAAGTATCGAACCACTGCTTGAACTGACACATGTGATATGTAGGGCCAGTATCGAGTATCCAATATGTTTGCCCGCAGTCTGAACTCACGGAGAATACATCTCCTCTACCATTTTTTTCACTATCGTCGGAATCGTTCACACCTTCAACAATGTTTGCTGCATTTTCCTTTTGATTTCACTTCTTACCATTCAGTTTCAGACAATCTCTCCTATAATGACCTTGCTCACCGCATTCATAATAGTTTGAGCTCTTTACCTTTTGATTTGGACCTTCAGTTCTTCCTTCTTAAAGAACTCGCTTTGCTTTTAGATCTTCCCCTAGTCATAAGACCTTCCCCTTCAGTTGATTGTCTGGCTGCAACTGCCCCTTTGAAATCTGTTAGCGATAACTTATACTTACCATACATAATGGTATCTACGAAGTTTTCATAGAGAGCTGGTAACGATCTCAATACAAACAAAGCTTAATCATCATCCTCAATGCTGATATTTATGTCCTCCAAGTCTATTATAATTGATTTAAAATTATCTAAGTGCTCACTATGATAGAAAAGGGTTACAGATTTCAGATTATGTTTTTGTGTAGTCCTAATAGTCTATTTATAGGGAATAGATAAAATTTACTAGATAATAGGCCTAATGGACTCATACCACAAGACTAACAATGATACCGTCACAACACTTATTTGTACAGTCCAACACAATACACTGTCAAGACACAATATCATTATCACATACACAAAACTGTACTGCCGGACACAGCACACTGTCAAAACATTATTCGACTCATTCACAAGATGCTATATGTAATTTTAACCAGCATTACTTATTATTCCTTCCGTTCTAAAACAGATGTCATTCTAGATAATGAATTTATCCTAAAATAAATATCATTTTGTAATACCAATAAAGTAAATATCATCAATTTTTATGTTTAACCTTCTTCATACTAGTAGGTTATAGTTTATAGTGTTATTTTGAGTTGAATAAGAGAAAAATATAATACTTATTGCTACTAAAAATTATATTTCTTAATTACTCTACGAGAGCTTTAGAAAACATGTATTTTGAAAAGGAAAAAATATTTATCTAAAATTTTAAATATTAAAATATATCGATAAAAGTAATATAATAAAGAGGAGAGTTATCCTTTCGATTTTTATTTTTCTTTGTACCAACAATAATTTAATTTTTTCTTAATTTAATTTCCAACTTACGACTAAATATAATCGATCTCGCCCAATAAATTGTTTGTTCCCATCAAATAATTATATAATTCTTTCGATCTCAAGTTTACTCCCAACTTTGCTATTATCATTATCTAAACATATCATGTTAGATAGATCATCAACCCTCCGTGACTTAAAAACATCAACTAAACATGTAGTGTGATATAAGAAATATATATATTTAAAATAACACTATTATGTTTAATTAAGTTTTTTTACCTCATTTGAACTTGTTAGATATTTTTTTCTATTTTCAACCAACCATTTCTTATAATTTAAAAGACTCACCCATCACTAAATTTATGACCAAAACAGATATAAATGCATTATTAAATATAATTTAATACATCATTGAATTGTGTAATTGACTTATTATACAGGGTAGGGCAAGAATTAATAGTTGTTTTATTGATTATGCAATGACAAATCCTTTTCGTTACACATTTTATATTAAATTATATAAGGAAACACGCAATCGTAACAGCTTGATCTGATTAAGATTTTGGTGGTAAAATAAATTTGGAAAAGTCAATTGCATTTACGTATAATTAGTGGTGAAAACATAATATAAATTTTTAAACTTGGTTGTGTTCGTTTATAAAATAATTGAATAAATATATATATATATATATTTAGAGAAAAAAATAAGTTAAAGGTTTAGAAAATATAAATTTCCGAAGGTTAACTATCACTAGTGATATAATAATTGAAAAATCAAATAATTGTGAAAATCTGATTTAGTAATTATTGTTTTATAATGAACAGTTCAGGATTTCAATAGAATTTATTGTAAAAAAAGTTAATTTGAATGATTTTTTTTAGAGAACTCACATCAGCTACTCAACGAGTACGCACATGGTAAACCCTTTGTTTGACGCAAGCTTGCAAACCAACATGAGAATGTACTTTTAGGTTACAAGTTTATCTACTCCACCACGTCATGTCAAGGCGGAAACTGCGGGTTTGAGCCCCGTCAGTCCCGACCTAGGATCCGATGAATCAATCAATTCATCTCTCCATTTTCTGTGAAAGGGAGAGACATATGTAGGTTAGTACAATCAGCGGTATCGCCATATTCAGAATTCAAAGAGACACCAGTGTAAGAGTGATTGAGGTTTGTGGAGATGCTCAGTTGATAGTTAATCAAGTGACGGTTAGCTTTGCCATCAAGAAACCTCACTTATTTCCAACTCATGCAAGAGTTCAGAACTTGTTACGACGATTTGACGATTTCACAATTCCTTCGAACATCAAACTCCAACTCGGCTACCCATTTCGAAACTTAACTTGAAAGACTTGTGAGTTTAGATGAGGTATAAAAAAGAGAGTTCGCGAGCTAAAGAAGAAAGTGAGAGTTTTTTATTTTTATACCAAAATATATTATTAGTATATTTTATGTTGGCTAAGAACTCTGTTAGTCATTGACATTTGTCATTTGTATCAAACATGTCATTTATGTTTTTTTTGTATTGATTTTATTTTGCATACATGGTCATTTTTGTTTGTCTGAATTTGCATCCGTAGTCATCCGTGAGTGACTAAAAATAACATCAGAAACATTATTGACACACTTACAAATTTCGATGACAAACCAAGATTCTTAGCCATTTCATGTTATATTTGAATCTTACAAACTTAAAAATTGAGATAATTATTGGTGTATTTATTTTGTTGGAGTTGTTCATGATACAACCCCTATAACTTAAGATAAACAATGTTTTTTAGATTTATGGCTATTTTTTTTGTATAGTTTGTTGATTAAAATTTTAGAAATAATTTTTCGATTTATCTATTTCGATAAATTATCAAAATCATTATAGTCAAACTAATTTTATTAAAATCTAGAAATATAAAAATAAATTAATAAAAAATCAACCATTATAAAAACTTCTGTCAATTTTTTTAAGTTACATACCTACATAGTCCATAGATGATTCCTTTATCTGCGCAGGACAATTACTTGTGAAACAAGAAATCATCATAAACTATTTTTTTTCTTTTCAATTCATGCTATAGAATACACGGACAAAAAATGAAATACATATATCAACAAATGCTTTCCTTCAGCTACTTACAAACTCGTCGAACTGCATAAAATACAAGTACCTGATATCTTAAGACTATGAATAATGCTGCCTTCTTCGATTCGAAGCCCTCGACTTTGTCGATTCCACAAATGAACTGCAAAACTCTCTCGTTTAATCCGCGCCAACTTCGTACGCAACCATCTCGCGTGAGTCTCATTACGAGGAGCACGAAAAAGAGATTGAATCCGATTCCAATCAACCGGATAAAACGCTGAAGGAGGCAAGACGGTGAAATCAAACCCTCTTCTTTCACTTATTCTATCAACAACTCTTGATGCTAAATACGGCCCGTTATGTCCCCACTTATTACCATTAAAAGTTAGCGCAAATTCTTCGATGAATTTGTATAGCAAAGGATGTTTCTTATCAAATATCAAAACAGCATTGTTCAATCTACTCCATTTTTTGGTCTCCGCATCAATAGCTTGTGCGCCTATAACATTGCGCAACCCGGCAAAGCTTTTAAGCACTATGACATCGGTGTCGACGTATATCCCACCGAATTTGTACAACAAAACTAGACGGAGCAAATTCGATAGGTTTTGTTCTATTGGGATCAAACCCGGATCAATTTTACCTATTTTCAGCTTGTTGAACCAAATTTCGGCGTAAGTGTTTTTGAATATGTAGTCGAAATCCGGTTTGGTTGTGATCACTTGAAACCCTTTTTTGATAAATGGTCTTAAGATAGATCTACCTTGTTTGGAGTCAAAAGAGTTTGAGACTATTACTAAACAAGAGTTATTTGGGTGTGATTTGAAAACACTTTCTATAGAAAATAATTCTCTATCACTAAAAGAATCAAGTGAAGATATCCAAGTCATGAAAAACTTAAACTTACATGAAGAATTCTCCAAAAGTTTCATTTTTGATCCAAACCCTTTTGTTTTTTCGCCGAAACCGAGACGTTTCGATAAAGCTTTTTGCTTTCTAGCTTTTCTTGGCTTGATCATCAATGGAGTTTTGATGGGTGTTCTTGAAAAGTCAACTCGCTTTGAAAATTTAAGAGGGTTGTCTTCTTTCATTGCATACATCACTAAAGGAGGAACCTTTGGTGTTGTTGTTGATGATGTTGATGAATGAGAGGGGGAGACTGATTCTCCGGTTAGGATTTCCGGTAAGTAAGTGACTGGCTCCGGTGAAAATTTAGCCTGAGAGGGAATCGGAACGTAGAAAACAGAGAAACTATTGTAGACTAAGAGAAGGATTAGAAGAAGGGCAAATAGAGAAGTTGGTAAGCAAAAAAGAAAATCAAGAAATGATCTTCTAATGGTTTCAAGGTATTGAAGGAACATAATAAAGTGTTTACAAAGTTTTGTGATTGGATACATTTTGTGTTCTTTTTTTCTTTCTTGTGTTTTTTTGGCTTAAAGATGATATTGTCTTGTTCTTGTTAGATGTTTCATTTGTTGTGTGTGCAATAAGGAGCAAAAAAATAAAGTCTTGAGAAAAGAAAGAGAAGATTCTAAAGTTGTTTTATTCTTCTTGTACAAAAGGTATATGATAAAAATACCATTTTTTCTATTTGACCTTATTTTTATAAATAAATTATTTTACTTATATAATCAACATAATAAAAAACAAACATAATAGAGGAAGGTTTGGCTAACCGGTGTCTATGGCACCGGTTAGTAACCATTTATTAGCATATCTTTTGTTAATTTTGATGTAATTTGATAGGAATAGTTACTATCAGTATTTATATTTTATTTCGCTGACAAGATTATCCCTTTTTATTTAATCAAATGTGATCTTAAGTTTTGATTTAGACAATAAATCAAATTAAATTTTAACGTAATTTCCAAAATGAAGTTCTAATACTAATAATTGAATAAATAAAGAAAGATATTAATCATCTAAACAAAGAAAATAGAATTTCCAAAATGAAATTCTAATACTAATAAATAAATGAATTGGTCTGAAAAATAGTAATTATAAAATAATTATTTCTATAATTTAAAAATGAAAATTAAAATCACCTCTAAAATTTTGTACAGTGTTTATTTAATGTTTATTTATATTCTAGCAGTTATTTATTTTTCAAATTTGATTTGAAAAACACTATTAACGTTATTTATTTTACAAAACAAAACCTTAATTTCAAATAAAGAAACGGAAATAATGAACATTCAACTTCATAAATAAAAAATATTTAAATAAAAGATATTTAAAAAATTAATTTGTTTGAAAAATGAAAATTTAACTGAATTTTTACTATGTTTAATTAAAAAATAGATTTAAAAAACTGAATTTTAAAATTATTTAAAAGTTGATTTTGATTAAATTTTTAAATTAACATTTATTTCAAAACTGATATTTTAAAATATTTCGAAACTTATTTTTATATTTTTATTTAAAATTCCAAAGTAAATAACTTTCATAATATAAAACCTATAAATATGATTTAATAGTTATAAATTATTTTAACTGAAAATAATAATATAATATTTTTTTTAATTACCCTCACTTACCTAATTAATTATCGTATATTAACATTGAAAAAAACTGGTATGGAACAAAAAAGGTAAAGTCGTCTTTAAAAAATGTCTAATTTCTCTCATTATTACAACTGCAAAAAAATGTGATTATTATTTAAAAAAAATTAACATTAAATGCTTGTTAATCCGGTGCCATGGACACCGGTCAGCATAACCCATAGATGAATTAGAAACAAAACCAGCTTGTCTTAACGATAGAAAGAGATTTGTTATAATTTTATAGTAAGTTTGACCCACCTAACCTAATAAAATAATTTGTATTGTTCTATTATTATAGTTCCATCATCTTACCATGATCGTTTGATGGTTTAATGTTCTTTTTAGAACCCTGAATCATTGAACATAAAGGTTTGACAAAGTTTGTTATTTTATTCGGAAAAAATAAGAAACAAATACGGGTTAAAATACATAAAAGTAATACGGGTTTGAATGTTAATACTTTTTTATCAAAATTTAAAAGACAATAATCATAAGAGAGCATATAAAATGAAATTGAAATGTTAGTAGAACTTCCGTGAATATATGAATAATTTATAGAAATGATAGAATAGAAGAGAAAAATACCACTAAATACCTTTTCAAGTATGTAATCCCAAATAAGTATCCAAATATGAGATCCTTACACTAATAGTAAGAAGCCAATATTTTTACTAAATTAGCCCCAATATTAGAAGAAATAGAAAGTAGGTTATTATTAATACTCATCTCCTTCTCTCTCCTTCGATTTATTCAATATATGTCGACACAGTGTTTTTTTTCTCTCTCTCCTATCTTTGGATTTTCCTGCATTCAAGAATTCAGGTTGAGCAGAGCTTTGAATCCATATTGATTTATGTCATTCTCCTTCTATTCAAAACTCAATTAAGAAAATTCAGGCTTTGACATGACTCGATCGAATAAGTTCCTCAAAACTCAATCCTCAACCTTCATGAATCACTAGCTAAACCTAGGTTCATTACCGATTTCAACTCTATTTTTAAACAATCTAATCAACATCTTCACTAACCAAATTTCAATCATTACTATAAACACGATTGTATAAATCAGTTCAGATGAATCTTGCTCAATCGAACCACACTTGCTAAAAACGGTCTAGTAAGTAAACGGGTTTGTGTACAATATAATGACGTTAGATTGTACAACTCGTCTAGCGTCATAGTCAAATGTTAGGCAAGTACAACTCGTCTAGCGTCATAAGTACAACTCGTCTAGCGTCATAGTCAAATGTTAGGCAAGTACAACTTGTCTAGCGTCATAAGTACAACTCGTCTAGCGTCATAGTCAACGAACATCTCGCGTGATGTTGGCAAGTGCAACTCATCTAGCGTCATAGGAAAGGAACATCTCGCGTTATTTAGGCAAGTACAACTCGTCTAGCGTCAGAAGTACAACTCGTCTAGCATCATAGTCAAATGTTAGGCAAGAACAACTCGTCTAGCGTCATAAGTACAACTCGTCTAGCGTTATAGTCAACGAACATCTCGCGTGATGCTGGCAAGTGCAACTCATCCAGCGTCATAGTCAAGGATCATCTCGCGTTATTTAGGCAAGTACAACTCGCCTAACAACATAAGTACAACTCGTCGAGTGTCATAGTCAAATGTTAGGCAAGTACAACTCGTCTAGCGTCATAAGTACAACTCGTCTAGCGTCATAGTCAACGAACATCTCGCGTGATGTTGGCAAGTGCAACTCTGCTAGCATCATAGTCATCTAGTCGTTTAGCGTCATAGTCATCTAGCGTCATAGTCATCTAGCGTCTTCAACCCAACGACATGTAAGAACAAAACGCCATTACAGAACCTGGATTCAGCTCTACTTTCAAAAAACTTATCTTTGGAAATCTCAAACCTCTTTTCTTTCTCTCCCAAGGCGTTGTAAACCTTGTCGTGCTTGACAAGCCACGACTCGTAGATCGACATGACTACGCTCTCGGACCGCAAGTTAGTGGGTTCGATGTTGTGTATTTTTTCGTAGGAGATGATTGACATGTCAATCGCCGATGATACGATGATTGTGGTGAGGAGAAGGAAGACGAGTGTGGATCTGTGTAAATCCATGGCTGGAGATCGAAAAGTCTCTGTAGTTGTTGGTAATTTAAGTATGGTGGAGAGAGAAATGGAGTGTAGACTGACCCAAATGTTGAGGGTATTTCAAGAAGGGAAATATTAGCTGGGTAGTAAATATGAATTAGTTTGCGGAGAAAGGTATTTAGTAGGCATAAAAGAAAGTTGGGGTACTAGATGGCTATAAGTTTGGTGAGAAGGTATTTAGTGTGACATTTCCCAATAGAATATATGAGAGGGAGATGGTCATGAGTTAAAAATGATAACGAGTGAAATGATACTTAATTTTAATGTGTTTCGTTTTCTCATAAAAATAAAGTTTTTTACAATTTACATGAAACTTCTATTATCACGATGCAATTGAGTGGGCTGAATAATGTTAACTCATGTATCTGCAGAAAGTTGCGGTCACCAAGCAATCCCACATGTAGTCGAGGTTATAGCATGATACTTAACCTTGGTAGAAGATCTAGAAACGACATAATGTTTATTTCTTTTCCATGATATTACTGAATCTTAAAGGAAAACATAGAAACCAATGGTGGATTTTTGATCATGAGGATCATTATCCCAATTAGTATCACTTTAGGCACGCAAAGAGAGTGAAGATGTAAAAGCAAATAAGAGGATCTAATCGATACAAAGAAGATACCGTAAATAAAAGGCACGAAAATAAGAGGCGCGCAAATAAGAGGAACTAAGTACTGCAAATATATATATATATATATATATATATATATAGATGAAGATACAAAGAATCACTTCTAAATTGACAGGATTATGAGCAGTAACAAACTGACTAACCACATTAACAACATAAACTATATATGTTCGAGTAACTGTAAGATAAATCAAGCTCACCACAAGAGTACGTTGTAGAGCCATATCAGATAGTGGGTCACCATTAGTAAGAGAATTCTAAAAATTGGTTTAAAATGTGGTGTATGTCACTTTGTTATCAAACAGTTGTGCTGGTTATATATATTCGTAGAAAGAACATATCATTTATGAGACTAAGTCACCTCGATACCCAATAATAATGTAACCATACCAAGTCTTTCATCGTAAACAATAAGTCGAGTCGCACTTTAGTGCCTCACTGCCATTAAAATCATCACCTGTAAGAATCATATCATATAGATATAAAAATAAAATAATTTGACATGCGCTCATACATCTAATAGATAAAAGTGCATCATGTTTACTTGAATAAAACAAAGTGAAATAATAATTATAAATAATTTCTCAAAACCAAACATGAAGAGCTTGTTTGAGACCATATAAAGCTTTATGAACGTGAAAAACTTCACCTGACTGGTGAACAACATCGGATGGAGGAATCATGTAAACCTCCTCGTGAAGATCACAATTTATAAAACATTTTGGACATCTAGTTCAAATATCTTCCACTGACGAATTGATGTAATAACGATAAGGATACAAATTATCGTCATTTGTTTTCACTTAGGAAAAAGTCTCCTCATTATCTGTACCATATTTTTGCAAGTAGTTTTTTGCTATAAAATGTTCCTTATATCTCTCAACGGATCCATCAGATTTTTTTATTTAGAAAACCTAACGAGAACCAATTATAAGCTTACCAAGTGGAGGTTAGACCACATCTCATGTATGATTCTAATAAAGAGCAGTAAGTTCTTCGACAATAATATTTTGCCAACGATGATAAAACATAACTTTTTTTAAATACCGAGGTTCATATAAATCATGCATATTTTTTATGAAAGAAGCAAACATAGTTGAGTAAAAAACATAAGCAAAATCTAGTATTTTGGTAGACTTACTTGTACAAGTATATATTATAAGAGATGAAGAATCCATAGTTTAACAAGATGAAAAAGCAAACTTAGACATTGATGAAATAGAAGTAATATCAGATAATATAGATATCTCATGGACTAGTACATCGGGAACAATAGTTGTATCAATGCCAATGCCAAATAGACCAATGAACTAAAATTATATTTTTGTTATGCCATGCGATTTTGTCTAAATCAAATTAAACAAAATATTCTCAAGAAATATAACACGTCGAGATACATAAGCTTATAAATTTTAGGATCAAAGCAAAAATATCTATTATGCCAAATATCATAACCTATAAAAACACATATGATTATTTTAGGAGAAGACTTGTTTCGTTCAATATGAGGATGAATGACAAGCACGTTATCCAAACACTCGTAAAGAGGATTAATCTGGAGGGTATCTATATATTTCTAAATTAGAGACATACTTGAATTTTATGTACTATAAATTTGAGTAATCATATGTATATGAGTTATGTGCGTATTCTCAAAAATATTAGGAACTTCAATAGATAATAAAAAAAGGAACGAACATCCTCAACAAAGTGACGATGTTTTCTTTTTACAACACCATTCTGGTGAGGGATGACAATATAAGATGATTGGCGCATGATACCATCGTATACAACTATGAGTGAAATCATTGGAAGTATATTCACCATTTAAATCATACCTAAAGCATTTTATCACAACATAATATCATGTCTTAACAAGTGCTTAAAAGTTTTCATAAATACCAAAAAAATCATATATTTGTTTCATAAGATAAACCTACGTCAAAAAATTATTGTCATTAATACTATATATATAATAGGTCGAACCATCTTTTTTAGAAACATGAAATGGTACCCAAACACCAAAATGGATAATATCAAAATCAAGAATATAACAAAAGACATTTTTATTAAATGGTGAAATAAAAAACAAAATCCAGTTTAAAACCAGTACAATCAGAGCTATAACAAGTGTTCAATCAACCCAAAACACATATAGATACTAAAAACTTTAAACGTAACATAGATACATGTCCAAAATGAGAATTCCAAATATAAAATTCAGATGACAAATGACTCAAACAAAACAAAAACAAATTAACACTAGAGGAATCAACATTACTCACTTTAAGTTCTTCCAAAACATAAAGTTCCTCCATTCTATGACGTATCCTAATTGTCTTATGAGTATGTTGATTTTTTATAACAAAAACAAAAACAAAAACAAAAAGAAGACTCAATAATTAGATTTACACAATTGACTTGTTGAAATAAGATTCAAATCAAGGTTTGTAATGTAGTAAACATCAATGAGCGATATGTGGGGATGATTAATATTGACAAGGCCATCTATCGACATTGATGTAGGACTGCTAGAAACAAAAAGTGGATGAAATATGAGACAATGAAACAAAGCATGACACATAAAGTAATATATGATGAGATGTACCATAATCTAAATCCAGAAGAATGAATAAATACCTGAAGTAGAAGATGAGGGCCTACCTGAGTGAGACATGACTGTAGATATAATATTAAGATTAAAAAATAAGATATTGTCTAAAATAATAAAAAAATTCAGGGGTCCAGTGCAGTGCTATCAATATATGCTAATTATTCAACAACATCAATGAAATGTGAGGGTCGAAAATGGAGGATAAAATTGCTGAATATGATGTTTATGCTATTAAAACAACTATTATAGAATAGGTTGTCGTTGTTTTATTTTTGGCAATCGACATTGGGACTTCTAATGATTATTTTTTCACATAAATCACACTCATCAAATACTATATTTGGTGTTTGTCTAGGCTAATTTGGAGTATGAGATCGTTGTGGGACAATAAACAAAGAAGGAACATTAGTCACTTTTGACACCTACTCAACCTGTGATTTAATTTGAGTCTTTTATGCAATGACCTCCTGAAATACCTAATCAACAATGGAAAGATGATTTCTATGAAGCATTGTTCTACGCAATCCTTCAAAGTCAGAACATGGAGTCATAAAAAACTGCACCAATATTTGTTATTCCCTCGTAGCAATATAAGGTTTGAAAACCTTCAGATATGCACATTCTGTAAGAGTTAATTAATCCCACAAATGGGACATAACATCATAAAAATTAAAAATACAGATATCATAATATAACTGGTATTTCTAGAAAATTTGGACTAATTATACAATATATCCAAATGATCTCAAACTTCTTTTGTTATGTCATGCTTATCCAATTTGATACCAATCGATTAAATTATAGAGTTATTAATCCAAGTGATAGCCTTAACGTTATTGTTTTTACATGTATAAAACAACATAACATATATCTCAGTATTGGTTTTATTAGTAGGTGGATTATTTTTACACCTGAGGCATATCTTTACACATGTTATCCTCGAAAGAGTTCTTCATGACATAACTTCAATTTGCAAAGTTTTTCCAATCAAGGTTGAGTACCAATAAACTGTAGATAGTCATATTTTTCTATCATATTAGCCATAGGAGTCCATAAGCTATAATCGAATAAAATATGTAAATTGCACTTAACAAGCGAACAATCGATAGTTACGAACATAATCAAATAATTAATCAAAATAAAAATAGAATATGAAATCGAATGGATTGGAAATGGAATATCAAATCTAATATGATCAAAGCATAATACCCAAATAAAACATTATCAAATCATAGTATTACATCAAACATGATTAAAGTAGAATACCAAATCGAACAGAATTAAATAAAAATACTACAAAACATGGAGAAAGGTTGCCGTTTATTAGAGAATATATTTAGTATAATTTATTTATGCTATAAAATATATTTAGTATAAGTACTTATGGTTTGGTTGGACAATACTCTTATAACTTGGGAAATATTTTTATACTCTATTTGTGGTTAAATTATATTATTGTAGTCCAATTATTCCTTCAATATTATAAGGTTTTTTTATGAATGAGATCATCCAATTAATTAATAGTAAATTACTCTTATACTATCAGATTTATGTTTTTAAAAATTATTTTCTTTTGAATTTCTAAATGTTATTAAGGGTTTAGGATCTTAAAAAAAAGAAAATAAAATTAGTTTTTAATTTTTTTTATTGATATTTTAGTATTGATAACTATTCTAATTAGATTTTTGTAAAAGTCAAGTTTATTTTAAAAAAATTATAAAATAAATTTATTTTTAAAATCTATTAATTTTTATTATTGCAATATTTTGGAGTTTGTTGAAAATAGTTTTCTATTAAAAAAAGGAAGAAGCTAAAATTAGTTTTACAGTTTAATATAATATATATGTTTGTTTCCTTACGGTCCATTGATTGTTTTGGTTTTATTTCCTCAAACTTTATTTTTATTATCCAAATATCTTTTATAAAAAAAACTATGATTCTTAAGACAATTATTATCACCATAAAATACTGACAACCATATCTTATCAGATACAAACAAAAACAATTATTGGGATTTGAAGGTCATTCCATTTCATCCAGCGTATACAGTTGCAAACGTGAAAAACAAGATCATAACACTCAATGGAATGAAGGTAACATACTAATAATATTTTGATTCTACACAAAGACCTACAAAGTTCTAGATCATATAGACATATATCGGCCCCTCACCATTGATGATAATGGTCACTCTCACTGGGACAAATTTGATGTTTTAATGATACAATAGATTTACAACAATGTATCGATGATTTACTAGTACATATTCTCAAGAATGATGTTATATAAAGTTTTACATGCCTAAAAATTGAAATATATATATCTAAGTAACAAGGGGCCCACAAGTTGTAGTTCTAGAAGAAGAATTCACAAATCTAAAACTATCAAAATATTCATCTATAGATGAATATTACCAATAATTAAAGAACATTACGGATCACGTGAGAGAAGTTCGTAACATAGTAAGTGAGTCTCAGTTAGCGATACAACTTATTCGAAGGCTTCCTGGAAAGTTTGACACTGTTGTCACATTTATAAATCAAAGCTCGTTGAGATGAAATGTTGCTAGAAACCTCATCCAATAAGAGTAAAAAAATAGGCAAAACCATCAAAACCCTAGCCATAAGATTCTTGTTAAATTGCATGTACCACTCATTCTTTCACTAATTGCTTAAAACATCACAACCATTCCACCGGGTAAAACACAATACTATCGCAAACTATATCATTTGAATTGACCCCATGGTTATGGATATTGAAATCATTAGAAAAGAAGGGCATAACGATGAGAGAGGACACACCCGACAGTTCAGTCGAAACCAGTTTCCTTTGCAATATTACAACCACAATGGGAATTGGTGGATCCCTTGTGCATGCCCATATCCTTCATAGAAATGACACATACCTAAAAATAACAACGCGCCACATCATATGGCTTCAACCAATTTTTCCTATCAAGCTCAACCAGTACAATAACTTTTTTGTCATACCTCATTTGAATACGCTCAAGTGTAGACTCATCAAGCCCAGCCGGACCATATAATTTTGAACACCCTCAATTTGATTGGTCTTGGTACAACATTTTCAAATATACAACTCACTGCACTAGTATATGGACTAAGAGCATCGACTTACATAACATCTAGTCCATGTAAAATTACCTCTCATATTTCATTAACCTTGGCATTTTTTTTGTCGGTAATGGCAATCATAATATGTTCATGACTTCCGCAACTAGCCAATAAATATTATACCTTAAAAAACATACTCCATTCACCAACGATTATTAAAAATTTATTATTCGTTTAATAGTTTTCCCGCGATAATCATGTTTCTATTGAATTCACCTTTTGCTTTTTCTTTAAAAGATCTCAAAAGTGACAACCTCTTTTCCGTCCACAATAGTATATGGGATTTATATATGTTCACTTCACTGAATGCCTCACTACTTCATACAATCTTTAATGTGTCATATCACAACTGTCTTAGTCACTCTGATCCTACTATTCTTGATTTTTTTAGTCGTAAATGTCTTTATCAGCTATAGTAGAACTAATTTATCATTTGTTTATCCTTCGTGCCAATTTTCAAATAGTTAGCGATTATCATTTCATAATTCTGAGTTTATGACTTTTATACCAGTTGATATTATCCATTGTGATTTATTCGATGTCCCTCTTATCTATCATATTTGGATATAAATAGTAATACAGTATTAATTAATAACTTCACACAGTCTGTATGGGTTTACCCTTTTAAATTTAAATCTAAAACATTTTAAAATTCATGTAATTCATAAACTCATTTATACAAATTTAGAAAACTCTTAAAAATATATATTTAATATGATCTTGGAGGTGAGTTCAACAATGTTGAATCTAAAATATTTGTCACATCTTATGGTCTAACCTTCTATTTCTCTTTCCTCAAACTTCCCTAAAAAATAGAAATGCGGAACGTATGATAAAAAAAGCCTTAATGATATTATTCATGTTCTCCTTATTAATTTTAATCCTGCTCTCATATATTGTATAAAATCTTAGGTTACCTACCCATATAACATATTACCATCCAAATTCCTTAACTATTGAACACAAATCCATTCCCTTTATAACCGCCAACCTATATATGACCATATATTGGTTTTTGGTTGTCCATGCTATCCAAATTCATCCTCCATTCAACAACACAAACTCGCATGTAGATTCATACAATGCCTTTTTCTTGGTTTCTCTCAAACCTTTTAAGGGTTTCATTGATTTCATCCCATAACCTGAAAGGTGCACCTATTGACACGTTATTTTTTATGAAAATATCTTCATGTTTAATACCCCAAGCACATTGACCATATACAAATTTCTTGATGATATACCAATAATAATTTCTTTTAATACTCCATCTTTTGTCACATTGTCAAACTTACACACCCATCATTCTCCAAGTACTTCACCTCCTACACCAAGCTCACCACCACCACAAAATCCTAATCCACAACCTTCTAACTTCGAACCATACTTTACCAATACAACTCTGCCTAAAACACCTACTATACAAAACCAACACCCTATGAAAACCCGTTTCACACTTGGAATCACTAAACCAAACCTAAAATTTAGTTTTCACATTTTTTTCCCATAGTATCTCACGTTTCCACATCATATCTTCAAGCCTTAACAAATAATTATCTTAAAGCCTTAACAAATACTTAATGGCTACATGACATACAGACAAAATTTATTGCTTTATAAGTTAATGATACATATGATCTAATTCCTTGACCATCGAACATCTCCATCATTAAATGTATGTGCCTATTTCGGCATAAATTCAAAATCGACGATATTTTGGAACGTTACAAAGAGTGATTAATGGTTAATGGAAATCATAAACTAGTGGCATTGATTGTCATGACACATTTAGTCCAATTGCCTTGAAAATCTCAAAATCATGACCAACTAATCAAATTGATGTGAAAAAATATGTTGTTACATGACATAACCTAAGAACCAATCCTTATCAATCAACCTTCACCGATCATACATACTAGAATCATGTATGTCAACTCAAAAAGTCACTTTATGAATTTAAACAAATACCACGAGTATAGTACACTTGTTTTTCTATGTTTTTTACATCACATGGTTTCCATAGTAACTTATGTGACATTTCACTCTTTATTCTTCCAAAAAATAAATATCACGGCTTATTTAATTATGTTTGTAGATGATATTATATTAACTGCATCAGATACTAACTTACTAAATTAAATTTTCGACATACTCTCACACAAATTTTCTATGTTATATTTAAGGCATCTTCACCAATTTATGGGTATCTCAGTTCAAATAGACATTCAAGGGTTGTTGTCGTTCCAATCATGATATGCTCATGATATCTTACATTATGCGTTTATATCAAGATGGAAACCGTGTCACATGCATGTGTACACTTCTTTAAAATTGAGTTTATCGAACAACCACTAATTATCATATGGTACGTTATATGAAAGTTTAGTTAAATTCTAAAATACTTTACTTTTTCTCACCATGACATCTTTTATACAGTTTAATATATCTATCTTTTTATGCATAATTCAAGAGAGCTACACTTTGCATTTATTAAACAAATTCTTAAATATGTTAAGGGTACTATTGACTATAGTTTACGGCTTAGTATGACACCCGTATTATCTCTTATTTCCTAATCATAAACCGGTGATACATGATGTCTTAATTATAGAATACCAACTTCAAGATCTTGGGTCTTTCATGGTAACAATTTGGTTTTATGGTCTTCAAAACAAAAAAAAAAACTACCATTTCATGATCTAGTGTTGATACTGAATATTAAGATAAGTGGATAATGTTGTAGCGAAGTGAGTTGGTTTTGAAATCTTCATCTTGGCCTAAATATTCCTATCAAGAAAAAAATCTCTGTATATGGTGACAATGTGTCTATCGTGTGCTTATCGTGAAAAACGATTTAACTTCAACGAATGAAACACGTTGAGATGAATATTCACTTTGTGCATGAAAATGTACAGTATAGTCAGGTATGAGTTCTTCTTGTGTCATTATCTTCCCAATAGATCAAAATCTTCTCTAAATAATCGCCTTAACAACGCTTTTAGTCATTCTGATTCAGTTTGAGCATTTGTTGTACACCCCCTCAAAATGTAGGGACTATTAAATGATATATTTAGTCTAATGTAGTATGTTAGAGAATACATTTAGTATAATGCATTCATAGTATAATACTCTCATAGCGTGAACAATACTTTTAAATTATATCTTTTGGACATGTTTAATTTAAAACAGTAAAATCTACACACATCCGCCACTTACTATTTTTCTTTTTCACCAAAACCGGATTAGTAGTCCATAAAGAATATTGTGATTCATGTATGTGCCCAACCTTGGATAAGTGATCTACTTCAGCCTTGATGGCCACATATTTTTCTTGAGAAATATCTTCTCTTTTGGATGATCAGACACACACTGCTTCGAATAGCCAATTTATGACAAATGATATCTGCACGAACCATTGTCACGTCTTCCATACACCACACAAGCATATGTAACTTTGTTGACTATAAATGAATTAAATTCTCCCTCATCTCTACAGATAACTTTGTGCTGACTTCTAAACTATTATCCTTTGAAAAAATATGATCTTTAAAACTTTCTTCTGGGATCATACACCCGGGGGTCTCTCTCGGGTCATCCACGAGATCGGACCCCGTGGGAGACCCTACTAGCTGTTTTTCCTTTTTTGACTTGTCCCCCTTAATTTGTTTTAGGGCCAAGGTCATTCGATAACATTCTCCTACCATCTTTTACTTGCTTCTAATTGTTCCAACATTGTTTCCCACAACATATTTCAAACATTGGTGAACAGTTGATGCCACTGCATCCATTCTAGATAGCCAAAACCTTCTAAAAATTGCATTGTAAGATGTTGGAGCATCTATCATAATAAACAAAATCGTCACTATATTTTGTATGGTCCACATCCAAGTTCTACTCTTCCCTTAAATTCTCCTACTATTTTAGTTGTTACCCCAGTAAACCCTACAATCATCTGATCTAATCGTAGAATTGGTGGATGATTCGATATCTTGTCATAACTAGTTGTGAACATAATATTAGCAGAATTGTCAGTATCAATCAAGATTTTTCATATCTCATCCCCAATAATTTCTACTATAATTACTACTGCATCTTTATGTGGACCAGCTACATCCCTCATATCATCATCTTCAAAACAAAGTTTTTGAGGTGGATTTATGTACAAGTGTGGTGAAGCACTTGCTTCTAATTGAGTTGATAGGCTAACAAATTGTCTTTTTCAAGAATAATTCGATGTTCCAGCAACAATATCCCCTCCAAAAATTGTTAGTGATTCAAAGAAAACATATAATTCACTAATATTTCCTCTTACAATTGATTCATTTACTACCAAGGTTTTTTCCTTTCCGGTGTTGGATCTAATTACTCTGTGGAAATATCAAATGCATCAATAGGTTCTGAGTTCATCAGAGTGTTTTCTTGCTTCAGTGCTGTAAGAGATTTTTTCTTAATAAACGTTGTTAATTTTCCACTCTCAATTAAAGCATGTATTTCTTTTTTCAATGCCATATAATCCTTTGTATCATGCGCAATATCATTATGATACTTACAATACCTGTAACTTCTGCTCTCGCTCAGAGTCTGTATTGGAAGTGGATTGCTGAATTCTATGTGTGGACGTCCTCTGTCAAAAATTATTGTTACACACTCTGTTAGCTCGGCAAATTGTGATGGTCGGATCCAATTTTAGATATGGGTCAGATATATTATTGTGTGTTCACAACCTAGGTATTCACCTTCGGATTTAGAGGTACTTTAGTTTGTGTTTGAGTTGGTGCACGAGTTCAAATAACAGTTGTTGGATGTGAATTGTTATGAGCTACCATCAGAGTATGATGAATTGATTTTTCTCAAACTGTACCATAGAGTCCATCTCTGATGCTTGCATTTCCTCCACCAAATTATATTATTTACTTGATCCAACAAGGATCTAAATGTCGTAGCTTACCTTTCTACATCGTTTCTTTTCATTATATCGGGGAGAAGTCTCATTCGGAAAGATGCTAATGCTACTTTATCTTCACAATTTTCCATGTTTAGTTTAGCTTTGATAAAACGATTTATATAATCCTTGAGGCTTTCTCCCAATTTCTGTATACAGTAAATAATCATATCATTATTTGTGTTGAACGTTTTACTTCCCATAAAATGCTGACGAAAGATATTCTAGAACATATCAAAAAATTTAATACAACCTTCTAGCAAACAATTATACCACTTCAAGGCTGCCTTCTTTAATGTTTGTGAGAAAACTTTACACAACAATTAGTCATTATCGTCATACTTGATCATTTGAATTGCTCAATATGGTTGTCCGGATCTTTCATTCCATCGATTTTTCCAGCTTTGAAATGTCAAACCATTTAGGAAAATGTCTTGAAAGAATTTACGGGGAGAGGGGAAATGACCTCCAATTATGACCCATTATATGCATGTTGCCCATGGACCTTCATTCAATGCAATGCATAAAACCTTCTCTGGTGGGTATGTGAGTTAATTGCTTACACAATATTCAAAATTACGACTTCCGGAAGGGATCTGTGCATGTGGAGCTGCCTGCTCCCGTCTAGCTATATTCACGCCCCTCTCTTGCTCTTCGGACCCAAGTCCATTTTTCTTTTGTTCACTTTTTTATTTCTTCGAACCTCTAGCTCTCCAAGCATTTTTTATCCATTACTCTCATACCGTTTTGAGACTAAAACTATGGTTTTGGAAAAATAATTATGGGTTTCAATCGTTTTTCCACAGACGATGCCAATGATAGTTCCAAATATTTCTTATGAGGGTTATCGGTTACAACAATGCTCGTAGGATAATATTAGAGATAAAAAATAAGGGAAAAATAGAGAGAGAAAATGACAAAACGAATAATTAACAATGATTGAGTAATCATTCACTATTTCTCTAAAAAGAGGAGTTGTTGTACATTGTAAAAGTAGTGGGTACATAATTTACAAGTTTACCCTCTCTTATAGATACCTCACTCCACTACTTTACAAACCTTAATCATAATTGTTATATATTACACAAAGAACCCTCAATATTATATACTTTTTGGGTTTCTAACAGAACATTTTATTAAACCAAACTAACTCTCTAATTTACCCAATTTAACTTATTCTTCCCAATAATTCTTCCCATTATCACTAGTCCCCCCAGTCATTGTGAAAATATTTGACCAATGACTGATTTAAGGAATCAAATTTTTCCCGCATGTGTGTTTTCTCGGACTCATCTTCCCTTCATCTCTTTGGACTATTATTCCATAAGCACCTCCTCAGACTATCCCTCCATAAATTCTAACAATATTATTGGATCAATAACATAAGTGATTTTATTCAAAAGATGGCTTGAGAATAAAGAAAATACATATTTATCACTATATAATACTTATCCAAATAGGTAGAATCAAAAGATACGTAATGGCATGAGAGATAATATCCTTTTCAAAAGCAACTATATGTTGCAGGTACGGTACTTTGCTAGCCATTTTTCTCATGTTTTCTTATTAGGTTCAACTTTCCAAGCCTTTTTTGGAGAGGCAAATTAAGTCTGGCATTCATAGAGCATTGAAACTCTACCACGAGAAATAGAAACTATTGACAAATTAGAGCATAAGAACAATCGGTAAGTTTATTATTTAAAGCTCACATCACTTCTTTCAAAAAATAAGGAAGACAAATAGATTTTCTCAAATCATCACAAGTATGAAGCACACTACAACCCAACTTGCTAGCAACCATGACTAAAACTCTAATTATTTACGAGTAGCTATGAGTTTATCATTCAACACTGGTCAAATTGAGTCTTCTCCTTCAAATAATCTCTAAGACCAACACTTATTTCCCATCGGGTTGCATGCTCTCTCAAGCAGTCGTGAGATCAACAATATAATTTGAAGGGCCAATGCTAGCATTGTGCAACCTCGATAACCCAATAAGTATAATATAAAAAACTAAAGTAAATCAATATTCACAAGAGCAAAAAAGAAGTAAAAGACAAAATAATGTTAAATAATAGCCTACCTCACAGACTAGGTTTAACTGTTGATGTGCCAAATCCAAAGGAGAACGATCAACATGGATAAGCCTACGTTTGTCCAACTCAACAAAATAAAAAAAACAATATTACGGATCTGTCCCGCGGAAAAATAGAGAAAGTATAGTCAAAAGGGAATCGTTCTGAGGAGAAGATATAATATTTAGGGAGACATGAACCCTATAACTCAAACCAACAAATATAAGAAAAGGAAAATATATCAGCCATGTATATTCAAAGAAAGACCACCATAGGCAGTGGAAACTGTCGACATACTATAAAAACATCATATTGATGACTCGAAAAATGAGGAAGAGTGAGACTGGTAACAAAACGATTATAATAACAAAGGAATGCAAGACCACTCCTCATAATATCAACACTATCTCGCGTAGAAGTCGAGATTAGTATGGAATCAACAAGAGTGATAGACACAACAAAAATATTCTAGCATAAATAAAGCCTTAGTTCATGAGAAGATGAGATAATACACTCTAAAACAAAGATAGTAACGGGAAAACATAAAACTTTTTTTTCTAGCTTGCTACACAAATAATAAGCTCTGGAACAAAGTTATTAAAACGCATATCAATACTCTTCGTACTATTATCCATAAAATACTCAACGTCAAGGAGACGAGGAGATCTATTCACACCTACTTTATCCAATGCAGAGTCAAGAACAACATATTCTAAAAGAAGAAGGGATGAGAGGGTAGAAACACAAGAGAATCAGCAATAAGAACAGTATTAGAAACAGTACTAGAATATTGTTCCTCAATGGCTTCGATAACAACTCCATCAACTAATCCAGGATTTTCTGCAGTAGCATCAATAACGGAGGAACAACCATCAATGATAGCAGGAATTTTTATGTGCTTACTTAATGCTACAACTCTTTCAATATCGAACATGCCCACGTCAGAAGAATAAAACTATTTTCTTTTATCCAGAGAAGCAGTAACTGCAACAATAGCTTAACATATTCAAGAAACATTAACTTAATCATGCATTTTAGTAATGGAATCATTCGTTTTTCGACGATAGAGCATTAGAGGAGAACTATCGACCGTATTTATTCTTATGGGATTCTTGACAACATTTTATTCTTGGAAGATGATTTAAAAACTTTCTTTAACAAGGTAGACGTACCAACAACACCCGTAACTGAGTAATAAGGTATATAAAACCATCTAAAATCATTTAAACCATACCATATTTTACTAAAGAGAATATAATATTTTGATCATCTCTAGCCTATTGTTTGCCATGGGTAATGTATTAATAAGGGTTGTAAATAAATTACAAGAAACTCAAGATACGACACTAGAAAACCAAGTTTCTTCATTAGAATTATAAAACACAAAAGTAACCTTTAGCAATTTGAGAAGGATCAACAAGATCTTTACTTATAGGGACCGAAGACCTTGTAAACGTACAACACCAAAAAACAACTTCATCATTAATAACATGAAACAGAGTCTTCACATAAACATGAAATATAACAAAAAAGTCATTTAGGAATGCACTAATCAACACGTTTCTCACTGGATTCATCATTAGAAAAATACTTATATGCATGATGGAATACCTCTTTTAACTGCTCGAAAGTCAAATCACTCGGACTCGCAAGAGGAGTATTCTCTAACAACAAAAAGGCACTTGGCAAACAAATCTTTAAAACGGAATTGTCATTATTTTCAACAACAGAAATGACAACAAATACACTGTTAGTACTAGAACCAAATAGTTCTCACCAAATGGTTCTCAACCTCAACTGTAGCGACTTTTTCGAGGCACGAGTACGAACTGGATAAAAAACAAAACAAGCTATCGAAACAAAAAAGAGAAAGAAAAAAACAAAATAACAAAAAAAAATGTTTAGCAAAAATTAGTTTGATATCAATAGACCAAATATGTTGAGGTGGACATACATTTTATTCGTGAAAAAAAAAATGGTCACATTTGAATTTTTTATCATCTCCCTAATATACCGATATTATTACTAAAAAATTATTTCTTATAAGATTAGGTTGTACATGAGTTTGCCGGATAAATTATGTTTACTATTCATTGATCAAATCAAACAAAAACCAACTAACATTCTAATACCATTAAAACCTTTTATAATATATCCAACTATCCACCGGAAAATTTTATGCGATGTGGATCCAATTCTTCATTAAGTAAAAGTTGATGTCGTCAGCTTTAAACCATTATTTTTTGCTATATAATTTAGAAACAAAACAGAGTTGATGTTCAGTGACAATCTCTTTTCCTCATGTGTTTGATACAGAATGTCACATATTATAACATGAAACGCCAGGTGCATATATGTAATAATTTAGTGAAGTAAATTAATTTTTTATACACAAGATGTTGATAAAAGTTTTAAATATAACTTAAGTCAACTTCGTAGGTTGTAACAAGTAATGTTCTATTATTTGCTTCCAAATTATATTATAATTTATAGATAATGACAGTGTGTCTGCTTGTGAGTCCTGTTCTATTTTATTTAATAACATGTTGGCGAAAGTATTGACTTGAAAATCTAAAGTCTAAAGGCTAAAAAAACCTAAAAGAAAAGTTAAATTTCGGCCAAATTCCTTTTTGTTTTAATGCATTTTTGGGCTAAAATAGTAAAATTGATTTTTTTAGCTGTCAATCTTTTCATAAGGAAAAGGAAATAGTCTTTTTGGTCAAAGAATTCTGACCCGTAATGCGAATTAGGGTGGTCATTTCGGTTCGAGTTTTGGTAGAATCGGACCAGATAAGCTTATCACGTTATGATTTAGATCGGATTGAATCGCTAACGGTTTTAGTTTTTAGAATCGGACTGAACTGTTAAGTTCAGTTCGATTTGTTCCAATCTGATTCGGTTCGATTCTGATTTTATCCAATTTTGATTTGGTTTCATTTTAGTCCATTTCGGTTTCGGTTTCGGTTTTATCCGTTATCTGCTCGGTTATAATCGGATTGAACCGTTAAATTTTTGGTTCGATTTTGATTTCATCTAATTTCGGTTCGGTGCTATTTTGGTCCGCTATCTTTTCCTCCATTTCGATCCGATCCATTTAAAAAATCCATTTAAAAAGATTAAACTAAATTGTAATTTGATTTGCAAATTCTTTTAGTTAATTAAAGTTTCAATATAAATTTTTGTTTTAATTTTTTTTAATTAACTATTAGTTTTGATAATATAATATAATGTATTTACAAATTAAAAAAAAAAAAAAAAATCGATTTTACGGGTTTGGTTCAAATTCAATTCTTTATTATTCAGTTTTTAATATAGAACCGCTACTAGGACTGTTAAAATTTGGTCCGGTTGAAACCGGTCCGATTCTGGAGAACCGAACCTCTCAATCCCGTTCAGTTCCAGAACACGATCCGGTTCTCCGAAACTCTCAATCCAGTTCGGTTCCGGAAAAACTGTGTTTGATTATACTAATTTTTTATTTTGATTTCTATAATGAGCGAGAACTACGAGGAACTAAGTTCTCAAATTCTTACCATTCAAAATCCAACACGGGCCATTACTTATCGCAAAAAAACAATAAAATACTTTAACTACAATCTTAATTTCTTAAAGTCCATATATATATTTCTACCAAACAAATCCTAAAAGGGTATAAATCAAGTATATGAGCTACAAATCCAAAAACAGTAACTAATACTGAAAATTAGTGTTATTAAATCCCTTGAAAAAAAACATAATACAAAAAATCATAGTTTAGTTTAGCACGTTTCAAAGAAGTCCTCTTCTTCTCTTGTAATCGCTAACAGTCAAGGTTAGAATATGGCGTTTTCCGTCGTTTTCAGGTACTTGGCATCCGATAGTCGCTTCGATCATTTGTTTACGAGCCATGAATGCTTTATGAACTCCTTGGGCTCCACCAAACTTCTGAAGAATAGTTAAAGAGATTGGAAGCTCGAAGTCATGTAGACCGTTAAGCTCGGTTCCTTGACCAACCGGGGCACTTGTGTCAACTAGCTTCCCTGCATCAGCAGCGGCTTCAAGTGCTGCAACAGTAGCGTTCAGACCTGTAGATAGGGGTGTAAGCCAACAGCAGTAGTTTCGTGATTTAGTTTATATTTTCAAGCAGTATAGTCCGAGTTTTCTTTTCAAAGGCCAACTTTCTCTATTTGCCTACTCGAAGCTATAGTAGTTTAGCTTATAAGTCGGGCACAAAATAACCCCATATTATTATAGAGATTATAGATTAAAACCAACCAAAACCCAACGAATCACCACCAAAAACAGAATGGTTTTGGATTGGTTTAGATCAATTTGGTTAAACAATTCAATAGTCATACCTGCAGGTAAAGGTCCTGATCCATTGGCTGCTACAACACCACTCGTTTGGCCATTTGCTCCCCCAGCTGCCGCATCATCCTCTCCATCCCCGTTCTTCCGAGTATAATAATTCCTCGATCTAGTCCACCTCCTTGAAAACGGATCATAACCTTCTTCTCCGGCTTTTGAGCCTGTAGCAGCCGATTTCGGTCCTGAAGCGCTTTTAAAGTTTTCAACTCTGTTCTTTCTGTTCATCTCAGCTAACTTAAGAGCTTTTTTATCGACTACCTTCGTTTGACGTGATGCCTCTAGTTGCTGTAGTTTTGCTTTAATCCTCTCCACTTCTACCTCATCATGCTTACTTTGTGCAACCCCCAAATCCCTTCTAAGCCGATCTTTCTCGGCTGCAACATTTAACGGCCGTACCGAAGCTGATTTCTTCTCCTGCAACATTTGTTTTACCGTTTCAGCCGAGTAGACAAAATTATTTGCTTTTTTAATTGCTTCGATTTTTTCCAACACATCTTGTTTTGTTGGCATTCGGCCACCGCTTCGCTCCACTTCTCTGACCCATTGTTTAAACTCGTCATCCACTGGACCCGAGTCTGAAACCATAGCCATTTGCCATCTGGCAGCAGAACTCTCGTTTCCCCATGTAACGTTGAGGTACTTACTCGTCCATCTGTTCTCTAGTTTGTACTTGCGGTCCGAATCTGAAGCATCGACGTTCCGTACCATGCAAAGCCTATAGATGGGTCCAGTTCTTGATCTACCGATTCCAACTCGCACAAAGCATCCAACAATAAGATCCTCAAAGAACGGCTCCATAATCCATTTTGCAAGTTTTGACCTTTTGATAGTGATTTCCTTTATATCCTCGAAAGTAAGTTTATCGGAGCGGTCATCATCACTGTCGAGCATTCCACCATCGCCCGTTGACCCTTCGTCTTCACTACGGGATCCACTATCGCTCTCGCTTTGGCTCGAACTACTGAGACTTGCTGATTTGAAGGGTTTTCGTTTAGCTGGACTGAAGTCTCGAGTGCCTGAACCTCCTCTAGATCCATCTCTCAATTTACGATGAGCTTCCGGATCTTGCTGCTTTAACCGTTTTGCTCTCAATTCGTTTAGAGCATCATCCTTTGCAGCTGCCCTATCTGCTGATCTAGCCGATGAGCGCACACCGCGTGATGGCGGGGTTTGAATCTCCTTTTTAAGACGAGTCGTTCTCTCATTTTCCCTCTTTGACCGAAATTTCTCAGTGAAATTCTTATCGCCTTTCTTATCTGCACGTTCAGACAAAATCATCTCTCTTTGAAATTCAGTCATCCCTGCAAGCTTTTGACGGTCCTCGTCATTCTTGTAAAGATCGTCACCAAAATCAGATTCATCACTGCTGTCCCCCTCACGACCAGACCCACCATCACCGTATTCGCCTTCATCATGACTGTTGCCCCTATCAGGGTCTCTCTCAGGCGGGTCGAACCTCTTCTTAAGAGGAACTTGAGACCCAGATGGTTTTTTGCTTGTATAGCCATGATCGACATCCGAATCATCTTTAGAGTCACTTCCACCGTCAGAATAAGAACCCTCACGCCGCCTTCGTGATGGTGGGTGGGAATGTCTGTTTCGTCCCGCTGTATTGGTTGTATTGGGTCTTCCAGCTGCCTCAAGGAGCAAATTTTCCAAATCAGCCATGGATAGACAATTTCCTTTAGGCTTCAATAATACGTGCTCACCTGAAAGAAGAAGATACGATCAAGTAAAGAGTAGCCAGCACAAATTTGAAAAAAGAATCAGCCAAAAGCCCAGCGGCACTGAACAACCCCTTATTTAGTATTAACTATTAAGTATCAGACCAACCAAACAACCTCTTTGCGTAGAAGCCAAAAGCCTACCGGCACCAGACAGCCCCTTGTTATATGAATATTTATACAGATTATCTCCCGATATCCTCAGTAAAGTTATAAATAGCTTGATTGTATAACATTTTCAGGACCAATAATAACCTTACTAAACCAAAATAAACTACACTCAACCTCCACGCATTCACCATACAAGACAATTGACAAAATACTAATTGGTCAATTGATCCTGAAAATCTTATACAATCGAGGCTAAACATTTAAAATCCATAAAGTGACTTGACCAGTATTCATCCACATGCATAAGTAGTTTTAGAGTCTACTTCCACTTCCTATTTCTGATGTATACAAGCACTACTCTGGCAAAGGCCATACATAGGATGATAAGAAGGGCTTCAGAAACTAGTTGAATTTTGACGTTGGTTTAAATATTATCAAACTGAAAATAGATTTTTAGACCAAAATCAACAACCAGGCAAAACAGATACTTGCACCATCTACCATCCTTCCTAACAACCGAACAAAGATCTTATACCCTTTAAATTCGAAAGTAGAGGTCTCCGTCAAACCTTTTGGCCCAAACTGTTCAATCGCCCGAAATCCCAAAACCCCTATCTAGATATTCTACTTCAATGGAAATTTGAAAACCGATAAAACTACACCAATACAATTAAAGTTATGGATAGACATAAATTTTAAGTCGGAAATCTGCATTGGGACAAAAGAATTCCCTTCAATTTTAAATCCGGGTTGGGTGATATTCACATATACCGGTCAATATAGGGTATTGAAAATATAGATTATGGTCAGAATAAGGTCCAGTAACAACACTATCTACAACTACCAAAAAAGCTAATGCAGACCCAGGAGCTCACTGGACAGAACTTTCTCCTTCTATTCTCCAAAACCTCAGTGGAGAACTTCCTTTAAAAGTAGTCCCAAGGAAAAACATTAGACATGGAATCAAACCTCATCATTGTATCCACACATCCAACAAAGCTATCAGGATAAACCAAACAACAGCTAAAAACGAGAAGAATCGAAATTACAATCACATAACGAAAACCCCAAAGTATATCAAAAAAACCAAATCAAATCAACAAAACTAATCAACAATTTGTACTAAATTAAAAGAAAAAATCACCAAAACAACAAGCGATTCGCTTTTCTCTTCTCTGATGCAGAAGAAATCATGCTTAGATAAGTCGAGACGGAACAAAACAAAGGGTTATTAAAACCCTAGAAAATTTAAAATATGTATCAAAGAGAGAGATTTGGTACCAGAGAGTTTGAGGTGTAATCTTGAGGCTACCCAGCTCTTGAATGACCCAAATTCAGAGATGGCGCTTTGTAAGAGAGCAAGAATGGAGAAAGTATTCAATCGAATCGGGTTATTGAAGAACAAGCAAGTGATGTTTTTTTGTCTGTTCGTATAAGAAAGACACTCCTTTTCTACCAGTTTGGTATTGGGGTTCAGCTAGTATAAAGGAAAAAATTGAGGAACGGTAGATTAGGCATATGAGTTACGCTATTTTTGTTCACCAGTTTTTTCTAATAATGTTGAGAAAAAAAAAATATTAAATAACAAAAAAAATATTTGTAGTTATGACATAAATTTAAAATTAATTTTAGTTTATTTATTTATTTATTTATTTATTTAGTACGATAAACAATTCTAACTTTCAATATAATTTAAATTAATTTTATTTATTTTTATACGACTTTACATAATTATTTAACTGATCATAATATATATTAATTGAATAATTTATTTATGGGTAGAAGTACCTAAAATTAGGATAGTCAACAACCACGTAACAAAAATTTATTTTTCCAATTTTTTCTTTTTATTTTATTTTTAAAAGATCTGTATCTTTGAAACCGGAGATAAAAAAATAAATGAAAGTATTATTGGTTTTGTTTTTTTAAAAAATGAACAAAACTAGATTCATTGATATTTTTTGATTATTTTTAAAAATAAAATTTCACGAGTAATAACTCCGGTGATAACATGAGAATTGTTCAGAAAACCCAGAGTTACAAACAATTCGCATCATATCATGAGAATTGCAAACACCTCGAAGTACCAGCGGGTATATTTGGTCTGGCTATTTTTGTCCAAATTTCAATTCTAGATACCAAGTTACACTATCCAAAAAACGGGTACCACTGGATAATTAAATAATTGAGAAAATAGTTTTCTCTAATTTTAATAGAATTAAAATTGAGTTTAATTTGTTTTTATAAATAAAATATCATACATTTAAATTTATAATAATAATATATAAATAAGCTACTCTAAATAGAGTTCACTACGTAGTTACGAGTTTGATCTTTCCAGCTCATGCGTCGGAGTTTTTTTTGATTTGGTGGCTATAGAGAGCAGCCGACGGTTTACGGAATTGTAATAAGAGGCTATGGTTTCATGTTCAACACCGATTACAAAAATGGAATTTCGGGTCTTTTTCTCTTTTTCTGACCCGGATCAATTATTTATTTTGGTGGGCGGGGTGTTTTAGTAAGGTTATTTTATTTTGGGTTTTATTTTATCAATGATAAAAATATTATTTATTATAAATAATAATAATAATAATATAAATTTAATTTTAAGTAATAATAAATAAATAAATCAACAAATACTTTACCCTATATTATAAATTATTTTCGAGTTCAGAGCATATATTTTTAGTTAGATCTAGTTTAAGTGAACCTAACTCATCAAAACAAAGAAAACCCAAAAGAGACTCTTTTAATACTAATGTGAGAAGATCAGTAAGAAGTAAAACAATATCAAAAACAAGAAACTTTATAGGATAAACAGGATCCTCAAATAAAAGCTTGAAATGACTATATCTTTACTTAACCGGAATATAAGAGGAATAGGTAATCGGAAAACATTAAGAAGAACACAAAATTTGATTAAGAAATTTGCAGTTGATATCATAGCTCTTCAAGAACCTATGATATCAACTGATAAAATTACATCAATTTGCTTAAAACTTGGATTTGAATCTCAATATGCAAATATTAATAACAAAATATGGTTGTTTTGGAGAAATGATTATGAAATTAACATCTTGGATAATTCTGATCAACTTTTAAACACTATGGTAAGTCATCCTTCTACTAAGATAGTAGTTCTGATTACCATAGTGTATGCAAAATGTAACAGATCTCATAGAATGCTTCTATGGGATCAATTAAGAAACATATCTGTAACTAATCTACCTTGGCTTGTTGTTGGAGATTTTAACACAATCTCCAACACAAGTGAACAAATGGCCTGTTCTACACATTGCTCAAAAGGAATGGATGAATTTAATCACATGATTTTAGACTGTAAGTTAGAAGACCCTGGATACATTGGATCAAACTTTACATGGACAAATAATCATAAATGGAAAAGATTAGATAGAACACTGCATAATGATAAATGGAGAGAAAGTTTTAACATAACAAGGGTGAATCATTTGGCCAGAACCTGTTCAGACCATTCACCCTTGTTAATATCAGTCTCAATTAACTCTACATATCAAAAACCATCATTTAGATTTCAAAATATGTGGTTAAAACATGAAGAATTTCTTAAGACTGTAAATGATAATTGGATAAAAAAGATTCATGATTCTTCTAATATATTTATCTTTTGGTCAAAACTAAAAAGGCTTAAGAAACATTTAAAAACTTGGAACAAGGAAACATATGGAAACATTTTTTATTGTTTAAGCAAAGTGGAAGAGAAATAAAAACTGTTGAATCAATCTTAGAAGATAATGATTGCCCTGGAAATCAATCTAAATTAGCTAGTCTAAATATCACATATTCAACTTTGCTTGAGAGAGAAGAAATATATTGGAAACAGAAGAGTTATACAAATTGGCTTATAGATGGTGATAATAATTCTGCAATATTTCATAACTATGTAAAGAAAAGAATATCTAAAAACATTATAAAGGGAATTCAGGATAAAAATATTTGGATTGAAGATGATGGTCTTATTGGTTTATCTGCTATAGAATACTTCTCTAATCTGTTAAACAAAACTTCTATTCAAAAAGATCTTTCTACAATAAGAAATACCATTCCTAGAACTATATATGCTACAAATAATGACAGTATCTTGATATTGCCTACTTTAGAGGAACTTTATAATGTTATTAAAAGCTTGAATTTTGACAGTGCTTCTGGAGTTGATGGATTCAACTCCAGATTCTACTTTTCTTGTTGGACAATTATAAAAGATGATCTTTTAAAAGCCGTTATAGATTTATTTTTAGATGTAACATTACCAAAAGGTTTATTTGCAACATTAATATGTTTAATACCTAAAATAAAATCTCCTAAAACATGGATGCATTTTAGACCTATAAGCTTATGTTCTGTCCTTAATATAATCATCTCAAAGCTTATAAACAATAGATTAGCTAAGTTACTGCCTTTAATTATATCTAAGGAACAAGGAGTATATGTAGAAAATAGGACCATTCAAGAGAATATTCTAATAACACAAGAGTTAGTTAAAGATCTGAATAGGAAAACTAGAGGAGATAACATAATTATAAATTTAGATATCTCAAAATCATTTGATAACTTAGAATTTAATTTCATTTATGAAGTAATGTTAGCATTTAGATTTAATGAACAAGTAGTTAAACTGATTAAGAGAAGCATAGAAAACATTTCGTATTCAGTTATAATTAATGGTAATTCAAATGGTTTCTTTAAATCTGTTAATGGTTTAAGGCAGGGAGATCTATTATCTCCGTGCCTTTTCATTATAGTTGAGGAGTTCTTAATTAGAGGTGTGAACAACCTAATTAATCAACATAGATCAATGTCCTATAATATGAAAAGCTTAGTGAAAATAAATTGTTTAGCATATACAGATGACATCATTTTATTTTTAAATGGATCTTTAACAAGTATAAAGAAGTTATCTAAGTTTTCAGACACTTATCAATCTCTCTCTGGTCAACAAATAAACAGACAAAAGACTACATTTATTACATCTTTAAGCATGAATAAAACAAGAATAACATCCTTAGAAAGATTCTTAGGTTTTGAACAAGCAAATCTTCCATTTACTTATCTAGGAATTCCAATACACTCAAACAATCATTCCATTCACTTTGAGAACTTAATAGACAAGATAAGAAGTAAAATCTCAGACTGGAATTCTAAAAACATATCATTTGGAGGCAAAATAACTTTAATAAACTTTGTTCTAATGTCATACCCTATATATTATTTACAGTCTATTAAGTTACCTTTGAAAACAATATCTAGGATTGATAAACTTCTAAATAAGTTTCTGTGGGGGTCTAGTGAAACAAACAAACATATAATCTGGTCTAGTTGGGAAAATTTTTGTAAACCATATAATGAAAATGGATTAAACATCAGAAACATTAGAGATATTCAAACTGTTTTTTCCTTTAAACTATGGTTCAACTTTAGGAACAACAAAACTCTTTGGTCAAACATGATGCACTCAAAATACTGTAACTGCATTCATCCATTACAATCTACATTGAGAATATCAGATTCTAAAATATGGAAAAGAATGAATGAAATCAAAGAAAAGCAGAAAAACATATAAGATGGAAATTAGGCAATGGTAATTCAGACTTCTGGCTAGATCAATGGCATAGCTCTAAACCCTTAATAACTTTAACAACAGCCAATTCTAATCATTACACACAAACAAAGATAAATGAATACTGGATAAACAATGTATGGAACATAGATAAACTTCAGAATAGCCTGCCTTCTAAATATGTCAATGAAATCATCAAAATAAAGGTTAATACATGTACATCTGATTCCATCATTTGGAAGCTTTCAACTGATGGAATCTTCAACTTAAAGAAGACTATTAATGAAGTAAGACACAAATCCATAACATCAAAAATAAAAGACAAAATCTGGAATAATATTTCTCCAAAGAAATGTTCTTTCATTCTTTGGAGAGTACTGAACAATCTATTGAGTATAGACACAAAACTTCAACAGAAAGGTTTCCAATTAGCATCCAAATGTACTAGCTGCCAGAATTTAGAAACTCTTAACCATGTTTTGTATCTTGTGAAATTGGTTGGTCTATATGGTCTTTCTTTTCTGCTAAGTTCAATATAGATATAGGTAAACATATGACAGTAAATCACATTATTAATCTTTGGTTGTTATCTACATCTAAAAGAATACATATCCGTACCATTCTGCCATCTTTGATTGTATATTCTATTTGGTATGCTAGAAACAGTAATAAACATAAGGGCATAATCTTCTCTTCCAAGAAAATTATTAATCATATATTATTCATTCTTTCATCCTTAGATTCAGGATCGCATTTAACTAGAAAACATTGGTCAAAAGACTTGCACTTAGCTAAGGAATTAAGATGTTTTAATCATGTTAAATCTTTTAAGCCTTGTTTGTATGTCACTTGGTCTCTGCCTATACATAATAGAATCAAATTGAATTGTGATGGATCCTCTTTACACAATGGTGAATCAAGATATGGTTTTATTATAAGAAACAACCTTGGAACTATTTTAATTGCTAAAGGTGATGTAATAGGGAAATGCTCTCCTCTAACTGCTGAAATCTTAGCACTTATTAATGGCCTTATGTATTACAACAATCACAATTTAACTGCAATAGATATAGAGATAGATTGCCTTAGCTTATTTAACATGCTTGCTAAAGGAAGGTACCCTTGGCACTCAGAACAAATACTCCAATACTGCAAAACATTGATAAAACCTCAGATGACACTCAAACATATATATAGAGAACAGAATTTAGCTGCTGACTGGGTTGCCACACATGCAATTAAGATTCAATCTGATTTCACAGTTGAACCAAATCACTCATTGAATGAATTAAATACTATCACATTGTTAGAATCCTTAAACCTGGGTTACTTTAGATTCTTTGAAGAAGACTAATCTGTTTTGGCAAGTTGAAAAACTTGGCCTTAATGGTTTCTGTTTTGCAGGTGAAGGAAGAAAGAACTAGAGCATTAGATGGAGTACAAAGATGGCACATAATAAGAAGGGAAGGCACAAAGAAGAGCATTAGAGAAAGAAGAGACAGGGAGCTACAAGAGAAGAGCTATACCAGAAAATTGTAGGGAGCCAAGAGAAGAGCTATACAAGAGAAGAGATAGTCACAAAATTGTTAAGGAAGCCTTAAACATAGAAGGCGAAAATGTATTAGTTATACGAGGAAATAATGAACATAATGTAATATTTGTCATTAACATCAATAAAATTTATTTTCTGGAAAAAAAAATATTTTTGAGTTTATTTATTTATTAAAAATGGTAAATTAATAATTATATTTTATAGTATTTTTATAAATTTATATATTTAATCGGTCATAAACCATTTAGTTGATCAATTTATTTAACTAGAAGAAGGTGACTGTCAAATAATTTTAATGCTATTTATTATGAAACAATTTTGTGTAAGATAAAATGAGCCTATTTTATTTTTATAAATATAATATTGTAAATTTAAATTTATAATTGAAATAAATATTTAAAGTTTAAAGAGAAATCTTTTCGTATATGTATGTCTTGTGGATATGAAAAATATCAAAGTTCATTAAATAATAATAAATACAACAACATAAATCTTAAACAGTGGATATATTTCATCTCTAAAAAATGTGCCACATCAGCGTCACGTCAACATAATCTCCAAATAATTGTGCAGAAATTCTCACTCCATCGGAGTATATTTCATCTTTCAGCATACTCTATCACATTTCTCTCTTCCACCTCATAATATCATATAATATCATTCCATATATTTATATTTATCTTCCTTATTATTTAATATATATTTACATTAAAATTATATATATTAAAATAATTAATTTTCATAAATTAACATAATATATTTCTTTATAAATATAAATTATAAAATTAAAATAATTAATACAATAATACGTAGCATACAATCTATTTAAATTTAAAATAAAATTGGTGTTATTGTTGTTTTCACTTATTTTCAACTAATGGAAATAGTATAATTATAATTCTTTACCTAAAAATTGCTTAAAAAAACTTAATGAAATAAAAACTCAATAAATTTATGTCTCTTAATCAAGCAAGCCAAGTCTCTATTTATAGATCTAAGAAAATCTAAAGTATAGTATAATTTATTTATTTTTGTTACTTGTTTAAACTTTTCAAAAATGGTTTTGGAAAACTTAATAATAATAAAACTCAAATGTTGGTGGTGTCCGAATTAAACAAACGAAGTCTCTATTTATAAATCTCAAAAAAGGGCAATGTTATATTGGGACCCCTTTTGCCTATAAGGGGACCCCGAAATAAAATTAAAAAATATGTTTATGTGAATGGACCATTTTACCCTTCATATATAAAACTAAAGTTCTAACAAAACCATTTTTTTCCTAAAGCGTGAAATAAGGTATAGAAACCAAACAAGCCCTTAGGAATTCTACATTGTTACTATTTCATTGATCTTACCGATCCAGAAACCAAACAAAAAGAGAAAAAAGAAGAATAAGCTATTATTAGGTCTGAAAAATTAAAAGACTTACCAAAAGAGAAAAGATAGAGTCAATTCCTCTGCAATTTATTTGTTTGCTGTTAACACAAAATCACCCAATTCACGATTAGTAATTTCATATCAGTTCTTAAACCCAACGAAATGATTTTTTTTTTATAAAAATACTGGATAATGGGTGTTGTTGATAGTGTTAACCGTCCAAGAATAAGCATAGAAAGACTAGATTGATAAGAAAGTAAAATAGCTGTAAAATAGAGAGCTGGAAGAGGGTGAAACGCTTCGTCGACGCCGACGCTGATATCAAGAACCCTAATCGTTGCAAACTGACCCAAAATCAACAAAAAAACATACCAAAACGCCGACAATCACTAGACTAAAACATATCTAGAACTTACTTTCTAAAAAAACAACATTTAAATGAAAATTCAACTTTTTCGGCAGAACCTATAACTCTAAATATCATTAAAAATACCTAACTAAATTACATCAATAAGTGTAGGATTCATACCTTAACGTGTTTGTGAGTTCGGATTTGAGAAATCTTGAGTTTTGTTTTATCGATTTTGAGAGCTTTTTTGGGAGAAAAGAGAAAAAAGGAAGTTTGAGGTGAAATAAAACTTTTATGTCAAAGGTAAATTGGTCATTAATAGGTCTCATTATAAAAAGGTCTCATTATAACCAAAAGAGGTCTCAAAATACCCTTGTCGCTCAAAAAATTATAAAACATAGTATATTTTTGAGGAAAGTACCCCTAAATACCTACTCAACTATCAAATACCAAAATGGTACCCGTTTTTGGACTAGTTTCATAAAATACCTAAAACCATATTTTGGACAATTATACCCTCTAGGGTATAAAGTGGGTTGTTTGGTTGAAACCCACTTTTTTGCACCTTCTAATCTCACTTTTAGGTTCCAATTCCCCCAGTTTCACATTTCTAAATTTGAAGAGAGAGAAAGACGTAAAAGGAGAGGGAACAAAAAACGATTTTGAACCCAAATCAGAACCTGCGACCGTAACCAGCGAGCAGTTCCGATCAATCAATTGAACCGGAGAACACCGTTCACCACCTACTCCGTCGAGCCTCCTACTTCGTCGAACACAGTCGAGCAGGTATTCCTCCAACACTGTCTGTCTTCTACGACTGAACCGTCTTCTGTAATCGTTCCGGTCACCCAAACCCGTCAACGATACCGAACGTTCCGACCACCGTAACTACATCGATAGCACCATCGTCCGCCTCCGTCTCCGTCGAACAGGTACGTTTTTTGTCGCCGTCTTCCCTACTCTATGTGTTTGTCACCGTAACTAACCAGATAGCTCAAAACCTTCAAAAGTTGGATCAGTTTGTGCAGGAAAGTGCTCTCAGTGGTTGTGATTGGTTACACCCGGTTCCACCTTCCTATCTAAATGGGTTTCTGGGAAATCTGAAGTTTGCCAGGGTTGGAGGTTTGTCATCGAGTATTGTGGGCCTTACTTCTTCGGTGAATGAAGCTACTAATGATGATGATGGTGATGGTAGTGGTACTGGAAGTAGAGAAGAACTAAGGGGTTTTTCTTATCCACAGAAGCTGGCCAGTGGTATACTTAGCATTCCTTTATCTAATGTGGAGCGTTTAAGATCGACCTTATCTACCATATCGTTAACAGAACTTGTTGAGCTTCTGCCTCAGTTAGGGCGACCTTCAGCAGATCACCCTGACAAGAAGAAGCTTATTTCTGTTCAGGATTTCTTTAGATACACCGAGGCTGAAGGTATGATTCTCATGTGTTTAATGTTTCTTTCTGCATTGGCCATCTGTATAGATATGCGAAAGAAACGTTTGTTGCTATAAGTCCTCTTTAGCTATTTGTAACTATCAATTTTTTGGTTCAACAATTTTTGATAACCAAAAGTGTCTCCAAGTAACATTACACATCAAAGTAAACTGTAAATTTGTATAAGAAAATGAGGTGGTTAGCTATAATTGATGATGCTGGAATAGTTACTAGCTAAGACCTGTTGAATGATTGAATCTGTTGGATAAGAGTCACTTATTGTCATCAGAAGCAACATTTTGCAAGATTGAAAGAAAAATATCTGTCTTTTCAAGATAATACAGAGGTGTATTCGAGGAAATTATAATTTATATGTTGTGAGAGGTAAAACCTTTTAATCGTTTTCAGATATGTTTTGTGTTGTATGAATGGCATTCTCACGTAAGTATAATTGAAATGAAAGCTTGGTTCGGTTTAAGTTATGCTTATTTTTCTTATTCATCAAGCATAGAAGTTGTCCCATTATTTTTGGCATAAATATTCTACCATCAACATTACTATCTGTAAGTGGTAATATAAGAGGTAAAATTAAAATTTCAGAAAGGCTTTCTCTTCGTGGTTGTCTAAGTTACTCCGAAGTGCAAGGTGAAGAAAGTGACTATAAACCTGTATATGATTAGATTACAGAAGTCATACTTTCGAACTGAATTTCGGTTTATTTCTTAGGTTTATAAGTTCAATCTGCTTCACCGAGATTTTTGTGTAAAGAAACTGTTAGACTATGTTTTGTTCCACTATGAAGGAGACGTTGCTAGATATGAAGGAACACCTTGCTAGATATGAAGGGACACATTGCGGATTATTCAGTTGGCGTCTGATAGATATAAACAAATACATTGCGTTTTAACTAATTATAAGTATGATAGATTGTTTATTTGGAGTCTGGTAGTTTGCACTCACGGACATTGCGATTGTTCCGCATATTATTAATGCAAGCAATTTCGGAGCTACAGAAGTTAGAAAATTAAATCTTACACTTTTTGCCCTATGCTTCACTCATGTTTGACATACATGCAGATATTCTACACGGTCGGTTGTGGGCTGTTTTGCTTTGAGTCACTTCTAAGTCTGTGGGTTCTTCAGGTTAGACTCAATAATCTTTTGGTTGTTTTCTATTTTAACATTGAACTGTATTTCCTTATAGTTGAGTTATATCCTTATGATCAAGCAATGTATGGTAGTATTTGCAAAGTGGAATTACTTATTGATAGTTAATAAATTATCAAATTAACTCAATTTTCATTCCTGTTTTTAACTCATTTCCTATGTTTGGTTTATGCAGAAAGTATATCTGTATTTCAGGGGAAACAAGTGAGATATGTGAGCTCCGGTTTAGTTTTGTAGCGAAGTAATCATCGAGGAAGTCGAAATTTATTGTGAGACTGTAATTTGTCTGGGTTGTTTGTAGATCATATCTAGCAGGGTGTTCCTTCTTGTCTAGTAATGTGTCCCTTCATATCTAGCAAGGTGTTCCTTCGTATCTAGCAAGGTGTTCCTTCATATCTATCATTTCCATCGTAAGAGAACAAGAGCTCTAAAAGTCGGTCTTATCTGCGGCGGTCCTTCTGCTGAGCGCGGGATTTCTCTCAACTCGGCGAGATCGGTACTCGATCACATATATGTATGATACACAAAGTTCGTTTCAGTTACCAATATATATATATCTGTAGCGTGTGAGCTACAGTTTTGATTATTACAAGCGGCTTGTTGTTTTTTTAAACATTAGATTAGTGTTGCTTATTCCTAGTTACCGAGTATTGTAATTGGAAGATTTGGTTCAGCGGGAAATGAACGCTTTACTGAATTTAACGTCAGTCTGTCGAATATTTTGATGTAGTAACAAACGATGCATCGACTAAAATATGATTATAATGTGTATGTGTATCAGTTCTTAAGTGTGATCTGCATCTTATTCACAGTTATACTCAAATACTCCTGCAGATTTTGATTTTAAACGGATTACAATGTTCTTGTTAGAGATTTAAGAAGCTTGTTATGAGTTTTGATACTTTTGGGTTTTTTCGCAGTTTTCAGCAGTTCCTATTAATATGTATATGTGCTATCTATCAATCGCAATATGTTTATAATTCAATGTATATGATGCTGCATCTGTCTAGCAATGTGTCCCGTCGTATCTAGCAAGGTGTTCCTTCGTATCTAGCAAGGTGTTCCTTCGTATCTATCATTTCCATCATGATACTTTAAGACTAAATGAGGTGGGACTAGACATTTTGGCTATAAAATCGACATTGACTTCAATCAACAAGCAAATAGAACTAGATGACATTTAGGCAACGCGGGGGCAAACATATGAAATTGCATAATCTTATATCAAAAAACCGCGCATTAGGCACATTGGCATGCTTAATGACAGCCGTAAAGAAAAGTGCTCACGCAAACAAATATCTCAAGACCGAAACATAACTCACATACTCCATTTTCAATACCATAAAGCATCTTTAAAAACCATTTTCTTATTTCATAACTCGTTGCATTTTTAGTGAATCCACAAATTAGAACAAGAGTTTAATAGACTTACACAGCGAATCTTGCTCATCTTGAGAGACCAGTTCTCTAAGAACTCCCGAGCCTCATTAACAGATAAATCAAGTGCTTCACATTCCTTGTAAATAACTACATCCGAAGGAACTTTGCGATCAACAATATCGTCAAGCACTGGTTTCAAAACTTTAAGCACAAAAACAATAGCCATGTTGTCCCTTTGGACATGAGTTGATTTTATTGTTTGGCATGAAACCAAATGAAGCAATCGAGATATACTGTTGATAAGACATTGGACCGGATCTGTGTCCATTCGACCTGGTTTCAATACAGAAACATAAAATGATACCACTTAAACAAAAACTACTTTCTTTGCTCTTCAACACAGCTATACACTAAAAAAACTCTAACTAGTTCTAGATTAGTGAAGCAGCTCTTGAACCCCAAAATTTTTTGGACCAAACAAACCCAAAAGCATTTCTTTGACTGACTTAACTATTTTATGGCAAACCACAGTAAGTTACAACACTAACAGAAGACGTTACACATTAGGACATTGCAAAGAAACAAACAGACAACCTTAATTTTAAGTTTTAACTTCAAACATAAATAAGGAGGAAAAAGATTTACCATTTCACCCAATTATGTGAAAAAACTTACTAAAAGCTCTAATTGAGAAAACAAAAAAGCTTGAATGACTTCTAGAGAACTGGTAAATAGAAGCTATGTACGAAACAATCGCAATGTATGTTACTCAAATCTATCAGGCTACTAACAAAGAAGCTATCATACTTGTGATGAGTTAACTAGCATTGTCTTTATGCATATCTATCGGACTCATACTAGAGAATCTATCATACTTATAGTTAATTAACTATCAATGTTTATAATTCAAATCTATCAGACTCCGACTAAAGAATCTATTAATATGTATATGTGCTATCTATCAATCGCAATATGTTTATAATTCAATGTATATGATGCTGCATCTGTCTAGCAATGTGTCCCGTCGTATCTAGCAAGGTGTTCCTTCGTATCTAGCAAGGTGTTCCTTCGTATCTATCATTTCCATCATGATACTTTAAGACTAAATGAGGTCGGACTAGACATTTTGGCTATAAAATCGGCATTGACTTCAATCAACAAGCAAATAGAACTAGATGACAGTATGTTTACAAAACAAAACTAACTACACTGCCTCTTACAAAATACCACCAAAATCAACATTGAGATAGAAACTACAATCTTGAAGTTTGATGTTTCCCAAAAATTTATCTTTCCAGAAGGAGTAGGTTCAGTCCGTTGTTTAACTGCTAATTGCTCCTGCAGTTCGTTTATAGCTCTATCCCTCCGTTCTCCCATCTGTCGAAAACCAAATCAAATCCATGAGCTACATAACACAATAAACGAAGGTTTAACCCAAATGAGAAGAGGAAGGAAAGGCATTAAACAACAGACGAGAAATACGAATTTAGAATGTCAACAACATACCCATTTTCCGTTCTTAATGACTGATACCTAATGTGCAACAACAAATGTTAATAATTTAGACGCAGTTTTGTTTAACCTCTCCCATGTTCCTAACAGTATCAATCTAAGCAACTACAATATCTCCAATACATGTACACAACTTGCAGCTTAGTCTAAAGGATAACATTACTAAAATAAATCACTTCATAGACTGAAGTGAACAAACAACTAAAGCAGGCCAAAGAAAAGTATAACCACTACATTTCAATGTAAGAATAGTGTAAATTACTTCATTTCCAAACAGCTGTCTTCTCGAACACAGATAGCAGCGCCGAAGTGATTCCCTAGCAACCTGATACATGAAAACATTGTAAGAAAAAACTTTATAAATCCTATATTCAATCAAAACCCAACCTAACATTGAGAAGACCCAGACAACGGAGTTATCGTTCCAATTGTAGTACAAACACAAAACAGGGATACAACCAGAAAAGCAAAAGCAAGTAAAAAGCATCTGAAGAAAAAAATAACTGTGGCCGATACTAGAGACAGAGAAAGTAATTTATAAAAGACATAAACTTACAGACAAAAACTTATCATAATAACAACCTTCATGACGCTTGAATTCATGACGCTTCTGTGTTCAATCCTTGCTTACAAAACCTTTCTATCGATGAATTGAATCGATTATGTGGCTCTCTGCGATGGCCGATTAAGAATGAAATTGGGGGAATAGGGTTTGCGGTTTGTGTTGTCGGAGTGTGAGGAACATGAGTGGCTGTTAGAGCGACGGAAGGAGCTTGACCACAGACGCCGGCGACGAGAAGAGTGGAGGCTGGTTAAGAGAGAGCGGAGGCTGATTCGAAATTCATATTTGTTGATTGGGTTCGAAGGTGGAGAGAGAAGAAGAGGAGAGAGAAAAGAAAAGTAATAGAAGACAGATTAAGAGTGGAGGCCGTTTCGAAATTCAAAATTTGAAATTGATGATCGGATGAAAATACCCATTAATTCTCAAAATCAGACTTATATACTAGGTTAAGGGTAGTTATGGTATTAAAAAAAATTAGGTCGTGAAAGGGAATTGTTTTGTTGAGATGGGTATTAAGTGAGCATTAACCCATTTTTGGGTACTAGATAATAATAGGTTTGTCCAAAAGGTACTTAGTGTGTCATTTCCCTATATTTTTTTAATTTGTTTAATTTACTAAAATATTCCAAAAATTGTTTTAAAAAAATTAATTAAAAAAAACTCTAAATTTTTTGGTGTCCGAATCAAACAAACCAAGTCTCTATTTATAGATCTCAAGAAATTATAAATCATTGTATAATTCTATTTATTTTTAACTTACTAAAATATTCTGAAAATCATTTTGAAAATACTAAATAAATAAAAAACTCAAAAAACATTCGGTGTCCAAATTAAACAAACAGAGTCTCTACTTGTATATATCGAAAAATAAAAAATAATGGTATATTTTTCTTTTGCTTAACTATTTTTTCTAAAAATCAGTTTTTATTATAAAAAAAGGATCCATTTGGAGAACCTGCAACATGTCAAATGACATACTGGACCAAAGATGGATTGGGGTTCATCTATTGAACCCCAATGCAACTTTTCAAGTCCACATATGACTTAAAAATGCATGCGGATATTTCATTCAAGACTAAAAAACATCATCATTGTATCCACAAATCCTACAAAGTTATGAGGATAAACCAAACAATAGCTAAACGAGAAGAATCGAAATTACAATCACATAACGAAAACCCCATAACATATCAATAAAATAAAATAAAATAAAATCAACAAGACTAATCAACCATTTTTACTAAATTAAAAGAAAAAATCACCAAAACAACAAGATATTCGTGTTTCGCTTCTCTGATGCACAATAAATCATGCTTAGATAGGTCGAGGCGGAACAAAATAAAGGGTTATCAAAACCCTAGAAAGAGTAATTTAAAAAAAAAAATAAGAAAAGATTTCTTACTAGAGATTTTGAGGTGTAATCTTGAGGCTACACAGCTCTTGAATGACCCAAATTTAGAGATCACGCTTTATTAGAGAGCAAGAAGGGATAAAGTATTCAATCGAATCGGGTTATTGAAGAGCAAGCAAATGATGTTTTTTTCTGTTCGTATAAAAGACACTCATTTTCTACCAGTTTGGGATAAAGGAAAAATTTGAGGAATGATAGGTTTAGTCATGCGAGTTAAGCTATTTTGTTCACAAGTTTTTTCTAACAATGTTTTTTTTGGTATAATAAAAACTTTGAATATAATAAGAAGTTCATACAAAAAACCTGGGGTATAGCCCGAGGAGATACAAGACTAATAGGAAATCATGGTAGTTCTACTAAAATAAACATCCATAGAAGAAGGAGTTTGGCATAGTAGATAGTCAAAGTACAAATCAATAGCGAGCAGACAATAAAAGGTCGCAAAGTGGAACACCGTGCAACTAAGCCAGGTGGTACATGCTTCAGTCCAGACTAGAGTAAGAGTATAAAAATGAGACACATATTATTACACAGGCCAAGCAATCTTGGTGCCATGGAATCTATATCGGAGATCCGACATAATTTTGTGGGTTATCGAAGATATCATGGCCAGAGCGGAACCAAATATTCCTGAATTTTGTTCTTTCCAGACGTGGTAAATAACCGCGCCGAAACAAGAACGCCAAAGTATATGGTCTCGAGAATTTGATCAATTTGACGCCTCACAGACCCAATATTTCTAGCACGAGTAATTGAAAGGGAAGCCTAGTTTATTACTAGCAAAGTTCCAGATACTATGAGTGAAGTTACAGTCATAGAGGAGGTGAGATGTAGATTCATCTACAGAGTTGCATAAGGCACAATCAGGTGGGGTGTTTAGACCCCAACCGAGAAGCTCGTCTCTGCAAGCAAGCTTGCCCAAAATGGTGAGCCAAGAGATAAAGGAATGACGAGGAATATTGAATTTATTCCATACTAACCCAGCCCACCCCACTTTGGGGGCAGGCGTACGAATAGCGTTGAACGTGTCTTTAATTGTGAATGAGCTGCAACCATTATTTGCAGCCCAGAAAGGTATATTTTTCGAAAATATGTTGGGTTGGGGAAGAGTAAGGATGAGGTTGTGAATCTCCTTGAGGTGTGCGCGACTTCGAGCTCTAGTTGATCTCCGGTTGTCATGCCAGTTCCATTCTCCGTTAAGAATTATGTCCGAGACTTTCAGTTTATTTCCCAGACGCGAGTCAATAATGATATTGGATCTGTAGTGGACTGCAAGTGACGCAGGGATGAGCCACAGGTCGTGCCAAAAGGAAGTGTTCACACCATTACCAATAACCACCCTGTACAAATTACGAGCCACCTGACGAAAACAAAGAATTTTCCTCTAAATCCACGAGGGAGAGGAGCCAATAGAATTGTCCCAAAAACTTTTGTTTTTAATTTTTTCCGATTTAATCCATTCAAACCAAATGGATTGTTTTTATTACTGACAATAGACCAAAGATGTTTAAGGACAGCCGCCTGATTCCAGATTAAGTTTAGAATCTCAAGGCCCCCCTCTTTATAAAGAGTGGTGACAGAGGCCCAGACAACTTTGGCCCCATGGATTTTCATGGAGGACCCCGTCCAGAGGAAGCGACTAAGGTATTGGTTTAATTCTTTAATTATTCAAGAAGGTAGGATGAAGATAGATGACCAATATACCTGACCAGCAAATAAGACGAATTTGATTAACTGGAGCCTTCCCGCATAAGAGAGATGTTTGGATGTCCAAGAATCAATACGGGATGTAATCTTATGAAAGAGGGGACGACAGTCCGAATGGGTAAGACGTCCAGTGAGGAGGGGGACTCCCATGTATTTAACTGGGAGAGAGCCTTCCAGAAAGTTTAACACAAGAAAAAGCTCCGATCTTAGGGTATGGTCAAAACCAAAGAAAAATAGTAACTTTTAGAGGGATTGACCTTTAACCCAGATAGCAGATATAAATTAATCAAAAGCCTCTTTAATGAGAAAGAGAGACCTAAAGTCACCTTGGCAAAAAATTATCAGATCATCTGCAAAACAGAGATTGATGATTTTAAGCTTATGACACTTCCAATGAAAACGAAAGTTCTTATCGTGGCTCTTTACTTTGAGGATACTAGAAAGCACTTGCATGACAAGGACAAAAATGAGGTGGGAGATAGGGTCTCTCTGTCTGAGTCCTTTTTTGCCTTTAAAGTTATCGGGGGGAGGGGGGTCCTCGTTTATATTAATAGAGTAAGAGGGGGTAGAAATGCACTTGATTATCCAAGTAATCATCTTCTCAAGAAAATGCATCGCTACGAAAATGTCAAGGATGAGGTGAAAACGGACATTATCAAAGGCTTTCATGATATCAATTTTAAGGGCAACCCTTTTTCCCCTACCTTTATTTTGATACCCCCTCATGAGCTCTTATGATAACAGAATGTTATATGAGATGTTCCTTCTCACGATAAAAACCGATTGGGCAGTATCGATAAGGTAAGGAAAATAGTCTTCAATTATATTAGCCAAAATTTTAGAGATAATTTTATAGACAACGTTGTATAGAGCAATCGGTCTAAAATCAGCTGGCACAGACGGGGAATCTTTTTTGGGTATATATCAAGTTAATTTGATGTTAGTTTGAGATAAATGCTTGTTCGTCCGACCAAAGATCAAGAAATTGTTTCTACTTTGGTAGATTGAAGTTAGTAATCTGTTAAAATTTATTTATATAAAATAATTTATTGAGAATATATAAGTGTACTTCACATACTCGTAAGATATTGTCCGTTTTGAACCCGAAGGCTCGCACGACTTTGCTTCTTGTACACTCCCAAAAGGTATTTTGCTAGTTGAGATTGGTTTACACTTATATTAACTCTATTCTTTTCAATGCTAGCAATGTGAGATTATGGACCAAGTATGGGATGAAGTTTACTCTTCAACATCCCCCTTAAACTTAATCCCATTAATGAGCGATATAAAGATCGTCGAATGGAATAAACGTCGCCAAATCACATCGGACAATATCTTGGTACTTGTGAGGCACACTTATGTATTCTTAACATAATTGATTTTATTTTTGATTGAACTCAAGATGAGATTCATAATGGAGTGTAGATTTGTGATTGAGTGTAAATTCATCTTTAAAAATTTATTTTTGTGTATGTGGTTCTATAAATATCGGAGTTCACCTATCATTTTTACACACTAAACTAAGTGAGTAAAAAATTAAAAACAAAATAAATATTTTATTCAATAAAAAAATTCTCTTATAAGGTAAGTTGTAAAAATATTCTTGTAATTTTTCTCCTAATAAAAATTGTTATTTAGATAAACGTGTTTCATATATCTAAAATTGTTTTTTTTAATCAAAAGAAACTTTATTAATGAATAATTGAATGTTACAAATTTTTAGGGTTGAAAAGAAAATTAACCCTATTTCCAAATTTAAATTTGAAAATGGAGCCAAAGTTTCCCTCCAATACTAAATAAAAAATCTTTGAATTTTCAAGGCCTCCTTTATTGAACAAAATCTTCGTGAGTCAATCGAGCAAGACTAACAACCCTCCTCCATCTTCAATCTTGCATCTTCCTTTCATTGCTTCTTCTTGCTCAGCCTTTCATTTCCTTCATTAACAAAATAAACAACAACAGTATCACTCGTTTTTCTTAATAAGTTTTTTGTAGGTACTTACGTTAGGGTCTTCAAAACTAGTATCACCGGCTCTTGTCAGCTGGTTTATAAGAACAAGCAAATCTGATTCAATGTCGATGTGAGTCTAGTTGTTCTTGTAACATATTATTAAACCTTCGAGCAATGCTTTCGTTTCAGTTAGAATATGAGAAGATTTTCCGAATAGTTTCCCAGCGACTTGAACTATCTCGCCAGAGCTGTTTTTGATCTGAATATCAGCTCCTGATTCTCCGTTAGTAGCATAGGCTCCGTCAACATTCATTTTGAGACGAGTTTGCAGAGGAGGTAGCCATCTCAGGTACACTGACTTTTTATGATTTTCAATAGAAGATCAGCCCAATGAAATACTTGCAGTAAAAGACATAGACCAGTACTTGTAATTAAGCTTATTAGAAACATCAATTCATTTAATAATGTTGATGATAAATTCAATAGCTTTGTTAACACTAAACTGATTCCTTTTATATTTTATAGTATTCTTAGCTTTCCAAATTACCCAGCATATATCTTGAGGGATTAGATGAGTGATGTGAAACTTTTTACTTAAAAACCAGAACCAACATCTAAGAAAATGAGTTAGAACCCTGTAACGGTTAATTTTGATTTTGAAAATAGAAGCAAACCAGTTCCATATTTTCCAGGCAAAAGTACAGCTAACAAAAAGGTGGTTCTTATCTTCACAATTATCACAAAACATGCACTTAGAAGCTAAGCTAAGATGCTTATTCATCATAATATAATTGAGAGACATAAAGTTGTGAATTAGTTTCCAATTAATAAAGGAGAACTTCCTGGGTATGTTAGAATTCCAAATCTTCATGAACAAGTTAGAGAAAGTACGCTTGATTCTAAGATTGTCCCATGTTTGTTTCATGTTGAAGTTCCTGTCCTTAGAAAGCTTCCAGCATATAATGTCTTCAGTGTCAGAAACTTTAAGCTTGTTCATCATGTCAAGTCTGTCCTTTGATAAGTTATCCTGCATTTCATTTAGATCCCAGACGTTATTTTTCCAAAACGTTTTAACTTTAGCATCAAGATACCAATTGATGTTGTTTTCACTGGCAATTGATAGCAGATTATGCCAAGAATCTTTCCAAAAGTCGATCTCACCACGGCCAAAGATCCAGGTTATGTTCTTGTCAGCTTGCTCTCTAATGTTACTCAACATGTTCCATACTAATGAACCTCTTCTATTAGTTACATACAATAGATGAACATTATTACAATAAATGTTATTCATAATGTTGGACCACAAACAATTTTTTTTTTGAAATTTAAACCATAACTTTTGTGAGAAGGATTCCTGAATATCATCAAGTTTTCTGATATTCAAACCTCATTCTCCAAAAGGTTTACAAATGAAGGACCAAGTAGACCAGTGAATGGCATTCACATTGTACTTGGTTCCCCAAAGAAATCTATTTAATGTAGTCTCAATTTTTTTGATAATGTTCTTAGGTATTACACAGCTTTGCATCCAATGATAAGTAATGGGAAGAAGGACGTTAGTTATAAGAGATAACCTACCACCATAGGAAAGAAACTTATTGTCCCATTCAGTAATTCTGTCGTTTATCTTGTTTAAAATGGGATTAAAGATCTTTCCTTTATTATTGTTTGAGATAGTTACTCCCAAATGAGAGATAGGAAGAAAATCAACATCAAAACCAGTTTGCAACTTTAGGCTTTGAATCCTTGAAGAATGGGAATTAGATGAAATAGTCAACTCGGTTTTGTTCTTGTTTATTGCCTGCCCTGATGATCTTTGATAATTATCTAAAACCCTGCTCAGCTTGTCAATTGATGTAGCTAGACTGTTAGTGAAAACCTGTATATCGTCAGCAAAGATAATGCAATGAATCATATAATTAGTTCTCGTAGCATAATGCATCCTAAGGTATCTTCTAAACAGATTGTACATTCCTCTAGTTAGGAACTCTTCACCAAGGATAAAAAGGCTATGAGAGATAGGATCTCCCTGCCTTAATCCTCTCTTTATATGAAAATAATCAAAAGTCTCACCGTTAATGAGCAAAGAGACATGAACATCAGTTAGCATTTTCCTCATTAGGCTTATAAATTTAGAACAAAAACCAAATGAATAAAGAACTTTAAAAATTAAAGGATGAGAAATTATGTCGAATGCTTTCGACATATCCAATTGAATCATGGTATTACCAATTTTAGGCTTCTTGTTGATATCATGCAGCAGTTCCTTGGCTATTAAGATATTATCATGGATTAACCTTCCTTTCACAAAATCACTCTGCACAGAAGACACAATCTTAGGCAGAATGTTAGATAACCTTTGGTTAATTAGAGCAGATAAGATCTTGTTAATAATGGTACATAACCCAATAGGCCTGTAATTATTCCACCATGTAGGGTTATTGTTCTTTAGAACTAAACAAATACCAGTAGCAAAGAGCCCTGTTGGGATAAAGCGACCATAAAGATAAGAATTAAATGCATTGCATAAATCATTTTTAATGATTTTCCAACAATTTATAAAGAAGAAAAGATTGAAACCATCTTTGCCAGACGCGCTATCACTTTTCATATTAGTGATAATACCTCAGATTTCATCTTCATTAGCTCTTTTAAGCAGCTCTTTATTGTCATCATCAGTAACAATAGAAGGGATGCAATCAAAGTTCTTGTCTTGCAGCATCTCCTTCTCATTATCACTATTAATATAAGGGTCAAACATGAGGATATTTTTAAGTAAGTGGCAGCATAATTGCCAATCTCATCATGCTTCAGGATCCAGGTATCTCCATATTTTATACTCTTGATCTCATTCTTCTTCCTTTTCTTAGCAACGTAACTGTAGAAAAGTTTTGAGCTTCCATCTCTCTTCTTTAACCAGCTATTAAAACACTTTTGCCTTCAGAAAGTTTCTTCATTCCTAAGATCCTGTAAGTGCAGACTGTTAGCCTTAGCTAATTCAGCTTTAGTGAACTGGTCATTGGTTGAGTAATGCAGAATCTCCATTTTCTTTACTATGTTTTCAATTTCTTTAACATTATCGAAGACATTCCCAAACTTATCCTTATTCCAATCCTTTAGATAGCCTTTAAGTCTCTTCAATTTGTACCAAAATATATGTCTAGGATTACCACCAATAGGCTGCTTCTGCTCAACAATACTTAGGAAAGAATCATTATTAGACCACATGTTTAAGAACTTGAAATTCTTTTTTTATAAATTGAAGTAGTAGTATTAAAAGAGTTAGCTGTTAAAAGTAAGGGGGCATGGTCAGAACACGTTTTGACCATGTGAAAAACCTGGGTATCGTTAAAGGTACTCATCCACTTATCATTGATAAGAGCCTGATCCAGCCTCCTCCACTTGTTTCTTCTTGACCAAGTAAACTTCGAACCACTATAACCAGCATCATTAAGATTGCAAGACCTTATAGTATCGTTGAAATTGTCCATATTGACTTGACAGTTAGAAACACAACCAAGTTGTTCTTCATGCGTTGAAATAACGTTAAAGTCACCAGCACACATCCAAGCTTTATTAGTATCAACAACAACCATGAGGCACTTCCAAAGATCCATTATTTGAATACGATTACACTTAGCATAAACGGAAGTAAAATAGATTCTTTCATCAACCCCAGGATAGTCAATCTTCATGTGTAAGCATTGCTCTATATTAAGAATGATGTTAACACTGATATTCTCCATCCAGAATATCCAAATCTTATTAGATATATTAGCATAACAGTCATCAAAGTCAAGAATATCAGCCACCTTCTTTAACTTTTCAGACTTAGTCATAGACTCTTGAATAACAAGAACCTTAATAATTTCCGTTCTTATCATAGACTAGAGTCTACTCAAAGTTGGCTTGTTATTCACACCCATCGCATTCCAACTAATAACTCTGATCATTATCAGAATAGGATTTATATAATCTGTCTCCAGAATGTAGAGACTTAATAGATAATTTTCCAGTTGATCTTCTTCTTTTGGCAGCTTTCAGTTTGGAGGTTCTAACTTCATTGAAACTTTTCTCAGGAGAATATGTAGGAGAATGAGAGAAACTACCAATGTTAGGATCAGGAGAATTTTCATTCAATTGATCTTTATCTAACTTGTCAATAGCTTCGATAACTTTTTTACTACTTCCTGGTGAATTGAATTGTTTATTATTACTTTCAACATGCTGATGTAAAGATTTTGATTTTTGATTCAATTGAACTTGTTAATGCACAGTCTGAACATCTTGATTCATTTGAAAACTTCTTTCATCCTTTTCATCTTCTTGTTCTTTTTGTGTAATAATAAACTTAAGCTTCCTCCTGTAAACTTTAAAGATTTGAGTATTTCTTGAATCATTTTGATCCTTCGATTTCTTTTCATAATCTTCTTTAACATCACCAATATCTTCTTTAACAATATCTTATTCATTCTTTGGAGCTTTTTTACATTCAGAGAACTTGTGTCCTATATGATAACAACATTTGCAATACAATGGTACATTTTTATAGCTGATGGAAACCCAACATCCATCGTTAGTCCCGAATCCTATCCATATTTTCCTTTTCAAATTTTTAGAGATATCAATCTCAATTTGCGCATAACAAGCGTTAGTGTGTGCTCTATTTTTCCGAGGAGCAACAACTCTGTAAGTTTTTCATATAGCACAAACAATATTATTCACTAAACTGATATCATAAAGACTTTCTAGTAAATTTTCGAAATGAACCCAGGTCAAAACAGTAGGATTTTCATACTTCTTGTTAAAATCAGGATTCCATCTCAAGATTCTCATCACAAAATCATCAAACTTCCAAGCGTTTCTTGACCATATCTTACAAACATCCTCCTTCAAATCGAATTCAAAGAAGATGTGATGCGAATCCCAGACCTCATAACTGAAAATTCCCCTGAATTTCAATGTAGCTAAGAAACTGTCAAGATTCGATTTCTTAGTAATATTGTTGCTAAACTTACCAATTAGAGTTATTTTTTTATTATTTCATCAATTGTTTCTTGACCTCATCAGCGTATTGTACAGAGTAATGGTTCTCTGTTTTTTTATAAATTATGGGTTTAAAGAACCAAAGTATTCACCGATTTTGAATAAATTAACGAATTGTTTCCTTGGTTGTTGCTCAGTACCATCTGGATCATGAGCGTGAAGAACGAGAAATCCTTCCATGGATTAAAGATTGATGATTGGGTTAATCATCGGAAGAAGAAGTAAAAAGATAAGATGTTCTTGGAGCCATCTTCATTTTTCTGGCATGTACCAATGTTAACTTTTATGAGATTGCTAAAAAAACCGTTTTCACTCCTTGAAGTCGTCTTTTTTTAAATTTCAAAACTACTCCGTGAAGTTTTTTTTACAATTTTATCCTTCACAAAATCTCTTAAATAGAAGAAATTACTCCGTGGAGTTACCATAATTTCGGAAAAAAATTGCGTTTCCTCTGCCTTCTCTCTAAAAAAATCATCATCAATTTTCGAAACTCTAAACTAAAGCTAAATTAATTAACCTAAAGTAATATATATATATATATATATATATATATATATATATATATATATATATATATATATTACATTAACCTAGAGAAATACATATACTAACCTATAATTAAACTAATATATTACATCAAACTAAAATTAAAATTAAGTCTAAGTATCTCTTTCACCTCTCACCCACCAGCGAAACCCTCCTCCCTCAGTCCCTAGCGTCGCCACTAACCCAATCCCTCCACCTCGCACAAGCAGACCTGCACCAGACCCTGACCTCGACAGTCCTACCCTGACCTTGACAACAGCAACTGTAACCCCAATTGACGTACAGCTGTAGACCGAAATCCCAAACGACTCCCGGCCTAAGGAACTCCAATTGACGTAACCCAAACGACTCCAAGCATAAGGAAATCCCAAATTTGAAGCCCAGCAGCAGTAATCTGTTGTTCCCATCGCCACTTTCAGTAAGCGTTTCGAAATGCAGTGTAGTAGCTTAGTAGTTTAGGTCAGGTTTGTGAGTTTGCTGGTGTTTCGTTTGTGTTTTGTTGTGTTTTTTTAAGCAGGTGTTCTTCGCCGGCCATTGGCGAAGAACACATGGTTTTCACCAACACGTGACGAGAACCATGGGAGCACACGCCATGTGTATGGCGTTGGAGCATATACATATGCCATGCATACGGCGTTGGAGCATATACATACGCCATGCATACGGCGTTGGAGCATATACATACGCCATGCATACGGCGTTGGAGCATATACATACGCCATGCATACGGCATTGGAGCATATACATACGCTATTCATACGGCGTGGATAGCTCCGCTCACCGGATTATCTCGTGACCGGGTTGAGTGGTGGTGAGTACACTGGTGGTTGAGTGGTAGTGATTCGAGTGGTGGTTGCTGGTGATTTGGTGTTGCTGGTGAGGTGACGGTAAGGTTTTCACTCGCTACTATTTTAGGTTAGTTTTATGTAAATTAACTTTAGTTTCTTTAATGATATTTCAAAGATTTGTTACAGGCTCCAAAAGACTATGAGTTGTCATTCCCTTAACAATTGAAGAAATAAAAATGTTGAGGACAAGAAAAGGGATGCCCGAAGAATGTCGTATCTGGCCAAACCTCCTACTATGTATATAACCTCAAGTAAAACTACCACAAAACAATGTATATGTTTTAATTATTTTTATTTGTGAACATGGATATTGTATACAATGTTTATAATTCGAATCTTACTAGTTCAACCAGAAGGTTTTTTATTATTATTGAAACTACAACTTTGATTTCAAAACTTTAAGTTTATTTTTCCCAAGTTTAGTTACTTATTAGATAAGTAAAGAATTAAAATTTAACCATCTTTTTGAAAAAAATATATCTCTTTAATCCAATTATTTTCTAAAATGATGATAGTGTATAGGTAATAATAGATACATGAACGCGGACATAATCATAAGCATCGACACTGATGATAGAATGATGGTAGGTATACGTAATCTATGTTAATCGAGAAACCAAACGATTTGTGCGTACTTTGAACCCACTCGGTCATCGAGCAAAAATTTTCTGGGAACAAGCAAAAATTTAACCCATGCAATATGTAAAAAATAGTTAAACCAATTGAACCAGCATTTCTGGGATTAGTTTAAGGGGTTTCGCTATGAGTATGGCACATGACTCCACCACCACGCCATCCAATGACGTAATCAACCAACCAGACGCCACACGTGTGGCGAAGAAAAGAGTCACCACGCCATCTTTTGGCGTCGTAATTGTGTCCTATGCCACTACATTGGCGTCGGGCACAACACCCACGCCAATGGGTGGCGACGAACACAAAAACGGGTTTTTTTAGAAAATCTGTTTTTTGCGAAAATAAGAGAGGAGAAAGAAATGTACCTCCTCGGCGTCGATGATGTTGTGTATGGGAAGTAGTTCCGACTCTTTTCCGGCCATGTTTTGAAGGTTTTGAGGTTTTTGAAAAAAAATGGATAAAATAGGTTGTTGAGTTTTGAGGTATTTGGTAGTTTGGAGAATAAGATTATGGTGGGTGTTTGAAATTGTGTTTGCAACTTCATGGAGTAGTTAGAAGTCCTCAATGGCGTGGGCTATAATTAAATAGAGTTTTTTTGGGTTTTCTGGGTTTTTTGTCTAGTAGTAATTTTGTAAATATTGAAAAATAAAAAAAAGCAATTTCGTTTTGGCTGTTTTTTTTAGCAATTCTCAACTCCTATATATATAAAATTGTTTATGGGCTAGGCTAAACCAAGACCCCTTTTGTTTATACTGAGACCCCAAATCTAGTTTTTTCAACCAATGTTAAATTACTAAACTACCCTTAGATATATAAACCTTAATTTTTACACCCACCTCGTTTTTATCCCTCTTTTCTCTCACCTAACTACCTATCTCTCTAATATTTAACAAAAACCCATAAACCCATAACTCATATATCCAAAAAACACAGAAAATCATCTCAAAATCTATGGATTTGAGTGACTACGACGATAACTTTAGTTGCAATCTTGAAAAAATTCGTTCGGACGAGAAGGAACCACTAACTAACCATCCAGATACCGGACTAGAGGTAAGAAACAAAGTTTTTGGCGTACATACATTAATTCGCACGATTTTGTGCTTTGCAATTGTACGGTAGCACGCAAGAACATGCGTAGAAGATGCAAAATCGTGCCTGATTTTGGCGAATCCACGTGCGTGGATTAGGTGTAATCCACGCAATTTTGTACTTTGATTTGCCCAAATCCAGGCACTTTGATGCCGAATTTTGCGTTTGTGTTTTTTTTTCGATTTTTAAATAAATGCATGAACTTGTTGTCAATTTAATGAGTTGGGTAGGTTATTTTTTGGCCAAAGCTATTTCCTCCATGTTATTTTTTATTGGCCAAAGCTATTTCCTCCATCATAATTTTTATTTTCTCCATAATTTGAAAATAACCCCATCTTGTTATTTCCTCCATAAAGGAAATTACACATTTGTCCTTCTATCCATTTATTCTATCTCTTTCCTTTTCAAGAACGCCATTATTCTACCCATTTATTCTATTGTTCTACCCATTAACAAATTTAAAAAAAAACCATACTTATCTCTCTCTTCAGTTTTCTACTTTTTTTTGTTTCCGAGTTTCTTTTCAAACCCCGAATCTCTTCAGTTTTCTAATTTCTTTTGTTTTCCAGTTTCTTTTGGCTATGGCTCTTCTTGTTAGGTTAGGATTCTTATTTGGTAGATTTAGGGTTCAATTAGGGTTCTTATTTGGTAGATTTAGGGTTCGATTAGGATTTATGATTTTGGTTGGATCTGTTTTTGAGTTTTGTTCGATTTTGTGACCATGTGGCTGTTCTTTTATATTCTGTTGTTTTTAGCGAAAGCATGTGTTTCTGAGAGGCCATCTCGGAATCACATGCTTTCGCTAATGTTTAAATTTTTTGGTTAGCAATAGTTGCTTCTGAACAAAACAACTAATTCCGAGATACCGTCTCGGAATCAGTTGTTTTTCGTTCAGAACTGCAGAAATCGGGTTTCGCTGAAAAAAAAGAAGTTTCGAAATGGTAAAACATAAAAACAAAGATTACAAAACAAATATTAAATTACCTTGTTCGTTCCGGTTTAGTTTGGGTTTCTTCATTTTCCATGATTAATCTTCAATAAAATTGAAGTTCTTTGTTTTAGGGTTGATTTTAGAAGTAGAATCATATATGTTGGATTAAAGTTAGGTTATTGGTGTGTTTTTTCATATAAGACTATCTATTAGATCAATGACATCTAGTGTTAAATTTGAAATAAAAATAAGGGTAATTTGGTAAAAGCAAGTCACTAATATTTTTAAAAGTTTGAATGATGGAGGAAATAAAAAATAATATGGAGGAAATAGCTTTGGCCTTTTTTATTTCCTCCATCTTTCAAATTTTCAAAAACACTAGTGACTTGCTTTTACCAAATTACCCTTATTTTTATTTCAAATTTATCACTAGATGTCATTTATCTAATAGATAGTCTTACATGAAAAAACACAGCATTAACCTAACTTTAATCCAAGATATATGATTCTACCTCTAAAATTAACCCTAAAACAAAGAACTTCAATTTTATTGAAGATTAATCATGGAAAATGAAGAAACCCAAACAAAGCCGGAGAACAGCACTCAATCGACAAACAATGTAATTTAAACTTGTTTTTACGTTTTACAACTTCGTAGCTTGAAAATACCTATTTCAAAACTTATTTTTTTCAGCTAAACCCGTTTTTACAGTTCTGAAAAAAAAACAACTATTTCCGAGCCGGGGATTAGGAATCAGGTGTAATTTTTAAAAAAAACGTGCATCTAATTCCGAGAGGGCCACTCGGAATCAGTTGCAATTTTTCAAAAAAAATGTGCAACTGATTCCGAGAGGGCCACTCGGAATCAGTTGCAAACCCTCTGTCTCGTCATATTATGTGATAATTTGTTCACTGAGACATTGCACTTGATTCCGAGTGGCCCTCTCGGAATCAAGTGTAAAACACCAGTGTAAGAAAAGCATGGTGCTCGCTATTAAATATAATCTACCTATTGTCGTTTTCAATTCCGTGATAAATAAGATACGAAAAAAGTAGGCAACATAATTTATTTGTATACATGTCTACACCTAAACCTGTTTGCTACCAAGTGTTAACGATCTTTTAGCATTTACCGTATTCAATAGTCTAACTACAAACCCTAAATTTGATAATGGGGAAGAACCTAGAATTTCTTTCTCCAAGCTTTCTCTATCTTCGAATCAGCTGTTGTAAGGTAGTGATAAGTGAAAAATAAGTTTTCTTCTTTGTAAGGTAGTTCTCTAGGGTGAAGAATGAGTTTTGTTGTAGTGAATAGAATGAGTATGTTACGGTAATGGTTTTGTGAAGAAAAAATGAATAAAAGGGCAATTTTGTAACTTCCTTTATGGAGGAAATAACATCATGGAGGATTTTTCAAATGATGGAGGAAATAAAAAATAACATGGAGGAAATAGCTTTGGCCTTATTTTTTTTAAACAAAACTTGTTGCCTTATTTTGGGTTTTGAATGAATTAGTAGTTATTTTAATTTTTACGCTCTGTGTAGGAACTAGAAGACTATATTAAAATTTTTACTACTGTGTCTATATGAGTTGATAAGGAAAATAAATGTTTATATTAAATAGGTATAGAATGACAAGTATGGTAAATTATAAAATTGTAACTTATTTTTTATTAAATAAAATGTAAATATAAATATTATTTAAGATACTATATAAAAAATGGCCCATTACCATATATATATTTATAGAAATATTGTAAAGTTTAATTAATTAAATTTAAATTTAGATGTATCACTAACTTTAACATATATTCTCTATTAAAATTTAGATTTAAAAAAATATAACCGATATTAATATTAATGTGTTTATGAATTAAAGTTTAAATATAATTCTTATTTTAGATAAATTGGTTCGTTACTATATATAATTTTAGTGAATTTTAATAAAATTTATAAAAAAATTATAAATAAAATAATAACATTTAATTTTTTTATAACTTATCTCATCATTTACTGTGTATATTTATTCAATTTCAACGAAATTTATCTAAATTTTTATTTTTTTAATTGATCTCATTATTTAATGTGGGTATTTATTCCATTTTAATGAGATTTTAAAATTTAAAATTTTAGATTTTAAATTTTCTATAATTTACCCGTTAAATGAATTTCAAATTTATAATGGAAATAAATCATGAAGCAACTAAAATTCACAAATAAAATTAGATTATTTCCAAATTTACTTATCTTCCCTGATATTCAAATAATATAATTTTGCATATAATTTAAGATAAAAACGTTTGTTTGTTTTATAATATTTCTGAAATCTTCCGAACTCTTGTACCACATTTCAATATTAATTTAACGCTTTTTATACCAAAAAAAAAATATTTCTGAAATTAAATTTGTGACCAATGTATTGAAAAATACTACAAAAACTAGTTTTATTTTCTTACTGCCAATCCACGCCAGATCTGGCACGAAATCGTGTGTGGATTGGCAAACTCCGAGATTGTGCATCCGGTATTGTGCGTGGAAATATCTGTACATGAATATCCGTATGCAACTCTCAAATTTAATTTATATGATGCCAAATTAAATAAAATACATTTCAAATCAAAGCCTCCAATCTAATTAAGAATTATACATCCAAATAACAACAAAAAAAATTAAGAAAATCGATTTTTTAATCTAAAAAAATAACTCTATATATCACTACAAATAGAGATGAAAATTGGAAAAAAAACACAATAATATAAAAAATTCATGCATTAAAAAGTTGGGTTGTTGGATTTAAAAATTTATCCTTTTAAAAATTTGAGGTAGAAAGATTTAGGATTTCCAAAAAAAAGTGTGAATTTGTGTATATTCAGTTTTATATCGAGCAATTTTATAAATATGTTGGGTGTTTTTATAGCCATGACAGATCTCATTATAACAGGGTGTTGTTATAAAAAAAAAGGGTCTTGAAAGTGATGGAAATTTGGCATCTATGTGAGAATTGAAGTTGTCGGCCGGACAGGGACCACATGGAAAACAAGTTGTGGATTACTTGCTAAAGGAATTGGGCGAGGATGGAATTTGGAAGTTCTGTCAAAGGTGGAGACAAGTCTTCATTGATGCTGTTCATCCTCGGTATTTGCCTGCTGTCTGGGATGTGCAGCATAGTTGGAAAGGACAGTAAGGTGATAGCAGCTTGCTTACACAATGAAAAGAAAAACAAGTAGAATTAATTTAAAATCAAAGATACAAATATTCACAGAAAATCAAACACTCAGTTTTTTATTTTGCCTTTTTTACTTCTGCTTTTTTTGGATTAAGTTTACCATGCGCTGAACTTTTTTGAAGGGTTGTTGAAACAATTTTTAATGCAGTAACTTTATTATTAAAGAAAAAAAAAACCAAGTTATATATTGATTCATTTATACGCCATAACAATCCATTTTCTTCCGCTAAGTTACAGCAGCACATCCTACAGTATTTGACCAATTAAAAAATGTCCCTCTTTTATATTTTTTCAGCAGTGTGTTTTATTATGCATCAGGTTTTGGCTAAATTAGAGTCCAAAACGTGTGTTTTATTATGCTTAAATCATCCTCTACCATCACTCTACTCTCCGAATTTTGAGGCAGAATCAAAATTGGATTTGGGTTCCAGATCTTTTCATCCGGTGTTAGTTTTCTTCCAAAAGAAATACAAAATCAAGGTAACAGATTAATAGTTTGCTTGACTATTTGGTGCTATATTTATGATCTGGTTTCTCTCTTATATTATTCCGTTTCTCCATCTATTTTGATTTTGAGCTAGTATCGACTGATCTATTTAGGGTGAATTACTACAAATTCATGTAAATTTAAAAAGGTTGTTTGCTTTAGATTTCTAAGGTTTCTTCTTGTGCATTTCCCTTTATAATGGTTAGAGGATCTCCTTGTAGATATAAATTATAGTTTATTGGATTTACATAAGATCACTACTATATGCCAGTAAGTAAATCAAATTTTTGTTTGATTTCTAATTATAGTTTTTTGGTAATCAAATGATTAAAGTTCTACAAACATTTCTATTTATTTTAGTTTAGTTTCTATATATTTTTTTGAAATAATGTTTTAAGAATATATTTATCAAAGTCAATAATGAGAATGAGTTATTATGTGAATGATTAATAAAATGTCTATTTTTTAATGTTATGAAATAGAGAAGCTCTCATTTGGTGGGATAAATGTATCACCGACCGAAAATGATATCATGATCATTTTTGGAATACATTGTGGTATGAAGAACGAGTAAAGTATCGTCTCATGATATTTTAAAGAAGTAGAATCTATAACCAAGAAGAGTTTAAAAGATGCGATAGAAGATGGTTCAAAGATTGAAGATGTTGAGATTGTTAAGATATAGCTGATAAATATTTTACTTAAATTGGATTATTAGATAGAAAAATGTAATTCAGAGATTTTAGAGAGGGAAAGTAAAGAATTCGAAGTCTGATCGGTCAAATAAGTCATCCATTGTTTAAAGAAGGGGTTACTACACGAAAGTCTCTAACTAAGTCACAAAGTCTCTAATTAATTCTCATAATTACACAATAGGCATTATAGAAGTCAATTATTTCTCATTTAGTCCTTCAAATTTATTTCCTTATCATTGCCCATTTAGTTTTTATGTAATTCGATGAATAAGAACTAATCAGCTTCGGATTTCATGAAAGTATAATCTATTTTATTAAGAATTGAAGTGCTTTAGAACACTGGAGAATTTTTTTTGGTGCTTCGAATATCTTCCTGCGTAGCTATTTTCTTTCCAATTGATCCCAAATTTTGAGGCATAGTTCGAATATTACATTCAATAAGTGATGTTCATTTTCGAATACTATTATAATTCGAGGTGTGATAGATAGTGCTGTCCTTTTGCGATTGTCATCGAATTTGAATTGTGCACTCTAAAGTATACCTCAGATGAGCGATGCTTACCTAGGAACTAGGGCTGCCACTAGGTTCACTCACTTAGCAGTTGTCAACCTTTCCTTTACACAACCGTTTTGATATTCTGACCTATCACACTTCACACCTCTTCAACTTCTCTTTCTCTCAAACCCTTCCAATAAGTTCCCTTCTATTCATTTTTCTCGCACAACATTTTTTTAGAGAGAGAAAGAGAGAATCCAGTTGCTGCCTCCATCAGAATCTTTAAACCCTTAGCTACCTTCATCGGAAAACTCAAGATTTCTTATTATTCTTAAATTTTTTTATGAGAAAGTATCCTATGCGCAGAAAATCCAAAGGTAAAATCCCAAAGAAACCCAGTTCTTCTAAGTCAAATACAAATTTCATCTTTGGCGCCTATGACTATTTCTGCATTGGATCTGCTGGATTAATCAGTAACGCTCGAAAGGGAACTTTAACAGAGACAATCCATTTTGGTAATTTCGATCCCACTCGAACTCTCTTTCCTTTTTTACTCCTTCCTCAATAATAGAAGGTCAATTATCCAAAACTCAAACACCGAAAACCTCTCAGATTTCACAAACACCTCGAACCGCACCTTCACCTCGACTTTCACCCACAGACTTAACTCTTCGAACCAATAAAAAAACTACTCAATTCAAAAATAAAAAACCCAAAACTTCTCAGATTCCACAAACACCTCGAACCACACATTTACCTTGTCTTTCACCCACAACCTAAACTCCTCGAATCCATAAAAAAAACTTCCCAATTCAAAACTCAAAAACCCAGTGAAATTCCTACTGAACCTCCTCTAATTAACAAGAAAACTCTTCCTCGAACCCAACCATCTCATCGCAAAAAAGTCTTCATAGTTACATGAGACGACATTGACCATTCCTCGAATCCAAACTCACCCTCTTCTCCCCAAGGGAAACTGTTGAGACAAATTCCTCACAGGCTCAACATAATCTCTTAAAAAGGAACCTCTTCAACTTCGAGATGAAATTTCTAAGAAGGTAGATGATTCTGAGGCTACTCAATTCAATGCTGAGGCTAACAGTGAGGATGCTGTTGGAGATGATGGTGAAGCTAACGTTGAGGAAAACACTTCACCAATCAAGGCTAAATAAATGAGAAAAAATAATTTTCCCGTTGAATTACCCGATGAGGTAGAGGCTTTGGTAGGTAGAAATTTAAAGCCACTCGATGCTGCATATATTTTGGCACTAAAAATGTGCCTTACACTTATTATGAAGAGAGCCAAGAATCTGAACTGAAAAAATAATGGGATATGGGGGATAATATTGCGCTCCGACTCCCTAAGAGATGTGAAACTCCTTTAAGCTGCAAGGATGATAAATTGGTTGTCTGTCCTGAAATAATGAACTGGGTTCTTCGATTTCCAGTGGACCCTATGATAGTGAGTTACTTCAAAATCTTAAACCTCTACCCAACTCAGGTAACACCCAATCAGTGGTCTAACTTACTATCGGTGATCATGACATCGAGGTTAGCACAAATCCCTTTGTGCATCAAAGATTTTATTTCCCTTACAAAGCTGTCGAAGTGTTGAGTTTTACCATTCTACTACCTCACTTTAGACGATTTACTGGAGGCGGATAAATTTTGGAGACAAAAATTTTTCGTCATCAGGAGCATGGGAAATGGAAAGAAGATCTCTAAAGAAAACCCATCAAAATTAAACCTCATCTCGACAAATGAAAGTAAGTCTTTACTTTCCCTCCCTTTTCTTACTTAACTTTCTTATTAACATATTATTTGTCCTTGTAGAAATTCCGACGCGCTTCAAAGAGCGTCAGAAATAGGTTAAAGATATATTTGTGAAGCTCGCAGTCTTTCTTCCAATCAACTTTCTCATCAGCCACCTTTTCAGACTCGATGTGGGAGCTGCTCTTCCTGAAAACCTAATGGAACCAGCCAACCCCCTAAAGGGTGTGAAGAGGTAGACTGCTCATGATTGTTAACTATTTCTTCTTGTCTGAAGTCGATCATACATACATCTTCCACAGAAGAAGAAAAAGAATAAAAAGGCAGCTAACACATTTAGTGCTAGCACCTTATTTGAAAATCTGAAGCGTCAGGCTAAAGGGAAAAGAAAGGCTGCAGAACCAAGCCTTCCTAGAATCGATGAAGGTGAGGAAGTTGAACCATCCACCAAGAGAACAAAATCTATTGCCTCGAAGAAGAAAATAAGCACTCTAAAAAAGAGTAAATCCAAAACCCCTCCAACAAAGTATAATAAAAGAAAAAATGCTGAAGTTGTGGAGGCAGTAGTTGTATCCGACGTGAACGAGGAAGTAATAATGGTGGATGATCAAGAAGGAGAAGCGACAACGAATGTTGGAGGTGAAGAAACAACAAATGCTGATCAGGGAGTAACATCACTTGATGAAGTGCAAAAAACAAGGGATGATTACTTTGACACCAACGTCTTCCTTAATGATCAAGAGGAAATAAAAAACCTTGACAACAGGATGCTGACCCAATAATCTGAAGTGTTGAAGAGCAGCTTCAAAACCTTGGTGCTCCAGTCAATCCTCCTATTTATTCTGAAGTACAAACCTCAGAAACACCATTACCATCTTCAGATGCTGCTATCGTCCCATACAACATGCCAAGGATTTTGATTGAAGAACATCCATTATCTGAATAGGTAATTCTTGCCCTCCAACCTTTTACTAATTGGAAACTTTCAGCACATCAACTATCCGAAGAAGTGGAGTCTGTAAAAAAAGATGAAGATAGTTTAGAAAAAGATATGGTTCGGTACAAGAACCATGCTGCTGCTGAGAAAAGATGAGAAACATCCGTGGAAACACAATCAAAGAACCAATCTGATGGTTTCCAAGGTGTTAAATCAAAATTCCTTAAATGAATTATCCAAATAAAAAACTATCTTCGAAATGTGCATGACGAAGAAAAAAAAGCCCTCATATCCTCTCATGATACTGAGATAGCTTACCTCCAAAAGAAACACTCATCAGAGTTATCCGAGATGCCAAACAAAAACTCTACTCTTCAAGACTCCCTTACCAAACTTGAAGATGAGAAGAATAAGTTGATACAAGAGTTAGCATAAGTGAAAACTAAATCCGAGGAGGATAAAAATGCTGCAGTCAAGGCCGCAATTGATGATACTGAATATGACTGTGAAGGTGTAATGATTGTTGGTATAAAGAAAGCCAAACAGGACATGACTATCAGTTTACTTCGAGAAATCCATGCAACATTCCCAAAGATTGACTTGACCAACTTCTGGGCACAAATCCCAGTTGAAAGACGTCCCCAGGAGGCCTTTGATCCAATGCATAATGAATCCTCTAAGGAAGAAGAAAGTTCATCGGAGCAAGAAGGAGAAGCAAACTCATCGGAGAATGGATCCAACGAAGAATGATTTGTGAAGTTTACAATTATTACCTTTTCTTTATTTTGTTGTGATTGGTGTTCGAACAAGGTTTATCTTTTGTGCTGAAAAATGCTTATCCTTTTGGCATTTACCTTAATTTTTCTAAACTAACTGCCTTTATGCAATGTGAAAGTACTTTTATTTCTTACATCAATCCACACTAAGTCATAACACAAATATAAATCATAATACTCCAAGTGATATTTTTCCTCCATAATACTTTGAATAAAACTGGGTACTTAAAAGAATTTAACACCTCGAACATTACTGTATGTTTAAAGAATGTAGCACCTCGAATATTATTGTGCGTTTAAAGAATGTAACACCTCAAATATGATTGTCTCTTCAAAACATGTTATAAGTAAATGTCTAACACCTTCGAAATGTTACTCTTGGTCAACTTCAAAGATGATCAGTTTTTGATGAATTGCCAAAATAATTCGAAGGTTAAAAATGTAGACAACCATTGGCCAAAAAAGAATTTATTAATTGTTTTGAGTATATACATAACAACTCGTTAAAACCTCATGGGCCCAACAAGGTAGAAAAGAGTATGCCAATACTTTAAAAATAAAATGTGAGCGTAAAAATTTAAACCCAATACAATTTTAGATGTTGTATATTCCAAAGATGTTGAAGCATCATTCCTTGCTCATCACAAAGGCGATAAGACCATGGATTAATTTTTTCAACAACTATATACGGGCCTTCCCAATTTGGTGCCATCTTGCCAAAACTTTTTTCCTTAGTGTGAAATAATATTTTCCTCAACACCTTACCGCCTTTCTTAAAATCTCTCATTTTAACCCTCGAATCATAGTTTGATAATGAATCATATTCATATGAGCTTTAACTCTATTCTCCTCAATTAAATCTAGATTTTCTCTCTTTAATCCTTCAATAACCTGTATCTGTTATGGGTCAGCTTCCATTCCCCTTTCACTGATAACATATCCCCAAAACTTCCATGAACGAACTCCAAAAGTATATTTCTCAGGATTTACTTTAGCCTGATTGCCCTCAAATTCAAAAAAGTCTCCTCTAAATCTTCAAGATGTGCATCATTTGTTAAGCTTTTAACCACCATATCATTAATATACACTTCCATGTTTCTTCTGATCTGAGAAGCAAATGATTTATTCATTAACCTTTGATATGCAGCTCCAGCATTCTTTAACCCAAAGAGCAAAACCCTATAACAATTTAAGCCTCGATCTGTGATAAAGGTGGTACTCTCTTCGTCATTTGGATTCATATGAATTTGATTATATCTTGCAAACGCATCCATAAAAGTCAAAATTTTATTTTCCAAAGTTGAATCAATTAGCTGATCTATCCGAGGAACGAGGAATGGATCTTTTGGACAACCACGATTCAAGTCTATAAAATCTATACACATCCTTTATTTTCTATTCTTCTTTTTAACCACATCTGGGTTCGTTGTCTATAAAGGATATTTTGATTCTCTTATATGGCCAACCTTTGACAATCGGCCCACCTAAAAACTACTGCCTCTGTTTTTTCAACAGAAAATGCACGTCTTTCTGTATAATAGGTTTGATCTTCAGATTTATTGCTAAGCTATGACAAATCACTTCGATTGGAACCCCTACCACTTCCTCTATTTTCCAGGAAAAAACATCCAAATTGTGAGATAAAAAGTGCAACAATTGCTGACGCAAAATTGGAGTTAACAAAGTCCCAATTCGTAGTGCTTTTCCATCAAGGAAAGAATGTTGTTTGATTTATTCACTCACAATTAAACAACTTGGGGTATCTCTCGGATCATCCATACCTTTATCAATATCTGAGGTCAACCCCCCAACCTGCTATTCAGTCATTTTATCATTACCATCAGCACCTCGAATCCTAAGTGATGTAACATACCACTCTCTAGTAACTTTTTGATCTCCTCAAACGACCCCAACTCTACCGTTGATGATATATTTAGACCATTGGTGGGCTGTTAACACGATTCCATACATCCTTGAAAACCAAGACCTTCCAAGAATAGCAGTGTAACTTGTTGGGAAATCCACCACCACAATAGCACTTGACTTGTTTCTTGAAAGGTCATTTTCCCAAACTAACTTTCCCTTGGAATTTCCCAATTACATGTGATGTTACTCCAGTAAAGCTAATGATAGTGCGTTCTGACTGAGAAAGCTGATGAGGGTTTCGCATTCTATCATAAGTTTCTTTAAAAAGAACGTTCGTAGAGGTTCCAGTGTCTATTAATACTTGTTGAATTTCAACACTAACACTCTCTGCTCCAATTACCACTGCATCTTTGTGTGGGCCTACAGTTCCTCTCAAATAATCTTCATTAAAAAGAATAAAGGGAATAGTATTTTGAAAATATAAGTGAGTTGACATCTTTCCCTCTATTTGAGTAGCTAAACTCAAAACATGTCTTTTTCTTGAAGTATCAGTGTTTCATGTCATAGTATCATCCCCAAATATTGCCAATGATTCAAAATTTTTACATAGATTTTGAACATGGCCTTGCCTCACTGTCTCATCGACTGTCGTCAAAACTAACATATCTGGATCTCCATCTAAATATTCTGATGTTACATTAAAGTTATCAACCTTTGAGTCCAAAATCATTAAATTTTCAGCATGTACTTTTTGTACTCGTTGCCTGCCCAGCCAATGTGGTAGGAGCCTTTGTCACACTACTCTGTCCTTTCACAAAGGCCAGCAATTTTCTATTTTCAATCAAAGCTTGCACCTCTTTTTTAATGCAATGAAGTCTGCAAGTATAATGCCCGATGTCATTATGATATTTACAAAATCTATTATTTCTTTCTTCCTCGACCTATTTATTAGTGCAGGATTTTTAAAGTTCACACTCCCCTTAGCTTTTTCATAAATTGCAGCAACACTCTCAGTTAGGTCAGCATAGTATTCAGGTCGTACCCACGTGTTGGATCTTGGCCTTTGAAATTGATGTCCTTGATTTGAGTATCTTTCAGTTTGAGGAGGTAAATTGTTTCTCGAACGTGCTGGTTAGTTTGAATTCGAAGATTGTCCTTGATTACCTGGGGGAGGAGCAGAACTCTTTTGAACAGTTCCAACTACTCCTCGAACCTTGGTTGATTCTTCTAATTTGATTTGGTATTCTATCTGAGCCATAAGCCACAAAAGTTAAAGCTCTTCGCTTCGTCGTTTCATTCGCCAAATCTCATGGTAACAACCCCTGCCAAAAAGCTAACATTGCAACCACTTCTTCATAATTATCCAACCCTGCTTTGGTTAAAACAAAATGATTGGTTTAAACCTGTAAATTTTCTCTCATTGCTTGCTTACATTGAATTATGGTATCTTCATTATCTCTCATCTCTTTACTTTCTACAAACTGTCTTCGAAAGACAGTGTAAAAATCTCTAAAATTTCAAATCGACTCCCTTGAAATCCTGTTATACCACTTCAAAGTTGTTCCCTTAAATGTTTGAGAAAAAGCTCGACACACCAGCCTATCATCGTCTTCGAAGTTCATCATGTAATTCTTAAACTGTTCGATGTGACCATCAGGATCTTGCATCCCATCGAATTTCTCAACCTTTGAAATATCAAAGGGCTTCAGAAGAGAAATAGATCGTATTCCTTTTGTCAATGGAGAATTTCTCCAATCTATAACTTGAACGTACTGGTTGTCATCTCTAGTTCCTATCACAACATATAAATTTTGATCATCCATAATATTATACTTGATAAGGAAGAATAAAAGATGAGGGAGATAATTGCAAAAAAGTACTTTAATTAGGGAAAGATTGTAAAATATGTATTAGAAAAGAACTAATTATGAATAAACAATAAAATTAGGGACTAAGTTTGCAATTGTTAGGTAGTTGGGCATGTGGGACCCATTATTTGTACTATAAAAGGACCCCCAGATCTGGGAAAGGGTGATCATTATTCAAATATATTTTCTCTCTCTACAATTGTCAAGTTTCTGTCTCTAAAGATTAGTGACTAAGAATCTATTAACACGAAATAATCTATTATAATATTGTTTGACTCAAAATACTCCTCTAGATTTTCCTACATCTTCAGTGGCGCCGTCTGTGGGAAAGAAAATTCGTACACAGGTTTTCTTTTTCCATAAACCAGCTTTAATCCGAAATAGATCATGGAAGAACAAGAGGAGTTGGATGTGAACAATTACGAGGAAAGAAATCGAAAAGTTACCATCGTAGTGCAAAAGTTAAGAGCATAAAAATAAGTAGTGCAAAGAAATATTCGTTCTGAAGTCCAAAGGAAAATGACAACGAAAAAGATGAAAGTGAAACTTACCATCGTCCTAGGGGCAAGGATGATAGGTATAGAGGGCATGGTTGGTATACTTCAAGGAGGAAAGGAAAACGTCACCAAGAATCTTCCGACTCGAGAAATTATTCCCGCTACAGTTCATTAGAATCGTCTTCTGAAAGGAGTCATCGGAAGAAAAAACATGGTCGAAAGCATGTGGAGTACCATAGAGCCCAGAGTTCGGAGAAGAAAAATACGAGGGAAAAGAGTCACCATGCTGATGAGCAAGTTTGTAACCAGCGAAACTTTTCGTTTGGGAATAAAAATGTCGGGCAGCAGAATTTTGAGTGGAAACATCAGTATACCCTGCCTTCCGAGGAAGGGCTATATTTTTCGAACTACGAAAATTCGATGACCAATGTGTATAGGATATGTCACAATTGGAGAGCTTCTCATTTGTCCTCCGAAATTCTTTCCGGCAACCTTCCAAGCATTTTGATATCTCGAAGCTAGAGAAATTCGATGGAACACAGGATCCTGATAATTATATTGAGTAGTTTAAGAATTTTATAATCAACTTCGATGATGATGATAAATTGATGTGTATGGCGTTTTCCCAAACTTTCAAGGGAGTCCCTTCCAAGTGGTACAATAGGCTTCCGCAAGGTTATATAAATAATTTTGACATGTTCTGGAATATTTTTATGCAGCATTTTTTGGGGAGTAAAAAATTCCAAGCCAATGAAGATATGATAATCAACTGTATGCAAAGAGTTGGGGAGAGTTTGAAAAATTATACCAACCGATTTGTGTAAATAAAAACGGATATGGAGTATTGCAAAGACACTGTGGCATTGGCAACATTCAGAATGGGACTCCTCCCCAGACTTTTGAAGGATACAGTGGCTGAGAGACAAGCGATGACTTTTGGAGCTCTTCTTGATCAAGTTGAAAAAATGATTCTAGTAGAGGAAACTCAGGCATCGGAGAAAGGATGAAGTGATCAGTTAGAGCAGAATAAATTTCAGAGGTCTGAATATAGCAACCAAGCACCTCGTGTAAATGTGCAGCCTAAAGTGGTGGGCCAATATCCGCCGAGGCCAAGAACAAATCAGCAGAACTACAACACGCAACAAGCAACGAGGCCTATTTCGAATAAGTGGATTCGTCCAGATTATTTTGCAGAATTAACAGAAAATGTGGCTACAATATTTGAAAAGGCTAAGGCGACAGTACAATTCCGAAAGCCTTTTCCTATTCAGACTCCAAGGGAAAGCAGAAGCACTAATAGGTTTTGTAAGTATCATGAAGATATTATACATGATACTAAGGAATGCATTACTCTAAAGAAATAGGTGCTTGCGTTAATTGAGAACGGCATGTTACTGGATTTTGTGAAAAAACACACCTAGAAAATAGCGACAGCAAAGGCTGTTCCAAAGAATGTTGACACAGCAATGGTAATTTCCGAAGAGGTGGATGATTTTGATATTTCCACAGAGTATTTGGACCCCAAAGTGGGAATGGACGATATAAATATGATAGAGGAAGTTGTTCCAAGAGGAAAATTTGGTGACCTTTGTGCATTTTTTGAGTCATTAGCTATTTTTGAAGGTGATATTATTGCAGGGAGTTCGAACAGTTCACGGAAGAGGTACATGGTTAATTTGACTATACAGTTGGAAGTAGGAGCTTCAGCACAGATGTACCGCTCGCCCTCTCCAATTATCTGTTTTGATGATGATGACATGAGGAATGTGGCAGGTCCGCATGAGGATGCGATGGTAATTGTCACAGGGATAGCTAGTGATCAAGTGCAGAAAATATTGATTGATACGGGCAGCTCGGCCAATATTATGTTCATCGGTACTTATATGAGAATTTCTGACCCACCTGCAATACGATGGTCAGATAGAACTATAGTTGGTTTTATAGGGGCAACGAAAATAGTTGTTGGAGAATTTGAGTGTGTAGTGGAGCTTGGTTGGGGACCATTCAAGAAGGAGGTTGAGATTTTATTTATAGTGGTTGACGCTCCGACGTCTTACAACGTGCTTTTGGGCCGCTCTTGGTTGTCATGGATGCACATTGTTATTTTTATGGTACATCAGTGTTTGAAGTACGTGGTGGGAAATAATATTCGAACAATAAGGAGCAGCCAGAAGATGGCTAGAGAATGTTACCAGATATCATTATCCACAAAGTAAATCTGCGGAGGCGAGTCGGAGAAAGCATAGCAGCTAAAGGGAACTCTCCCAAGAACAATGCCCTGTGACGATCCGAGAGAGTCCCACGGGTTTTTAGTTCCGGACGATGATTACGAAGAATATAAGTATCCTAATGGAAAACATCTAAAAATAGGAATAAATCTTCCTTTTGAGTTTAGAGAAAAGTTGATTGTGTTTTTATCCACAAAGCTAAATATGTTTGCTTGGTGTGCAAAAGACGTAACAGGGTGCCCCCTGAAATAGTTTGTCATAAGCTATCAGTGCAGAATAATGTTAGGCTTATCGTACAAAAAAGAAGACTTGTTTTCACAGGAGAAATCTGCATCTATACTTACAGAAGTCGAGCGATTACTAAGCATAGGCCATATTCGAGAGTCGCAATATCCTATATGGGCCTCGAATCCAGTGTTAGTCAGGAAAAAGAACGACAAATGGAGAATGTGCGTGGATTTCACTAATTTGATTAGAGCTTGTCCAAATGATCCTTTTCCAGTTCCTCGGATTGATCAGCTAGTGGATTCTACGTTAGGTAACCAGTTGTTGTCTTCCATGGATGCCTATGCAGGATATAATCAGATCAGATTGGATCCAAGGGATGAAGAAAACACATCATTTATTATCGAGAGAGGTTTATCTTGCTACCAGGTAATGTCGTTTGGCCTGAAGAATGCGGGGGCGACTTATCAGCGTTTGGTAAACAAAACTTTGGTGGATCAGACTGGGTGAAATGTGGAATTTTTTATTGATGATATGCTAGGTAAAGAGTTTAAAAGATGAAGATCATTTTTCTGACTTGGAAGAGACTTTTAATAACTTGAGAAACGTCAGTTTACAGTTAAACCCTGAAAAAATTTACGTTTGGTGTTAGATCTGGAAACTTTCTTGGGTATGTGGTGAGTGAAAGGGGAATTGAGGCTGATCTGGTGGAGATAAAAGCTCTGACAACGATGACTCATCCTCAAAATATTAAGGAAGTTCAAATATTGACATGAAGGTTAGCGGCGTTGAACATGTTTATTTCTAGTTCCTCGGATAAATGTGCACATTTCCTTAAAGTACTCAGAAATGCGAGCAAGTTTAGTTGGACTGAGGAATGTTCCGAAGCGTTTCGCCAGATTCAAGAGTATTTGTTATCCCTGGAAATACTTTCTAAGCCTTTGTTGGGAGAAAAGTTGATCATGTATATGTCGGTTTCAGATTTTGCGGTCAGCGTCGTGTTAGTTCGTGAAGAAGAAAACGTTTTAAAGCTGGTATATTATATAAGCAAGAGTTTGCTAGATGCAGAGAAACGGTATTTGAAATTAAAAAATTTAGCTTTGGCCTTGGTAATAGCTGCTCGAAAAATGAGACCGTATTTTCAAGCGCATTCCAAAATAGTTCGAACAACATATCCTCTTAAAAGTTTATTGCAAAGGTCGGATATCTCGGGAAGAATGACAAAATGGTCGGTCGAGTTGGGAGATTTTGACATAACTTTTGAGCCTCGAACAGCTATAAAGGATCAAGCCTTGGCATATTTTTTGGTCGAATTTCATTCGGAGCGAGTAGATATGGAGATCGATGATCAGCAGGGTAAGTCTGAATGGCTAGTTTGAACTGATGGAGGGTCGAATGTTTCTGGAAGTGGCGCTGGAGTACAGTTAATTTCCCCGGATGGGATATCAATGTTTCAAGCTATACGTTTTGGCTTTAAAATGAAAAATAATGAGGCACAATATGAAGCGGCGTTAGAAAGGTTGAGGCTCGCTCAAGTATGTGGGGAAAAAAGGGTTAAGTTGTTAAGTGATTCACAACTTATGATTAACTGGGCATTAGGAGAATCAGAAGCAAGAAAAGATGAGCTAGTCAAATACTTGAAAGTGTTGAAGGATTTGGCTTTATTTTTTTATGAAGTTAGAACGAACATGTTCGAAGAGAAGAAAATTTAATCTTTGATTCCTTAGCGGCTGCTTCATGTTCAGAAAATTACCCTTGGGTCATAATTCAGGAATGTCCTTTGATTACAAGAGATGCAGAGCAGTTGATGATAATAGATGGGGAAAATAATACTTTTATGAGCGATTGGAGATTGAAAATTGTTAAATTTTCGGAGAATGATATTTTGCCAACAGATAAATCAGAGGCCAGAAAAATCTGATTCAAGTCCCACAGTTATATCGTCTTAGGAGAAGTTTTGTACAAGAAATCCCTAAGTAGGACTTTCCTCAGGTGTTTGGCAAAGGACGAGTCACAAATTGTTTTATCAGAATTACATGACGGAGAAGGATCAGCGCACTGTGGGTATAAAGCATTTATTCGAAGAGTATTTCTAGCTGGTTATTATTGGCCGACTATTTCAAATGATGCTAAATAATTGGTAAAAAGGTGTGATACGTGTCAGAGGTATGGCAATATAATACATAAACCACGAGTTTTTCTTGAGAGTATTTCTGAAGCCTTGCCATTCGACCGGTGAGGAATTGATTTGGTTGGCCCTTTGCCAATGGCAACCGGGGGGAGACAAACGATTATAGTGGCGGTTGATTATTTTTCTGAATGCGTGGAAGCAGAGGCTTTAGCAGGTACAAAGGAAAAGGATGTCATCCAGTTTGTTATTTCAAACATTTGTTTTCGTTTTGGAGTTCCAATGAAACTTACAACGGATAATGGACTGCAATTTGACAACAAGGAATTTAAGAATTTTTGCGTTACCAAGGGCATACATCAATGTTTTTCTGCTTTATTTCATCTGCAAGCTAATAGGCAGGTGGAGGTTACTAATAGAACGATTCTTGATGGTTTAAAGAAAAATTTGGAAGGGAAGGCTGGAAAATGGCCAGATTATTTATAGGAAGTGTTGTGGGCTTACAGAACAACACCGTGAACAACGACTTCAGAATCTCCGTTTGCTTTGGTTTACTGAATGGATGCGGTGGTCCCCTCGGAAATTATTTTCCCATCATACCGTGTGGCAGCATACACAGAGGAGTTAAATGATCAAGGCAGGGCAATAGAACTTGATTTGGTGGAAGAAAAAAGAAGGCGTACACAATTGAAATCCTTACATTGTCAAACATTAATGAGGAGTAGGTACGCTTCACAGGTAAAGCAGAGGGAATTTAAGATAGGAGATAAGGTCTTACAAAAAAACTTCTTCACACTAAGGAAAAAAGCCTCGGATAATTGGGACAAAACTGGGAAGGTCCTTATGAAGTAACACAAAAAGTAAAACAGGGAACATATCGATTGAAGGATAAAGAGGGGAGAAGCCTCAAGCATCCATGGAACATAGAACATTTGAAGAGGTATCTTATGTAAGAATGACAATCTTGATATGTAACTTTTTTTTATGATTTTTTCCTTGTAAAACAGCGGAGAGGTACTCTTTCCTACCCTGATAGGCACATGAAAGTTTTAACGAAGTGTCATTATTAGCTAATAAATATATTTAAAGTTTTGCCTCGAATTATTGTTTCTGTCTTTTGCAAGTTGTGATCAACTAAGCAGATGACCGACAATTATCACAACTATTATTATGCTTGACTAAAGTCAACATACATCGATTATTATGTCCAGCAAAAGTTGGCATAAAACTTTTATTATATCCAGCGCAAGTTGGCATACAATTATTAGTGTATCTAATGAAAGTTGACACACAATTATTATCGTATCCAATATAAGAAGCCTCAGATTTTGTAAGTTGATTAATGATGTTTCAAACACTGTCATATAAAGTAAGTTGGATTAAACAAATACTCCCCGAAAAACGGTGAGAGCATTACAAAAATCACCTCGAAAATAATGAGGACTTATACAAAAAATGTGAAACAAAAAGACAACATTGATTACTTAGAGCTTTTCGAGGAATCACTGTCCTCGGAGTCTGATGTGTCACTATCACTGACAATAATAGCAGGTGGGCGAAGTTCTGGAGAGACAAGTTTCTAAAAACTACCAAGTTATAATCAGGATAGTTTTCATGGATCTCTGTGATTAACCCTGATCGGATGGTAGCATCCCTAGCATTCAATTTGTCTACGCATTTGTCAGCATATGCTTCTACAACTGCTTTTTTTTCTTTTTCAAGGTTCCTTAGGAGATATCTTGTTTCTTCTACTATCCTCTCGAAATCTGTGAGGCACTTTTTGAAACCTTTTGTTGATAGTTGATGTGCTTCTTTGAGATCTGTAAGAAGTTTTTCTTGAGCATCAGTCTTCTTGTGATAAAGGTCTCTTTCTTCTTGACAGCATTTCTCCAAAAGCATAACATAATTTTCTGACGCAACCAATTTTTCCCAGAGAGCATCAGCTTGTTTTTCCAGATAAGAATGTTGTTTTTCATCTGTTTGAGTTGGGAGGAAGTGAGGGAAATTTTAAACTTGTAGTGATTATTCCTGTCTTCCAGATGTTGCATATTTTTCCCCATTGTGACTGAGGCATGAAGTAGCTTTCGAACACTAAGGGAAAAGTCATCCCCCTGAGGAATTTCAAAGGAGCTGCTTGGGGAGCCCATTTGAGCAGAGTTAAAACTTGAGGTTTCCCCAGTCAGTATTGATGAGTCCGGTTTTTCTCACCACTCACTGTAGAAACCAGACAGGGGAAATTCATACAAAAACCACCCACTGAACCATCCGAACAGGACTAATGTATTAAAAACTATCACCTCATGACTAAGCTAATTACTTACCTGCTTAATAACTAATGGGTTTTTTAACTCGACCCGGATTCATAAGTATGACCCGAAAGCCCATGTGGCCCATAATTAAGGGTATAAATACCCAACCACTTTCATTAATAAGGGTAATGAACATTTAATACAACCAGGCTGCTCAAATCTCTCACTACAAACCACTTAAACATTAAATACCTTTGAAACACCCCAAAACATCTGAAAATTTTACCCCTAGTTAAAAATAATCCACACCAAATTGGCGACCACAGTGGGAGAAGAAGGTGCCTAAATCTAGCATTCGAAACCATCAAGAAAAACCAGTTTGGATGAATCCGGACGAGCAGGAAGTACCACCAGCTTTGGCAGAAGTGGTGGGAGAAAATGATGAATATACGATTGAGGAGCGAGACAGGTTACAAGTTGAAATAGAAGCTCTGAGGGCTGCCAAAAGGGCAGAGATGGGCTTGAAAGAGAAATCTAAGGTGTCAGCAGCTCATCACACTGACAATCCAAGAGAGTATGAGCCATCAAAGACCCATGTGAGTGCTAAAAAGACTCATGCTAGCTCAAAGAAATCTCACCGGTCTAAACCGGTGGAGAGCTCAGATTCAGACTCAGAGTCTTCTAGTAGCACCTCAAATGAAGATGGAGTTGAAGAATCCTTGTCATCCAGCAACGATGAATGTCGTTCTAAAAAGAAACATAAGTTGGTAAAAAAACATTCAATAAAAATGGACAGGCATGGAAGGTTGAAGAGGCATCTGGGTAAATGATCGTCTCATAGACCGCTTGTTAATGGATCTTTTTGCCTTCTATAATGAACCAGGTATTTTTGCAACTCCCAACGAAGATACTGTATTTAGTCGTGGCCGGAATTGGAGACAATATCCATTGTCCTCCAAGATATTATCCGGAAACCTTCCGAAGAGGTTTGACAGCACAAAGATGGAAAAATATGATGGCAGTAAAGATCCAGATAACCATTTGGAGCAATTCAAAAAAATTATGATGAATTTTGATGATGACGATAAGTTACTTTATCGAGTGTTCTCCCAATCTTTTACGGGGAGCGCTTTGAAGTGGTATAACAGTCTGCCACAGGGATGCATCAGAAATTTCGACAATTTTTAGGTGGCCTTTCGGAGGCAGTTCGTTGGAAGTAAAGAAGTGAAGGGAAATGGAGACACAATTATCTATTGTGCCCAAGAACCAAACGAGTCCTTGAAATAATACATAAGTCGCTTTGTGAATACCAAAAATGGATTGGCTGATTGCTTTGAACAAGTAGTAATAGCTTCTCTGAGGCAGGGCTTAAACCTTGGAAACTTGGGTGACTCAGTAACCAAGAAAAAGGCCATGACGTGGGGAGGTCTACTGAATCAGGTCGGTAAACAGATTAATGTGGATGAAACAAAGAAAACCAGGGTGCACAGGCAGGTGAGGTCTGCTCCAGCTGCACCAAATCAAAACCAGAACCAGTCCGGGAACAAGGGCAAGGAAGCCGGACAGGGTCATAACAGAGCCAAGGCTCAATCCCATCCAGCTGCACCAGCCCAGAGCCAACAATCTAGAAATAAGCGGGGGCCTTGGGTTCAACCGGAGTGGTTTGCAAAGTTGAAAGAAAACGTAGCCACCATTTATGACAAAACAAAAGACGAAGTACATTTCAGAAGGCCGACTGCGTTACAATCTCCCAGGGAGAGCCGTAATAACTGTTTATGTTAATATCACCATGATATTGGCCATAACACTGAAGATTGCATTGCGTTGAAACAAGAAGTACAGAATTTGATTGAAAGAGGGAAGTTGGGAGCTTATGTTAAGAAATAGGCCTGATAACGCTCATCGGACTGGTCAAAAAAATGCAGGCACATCGGCTCCGGATGGGGCTATGGTGATAGTTGAAAGGTTTGATGTAGAGTCAGAATATTTGGACCCTGATCCAACCCGGAATAAGGTGGGTATTATCACAGAGCATTGCAAGACGGTGTCCGGACTTATCAGCTTTTTTGAGTCACTTACAATATTCGGGGGAGACACCATGACTGCACCAACTGCTTCTTCGAGAAAGAGGCACATTCATACTTTAGCTACCCAACTGGAATGAGGCATGACTTCCTATCAATCACAAATTCCATTTCCCTTCATTGTTTTCGATGAGGATGACTTGAGGGACATTACTGGTCCCCATGAAGATGTTGTTGTCATAGGAGCATTCATTGAGGGCAATGACATAAGACGAATTTTGGTGGACGCCGGAAGTTCAGCCAATATTCGCTTTTTGACTTCCTACAAAAAATGAAGAATCCAGCAGTAATTCAGCGTTCGAACAGGTCAATTGTGGGTTTCACTAGAAGCTCAACAGATGTGATCGGGGAATTCGAAGAGGAGGTTTTGTTGGGCAAGGGCCCTTTTAAAAAGATGGTCAGAATACGTTTTATTATGGTGGATTGTCCCACTTGTTACAACGCCATTTTGGGGAGATCTTGGCTCTCCAGGATGCATGATGTGACTTCAACAGTCCACCAATGTTTGAAACATGCTGTACAAGGACAAGTGGGAGTTGTCCGAAGCAGTCAAAAGGTGGCAATAGAGTGTTATGCAACAGCACTGGCCCCTCGAACATTAGGGGCAGTCCGGATAAGTGAGGAATAGCAATTTGAGGGGCCCTCTTGGGGTGAGGGTGAAATTGATGACCCGAGAGAGACCCCTGGTGTTTTAATATCAATTGAAGAAGTTGAAACTCACTCTCTGGCTGTAGGAAAAAGTGTCAAGATAGGGTCCAAGATGACGTCGAAATTAAAGGGTAAAATGTTAGATTTCTTGAAAAACCATCAGCATGTCTTTGCTTGGTGCAATGCTGATGTAACCGGAGTTCCAGCAGACATTATATCACACCAACTCTCCATCTGAAGGGATATAGCACCTGTTGTACAAAAGAGGAGAACTTTCTCTAAGGAAAAAGTTGATGTCATAGTTCAAGAGGTTGACCGACTTACTAAAATGGGGCACATAAAAGAATCTCAATACCCTTTATGGATAGCCAATCCGGTGTTGGTAAAAAAGAAAAATAGAAAGTGGCGTATGTGTATCGATTTCACAGATCTCAATAGAGCTTGCCCAAAGGATTTATATCTGGTCCCCCGAATTGATTAATTGGTGGACTCTACATCTGGAAACAAGTTGTTATCCTTTATGGATGCCTTCTCCGGTTATAACCAGATTCAAGTAGATCCGAAGGATCAAGAACATACTACATTTGTTACTGATAGGGGCCTCCATTGTTACAAAGTGATGCCATTTGGATTAAAGAATGTTGGGGCTACTTATCAGAGGTTGGTGAACAAGGCTTTTGCTGATCAAATTGGAAGAAATATGGAAGTCTACATCGACGACATGATGGTAAAGAGTGTGGACGAAGGACTACACTTGGCAGATCTCCAAGAAACCTTTGCCAACTTGATGAAAGTAAATTTAAAATTAAATCAAGAGAAGTGTGTCTTTGGCATGCAGTCCGGAAAGTTTTTGGGGTATGTAATAAGCGAGAAAGGGATACAGCCTGATCTAGATCAACTTAATGCTTTACTACAAATGGAGCCTCCTCGGAATATTAAAGAAGTACAAAGATTGACAGGGAGGTTGGCTGCACTAAACCGTTTTATATCAAGGTCTTCAGACAGGTGCGCCCCGTTTTTTCAAACTTTGAAAGGTGCAAAATAATTTAATTGGTCTCCACAATGTGACTAGGCTTTTGATGAAATTAAGAAGCACTTATCTTCCCCTAAAACTCTGTTTAAACCAATTAATGGAGAGACACTCTACATATACTTAGCAGTTTCTGACTGTGCCATAAGTGCAGTGTTGGTAAGGGAGGTGGATAATTATCCTCGTCCAGTGTACTATAACAGCAAAAGCCTGATAGATGCAGAATTACGGTATTTAAAGCTTGAAAAGTTAGCACTGGCCCTAGTAATTGCTGCAAGGAAAATGAGACCATACTTTAAGTCTCATTCTATCATTGTCCGGACGTCTTTTCCCTTGAAAAACGTTCTTGAAAAGTCAGACATTTCAAGTAGAATGACCAAGTGGTCAGTCGAACTAGGAGATTATGATATTGACTTTGCCCCTCGAACAACAGTTAAAGCTCAAACTGTGGCAGACTTCTTAGTTGAATTCCATTCAGATAGAGATACTAAGCAAGCAACCAGTGGAAAGGATAAAAAAGTATGGGTTGTCCGGACTGATGGCGGATCAAGTACCATGGGTTGTGGTGCTGGGATTTGTTTGACTTCTCCGTACGGCGGCAAAATGTACCAGGCTATATGTTTTGCTTTCAGGGCTTCCAATAATGAGTCTGAATATGAAGCTGCTATAACTGGCTTGAAATTAGCTCTTATTTGTGGAGACAAAATGGTCAGGTTAATGAGCGATTCTCAGCTTCTTATCCATCATGCACAAGGTCAATCCGAAGCCAAAAAGAAGCATCTGGTTAAATACTTATTTGTTCTCAAAGAAGTAGCACTCAATTTCAAAAGCATCACCTATGAGCACATACCCCGAACAGAAAATACGTTAGCAGACTCCTTGGCAACCATAGCCTACTTTGAGTCCTACCCTTGGATTCATATGCAAGAGTTCCCATCCATTCAAATCAATCCGGATAAGGAAGAAGAAAGTTTAAATATACAAGTAAAACAACCCCAATATTGGAGATTTTCTCTCCTCCAACATCTCTCAGATGGCACCCACTGAACCATCCGAACATGACTAATGTATTAAAAACTAATCACCTCATGATTAAGCTAATTACTTACCTGCTTAATAACTAATGGGTTTTTTTAACTCAACCCGGATTTATAAGTACAACCAGGGTGCTCAAATCTCTCACTACAAACCACTTAAACATTAAATACCTTTGAAACACCCCAAAACATCTGAAAAATTTACCCCTAGTTAAAAATAATCCACACAAAATTGGCGACCATAGTGGGAGAAGAAGGTGCCTAAATCTAGCATTCGAAACCATCAAGAAAAACCAGTTCGGACTGATGGTGGATCAAGTACCATGGGTTGTGGTGCTGGGATATGTTTGACTTCTCCGTACGGCGACAAAATGTACCAGGCTATATGTTTTGCTTTCAGGGCTTCCAATAATAAGTCTGAATATGAAGCTGCTATAGCTGGCTTGAAATTAGCTCTTATTTGTGGAGACAAAATGGTCAGGTTAATGAGCGATTCTCAGCTTCTTATCCATCATGCACAAGGTCAATCCGAAGCCAAAAAGGAGCAGCTGGTTAAATACTTATTTGTTCTCAAAGAAGTAGCACTGAATTTCAAAAGCATCACCTATGAGCACATACCCCGAACAGAAAATACGTTAGCAGACTCCTTGGCAACCATAGCCTACTTTGAGTCCTACCCTTGGATTCATATGCAAAAGTGTCCATCCATTCAAATCAATCCGGATAAGGAAGAAGAAAGTTTAAATATACAAGTAAAACAACCCCAATATTGGAGATTTTCTCATCTCCAATATCTCTCAGATGGCATCTTGCCTCCGGGAAAAACAGTGGCAAGAAAGATAAAATACAAGGCTCGTGGTTTTTTCATCTTACGAGACGTTCTTTATAAAAAAAAGTCCTTTAGTAAACCTCTCTTACGATGTTTGGGGATCGAAGAGTCCCAAATAGTGCTCTCCGAATTGCACGATGGCGAGGGATAAGCACACTATGGATTCTGGGCTCTAACGAGAAGAATACGTAATGAAATTCATACCCCAGCTGTCCCTCCATAATGCAAGATGCCAAGGAGTTGGTAAAAAAGTGTGATCTATGCCAAAGATACAGTAATGAAATTCATACCCCAGCTGTCCCTTTAGAGTCAATTTCGAAGCCAATACCTTTTGCTCGTTAGGGGCTGGATTTAGTGGGACCTCTACCCATGGCATCCGGGGGGTACAGATTTATAATGGTTGCTATTGATTACTTCTCGAAGTGGATCGAAGCAACCCCATTAGCAGGAACTACTTCGAAAGTTGTTATAAAATTAATCATGTCTAACATTTGTTGCAGATTTGGGGTTCCACAGAAGATAACTACAGACAATGGGCCACAATTCGACAACAAGGAGATAGAAAATTTATGTGCCTCTAGAGACATTCAACACTGCTTCTCTTCTCCTTTCCACCCACAGGTGCATGGTCAAGTTGAAGTGGCAAATAGGACCATCCTGTCCGGTCTTAAAAAGAATCTTGAGGGGGTTGTTGGAAAATGGCCAAGTTATCTACAAGAGTACTATAGGCCTACCGGACTACTCCCGGGGCTGCAACACAAGAGTCCCCCTTTGCCTTAGTGTATGGGATGGATGCCATAGCCCCCATAGAGGCCACTCTCCCTTCATTTCGAGTCTATAATTTTTCCGAAAAAGCTAACAAAATGGCGATTAGAAGCCAACTTGATTTGATCAAAGAAAGAAGAGTTAAGGCTCACCTCAGAGCGACACACTATGAGGGTTTGATGAGAAGCAGGTTTGCTTCTAAAATCAAGAGGAGGGATTTTTAACCAGGGGATAAAGTACTGAGGAAATTCTTCATATATACCAAGGAGAGGCAGTTCGGCAAGTTAGCTCCAACCTGGGAAGGACCCTGTGTGGTCAGTAAAAAGCTTAAACCTGGGACATACCGGCTCCAAGATAAAGATGGAAGGATTTTGAATCAACCCTAGAACATGGAACACCTCCGGTTATACTTAGAATGAAAACTATGTAAATATTTACTTCTTTAAAGTTCATGTAAATATTTGGGGGCATACTCTTTCCTACCCTTGTGGCGCGGGGAGGTTTTAATGAGGTGTCCGGGCTTTTTAATGAAATTCGATGCCTTTTTAAAAAAATTGGAGTGTTTCAATTGAGAGTTTCTATGAAATTTGTTATCAATGACAGACCGAATTTAATTGGTAGAGTGATGACTACTTAAACATTTATCATCGAAGAATTTAAATACTCTCACTTTAGGATACTTGTAAAATAATTAAGGGTTGTTTGAATATTAGCCATCGAAGTTAAGAAACTATAAAACAATGCAAGAGTTGTGTAAAATAAAACTAACCATTAAAATATGTAAAATGCCTTGGCCACCCAAGGACTTTGAATTTTCAAACATAAAGGTTTGTCCGGACAAGGGCCGGACACGATTACAAAAAATGCCTTGGCCATCCAAGGATTTTGGTTCAAACACAAAAAAATTAAAAGATAATTAATACATTTAAGACTGAGCTTTCTTAGATGGCCCAGCCTCACTTGGCTTCTTCTTAGGATCATTATTTTCTTCATCTGGACTCTCCCTAGTCTGTTTATCTTCATTGGTTGTGTCATCCCAACCACTGGAATAGTACTTCTTGTCACCATCTGCCATCGTATGGTGAGGAAGGTCTTCGTACTCCACAAACCGCCATAAGTCTCCAAGTGTCCTCTTCGGAAACTTCTCATGAAATAGCAAGACCATATCTGACTTCATTTCGGCATACCTTTCCTCCTGGGAGTCTATCACTTTATTGGTGTAGGCATCAATCCTAGCTTGGATTGTTTTCTCTTGCTCATTTAGCAAGTCAGCTTTTTCTTGCTCAGTTTTGGACACGACATCCTCGAGTGAAGTCATGTCGTTAGTCAGGGTTTGAATGACGTTGTCTTTGGCCTTCACCTCCTCTTTTGAAGTAGAAAGATTCTTCTCTAAGTCAGATTGCTTCAGTTGGAGTTCTTTGACAACTCCATCCGAAGTGGCCAACTTGGTGGCCAAATCTTCTTTCCCCCTCTTCAATTCCTTAATTTCTCTCCTCAAAGCCTCAGCATTTTGGTTGGCAGCAAGGAGATCGTTAGATAATTTCTCTTTGTCAGAATTGAGGGTGTTGATGATGGCTGACTGGTTTCGCACTTGCTTTTCTAAGTTGAGCACAGGCTGGATGTTGCTAAGCAAGGAGTGGGTGACAATGCTCTTTCACCTGAAACAGAAAAGGATTTACCATTAAAATTGACGATGTTCGAAGATCTTGGGGGGGGGGGGGGGGGGTAAGGGCCAGCAAAGTCATCCTTGTCAAGCTCTTCGAAGTAAAGACCAATCCATTGAAGCCCACTGATGTCGACTTCATCAATGTTGATGTCCCCTCCGGCGCCCTCTCCGGTGTGGAAGTCACTTAGGATTTCCTCTGCTTGAGTTGGGTCTGTTGGGTCAGCTGGAGGAAGAGCCTCCGGAAGTCGGAGAGCTACCTCATCCCCTTTGGAGGTTTTCTTCTTCTTGGCCTCCCTATCTCCACCTTCTGCTCCCCTTTTTCTGTCTTTTTGGGAGCCTTTGGGGGCTCTGGGGGTCCAACCACCTCTTTGGTACTTTCGTTTACTACCACTTGTAGCAAAGCAGCATCAATCTATCCTCTGTCCTGCTCCTCTGGGTTTGCTGGGACAGCCTCCTCAACGTTACCTGGGTTGACCTCAACCACACCTTGCTTGGCCTTTCCCTTTTTGCCTTTCATTTTACTTGGGGCTTTAACACTGCCCGACAAGGATAGCTTCCCATCCTTTGCATCTGTCTTCTGGAGAACTACCTCCGGAGGGGGTGGAGTGGTTAACTCCTCCCAGGACAAGTCTCTCCGGCCGGTAGTGTTCCAGAGATAGGATCTTACCAAGTTGCCTCCGGTGAAACAGTTGTGGAAGGGATTTCTCCATTTCTCAGCAGCCCAAGCATTTAGCTTGGTGCAAGTAGTCAGCCCCTCCTCTAAGTAATCATTGAATTCTTTTGGCAGCACTACCAAAAAACAAAGTAAGAGAAATTAAACAAACAAACTTGTTATAAAAAAGGGTAGAAGTGTGTGAAGAGATATTTACTTGAGCTTTTCTATCTATTGGTAAGCATGCTTGGGTTGACACCAGCTTTGATCTTCCTCCCGTTCTCCCAGGCGCCACTGATAAACAAAAATTGAGTCTTCCAGTTCTTCTCCGACTCAAGCAAGTCATCCACCGCCTTGTAATTGTCACCCATATTGAAAAAATAGAAGGAGATGATGTGGTTCCTGCAAAGGCTGGCCACAACAGTAAATTTCTCTATCGGAAGCGGGATTCCGGAGAGCCTGGAGGCCATGATGCAGACCATGAGTGTATACCAAGCGTTGAGGCTCAGTTGGCTTGGGCAGAGCTTTATCAGATGGAAATATATGACGATCTCCGGGTCCAAGGGAAACCTAAGCCCCTAGTTGAATAGATCAGTGAAGAAAACTATCTTACTGAGCTTGCAATCCATCGGCGTCTCCGGATCCACCGGTATCCTCACTTTAACATTCTCAGGGATCCCCCACTTCGTCCGGATCCGGACCAGTTCAACTGTGTGAATAAAAGTATAATTAATATTCTGCATGGCTAGCAGGTATTTTACACTTACTTTGTGGAAGCAAGGTCCCACTTTTCCTACAAGACACTCCGGCAGCTCCGGATGTTTTAAACATAACTTCTCTTTGCCATTACTTTTCTTGACAATGGCAGCCTCACTAGTCTGCCCGGAGACGTCAGTTTCGAAAGGAGCTTCTTCGAAACTGTCCTCCATTACGTCTTCCATTATCATGGAAGGGTTATCAGTTTTTTGGGAGAAAAGTGCTAGTAGTTGGCTCAGTAAGCCCCCCGGATGGTTGGGCGTTGCATTCCCCTTGTGGTTTGGAGTCCGGATGGGGCTTAGATCCGGAGAGTTCAATTCGAAGGCTGGAACTGGTTGCCTCCAGACCGGACAACTTGTTCCTATGAGCTTTTATGGGTGTTTCTGACCCAGTAGTTTTATCCTTGGCCCTAGACTTGGAGGGCATGGATTTTGGAGATTTAGACTGTGGTGCGATAGCCTGTCCTTTCACTAGACGACCCCTTCATCGATTTACCAGCTTTTCTAGGGAGATATCAACATCCGATCCCATGATGATAAAAGGGAAGGGTCTCCTGGTACTTGTAATTGCATGCTCTGGTTCAACAATAGGCTCTGATTCCTGGACCGATGAGCCTGAAACGATTGGTGAAAGATTGGGCTGGAATAACTTTCTGGGTTTAGAACTTCTGGCAGAAGACGAACCCCGATCCGGCTCTGAACTTGGTGTTTCAGATTTGTCAATGGGAGAAACAGGGAGGCCTGTAGCGATGCGCCTTTATCGTTCGACTTTTTGAGCTTTCTCTAACTCCGACAAGTTGAGCCACCCACCTTTTACAAGGGCGTTTCTTGTTGTGAACATAAACTTACACCAAGAAAAGGGTTTTTTGAGATATAAAAGCTTTGAAAATTAACAGTGAGAATATGAGGAAGATAGTAAAACAGTGAAAATGGTTTAATTTATACTAAAGAGACAAAAGATGCCTTGAAACGTAGGAGAATACGAAAAGATGGGAGTAATGATTAAAGACGGCGCTGATGTCACCAGCATTAATTGAAGAGGTTACTTTATGAAATGAGTGGGAGCGCCGTTCTAGGAGAAAAACGGCCGGTGAGGTGAATCAGAGAAGAACACGTGTCCCACGATCTCTGGCAAAACCTTTGAGTTTCTGAGAGTTTCACCAGTCCGGATAAAGCCATTACATAATTCGAAATCTGTCCGGACATAGTTACGGGTACACATGAACTAATATTTTAGGTCTTGCCAAAGGCCTTCGAACATAACCTAAAAAACGGGCTACTGATGAGTCCGGATTTTCTCACCACTCACTGTAGAAACCGGACATGGGTAATTTGGACAAAACCACCCAGTGAACCATCCGAACAGGACTAATGTATTAAAAACTAATCACCTCATGACTAAGCTAATTACTTACCTGCTTAATAACTAATGGGTTTTTTTAACTCGACCCGGATTCATAAGTATGACCCAAAAGCTCATGTGGCCCATAATTAAGGGTATAAATACCCAACCACTTTCATTAATAAGGGTAATGAACATTTAATACAACCAGGCTGCTCAAATCTCTCACTACAAACCATTTAAACATTAAATACCTTTGAAACACCCCAAAACATCTGACAAATTTACCCCTAGTTGAAAATAATCCACACCAAGTATGATGCTGTCAACAGTTTGCGGTGGATCACTTCGGGGAATAGGGAGAGGGGCCAATTTTGGAAGGAGATCGTTATTTGATGAAGGACTTTGAAGGAGATTGTTATTTTGGAAGGAGAGAGTTCGAAGCTTGCCGAAAATTCTCTCAATTTTGATCTCTAGTAGAAACATCTTGATCTCTAGTGCCCTCGGATATTTCTTGGATAGGTTCAAGAATTACTTGTTCTTTCTTGGATTCTTTTTTCTTTATAGGATGAACCGGAGTTTTTTGAGGAGGAGAATTTCAGGCTTTGGTTGCAATGACGTTTTTTAGGAAGGTATCTCTTTTGGGGCAGTTGGTCCTTCAGAATCTGAGTGTTGATCTTTTGTTGATACCTCTTCCTCGGAATCATCCACGTGATTTTTGGCCCGGGAGCGCTTTGGGAGGTAAATAACAATGTATTTGGCTTCAAGACGGTCGAGGACTTCTTGTTTAGGGAGGAGGAGTCATCAGCTCCTTCACAGATAGCCTATCTAAGGGGTTTAGCCTCCATAGTCGACTCTTGGCTAGGTTGGTGTTCATGAAGCATAGCTGGAATTTGTTCTCCCAAGCTTCTTTGGCCCACTCGTTTAATTTGGTGAAGACCTTGGTGGCATTTTCAAAAAAATCAGCATAGGGTTTAGAGACGCCAGTCATGGCTGCAGAAAAATTTGAAGAGTAAGCTGGTGAAATAATTGTACGAAGAGGATCAAAGTGTGAGTTGAAAATATTACCTCTGTTAGTTCATAAAAGAGAAAGCTTGTGTGGGTTCGAGCGGGTTGATTCAGAGCCCGTCTCCCAATGTCCAGAGAAGAAAAGAAATTGCTACTTCGATTTCTTATCAGCCTCAAGAAAATATTTCACTACCTTTTGTCCTCGGCCAAAGGTTAGTGAATAAAAAGGGAAAACAGATTTTTTACCAAGCCTGATAACCCTATAAGCTCCTCTAAGGAAAATCCGTTACCAGAAATTCTCGAGGCCACGATACACTCCATAAGCGTGTACCACATGTTTGGACCCGCTTGGGTAGGGAAGAGATTAATTTTAGCAAAATATTCGATGAATAATGGATGCAAGGGATACCTCAACCCCCAATTTATGATTTCTGTATATACGACTAGCTCATCGTCTCTAACGGGCAGAGGAGTCTCACATTCCACCGTAAATTTGATGGTAATGTATGAAGGAATTCCTCATCGAGTTCTTATCATAGTTTCTTCAGATGGCAGGAAGTATTTATAAGTAATTTTGTGAAGTATCACCAGATGTTTGTTTTCTATACCTCGAATATTGTTGCCAACAATAGCATCGAGTTCTAGAGGGAGCGTGATATCACCTTTTGATTTAGGGGCAATTCTTAAAGACCGTTCCTCGGAATTTTTAGGAGGGGTTGCAGATACTTGACTTGAGGAGGCCAAGGAAGGACCACCGGATTTACTTTTATCTGTGTTGGGAATTACTATTTAATCTGAGTTAGTGTTTTCCGAGGCAACTACTTTTCCTTTGTGTTTGAGGGCCTCAAATTTTTCTTATTGTACTTCTTCATCAGTGATTGTGACTCTGGAAGGAGTAAATCTAGGACTTTCTTGTCCTGTAATCGAGGGGGTAGCTGGTAAATCTAACCCAGAGCCTTCGATCTTTTGAGGTGGAGGTTGGTTGTTAATCTGAATCTGGATTGGACTTTGGGGTTCCGAGGGGGTTTCTTTGGAACATTTATGTTCCTTGGATCTTTTCTTGTCTTTATGATGCCTTTTCATCTTTCGAGAAGAACTTTTGTGGTGTTTATCCTTCAATATAAATTCGAGGTTACAGTTAAGGTTAGAATTGAGGGATTGAGAAGAAATGTCGAAGGGAATAATGATAGAAGAATTTTCCAATGGAGACCAGGCGCCGTAGAACGTGGTTACAGGAGGTTCATGTAGAGGTTCAACGTAAGTACCAGCATCAATTTTTTCTTCGAATTTTTTACTAATGAATAGCCACTCTGGAATTCGACGAGGTTTGGGGGGCATAAGTTGGTTCTCTCTCTAGAAAGTTTTTTTAGAACTTTTTTTCTAGAATGAAAAGTGTGAGTTGGGAAAGAGTATTTATAGAAAGCAGATGGGCTTTTGGAAGGTTTAAGGCCCGGGGATATTTCTTTTGTTTGCCTAGGGGTATTACTGGTAAGATAGGTGCAATTTTCTTGTATTGGGAAATGTGAAGAATTGTTTAGTATATATTTGTTAGGAAAAAAGGCATGATGGAATGTGAAGGGACAAATGATATGATGAAGTTTTGGTGAAATGTCATAATATCTATAAAAGATTTAGTTACAGGAATTTTATTTAGGATGACATCACTAAAGTAAAGGCGGGAGATTGTTTGATTGGAATATTAAGGAATGCGTGTGTAAATTCGAAGAAGTTTATTGTGACGGTGATATTCGAAAGACTAGGGGGCTACATTTATATGAATATTTTTGAGGAGGTAAATTTTTTTCGGGGGTGTATATTCGAAAAGACAAGGAAAAAATCGAAGAAGAATTTTCGAATCAGAATGATTATTTCGAGGAGGTTTAGAGGAATAAAAGTTATTTTTGATGAGGTATCTTTGAAGTAACTAAGGGAAAGTGAATGATAAGTTTCCAAAAGATCTAGAGATTAGAAGAAATTCGAAGAGTACATCATAGTCCTTGCCAAAAACGTTTTCACAAGGACTGGGGGGATACTGATAAGGAAGAATAAAAGATAAGGGAGATAATTGCGAAGAATTACTTTAATTAGGGAAAGATTGTAAAATATGTATTTGAAAAGGACTAATTATGAATAAAAAATAAAATTAGGGACTAAGTTTGCAATTGTTAGGTAGTTGGGCATGTGGGACCCATTAGTTGTACTATAAATGGACCCCCTCAGATCTGGGAAATGGTGATTATTATTCAAATATATTTATATCTCTACAATTGTCAAGTTTCTCTCTTTAAAGATTAGTGACTAAGAATCTATTAACACGAAATAATCCTTCATAATATTGTTTGACTCAAAATACTCTAGAGTTTCCTACATCAATACTGACTCGATGTATTCCTCTCACACCAGTTGACTTCCTTCATAAATCGAGGTAAATTTTCCTTCTTATCTTTATACTCCTTTCTAGATTTCTGAGGCGACTCTTTTCCTGCTTTTGAAGACACTCGATATCTTTTAAAATCTGACCCTGTGTTTTTTTCATCATCACCACTGGACAAATTATACACTTGTTTATATTTTTTATCCTTTCGTGAAGTGTGATGCTCCTCGTAATATTCCGGACGCATTTTTCTGTGTTCATTTCTAACTTGACGCATCGTATAAGATCGATCAGAATGATCATCATCGTGATCTTCTTCATCTAACTGTCTTACTTCTGATTTTAACCTAGCTGGCCGAAATCTTGTTCTCTCTAATCATACTTATCGTTTAAAACCGTAATTTTATTCAGAAGCCGATTCATTCGTTCATCTACCTTCGATTGAGTCTACTGAACTGGAACAGATTCATCGAGTTTACCCTCAGTTTCTTATAAATCATGTTTCAGAGTCTCAACTGATGTTCGAACCAACAAATTACCTTCGTTTTTTGGATTCATCGTCGAAAAAAGTAGCAAACAAGAATTTCAACAAAAAACAAGAACAAATGACTTGTATGAATGTTATATAGGCACTCATCTTCGATTCTTCCCCCAGTGAAGGCACCAATTTGATAAGTTTACTTGAATTGAATTATTAGAGAGAGAAATGTAATTGAGAGATTTTAGAGAGAGAAATTAAAGAATTTAGAGTCTGATCTTTCAAATGAGTTTTCTATTATATAATTGACATTTGGCCTATATATAGAGGTGTGTTACAACATAATTAGTTATAAAAAAGATATTATTATAGTTAAGTCCGTAACTAAAATACAAGTCTCTAATTAACTCTCATAATTACAAAATAGGTAATATAGAAGCCAATTATTTCTCATTTTAGTCCTTGAAGTTTATTTCCTTATCAGTAGCTAAAATGATAATAATGTACCTTTGTGTATCATTAATTATGTCTACATCTTGTGACTATTTGTCGGAAAGCCTATTAAGGTTCATCATCTTGAAATTCTAAGTACTTTACAATATAATTGGTCGCATGTCATAGTAGAAAAGTTGGTGAACTCCACTAACAAAAAAAGATACAAAATTAGAATAACACAATGAGTGTGGCAATGCTGATTGTAAGTAAAATTATATTTAAATTAAATTAATAAACTTATTGATATTGATGTTTATACTAACTTTATAAAATTTTCTAACAACCAAAATTGAAATTGTTAGAAATTGTTAACATTTATAACATTGTTCCTGCTATTTTTAACATGATGATTATGACATTCTTGAGAACATTTGAAAATATTATTAAAAAATGGTTGCAGTAAATAACACAGTAATCTGTCTTTGACTATATGTATGTATATATGAGCCAGAAGAAACATCCATTAATAAAAAAGAATACAGTACTACTACTGTTTAGGAAAGGAAATGCAGCATAATATTAGACTATAGTATTTTAACGTAAAATTCTAACTAGGCTTTTGGAATTAAATTTACAAATGTGAATTTTTAGACTACTATGTTAGAAGGACAACTATTTTATTGCTGAATTAGAAAATTGATTAAAGCATATTCACAAATTGTTCTTCTGTTGTTTAAAGTATTCGAGTAGGAGTGCTTGTTTGTTAGGATATTGATACTATGGTTTACGTTTACTAATAAGTTAACATTAGGATGTTGCATCAATACATATTGAAGACTCAGATGACGATTTTTAAGAAGTCAAGGTAAAAAATCTCAAATTGATTAAAAGAGAAAAAAAAAGGAGTTGACTTCATATTTAACAGATGATGACATCTGTAGATTCAATGCACTTATCCAAAAATATCAAAACATGTAATCAATTTTAACATTTCGTGTCATTTAATTTAATTAAATAAAAAATATAATTCTTAATTAATTGAAATGGATATGTAAAAGCAACACAACTATTTGGAGAAAAGATTCAACGTGGGTCGTTGTGGATTAGCTCCATAAAATTATCAACAATAGAGAAATTGGTATAGAGGTAGCGAGATTTAATTTTTATATGTTTCAAGCTTAATTGTTACTAGAAATTTATATTTCTACTATCTTGCTGGAAATTCCTCCCTTGATCTCATTGAACTACCCCCGAACTCAACTACTGGAATATAACACAGGGAGACATAATGTTTTTCGAGGCACCATGTGCCTTGAAGTCACTCCTTTGAACATCTTTAAGATTTTTTATGATACTTATATGTTCAAAGACTTCATTTTTACTAGGTTTGATATACTAATTACTTGATATAATATTTTTTAGTGCTTGTTTGTCTTTGAATTATAGTTTCTGTTACAGGCTGTGATAGGATTGTGTTGGTTTTAAATTTTGATTTTTATACTTATGTCTTTTAATTAGGATCTGTGGTTTATAGTTTTGTCTTTGATGTTTTTATTAGGTATTGTGATTGTGATTGAGATTATGTTTAATAGTGATTTTAGTGTCTATTGATGCTCTAATGGGTCAAGACAGTACCATACTGACAATAATCACTCCTACCCAGACCTCACTGAACAACACTCCCCCAAACTTCACTCCCATGACCCAACTACTAGAATATAACATATGAAGACATATTATTTTACTTGGAAACCTTGACCTCACTCCTACAAACATACTTAAGATGTTGTTATGATACTATATATGTTAAAATGCTTTATTTTTTACTAAGTTTTATCAGGATTTTGAAGTGCTTGTTTGTCATTTAATCTAGTTGATTGACCAATCTGGATGGATCATTTGTGTTGAATTCTAGTTTATGTTACAACTTGTAATAAGATTTTGTTTTGATTTATTTTGAGATTTTTACATTACAGATAATTGATGCATATGCTTTATGCATACAAATGAATCAAACGTTGAATGAGAGTGACTCATAAATAGTACAAAATGTCATATTGTCAGCAACAACAATAATATATGCACTAACTCTTTTTTTATCTATAAATAACATTGACATGAATAAAATATATTATTTTTTAATCTTTATTTTTTATATTTCTTGTTTAACAACAATAATTAAAAGGAAACAAAAAATTTGAAAAAAGAATGATAGATAACCGACTCAAAACACGCAAAATCGATAATAATTCGCACATTATTATACAAATTCACATGTTATCTAGTGTTGTAACTCCCAGCCACTAGACGCTGGTGGTGTTTGAAATTGATGCAAATGTGATGGTTTATTATTACCCCTTGCATCCACGGAACGCAAAAATCGTAGATAAATGTCTAGATGCAACAATAAAGATGGTAAGTTTGTTCATATATAAATATTATGAATAATATTATTTCTAATAGTTAACTAATTTCTTTCTTTTATTTACTAAAGCAAAAATATTTAGAAACAATAAGGTTTCTAAAAGAGGATAAAAAATATATCAAGCATAATTGATATAAAACAACTTAAAAATCAAAGAAATAAATTACTCATCTTATACAAACGTAAAGCGATAAAAAACAAAAAAGAAAGCAATTCTCAAGTTTCAACATGAATAAAAATTAACAAGGAAAAATAAACAAGAAAACAAATGTTAAAAAATTGAAAAACAACTTATAAGTTTAGTAATTTATGAAGCATAACTCGCATATTAGTACAGAAAAATTAAAAACTAAAATAAAAACAACAACATTCTTCAAAATTAACTAAATCTAACAAATTAATCAAACAAAAAAAAACTTCTTAAAAAATAGTCTAACTTCTTAAAAAATAGTCTTTATAAAAATTATAACAATTTGATAAATCAATGACAAAATAGTACTCAAATGTTTGTCTCTTAGCAATACCTCTTGTTGTGGATTCCAACTCTTTTATACAAGCTACATTTGATCTTATTAAAAAGAAGTTCACCTATCGATGGAATTCTTATCTTTTTTGGCCTACCAGACTGCCTCTTCAACATGAGTGGTTGAAGAGCCGAAGAACAACATATTGCAGTAGTTTGCCCAAAAGAAGAATATGGATGGATGGACAATGCATAACAAACTTTATATGATTTTGAGTAAAACTACTTCTCCACAAAATCAAATGGACTTTCTTGAGTTTTTGTTATGACGGCTAGAACACGCGCACAAGGGAAATATTCGGAGTGTCAACGGGCACGTGAACATGTATAATCCAAAATACTAATTACCATTTTCAGTATCAAATGTATTTCAAAAATATATTCTAATGATGCATGAAATAAGCAGGACCGCTCGTCCTTAATATTCTGTCTAAACTTCTTATCCATTATAGGCCAACACACTAGTCTATTTACTGATTCCACATAACGATTAGGCATCTGAACTATAAGCTTAGTCTGAATAATATCAATCAATTCAATCATGGGAAGATCCCGATAAAGCATTATCTGAGCATTAAACGACTCAACAACACTTGAAAGATTATCTAAAAAATTAAAAAACATTATTTCCACAAATTCTTAACAGTTATGTCATACAATTAAAAAAACTATTGATTTGTAGGGGCAAACACACATGTTTGAAATTTGACAATTATCCTACCTCTAATTCATTTAGGCTTCAACCTAAGCGTATACTTCAAATTTCAAAAGGATATGATATGGACAAAAAAATGATAAGAATATGGAAAAATTGACCTCACTAAACTAATGATATAATGATCAGAAATGAAATTCATTTTCTGATAACCAATATACGCCTTTAACAATGACAAAAACCAAAGCAAGTTAACCGAGTCTTTAGATCCAACTATAGTGAATGCTACTGGAAATCAACCTGAAAAAATTAACAATTTTAGTACACTACTGCACACAAACAATACTGTATATAAAAAATAACAAAATAAACAGATTCATGCAAGACATAAACAAAACATAAAAAACAGAAAAAATTACCTTGATTTCCATCTTCGGCTATAACAGACAGTGGATGTCATTTATGTTTGCCAAAAAGAAAAGTCCTATCTAAGTATAGCATTGGCATACAGCTTGAAAACCCATTAATACTTGCACCAAACGCAACAAAACAACGCTTAAACGTATTAGTATATACTTCAAAATCAAACACAAAGTCACTCGTGGGAGCCAAAACTTTCATAGCCCTAAAATATCCTTTGATTAAACTGTACGATGAAAAGCTATCACAAAATACCTCAGCCCTTGCTTTCTCTAAAGCACACCATACAAATTGTTATGAAATTTCTAATCCATGACGGGTTTTTAACATAGTTTTAATATTATTAGCACCAATCTTATTATTATTTTTTACCTCACTTAGGATTTATTTATCCACAATATCACTAGATAGATGTCTGCTAGCTACATTCTTAGAGAAAAACCAACAAATATACTCTTTAACAAATTTCCTAATAATCATAAACTTAGTCTCATGACCAATATCGGCATGGATTCTCTAACCACAACTTTTTATCTTCTTAAAAAAACATAAACGCGTTCTTTACTATTTCGTTCGCATTTAAATTTAAAATCGTGTTCTATATAAAATTTAGATCAAGATTTTTTTAGACCAACCAAACCCATTTTAAATATTTTACCTACATCTTCAATTTCTTTAGCCTAAAACTTGGTAGCAAACTCTATCGATTTATTATTTAGGAAACTAACATAAAAGTAGTCTGATGCTCCTACTATGGTATTCATATTATGGGAAATTACCACAAACTCTGATCTATAAGCCAAAATATTATTGGTAACAGCTTCAACATGGATTTCTAAATAAATTGAACCGCTTTGCTTGAAAATAGTAACTATATCCATAAAATCCCCGTCGTTAGTCAATAAACAGTCCATTAACTGATGAATAGTAAACTTCAAACTAATACTATTTATACTAAAAAGATCAATTTATCAACTAAATAGTCGATAATATCATTTAAGATATGAAATAACTTTAAATAGCGAACATCAACATCATTCACATACTTGAATTGTTTAAAAACAATAGACATTATACGTGAAAAAATATATTATTAGTTACAGCCATTGTCATGTTGTCCAGAATTATCCAGATATATATTCAAAAACTAAGTTTTCATCTATGTTATACATTCGGGAACAAAGTTTTCATCCATTTAATACTTGCTTTATAATTATTTCTACCAGTGTAAACTATAAGTCTAAGTCATACATTTGTATATGCACTAACTTTTCATCTTATCCTATACTCACGACTAATATTACTCTCTTTTTTGTAGTTGATACGTTTTAACCATGTTTATTACATGATTAATTGTAGCCCTCATGACCCCGTTAACTACAAAACGTTATAGATAGATACAAGAAATAGGGGAAACTAACTTACCGGTAAAAACATATATTGATATCATAGTGAAATCATGTTCTACTATAGAAAACTAAGTTACTAGAAAACTTATATTGAAATCATATAAGAAATAAGGGAAAGTAAATTAATAATAGAAAACATATATTGAAATTATAGTGAAAACAATTATACTTTAGAAACCTAAGTTACTGGTAGAAAACTTAATATATAAATCATATATGAAAGATATGAAACTAAGTTACCAGTATTCATAGTGAAAATATACTCTACTGTGTAGAAAACCTAAGTTATGTTTGTAGATTATAGACACAAGTAATTACTTTGATATCTAGTTACATATATTGAGACCATAAGAGAAACGACGATAAAAAAACAAGAAAAATAGGAAACTTACCTTTCGAAATAGAGAATATGGTGTTAGTGAAAATACAGTGGAGTAACAACAAGAGAGTCTGATGACGGTGAAAAGACAAGAACAACGATGAGAGAATAAGTTCAGTATCGTTGCTGAGAAGAGAAGAAAGAGGGTGAAGCCTAACCTAATTTTGAAATCGTTAAGAGAAAAAAGAGAGGGGTGAGGTCTGACTTAATCTTGAAATGGAGAAGGAAAGAAAAAGTGGTGAGGTCTCACCTAATTTTGAAATCACTTGGTCAAAATCAATTAGGGGTAAAATTATATTAAAAGTTTAAATTTATAATACTCGGTAAATGGAATATTATTTTGGTAATTATGTAAAATATATTTGACATTGGACTTATTGATAAATCGTGTATGTTTTGTATCCAAATTAGTAGAAATACATATAAATAACCAACCTATTATTTTATTACCATATAATATCCAAAAAGGCCCAATATTTGAGATTGTTTTTGTTGGATCTAACACTATTAAATTTCAGACAGTTATGTTAGATCTTTCACCAATTTTTGGATAATTTTACCATTTTCTCGAAAAATATCTATGAATACGTTTTGATCAATCGAGCATTTTTCCTTTTCTCTTAAAACTTCTATAGAAACCCAAATTTCAAACACTTCGTTTTTTGAATCGGACCTCATAACAATGTTAAGATATTTCATACAAGCTTAATAGTGTAGTTTTTATTTGATTTCATTATTTAGTATATTTAGGTTATAAATTATTATTTTTAAATTAGACTTTCCTAGGTATTAAGTTGTTGTTTTGTTGAAATTAGAAGGTTATCATTATGTTGAATGATGCATAATTCAAGTAGTTAGGTTTTCTGGTTTTTAGGTTTGTGTTCGTAGCACGACACGCACAACCAAGCCTAATAATTTTGTGCATGTCATGCGATGAATATAATGATTTTTCGCAAACATTCATATGACAGACCAACCCAAAAGTGCATGTTTTATGTGAGATTTTAATAATTTTTTCATACAGCTTATCTTATGTGAATTGTTATACGTTTGTTTTGTTTACATATTTTTTAGATTGGATTGGTGATTTATTCTCCGCTTACATGATATATATATATATATATATATATATAACTGAAACTTTATGATTTTTTTATTTATTTGAAAATATATTTTTTGTCTCGTTGATTAGTTCGTAAATCATTGGATATAACTTTTTTTTGGTGTTAAAAAGCATTAAATAATTGAAAAAAGGTTCATACAAGGATCTGGGGCATTCCCCTCCAATTACTTCTAAAAACGACTTAAAGTAGTCTTTTGATATAATAGGAAATAACATAAACTAAACGATCGAGACGTGATAAAAAGGGGGGGCTCGTCCGTGACAAGTAGATCAGTGAGTAGCTCAGTCAGCTAGACATCCGCATCAGCATCCGCAAAAGAACCATCAGTCAAAGGAGTGTCAGGTCATGAACTGTATGCTACATAGGATCCCTGGAAACAAAGGAAGACTATTAATAATAATATTAGTAAGTCCAACCAGTCTTGGTTCATTGGAATCGAAACCGAAGATCTGAGAAAATTCGGTGAGAGACCAAAGAGGCGGGGACCGGAGGGGAACCAAAGGTTCTCTGGTTCCTCTCCTTCCAAACGTGGTAGATTACCGCGGCGAAGCAAGATTGCCAAATCGAGAGGTTTCGAGATGAAGACCAATTTGACGCTTCACAAACCCAAGACTGCCAACAAGAAGCGAGAATGGGGAAACCTAATCTAGAACTTGCGTTTGCCCAAATGCTCTGAGTGAAAGTACAATCATAGAGTAGATGAGGGGTAGTTTCATTATCAGAGCTGCAAAGCATACAATGTGCTGGGATATGGTAATCCCAACTGAGCAGCTTGTCTTTGGTGACAAGCTTGCCCGAAATAGCGAGCCAAAGAATGAAAGAATATCGTGGAATATTGGATGTGTTCCAAACTAACCCTACCCACCCTACTTTAGGATGGGACACTCGTATAGCACGATACGTGTTATTGATGGATAATGTAGGACACACTTCTTTAGCATTCCAGAAGGGGATATCAATAGATGATATGTTGGGGGGAGGGAGAGAGCAAATGAGGTTTTGGATCTCCTGTAGACTGGCTCGACTTCGAGAGTTCGTAGTTCTGATATTGGACGGCCACCTCCAGCTTCCATTGGTAATTATATCCGCAACCTTGATATTTCTCCCAAGTCTGGAATCCTTGATGATACTTTCGCCATAATGGGAGGCTAGGGACGTAGGGATGAGCCTAGCATCGTACCAGAATGAGGTACCCTCGCCATTTCCAATTGCTATCCTGCATAAATTACAAGCCAAGGGACGAAGGCGAATAATTTTCTGCCAAATCCAAGAAGGAGAAGATCCTATCGGGAGGTTCCAAAAAAAATTATTTTTTATTTTTTGTGATTTTATCCAGCAACTCCAAATGGACTGAGAGTTGTTACTTACTATTGACCAAAGGTGTTTCAGGACAGCCGCCTGATTCCATATTTTGAGGTCTAGAATCCCAAGGCCGCCCTCCACAGTGGGCAAAGTTACTGTGTTCCAAGAAACTTTTGCACCATGGCATAGCCGAGCCAGACCAAAGAAAACGACGAAGGTACTGAGTGAGTTCTTTTAAAATCCTCGAGGGGAGGATGAAAATGGACGACCAGTAAACTTGACCGGTGAAAAGAACAGACTTAATGAGTTGAAGTCTACCAGCATAAGAGAGATGCTTTGTGGTCCACGATTCAATTCTAGAAGTAATTTTATGGATGAGTGGACGACAATTTGAATGAGTAAGACAACTAGTGATTAGAGGAACCCCCAAATATTTAACAGGAAGGGATCCTTCCGGGAAATTCAGAATATTGCTGAGCTTTATACGAAGAGGCTCATCAATACCAGAGAAGAAGATGTGACTTTTGGAGGGGTTTACTTTTAGTCCATAGAGAGTATAAAACTCATCGAGGCCTTCTTTAATGAGCTGAAGAGAGTTCACATCTCCATGGCAGAAAATCATAAGATCGTCAGCAAAGCATAGATTGATGATTTTGAGTTTTTGACATTTCCAATGAAAACGAAAGTTACTGCCTGTACTTTTCTCCTTAAGGATGCTGGAGAGAACCTGCATGACTAGGACAAAGAGAAAGGGGGAAAGTGGGTCTCCCTGCCTAAGGCCTTTTCGACCTTTAAAGTTGCCATGAGGATCTCCATTAATATTTATGGAGTAGGAAGGAGAAGAAATACAAGTGATGATCCAGGTGATCATTTTAACAGGGAATTGCAAGGCGACAAGTATGTCTAGAATGAGATGTCATCTGACATTGTCAAAAGCTTTCATTAAGTCAATTTTGAGCGCGAATTTTTTGTCCCTAGCATTGGAGTGATAACCCTTCAAGAGTTCTTGGGAGAGAAGGATATTATCAGAAATATTTCTCCCCTTGACAAAAGCCGATTGGGAGTTATCAATCAGGTAAGGAAGAGAATCCTTAATACGGTTAGCTAAGATCTTGGATATGATCTTGTAGCTAACATTACAAAGCGCTATAGGGAAAAAATCAGAAAGTTTTGAAGGAGAATCTATTTTAGGAATGAGGGAAATAGAGGTAGAGCTCCAGGAGGCTGCCAAAGAATTAGAATGAAATAAATCAAGGACACCGTTACAGATGTCATTTTCAACAATACTCCAATTTGATTTGAAGAAACAAGAATTGAAACCATCGGGGCCCGAAGCTTTGTTACTGTCAATACTGAATAAAGCCGATTTTATTTCCTCACGAGTGATCTCACGAGTCATAGAATATGAGTCTGAAGTGGTAACTTCAGAGGTAAGAAGAGAAGATATAGTCTCAAGGCCAGGGTATCCATCAGAATGCCTGGCCCCTAATGAGTTCTCAAAGAATTTCACAAAGATTTTTGAGACACTAGCAGGAGTAGAGATTGTTACTCCATTCTCATTACAGATAGAGATGATCTTATTTCGAAAGAGGCGAGACTTAATGCTATTGTGGAAGAATTTTGTGTTTTTGTCTCCCAGCTTGATCCAATTCTTTCTGGATTTTTGTTTAAGAAACGATTCCTCAGATCTGCTAAGAAAGATATATGAAGCCGATGCTTCACACTCTTCAGAGACCAAAGAAGGATTGAGAGGATCTCTAGCAAGATTGGATTGAGCTTGAAAAAGTCTTTCTTGGGAATTATTTACACGGGATCCAATATCACTAAATTCTTTACGATTAAGACCGATAAGGTCAGTCTGAAGGTGACTCAGCTTTTCAGAGACCAGATTCATCCCGGTGGAAGTAGCGGGGCTATTCCAACTAGACTTAACGATCTCTTGGAAAAGCGGGTGAGATTGCCACATGTTGAAAAATTTGAAAGGCTTTTTGCGCTTAGGGCGTGGGAACCCAAGGTTAAGCAAGACAGTTGTGTGGTCAGAAGAGCGAAGAAAACCATAGTGCGCATAAGACATAGGGAAGATATCATCCCATACAGGATTTACAAGGACTCTATCAAGCTTTGATAAAATCGGGTTATTAGGCTGTTTATTAATCCAGGTAAATTGAAAACCAGTGGATCGAAGATCACTGAGGTCATAATTTAAACAATAGCTATTAAAGTCCTCAATAGCAGCAGTCCAGTTATCAGAGGATCCCACACGCTCATTGGGGTGACGGATGGCGTTGAAATCCCCAAGTAAAACCCAAAAAAAAACTATTATTTACCATGGAAATGGTAGACAAGTCTTTCCAAAGGGGAATTCTATCTACAACGTCATTAAAAGCATAAATAGACGTGAATCTAAAGGTAGTATTATAGTTATGACACTTAGCTATACAGTGAATAAACTGCGGTGATTGGGATTCTCTAAAAATGGTTATGACACTAGGGTTCCAGATAATCCAAATTCTACCTAGGTGGTGAGAGTCGTGATTAGTGAGGACATGCCAAAAGGGTGCCATATTTCTAACTATAACATCGACTTTATGCAAATTCACTTTAGTTTCGACAAGAATTAAAAGGGAGATGCTGTTACTAATTATAAAATCAGTAACATCTTTTTGTCTAACGGGGTCGTTTAATCCCCTAACATTCCAAGAAGCAATATTCATAAAAAAGGAATCTTACAGTGCTCTAGACGATGGACCTGTCGGAGGACAACTCCATAATACCCTTGGCCGTAGTCTCTGCTAGGCGGTGATCTTTAGGAGGCGAGTCTACCTCCTCCCCACTTTCCAGCTCCATTCCTTCTTCAAGAGTATCTAGCTTCTTCCCGCTACATAGGGTCGGCTCGATCTCGGACGGATCAGACTCCTCTGAAATGGATAGCTGAATGGGCACTCCTTTTTTGCAAAGGCGCGAAGGATGACCCTTAGAACTTAGAACTTAGAAGAACCAACTCAAAATTAGAACATTTTACAAATTAGGAAATAAAAAAATCATAATATTATAAATTAGAAAATTGTTTTGCTTGGTTTGTTGATAAAATAAAAGAAATTATACAATTTTTTTACAAATTAATATTTTACCAAAATATTTAAAATCAAATAACAGTTATATATATATATATATATATATATTGATTTTTTTATTAGACCATATATTTTTGTTATAATTGGATACTATAACTTTAAAAAAAGAAGAAAAAATAACGTAATTTTTTTTTGAAAAGTTGCATCTCACATATTAAGAAATTGATATTGAGAATACTTATTCGTTACGTGTTTAATATCTGTATAGTTGTAAAAGAATCAAGTAATGTGAGTCAATACAACAAGTATACCTTAATTTATCATCATGAACGTAATATGATTACTTTTAACTAAAAAATTTGATCAAATTTTTGTTGTTGAATACAAACATGTGTTTGTCGAAATATATATTATGGCATTTCCATTTGAATGCGAGTATATGATTTTTTTATGGTATATTTGGAATCTATTTTCTGCTCTGATTTACCTAAAATTTTGCACATTATTTGTATCTGAACTAGATATGTTTTTAAGGAAAAAACAAAAAAATATTATTTTCATTCAAAATCCAAAATATTATTTCAGAAAAGAATTACAAAACTGGAGATTTCACCAACAACAAATATAAAACTATATTAACTATTACAAAAAAAACAATAATCTAGTTGTGATATTCTTGTAGTTGAATCATTAAAGCGATATGTGTCAAATTTGTCTTTAGATCGTAACATAAAACACCAACTGTGTCACAAGTTAGTGCACTCTTTACTGTTGTAATCTTAGTTACAAGAGGTCAGACAGACAGTTCACAACTAGTTCCCAACTACTAAATGATGTTAGTGGAGTAGTAGGAATTATACTAGAAATCAGAAAGTCCCCAATTACTAAATGATGTTAGTGGAGTGGCGAGAATCATAATTTTCTACAAGTATTGAACTCATTTGTTTCATTATCTAAGTAATAAAAATAAAAATTTTGTTTGTTCAAATTGTTTCATGGTATCAGAGCAAGGTCTCTGCATATCAAGTGTTTGATTCTATTACCCAGTGAAATAAAAATCATGTCAAGTATTATTACTTTTAAATCAATATGAATGGAAGTTATTCAGCTTGTCCAATGTGTACAGAGAATCTTGTTGGAACCAATTACCAATATTGGCGGTTGTGTATGGAAGCTTTCCTTCAAAGACAAGATTTATGGGATCTTGTTTCCGGTACCAAGACACTTCCTAGTGATACTCCAGAAAACGTCGAGTTAAGGAGGTGGAAAGTAAGGTGCGGAAAGGATTTATTCGCGTTGAGAACTTCGATCAGTAAGGAATTCATTGATCATGTTCGTGCATTGGATTCTCTAAAGGATATATGAGATACTCTTGACAGGTTATTTACCCAGAAAAATACTATGCGTTTTCAATACCTTGAGAATGAGCTTGCTTCTTTAACCCAAGGTAATATGCCAATCTCTGATTACTTTCTTAAAGTTAAAAATGTATGTTCGCAAATTTAAGGTTTGGATAGTGATGAAGCTATTAGTGATGTAAGGCTAAGACGTTATTTGATTCGTGGATTACGATCCGACTTCATGCCGTTTATATCATCAATACAAGGATGGGTTAACCAACCATCAATTGTTGAGTAAGAGAACCTACTCTCTAACCAAGAAGCATTGGTTAAACAAATGCTTGGTAAGTATTCTACTAATGTTGAAGATACACTCTTTACTAAAGACAAGTCTAGGTGGAAAAACACACAAAGTCATTTTCAAAATGGTGGTAAGCAGAAAAAGAATAAGGGAGAGTCAACAAACCACTCTAAATTGACATGTTTTAGATGTGAAAGGACTGGACACAAGAAGTCTGATTGTCGTGCAAAGCTTGTTTGTAAGAAGTATGGCAAACCAGGCTACATTACACCAAAATGTTATTCAAAAATCGTCAAATCAAATGCAAATGTTACACATAATACTGAAGATAGAAATGAGCTACAATGGGAAATTGTTTCTCAATTGAGGTTATTAATCAACCAGACAACATGGCTTCTGCTACACATTGACCTGAAAAGAAATCGGAGGTTAATACTAGTTGTATTGACTACAAGAATGAGTGGATCGTTGATTCGGGTTGCTCACATCATGCTAGCAATAATGCTTCTATACTTTATGATATTCATCCTGATTTGAGAAAACAAGTAATTGTGACAGTGGACAACTCATGACATCCAATAGTAAAAGAAGGTGATTTCAGTGTGAAGGCTACCAACTCAGATGATGAAAGTCTTACACTTGAAAACATATACAAAGTACCCCGCTTAAAGAATAATCTTGCTTCTGTTTCTTAAATCACTAATTCCGGTAAGTATGTTTTTTTCAGACCAAATGATATTCAGATTTTGATGATTATAGAAGTGTTGATGCTAATGTATTATTCACCGAAAGAAATGCAAACTTTTTATATGTTTTATCTGCAAGTGAGGCGTATGTATAAAAGACAAGTCAAAATATAATAATTTTACTTTGGCATGCTCGACTCGGACATGTTAGTAATCAACTGTTGTAGCAAATATCAACATATATATTACTTGAAGGAGTTCTTTTTTTCAAATCAACACATCATGATGTCATTTGTGCTGGATGTAAATATGGCAAGTCACATCGACTCCCTTTTCAGAAATGTTTGAACCGTGCATCATCAATGTTTGATCTTGTACATTCTGATCTCATGGGGCCTACTAGAACACCCTGCTTTATTGGTTTCCACTATATGATGGTTATTATTGATGATTTATCTTGCTATAGTTGAGTGTATCTCTTGAAAAACAAAGGTGAATCTTTCACAAACTTTGTTCAATTCAAACAAATGGTAGAGAAGCAATTCAGGTATGTTTTGAAGTGTTTGCGAACTGATAATGGGGGTGAATTTCCGTCACACGAATTTTCCAAATTCTATCGTAAACATGGTATTCGTCGATAACTAACATGCCCGGATACCCTAAAACATAATGGAGTCGCCGAACGAAAGTTAGCACATCTTACAACAATGAATTTATATTGGCTGCACGATGAAAATATTCCTCGAGAATTATGGGCAACAACTATGCAGTGTGTTTGTCATGTGATAAACTGATTGCCTCCATGGCTATGTACATCAAAATCTCCTTCTGAACTGCTATATATTATCAAACCTAATGTGAGTTACTTTAAATTCTTTGGGTCCTTTTGCTATGTTCATATACCTAAGCAAAATCGAACTAAGCTTGATCCGAAAACAATGAAGTGTGTGTTTGTTGGTTATGACATGAACAAGAAATAATTGAGATGTATGGATCCTATCACTAAGATTCTTGTGACTTCTTGTGATGTTGTTTTTTACGAGGTTTCTAACTTTTACCCAACTGCTGGTCTAGAGAAAACCTCTGTAGTTTATGCCATTTGTTGAAACTGATCATGAGTGGATCTCTACTCAAGAAGATCTCAGACAGAGGGTGAGTTCATAATTTTCTGGTCATAATAATTTACCACAAGGAGAAATCATACTGCGAAGAACTACAAAACCTAGGAAGCCACGTGTTTATTTAAAGGATTATGAAGTTCAAGCAAAACAATGTACTATCACTTCTTACTTTATGCTAGAAAACATGCTGGAAAATAAGCCTTCATCCTATATTGAAGCTGAAGGCAAGTCAGAATGGGAAAATGCAATGAAAGATGAAATTGCATCATTGGATATAAATTCTACTTGGGTTCTTGTACCGAGACCGAAAGATGTTGAACTTGTTACATGCAAATGAGTTTACAAGTTAAAGAAGGCAGTTGATGGAAGTGTTTCTAGACACAAAGCTCGTCTAGTTGCTCGCAGTTTCTCTCAACAATGTGGTTTTGATTATAAAGAAACTTTCACCCCAGTTACAAAGATGGTAACAATTTGTACCACTATTTCTTTGGCAGCATGGAATTCGATGTAAAAATGATTTCTTTTACAACGAATTAGATTGGGATAAATATATATGGAATAACCACTTGGTTTTATTTCACAAGAATTTCCAGAATATGTCTGCAAACTTAAGAAAGCATTTTACGGTCTCAAACAAACACTTCGTTCGTGGTATGGTAAGATTGCTGAATACTTCTTATTTTGTGGTTATTATCCATCTGATTCAGATTCACGTCTTTTTGTGAAAATTGATGGAATTTTAAATACTATGATTCTTCTTTGTGTTGATGATATGATTATTACTGGAAATAATTCAACTGAAATAAAACGGCTAAAGAAGGATTTATCTACTCGTTTTGAGATGAAAAACTTGGGGAAAGCTCATTGTTTCATTGGTTTAGAAGTTGAAGCAGCAGATGTCTATTTTTTATCACAAAGAAGTTATGCTACTAAGCTTTTAGCATGGTTTAGTATGGAAAATGAAAACTATACAACCACTCCAATGGATCCAGATCTAAAATTACGCAAGAACAAAGGTGAATTATTAGATGATGTGACTGAGTATCGCAAACTTGTGGGTTGTCTTCTATACTTAACAGTAACTCGTCGGGACATTGCCTTTTTTTTGGAATAATACCTCAATTTATGAATCAACCATGTGTTGGTCATTTGGCTTACAAGAATTCTTGGAGATGTTAATCATGTGCTACACTTTCCTATTTCCATCTTTTGTGATAATGAAAGTGTTGTTAAACTTGCTGGAAATCCTGTGCTTCATGCTCACACAAAACACATTGATACTCGCCATCATTTTATTCGAGATAATGTCCTTAATCAAGAAATTAAGTTGAAACCTATACAAACAAATGAACAGGTTGTTGATGGCCTCACTAAGGCTCTCCCCAAATCAAAGTTTGAAGAGTTCAGGGGAGTTCTCGGTCTAGCTGATCGTAAGAATACACTAAAGAAAGTTAGTGCACACTTTACTCCTGTAATCTCAGTTACAAGAAGTCAGACAGACAGGCAGTTCCCAACTAGTTCCCAACTACTAAATGATGTTAGTGGAGTAATGAGAATTATACTAGAAGTCCAAAAGTCCCCAATTACTAAATGATGTTAGTGGAGTAGTGGGAATCATAGTTTTTTTATAAGTATTGAACTCGTTTGTTTCATTATTTAAGTAATAAAAAACAAACTTCTGTCTGTTCAAATTATTTCACAACTGAAACATCAGCCAAGGTAGTGAGCTCGTCTAAATTTTTCATTAAGGCTTTTATCTGCTTCTCTCGTTGTAACGTTATATAGTGTTTCTCTTATTATTTGGAAATCACAAAGATGCAGTGAAATCTCAATGATTTGCACCACTTGTTGGAGAATAATCCAATAAATTCATTGATTTATTGAGAAATCCACATACTAGGCCATCAGTTTGTCACATAATATTACATTTATGTTATCATTATAGCGAATTATAAAAATATTTAAAGATACAATTAGTTATTAAAAATATTGTCTAAGTGGTTATTATCGAAGTACATGTATAATCTTGTAATTGGTTTGGGGTTTCTTGTAAACTCTATGAATAAAGACTGAAAGCCTCATTAAGGGAGTACTCTTATGGATAATAATAAAAAACTTTTCTCTTTCTAGTTTATATTTCATTCTAAAAGCTCTATTCTCTCTATAAAAAAAATGTTTTTTTGTATTTGATTAGGTTTTAAGCCTCATCATCAATGATAAATCAATTTTTTCCGTTCTTCTAACCAAAAGCATTTCACTGGAGCGGTCTACCAAAATCAGTACTGTAAGCATTTATAAATTTTGATTCAGTTAAATGTGAGGTATAATTACTAAGATTCTTGATTATTTTGTTTAATTATATTTTATTCCTTAATTTAGGTTATTGATTTTTGCTTGATTATGTTTGATGTTGTTTTCTTTGATTTACAATTCAATAATGAGATATGTTAATTAACTTTTGAATTTTTATATTGATTTGGTTTGATATCAAGTTAATTTGATGTTAGTTTGAGATAAATGCTTGTTCGTCCGACCAAAGATCAAGAAATTGTTTTTCCTTTGGTAGATTGAAGTTAGTAATCTATTAAAATTTATTTATATAAAATAATTTATTGAGAATATGAGTGTACTTCACATACTGGTAAGATATTGTCCGCTTTGAACGCGAAGGCTCGCACGACTTTGCTTCTTGTACACTCCCAAAAGGTCTTTTGCTAGTTGAGATTGGTTTACACTTATATACACTCTATTCTTTTCAATGCTAGCAATGTGAGATTATGGACCAAGTATGGGATGAAGTTTACTCTTCAACATCCCCCTTAAACTTTATCCCATTAATGAGCAGAATAAAGATCGTCGGGCAGAATAAACGTCGCCAAATCACAGCGGACAATATCTTGCTACTTGTGAGGCACACTTATGCATTCTTAACATAATTGATTTCATTTTTGATTGAACTCAAGATAAGATTCATAATGGAGTGTAGATTTGTGATTGAGTGTAAATTCATCTTTAAAAATTTAGTTTTGTGTATGTGGTTCTATAAATAGCGGAGTTCACCTATCATTTTTACACACTAAACTAAGTGAGTAAAAAATTAAAAACAAAATAAATATTTTATTCAATAAAAAAATTCTCTTATAAGGTAAGTTGTAATAATATTCTTGTAATGTTTCTCCTAATAAAAATTCTTATTTAGATAAACGTGTTTCATATATCTAAAATTGTTTTTTTTAATCAAAAGAAACTTTATTCATAAATTATTGAATGTTACAAATTTTTAGGGTTGAAAAGAAAATTAACCCTATTTCCAAATTTAAATTTGAAAATGGAGCCAAAGTTTCCCTTATTGAACAAAATCTTCCTGAGTCAATCGAGCAAGACTAACAACCCTCCTTCATCTTCAATCTTGCATCTTCCTTTCCTTGCTTCTTCTTGCTCAACATTTCCTTTCCTTCATTAACAAAATAAACAATAGCAGTATCACTGGTTTTTCTTAATAAGTTTTTTGCAGGTACTTACGTTAGGGTCTTCAAAACTAGTATCACCGGTTCTTGTCAGCTGGTTTATAAGAACAAGCAAATCTGATTCAATGTTGATGTGAGTCTAATTGTTCTTGTAACATATTATTAAACCTTCGAGCAATGCTTTCGTTTCAGCTAGAATAAGAGAATATTTTCCGAATAGTTTCCCAGTGACTTGAACTATCTCGCCAGAGCTGTTCCTGATCAGAATATCAACTCCTGATTCTCCGTTAGTAGCATAGGCTCCGTCAACATTCACTTTGAGACGATTTTGCAGAGGAGGTAGCCATCTCAGGTACACTGGATTTTTATGATTTTCAATAGAAGAGCAGCCCAATAAAATACTTGCAGTAAAAGACATAGACCAGTACTTGTAATTAAGCTTATTAGAAACATCAATTCCTTTAATAATGTTGATGATAAATTCAATAGCTTTGTTAACACTAAACTGATTCCTTTTATATTTTATAGTATTCTTAGCTTTCCAAATTACCCAGCATATATCTTGAGGGATTAGATGAGTGATGTGAAACTTTTTCCTTAAAACCAGAACCAACATCTAAGCAAATGAGTTAGAACCATGTAACGGTTAATTTTGATTTTGAAAATAGAAGCAAACCAGTTCCATATTTTCCAGGCAAAAGTACAGCTAACAAAAAGTGGTTCTTATCTTCACAATTATCACAAAACATGCACTTAGAAGATAAGCTAAGATGCTTATTCATCAAAATAGAATCGAGAGATATAAAGTTGTGAATTAGTTTCCAATTAATAAATGAGAACTTCCTAGGTATGTTAGAATTCCAAATCTTCATGAACAAGTTAGAGAAAGTATGCTTGATTCGCATATTGTCCCATGTTTGTTTCATGTTGAAGTTCCTGTCCTCGAAAAGCTTCTAGCATATAATGTCTTCAGTGTCAGAAACTTTAAGCTTCTTGATCATGTCAAGTCTGTCCTTTGATAAGTTATCCTCCATTTCATTTAGATCCCAGACGTTATTTTTCCAAAATATTTTAACTTTAGCATCAAGATACCAATTGATGTTGTTTTCACTGGAAATTGATGACAGATTATGCCAAGAATCCTTCCAAAAGTCGATCTCTCCACGACCAAAGATCCAGGTTATGTTCTTGTCAGCTTTCTCTCTAATGTTACTCAACCTGTTCCATACTAATGAACCTCTTCTATTAGTTACATACAATAGATGAACATTATTACAATAAATGTTATTCATAATGTTGGACCACAAACAATTGTTTTTTTCGAAATTTAAACCATAACTTTTGTGAGAAGGATTGCTGAATATCATCAAGTTTTCTGATATTCAAACCTCCTTCTCCAAAAGGTTTACAAATGAAGGACCAAGTAGATCAGTAAATGGCATTCACATTATACTTGGTTCTCCAAAGAAATCTATTTAATGTAGTCTCAATTGTTTTGATAATGTTCTTAGGTATTACACAGCTTTGCATCCAATGATAAGTAATGGGAAGAAGGACATTAGTTATAAGAGTAACCTGCCACCATAGGAAAGAAACTTATAGTCCCATTCAGTAATTCTATCGTTTATCTTGATTAAAATGGGATTAAAGATCTGTCCTTTATTATTGTTTGAGACAGTTACTCCCAAATAAGAGATAGGAAGAAAATCAACATCAAAACCAGTTTGCAACTTTAGGCTTTGAATCCTTGAAGAATGAGAATTATATGAAATAATCAGCTTGGTTTTGTTCTTGTTTATTGCCTACCCTGATGATCTTTGATAATTATCTAAAACCATGATCAGCTTGTCAATTGATGTAGCTAGACTGTTAGTGAAAACCTGTATATCGTCAGCAAAGATAATGCAATGAATCATATAATTAGTTCTCGTAGCATAATGCATCCTAGGGTATCTTCTAAATAGATTGTACATTTCTCAAGTTAGGAACTCTTCACCAAGGATAAAAAGGCTATGAGAGATAGGATCTCCCTGCCTTAATCCTCTCTTTATATGAAAATAATCAAAAGTCTCACCATTAATGAGCAAAGATACATGAACATCAGTTAGCATTTTCCTAATTAGGCTTATAAATCTAGAACAAAAACCAAATGAATAAAGAACTTTAAAAATTAAAGGATAAGAAATTATTTCGAATGCTTTCGACATATCCAATTGAATCATGGTATTACCAATTTTAGGCTTCTTGTTGATATCATGCAGCAGTTCCTTGGCTATTAAGATATTATCATGGATTAACCTTTTTTTCATAAAAAGCACTCTGCACAGGAGACACAATCTTAGGCAGAATGTTAGATAACCTTTGGTTAATTAGAGCAGATAAGATCTTGCTAATAATGGTACATAACCCAATAGGCCTGTAATTATTCCACCATGTAGGGTTATTGTTCTTTAGAACTAAACAAATACCAGTAGCAAAGAGCCGTATTGGGATAATGCGACCATAAATATAAGAATTAAATGCATTGCATAAGTCATTTTTAATGATTTTCCAACAACGTTTAAAGAAGAAAAGATTGAAACCATCTATGCCAGACGCGCTGTCACTTTTCATATTAGTGATAATACCTTAGATTTCATCTTTATTAGCTCTTTTAAGCAGCTCTTTATTGTCATCCTCAGTAACAATAGAAGGAATGCAATCAAAGTTCTTGTCTTGCAGCATCTCCTTCTCATTCTCACTATTAATATAAGGGTCAGACATGAGGATGTTTTTTAAGTAAGTGGCAGCATAATTGCCAATCTCATCATGCTTCAGGATCCAGGTATCTCCATATTTTATACTCTTGATCTCATTCTTCTTCCTTTTCTTAGCAACGTAACCGTAGAAGAGTTTTAAGCTTCCATCACTCTTTTTTAACCAGCTATTAAAACACTTTTGCCTCCAGAAAGTTTCTTCATTCCTAAGATCCTGTAAGTGCAGACTGTTAGCCTTAGCTAATTCAGCTTTAGTGAACTGTTCATTGGTTGAGTAATGGAGAATCTCCATTTCCTTTACTATGTTTTCAGTTTCTTTAACATTATCGAAGACATTCCCAAACTTCTCTTTATTCCAATCCTTTAGATAGCCATTAAGTCTCTTTAATTTGTACCAAAATATATGTCTAGGATTACCACCAATAGGCTGCTTCTGCTCAACAATGATGAGGGAGAATAAAAGACATGGTGAAATTGTAAAGAAAATGTTGATTAAGGAGAAAATTGTAAGAAAGAAATATAATAGAAGAGAATTGTAAAGAAGAAATTTTATTAGGGGAAAATTGTATAGACTACTAAAGAAGTAGCCATCATGAGAAGATGAAAATAGATAGGGACTAAAAATGTAATAAACTGGAGTTAAAGCGTATGGGACCCGCAATTGTACTATAAAAGGACCACACACACTTCACAGATCACAAGATGAATTGAATATTACTTTCTCTCTCTACTTAATCTAATCCGTACTTTCTCTCTAAAAAAAGACCCATAAACAAATACTACAGACTATTCTGACACTAAAAGATCTTCGTATCACAAAATCACCCCCGGGGCTCTCTTAGAACTCTTCAGTGGCGCCGTCTGTGGGAAGCGAAGATTGTTCTGACGATAATCGCTTCCTGGAAATAGTTCCTGTTCCGAGGAAAACTATGGAAGAGCAAGGGGACGATTTTGTTAACAATTGCGAGGAGAATCTGGTGGGCGATGATTATCAAAACGACATGGAATACGAGGCGCGTGGGGGCCAGCGAGTCGGAGACACTTTCGATGACTCAGACTTGTTGGCTCGAATGAATGAACTACTGTTGGAGATCAAAAGATTGAAGGCAGAAAAGGAAACCATTCAGGAAAATCTTCGTTACGAGATAAGAATAGAGCCAGTTAGTGGAAAAGAGGAGCGTGAAGCCGATTTTCGTCCCAAAACCAGGGACGATAGATACAGGGGATACGAACGAAGATCGTCGAGGAGGAGAGAAAACGACATTTGGATTCATCTGATTCGAGCGATTATTCTCGATAAAGTTCGTCAGAGTTATCTCCTAGGAAAACTCACAGAAAGAAAAGACACAGTCGAGGACACGCTGATTACCAAAGGGGAAGAAGCTCGGAGAGGAAGTCTCCGAGGGAGAAGAGTTACCATGCTCAGGATTATGAGCGGGGTTATGGCCAAGCGAAGTTTCTTGTTGGAAAGAAAGACGTAGGCCCGCGAAATTCGGAGTGGCAACATCAATACACTCTGCCATCTGAGGAAGGATTGTATTTTCCGAGCAATGAAAATTTGAGATCCAATGTTTATCGGCCGGGTCACAATTGGAGAGCTTCTCATTTGTCCCCGGACATTTTGGTGGGTAACCTCCCAAAGCATTTTGATATCTCAAAGTTAGAAAAGTTTGATGGGACACAAGACCCTGATAATCATATTAAACAATTCAAAAACTTCATGATTAATTTCGACGACGATGATAAATTGTTGTGTAGAGCGTTTTCTCAGACCTTCAAGGGGGTAGCTTCCAAATGGTATAATAGGCTTCTGCAGGGCTCGATAAAGAATTTCGACATGTTCTGGAATATCTTCAGACAGCACTTTGTGGGGAGCAAAAAGTTCAGAGCTAACGGATACACGATAATCTATTGCATACAAAAGGTTAGGGAGAGCTTGAAGAATTACACCAATCGATTTGTCAAAATGAAAACAGACATGGAGTATTGCAAAGACTCAGTGGCACTGGCAGCTTTCAGGATGAGCCTACTCTCCGGATTGTTAAAGGATACGGTGGCGGAGAGTCAGGCCATGACCTTTGGAGCATTGTTGGATCAGGTTGAGAAGAGAATTCTGGTGGAGGAGACTCAGGCATCTGAGAAAGGATCCGGTGATCAATTGGACCAGAACCAGTTTCAGAGATCTGAGCCTAATATCCAAGGGCCTCGTGCCAATGTTCAAGCCAAAAGCACGGGTCAATATCCGCCGAGGCAGAAAACAAACCCATAGTATTATGGCAACCGGCAAAATTACAATCAAGGGGCCAAGACCATTGTCGAATAAGTGGGTTCGACCAGACTATTTCGCAGAGTTAACAGAAAATGTTGCTGTTATATTTGATAAGGCGAGATCCACAGTACCATTCAGGAAACCTTTTCCTATACAGACTCCGAGGGAAAGTAGAAGCGTTAACAAGTACTATAAGTACCACGAAGATATCGGACACGGCACCAAAGACTGCATAGCCTTGAAAAAAGAAGTGCAAGCTTTGACCGAAAATGGAATGTTGCTAGAGTTTTTCAAAAAGCACTCTCAGAAAAATGTTGTGGTGAAGATTGTTCCAAATAACACTGATACAGCCATGGTAATTTCCGAGGAGGTCGTTGATTTTGATGTTGAACAAGAGTATTTTGATCCCAATGAGGGGAGGTACAATATGAATATGGTGGAAGAGGTTATTCTGAGGGGGAGAGTGAACAACCTCTGTGCTTTCTTTGAATCGCTGGCAATCTTTGGAGGGGATACCATCGCAGGGAATTCCAATAACTCGCGAAAGAGGCACATGGTCAACCTGACTACCTAGATTGAAGCAGGGGTGTCAGCACAAATACACTGATTGCCCTCCCCCATCATATGTTTTGATGACGATGATATGCGAAATGTTGCGGGCCTGCACGAGGATGCGGTGGTGATTGCTGCGGGCATTGCTGGAGATCAAGTTCAGAAGATACTTGTTGATACAGGAAGCTTAGCGAATATCTTGTTTATGAGCACTTACAGGACAGAACCATAGTGGGCTTTATCTTGTTTACTGAATTTCTGACCCGCCAGTTATATGGCGTTCCGACAGAACAATAGTGGGCTTTACCGGCGCCACATCATTGGTGGTTGGAGAATTTCAGTGTGTGGTCGAGTTAGGCGGTGGTCCATTCAAGAAGGAGGTGGAAATATTGTTTGTTGTCGTTGACGCTCCAACCTCGTATAACGCTATTTTGGGTTGCTCTTGGTTGTCCCGGATGCATGGTATAATCTCGATGGTGCATCAGTGTCTAAAATATGTGGTAGGGAACAACATCGGGACAATCAGAATTAGCCAGAAAATGGCCCGCGAATGTTACCAGATAGCTTTATCCTCGAAGGGAGTTCGGGGAGAAATGTTAGACAAAGCATAGCAATTAAAAGGGCCTTCCCCGGAAATCATCCCATGTGATGATCCGAGGGAGTCCCTCAGATTTTTGGTCCTGGAAGAAGATTCCGAGGCACATGAATTTGAGAATGGAAAATCTTTGAAGATTGGAGTAAAACTTTCTTTTGAGGTCAGAGAAAGGTTAATTGCGTTTTTGTCTAACAAACTCGATATGTTTGCTTGGTGTGCACAGGACGTCACGGGAGTACCATCGGAGATCATATGTCATAAACTTGCGATACGACTTGATGTTAGACCTATAGTCCAGAAGAGGAGACCCGTTTCTCCGGAGAAGGCTACAGCTATTCTCTTGGAAGTGGAAAGGTCGTTAAGCATAGGCCACATTCGTGAGTCGCATTATCCCTTATGGGCTTCGAATCCGGTCTTGGTCAGGAAAAAGAATGGCAAGTGGAGAATGTGCGTTGATTTTACAGACTTAAACAAAGTTTATCCCAAGGATCCGTTTCCGGTGCCCCGCATTGATCAGTTAGTGGATTCGACCTCGGGCAATCGGTTGTTGTCTTTCATGGATGTGTATTCTGGGTATAATCAAATTCGGTTGGATACTCATGATGAAGAAAGCATTTCATTTATTACCGGGAGAGGGTTATATTGTTACAAGGTTATGCCATTTGGCTTAAAAATGTGGGGGCAACTTATCAGCGTCTGGTCAACCAAACCTTTGAGGGGCAGATTGGTCGGAATGTTGAAGTATATATCGATGATATGTTAGTCAAGAGTTTGCAGGACGAAGATCATTTTGCTGACATGTAGGAGACTTTTAATAATTTGAGTAAGGTCAATTTGAAGCTGAACCCGGAAAAGTGTGTTTTTGGGGTACGATCGAGTAAGTTCCTTGGATATATGATCAGTGAAAGAGGCATTGAGGCTGACCCGGATCAAATAAAAGCTTTAATCACCATGACCCCACCTCGAAATATCAAGGAAGTCCAAATACTAACAGGGAGGTTGGCAGCGTTGAATAGGTTCATTTCTCGATCCTCAGACAAATGTGCACCTTTCTTTAAGGTATTACGAAATGCCAAACAATTTAATTGGACTGATAAGTGTTCGACAGCTTTTTGCAAAATTCAGGAATATTTGACATCCCCTGATATACTGTCTAAACCATTGCTGGGGGAAATATTAATTATCTATGTAACAGTATCAGATTGTGTAGTCAGTGTTGTTTTGCTTCGCGAAGAGGAATCTCTTTTGAAACCTATCTATTATGTCAGTAAGAGTTTGTTGGATGCGGAGAAACGATGTCTTAAGTTGGAGAAGGTAGCGTTGGCTTTGGTAACAGCTGCCCAAAAGATGAGACCTTACTTCCAGGCACATCCTATAGTTGTTCGAACGACTTTCCCTCTGAAAGGTTTGTTACAAAGGCCCGATATCTCTGGGAGGATGACTAAATGGTCAATAGAGTTGGGAGATTTTGACATAGCATTTGAGCCTCGAATGGCGATAAAAGCCCAAGTGTTGACTGATTTTTTGGTTGAATTCCACTCGGACAGAGAGGATAAGGAGTTCGCAGACCATTTTGAAGAAACAGAATGGTTGGTACGAACGGAGGGAGGGTCGAACAATTCTGGAAGTGGTGCGGGTGTCCAGTTGCTTTCTCCAGAGGGGTTAGCTATGTTCCAAGCCATTCGATTTGGTTTTAAGGAGACTAACAATGAAGCGGAGTATGGGGCGGCATTGGCGGATTTGCGTTTAGCTCAGATATGTGCGGTCAAAAAGGTTAAATTGATCAGTGATTCACAATTGGTGATAAACCAAGCGTTGGGAGAGTCTGAGGCCAGAAAAGATAACCTGATACAATATCTTAAGGAGTTAAAAGATTTGGTGTCTGAATTTGAGGAAGTCAAGTATGAACATGTTCGAAGAGAGGCAAATGTTGTCCCAGATTCCTTGGCCACAGCCTCACGAACGGAGGGATACCCATGGGTCTTGATTCAGGAACGTCCTTCGATCATGATTGATGCAGAGCATACCGTGAATGTTAACTAGGTGAGCAATGTGATCAAAGATGATTGGAGGTCAGCCATTATTGATTTCTTGGAAAATGATACTTTACCCGTCAGAAAGTACGAGGGTAGGAAAGTAAGATTCAAGTCTCATGGGCATATCATGTTGGGAGGCGTTCTGTATAAGAAATCTTTGAGCCAACCATTACTAAGGTGTCTGAATAAAGATGAGTCGCAATTTATCCTGTCCGAATTGCACGATGGGGAAGGTTCAGCCCACGGTGGGTATAAGGCGTTAATTCGACGGGTGTTTCTGGCTGGTTATTATTGGCCAACTATCGCTTCAGATGCAAAAGATTTGGTTAAACGATGTCACCTGTGTCAGCGCTATGCCAATGTAATCCATAAGCCTGGGTGTTATTGGAGAGTATTTCGGAGGCAATCCATTCGATAGGTGGGGAATTGATCTAGTTGGGCCCCTACCAATGGCATCTGGTGGCAGACAGACTATAATTGTAGCAGTGGATTATTTCTCCAAGTGGGTGGAAGCGAAACCTTTGGCCGGAAAAAAATCCAAAGATGTAATTAAATTCGTTCTGTCAAATATTTGTTGTCGCTTTGGTGTACCATTGCAAATCACAACGGATAACGGGCCCAATTCGATAACAAGGAGTTTAAAAGTTTTTGCCTTTCGAGGGGCATACGACAATGTTTTTCTGCCCCATTTCATCCCCAAGCTAATGGACAAGTGGAAGTGACAAATCGAACGATTTTAGATGGTTTGAAAAAGAATCTGGAAGGAAAGGCAGGAAAATGGCCTGATTATTTACAAGAAGTATTGTGGGCTTATCGGACAACTCCGCAAACGGCCACTGCAGAATCTCCATTTGCTTTGGTATATGGCATGGATGCCATTGTCCCTTCAGAGATTGTTTTTCCGTCATATCGTGTGGCAACATATACAGCAGACGTGAATGATCAAAGCAGAGTACTGGCGTAGATTTGGTTGAAGAAAAAAGACAACGTGCACAGTTGACGTCTCTACATTATCAAACTCTCATGAGGAGTCGATATGCGTCTAAAGTAAAGCATAGAGACTTTAAGGTGGGGGACAAAGTACTACGTAAAGTCTTCCTGCATACGAAAGACAAGAGTCTGGGTAAATTGGGACCAAATTGGGAGGGCCCTTATGAAGTCACCGAGAAAGTAAAACCAGGCACGTATCGATTAAAAGACAAGGAAGGGCGATATCTCCGGCTCCCATAGAATATTGAACACTTGAAATTGTTTCTTGAATGAGGAACCAGTTAGAGCGTAACATTCGTCCTTTTTTGTATATCAAAGTTCCAAACATAGTGAGGGCATACTCTTTCCTACCCTGATAGGCACAGGAAGGTTTTAACGAGGTGTCCCAATGAGCTGTTCAATAAAACGTACTTTTTGCCTTAAACCATTATTTGGATCACAGTAATTTGTGCCTCAAATTTTTTAAATCCTTCGAACTATTGTTTGGGTCACAATAATTTGTGCCTCGAATTTTTCATTGCCTTAAACTATTGTTTGGGTCACAGTAATTTGTGCCTCGAATTGTTTAAATCCTTCAAACTATTGTTTGGGTCACAGTAATTTGTGCCTCGAATTTTTCATTGCCTTAAACTATTATTTGGGTCACAATAATTTGTGCCTCGAATTGTTCAAACCTTCGAACTATTGTTTTGGTCACAATAATTTGTGCCTTAAACTTTTATTTGGGTTACATTCGGTGGTGCCTCGAATGGTATTACCCTTCGAACTATTCTTTGGGACACAATATGTTGTGTCTCGAGTTGTTTATACTTTTAAGTCATTATTAATGCCATGCCTCAACCTGATTATGCATTAGCCTATTTATTTTTCTCCGGATAAGTTCTTGATTCATACCACAGGGCGAAGGAATGTAGCTTATTGAATCGATACACAAATATGAATTGGCAAACACATGGGAGAAAACGATAAATAATAAGTTGCATGGTTAAATGTTCCAAGTCGGGCCATACACAAAAGTTCGAGGAGTACATCTCCTCGAATAAAAAACGAAGGAAAATAAAAATTTCCTTATAAGGTCTTATACACAAAAAACTATGCCACCATGTTTACCTACTGTTGTGATTTCTCAGAGGAATCACTTCCCTTGGAATCCGACGACTCACTCTCACTAACAACAATATGAGGAGGACGAAGATCCGGGGACACGAGTTTCCAAAAGCTACAAAGGTCGTATTCGGGGTGCTCTGCATGAAGTTGAGTTATTAGGCATGCTCACACTGTTGCATCTCGATCAGCAAGGTTATTGGTGCACTTGCTCACATAGGCATTCACAACCTTTTTCTTCTCCTCCTCCACTTGCCGAGGAAAATCTTTGATGCGCTTCACCAATCCTTATATGTCCTTGTAGATTTTCTCATAGTCATTAATACAGTCATTGAAGCCTTTACGCGCAACTTCATGGGCCTTTTGATATTCAATGATGAGTTTCTCTTGGCCCTCCGTGTTTTTCTTATAGAGGTCCATTTCCTCCTGGCAGCATCTCTCAAGCATGATGACATAATTTTCCGATGCAAATAATCTCTCATACAGTGCATCTGCTTGGCTCTCAACAATATCATATTGCTTTTTAGCTTCTTCAAGTTGTGAAGCTAGCAGGGAAGCTTTGAACTTATAGTGGTTCTTTCGATTCTCTAAATGTTGTATTTTTTTTCCCCTAATGACAGAGGTGTGCAGCAGGCCCCGCAGACTTAATGAAAATTCATCATCAAGGGGCACTTTGAAGGAGCTGCTGGGAGAGCCTAGCCCAACAACGTCAAAATCCGATGACTCTCCTTCGAGAATTCCAAGATCAACATGTTGGGGAGGTTTACTTCGAGGAATAGGCAGTGGAGCAAGTATTGGGGGCTCCTCAAGGGGAGCTGGATGTGAAGCTTGGGCGCGAGGAGTGCTAGGTGTTAAGCTGGAGTTCTGTTTGGGAGATTTATCTCCCACCTCATGCTCAGACTCACCCAATGCCCTTTGGACTTTAATTTCCTAGGCTGGTTCGGGGGCGTCGTTTTGAATTTTGTCATCCTCGGACAGCTCTTGGATAGGCTCTAAGGCAGCCTTCTCTTTCCCTTTGGCTCTTAAGTTTTTCTTCTTCCGAGGGTGGACGGACTTTTTGGGGGGAGAGTTAGGATTGGAAGTCACTCTGTTGTCCGAGGAGGCCGGCTCTGGGACGATGGCCACTTCCAGTTGTGGTTGTTGCTCCTTAGCAGGGAGTTCTTCATCGGACCCGTCCCGATGACTCTGTGCACGAGCACGCTTTGGAAAATAAATCACTATATCCTTCTTCGTCACTCGCTCCAGCACCTCGTCTTGAGAAGGAGGGGTCATCAACTCTTTTAAGGACAATCGATCAAGGGGATTCAGCCTCCAAAGTCTGCTTAGAGCCATATTGTTGTCCCTGAAACACAAACGAAATCTATTTTCCCAATTTTCTTTGGCCCATTCACTGAGCTTGGTAAAAATGGTAGTGGCACTTTCTATATAATCAGCAAAAGGGCTTAGAGATGCCAGTCATAGCTACAAAAATATTAAGTTAGACTCTTATTATTCGAAGGGCTATCATCAGAAGATTCGTTCGAAGACTTACATTTATTGATCCACAGAAGAGACAATTTGTAAGGGTTCGAATGGGATGCTTCCGAGCCAGTTTCCCAATGACCTGAGAAAAAGATGAATTGCTGTCTCCATTTTTTGTCAGCTTCTAGCAAATCTTTTAACACTTTTTGCCTTCCGTTAAAGGTTAATGAGTAGAATGGGAAGAATGGGTTTCTAGCCAACCCGGATAATCCGATGAACTGCTCCAAAGAAAATTATTTGCCTGAAATCCTCGAGGCCATGATGCATGCCATCAATGTAAACCACATGTTGGGTCCATCTTGAAAAGGGCAAAGATCAATCTTAGCAAAATATTCGATGAAAAGGGGTCTAAAGGAAATCTTAGTCCCCAATTCATGATTTCGGTATAAACAACAAGCTCGTGATCCCTCACTGATAATGGGGTCTCTCCTTCGGAGGGGAACCTGATGTCAATGTACGAAAGGATTCACCAACGAGTACGAAGTAACATTTCCTCTGATGGAGAAAAATACTTGTACAATATATTATAAAGAGCAACAACATGTTTGTTCTCAATCCCTTGAATATTGTTGACCATGATGGCATCGAGTTCTAATGGAAGTGTTACGTATCCCTTTGACTTGGGGGCGATTCGGCTTGCTTGTTCTTTGGATATTGTTAGAAGAGGAGCAGGCATTTTGCTCGATGATTCTTCTGGGATTTCGATGATTTTGTTTGGACTTGTGGCTTGAACTGCTTGACTATGTGACTCGGGATTCTTCGGGGCGATGGGCTGTTTACTAGATGATTCTGCAGGAGTTTCGATGATGTTGTCCGGGTCAGCAACCTGGATAGCTTGGACAGATGACTCAGGATTGTCCGAGGTGATCGCTTTCCCTTTAGCAGCTAGGGATTTATTGCGCAACTCCCGAATTTCTGCCTCGGTAATCACAGTCTGTCATGGAGAAAACCGAGGAGTTTCAGCCCCTGTTATGGATGGAGTGGCAGGAAGGCTTGAGGCAGGATCCCCGGTCTTCGGAAGAGAAGCATCCACTAGCACAGTTCGAGGAGCTTCAGGGGTAGTTGGTGGTGCTTCTTTAGAACGTTTGCGCTCCTGCGAATGCCTATATTTGTGTTGTCTCATTCTTTTTCCCGAGGAGTGTTTGTGGTGATTTTCTTTCCCCATTTCTCCAAGGATGGACTGGTTGGTGATTTGGTTCTGTTGTGATATTTCGAGGGGAATGATGGCCGTCGAATTTGCAGGAGGGGGCCACGCACCGTAGAAGGTAGTCACAGTAGGTGGAGGTTGAGGCTCAGTGTATTCACCAGCAGCGACTCTCTTTTCAAACTTTTTACTTATAAGGAGCCACTCTGGAATCCTGCGGGGTTTGTAAGCCAGCTTTCTCTCTCTATAAATTCTGGGTGGAAAGTTTGAGTTACTAATGAAAAAGGTAAGTATTTATAGAAGTCAATGGGATTTTAGGGACAGTCGGTCCTGGGGACATTTCCTATTGTTTGCCTAGGGGCATTATGGGTACCATAGGTGAAGAATTGTTGATAGAAAAGCGCGGGAGAAGATGCAGAGATGATCCAATCTTAGGAATGTGAAACGATCTCTCCAAAGATTCGCTGACAAGAAAGTACGAATGCTTATGCCATGCATTTTCAGTCAATCATTGCAATGTCTTCTCATCGTATTATGGTGGTTGGAATATGCTCACACAGCGAATTCCGATGGGCACCATTTCCATGCAATAGGCTTGTCATTGCTAAGACATTGCAAGGATTGGGGGGGGGGAAAAGAAGTCTATGGTCTAAGGGATGTACTTGTTAAGAAGATGCTTTTTCGAGGAGACGCTTTTTCGAAGAGATATGTAGCATTTGAAATATTGGTCAAAAGCATTTTCGATGAGGAAATTCTGCACTTGAAGAAGAGTTCTCCGAGGGAAAGATGTTCGAGGGAGCAGTGGAGACTTCTTTACAGTCCTAGTAAAACTATTTTTACTAGGACTAGGGGGCTACTGATGAGGGAGAATAAAAGACATGGTGAAATTGTAAAGAAAAGGTTGATTAAGGAGAAAATTGTAAGAAAGAAATATAATAGAAGAGAATTGTAAAGAAGAAATTGTATTAGGGGAAAATTGTATAGACTACTAAAGAAGTAGCCATCATGAGAAGATGAAAATATATAGGGACTAAAAATGTAATAAACGGGAGTTAAAGCGTGTGGGACCCGCAATTGTACTATAAAAGGACGCGTGTCAAAATACTGTTACTCTTTAACTGTTCGCCTTCTAGTCCCCTTCACTAAATAGAATATTACTTTCTCTCTCTACTTAATCTAATCCGTACTTTATCTCTCTAAAAAGACCCCTAAACAAATACTACAGACTATTCTGACACTAAAAGATCTTCGTATCACAAAATAACCCCCGGGCTCTCTCAGAACTCTTCAAACAATACTTAGGAAAGAATCATCATTAGACCATGATGCGGTTTATTTTTGTTTGAGGGTAAGTTTGTAACTTTTTCTAGAGTTTTGTGGAATTTTGTGAGTATTTAATGTTTGGGTTGGATGTAGAGGGAGAATTGAGCTGCCTGGTTGTATTTAATTTTTATCACCCTCATGTAATGTTGGTGGTTGGGTATTTATACCCTTATATTTGGGCCATATGGGCTTTCGGGTCGTGTTTAATGGATTCGGGTCGAGCTTAAAGACCCATTAGTTCTAAGTAAGTAAATAGGCAGCTTAGTCAAAAAGTGATTAGGTTTTAAGTACTTTAGTTCTGTTTGGATAGTTCAATAGATGATAGTTGTCCGAACTGCCCCTGTCCGGTGAGGTGGACATTGTCCGAATTGACCCGGTCCGGTCCGCATAAAGTATGGTGACAGAATCCGGACTCATCAGTAGCCTATTTTTTAGGTGGTGTTCAAAAACCTTTGGCAAGACCTAAAAACAGCCTGTTGCTGGTGACAGTTACATCCGGACAGGTCCTTCGAACTGTGTTATAGCTTTATCCGAACTGAAAAAATTCTTGAAAACTAAACGGTTTCTTGCCAGAGTTCGTGGGACACGTGTCTCTCTCTGGTTCTTCACATCAGTCGTTTTTTCACCTAGAATGGCGCCCCCACCTTCTCCAAAAAGTAACATCTTCATTTAATGAAGATGGCATCAGCGCTGTTCCTTAATCATTGCAACCCTTTCGAATTCTCCTAGGAATCAAAGCACTTTTTTGTGTGTTTACTATAAATTAATCATTCCTTTACTGTTTTACCATCCTCTTCATCCCTACTTTGCTAAATTTCAGAGCTTTCTCTCTCAAAAACAAATACTTCTTTTCGGTTGTGAGTTTATGTTCATAGCTAGGAACGCTTTAATCAAAGGCGGGTGACTTAATCTATCAGAGTTAGAAAAGGCTCAAAAAGTTGAACGAGAAAGGCGCATTGTTGCTGGGCTTCCTACTTCGTCTGTCGACAAACCAGAAATTCCAAACACAGAGCCTGACCAGGGCTCTTCTTCAACTAAAAGCATTAAACCGAGGAGATTGTTTCAAACCAACCTCTCACCAATCGTTTCAGGCTCGTCGGTTCAGGAATCAGAGCCCGATGTTGAACCAGGGCAAGCAGTTACCAGTTTTAAGAAGCCTTCTCCATTTATCGTCATGGGGTCAGATGCAGATGTCTCTCCAAATAAGTTAGTTGATCGGAGAAGAGGTCGCCTGGTAAGAGGGCAGGCTCAAAAAGGTACACCTTCCAAATCAGGGACCAAGGATAGCAACACAGGGTCAGAGGCACCCATGAAAATTCCTAAGGACAAGCTGTCCGGACCGGAGGCATCTAGCTCAAGTCTCCAAAAAGAAACTACTGCATCTGAGCCCCAACCGGAGGCCAGAGTACAAGAAGCTAGTGAAAACCAACAATTCGGAGGGCATGCTGAGCCAATCTCTAACTCCCCTCACCCAAAAACAACTGAAAACCCCTCCTTAGTAATGGAGAAAGTAATGGAGAATTATATTGAAGAGGCTCTGTTTGAGTCTGAATTCTCCGGACAAACGAGTGATGCTGGTGCTGCCAAGAAGGATAAAGGCAAAGAAAAGCTGTGCCTAAGGCATCTAGATCTGCCGAAGATCCTTGAAGGAAAACTGGGGGCTTGTTTCCACAAGGTTAGTGTTAAGTATTTAATTGCTTTGCGAAAAATTAACTATGCCTTCATCCACACAGCCAAACTGGGTCAAATGCGAACAAAGTGGGGGATTCCGGAGAATATAAAAATAAGGATCCCAATAGACCCCGAAACACTGATGGACTGCAAGCTCAGTGAAATAGTTATCTTCACTGAACTTTTTAACTGGGGACTAAGGTTTCCCTTAGATCCGGAGATAGTCAGATACTTCCACCTCATCAAGCTTTGCCCAAGTCAACTAAGCCCTAATGCATGGTACACTCTCATGGCCTGTATCATGGCTTCCAGGCTCTCCAGAATTCCTCTTCCAATTGAGGAATTCGCAGCTGTGGCCAGTATCTGTAGAAACCACCATATTCCCTTCTATCACTTCAACATGGGTGATAACTATAAAGCAGTGGATGACCTGCTCGAGTCGGAGAGAAATTGGAGGACTCACTTTTTGTTTGTGAGTGGTTCCTGCGAGAATGAGAGGAAGATTAAAGCCGGTACCAACCAAAGTCTCCTCACCAGCAGATGGCAAAGTGATGGTAAGAATCCCATCTCTAATTCCCATTTTCATTCTTTATAAATTTGTTTATCTAACTTGCCTTTTCTTTTCTTTTTGTTTCTTGACAGTGCTGCCTAAAGACTTCAACGATCACTTAAAGGCCGGGCAGATCACTTGCACCAAGATAAACACTTGGGCTGCTGAAAAGTGGGGAAACCTCTTCCACAACGCCTTTACTGAAGGCAATCTTGCAAAGTCCTACCTCTGGAACACCACCGACCGGAGGGAATTATCCTGGGAGGTACTTACCACCCACCCCCTCCGGATGTACTCCTTAAAAGAACACACGCACCAGACGGGGCATTGTATCTGCCCGGTAGAGCCAAGGCCCCAAATAAGATGAAAAGAAAAAAAGGTAAGGGTAAGAAGAGTGTGGTTAAGGCTAACCCCACCGAAGCGGAGGAAACTACTCCAACAAACCAAGAGGGGCCAGTTCCAAGTCAGATTGATGTTGCTCTTCTAGAAGTTGTGGAGCATGAGAGTACTAGGGAAGAGGCAGGATCTCCAAAGCCTCCCAGGGTTCCTAAGTGAGATAGGAAACGGGGAGCAGAAAGCAAGGACAGGGAGGCCAAGAAGAAAAAGACCTCTAGGGGTGATGAACTTTCTCTCCGGCCTCCGGAGCCCCTCCCTCCTGTTGACCCTACTGATCCAACAAGAGCAGAAGAGATCCCTGGTGACTTTCAAACCGATGAAGTTGGAGGAGGAGACATCAATATTGACGGTGTCGACATTACAGGGCTTGAGGGACTTGGTGACTACTTTGAAAATCTCCCCAGAGATGACTTTGCTGGGCCCTACCTCCCTCCAAGCACTTCGAACACCGTTACCTTCAATGGTAAATATTTTACCGTTTCAAGTGAAAGAGATGTTATAACTCATTCTATATTGAGTAATATTCAGCCAGTGCTGGTTCTGGAGAAACAAGTGCGAGGTCAGTCACCAATCATTACTGCCCTTAATTCTGACAAGGAGACACTGTCCAACGACCTCCTCATTGCCACCCAAAATGCTGATGTTTTGAAGAGAGAAAATAAGGAGTTAAAGAAGAACCAGGAGGGTTGGGCCACAAAGGTAGCTACCCTAGAAGATACTATCAAAGACATCAGGGTAAAACAGTCCGGGTGGGAGAAAGATCTCTCCTCTTCGAAAGAGGAGGTGAAGGCCAAGGACCAAGTCATTCATACTTTTACCAATGACAAGATCGCACTCGTTGACTCGGTGTCCAAGGCTGCAGAGGAAAAAGATGATATGCTAAGGGAGCAAGAGGCAAAAATCCAAGCCAAGATTTATGCTTATGCCAACAATGTGATAGACACTCAGGAGGAAATGTATGCCAAAGTGAAGTCGGACATTCTACTCTTTCATGAGAAGTTTCCGAAGAGGAATCTGGGAGACTTATGGACTTTTGTAGAGTATGAAGACCTTCCCTTCCACACAATGGCTGATGGAGACAAGCATGATTATTCTAGTGTTGACTCATCCGATGAAGAGGAGAACACCGGGGAGAATCCAGATGAGGGAAATGATGACCTCAAGAAGAAGAAGACGAGCAAAGCTGAGCCATCTTCAAAGGCTCAGTCTTAGAGTATCAATTATTTTTTACTTTTGTTTTGATTGAACCAAAGTCGTTGGATGGCCAAAACATTTTCGTAACTGTGTCCGGTCCTCGACCGGATAGATCTGTTTGTTTGACAATTTAAAGTCCTTGGATGGCCAAGGCACTTCGTTTGTTTTAATGGATTTCTTCATTTTGCATAACTCTTGTATTGTTTCATAGTTTTTTTCAATTTTGGTGGCTAATGTTTAAACAGCCCTTAGTTATTTCATAAACATTCTAAAGTGAGAGTGTTTAGATTCTCCGATGACAAATGTTTAAGTAGTCATCACACCTTTAATTTAATCTGGCTTGTGTTTAAATAAAGATTTGACAAGAAACCATTAAGTAACATCACTCCGAATTTTTAAAAAGGCATCAAATTTTATAAAAGAGCCCGAACACCTCATCAAAACCTCCCCGCGCCACCAGGGTATGAAAGAGTATGCCCCTAAATATTTACATGAACTTTTAAACAAGTAAATATTTACATAGTTTCTACTCCAAGTACATCCGGAGGTGATCAATATTCCAAGGGTGATTCAAAACCCTTCCATCTTTGTCTTGAAGCCGGTATGTCCTAGGCTTAAGCTTTTCAATGATCACATAGGGTCCTTCCCAAGTTAAAGCCAACTTACCGAACTGTTTTTCTTTAGTATTTAGAAAGACTTTTCTCAACACCTTGCTCCCCGGTTTGAAATCCCTCCTCTTAACTTTGGAAGCGAACCTGCTTCTCATCAAACCTTGATAGTGTGCAACTCTAAGGTGAGCTTTAACTCTTTTTTCATCTATTAAATCAAGCTGGTTTCTGATAGCCACCTTGTTAGTGTCTTCGGAGAAATTATGAACTCGAAATGAAGGGAGAGTTGCTTCTATGGGAGCTATGGCATCTATCCTATAAACCAAAGCAAAAGGTGACTCTTGTGTTGCAGCCCCAAGTGTAGTCTAGTAAGCCCACAAAACTTCTTGCAAATAACTAGGCTATTTTCCAGCGGCCCCTTCTAAATTTTTCTTCAAACCGGACAGTATAGTCCTGTTAGCCACCTCAACCTGACCATTTGCTTGTGGATGGAAGGGTGAAGAGAAACAATGTTGTATACCTCAAGAGGCACATAAACTCTCCATCTCCTTGTTATCGAACTGTGGCCCATTGTTTGTTGTTATCTTCTGTGGAATTCCAAATCTGCAACAGATATTGGATAAAATGAATTTTATAACAGCTTTTGATGTTGTACTCGCTAATGGAGCTGCTTCGATCCACTTCAAAAAATAGTCAATAGCTAAAATTATTGTCCTGCGTCCTCCGGATGCCATAGGTAGAGGTCCCACCAAGTCCAGCCCCCATCGAGCAAAGTGTATAAGCTCAGAAATTGTCTGTAACGGGATGGCTGGAACATGAATTTCGTTGCTATATCTCTGGAATGGGTCACACCTTCTCACCAGCTCCTTAGCATCTTGCATTATAGAGGGCCAATAATATCCAGCCAACAAAACTCTTCTTGTCAGAGCCCTGAACCCACAGTGAGCTGATCCCTCACCATCATGTAATTCGGAGAGAACTATCTGAGATTCATCAACCCCCAAACATCGTAAAAGGGGTTTACTGTAAGACTTTTTATAAAGAATATCTCTTAGGATGACAAAACCACTGGCCTTGTATTTCACTTTCCTTGTTATTGATTTGTCCGGAGGCAAGATACCATCTTAGAGGTATTGAAGGAGAGGAAACCTCCAATATTGAGGTTGTTTTATCTGTATATCAAAGCTTTCTTCCTCTTTACCCATACTGAATTGAATGGATGGGCACTCCAGCACATGAATCCAAGGGTAGGATTCAGTATAGGCTATGGTTGCCAAGGAGTCTGCCAGTTCATTTTCTGCTCGGGGTATGTGCTCATAAACAATGCTCTTGAATTTAAGTGCCACATCTTTGAGAAGAAGTAAGTATTTTATCAACTGCTCCTTTTTTGCTTCGGATTGACCTTGCGCATGATGGATAAGAAGATGAGAATCACTCATTAACTTTACCCTCTTGGCACCACAAATAAGAGCCAACTTTAAACCAGCTATAGCAGCTTCATATTCGGACTCATTATTAGAGGCCCTAAAAGCAAAACATATAGCTTGGTACATTTTGTCGCCATACGGAGAGGTCAAGCATACCCCTGCTCCACATCCCATAGTACTCGATCCACCATCAGTCCGGACGACCCAGACTTTTTTTTATCTTTTTCATCAGTTGTTTGCTCTGTATCCCTATATGAATGGAATTCAACTAAGAAATCAGCCACAGCTTGGGCTTTGATTGTTGTCCAAGGAGCAAAATCAATATCCAAGTCCCCCGGTTCCACTGACCACTTAGTCATTTTACTCAAAATATCTGCCTTTTGAAGAACAGTTTTTAAGGGAAAAAATGTTTGGACAATAATAGGATGAGCCTGGAAATAGGGCCTCATCTTCCTTGCAGCAATCACCATGGCTAATGCTAATTTTTAAAGCTTCAGATAGTGTTTTTCTGCATTTAACAAGCTCTTGCTGATGTAATACACCGGACGGGGATAATTATCTACCTCCCTCACCAATACGGCACTTATGGCACAATTGGAAACCGCCAAGTATATGAAGAGTGTCTCTCCATCAACAGGTTTAAATAAAGTCTTGGGGGAAGGACAGATGTTTTTTAATTTCATTAAAGGCCTCATCACACTGCGAAGTCCAGTCGAAACCCGTTGTACCTTTTAAAGTTTGAAAGAACGGGGTGCACATGTCTGAAGACCTTGAAATAAATCGATTTAACGCAGCCAACCTCCCAGTCAACCTTTATACTTCTTTAATATTCCGAGAAGGCTCCATTTGGAATAAAGCATTAAGCTGGTCTGGATCAGGCCGTATCCCTTGTTCACTTATTTAATACCCCAGGAATTTTCCGGACTGTACTCCGAACACACACTTCTTTGGATTTAGTTTCAAATTTACGTTTACTAAGTTAGCAAAAGTTTCTTGGAGATCTGTCAAGTGTAGCTCTTTGCCACACTTTTTACCATCATGTCATCGATGTATATTTCCATATTTCTTCCAATTTAATTAGCAAAATCTTTGTTCACTAACCTCTGATAAGTAGCCCCATCATTTTTTAACCCAAATGACATCACCTTGTAACAATGAAGGCCCCTATCAGTAACAAAAGTAGTGTGCTTCTGATCCTTCGGATCTACTTGAATCTGATTGTACCCGGAGAAGGCATCCATGAAAGACAACAGCATCTTCCCAGATGTGGAATCCACCAATTGATCAATCCGGGGAACTGGGTATAAATCCTTTGGGCATGCCTTGTTGAGATCAGTAAAATCAATACACATACACCACTTTCCATTTTTATTTTTCACCAAGACTGGATTGGCTGTCCATAAAGGATATTGAGATTCCTTTATGTGTCCCATTTTGGTAAGTTTGTTGACTTCTTGAACTATAACATCGGCATTTTCCTTGGAAAAAGCTCTTCTTTTATGTACCACAGGTGCTATATCTCTTCGGATGGACAGTTGGTGCGATATAATAGTTGCTGGTACTCCGGTAACATCAGCATTGCACCAAGCAAAAACATGATGATGGTCTTTTAAGAACTTCAACATTTTACCCTTTAGTTCGGACGTCATTTTGGACCCTATCTTAACATTTTTTCCTTCTTCCAAAGAATGTGTTTCGACTTCTTCGACTGGTATTAAAACTCCAGGGGTCTCTCTGGGGTAATCAATTTCGCCCTCACCCCTAGAAAGCCCCTCAAACTGCTATTCTTCATTGATACGAAATGCCCCCAACGTCCGAGGAGCCACTATTGTTGCATAACACTCTCTTGTTATCTTTTGGCTGCTCCGAACAACTCCCACTTGTCCTTGCACAGCGTATTTCAAACATTGGTGGACAGTTGAGGCCACTGCATGCGTCCTAGAGAGCCAAGACCTCCCTAGAATAGAATTATAACAAGTGGGACAATCCACTACAACAAACAGTATTCTAACCATCTTTTTAAAAGGGCCCTTGCCCAACAAAACTTCCTCTTCGAACTCCCTGATCACATCTGCTGAGCTTCCAGTGAAACCCACAATTGACATGTTCGAATGCTGAATTACTGCTGGATTCTTCATTTTTTTGTAGGAAGTTAAAAAGATGATATTGGCTAAACTCCCAGTATCCACCAAAATTTGTCTTATGTCATTGCCCGCGATGGATGCTCCTATGACAACAACATCTTCATGAGGACCTGCTATATCCCTCAAGTCATCCTCATCGAAAACAATGAAGGGAAATGAAATCTGCGATTGATAGGAAGTCATGCCTCCCTCTAGCTGGGTAGTTAAAGTATGAACATGCCTCTTCCTCGAAGAAGCGGTGGGTGCTGTCATGGTGTCCCCTCCGAAAATCGTGAGTGATTCAAACAAGTTAATAAGTCCGGACACTGTTTTGCAACATTCCTCAATGGTACCCACTCTGTTTCGAGTTGGATCGGGGTCCAAGTACTCTGACTCTACATCGAATCTTTCAAAAATCACCATAGCTCCCTCCGGAGTGGATGTGCCTACATTATTTGGACCAGCCCGATGAGCATTATCAAGCCTATTTCCTCCTCTTCTTTTAACATATGCTCCCAACTTTCCTCTTTCAATTAAATTCTAGACTTCTTGCTTTAAAGCAATACAATCCTCGATGGTATGGCCAGTATCATTATGATACTGACAGAAACAATTGTTACGATGCTCCTTAGGAGATTGTAGCGCAGCCGACCATCTATAGTGTACTTCTTCCTTCGTTTTGTCATAAATGGTGGCCACACTTTCTTTTAACTCAGCAAACCCCTCCGGTTGAACCTGAAGGCCCTCTCTTATTTCTAGATTGCTGACTCTGGACAGGCACAGCTGGCTGAGACTGAGCTTTGGCTCTGTTATGACCCTGCCCGGCCTCCTTTGCCTTGTTTCCGGACTGATTTTGGTTGGGGTTCGGCGCAGCCGAGGCAGTCCTCACATGCTTGTGCACCCTAGTTTTCTTCGTTTCATCCACGTTAATTTGCTTTCCAACCTGATTCAATAGACCTCCCCATGTCATGGCCTTTTTTCTGGTCACTGAATCAACCAAATTTCCAGGGTTTAAGCCCTGCCTTAGAGAAGCTATTATTACTTGCTCGAAGCAATCAGTCAGCCCATTTTTAGTGTTTACAAAGCGACTTATATATTCCTTCAGAGATTCATTCGGCTCTTGGGCACAATGGATAATTGTATCTCCATTGCCCTTCACCTCCTTACTTCCAACAAACTGCCTCCGGAAGGCCACCCAAAAGGTATTGAAATTTCTGATGCACCCCTGTGGTAGGCTGTTATACCACTTCAGGGAGCTCCCCGTAAAGGATTGAGAGAATGCTCTACAAAGTAACTTGTCATCAGTATCGAAATTCATCATAATTTTTTTGATTTGTTCCAAGTGATTGTCCGGGTCTTTATTGCCATCGTATTTTTCCATTTTCGTACTATCAAACCTCTTGGGGAGGTTCCCGGACAGGATCTTAGAAGACAAAGGAGATTGTCTCCAATTTCGGCCTCGACTGAAAATGGTATCTTCGTTAGGAGTTGCAAAGATACCTGGCTCATTGTGGAAGGTAAAAAGATCCAACAACATCCGGTCTATGTGTCTCCGGCTATGAGACGATCCTTTGCCTATATGCTTCTTTGACTTTCCATGCCTATCCTTTTTTCTTGAATACTTTTTTATCAACTTTTGTTTCTTTTTAGATCGGCCCTCATCACTGCTGGATGACAAGGATTCTTCAACTCCATCTTCGCCCGAGGAGCTACTGGAGGATTCTGAGTCTGAATCAGAGCTCTCCATCGGCTTGGACCGGTGAGACTTTTTAGAGCTAGCATGAGTCTTCTTTGTACTCTCATGGGTTTTCGAAGGCTCGTGCTCTCTAGGGTTTTATGTGTGATGAACAATTGATACCTTTGACTTCTCTTTTACACCTATTTTTTCCCTTTCTGCTCTCAGAGCTTCTATCTCGCCTTTTAACCTATCATGCTCCTCGATGGTATATTCATCATTTTCTCCCACCACTTCAAGCAAAGCTGGTGGTATTTCTGGTGCGTCCGGATTCATTCGGACTGGTTTTTCTGATGGTTTTGAATGCTAGATTCAGGCACCGTCGAACTCCCACTGTGGTCGCCAATTTGATGCGGTTTATTTTTGTTTGAGGGTAAGTTTGTAACTTTTTTCTAGAGTTTTGTGGAATTTTGTGATTATTTAATGTTTGGGTAGGATGTAGAGGGAGAATTGAGCTGCCTAGTTGTATTTAATTTTTATCACCCTCATTTAATGTTGGTGGTTGGGTATTTATACCCTTATATTTGGGCCATATGGGCTTTCGGGTCGTGTTTAATGGATTTGGGTTGAGTTTAAAGACCCATTAGTTCTAAGTAAGTAAATAGGTAGCTTAGTCAAAAAGTGATTAGGTTTTAAGTACTTTAGTTTTGTTCGGATAGTTCAATGGATGATAGTTGTCCGAACTGCCCCTGTCCGGTGAGGTGGACATTGTCTGAATTGACCCTGTTCGGTCCGCATAAAGTGTGGTGATAGAATCTGGACTCATCAGACCACATGTTTAAGAACTTGAAATTCTTTTTTTTATAAATTGAAGTAGTTGTATTAAAAGAGTTAGCTGTTAAAAGTAAGGGGGCATGGTCAGAACACGTTTTGACCATGTGAAAAACATGGGTATCGTTAAAGGTACTCATACACTTATCATTGATAAGAGTCCGATCCATCCTCCTCCACTTGTTGCTTCTTGACCAAGTAAACTTCGAACCACTATAACCAGCATCATTAAGATTGCAAGACCTTATAGTATCATTAAAATTATCCATGCTGACTTGACAGTTAGAAACACAACAAAGTTGTTCTTCATGCGTTGAAATAACGTTAAAGTCACCAACACACATCCAAGCTTTATTAGTATAAAAAAAACCATGAGACACTTTCAAAGATCCATTCTCTGAATATGATTACACTTAGCATAAACGGAAGTAAAGTAGATTCTTTCATCAACCCCAGGATAGTCAATCTTCATGTGTAAGTATTACTCTATATTAAGAATAATGTTAACACTGATATTCTCCATCCAGAATATCCAAATCTTATTAGATATATTAGCATAACAGTCACCAAAACCAAGAATATCAGCCACCTTCTTTAACTTTTCAGACTTAGTCATAGACTCTTGAATAACAAGAACCTTAATAATTTTCGTTCTTATCATAGACTAGAGTCTTCTCAAAGTTGGCTTGTTATTTACACCCATTGCATTCCAACTAATAACTTTGATCATTATCAGAATATGATTTATATAATTTGTCTCTAGAATGTAGAGACTTAATAGATAATTTTCCAGTTGATCTTCTTCTTTTGGCAGCTTTCAGTTTTGAGGTTCTAACTTCATTGAAACTTTGCTCAGAAGAATATGTAGGAGAATGAGAGAAACTACCAATGTTAGGATCAGGAGAATGTTCATTCAGTTGATCTTTATCTAACTTGTTAATAGCTTCGATGACTTCTTTACTACTTCCTGGTGAATTAAATTGTTTATTATTACTTTCAACATGCTGATGTAAAGATTTTGATTTTTGATTCAATTGAACTTGTTAATGCACAGTCTGAACATCTTGATTCATTTGAAAACTGTTTTCATCATTTTCATCTTCTTGTTCTTTTTGTGTAATAATAAACTTAAGCTTCCTCCTGTAAACTTTAAAGATTTGAGTATTTCTTGAATCATTTTGATCCTTCGATTTCTTTTCAGAATCTTCTTTAACATCACCAATATCTTCTTTAACAATATCTTCTTCATTCTTTGGAGCTTTTTTACATTCAGAGAACTTGCGTCCTATATGATAACAACATTTGCAATACAATGGTACATTTTTATAGCTGATCGAAACCCAACATCCATCGTTAGTCCCGAATCCTACCCATATTTTCCTTTTCGAAATTTTAGAGATATCAATCTCAATTTACGCATAACAAGCGTTAGTGTGTGCTCTATTTTTCTGAGGAACAAAAAATCTGTAAGTTGTTCATATAGCACCAACAATATTGTTCACTAAACTGATATCATAAAGACTTTCTGGTAAATTTTTGAAACGAACCCAGGTCAAAACAGTAGGATTTACATACTTCTTGTTAAAATCAGGATTCCATCTCAAGATTCTCATCACGAAATCATCAAACTTCCAAACGTTTCTTGACCATATCTTACAAACATCCTCCTTCAAATTGAATTCAAAGAAGATGTGATGCGAGTCCCAGACCTCATAACTGAAAACTCCCCTGAATTTCAATGTAGCTAAGAAATCGTCAAGCTTCGATTTCTTAGGAATATCGTTGCTAAACTTACTAATTAGAGTTATTTTCGATTGTTTCATCAATTATTTCTTGACCTCATCAGCGTATTGAACAGAGCAATGGTTCTCTGTTTTTTTTATAAATTATGGGTTTAAAGAACCAGAGTATTCACCGATTTTGAATAAATCAACGAATTGTTTCCTTGGTTGTTGCTCAGTACCATCTGGATCATGAGCGTGAAGAACGGGAAATTCTTCCATGGATTGAAGATTGATGATTGGGTTAATCATCGGAAGAAGAAGTAAAAAGATAAGCTGTTCTTGGAGTCCTTTTCATTTTTCTGGCATGTACCAATGTTAAATCTTATGGGATTGCTAAAAAAATCGTTTTTACTCCGTGAAGTCGTCTTTTTTTAAATTTCAAAACTACTCCGTGAAGTAATTTTTTTTTTACAATTTTTTCCTTCACAAAATCTCTTATAGAAGAAATTACTCTGTGAAGTTACCATAATTTCAGAAAAAAAATTGCGTTTCCTCTGCCTTCTCTCTAAAAAAATCATCATCAATTTTCGAAACTCTAAACTAAAGCTAAATTAATTAACCTAAAGTAATATATATTACATTAACCTAGAGAAATACATATACTAACCTATAATCAAACTAAAATTAAAATTAAGTCTAAGTATCTCTTTCATCTCTCACCCACCAGCGAAACCCTCCTCACTCAGTCCCTAGCGTCACCACTAACCCAATCCCTCCACCTCGCACAAGCAGACCTGCACCAGACACTGACCTCGACAGCCCTACCCTGACCTCGACAACAGCAACCGTAACCCCAATTGACGTACAACAGTAGACCAAAATCCCAAACGACTCCCGGCCTAAGGGACTCCAATTGACGTAACCCAAACGACTCCAAGCATAAGGAAATCCCAAATTTAAAACCCCAGCAGCAGTAATCTGTTGTTCCCATCGCCACTTTCGGTAAGCGTTTCGAAATTTAGTGTAGTAGTTTAGTAGCTTAGTAGTTTAGGTTATGTTTGTGAGTTTGTTTGTGTTTCGTCTGTGTTTTGTTATGTTTTTTTAAGCAGGTGTTCTTCGCCGGCCATTGGCGAAGAACACATGGTTTTCGCCAACATGTGATGGAAACCATGGGAGCCCATGCCATGTGTATGGCGTTGGAGCACATACGTACGCCATGCGTACGGCGTGGATAGCTCCGCTCACCGGATTATCTCGTGATCGGGTTGAGTGGTGGTGAGTACACTGGTGGTTGAGTAGTAGTGATTCGAGTGGTGGTTGCTGGTGATTTGGTGCTGCTGGTGAGGTGACGGTAAGGTTTTCACTGGCTACTATTTTAGGTTAGTTTTATGTAAATTAACTTTAGTTTATTATTTTAGTTTGTTTAATCATATTTCAAAGATTTGTTACAGGCTCCAAAAGACTATGAGTTTTCATTCCCTTAACAATTGAAGAAATAAAAATGTTGAGGACAAGAAAAGGGATGCCCGAAGAATGTCGTCAGTATCTGGCCAAACCTCCTACTATGTATATAACCTCAAGTAAAACTACCACAAAAACAATGTATATGTTTTAATTCTTTTTATTTGTGAACATGGATACTGTATACAATGTTTATAATTCGAATCTTACTAGTTCAACAAGAAGGTTTTTTATTATTATTGAAACTACAACTTTGATTTCAAAACTTTAAGTTTATTTTTCTCAAGTTTAGTTACTTATTAGATAAGTAAAGAATAAAAATTTAACCATCTTTTTGAAGAATAAAAAATATCTCTTTAATCCAATTATTTTCTAAAATGATGATGGTGTATAGGTAATAATAGATACATAAACGCGGACATAATCATAAGCATCGACACTGATGATAGAATGATGGTAGGTATACGTAATCTATGTTAATCGAGAAACCAAACGATTTATCCGTACTTTGAACCCACTCGGTCATCGAGTCTAAGCTATATTCGTCGTAAGTGGTGAAATGGTGAGCGTAGTCTGAAACAAGCAAAAATTTAACTTCCTGAAATATGTAAGAAATAGTTAAACCAATTCAACCGGCATTCCAGATTAGTTTAAGGGGTTTCGCCATGAGTATGGCGCAGGACTCCACCACCACGCCATCCAATGGCGTAATCAACAAACCAGACGCCACATGTGTGGCGAAGAAAAAAGTCACCACGCCATCTTGTGGCGTGGTAATGGTGTCCTACGCCACTACATTGGCGTCGGGCACAATACCCACGCCAATGGGTGGCGACGAACACAAAAACAGGTTTATTTAGAAAATCTGTTTTTTGCGAAAATAAGAGAGGGGAAAGAAATGTACCTCTTCGGCGTCGATGCTGCTTTGCATGAGAAGTGGTTCCGACTCTTTTCCGGCCATGTTTTGAAGGTTTTGAGGTTTTTGAAAAAAAAATGGATAAAATAGGTTGTTGAGTTTTGAGGGTTTTGGTAGTTTGGAGAATAAGATTATGGTGGGTGTTTGAAATTGTGTTTGCAACTTCATGGAGTAGTTAGAAGTCCTCAATAGCGTGGGCTATAATTAAATAGAGTTTTTTGAGTTTTTTGGGTTTTTTGTCTAGTGACAATTTTGTAAATATTGAAAAATAGAAAAAAGCAATTTCGCTGAGTAGTTTTGGCTGTTTTTTTTAGCAATTCTCAACTCCTATATATATAAAACTATTTATGGGTTAGGCTAAACCACGACCCCTTTTGCTTATAGTGAGACCCCAAATCTAGTTTTTTTCAGCCAATGTTAAATTACTAAACTACCCCTAAATATATAAACCTTAATTTTTCCACCCACCTCATTGTTATCCCTCTCTTCTCTCTCCTAACTACCTATCTCTCTAATATTTAACAAACACCCATAAACCCATAACTCATATATCCAAAAAAACAGAAAATCATCTCAAAATCTATGGATTTGAGTGACTATGACGATAACTTTAGTTGCAATCTTAAAAACTTTCGTTCAGACGAGAAGGAACCACTAACTGACCATCTAGATACCGGACTAGAGGTAAGAAACAAAGTTTTAGGCGTACAGACATTAATTCACACGATTTTGTGCTTTGCATTGTACGGTAGCACGCAAGAACATGCGTAGAAGATGTAAAATCGCGCATGTTCGGTAAATCAAAGCACAAAATCGTGCCTGATTTTGGCAAATCCACGCACAATCGTGCGTGGATTAGGTGTAATCCACGCGATTTTGTGCTTTGATTTGCCCAAATCCAGACACTTTGATGCCGAATTTTGTGTTTGCGTTGTTTTTCCGATTTTTAAATAAATGCATGAACTTGTTGTCAATTTAATGAGTTGGATAGGTTATTTTTTTTTAAACAAAACTTGTTGTTAGCTGATAAGGAAATATATTCATTAGGGACTTAAATGTAATTAATAAGGACTTGAATGATAAGTTCTATTAATATAGAGTAAGATTAAGCCTTACAAGAAGAATAGGGACTGAACTGTAAATAAACCTCTTATGTAACCGTTTTTGTAACTAACTCATTGGGCCTATTTAAAGAGGCCGAGGAGTATGATTACGCTTATGAAATAATCAGAAGCGAAAGATTACATTCACTACCTAAAAATCTCTCTGTTTATTCTTGATCAATATTCTCAATCTTCTCAATTCAATCTCTATTCTCACCAAATTGGCGCTAGAAAGAGAGGGCGAAGATACCTTGATCGATAGATTAAAAATTGAGTCTCGAATTTGTTCGTTTTCTGAAGTATTTTGTTTACATTTTTGCTGATCGGAGATGAATTCAGAGGAAGGAGATAATCCACCTGTTCGAAAAGCTTTGGAGACGTTGAAATCTGATCTGCAAGATAAAGAAGCAGGTAAGTCAATTCCGATTCAATCAAACCAATTTGATTTTGAAGGTAAAATGAATGAGTTGATAAGAAAAGTGGCGGAACTTGATGAATATGCTAAAAAGAAACAAGATAATAATGACGCTAGACTTAGATCTAAAATAGCAAGAGGTGATCAGGATGATCAGTCGGATCCGTCGAATGACGACGGCGACGTTTGAAATGTTCAGCGTAAAATGCATTTTGAGCGTAAAAAGGAGCATAGTAGAATGAGAAAAAGAGAGAAGTTGCAGAAGCGACAGTATGTAGATTCTAGTGAAGAAGAGGATTTTGAAAATTCAGAGTCGGATAAAACGCCGAGATATAAGCATCTTCGAGGTCATTCAAGAGAGGGAGGATATGAATTGAGGCCAGCTAAAATGTATGAGGAAGGAAGGAAAAAGAAGGAAAGGCGAGTGTATTCTCCTCGAAAAGCGTATTCTCCTCGGAAATTTGAAGGTGAGCCAAGTTTGTATACTACTGTGGGAATGAGGAACGAAGACCAGTTTGTTCAAGGAGTAGATTGGAGGGACTCACCGCTGATTAGTGAGATTAGATCTGTGCCACTTCCGAGGCGGTTTGACATTTCTAAAATTGACAAGTTTGATGGAACTCAGGATCCAGATGATCATATAGAGCAATTCAAAAACTATATGACTAATTTTGAAGACGATGATAAATTGGTTTGTAGAGCATTCTCTCAGACATTCAAAGGAACTGCACTAAAATGGTATAACAAGATTCCTAAGGAGTCCATTGCAAATTTTAGAGGCTTTTACACAGCTTTTCGAAGACAGTTTGTGGGAAGCAAAGAAATGAGAGCTAATGGAGATACGATAATACAATGTAAGCAAGCTGTGGGAGAAAAGTTGAAGGATTATACTAAAAGATTTGTGTCAACAAAAGCTTGATTAGATGATTGTGAGGAAGTAGTGGCTATGGCAGCGTTCAGACAAGGATTGTTGCCAGGAGATTTAGCTGATGAGACTACAAGGCGCAGGGCATTAACGTTTGGAGCTCTCATGGCTCAGGTTGAAGATCAGATCAAAGTCGAAGAGTCTACTCGGGTTCGAGGAGGAAGTAGTACTGTTCAGAAAGGGAATAGTCAAGCGAACGCTTCGAATAATAACTCATCGCGCCCTAGGGGTAATCAAAATGTTTCTAATCGAGGAGGTTCGAACGCATACCAAGGGGGCTCTTCGAGCTCATATCAAGGGGGTTCTAATCAGCACAATTCTAATAATCAGCACCAATTCAGATCAAGATCGAATGTGTGGGTAAGACAAGAATATTATACGGATTTGACTGAAAGTGTGGCTTCGATATATGAGAAAACCAGGGGAACGGTAAATTTTAGAAAGCCGGCAGCGATTAATAGGCCAAGAGAGGAGCGCAATGGCAGGTTCTGTAGGTATCATGATGATATCGGGCATGATACAAATGATTGTATTGCCTTGAAGAAGGAATGCAGATTTTGATAGAGAATGGGAAATTGTTGGAGTATGTCAAAAGGAACGCTAAAACCACAACCCAAAAGGTTAGTAATCCCAACTCTAAACAGGAAACTGCATTGATGATTTTAGATGTTGCAGATGATGAATTTGATGTGGCTTCGGAATATGTCGACCCGGACCCTAGTCGATTGTTGTTGATGTCAGTTGATGAGCCGATGTGTAAGGGACGTGTTCGAGATTTGTGTGCGCTCTTTGAGTCATTGCCGATATTTGGGGGAGATTCGATGACTAATGATACTAATAATTCGAGGAAAAGACATATAGTGAATTTAACGCATCAAATTGAATGAGGAGCATCAGCACACCTAAACAACAAAAAGGATGTCCCATTTACAATTTTCGATGGGGATGATTTGAGAGGAATTACTGGGACACATGAAGATGCAGTGGTTATTGGAGCAGAAGTGTGTGGGGTGGAAATTCGACGAGTATTGATTGATACTGGAAGCTCTGCTAATGTGTTGTTCAAATCAACATATGATAGATTGAATGCTCCGCCTCGGATAGAAAGGTCAGAAAGAACTATAATTGGGTTTACTGGTGCGACAGCGAACGTAGTAGGGGAGTTTGAAGGTGAAATTTCTCTGGGAAATGGGCCTTTCAAAAAGAAAGTACGAGTACTTTTTATGGTAGTAGATTGTCCGTCGAGCTACAATGTTATCTTTGGAAGGTCATGGCTGGCAAAAATGTATGCTATAGTTTCTACAGTTCACCAATGTTTGAAATATGTAGTTGGGGATCGAATTGGTGTAGTTCGTAGTGATCAAAAAGTGGCTAGAGAGTGTTACGCTGCTGCATTTAGACTACGTGAAAAAAGTACTGATGATCCAATGGAGAAATAGCAGTTTGGGGGGTTGCCTTCTAGTGGTACAGATGAGGGAATTGATGATCCGAGGTCAACCCCGAGTTCTGTGGTGGTCAGTGAATAAATAGAAGAATACGTTTTCAATAATGGCAGAGTACTTCGAATTGGGACTTTATTGTCTTTATCAGTACGAGAAAGATTGTTGAATTTTTTGTCTAAGAACTTGGATGTGTTTGCTTGGAGGTCCGAGGATGTAGTGGGGGTCCCAATTGATATTATATGTCATAGCTTGGCGGTGGATTCGAAGATCAAACCGATAATACAAAAAAGGAGAGCTTTTTCGTGGGAAAAATCCGAGGCCATAGTTGCTGAGGTAGATAGATTGTATAAGATGGGGCATATCCGGGAGTCCAAATATCTGAAGTGGACAGCTAATCCGGTAGTGGTAAAAAAGAAGAATGGAAAGTGGAGGATGTGTGTAGACTTCACAGATTTAAACAGAGCTTGCCCAAAGGATCCTTTTCCAGTACCTCGAATTGATCAACTAGTGGATTCTACTTCTGGAAACAAAATTCTAACATTTATGGATGCATTTTCAGGATATAATCAAATTCGAATGAATCCATAGGATGAAAAAAGCACAACATTTATCACTGATCGAGGTCTACATTGTTATAGGGTGATGCCGTTTGGATTGAAAAATGATGGGTCTACATATCAAAGGCTGATGAATAAGGCGTTTATTTCGCAAATAGGGAGGAATATTGAAGTATACATCGATGATATGCTTGTTAAGAGCAAAAGTGATAATGATCATATCGATGATTTAGAAGAGACGTTTCTGAATCTTAGAGCAATACAGTTGAAGTTGAACCCAGAAAAATGCACGTTTGGAGTCCGATCTGGTAAGTTTCTGGGATATGTAATAAGTGAAAGAGAAATCGAAGTGGATCCAAAACAGTTGAAGGCTTTGATATCAATGTCCTCGCCTCGGAGTATCAAGGAAGTGCAAATGTTAACAGGCAGGTTAGCAGCTCTGAACATATTCATTTCTCGTTTTTCAGATAAATGCTTGCCTTTTTTCCAGGTGTTGCGTCGACCTAATAATTTTGAGTGGACTTTGGATTGTGAAGAAGCTTTTGTTAAGATCAAAATTCTTTTGTCCACTCTTGAAATATTATCAAAGCCTCGAGAAGGTGAGCAACTGTTTTTGTATATAGCAGTATCGGATTATGCAGTAAGTGCAGTTCTGGTTAGTGAAGATTCAAGAATTTCGAGGCTCGTCTATTATGTCAGTAAAAGTTTGGTTGATGCTGAAAAACGTTATTTAAAGCTCGAAAAATTGGCATTGTGCATAGTAGTGGCTGCGAGAAAAATGCGTCCCTACTTCCAAGCACATACAATTGTGGTTCGAACCTCTTATCCATTGAAAAATGTATTCCCAAAACCAGATATCTCAGGAAGAATGACTAAGTGGTCTGTTGAATTGGGAGATTTCGATGTGTTATTCTCTCCGCGAACGGCTGTCAAAGCTCAGGCCTTAGCAGATTTTTTGTTGAGTTTCATTCGAGTAGATCCGAAGAGAAAGAAGGTGAAAAAATGAACACAAATCCGACGTGGACGGTACGAACTGATGGAGGATCTAGTAATAAAGGGTCGAGTGCAGGAGTTGAATTGGTGGCACCAACAGGGGAGTTTATGTTTCAAGCTATAAGATTTGGATTTCATGCTTCGAATAATGAAGCTGAATATGAAGCTGTGCTAGCAGGATTGCGGTTAGCAAAAATTTATGGAGCAATATTCGTGCGCTTAGAAACAGATTCGCAGTTGGTAGTCAACCATGTTAGAAGAATATAGAGGCTAAAAAAGACCGTTTAGTTTTGTATTTGCAAGAACTTCGAAGTGTGATGGCACAGTTTGAAAATGTTGAGGTGGAGCATATTCGAAGAGGTAATAACATAATGGCTGATTCTTTAGCAACAATGGCTTACTCTGAAGAATATCCATGGATCGTGACACAACCACTGCCTTCGATTATATCAAGCTCTGAGCAGTGTGAATTTGTTGAGGAGGTAATAAATGATTCGACGCGCATTCAAGGTGATTGGAGAACTGACTTGTTAAATTTTCTTACAAAGGGAATACTACCTCTTGATAAGCACTTGCTCAAGAAAATAAGGAATAAAGCTCTTGGTTATGTGGTGTTGGATGGGGTATTGTATAAGAGGTCTGTGTCGAGGCCCTTATTAAGATATTTGAGTAAGCAAGAATCTCAAAACATTCTATCTGAATTACACGATGGAGACGGGTCAGCTTATTGTGGTTTCAAAGCTTTAACACGTAGGGTATTATTGGCAGGGTATTATTGGCCTACTATATTGCACAATGCCAAGTTATTAGTTCGAAGCTGTGGGGGATTGATTTAGTAGGACCATTGCCTATGGCTTCAGGTGGAAGACAGATGATTATTGTCGCGGTTGATTATTTTTCAAAGTGGGCAGAAGCAGAGCCTTTGGCTGGAACAAAAGCTAAGGACGTGATCAAGTTTATTCTAAGTAACATCTGCTACCGTTTTGGAGTTCCTCGAAAAATAACAACGGACAACGGTCCCCAATTTAATAACAAGGAAATTCATTCTTTTTGCTCTTCGAAAGGAATACAGCAATGCTTTTCTACTCCTTTCCACCCACAAGCAAATGGGCAAGTGGAAGTTACAAATAGATCTATTTTGGAGGGTTTAAAGAAAAACTTGGCGGGAGCAGCAGGGAAATGGCCAAATTATCTTCAAGAAGTATTATGGGCATATCGAACAACCCCTAGAGAGGCCACAAAGGAGACTCCTTTTTCTTTAGTGTGTGGAATGGATGTTGTGTGCCCTGCTGAATCTACATTTCCTTCCTATAGGTTATTGCGATATTTCGAAGTAGATAATGATGAAGCTAGAAGGGTTGAGCTTGATTTGTTAGAGGAAAAGAGGGTCAAAGCACATTTGAATGTGGTTCATTATCAAACCTTAATGAGAAGCAGGTACGATGCTAAGGTTAAGAAGAGGGAGTTCAAGGTTGGCGATAAAGTATTGCGAAAAGTATTTCTTCATACTAAGGACAAGCACCTCGGAAAATTGGCTCAGAATTGGGAAGGTCCTTATGAAGTCAAAATGAAGGTCAAGCCAGGGTCGTATAGGTTGTATAATCGTGAGGGGAGGATGCTCAAACACCCTTGGAATATAGAACATTTGAGATTGTATTGTGAGTAAAATTGAACTTCCAATTTTTACGAGACAGACATACTCTTTCCTTATCTGTTGGCCCAGAAAGGTTTTAATGAGGTGTCTGGTTAAAATTGAATTTCATAATAAAATTTCTTTTGGCCATTGGTTGTTTAAAATGATGAATGATTTGTTATTTTGGTAACTTGGCAAAGACTGATCATCTTTGAAAGTTGACCAAGAGTAATTTTCCAAAGCAATAGCTTTGAAGAAACAACCTATTTCGAGGTGCCACGTCTTATGAGTGCATCTAATTTTCGAGGTGCCACATCTTATAAGTGCATCTAATTTTCGAGGTGCCACGTCTTATGAGTGCATCTAATTTTCGAGGTGCCACGTCTTATGAGTGCATCTAATTTTCGAGGTGCCACCTCTTATGAGTGCATCTAATTTTCGAGGTGCCATGTTTTATAAGTGCATCAGAAATTTGAAATATTAAGAAAGTTGCTTGTTTCATCGAATAAAACTTGAAGCTTACAAAAAAGTAGAAAACTACTTAATTAAAACACACACAAAACAAACACGACATATATAATCTATTGTTTAGTCATCCTCTTCTTCCGATGACCCTTCAGAAGCATCATCTTCTTCTGATGAGCTTGATGGCACCTCGAATGCTTCCTTTGGACGATCTTCCTCTGGAATTTGTTTCCAAAATTCTGTTAAATTCAACCTTGGATAAGCAGCATGGATTTCTCGAAGAAGATTGATAGCTGTATCAGTTTGAGCTTTCTTGATACCATCAAGCATCACAGAACCAACAGCAGCTTCAGCTTTCTTGACGACAGCCTTCTTTTCCTGCTCGAATCCTGTTTGAAGCGAAGTCAATTGAGTTTGACAATCTTCCAGGCTTTTTTGAGTTTTCTTAACAAGTTCTTCAGCATCAGTAGATTTTTTCTTTTCCTCAGAAATGGCAGTAGAATGTTGAGATTTTAGATTTTCAAGAGCCAGACGATGAGAAGTCTCCAAAGCTTCGATATTTTCTTTATGCTCCTTAAGAAGCTTTCCTTTTTCAGCTTCGAAATTTTGAAGTGCTTCATTTTTCGAAGCCTTTTCAGATTCCGTTTCCTTTTTGCTCTTGATTAATTCTTGTGCAAGGAACTCCAATTGTGTATGTGAATTGTTTACTTCTTCACACAATTTTTTGGCTGCAGCACTTAAGTTAGCAAAAGGTCGAAGGATTGAAGTTACCTCATCGGATCTGTCAGGGTTGGGCAAGTTCGATGGGTGATGATGGACAGGAATGATTGCATTAGATATTGAAGTTATGACAGCCCCGGTAGAAGTTGATGGAATGGTGTTGGTAGGCTGAGAATCTTCACCAGTGAATACAAAATCCCCGCTCGAGTTGAAATCTACGAGGTTAAGATAATTGTTTTCTTCGCTATCTCCTAGTGCCAATCCCCCTTGAGGATTTTCTTCAATGAAAGTTTTCCCATGCACCTCGGAAGCCAATACCTCTTCGAGTATGTCAGCTTCATTCTTTTTCTTTGGAGTAGTGGACTTGCTCTTTTTCTTCTTTGGAGCATTGTCTTCTTTCTTTTTCTTTTTCAGTACAGGTTCGTCCTCTTCGGATATTGGAGGAAGTTGAGATGCAGGCGCTTTTCGTTTCCCTGCAGGCTTCGAAGTTTTGGAAGGGTTAGCCTTGCTTGTGTTGGGTTTTTTGAGGGTTAGCTTTCCCTTCTTTTTTAGTGGCAGGTGACTGTCAGATCGATTCTTGGTGGGAAGGTAGGTTTTCCCATCTGGTGCGAGTATTCTTTGAACCGCTTTGATGGGATCTGGGGGGAGCATCGTGTCTTCAGGGAAGTCAGCTCCCAAGGTTATGCGCCAGAGATGACTGTTTACGAAGTTGATTGGTTGAAAGGCTAAGTGAAAGCTATTTCCCCAGGCTTTCTCTGCCCATTCAGCCATTTTCTTGAAGATGTCTTTTGCAGTCTTTCGACGACCTTTGAATCTCCTCGGAATTTCTGTGAAAAGAGTAAACAGTTAGATAAGTAGACTTGGTTAATTTGACTAAGCTTAATAAGCTAAGGAAATATTAACAATACAACAATGATTTACTTACTGCTATCTCTCCAGGTGAGAGTAAGTTTTGAGGGGTTGTCATCGGAAATCTCTTTACCATTTTCCCAAGCTCCTGATAAAAAGACAAACTTTTTCTTCCAAAACTTGTCAGCCTCGAGGAGGTCATCGATAATCTTCAGATCATCCTCCAATGTGAGGTAGTAGAATGGTAAAACTGGCCCATTTCAGATTTTGGCCAGTGAGATGAAATCCTATATTTTGAGGGGGATGCTTCCTAGCCTCGACACCATAATAACGGAGAATAAAGTGAACAGTTGGTTTGGAGTGACTTGTGTTGGGCACAACTTAAGAATTTCGAAGTACCTTACAATCATTGGATCGAGGGGAAATCGAAGTCCCTAGTTGAAAAGTTCAGGGTAAACTACCAGTTCGTTCTTCTGACAACTCAGAGGTGTTTCTCCTTCTACTGGTAGTCGAAGAACAATGTTGTCTGTTAATCCCCATAGTTTCTTAAGTTCTTCTTTTTCTGATTCGAGGTAGTAAGTATAGGGTACATTTTTTAGGGCAAGAATGTACCAAGGACAAAGTGATTGTAGGTTTTCCTGAACCAAGGCAGCAACATCTTCGGGGAGGGAAATAGGAGCTTTCTTTCCTCGAATTTTCTTTGGAGGGATTACCTCTTCTGCTTCGGATTCACCTTCGGCATCGGATTCAATGGCTTCAGAATCATTTTCTTTGTCATTTTCTTCATCGGTAGCTTCATTGCGAAGACTTCGAGTTTGAGTCTCAGTTTGAGTCACAAGAACTGATTGACTATTCTCTGGTGTAACGTCAACCACTTCTTGTGGGGGAATAGGAGAGGAGGTTTCTGCATCGTCGCCCATTTCTAGAAAGGTTGATTTTTTGTGAAGTTTAACTTTAACTACTTCGGATTGTAGGATAGGTGATTGGGGTTGTGGTTTTTTTAGGGTTGAAGGTTTGTCAGAATTGACAGGCTTAGATTTTCGATGTGGTTTTAGTGATGGTGAAGTGGATTGATTTCAAGGAGGAGAAGATAGCTGGCTAGATTCTGGGTTGGATGCTAGGTTTGAAGATGAATTAACTAGACTGGGATTGAAGTTACCATATTGGAAGGTGGTAGAGGAGAAACGAGGACCGTTGTAGATTAACCCAGCAGCTTTGTACTCTTTAGCTCTTTATGAAATACAGAGATAATCGTAAGCACCAAATACTCGATTGCTAGAACCAGGGAAGAGAGATTTCTTTGGTTTTCTTTGGTTTTTAGGTTTAGATCTTTTGTATTTGGGGTACCTTCTCATATAATAGATGTTGATCTGGGAAGTTGTTTTTTGTGACTGAAGAGGTGGTGTTTCTGGGGAAGGTAGCAGAAGATGAAGATGGAGGTTGATGAAGAACAAGATGAAGATGGCTTAAGAAAGAGATGATTTTTCTAAAAGGTTCTCAGTAAGGTGGAACTAAGTATTTATACTTGGAAAAAATGACGTTGAGAATTGGAAGAGGCAAAACCAGTGAACTGTTCTCATTGGGTGGAATGTGAAACGTGGAGGAAAACTTGTTGTGTCATAGACCTATCAAGAAGGGTCCAATCAGTCTTTCAAGTAGGGGTCAAGAGGTTCGAAGTGAAAGTAAGGTTGTATTTCAAGTTGGTAGATTCGAAGTGAGCGGGGAGTTTATTTGCACTTATTCTTAGATTCGAAGTAAAGTTGCAAGTCATTTGGCTCAGTCATAATGAAGGGGCTGGATGAAAGAAGGTTTATGCACTTGGAGTAATGTTCGAAGAGTGACTAGTTCTTATAAAATTGTGTGTATAAGAACTAGGGGGCTACTGATAAGGAAATATATTCATTAGGGACTTAAATGTAATTAATAAGGACTTGAATGATAAATTCTATTAATATAGAGTAAGATTAAGCCTTACAAGAAGAATAGGGACTGAACTGTAAATAAACCTCTTATGTAACCGTTTTTTAACTAACTCACTGGGCCTATTTAAAGAGGCCGAGGAGTATGATTACGCTTATGAAATAATCAGAAGCGAAAGATTACATTCACTACCTAAAAATCTCTCTGTTGATTCTTGATCAATATTCTCAATCTTCTCAAGTCAATCTCTATTCTCACCATTAGCAAATGCCTTATTTTGGTTTTTGAATGAATTACGATATTGTAGTTATTTTAATTTTTACGCTTTGTGTAGGAACACGAAGAAGCACTATGTACCATGGCCGACTATAGTAAAATATTTACTATCGAGTCTATATGAGTCGATAAGGAAAGCAAGTGTTTATATTAAATAGATATAGAATGACAAGTATCCTAAATCATAAAATTGTAACTTATTCTTTATTAAATAAACTGTAAATATAAATATTATTTAAGATACTATATAAAAAATTGCCCATTACCATATATATTTATAAAAATATTGTAAAGTTTTATTAATTAAATTTAAGTTTAGATGTATTACTAACTTTAACATATATTCTCTATTAAAACTTCGATTTAAAAAAATATAACCGATATTAATGTGTTTATGAATTAAAGTTTGAATATAATTATTACTTTAGATAAATTGGTTCGTTACTATATATAAATTTAGTGAATTTTAATAAAATTTATAAATAAAATAATAACATTTAATTTTTTTATAACTTATCTCATTATTGTGTGTATTTGTTCAATTTCAACGAAATTTATCTAAATTTTTATTTTTTTTAATTGATCTCATTATTTAATGTGTGTATTTATTCAATTTAATGAGATTTTAACATTTTAAATTTTAGATTTTAAATTTTCTATAATTTACCCGTTAAATAAATTTCAAACTTATAATGGAAATAAGCGATGAAGCAACTAAAATTCACAAACAAAATTAGATTATTTCCAAATTTACTTATCTGCCAAGATATTCAAATAATATAATTTTGCATATAATATTTAGAAAAATAATATATAAAAACGTATTTTGCATATAATTTAAAATAAAAATCTTTGTTTGTTTTATAATATTTCTGAAATTAAATTTGTGGCCAATGTATTGAAAAATACTAAAAAACTAGTTTTATTTCTTACTGCCCATCCACGGACATGTAATCTACGAAATCGTGCGTAGATTTGGCAAATTCCAGGATGGTGCACCCGGTAACATGCGTGCATCTGGTATTTTCTGGCACGAAATCATGGGTCCACAACTCTCAAACTTAATTTATATGATGCCAAATTAAATAAAATACATATCAAATCGAAGCCTACAATCTAATTAAGCATATACATATAATTATAGATCCAAATAACAACTAAAAATTTAGGAAAATCGATTTTTTTATCTAAAAAAATAACTCTAAATATCACTACAAATAGAGATGAAAATTGGAAAAAAAAACACAATAACATAAAAAATTCATGCATTAATTGGTTTGTTGGATTTCAAAAATTATCGTTTTAAAAATTTGAAGTAGAGAGATTTAGGGTTTCCATAGAAAAAAAAGTGAGAATTTGTGTATTTTTCAATTTTATATCAGTGGCAATTTTATAAATATATTGGGTCTCGTTATACCCACGATAGATTTCATTATAAACTGGTCTTGTTATTAAAAAAAAAAAAAAAAAAAAACTTGAATTAGCCTAGCCCATTGTTTATTTCAACAAATCAGTTTCATATATTTTTGTTACCCTAACATTTATATTTTTGTTACCCTAACATTTAAAAGAAACCCAATTCCTTACCCTAATTCAGTAATTCGTAATTCTTATTCTTCTTGCGTATTCGGAATGGAGGCCAAGAAAAGAGAGATCTGTCAATTGGATTCTTCGAGGTCTTCGTGTTACTTGCACCTATACAACAACCACCAGAAACCACAGTTTAATTTCAAGCGTGTTTTAGCCGATAACTCGTACTCGAAGTTTAAGCATTTACAGAAGACTGATTCTACCAATTCCGAGGAGACCTTGAATCCTCATCCGTATGAAGGAGAGATCCAAGACTTGATACATAATCCCCGGTTTGATTTTAACTTCCCCGAGAAAGAGAATGATTTGAATTTGAGTGATTCTTATGTCTGGGTTGAGACTGAGTCGCAGTTAAAAGAGCTTGCAGATGCATTGAGCAGAGAAAAGGTTTTTGGTGTTGATACAGAACAGCACAGCTTGCGGTCTTTTCTAGGCTTTACCTGTCTTATCCAGATTTCTACACACAAGGAAGATTATTTGGTTGACGCAATTGCACTGCATGATAAAATGGCTATTCTCCGCCCTGTCTTTGCTGATCCAGGTATTTGCAAGGTTTTTCATGGAGCTGGCAATGACCTTCTCTGGTTGCAAAGGGACTTCCATATATATGTTGTTAATGTATTCGACACTGCAAAGGCATGCGATATGCTGTCAAAGCCACGTAGATCACTTGCATACTTGCTTGAAACTATCTGCAGTGTAGCTACTAACAAGTTATTACAGCGTGAAGACTGGAGACAACGCCCTCTGCCGAAAGAGATGGTGCAGTATGCCAGAACCGATGCACACCATTTGTTGCATATTGCCAAAAAGTTGACCGCTGAGCTCAAGCTACAGGACAATGGTGACAAATTCCATTTTCTTCTTGAGACTGGTCGGCGGTCAAACATGACTTGCTTGCAACTCTACACAAAAGTTGTCGAAGCTTTTCCTGGAGATGCTGCCGCATCATCGATACTGTCCCGCCATTTAATGTATGGTAGTGGAGGGGATTCATCATCTTTTTGTGATTCTAAGTTTCAGGATCTTGTGAGACGACTTTGTGTATGGAGGGATTTAATGGCACGGGTTCATGATGAAAGCTTGAGATATGTAATCTCCAATTGTTGCTCTTGCAGAAAAACGTCCAACTACACTGCAAGATGTTTACGACATTGTAGAACAAACCGAGTCTATGAATATCAGTTCTTTGCTTCCATCTCCATCTCCTGTTGCTTGTAGTCACTTGGAAGATGTCTATCAACTGGTTAACAGTAAATCAGGCAATCTTGATGACTTTTTCGGTGCGGTTCTTCAAAATTGCTTGGGTCAGAATGGGAGCTGCCCATTGTCAGTATTCAATTATGCTTTATGGTTCAAATATAACACAAATGGAATTAATAAACCGATTTTCAAACAAAATGGGGTTAGGAATTCACAACGAGTGAAGAAATTCTCCCGCAAAACTCCTGTTTATGAACATTGTAGGATCTATACAAATGATGGGATATTGCTTGGGTATTGTCACAAGAGGAAGCTTGAATGGTATCTCCATCAAAATCTAGCAGAAGTGGTTGAAGAGACCCCACTTGCAATAAGACTTCTATTTGAACCAAAACATTGTCCAGAAAATGTGGGTAATGAACTTTATATGCATTTTAGGAGAAATATTTGTGTTGGTTGTGGTGAAGGAGATCATTACTACCGCTATCGGATTGTACCTTCATGCTATAGAACTTATTTCCCCGAACATCTGAAAAGGTATCAGTCTCATCACGACACTGTCCTTGTTTGCATTGATTGTCATCATAATGCTAGGGCGGCTACTAACAAATACCAAAAAGAAATTGCTGAAGAATTCGGGATTCCACTTTTTGCTCATAAAAATTCAAAAAAAAACCAAGGTTTATCCGCAGAATCAGCTGCCAACAATGAGGAAGGTGGTGTATCACTCTGTGATTTGAGAGGAGCTGCTACGGCTCTTCTGCGCCATGGACCTAGGCTGCCTTCCAAACGCCATGAGGAACTGACACTCATCGTCATGAAGTATTATGGTGGAAGGGAGATCACCAAAAAAGATATGGAAAGAGCTCTGTTAGTTTCGATGCCCCCTCATAAGAGAAGACAATTCGAGAGAAAGAGAGGTCTATCTTTGAAACATTATAAAGAGACTAGTGAAGTCTTTGAGACTCAGAATTTAAAGGGTGATGATGTCGATGATTATAGCGGTGAACAAAGCACGTTACAAGTTAAAAGTGATGGAAAATTGCCGTCTATGCGAGAATTGAAGTTGTCCGCCGGACAGGGACCACATGGAAAACAAGTTGTGGATTACTTGCTAAAGGAATTCGGCGAGGATGGAATTTGGAAGTTCTGTCAAAGGTGGAGACAAGTCTTCATTGATGCTGTTCATCCTCGGTTTTTGCCTGGTGGCTGGGATGTGCAGCATAGTTGGAAAGGACAGTAAGGTGATAGCAGCTTGCTTACACAATGAAAAGAAAAAGTAGAATTAATTTAAAATCAAAGATACAAATATTGACAGAAAATCAAACACTCAGTTTTTTATTTTGCCTTTTTTCCTTCTGGATTTTTGGATTAAGCGCTGAACCTTTTTGAAGGGTTGTTGATACAATTTTAATGCAGTAACTTTATTATTTAAAAAAAAACATTTAAAAGAAAACAAGTTATATGCTGATTCATTTATACGCTATAATAATCCATTTTCTTCCGCTAAGTTTTAGGTTACTCTGAGCAGCCCCATCATAGATTACAGTATTTGACCATTTACCAAAAATTGGTTTATATTATTGGGATACAAAAACGTATACAATTTACCAATAATTTCAGTCTCAAATAGATTTTACCTCTATCTATTAAAATATGATTTTATTTACTAATCAGTTTGAATTTAAATTTTAAATACAATTTTACCCTTAACGAATTTGACAAGGTGACAAATTTTTTTTGAGAAGACGGAATTGATTTTGAAATTAAGACCGAATATTTTGATTTGGAGATGCAATTGTTTTGTTTTTTAGGATAATTAAGTATTTTTTTTAAATAGGATGGATTTGTTTGTAATAGGGATCTGTTGTGGTATGATTCGGTAAATAAAAACAATTTTTAGACTCATTCCGTAAGTCTTCCATTAAAAAATGTCCATTTTTTATATTTTGGATATGGCTAAAATAGGGCAAAAAAATGTTAACCATTTCCAAAATTTGACGTGTTTGGATTTTTACAATTTTGCCTTTATATCCGTTTGAACAATTTTTCCCGCTGATTCAACCAATAAGAATTAAAAAATATTTTTGATAACTTTTAAAATTGACCAAAATTTTAAGGCTAGTTATCCATTTGTACCCTAATTTAACCAAACCACTATATTTTTTCAGCGGTGTGTTTTATTCTAACGATATGCATTATTCTCAACAATATGCATTTATTTTCCGGGTACAACAAGAGTGAGGGTCCCTCTATAAGAAAGCCCTAATTATAAACTGGGCCTCTATAAAACCTTACATTTACAAAACCCTAAAACCTCTTGTATCGCAGAAAAAGACGCTCGCATAGGCAGTGGTTGCTGCCTCGTACAGCCAGAGAAATAGCTCATCCACACCAACATCAAGGTACATTTGTCAATCGAAATCGAAGTCATCGTCCGTTGAAACAAGATTTAATTTCTTTTTCTCCATTTTCTTATCTTTGCGTGTGAAATTTACAGTTAACATTGGTGGTAGGAATCTCTTCTTAGGAGCTAAATCTTTCACCCAGCTTATTGCTCTTTCATGTCATCCTCTACCATCACTCGAACCCCTCAAATCTTTCAAAGGGGAAGCGGCAGTAGTCTTCAGAGATACTCTCCGAATTTTGAGGCAGGATCAAAATTGGATTTGGGTTCCAGATCTTTTCATCCGGTGTTAGTTTTCTTCCAAAAGAAATACAAAATCAAGGTAATAGATTAATAGTTTGCTTACTATTTGGTGCTATATTTATGATCTGGTTTCTCTGTTATATTATTCATATTATTCGGTTTCTCGATCTATTTTGATTTTGAGCTAGTATTTTTTTGTCCCTGCTCTAAAAATTTAGACAGAATATTGGTCCATGACAGAATACGCTCTAAAAGTTTCCAACATCCAAACATATAGTAATATCTAAAAGTTTCCAACATCCAAACATATAGTAATATCTAAAAGTTTCCAACATCCAATATCCAAACATCTAAAAGCACAAAGGGAAAACAAGTTTCAGAGAGGCAAACGTTGACGTCTAGCACCTAAAGCATAAGCTCGGTACTCTCTTTCAGTTAAGCAGAGAGGCTCGGGCTGAACAACTTCTCGATGAGCAGGCATTATGGTGTCTCTATAGACATTTTCTGGATATCTGACAAGATGTTCTCTATCGAAATCCCTTCGATAAGAGTCTGAAGAAGGAGCCACAAGAGGTTGGGTTCTTCCCTCTCCTCCTTGTAGACCATATGTTCGGTATTCTCTCTCACTCATTAATAGATCACGAGGTGGTTCTACCTGTCTAGATAGATCCTGTTGATTTCTCTCTTGAGTCGGTAGAGCATGACTTTTGACCCTACCCCTTTTCCCTCTGTCCGTACCACTCTCTCTGTCCCTACAACGTTTAACTGAAACTGGCGGACTGATAGTGGGACGTGCATTTGAAGAACCAGCAGATGACTGGAACAGAACATTTAGCTCCCTCACTTGTTTAGGAGTTAGTTCTGTTTTGAATTTCTTCTTTCCGTTATAGTTTTCCTCGATCGCTTTTTTGAAAACATGCTCAGGCAGAGAATTTCCCTTATAGTTTTCCGTTATAGTTTTCCCTTATTTTTCTTGCCTTTCCTCTTTCTACGTTTCACTCTCTGTTTGCTATAATCAACTAGACCACGCTCATCTCCGTTCGACTGAATGTTCTCAGCGTTCACCATAAGCTCAGTATTTGAGGTATTCTTCTGTGGATTCACTTTCGCTGGTATCAATGCCATAGCATTCTCTTCCTCAACATTTCCATCCAATATACTTCCGCTTTTCTCTAAGTTATTACCCTGAACCTTGGGAGTATCATTGGCATTTAATCTTTTCACCGTGAACAAGATCTGAGCTGGACCGAACCTCAACTCGAAAAATATATTCTACAAAAACCTGATCAAACAGAGCCATCAATTTTTTAGGCTCTTTAAGATACAAAATTAGATGATCCTTTTTAGCTTCAGAAATTCCTACTACTTGATTTGCTACCAACTGAGAATCTTGCCTTTCCTCTTTCTACGTTTCACTCTCTGTTTGCTATCATCAACTAGACCACGCTCATCTCCGTTCGACTGAATGTTCTCAGCGTTCACCATAAGCTCAGTATTTGAGGTATTCTTCTGTGGATTCACTTCCGCTGTTATCAATGCCATAGCATTCTCTTCCTCAACATTTCCATCCAATATACTTCCGCTTTTCTCTAAGTTATTACCCTGAACCTTGGGAGTATCATTGGCATTTAATCTTTTCACCGTGAACAAGATCTGAGCCGGACCGAAGAACCGAATGCACATGCCTACGTTTAACTACCTTCTTTGTTACTAGTTGTTTCAGAATAAGTTTCACAATTTCAGACTTGGCCTTCATTATTGTTTTTGTTTCTTTCTTTCCAGAGGACTCTGCTTCTGTAGGAGCTTCTAGAGAGGCTTCTTCTGCAGTTTCTATAATGGATAGTTTAGGGGTTTCTGTAGCAACTTCCTCATGGAATTCCTGATGATAAATTTGCAGGGCATCCTCAGGATCTTCCTTGCGATATATTCTGCGGAAGCATTTTCTGGGATAGAGCTTCGAGAGTAATTCTTATCATCTCGGTGATCTTCTGTATCTACAGACTTCATACATATACTGCTTTATGCATTATTCCCATCATCCTGGTCATCCTGGGAATAATGCAGACTTCATACATATACTGCGTTATGCATTATTCCCATCATCCTGGTCATCCTGGTCAAGATGATGGGAATAATGCATAACGCAGTATATGTATGAAGTCTGTAGATACAGAAGATCACCGAGATGATGAGAATTACTCTCGAAGCTCTATCCCAGAAAATGCTTCCGCAGAATATATCGCAAGGAAGATCCTGAGGATGCCCTGCAAATTTATCATCAGGAATTCCATGAGGAAGTTGCTACAGAAACCTCTAAACTATCCATTATAGAAACTGCAGAAGAAGCCTCTCTAGAAGCTCCTACAGAAGCAGAGTCCTCTGGAAAGAAAGAAACAAAAACAATAATGAAGGCCAAGTCTGAAATTGTGAAACTTATTCTGAAACAACTAGTAACAAAGAAGGTAGTTAAACGTAGGCATGTGCATTCGGTTCTTCGGTCCGGCTCAGATCTTGTTCACGGTGAAAAGATTAAATGCCAATGATACTCCCAAGGTTCAGGGTAATAACTTAGAGAAAAGCGGAAGTATATTGGATGGAAATGTTGAGGAAGAGAATGCTATGGCATTGATAACAGCGGAAGTGAATCCACAGAAGAATACCTCAAATACTGAGCTTATGGTGAACGCTGAGAACATTCAGTCGAACGGAGATGAGCGTGGTCTAGTTGATGATAGCAAACAGAGAGTGAAACGTAGAAAGAGGAAAGGCAAGATTCTCAGTTGGTAGCAAATCAAGTAGTAGGAATTTCTGAAGCTAAAAAGGATCATCTAATTTTGTATCTTAAAGAGCCTAAAAAATTGATGGCTCTGTTTGATCAGGTTTTTGTAGAATATATTTTTCGAGTTGAGCTAGTATCAACTGATCTATTTACGGTGAATTACTACAAATTCATGTAAATTTAAAAGGGTTGTTTGCTTTAGATTTCTAAGGTTTCTTCTTGTGCATTTCCCTTAGGATCTCCTTTTATATCAAATTATAGATTATTGGATTTACATAAATAAGATCACTATATGCCAGTAAGTAAATCAATTTTTTGTTTGATTTCTAATTATAGTTTTTTGGTAATCAAATGATTAAAGTTCTACAAACATTTCTATTTATTTTAGGGGTTAGTTCTTAATCGGTGTATTAAATAATTAAAATTCTCGGTAAGTATATTTTATTTTGTTAATTCCAATTAGTGTATAGCATATAAAATGACAAAATTACCCATCCTTGCAAGCATCAAATCGCTCTCTTCTCCTTCTCCCGAACAAATCTCTCAGACCCCCAAAGCTAAGTTTCAAATCGCTCTATTCTCCTTCTCTCGAACAAATCTCTCAAACGACCCCAAAGATAAGCTTCAAATCGCTATATTCTCCTTCTCTCGAACAAATCTCTCAAACGACCCCAAAGCTAAGCTTCAAATCGCTCTATTCTCATTCTCTCGAACAAATCTCTCAAACGACCCTAAAGCTAAGCTTCAAATCGCTCTATTCTCCTTCTCTACTTGCTACTGGCAGAAGATCCTAAGGTAAAACCTTAAGCTTATTCAGTCACTTTAACCCTTTAGATACCAGAGTTAATACATTGTTTCATTGTACGATCTAGACAGTGACTGAATTTAAGTGGTCTTTAGTTTTATATGCTCAATAGATTTTGGTGTGATATTTATATTTAATACATTGTTGAGCTAAAATCTTCCATTAATTTGTTGTTTGGTGTACTCAATTTTCTTCCATATCTCTTGACTAGAAAACACACAAGGTAACTTCATCCCCAAAATCTATGAGCTGATACTTTCTGTTTCGTTTCCTCCGCAAAATCTATGTGTTGAATTGTTTCTGTTTCGTTTCCTCTTCAAAATCTATGTGCTGAATAGTTTTTATTTTACTTCCCCTGCAAAATCAGTGCGCTGAATATTTCCTGTTTTATTTTCCTTGCAAAATCTATGCGCTGAATAGTTTCTGTTTCGTTTTACTTATTTGTTGGGATTATCTGCGCAAATAGTAGTTGGTTGTTGAAATGTACCTCGTATGTTTATCTAATAGTCACAAATTTTAGCTCTAGATTGTTATCTGAATCTGGTTTTCTCCTCCTGTGTCTATCGGTGTATCTAATCGCACTAGTTCTGTGATTTGTGCTCATAATGATACAAATCTGTAGCTGTTTTGTTTCATTCATCTATTGACAGTCTCTTCACTGCGATTTTGTTGTTAAGATTCTAATACTCTTACAAATCTAGCAACTAAGTATAATTCTAGTTAGATTTTTAGTGTTACATGAGCTATATTTTGATTATCAACAGACCATATCTCTAGTTTATGCTAAGAATGATGTGAAGCTTATCCCCTTCACTCAAGTTTTGTATCTGTTTACTTAATCAGAAACAATTTTTTAGTTTGTTTTTTTTCTCCACTCTAAACAGATTATTTCTTTACTTAATGCTTCGATTGATACAAAGTCTTCCTCCTTTGTAGAAGTACGTAGCTATTTAGATAATTCATTGGAATAATTTTTATAGTTGATTTGCTTTGTTGTTTCTAGAAAACCATTTATGTTTGTCTTAGTTTCTATCTATATGTTGCTGTTGTGGTGTGTCCAGATGATTTTGGTGTGATGTTTATGTTTGTCTTAGTTTCTATCTATATGTTGCTGTTGTGGTGTGTCAAGATGATTTTGGTCTGATAGTTATGTTTGTCTTAGTTTTAATATTACTGTTATTTCTTCAAAAAAATTGTTTCTTTGTCAACAGGTTTTGAAAATGACTCGAACAAAAACTTGCGCACCAAAAACAACAAAAAGTCCGAAAAAAGTAATACCAGTCCGTCAACCCACGATATTTCGATCAAATCTAGAATTGGTATTTAAATTATGCCAAAATTCTGGAATTACTCAAAAGCATATTGACGCTACAAAACCCACTCCCTTTTACAATCTCTTAAACCGGATTTTTAGAATTGACGGTCAATTTAAGATTCGAAAATCTTGGGAATTGACGATCGAGATTATGAAAAGGTACGACCAAATGAAGGATGGTTTTATCTTTGGAGGGAAGCTGGTGCATCTAACGAAAAATGATGTGAAAGATGTATGTATAAAAGATGTAGGTATAATGCTAGTCATGTACCTTTGTCTCACATTTGTTTTTTCAACTTATGGGGAAAATCTGTCGGAAGGTCTTGCAAGATTAATAGAAAATGAGTTTTCTATGCTACACAAATTCGATTGGGCTGATCTAATTGTGAACAAATTAACCGACTCAATCAGGAAAAAACACAAAAGCAATCCAGCTGGAACAGTAGGATGTGTACAACTCTTAATTGTAAGTAAAATATAGAATATTTTATATAATTTTGAGTATTCTAATATTTTTTTTATTGTTATACTAATAGTTGATATTTATTTGATTTAACGTTTGCAGCCTTTTTTCTTGGAGCACTCAAGAATAAGAGTTCCACAAAATGATTTCCCAAGATGCCTACGATGGGTAGGAGAAACGGGTTTGAGACAACATGATAAAGTACAAAGCTTGTTTGAAGAGATAATGGAAGAAAAGATAATATGTACATTTTCATGATTTTATAAATCTTAACTACATCAGGCATGCTAATGATAAATACATCAACTTTACTGTTTTTATAAATTAGGTGATATAATTATTAATGTTAGATTAGTATAATTTACTATTTTTATGTTTTTAAAATAGGTAATAGAGGGTGATTTATTACTTCTAGCTGACGAAGAAGACAAAATGAGAAGAGTTGAAACTGACAGTGGAGAAGGGGTTAGCGGAAAAACAAAGATTGAAGAGGAAGCAGAGGACGACGAAGACAGATGATTTTGTTGAACATGAAAATAATGATATTCCAACAACCGAAGGAGAACGAGAAGTGCATCTCTAATAATGAAGCTATTGATAAAGAGTGATGAAAAGAAAAAAGGAAAAGAGAATGTGGAGATAAATGATGTTCCAACAAAAAGAATGAGAACGAGAAGTACCTCTCAAATAATGAAGCTGTTGGTAAAGACTGATGAAAAGAAAAAAGGAAAAGAGAAGGTGGAGATATAGGCAGAAAGTGAGGAAGGAGAAACAAGTGAAGATGAAGAATTTCAAACATGGGAGAATGAAGCTGAAAGTGATGATGAAGACAAAAGTGAACACAGTGGAAAAGATGAAGAGAAGAAGAAAGACAGCCTAATATCATCTAATGAATCGAAAGTTGAGTATATGATCATGTTAACAGAAATCGAAGAACTCAAAAGTGCTTTGCACAAAACAAAGGTATTTTATATTAAAAAACTATTTATAAGAAATAAATATCATATTTAATACTTCGATTTTTTTCAGGATAGCCTTGAAGAGTCAAATACAAAGTTTAATGCTCTACAAGTAGAGATGAACGGGAAAGAACATGTATAAAGCTTATTTTTTTAACTGTTTTATAACTGTAATTCATATTTTACATTTTAGTCATATCATGTATAACAATATAAATGTTGTTATTCATGAATAACAGAGAATCAAGGAGCTTGAAAACAATGTAAAGACTCTAAAAAAAAAGTGGTTGAGCTAAAAGATATTGTTGATAATGATGATTTCGAAACAAATCCAAGAGATAAAGCATTGAAAAAAGTCAAAGAATCGACAATCAAAGATGCCAAAAACAAGAAACTTGCATCTCGCTCTTCATTGGTAAGAAGAGTTGAGGAAAATGTAACCAGAAAAAAGAAAGAGTTCCCCGATTTTTATATCCAACAAGTGAAAAAGAAACAGAAGAAAGGGGAACCATCTACCAAGGACAATGAGAAAAGGGAACAATCTACCAAGGACAATGAGAAAGGCGAGCAGAGCAAAGCAGTGGAAAACATTAACGTTGAAGAACTTACTCCTGAAGAAATCCAGTTGGTTTATAGAAGAAGGGGAGATCCAACTGAGCTACTAAATGATAAGGATATCAATAAGTTCAACAGGATTGTTCAACAGGATTGTTCAACAAAAAAACTCAAATAGGTAACAAATTTAACTTTTCTAAGTGTTTAAAATTGTTTTTAATATACGTTTGTTTTGGTTTTGTGTGATATACAGGGCTTCAATTTGGATAAAAGATGATTTATGTGTGGACGCATATCATCTTCATACGATTATAGGATGTGATGAAGTTGGAATTGAGGTACTCAAATTTAATATTTATTACTGTTTGAAAGTATTTTTTTTATGTATGTTTCATTTGCAGAGCCGATTCTTGTTTGTTTTAAAATTACTTGCATAAGTAATAGTATTATTACAAGTAACAGTAATAGTACTGTTATTCATAATACAAGTACAATAATAACAATTTTTGTAGTTTAATTTTAAATTTGATTCATATACTTTTGTAAATATTTGGTAAATTATGGAATCATTTCGAGTTCTTAATATTGACTATCTACTTATTTTGATGTTCATTCTTTTAACTTAATTAGATTCTTAATGCTAACTACTATAAGAATATTTCAATGTCGAATATCTAAAAATGTTTAAATTCTTTGAGAATAAAATATGGGGCCTATTACTTGAATATGTTTCGTTTGTTTCAGATGTGGTGTTGTGCTCTTATTTGATGATTTAGGTTGTTAATCTGTCTGGTTAAAATGGTTTTTTGCTGCAAGAACTCTTTAACTTATATTTAAAACTATGACAATAATAGTGTATGATTCAAAAATCGTATCATGTTTTAGGTTCCCTTAACTTTTGAGTTGTATTTGCTTGTAACAAAATGGTTGTTCAATAAAACATGATATAATAGTAGTGGTGTTTGTTTGTTCAATAGTTAGGTCCATGTAAAATATGGTCTGATTAGAAGCTGAAATCTTATTGCAGTTTGAATTTGTTTAACGTTATTGTGATTTGTTTAACATTGTTGTGACATTCCCTTCAACGTTATATATCTTGTAATATATTGTTTGTTATTTTAACATTACAGGTTATAAATGCTTATGCTTCATACCTAGATAGTATGTATCAAGTAGAAGAAGCAGGAAACTCTGAAAGTGAGAAAGTCCTAACAATTTCGGCAGCAGCATCGGTATATGAATTATATATTACAATGATTATAACATAATTTATATTTTACTAATTTTATCAGTAAATTATTTATTACAGCAATACAGTATGGAAATGGCAAAAGGGATCCTCGATGACAAATTAAAAAGGTTTGCATTTGCTGAATTTCGGTATGTTGCCATTTCGCTTCACACAAGACGAGGAGCAAGAACAAGAGATCATTGGACATTATTAGTTGTAGATACACATGAAGAGACATGCACACACTACAACTCGTTGTTGCCAAGAACAAATTCTATAAGAAGATAAATACTTGAAGACTGCAAAAACAATGGTAAGTATTTATCATAACAATCTATTATACTATAATATCGTCTAGAAATAACATTCATTTTTTTTTGCAGCTGAATCGCCTAAAGAAAATAGGATTTCTAAAAGGAGATGCAACTGTTATAAGTGAAAGACAATGTGCCCAACAACGAAAAGATTCACTTGATTGCGGCATTTTTGTATGCGTTTATTTGCATGACCTCTACAAAAAAAACAAATTGATACCAAATATGATGAAGAGATAGGCAAGATTTTCAGAGTTAGAATTTTTCGTACCTTCCTTAATGACAAATTCAGTGTGAAGTAAATGAAGTTAAACTTTTGTACTCTTCAAATTCGATGACTCAGTGTTTTGCAACTCATGTGATCTAAAAACGTTTATGTAAATCGGATGTTTAACTTGTTTGACTCAAAGTAATAGTTTTATGTTCTTTTTTTGTAAACCACTATTAGTGAACTCAATTGTGTTAAAAACTACATTGTCAAATTATAGATTAGACAACTTTAATATCGACCATGAAATGAAATTAATTATTCATATTATAAGTAACCCTAATAATAATGTTAGTCATACTACAAGTAACAGTAATGATACTGTTATTCATAACTTAAAATAATAAATTGCTTTCTTCATAAATAATATTATAAATTGCAGTTTATGGTACAGTTCTATGATACAGAGAAGCTCTATATTCACATAAGAATAGCTTTGAACTAACATTTTATTCCATATAAAATAGGCAATTACACTTAACAATTAGTTATAACATCAGCCGTGGACTTGATTTTAATTAGCAATTTGATATTAAACTTAATTTGTTAAAAAAATGTATTGATTGAGGTAATCAATAAAAAATTACATAGTCATAGTATAAGATCAGATATTTATGTTGTAGGTCAAAATATTAACAAAATTAAACACGTTATAAGTAGCACTAATAAACACTGTTAATCATACCACAAGTAACATTAATAATACGGTTAATCATTAGCAAATAAAAAGTCATATGATAATGATATTTGATATAAAATACTACAACAAATCTTAATAAAATCCAATACTATTTAAAAATAATGTAAATCCAATAAACATAAAAAATATGTTTTCGTACATAAAAATAAGAAATGAACTAACGTAAAATGTTAAACGTTTATCGCCGTACATGACCTTTTGTTATGACCAGTAGCTTTACACCTACTGCGTTTAATCTTTCTTACAACCAGTTCACCTCGTGAAGGAATTCTTTTCTTCTTTGGTCTACCACGTTGTCTTTTCAAAACCAGAGGTTGTACGATAGGAGATTCATCAACAACTGAAGATTGTCCAAACGAGGTAAAAGGGTGTATCGGCATCGAATAACATTCTCGATACACACTAGAATGAAAATAGTGTTCAATAAAACTAGTTGGTCTCTCTTGTGTTTTGGTGATAACAGCCAAGGCATGCGAACATGGAAAACAATCCGACTGCCATTTACCACATGAGCAAGTAAAGTCTATCAAATTTACCACCATGGTCTGATCTGAAAAAACTTCATAAACCGTTGAGGAAGATGATTGAAAATACCAATGTCGTCCCTCCTCAATTGCTGCTCTATACCTTTTATCTATGTTCGGACATAATTCACTTGTCCACTTTAAAAATTTAGCCTGACGTCTAGACATTTGTATCATAAGCAAAATTCGAATCTTGTCAATGACTTCCATTATATGGAGGGTACGTATATATCTAATTTGTGCATTAAAAGATTCTACAACAAATGAACAAACAGTCCCATATCTTTTACCTTTGAAGAACGCATTCGAATAATTTTCCGGATGAAGATTTTCTAAAAACATTACCACTGTCTCTCCACTTTCTTTTATAAACTCCCCTATAGACTGAAAAAATAGATGTTCAGTGGGTGCATAAGCACATTCTGTGAACTTATTAACCAATCTATCTCGTACACCTTTTGAAAATTTCTTAAGCCAATCTCTTAAGTTAATAAGTAAGTGGTAAAGGCAATACGAATGACAAGCATCAGGAAATAAAGTCCGAATAGATGTGATAATACCTATAAAGCGATCTGAAACGAAAGTTAACTTTCGACCTAACAAGTGTGGCTTTAGCAATGCCAAAAACCATAGCCAATTAGTTGAATCTTCTGAATCAACAATTGCAAATGCAATCGGAAACAACCCTATAACAAGTAACATAAACATTCTTAGATAAACTAGCATAAGAAATCAGCTATGTTCAGCTATGTTCACTAAAATATTGCTGAAAAATCATGTAAAAAGTAACATAAACTAGCATAAGAATGTAAAATCCGCTATATCCAATAAAAATATTGCAGAAACACCTTGTAGCAAGTAACATAAAAAATACATAAAGAATTAAAATAAAAAAGGTATAAAGTAAGTTTGTTACCTTGATTTCCATCAATAGATTTTGCTGAAAGTAGAGTTCCTTTGTATTTTCCCTTTAAAAATGTTCCATCCAACTGAATAAGGGGTAAACATCTTTCAAATCCTTTAAGACAAGCACCAAATGCAATGAAACATCTACTAAATGCAGACGTATCCCGATTATATTCCAATTGAAAATCACTATTAGGATCTAGTTTTTTCATAGCTTTGATATAGCCCTTTATACAACCATAAGATGTAGAACTATCTCCAAATACTTCACTCCTTGCTTTTTCTAGAGCTGTCCAAGCTACTTTATAGGTAATATCCAACCCATATCTAGTTTTTAGAATATCTTTTATACCAGTAGCAGTAATGTTTTTATTACTCTTAACTTCTGATAAAATTTCATTAACCACAATGTTAGACGTCAAATGTTTATTTGGTTTGTTCTTCAAAATAACACAACATGTGTGTTCACTTACATATTTCCTTATAACCATAGAACCATTAGCAATATCAATTGAAGCATATATCCTCCATGGGCAGTTTTTTGATTTCTTGAACTCACAAGAAGTACCAATTTGACGCTTTGTATTACGGTCAAAATTAAATGCAAACCCATTTTTCTATCGCAAACTTCGAAAGTGAATGCCGAAACTCAACATATCCACCATTAAAACCTGACCAACACCTTCTATTATAGTACGCCAAGACTTTGTGGCAAGTTCTTTAGTGTTGTCATTAAAAAACCTAGCATTCAAAGCATCGCCACTAAAAGGTAAGCCTAAAACATTGTTACTTTGACGTGTAGTAGAAAATAGATCTTCCCGTAAACTAATATGACTGCCATCATTAACAAGAACATGTATCTCCACTTGGAATTGTCCTGATTGTTGAACAATACCAATCATCGATATAAAATCATCTTCCCTTGACAGCAACCCATTCTTAATATTACCACAATCGAACTTAAGACTAATATTATCTCTATCCAACTCCATTCATCTATCTAAAACATAATCAAACATACCTTCCAAGTTAGCAAAAGAATATAATAGTTGGACAACAGTGTGTCCATTATACTTAAGAATTGCAAATGTAGTCGACATATTACAAACCTGCAAAATTACAAGCTGCAGACTTAGATATCAGAGTTAAAAACTGCAGACTTAAATAACAGACTTAAAAACTGCAAATGTAATAAGAAGACATGAAGTAATAATAGTAAGGTTTCTTTCTCGTTAAATAGCAGACTCAAATCTGACGTAGAGAAGTAACAATAGTAAGGTAACATTTAATTAACAATTTATGGTACAGTTCTATGATACAACAGAAGCTCAATATGCACATAAGAATAGCATTGAACTAACATTTTATTCCATATAAAATAAGCAATTACACTTAACAATTAGCTATAACAGCAACTATGGAATCTGTAATCTAAACTAAACACATACATAAAGCATCACTAGACAATGATCTGAATAATATACGACTAGGTAATCTGAAAATCGTTTCGAAATTAGGTTTAATTCAACACAAAAACATACTAATCTATAATATGATTCGACAGAAAAACCTAACAATATATCACCAAATCATTCATCGGTATTCGACAGAAATTTTTAGAGAAAAAAAGATTAAAAAAAACCTGATGTCCAGTTGAAAGAAGTTTGATCGAAGGTATTCTGTTTCGAGTTGTTTGAAGAGTGAGATGAAGAATTCATCGGTATTCTGTTTTGAGACGATGAAGACGAAGGATGGTGAAGACGATTCTGACTGAGATGATGAAGAGGCAGCTCTTATATGGGTTAACGTAAATTAAGGGTAAATTTGTCAATAAGAAAATAAAACGTCTCTTATGGAATTATCATACAATTAAATACACCTATTAAGAATTAGACAAAATCGGACCCATTGGACCAGAATTTTTGTTCGATGGGCACACCTTAAGGGAAATAGCCCTTATTTTAGTTTAGTTTCTATATTTTTTTTGAAATAATGTTTTAAGAATATATTTATCAAAGTCAATAATGAGAATGAGTTATTATGTGAATGATTAATAAAATGTCTATTTTTAATGTTAATAGAAACATATAAAGTGGGGACGGAGTGTGAAATAGAGAAGCTCTCATTTGGTGGGATAAATGTATATCATTTTTGGAATACATTGTGGTACGAAGAACCGAGTAAAGTATCGTCTCAAGATATTTTAAAGAAGTAGAATCCATAACCAAGACAAGTTTAAAAGATGCGATAGAAGATGGTTCAAAGATTGAAGATGTTGAGATTGTTAAGATATAGCTGATAAATATTTTACTTAAATTGGATTATTAGATAGAGAAATGTAATTGAGAGATTTTAGAGAAGGAAAGTAAAGAATTCGAAGTCTGATCGGTCAAATAAGTTATCCATTATTTAAAGAAGGGATTACTACAGGAAAGTCTCTAACTAAGTCACAAAGTCTCTAATTAACTCTCATAATTACACAATAGGCATTATAGAAGTCAATTATTTCTCATTTAGTCCTTCAAATTTATTTCCTTATCATTGCCCCCTTAGTTTTTATGTAATTCGATGAATAAGAACTAATCAGCTTCGGATTTCATGAAAGTATAATCTATTTTATCAAGAATTGAAGTGCCTTAGAACATAGGAGAATTTTCTTTGGTGCTTCGAATATCTTCTTGCGTAGTTGTTTTCTTTCCAATTGATCCCAAATTTCGAGGCATAGTTCGAAGATTACATTCAATAAGTGATGTTGTTCATTTTCGAATACTATTATAATTCGAGGTGTGATAGGTAGTGCTGTCCTTTTGCGATTGTCATCAAATTTGAATTGTGCACTCTAAAGTATAGCTCAGATGAGCGATGCTTACCTAGGAACTAGGGCTGCCACTAGGTTCACTCACTTAGCAGTTGTCAACCTTTCCTTTACACAACCGTTTTGATATTCTGACCTATCACACTTCCCACCTCTTCAACTTCTCTTTCTCTCAAACCCTTCTAATAAGTTCCCTTCTATTCATTTTTCTCTGCACAACATTTTCTTAGAGAGAGAAAGAGAGAATCCAGTTGCTGCCTCCATCAGAATCTTTAAACCCTTAGCTACCTTCATCGGAAAACTCAAGATTTCTTATCATTCTTTAAATTGTTTATGAGAAAGTATCCTATGCGCAGAAAATCCAAAGGTAAAATCCCAAAGAAACCCAGTTCTCCTAAGTCAAATACAAATTTCATCTTTGGCGCCTATGACTATTTCTACATTGGAGCTGCTCGATTAATCAGTAACGCTCCTAAGGGAACTTCAACAGAGACAATCCATTTTGGTAATTTCGATCCCACTCGAACTCTCTTTCCTTTTCTACTCCTTCCTCAATAATAGAAGGTCAATTATCCAAAACTCAAACACCGAAAACCTCTCAGATTTCACAAACACCTCGAACCGCACCTTCACCTCGACTTTCACCCACAGACTTAACTCTTCGAACCAATAAAAAACTACTCAATTCAAAAATAAAAAACCCAAAACTTCTCAGATTCCACAAACACCTCGAACCACACATTTACCTCGTCTTTCACCCACAACCTCAACTCCTCGAATCCATAAAAAAAACTTCCCAATTCAAAACTCAAAAACCCAGTGAAATTCCTACTGAACCTCCCCTAATTAACAAGAAAACTCTTCCTTGAACCCAACCATCTCCCCGCAAAAAAGTCTTCACAATTACATGAGACGACATTGACCATTCCTAGAATCCAAACTCACCCTCTTCTCCCCAAGGGAAACTGTTGAGACAAATTCCTCACAGGCTCAACATAATCCCTTAAAAAGGAACATCTTCAACTTCGAGATGAAATTTCTAAGAAGGTAGATGATTCTGAGGCTACTCAATCCAATGCTGAGGCTAACAGTGAGGCTGATGTTGGAGATGATGGTGAAGCTAACGTTGAGGAAAGCACCCATTCAACTTAGTAAGGGTAAAGAATAGGAAATTTTTAAAGTGCAAGTGAAACAACCTCAAGACTGGAGGTTTCCTCTCCTGCAATATCTTTCTGATGGTGTCGTGCCTCCGGATAAGTCACTAGCCAGAACATTGAAACACAAGGCTCGTGGTTTCATCATATTGAGAGAAGTGTTGTATAAAAAATCTTATAGTAAACCTCTCCTGCGCTGTTTGGGGGATGAAGAGTCTCAAGTAGTCCTCTCCGAATTGCATGATGGTGAGGGATCAGCCCATTGTGGATTCAGAGCTTTAACGAGAAGAGTTTTACTGGCCGGTTACTATTGGCCATCAATCATGAAAGATGCTAAGGAATTAGTAAGAAGGTGTGACCCGTGCCAGAGGTACAGCAATGAAATTCATGTCCCAGCCATTCCTTTAGAGTCAATTTCTGAGCCTATTCCTTTTGCTCGATGGGGGTTGGATTTAGTAGGGCCTCTCCCTGTGGCGTCCGGAGGACGCAAAACTATAATTGTGGCCATAGACTACTTTTCGAAGTGGATTGAAGCAACCCTTCTAGCAGGAACAACATCAAAAGCTGTTATAAAATTCATTTTATCCAACATCTGTTGCAGATTTGGTGTCCCACAAAAGATAACAACAGACAATGGGCCACAGTTCGACAATAGGGAAATGGAGAGCTTATGTGCCTCAAGGGGTATACAACATTGTTTCTCTTCACCTTTCCACCCACAAGAGAATGGGCAAGTTGAAGTGGCTAATAGAACTACACTGTCTGGTTTAAAGAAGAATTTGGAAGGGGCTGCTAGGAAGTGGCCTAGTTATCTACAAGAGGTCTTATGGGCCTACCGGACAACACCTGGGGTTGCAACACAAGAGTCACCCTTTGCTTTGGTCTATGGGATGGATGCAGTAGCTCCCATAGAAGCAACTCTCTCATCATTTCGTGTTCACAACTTCTCCGAACACGCTAACGAGGTGGCAATCAGAGGTCAACTTGATTTGATAGAAGAAAGACGAGTTAAAGCTCACCTTAGAGTTGCACACTATCAGGGTTTGATGAGGAGCAGGTTCGCTTCCAAAGTTAAAAGAAGAGATTTCCAACCGGGGACAAGGTATTAAGGAAAGTCTTCTTACACACTAAAGAAAAGCTGTTCGGAAAGCTGGCCCCAACTTGGGAGGGTCTGTATATGGTTGTTGAAAGAATTAAACCTGGAACATATTGGTTGGAAGACAATGATGGAAGAGTTTTGACTCATCCTTGGAATATCGAGCATCTCCGGATGTACTTGGAGTAGCATTTGTGTAAATATTTACTTGTTTAAACATCCATGTAAATATTTGGGGGCATACTCTTTCCTCCCTGGTGGCACGGGGAGGTTTTAATGAGGTGCCCGGGCTTTTGAATAAAATTTGATGCCTTCTTAAAAAATTTCCAAGTGTTTTAAGTTTTGTCCTTTGTCACACTATCCAGATTGAAATAACTAAGGGCTATTTAAACTCTAGCCGGAGAACTTAAACACTCTCACTATGAAATAACTAAAGGCTATCCAAACTCTAGTCATCAAAATTGGAACAAACAATGAAAGAAGATGAGATTTGTGCAAAACAGAAACATTCATTGAAATAACTTAAAGTGCCTTGGCCTTCCAAGGACTTTTGAATGGTCAAAGTAGAACAAAAAACCTATCCCGTCAGATACCGGACACAATTACAAAAAGAATGCCTTGGCCTTCCAAGGACTTTAGTCTGGATAAAAAGTAAACAAAATAAATCATAAGTTAAGGTTGAGCCTTTGAATATGGCTCACCTTCATCTACCTTCTTTCCCTTAGGATCGTCTTTCTCTTCGTCTGGGCTCTCCCCGGTATGTTCTTCATCGTCGGATGTGGAAGCGCTAGAGTAACCTTTCAAGTCTCCATCAGCCATTGTATGATACGGGAGGTCATCAGACTCAACATGAAGCCATAAGTCCCCTAGGTTCCTCTTCGGAAACTTCTCATGGAAGAGTAGAACCATGTCAGACCTCACCTTGGCGTACATTTTCTCTTGGCTTTCGATCATCTGGTTGGCATAGGCATCGATCATGGCTTGGATCTTGGCCTCTTACTCCCTTAACAAAGTGGTTTTCTCCTCGGCAGCCTTGGACACTGTATTTTCAAGAGCAATCTTGTCATTGGTCAAGTTGGAGATGATTTGGTCTTTGGCCTTGGATTCTCTATTTGAGGTAGCAAGGTCTTTCTCCAGACCGAACAGTTTCTCCCGGAGGTCTTTAATGGTGTCCTCTAAAGTGGCAACTTTTGTGGTGCTTGCCTTTTGGCTTCTCTTCAACTCCTCAGTTTCTTCCTTTAACATGGCAGCATTGGAGGTGGCAGTGCGAAGATCATCGGACAGCTTCTCTTTGTCAGACTTGAGATCCTTGATGATGTCTGCCTGACTTCGAACTTGTCTCTCCAACACAAGTACAAGCTGAACGTTTCTTAACAACGAGTGGGCTATGACATCCCTTTCACTAGAAACGATAAAGGTCTTACCATTAAAAGTGACCGTGTTGGAGCTGCTCGGAGGAAGGTAAGGACCGGCAAAGTCATCTCTGGGGAGATTGAGGAAGTATTCGCCAAGCTCACCAAGACCGGTGATGTCTACTCCATCAATATTAATATCTCCCCCCTCAACCTCATCGGTATGAAAGTCACCCAGAATATCCTCGGCATGCGTTGGGTCAGTAGGATCAGCCTGGAAAGAAGGCTCCGGAGCCTGGAGAGAAAGCTCGTCTCCCTTAGAAGTCTTCTTCTTCTTAGCCTCCCGGTCTGTGCCTTCGCTTCCCTGTTTACGATTTCTCTTGGAAGCCCTTGGAGGTTTTGGGAGGTTCGCTTTTGCTTTTCAGTCTCTTGCTCCACCACTTCCAAGAGAGCAGCATCAATTTGGCTCTGGGCTGGCCCCTCCGGGTCTATTGGAGCATCCTTCTCTGCATCAGCAGGGTTAGCACCACCCACCACCTTCTTGCCCTTCTTCTTCTTGCCTTTCATCTTGCTCGGGGCTTTGGCCTGGCCTGGCAGGAAGAGTGTCCCATCTAGTTCATGGGTCCTCTTAAGAACAACGTCCGGAGGAGGCTGAGTGGAGAGCTCCTCCCAAGTCAAGTCTCTCCGACCTGTGGTGTTCCACAAGTGAGACCTTGCCAAGTTGCCACTGGTGAAAGCTGCGTGGAATCGGTTCCCCCATTTCTCAGCAGCCCAGGCATTAATCTTACCACAAGTAACCTGCCCGGCTTTCAGGTAGTCACTAAATTCCTTGGGCAGTTCTGCTAAGACAAAAGTAAAACCAATTAGTATAAACTAAGTCTAAAAAGAAAAGAGAAAGAGACAAAAATATAAGGCAGGATACTTACGATCGCTCCTCCACATGCTTCTGAGGAGGCTTGGATTCACTCCGGATTTGATCTTCTGTCCGTTCTCCCAAACACCACTGACAAACAGGAATTGGGTCCTCCAATTCCTCTCCGCCTCCAGCAAATCATCCACCGCCTTGAAATCATCCCCCATGTTAAAGTGGTAAAAGGGGATGTGGTGGTTTCTACAAAGGCTGGCCACTGCAGCAAACTCCTCCATTGGTAGAGGGATCCCGGACAGCCTTGATGCCATGATGCAAGACATGAGGGTGTACCAGGCGTTAGGGCTCAACTGGCTCGGACAGAGTTTTATCAGATGGAAGTATCTGACAATCTTTGGGTCTAATGGGAACCTGAGCCCCCAGTTGAATAGCTCCGTGAACATGACCACTTCGCTTAACTTGCAATCCATAGGAGTCTCTGGGTGTACAGGAATCCTGATCTTCACATTTTCTGGTATGCCCCACTTCGTACGCATCCTGCCCAGCTCAACTGTGTGGATGAATGCGTAGTTGATTTTTTGCAAGGAGAGGAGGTAATTAACACTGACCTTGTGAAAACAAGGCCCCACTTTTCCTTCTAGACTCTCCGGCAGATTCGGATGCCTCAAATACATTTTCTCTTTGCCTTTGTCCTTCTTGGCAACTACTGCACTGCTGGTCTGACCGGAGGGCTCAGACTCAAATGGAGCCTCTTCAACAGAGTCCTTCATTACTTCCTCGATGATTGTTGAAGGGATTTCAGCAGCTGTAGTGGGGGGAGGGTTCAAGTTTGACTCAGCCTTGTCTCCGGACTGATGGGCCTCTGTGTTCTGTTGGCTTCTAGCCTCCGGTAGAGTTTCTGGAGCGGGTGTTTCTCTTTGAAGGCTTGAACTGGTGCCCTCCGGACCGGACAGTCTATCCCTGGGAGCTCTAATGGGCACTTCTGACCCGGTGCTACTGTCTTTTGCCCCCGAATTTGAGGGAGTGTTTTTAGACCCTTGGCCTTTAACTAACCGGCTTTTCCTCCTATCAACTAGCTTCTCAGGGGAGTGCTTCGTATCCGATCCCATTGCTATGAAGGGTGAGGGTTTTTTTAGGCTAGTAGCTGTTACTCCTGGCTCAACAGCAGGCTCCGATTCCTGAACTGAGGAACCAGAGATAATGGGGGAGAGGTTGGTTTGAAATAGTTTTCTAGGCTTAGTGCCTTTGGAAGAAGAAGAGCCTCGATCTGACTCTGTAGCAGAGGTGATTGGTCTATCAACAGGCGAAGTGGGTAACCCTGCCGCAATTCGTCTTTCTCTTTCGACTTTTTGAGCCTTCTCTAACTCAGAAAGGTTGAGCCACCCGTCTTTGACAAGAGCGTTCCTCGCTGTAAACATAAACTATCGAACAAAGTTTTTGCTTTAGAGAGAGAGAGCTTTGGAAAAAATTTGCAGAGTAAATGTGAAAGAGATGGTAAAACAGTAGAAAGTAAGTTTGTATTTATAGTAAACCTGAAAAAGGAAGTTGATTCCTAGGAGAATTCGAAAAGATTGGTAATGATTAAAGACGGCGCTGATGTCACCACCTTTAATTAAGAGGTTGCTTTTCGAAGAAGGTGGGTTCGAAATTCAAGGTGAAAAAACGGCTGAAGCAACCAATCAGAAAGCGACACGTGTCCCACGAACTCTGGCAAAAACCGTTTTGAATTCGTGAAGCTTTATCTGTCCGGATAAACCCATAGCCCAAATTGACAGACCTGTCCGGATTAAAACTACCCCTGATGTCGGACTGTTTTTCAGGTCTTTGACAAGAGTATTTGCACAAACACCTAAAAAAGGGACTCCTGATGAGTCTGAATTCTGCATGCTCCCCGGACAAGGACAGATCGGTCCAAGGCCTCCGGACCGGACAGATCACTTCGAACACTCTGACCATAGGATTGTTCGAACAATGACAAAAGTACTAAAAAACCTAAACACTTCTTGACTAAGCTACTTGCTCTCCTACTTAGAGCTCATGGGTCTTTGAACATGACCCGGGTCCATTAAACATGACCCGAAAGCCCATAAGAGCCCAAACATCAGGGTATAAATACCCAACCACCTGCATTAAGTGTGGGTAATGAGAATTAACTGCTACCAGCCAGCTTAAATATCTCTCTACTCTCTACACTAAATACTTAACACCCACATACTACTATTAAACACCAACCAAATTACAAGCCTACCCTCAGGCAATAATTATCCACACCAAATATAACTCTCTATCGGATTTTAACATGCTCTGTCAAGATCAATACCAATACATAATCCAAAATTGTCGAACAGATCCAAGATTTCCAAATAAATCCAATTCCAAACCGAAATCCAATACTACTACGAAATTGAATACCTGGTAGATCTACAAAACAGGGAGATCACTACGGTTCCCCGATCAGATCAACCTGGCTCTGATACCATGTTAATAAACAAATAGAGAAAAGAGAGAAGCAGGCGCCAATAAACGGCTAGGCTTTCTGATTATTAGAAAGTATATATTATATAGAGTCTAAATCTATTATTTATAGATAAACTATATGGGCTAATGGGCTTATGCCTTATATCTCTAACACTTTGAACGTCTTTAAGATTTTTTATGATACTTATATTTTCAAAGACTTCATTTTTACTAGGTTTGATATACTAATTACTTGATATAATATTTTTTTGTGCTTGTTTGTCTTCGAATTATAGTTTGTGTTACAGGCTGTGATAGGATTGTGTTGGTTTTAAATTTTGATATTTATACTTATATCTTTTAATTAGGATCAGTGAATTATAGTTTTGTCTTTGATGTTTTTATTAGGTATTGTGATTGTGATTGAGATTATGTTTAATAGTGATTTTAGTGTCTATTGATGCTCTAATGGGTCAAGGCAGTACCATACTGACAATAATCACTCCTACTCAGACCTCACTGAATAACACTCCCCCAAACTTCACTCTCATGACCCAACTACTGGAATATGACATATGAAAACATATTATTTTACTGGGAAACCTTGACCTCACTCCTACAAACATCTTTAAGATGTTGTTATGATACTATATATGTTAAAATTCTCTATTTTTACTAACTTTTATCAGGATTTTGAAGTGCTTGTTTGTCATTTAATCTAGTTGATTGACCCATCTGGATCGATCAGTTGTGTTGAATTCTAGTTTATGTTACAACTTGTAATAAGATTTTGTTTTAATTTATTTTGAGATTTTTTACATTACAGATAATTTATGCATGTGCTTTATGCATTCAAATGAATCAAACGTTAAATGAGAGTGACTCATAAAGAGTACAAAATGTCATATTGTCAACAACAACAATAATATATGCAATAAATCCTTTTTATCTATAAATGATATTGACATGAATAAAATAAATTATTTTTTAATCTTTATTTTTTATATTTCTTGTTTAACAGCAATAATTAAAAAGAAACAAAAAAAGTTGAAAAAAGAATGATAGATAACCGACTCAAAACACGCAAAATCGATAATAATTCGCACATTATTATACAGATTCACATGTTATCTAATGTTGTAACTCCCAACCACTAGACGCTGGTGGTGTTTGAAATTGATGCAAATTTGATGGTTTATTATTACCCCTTTCATCCACGGAACGCAAAAATCGTAGATAAATGTCTAAATAAAGATGGTAAGTTTATTCATATATAAATATTATGAATAATATTATTTCTAATAGTTAACTAATTTCTTTATTTTATTTACTAAAGCAAAAATATTTCGAAACTATAAGGTTTCTAAAAGAGGATGAAAATATATCAAGCATAATTGGTATAAAACAACTTAAAAATCAAAGAAATAAATTACTCATCTTATACAAATGTAAAGCAGCAGATAAAAAACAAAAAAGAAAGCAATTCTCAAGTTTCAACTGAATAAAAATTAAGAAGGAAAAATAAACAAGAAAAAAAATGTTAAAAATTGAAAAACAACTTATAAGTCTAGTAATTTATGAAGCATAACTCGCATATTAGTACAGAAAAATTAAAAACTAAAATAAAAACAACAACATTCTTCAAAATTAACTAAATCTAACAAATTAATCAAACAACGAAAAAAACTTCTTAAAAATTAGTCTTTTTACAAATTATAACAATTTGATAAATCAATGACAAAATAGTACTCAAATGTATGTCTCTTAGCAATATCTCTTGTTGTGGGTTCCAACTCTTTTACACAAGCTACATTTGATCTTATTAAGAATAAGTTCACCTATCGATGGAATTTTTATCTTTTTTGGCCTACCAGACTGCCTCTTCAACATGAGTGGTTGAAGAGCCTAAGAACAACCTATTGCAGTAGTTTTCCCAAAAGAAGAATATGGATGGATTGACAATGCATAACAAGCTTTATATGATTTTGAATAAAACTAATTCTTCACAAAATCAAATGGACTTTCTTGAGTTTTTGTTATGACGACTAGAACGCGCACAAGGGAAATATTCGGAGTGCCAATGGCCACGTGAACATGTATAATCCAAAATATTAATTGCCATTTTCAGTATCGAATGTACTTCAAAAATATATTCCGATGATGCATGAAATAAGCGAGACCGCTCGTCCTTAATATTATGTCTAAACTTCTTATCCATTATAGGCCAACACACTAGTCTACATGACGATTAGGCATCTGAACTATAAGCTTAGTCTGAATCATATTAATCAATTCAATTATGGAAAGATCCCGATAAAGCATTATCTGAGCATTAAACGACTCAACAACACTTGAAAGATTATCTAAAAAATTAAAAACATTATTTCCACAAATTCTTAACAGTTATGTCATACAGTTAAAAAAACTATTGCTTTGTAGGTGCAAACACACATGTTTGAAATTTGACAATTATCCTACATTTAATTCATTTAGGCTTCAACTTAAGCGTATACTTCAAATTTCAAAAGTATATGATATAAATAAAAATTATAAGAATATGGAAAAATTTACCTCACTAAACTAATGATATAATGATCAGAAATGAAATTCATTTTCTGATAACCAATATACGCCTTTAACAATGACAAAAACCAAAGCCAGTTAACCGAGTCTTCAGATCCAACAATAGTGAATGCTACTGGAAATAAACCTAAAGACGTTAACAATTTTAGTACACTACTACACACAAATAATACTGTATATAAAAAATAACAAGAATAAACAAATTCATGCAAAGCATAAACAAAACAGAAAAAACAGAAAAAATTACCTTGGTTTCCATCTTCGGCTATAACATATAGTATATGTCATTTATGTTTGCCAAAAAGAAAAGTCCCATCTAAGTATAGCATTGGCATACAGCTTGAAAACCCATTAATACTTGCACCAAATGCAACAAAACAACACTTAAACGTATTAGTTTATACTTCAAAATCAAACAATAAGTTATTCGTGGGAGCCAAAACTTTCAAAGCCCTAAAATATCATTTGATTAAACTGTACGATGAAAAGCTATCACAAAATACCTCAGCCCTTGCTTTCTCTAAAGCACACCATACAAATTGATATGAAATTTCTAATCCATGACGGGTTTTTAACATAGTTTTAATATTATTAGCACCAATCTTATTATTGTTTTTTACCTCACTTAGGATTTATTTATCAACAGTATTACTAGATAGATGTCTTCTAGCTACATTCTTAGAGAAAAACCAACAAATATCCTCTTTAACAAATTTCCTAATAATCATAAACTTAGTCTCATGACCAATATCGGCATGGATTCTCTAACCACAACTTTTTATCTTCTTAAAAAAAACATAAACACGTTCTTTACTATTCCGTTCGCATTTAAATTTAAAACCGTGTTCTATAGCGTATCAACAAATATCCTCTTTACTTATTATTAATTTTTGTAGGGGAAACTAACTTACCGGTAAAAACATATATCGATATCATAGTGAAATCATGTTCTACTATAGAAAACTAAGTTACTACTAGAAAACTTATATTGAAATCATATAAGAAATAAGGGAAAGTAAATTAATAATAGAAAACATATATTGAAATTATAGTGAAAACAATTATACTTTAGAAATCTAAGTTACTGGTAGAAAACTTATATTTAAATCATATATGAAATATATGAAACTAAGTTACCAGTATTCATAGTGAAAATATACTCCACTGTGTAGAAAACCTAAGTTATGTTTGTAGATTATAGACACAAGTAATTACTTTGGTATCTAGTTACATATATCGAGACCATAAGAGAAACGACGACAAAAAAACAAGAAAAACAGGAAACTTACCTTTCGAAATAGAAAATACGGTGTTAGTGAAAATACAGTGGAGTAACAACAAGAGAGTCTGGTGACGGTGAAAAGACAAGAAAAATGATGAGAGAATAAGTTCAGTGTCGTTGTTAAGAAGAGAAGAAAGAGGGTCTGACTTAATCTTGAAATCGAGAAAGAAAGAAAAAGTGGTGAGGTCTGACCTAATTTTGAAATCACTTGGTCAAAATCAATTAGGGGTAAAATTATATTAAAAGTTTAAATTTATACTACTCGGTAAATAGAATCTTATTTTGGTAGATATATGTAAAATATATTTGACGTTGGACTTATTGATAAATCGTGTATGTTTTGTATCCAAATTAGTAGAAATACATATAAATAACCAACCTATTATTTTATTACCATATTATATCCAAAAGGGCCCAATATTTGAGATTGTTTTTGTTGGATCTCACACTATTAGATTTCAGACTGTTATGTTAGATCTTTCTCCAATTTTTGGATAATTTTACCATTTTCTCAAAAAATATCTATAAATACGTTTTGATCGATCAGGCATTTTTCCTTATCTCATAAAACTTCTATAGAAACCCAAATTTCAAACACTTTGTTTTTTTGAATCGGACCTCATAACAATGTTAAGATATTTCATACAAGCTTAATAGTGTAGTTTTTATTTGATTTTATTATTTAGTATATTTAGGTTATAAATTATTGTTTTTAAATTAGATTTTCCTAGGGTTTAAGTTGTTGTTTTGTTGAAATTAGAAGGTTATCATTATGTTGAATGATGCATAATTCAGGTAGTTAGGTTTTCTGGTTTTTGGGTTTGTGTTCGTCGCACGACACACACAACCAATCCTAATAATTTTGTGCATGTCATGCAATGAATATAATGATTTTTCGCAAACATTCATATGACATACCAACCCAAAAGTACATGTTTTATGTGAGATTTTAATATTTTTTCATACAGCTTATGCGAATTGTTATACGTTTGTTTCGTTTACATGTTTTTTAGATTGGATTGGTGATTTATTCTACGCTTACATGATATATATATATATATATATATATACATAACTGAAACTTTATGATTTGTGTATTTATTCGAAAATATATTTTTTGTCTCGTTGATTAGTTCGTAAATCAATTATATTTTTTATTTGGAGACATGGTTAGAACAAATACCACAACGAGTAGATAGCGAGGTCAAGATTCGTCCCTCGTTGCACCAGAGGCACGAAAAGTGATCCATACTTAGCCAGGATCACGTACTAAATGACGTATGCATCGTGAGACAAGTGATGATATGAGCATCATGCGAGGTCGGTTGCGGCTGGCAGTAGTGCTGATGGGTCGTCTTTGCAACCAACGTCTGAGGACGAATTTAAGCAAGACAATTCCTATGTATCTTACATGTATCCTGATTACGCCTTCCAAGAGGCATATAACATTTTCCTTAACGATGTAAGTGATTTGCACCTTTAGTATTTAAAACCATATTGTTTTAATTTAGTTTAGTGTCAACGCAATTTTAGTTTACAACTTTATTATTTATAGATTCTTTGTTTATTACATTATGTAGGAAAGAGTAAGCCTATGGTGCTTCTCGATCCACGATAGTCTCTGTAAGTTGGACTTGAGTCGTAATCAGACTATAGGATGAGAGAGAGATGAGTACTATTATAAGACTATTGATCCACACTTTATCCCGTTGGCATACCAACATATTTGATAGAGGTGTTTCTCGATCGTTGGCATGAGAAGACATCTTCATTCCACTTCTCATTCTGCGAGATAACCTTCGCCCTCGACGACGTCCACCTCATTATTGGCTTTCCGGTTAGACGTAATGGTTTCAACATTCATTCTTTTAGTGATGATGCGGATAAGTTGAGAATTATAGTAGGATGCTTGGTATACGACCTTCTTACACAGGTAGCAGCCTACGGAATAATAAGTTTAACTTTACATTTATTATGAGAAACATTTTAACAGGGGCGATATGATGATAGTAGGGTCATCGATGTCATGTGTGATCATGTTGTCTGAGTGTATATACTTTATGTTGTATAAGAAACTATATGCACTAACAAAAGTGGCAATGGGATTTCATTTGAATACCTACAGTTCGTAAACAATTAGCAGAGGACCGGTAGGTATAACTGAGGTCAGTTGGGTTTGGTACAACTTTACCACGCACTTGGTCAAATTTGTATGCACGACATTAGTAGTATATATAGGTTTACTAGACTACTTGAGGTATGGATTTTGATCATTTTAGGTCTTTCAGTGCTCCCTTGTACAACGCATTTGTTATACCCTTTTCACATATCTGCCGCTATACTTCACAGAAAGTTAGCTCCTCTCAGATTGTTCGCACATATATGCGATACACCTTAGCTATGTGTAGTGTACTCGATGTAAGTTTTATTATATATTGTTAATTCATACTTATTATGATTAATTTTAATATATACTAACTATTTAATGTCTTTCGAAGGACCATTTCTTTCGTACATATTTTTACTAGGTGTGTGGCCATTTAAACCAGTCAGTTGGATTGAGCATATTCTAAAGTAGTTCGACATAGTAATGCCTTAATATCCTGATCGCATAAACCATCATATGCGCCATATTTAGATGATATCATATCATATACGTTCTGCCGTGACCAAGAAATAAGGTGAAAATTCTAGCTAGAAACTACCATGGGATCATTTGATTTGGGAGAATTTGCACCATCACCTTTTCACGACTTTAAGTGATCCATTCGAGGGTGGGTTTGATGTTATAGACCCGATGTACCCTGTTTGGGTTATGATTAACCCTGTTTGTATCGCCAATGTGCTTTGTGTTAGTTTTATAATGCTTGTGTATTAAGATGTTTGATTATGAATTATATTATAAAGTTAATTTTTTTCTTACAATTTGTGGTAGAACATCATAATTGAACAAAACAACACAACAATAAATCGTAAAGCAGAAAAACATCACAACAACGAATCATATAGGAGTAAAACAACACAACATTAGGATACAAACATACAATACAATATATAATTAAGTTAACACAAAATTAGGATGGAATCGTATAACATACGCGGCTATGTGTAACCGTGTCGTGCATGTTGTGCGAAATCAACCCTCATGTTTAATTTCAGACAAAAAAATTATACATATTATCGCACGTGCGATTTATACACATATTGTCGCATGGACCATATGAAATCAACGCTCTTGTTTTTTTTCATGGCAAAAACATTAGCCTATGGTCACGTATTGTGTGCGAAAGTAATTAATGATTGCGCGTCGTTTGTGCAAATAATGCAATTTATTTTAAATATGATAAAAAAAACCATAAATTAATTATAAATAAAGATAGCATTATACTTGCAAACATTATAAAATAAAAAAACCTCAAAACAAGATGAGACTAACAATAACAGTACATAATACCATAATTATTAGTCGAAATCATATCCTAGGTTAAAATCAACAAATGAGAAATTAATAATCACATCCGCTTTATCCGTAATTCTCTCCTTCAAATAAGATATCATATCTCTTGTATTGAGATCAATGACTTTCAACTGCAACATGTCAAAGGTCTCTTGCCTTACTTCGTACGACAAGTCGAACACTCGATGCATTGGTTCAGATTTTAGAAGATTGTACTTGGCATAGACTTCTGCACGACCGCGTGGAGTTGGATATGGAGCTCAAACCCCATGTATAGTTTTGTATATTCTTCCCACTCATAAACACATAGACAAAGATATATGTAATTAAAGTCGTAGTTATTCTAACAATCTCGAGCAATGGCATTCTATACCTTATCGTTTTGTAAGTATAATCCATGACAAATACATGCGGGAATATATGCAACACGTCTATACTTGTAGGATGCCAAAAATAAATTGGCGATCATGTCCAATTTATCACCTAACCGCTCCCTTGTGGAGTAACCATGATCCTTCAATTTTGGTTACAAATTTATTTGAGTTTGTCCACCGTGGTCAACATCCCGATGTTTTTTGCGACAATTGTAGATTATACACATGTTGGAAATATTCTGCGGGTTATTCTACTTAGAACCAATATATATATATTGCTCATCATCCAACTTGTGTCTACAAGCACGAGAATGACCGTTTAAGCTAATATAAGGTTCGTGATTGTGTTTCGCGTTTGATATCAACAAACACCATTGCATAACTAGTACGCCAACTGAATGTCCTCTTAATTCAAATGGACAATTATATATTTATTCTGTACACTTTCACTTTCTCAAAGTTTCTAGCTTGGCTTTTGATTTAAACACCTTACCTCTCGATTTGGTAATTTACCATATGAGCTATTCACCATCTTCTATCGTAATATAAGGTAATTAATAATGAAATAGAATATCGAGGACTAAAATATGATAAATAGAGTCTTATATGAATATTTGTAACGATATTTGATAGATTTTAGATTACTTGTAAAGATAAGGGCTAAAATGCAATTAACCCATTTTTGTAACCATTTTTGTTATACTAAGTATGTTTGCCTATAAATAAAGGCTAACGTTGTTAATACAACGATCGATATTTTTCCAAGTATAATTGTACTTCTACTTTCTCTCTAAAGTCATTAACTCTTTCCATATTTTCAAAAACAAAATTTACATATATCAAATTGGCGACCACAGTGGGAGTTGCTTTATTGGTACCTTGATTTTCTTGATCAAAAACCATAAGTTAATTTCTTTCTTGTTTCATTTCTATTAATCGTGTTCAATTTTTTGAATCTATATTGATCAATAATAGAAACAAGGAATGAACACGATCCTTTGGTTTGAAAAGAAGTTAAAACGCTGAAACTTGATATGGAAGAAGGGGAAGGTATGAAAGATGAATCAGTTCCAGCTCAACAAACTCAATCGGACATTTAAATACAAATGAACCAGTTATTAGATAAAATCAAAACTCTAAATGAAAAGTATGATTAGAAAGAGCAAGATATTCAATTGGCTAGGTTGAAATTTGAGATGAGACAGTTGGATGATAAAAATGAAGTTGATAGCCATTCTGATCGATCTTGTATTGCCAAGTTCGAAGTGAGAAAAAGAAAACACATTTTGAATCTATCAAAGATCGTTATACTTCACAAAAAGAGAAAAAGGATAAGCAGAGGTATGTTATGTCTAGTGATGATGAGTTAAATAGTTTAGGATCTAAGTAAAAGAGGTACAAATGAACTTTGAAAGAGGAAAAAGGTCGGCCTCGGAAATCACAAAAAAATACAAAGCGAAAAATGAAAATGCACCTCGATGTTTAAGGGAATCAGAATGGTGTGAAGGGAATAGTTTGAATCGGTACGCTGGGATGGATGATCAGTTTGTATGCTGTCATGGGGACAAGAAATGTTAATCAATATGTACAAAGAGTTGATTAGAGAAATTCTCCTCTAACAACTAAGATAAGGTCCATTAATCTTTCGAAGCGGTTCGATATCTCTAAAGTTGAAAAGTTTAATGGGATACAAGACCTAAATGATCATACCTAACAGTTTAAGAACTACATGATGAATTTTGAGGACGATGACAGGTTAGTACGCAGAGCTTTCTCTTAAACGTTCAGAGGAACAAATTTGAAGTGGTACAACCGAAATCCGAGGGGATCCATTTCAAATTTTAGATATTTTTATACAGTATTGCGACGATAGTTCGTGGGAAGTAAAGAGATGAGAGTAAATAGAGATACAATAATACAATGCGAGCAAACTATTAGAGAAAAACTGAAAGATTATACTAAATGTTTTATGTTAACAAAATGTAGTTTAGATAATTGTGAAGAGTTGGTGGCTATGACTGCGTTTCGACAAGGTTTGTTACCATGAGGTTTAGTAAATGAAACCACAAAACGAAGAGATTTAACTTTTGGAGCGCTGATGACTCAGGTGGAAGATTAAATTAAGATAGAAGAGTCTACTACAGTTCCAGGTGTGGTTGAGTCTAGTCAAAAGAGCTTAGGGAAAGTTTCAAACAATCAAGGGCATTCTTAATTTCAACCCAACCATTGCATCCGAGGAATAATAACAATGTTCCTCTTCGAACTAGAGGATACCCAATAGGATACCAATTTCAGCGACCGAGACCTGATCATCGAATAAGGCCAAAGTATTATGTTGATTTGACTGAAAATGTTGTTACAATTTATGAAAAGGCAAAAGGATATGTGAGTTATAAAAAGCCTACTCCAATAAATAGACCAAGGGAAGAATATAATAACAGATTCTGTAAATATCACAACGACATCAGACATAATACAACAAACTTAATACTTTGAGGAAGGAGGTGCAAACTCTGATTGAAAATAGAAAATTGTTAGCTTATGTAAAAAGGCAAAGCAGTGTAACAAAATCTCTTGTTGTATCAACTTCACAACCGACGCCTGCAAATCCACATGTAGAAAATTTAATGATTCTGGATTCTAAGATTGATGATTTCGACGCTGTATCAGAACATTTGGATACAGATCTCGATCGACTGATTCTGATGGCAGTGGATGAGCCAGTTAAACAAGGTCGAGTTTGAAGTTTATGTGAATACTTTGAGTCATTAACAATCTTTGAAGGAGATACTATGACTGGAAATACTGATAGTTTTAGAAAAAGGTATGCTGTGAGCTTAGCTACTCAAATATAATTAGGGATGTCTAATCATTTGTATGGTAAAAGAGATGTTCATGTTATTCTTTTCGATGAAGATGATTTGAGAGGCACTGCAGGTCCTCATAAAGATGCAGTAGTTATTGGAGCAAAAATAGCTAGTGTTGAAATCTGACGCGTATTGATTGATACGCGGAGCTCTGCAAACCTTCTCTTCAAAACAACATATGATAGGATGCATAATCCTTTTCGAATTTCTCAGTCAGAATGAACTATACTCAGATTTACAGGTGTAACGGTTCGGGTGATTGGAGAATTCGAGGGGGTATGTTTGGGAAAGGGGCCTTTTAGAAAAAATGTTCAAGTTTTATTCATGTTGATAGATTGTCCAACCGGTTATAATGCCATTTTTTGGAGATCGTGGTTTCAAGGATGTATGCAGTTATATCCATAGTCTATTAATGTTTAAAGTTTTTCATCGGAGATCGGGTTGGGGTCGTCCGAAATGATAAGAATGTAGTTAGGGAATGTTATGCCACAACTCTTCGAATCTGATGATCAAGCATTGGTGATAAAATGACTGAATAACAATCAAGGGGTTGACCTCGGAGGCAGATCCGAGGGATACCCAGGGTTCTCTGATAGTAAGTGGGAGCATAGAGGAATATACTTTTCCAGATTGAAAGGTACTTCGAATAGGAACAAAATTGACTACAGTTTTACGACAGCGGTTATTACAATTTTTGTTACATAATTTGGATGTATTTTCTTGGAAAACGAAAGATGTGATAAGAGTTCAATCGAGGCGATATGACATAACCAAGCAATTAATTCGAAGATCAAACATGTTCTCCAAAAAAGACGTGTTTTTTCTTTTGAGAAATCAGAGGCTATTGTTACTGAGGTGGATTGTTTGTCAAGGGTTGGACATATAAAGGAGTCATAATATCCCTTATGGACAGCAAACCTAATGGTCACAATATTTTTGTTAATAATATTTATGAATTTTATCTTTTTTCCCTTTATATTTTACAAAAGCATCTATTTCCGACTTAGTAAAATGTTTACTAGTTGTAAAAATTTATGTGTAATCAGCCATCATATATGGTAGGTGGTCTGGTTCCTCTTAAAATGATTAACAATATGTTAAGTAAATATCGTAATGCACAAATCGTACCCTATATACCAAACTATCACAAGAGGTCGCACAAACGTTTTGATGAACACACCATAGTTCGCATGAAGACTTGCGATTGAGTTTTACAGGATTCACACATGTTACACGATGAACACCGTCATTGTTACATACGTCGTACGACAAGGACAATGTTCATCGTGCAACCTAAATAAAAACAACAACTAAATGACAAAAGTTACCTCCAACGGATAAAAGTGCTCCTCATCCACGAAGTCTTCCAAAGAGCAGCCCATTTTCTCGTTTTTCATATTATTTTGTTGTTAACTTGGTTTGTGTAGAAAAATTAAGATTTAAGGTAAGATTTTGTTATATTTTTATAATTATGGTAGGGAAATGTTAGGGTTTAGGGTTAGATTTCTAGTAGGGTTTAAGGTTAGGGTTAATTGTTTTGAAAATGGTATTCTATAAATACTTGGTATGGTAAGGGTATTGTTAGGTTTTCAAATTTGAGTTTGAAAAAAAAGAGTAGAGTGAGAGATTCAACAAAAAAATTTGTTTTCTATCATACCCATCCAAAAGTTACAACTAGCAATAGATACATGGATCACAAAAATACCATCAAGGTATTTTAGTTTGAAAACTTTTATTTCCTTCTTTTGAACCAAAACGCTTCAGCTTCCTACCCATTACTTCCCTCTCAAACCTTAAACAGAAAAAAAACACTAAACACGCGAAATTGCATCAAAATACTACATGAGAATAATTCAATAAATTCATGCGAGACTTCGACGAGGCTTCAACCAAACTCCGATGAATCTTGCCAAATATTTGAGGTACGATTCATCATCCCAGAATAGTAATTTTGAGATAGATTATGTGTTTGGACCTCCGTTAGAAGCAAAAGATAGTAAAACTCTTAAATTACATGTATCCATCATACCAGTTATATGCTTCTTTATATTTCGATGATTATGGTTTAGTTAACTATGCGTGGTAACGTTAAATTAACATGAACTAGGTTCTTAGTTAAACCCAGAATATTCTTAGGGTATCGTTGATCATATTTGATGAGTCCAGATTTTCTCACCACTCATTATAGAAACCGGAGAGGGGCATTTCGGACAAAACCCACCCACTGAACCATCCGAACAGGACTAGAGTATTAAAAACTAATCACTTTATGACTAAGCGAATTACCAACCTGCTTAATAAATTAATGGGTCTTTGAATTTGACCTGGTTTCATGAGTTTGACCCGAAAACTCATGAGGCCCATAATTAAGGGTATAAATACCCAACCACTTTCATTAATGAGGGTAATAAACATTAAATACAACCAGGCACCTCAAATCTCTCACTACAAACTACCCAAACATTAAATACCCTTGAAACATTACAAAACTCCTGACAAAATTACCCTCAGACTAAAATTATCCACACCAAATTGGCGACTACAGCGGGAGGAGAAGGTGCCTGAATCAAGCATTCAAAACCATCAAGAAAGATCAGTTCGGATGAATTAGGACGAGCAGGAAATACCACCAGCTTTGGCAGAAGTGGTGGGATAAAATGATGAATATACCATCAAGGAGCGAGATAGACTAAAAGTTGAGATAGAAGCCTTGAGGGCTGCTAAAAGGGAAGAATTGGGTGTGAAAGAAAAGTCAAAAGTATCAGCAGTTCACCATACCGACAATCCAAGAGAGCATGAGCCGTCAAAAACCCATGTGAGCACTAAAAAGACTCATGCTAGCTCAAAGAAGTCTCACCGATCTAAACCGGTGGAGAGCTCAGATTCAGACTCAGAATCTTCCAGCAGCTCCTCAAATGAAGACGCAGTCGAGGAATCCTTGTCATCTAGCAGTGATGAAGGCCGCTCTAAGAAGAAGCAGAAGTTGGTTAAAAAATACTTAAGAAAAAGGGACAGACATAGAAGGTTGAAGAGGCATCTGGGTAAAGGGTCGTCTCATAGTCATGGCCATGGCCGGAGGCACGTAGACCGATTACAAATGGATCATTTTTCCTTTCATGATGAGCCAGGTATCTTTGCAACTCCCAACGAAGATATTGTATTCAGTCGTGGCCATAATTGGAGACAATCTCCATTGTCCTCCGAGATACTGTCCGGAAACCTTCCTAAGAGGTTTGACAACACAAAGATGGAAAAATATGATGGTAGTAAAGATCCAGATAACCATCTGGAGCAATTCAAAAAAATTATGATGAACTTTGATGAGGATGATAAGTTACTCTGTCGAGCATTCTCCCAGTCTTTTACGGGGAGTGCTCTGAAGTGGTACAATAGTTTGCCACAAGGCTGCATCAGAAATTTCGACACTTTTTGGGTGGCTTTCCGAAGTTCATTGGAAGTAAAGAAGTGAAGGGCAATGGAGACACTATTATCCATTGTGCCCAAGAACCAAATGAATCTTTGAAGGAGTACATAAGTCGCTTCGTGAACACCAAAAATGGATTAGATGATTGCTTTGAACAAGTGGCAATAACTTCTCTGAGGCAGGGTTTGAACCCTGGAAATTTGGCTGATTCAGTAACCAGGAAAAAGGCCATAACATGGGGAGGTTTACTGAATCAGGTCGGCAAACAGATTAATATGGATGAAACAAAGAAAACCAAAGTGCACCGGCAAGTGAGATCTACCACAGCTGCACCAAATCAAAACCAGAATTAGTCCAGGTATAAGGCCAAAGAAGTCGGACAGGGTCAAAATAGGGTCAAGGCTCAGTCACACCCGGCTGCACCAGCTCAAAGCCAGCAATCTAGAAATAAGCGAGGACCTTGGGTTCCACCGGAGTGGTTCGCTGAATTAAAAGAAAATGTAGCCACCATGTATGATAAGACGAAAGACGAAGCCCATTCCAGAAAGCTGGCTGCATTACAATCTCCCAGGGAAAGTCGAAATAATAGTTTTTGTCAGTATCACCATGATACTGGTCATACCACTGAAGATTGCATTGCATTGAAGCAAGAAGTGCAGAATTTGATTGAGAGAGGGAAGTTGGGGGGCTTATGTTAAAAGAAGTAGTGGAAACAGGCCTGATAATGCTCATCGAGCTGGCCCGAACAACGCATGGACATCGGCTCCGGATGGGGCTATGGTGATAATTGAAAGGTTTGATGTAGAATCAGAATATTTGGATCCTGATCCAACTCGAAACAAGGTGGGTGTTATCACAGAGCATTGCAAGACGGTGTCCGGCCTCATCAGTTTTTTTCGAGTCACTTACAATATTTGGGGGAGACACCATGACTGCACCAACTGCTTCTTCGAGAAAGAGGCATGTTCATACTCTAACTACCCAATTGGAAGGAGGCGTGACTTCCTATCAATCACAAATCCCATTTCCCTTCATTGTTTTTTATGAGATCGAATTGAGGGACATAGCTGGTCCCCATGAAGATGACGTTGTAATAGGAGCATCCATTGGGGGCAATGACATAAAACGAATTTTGGTGGACACCAGTAGTTCAGCCAATATCCTCTTTTTAACTTCCTACAAAAAAATGAAGAACCCATCATTAATTCAGCGTTTAAACAGGTCAATTGTGGGTTTCACTGGAAGCTCAGCAGATGTGATCGGGGAGTTTGAGGAGGAGGTTTTGTTAGGCAAAGGCCCTTTTAAGAAGATGGTCAGGATACTTTTTATCATGGTGGATTGTCCCACTTGTTACAATGTCATTTTGGGGAGGTCTTAGCTCTCTATGATGCATGCTGTAGCGTCAACAGTCCACCAATGTTTGAAATACGTTGTACAAGGACAGGTAAGAGTTGTCCGGAGCAGTCAGAAGGTGGCAATGGAGTGTTATGCAACAACACTGGCCCCTCGAACTTTGGGGGCAGTTCGGATCAATGAGGATTAGCAATTTGAGGGGCCCTCTGGGGGGAGGGTGAAATTAATGACCCCAAAGAGACCCTTGGCGTTTTAATACATATTGAAGAAGTTGAAACTCACTCTCTAGTTGAAGAAAAAAGTGTCAAGATTGGGTCCAAGATGACATCGGAATTAAAGGGAAAAATGTTAGCTTTTTTTAAAGACCATCAACATGTTTTTTCTTGGTGCAATGCTGATGTAACCGGAGTACCAGCAGACATTATATCACACCAGCTGTCCGTCCGGAGGGATATAACACCTGTTGTAAAAAAAAGGAGAGCTTTTTCTAAAGAGAAAGCTGTTGTCATAGTTCAAGAGGTTGACCGACTTACTAAAATAGGGCATATAAAGGAATCTCAATACCCTTTATGGACAGCCAATCCGGTGTTGGTAAAGAAGAAAAATGGAAAGTGGCGTATGTGCATCGATTTTACAGATCTCAATAGAGCTTGCCCGAAGGATCTATATCCAGTTCCCCGAATTGATCAGTTGGTGGACTTCACGTCCGGGAAAAAGCTACTGTCCTTTATGCATGCCTTCTCTGGGTACAATTAGATTCAAGTAGATCCGAAGGATCAAGAACATACTACGTTTGTTACTGATAGGGGCCTCCATTGTTACAAGGTGATGTCGTTTGGATTAAAGAATGTTGGAGCTACTTATCAGAGGTTAGTAAACAAGGCTTTTGCTGATCAGATTTGAAGAAATATGGAAGTCTATATTGACGACATGATGGTAAAGAGTGTGGACGAATAGCCACACTTGGCAGATCTCCAAGAAACGTTTGCTAATTTAATAAAAGTAAATTTAAAATTGAACCCAGAGAAGTGTGTTTTCGGAGTACATTGTGGAAAATTCTTGGGGTATGTGATAAGTGAGAAAGAGATACAGCCTGATCCAGACCAGCTTAATGCTTTGTTACAAATGGAGCCTCCTTGGAATATTAAAGAAGTACAAAGATTGGCAGGGAGGTTGGCTGCTCTAAACCGTTTTATCTCAAGGTCTTCGGATAGGTGTGCCCCATTTTTTCAAACTTTGAAAGGTGCGAAAGAGTTTAATTGGTCTCCCCAGTGCGACCAGACATTTGATGAAATTAGGAAGCACTTATCCTCCGCTAAAACTTTGTTTAAACCTGTTAATGGGGAGACACTTTACATATACCTGACAGTTTCTGAGTGTGCCTTGAGTGCAGTGCTAGTAAGGGAGGTGGATAATTATCCTTGACCAGTATATTATATCAGCAAGAGCTTGATTGATGCAGAAAAAAGATATTTGAAACTTGAAAAACTAGCACTGGCCTTAGTAATTGCTGCTAGGAAAATGAGGCCCTACTTTCAGTCTCATTCAATCATCGTCCGGACGTCTTTTCCCTTGAAAAACGTTCTTCAAAAGGCAGACATTTCGAACAGAATGACCAAGTGGTCAGTGGAGCTGGGAGACTATGATATTGACTTTGCCCCTCGAATGGCAGTCAAAGCTTAAACTGTGGCTGACTTCTTGGTTGAATTCCATTCAAACAGAGGTACTAAGCAAGCAACCGGTGAAAAAGATAAAACAAAGTATGGGTTATTCGGACTGATGGTGGATCAAGTACCATAGGTTGTGGTGCTGGGATATGTTTAACCTCTCTGTACGGCGACAAGATGTACCAGGCTATATGTTTTGCTTTCAGGGCTTCCAATAATGAGTCTGAATATGAAGCTGCTATAGCTGGCTTGAAATTAGCTCTTATTTGTGGAGCCAAAAAGGTCATGTTAATGAGCGATTCTCAGCTTCTTATCCATCATGCACAAGGTCAATCCGAATCCAAGAAGGAGCAACTGGTTAAATACTTATTTGTTCTCAAAGAAGTGGCACTTAATTTCAAAAGCATCACCTATGAGCACATACCTCGAACAAAAAATACGCTAGCAGACTCTTTGGCAACCATAGCCTATACTGAGTCTTGCCCTTGGATTCATGTGCTAGAGTGCCCATCCATTCAAATCAATTCGGATAAGGAAGAAGAGAGCTTGAATATACAAGTAAAACAACCCCAAGATTGGAGATGTCCTCTCCTCCAATATCTCTCAGATGGCATCTTGCCTCCGAAAAAAGCAGTAGCAAGGAAGGTAAAATACAAGGCTCGTGGTTTTGTCATCTTAAGAGACGTTCTTTATAAAAAAAATCCTTTAGTAAACCTCTCTTATGATGAGTGGGGATCGAAGAGTCCCAAATAGTGCTCTCTGAATTACACGATGGCGAGGGATCAGCACACTGTGGATTCAGGGCTCTAACTATAAGAGTCTTGTTAGCTGGGTACTACTGGCCCTCCATAATGCAAGATGCCAAGGAATTGGTGAAGAAGTGTGATCCCTGCCAAAGATACAGCAATGAAATTCATGTTCTAGCAGTCCTTTTACAGTCAATTTCTGAGCCAATACCTTTTGCTCGTTGGGGGCTGGATTTAGTGGGACCTCTACCCATGGCATCCGGAGGGTGCAGAACTATAATTGTTGCTACTGATTACTTCTCGAAGTGGATCGAAGCAGCCCCATTGGCAGGAACTACTTCGAAAGTTGTTATAAAATTCATACTGTCTAACATTTGTTGTAGATTTGGGGTTCCACAAAAAATAACTACCGATGAATTATAAGATAGTTGGCATTTTGAGGACTTTATTTCTTAGATGTCCCAACTTCACTCGGTTTTTTCTTGGGATCGGTGGATTCCTCATCTGGACTCTCTCCGGTCTTTTCATCTTCATCAGTGGTGTCATCCCAACCACTGGAAAACCCATGCTTATCACCACCAGCCATAGTATGGTGAGGAAGGTCTTCGTATTCCACGAATCGACATAAGTCCCTGAGTGTCCTCTTCAGAAATTTCTGATGAAAGAGTAGGACCATGTCTGACTTGACCTCAGCGTACCTTTCTTCTTGAGAGTCTATAACATCGTTGGTGTATGCATCAATCCTAGCTTCGATTATCTTTTCCTGCTCCTTTAGCAAGTCATCTTTCTCTTGCTTAGCCCAGGATACACCATCTTCAGGCGATTTTTTATCATTTGTCAGGGTTTGAATGATGTTGTCTTTGGCCTTCACCTCATCTTTCGAAGTAGAAAGATTTTTCTCCAAGTCATAATATTTGGGTTGAAGTTTTGTGGCAACCCTCTCTAAAGTGGCCAGCTTGGTGGCCAAATCTTCCTTCCCCCTCTTCAATTCTTCGTTTTCTCTCTTTAATGCCTCAATTCTTTGGTTGGCAGTAAGGAGGTTGTTAGACACACTCTCTTTATCATAGGTGACTGTGTTGATGATAGCTGACTGATTTCGCACCCGCTTCTCTAAGTTGAGCATCGGTTGGATATTGCTCAACAAGGAATGGGTCACCATGTCCTTCTCCCCTGAGACAGAAAAAGATTTACCATTGAAAGTGACTATGTTCGAAGAGCTTGGGGGGAGGTAAGGGCCAGAAAAGCCATCCTTCTCAAGGTCTTCGAAGTAAAGACCAATCCCTTGAAGGGCACTGATGTCTACCCCATCAATGTTGATATCCCCTCCGGCGACCTCTTCAGTGTGAAATTTCTCTCCGGTGTGAAAGTCACTTGGGATTTCCTCTGCTTGAGTTGGGTCTGTTGGGTCGACCGGAGGAAGAGACTCCGAAGGCCGGAGAGAAATTTCATCTCCCTTTGAGGTTTTCTTCTTTTTAGATTCCCTGTCTCCACCTTCCGCTCCCCGTTTTCGATCTTTCCTGGGAGCTTTTGGGGACTTAGGAGATCCAGTTGCCCATTTGGTACTCTCGTTTTCCACCACTTGTAGCAAAGCGGCATCAATCCTTCATTGTTCCTGCCCCTCCGGGTTTGCAGGGACAGTTTCCTTAACATTACTTGGGTTGACCTCAGCCACATCTTGTTTAGCCTTGTCTTTCTTGCTCTTCATTTTGCGTAGGGATTTAGCTCTGCCCGACAAGGCTAGCTTTCCTACCTTTCCATCTGTCTTCTGAAGAATTACCCCCGTAGGAGGTGGAGTTGTTAATTCCTCCCAAGACAAGTCCCTCCGGCCGGTTATATTCCAGAGGTAGGATCTTACCAAGTTGCCTCCGGTAAAACAGTTGTGGAAGCGATTTCCCCATTTCTCAGCAGCCCAAGCATTTAGCTTGGCACAAGTAGTCTGCCCCACCTCTAAGTAGTCGTTGAACTCCATCGGCAGCACTACCAAAAAACAAAAGAAGAGAAGTTAAACAAACAAACTTATTATAAGAAAAGATAGAAAGATATAATGAAATGTTTACATGTACTCATCCATCTGCTGGTAAGCATGCTTGGATTATCACCAGCTTTAATCTTTCTCCCGTTCTCCCAAGCACCACTTATGAACAAAAATTGAGTCTTCCAGTTCTTCTCTGACTCAAGAAAGTCATCCACCACTTTGTAATTATCACCATATTATAATGGTAGAAGAGGATGACATGGTTTCTACAAAGGCTGGCCACAGCAGCAAATTGCTCCATCGGAAGAGGAATTCCGGAGAGCCTTGAGGCCATGAGGGTGAACTAGGCGTTGTGGCTCAGTTGACTTGGGCAGAGCTTTATCAGATGAAAATATCTGACGATCTCTGGGTCTTAGGGAAACCTAATCCCCCAGCTAAATAACTCCGTGTAGAAAACTATCTCACTGAGTTTGCAACCCATTGGTGTCTCCGGATCGACTGGTATCCTCACTTTAACATTTTCTGGGATCCCCCACTTCGTCCGCATCCGGCCTAGTTCAGTTGTATGAATAAAATCATAATTGATCTTCTGCTTGGCTAGCAGGTACTTTATACTTACTTTTTGGAAATAAGGTCCCATTTTTCCTACGAGGCACTCCGGCAGGTCCGGGTGCTTTAAACATAATATTTCCTTGCCCTTGCTTTTCTTGAAAATGAAAGTCTCACTTGTCTGCTCGGAGACATCGGTCTCGAAAGGGGCTTCTTCAACAGTGTCCTTCATCACATCTTTCATTACTATGGAAGGGTTATCAGCTGTTTTTGGGAGGGAAGTGCTAGTGATTGGCTCATTAAGCCCTCCGGATGGCTGAGCATTGCTTATCTCTTGTGGTCTGGAGTCCAGCTGGGGCTCAGATCCGGAGGGTTTGTTTCGAAGGCTTGAACTGGTAGCCTCCGGACCGGACGGTTTGTCCTTAGGAACCTTTATGGGTGCTTCTGACCCTGTAGTTTTATCTTTGGCCCCGGACTTAGAAGGCATGGATTTTGGGGATTTAGATTGTGGAGCAACAGCCTGACCTTTTACTAGACGACATCTTCGTCGATTTATCAGCTTTTCTGGGGAGATGTCAGCATCCAATCCAATGGCAATGAATGAGGAGGGTATCCTGGTACTTGTAACTGCTTGTTCTGGTTCAACAATAGGCTCCGATTCTTGGACCGATGAGCCTGAGACTATTGGTGAAAGACTAGGTTGGAATAACCTTCTGGGTTTCGAGTTTCTACTTCTGGCAGAAGACGAACCTCGATCAGGTTCTGAACTTGGTGTTTCAAATTTGTCAATGGGAGAAACTAGGAGGCCCGCTGCAATGCGCCTTTCTCGTTCGACCCTTTGTGCTTTCTCTAACTCCGACAGATTCAGCCACTCACCTTTTACTAGAGCGTTTCTTGCTGTAAACATAAACTTACACTAAAATTCGTTGTTGGAGAAGAAAGGTAAGAGCTCTGAAAATTAGAAGTGAAAAGATGTTGAAGATGGTAAAACAGTGAAAAGTGATTTAATTTATACTAAAGAGACAAAAAATGCCTTGAAACCTAGGAGAATTCGAAAAGATAGAGTAATAATTAAAGACGGCGCTGACATCACCGGCATTAATTGAAGAGGTTACTTTTTTAGGTTAGTGGGAGCGTCATTCTAGGAGAAATACGGCTGGTGAGGCAAATCAGGAAGGGACACGTGTCCCACGATCTGCGAACAAAACCTTTGAGATTCTGAGAGATTTGCTAGTCCGGATAAATCCGTTATACAAATCGAAATCTGTCCGGACATTGTTTCAGATGCTCATGAGCAATTTTTTAGGTCTTGTCAAAGGCCTTCGAACATAACCTAAAAAGGGACTACTGACGAGTCCGGATTTTCTCACCACTCACTATAGAAACCGGAGAGGGGCATTTTGGATAAAATCCACCCACTGAACCATCCGAACAGGACTAAAGTATTAAAAACTAATCACTTTATGACTAAGCTAATTATCAACCTGCTTAATAAATTAATGGGTCTTTGAATTCGACCCGGTTTCATGAGTTTGACCCGAAAACCCATGAGGACCATAATTAAGGGTATAAATACCCAACCACTTTCATTAATGAGAGTAATGAACATTAAATACAACCAGGTAGCTCAAATCTCTCACTACAAACTACCCAAACATTAAATACCCTTGAAACATTACAAAACTCCTGACGAAATTACTCTCAAACTAAAATTATCCACACCAATATTAGTACTTTATGTTAGAGTCAACATATGGTTTCAAAGTATGGAAGGTCATAGTATTTGCATATAATGTGTTATATTTTAGTAATTAGGTTGTAGTGTATTGTCTAGTACTCCAATTTGATGTTTTTAGAATTCATTTTCGGTTGCTTTCAACGTGAAGGTGAGATACGTACCATTTCTCGCATCTTCTTCATATGTTATACGTAGGAATCGCATAGTTGCGCTTATGGTTGTGTATTACATGTTTATTTTTCATAACGTCTCGTATGTTGCATAAATCCAATGCGTCTGTTTAATCTAGGATCACATGGTATATAACACTAAAATCTCATGATGTTTATTTTATAGTAAAGTTGATTGTTCGGTAGTATTACTGTCTTATGTTTAATTAACTCATGCCGCATGGTGCTTTTTCAAGAAATTTTTTATCTTAAATCTTATTTTTACATAACTGGTTTAGTTAGCATCCTAAATCTGAAGAAAGATAAGAGTAATATTATTACTACCAAACACTCAGCTAGAAGATTCAAAAACTCATACCAAGATCATGTTATGAATGATGTGGTTGTTTTATTGATTACGTTATTGTGCTTTACTATAGTCTATTTAGTATCATGAGATATATTGGGTTAGACAACGGTCTATTATGTCGAAGATCTAGAAAAATAAACAACTATGATTTGCAATAAAAGAGAATCTGCTCGGGTCAATTAGTGTCACCGATAAACTAGATAAATTTATCAAATGTGTTGTACTTTTAATGATAAGAATATACATACATAATTTTAAAATTTTAAAAAAATATTATGATGTTGATAAAGTTTTTGATGCATCCATTCATCCTGGATCAAACAATCGTTGCGCAAGTAAAATCGAAACCTAACTTGATCCCAATATGCTACAAAGTGGTGGGGAATGAAGTCCAAATCATCAATCCTGAATATGTTTAAAATGATAAACCATCTCAAAGATGATACTTTAGTCTCAAACTTTATTTTTTTAGTAGAAACACATGGTTAGAATCATTGGTCTCGCATGGTGTTTCTTGTATTATAATCACAAGGTTTGTAACACAGAAATCACATGGTTATTGTTTGTAGCACTAGAATCACATGGTTAATAGCAATCGCATGCTCAATATCAGGAGAGATACATGGTCATCAACACTAGAAACTCATGGTTAGTAAGAATTGCATGGTCAGTTGTATTAATCTCCCATGTCGCTTGAACTAGTTACGAATATTTTGTTGAGTTGTTTGTCATCGCATGGGTTTTGGAGGGTAAGTTAACACTGATAGCGGTTGAAAAAAGATCATTTGGTGGGGGTGAGGCTAGTGGGAACAAAATGAAGCGGAATAGGAAGAGGACTAAATCTGTAGAAACAAAATAAAGCAGAAGGACATCCCATCCCAGACAGCCACCAACCACCCAAACCGAACATACCAGCCCACAACCAGCAGCAAAACACTAATCTGAATATCCCAAACGCAAAATAGGGGGTTTTGGGAAGACTTTGATGTCGATTTCACTCTAAGTGATTTCATCCACCAACAAAGAAAGACTCTAACACCCTCCAAGAACCCTCGAACCCCCTCAAAGAGCATTGCAACCACCTCTAAGAATAATGCAATAACATCGAGGGATCAAACCAGCATCAGCATGATAAATACGACCACATTCAAGAGGAGTTCTCTTTTATGTTAGAGACTGGAACGTAAAAGAAAAATCAATACGTTCAAGTGGTCTGTTGAGTTCTACTATATGCAACTTTCACTTGAAAAAAAGAAGAAGAAAAGTAAGTATGTCTCTCATCTGGCTTTGCTTGTTATACATAATTTATTGTTACAGTTTCACACCTCTTATACTAACACGTGGCATTATCGTGACAGGTTGAAGAGCAAGAGAAAGTGATAGCCAGGTTATGTTTGGAGTTGGAACAACGAGACCTTCAAAGAACAATATCTTTACCTATTTGTGATCCAAAACCAACTGACTCAGTAACATCATCACCAGCAGTCGACCAAGAACTCCCACCACCACTATCATTCGTCGAAGAAGTACCATTGGTACCACAAGAACAACAACTGGTATCAATATGTTAGAGAGAGAAACACATGATTATAGAGAGAATAAATGGTAAGAGTAAATATTATAATAAATGTCCACCTACCCCCATAAAGGGAATATTTCCTTATATAGTGGCGGTAGTGGGTCCTATTCTACATGGGTGACCCACTTAATTTTATTCTTACCCTTCCTTATTCTTACTTTACCGACTCTTTTATTATTTACAAAGTAAGTCCCCATTATTTCTCATTCTACCACTATTGTTACAAACTGTTACAACTATATTATTACATCAATATATTATGTCGACCTGACATGACTGGATAATTTGCACCCTTATGAGTATCCCCACATTTCTTGTGAAAACATAAGCATTGGGGTCGAATAATCATGCTCCGATTCTCAAGTAGACAGGGTCGGTATATATTGATTCCAAAGATAGAAAATATTCGGTGCCGATCATTCGATCTTCATTGGTTGGGAGATTCTGGTGAAAATCATGCAATCGCAATGGGTCGGAAATTCTCGATATTGACCATTCATTTCCACAAGTCGGGAATTTTTGGTTCTGCAAATTCACTTTCTATAGGTCGGGAACTTTTGATGTCGCTTTTGACGAAGTTTTCTCAAACCATATGCCCGACCCTGATCAGCCTACTTCTCTGAATGGTCTATCTTTTTTGTAGTATGAAAGATATCATTTTGGGCCTACATCTGATGAGGCTTATGTCAATTTTGCTTGTTATACAAGGCTCACTTGTCTTGCTGAGAAATATCGCATCATGATCTTCTATGTGTCCCAAAACTACTCGATGTGCGCCGCTTGTGACTTTGCCTCTTGGGCTGATCGAGGCTCGAATGATGACTTTAGCTCCCTAGCCCTACAAGAGTGTCAGAAGCGGACATGTGTCCTCCAACCATTTGAAGCATATTTATTCGTAATTTTGAAAAAATGACTCTTGGACCTCCCGAGGTTCTTTTCGATTGCACTTCTCTATCAAAGGGTCCGTTGAAGAGGAAACTCCTTTATAAATACCTTCCGTCACTTCATTATTCACCATTAGAGAAATTTTAGAAAGAGAAAGCAATCCTGATCTTAGTTTTTCTAGAGAGAGAAAGTGCGGTGTCGTCTTTTTTTATGAGAAAGCCTACGTAGAGCAGAAAGCCTGACCCAACCAAGAAACCCATATTCGGTTTAATCGACTATCTGAGTATCTCTGAAAGGGCTGTTGGATACAAGGTTGCGGGTTTGATCGATAAATCCCCGACGGTTTCTTTAGGCACAACTTCACTTGGTTCCTTTCATCATGACCAACCTCAACCTTCTAAATAAAAAACTGCTATGACCTGCTTCCCCTTAAATCGACCTTCTAGACAAACCACTCCCACTACTTTTGATGACGAGCCTTCTCCTTCGACCCCAAAAACTTATTCCATCAAACGTCCCAACTCTCACTTTTTGGTCATGGGAGATTCAAGTGCCTCGTCTGCCTCCCCCGAGATGGTTTAATTAACTCCAAACATCGTGGGTGTTCAAACTGGTCATAACACGCTGCCATCGTTAGAGGTGTGGCACGACGTGATTCGTATCATATACAGCAACAAAAACTTGAAGAGGTTGCAGCTGAAAACCAAAATGAGATAAATGGAAAGAAAATCAACAAAAATTATAATTTTAATACAAATGTAACTTGAGTGCAGTTTTGAAACAAATGACTAATTCTGATGGCTAATGACTGTTCTAAACCTTTCAAAAATGATAATCTAAAAAATAATTCAAGATTTTTCTAAAAGTTCCTATTGATTGTTTCCCGTCCTTAGAATAAATTGCAAAAAGTACAAAATCTCACAATAATTATTGTTTTTTTCTCTCGTACAGATTAATTGCATGTCGGCGCTTTGGTTGTTTATGATTTGCATATATATATATATATATATGCTTCCTCACCTGAATTAAATTTAGTTTTAAACTTTAATTAGCTGTAGTTCTCTTATACGTAGATCTAGTGATGACAATGGAGTCTCAAGCATAAGCTCTTGGACAAATTGTTAGATACAAATTGTTAGATATTTTAATGTATTTGGATTGATTAGTCGACCAATTTAATCATGATACATTATTGAAGAAGTCGTAGAATACGGAATGAATACTTGTTAGATTATATCCTGATTAAAAGGTTTGATGGACGGAACACCTTGTACGGTGTTAAAAAAAAAAAATCGACCATTACATGTGATTTGACTGACAGTTAGGACACTAAACGACAATAATAAAAATTCGATCTCTGTTCAATTTATCCCATAAACCCATATTCCAACTTACATAATTTCCGGAAACGTCAATTGTTCAACATAGTCAGAATATATCAAATGGCCATCATACTCATACATGCATACTAATTGCTTATTTGACGGCCAGCTCCCGGTCCAAGTTTCCGGATTTTGTTTCCTCAAAGACAAATATTTGAGCTCACGCAAGAAAAGAAAGTGAAACAAATATACTCCTCTAAAATTACTTTAATACCAACTTCACTTGAGTTGTTCAAAACAGACTTTTGGTCGAACTTCCACCAATACGCTCTCATTCAAACCTTACTCCAAACTCCAAAACCCTCAAAACACAAAACTTAAAACACAAAACCTTCCTTTTGTCTTAAAAGACAAACATATAACAATAAAAAGATTGAATATGAGTATTAAAATCGTTACACTTTTGATCATCTTTGTGGTTTTAGTTGTCATCGTCGAAGGTGTGAGGGTTTTGCCGGAGGATTTTGCAAAGGCTAATCATTTGGAGACTTACTCTTTCAAGTTCGATATGGCTGTTTGGCTTCAGAAGTTGGTTTCTCGTCCTAGTCGTAAAGGCCCTGGTCACTAGTTCTTCTTCTCGAGGGTATTTTTCTCACATTAATAAGTTGGATTTAAATTGATTCAATCATTAGTTTGGATGGTGTATATATCAAAAACCTATTACTTTGGTCAAATTCCTTCTAAATTCTTTACTATTCTGCTCATAATTTTGATTTCTAGTTTATCATATCATGAAAATTTGAAAATTCAAACAGTTTGTGAATACAAATACTATTCAAATCAGATGATTAATTATATACCAATCACACTTACTAAGAGCATAAAAAAAATGATTTTATTCTAGGCTTTGAACTGTAACTCGTCCCTGGACTATCGACTTTGGTGATAGATAGTCTCTGGACTTTCAAAAGTCCGTTGGTAGTCCTCGGACTATCTATTTTGGTGGCATATAGTCTCTGAATTTTCAAAAGTCCGTTGGTAGTCCATGGACTATCCAGTTTGGATAAAGTTAGTCTCATGCGCATGTTTATTAGGGAACTAACTTTATCAAAAATAGAAAGTCAAATGACTAAATTTATAAAAAATGAATAGTTGAGGGACTATCTGTCACCAAAATTGATAGTCAACACATGCAAGGGGATTAACTTTATCCAAACGGGATAGTCCAAAGACTACGAACGGACTTTTGAAAGTCTAGAGACTATCTGTCACCAAATGCAATAGTACAGAGACGAGTTACTGTTAAAAGCTAAATTTCTTAAGTGAAAAACAACTTGAAACAGAACATGAGACATAATTTAAGTTGTATAATGTCAAAAGTTTTTAGATATTCAGTTTGGATACCGTCAAATATTTATCATACAAAATATTGAATACCATATTTTTTTTTCGGAGGGAACCCGCAGCCGCTACTCAGAGTACAATGAGTGCGCACAGGGTAAACCCTCAGTCTGACGTGATAGCCTGCAAACCAACGCCAGAAGGTAAACCACACAAGGTGACAGGCTCAGCCGAGAAAGCGTATGTAGAGGGACTCGAACTCATGACCTTTTGGTTATAAGAATGTCATACTCAACCAACTCGGCTACCCCTTTGGGGCTCCATATTGAAAGACACTGAGAGTAACATTGTTTAGTAGTTGAACTTATCTCATTCGAATATAAACAATATTTAAATATTGGGTTATGGTACCGGGGCTCTTGGGTATTGAAGCAATTACATATTTTCTTTCCCTTTTTTAAAAAATAATTTTTAAAAACCTACTACTAATCAAATTTATCCTTAATTAATATATATAATAGAACATTTATTAATATGGGATAATTACATAAGGCCCCGCTTTTTATGAAAGTATTTGGGACAAATATCGAAAGCAACCCAGAACTACATAGCAAATGAAATTGAAATTGGTGGTATAGCTTATTTTGTCCACCCATTATTTCGGCAGAGAGAATCGATAAGAATGAGAAGCCATTTCAGCTATTCCAAAAAGATTCAGGTTCCTATCTTCAAAACTGAGCCGAGATGAATATTGGGGTTAGAGAAGTTTTTTAAGAATTTTAACAACCATTATTTATATTTATAGAGAGACTTACCATATAGGACCTAGAAAATCAAAACTATTACAAATAAAGGTCTAAATTGTTTTATTAGTTTTCTTCCAAATTTAATCCCGATATAAATATCGGTTTTAAAACAGGTCAAAATTATTTCTCTCATCCTTATTCATTTTACTTCGAATCATTTCACCTTCTTCTTCAACTTCAAGTCGACCACGCCGATAGACTCTCTCATTTACGGCCGTTAATTTTCCGATCGATGATCAACTTCACAACTATGTCGACGCTAAAATAGTAAGTCTTATCCTCTATTTCTTCAAAAGTCAGTACGATTCTATTGAATTTCAGAAACTTAGGGTTCGATTGCCATGGATTTTTCGAGTTTTTCAGTTAGTTTAATGATAATCTATTGCATATATATCAGTTTTGTATGATTTATATCAGTTTGATTGACCTGTTTCGTAAACTATCTACTTCATGTTTATTAGTTTTTCAGTCCGATCATAAGTCAGTCATACTGCTTACTCGTGTCTCGTTAAAGCGAGACACGAGATGCTCATACTAACTGCATAAACGTCATGCAACTTCATATTCATATAGTCTTACTATTGTTACTGCAAATCATACATATTTTGTTACATTTGTATAGGTTTCGCAACTATCATTTTTGCCATAATTGCAAGTTTGTATAGGTTTCGTATCTATCAGTGTGTCAGTGTTTATACATTAACATAGGTTTCACATATATCAACGTGTCAGTGCTTATACATTAACACAGGTTTCACATATTTCAATCTACCACATGTGTTAACATTTTAAAAGGTTGCGCATCTATCACTTTTGCAATAGTTTCAAATTGGCATACATTTCATATTTATCACTTATCTAACTTTCAATGATTTCACATCCATCATAGTTGATCTATTTTTCTCATTTTATTTCTTTTACAAGAAAAATGGTACCAAAAACATGTTTCCACATGTCAGGCCTCTTTGCACTAATAAAACGGATGCAAGAGATAAAAGTGAGGCCATAACATATGGAAGCAGTAAAAAAACGCCATTGTATTCAAGTTTAAATGCACTATATCATCTTAGAAAGAAGAAGACTCTTTACAAAAAGCACCGGGATGTAATTGAAGAGACAGTAAAGACATATGATGATGAAAATGAAGCATTCAAATTGGGCCGAAAGTTTTAACGGCTTACAACCCATGACGTAAAGATCATATTTGGTTTAAAATATGAAAACCAAATTATGCCACTACAAGCCAAACATTTTAAACCAAAGTATTCAGAATTAGAAGACGAAGAACAATCAAGGATAACGAAGAAATACTTTTCTGATAAGACATCAAGAAAAATTGATAAAAGTCAAGCAATACCAATCATCAACAAAATGATAAAGGTATGCAATTCAATTTTTTTTTTACATTATTGCACTGGGTTCTCATTGGCATAAGTTTCAAATTTGCATATGTTTCTCCTCTACTACCTATGTCATGTTTCACATTTGCATAGGTTTCTCATCTATAAAATCTGCATTAGTTTAACATTTCCATATGTTCTGCATCTAGCATTTTAATTTGGTTTAACATTTGACATAGGTTTCGCATCTATCACATTAGCCTTGTTTCACATCAGTCTAGCTTTCGCATCTAATGATATTAATACATGTTTTACATCTATCATTTTAGCATTTATATAGGTTCCGTGTCTAGCTTTTTAACTTTGCTATCACATTTGAATAGGTTTTGCATCTTTCAATTGGACATGTTTCATATTAACATAGGTTTCGCATCTATCTCTTTTAACTAATGCTTTTGCATGTTGATCGGATGTTATAACTAAATAAATAAAAACATCCGGAGAACAGGCAATAGAAGATGTTGTGATACTCTTCACAATGTTACCATTTTCTACCTTGGTTTTCACAATATTTGGATATTTACTAGCATCTAAGCTGATGTATTACATAGAACACCTATAAAAAATAAATAACTAAAATTACGCTGAAACAATCCAGTAAAAGTTGATGAATATAATAATAGTTTGTCATGAAGCTAAACATGGAAAAGTAGTTGGTCGTACTGCTCTTTTACTGGTTAATATTTTTCTTTGCTCTATTTTAAATATTATTTAGTAAAAAGCGGTATCTAAAGTATTGTTAATATATAATCATTCATCGTGGGACACACAACAGTATGTCAAAACAATGAAATTGAAGACAAAAACCTAGATGCTTTAAATGGTTGGGTATTGAGGGAAAAACAACTTTAGATTTAATTCAAGCCATAACAAAGATAACAGGTGAATATGTATAGTTACACATTGTTTTTTGGTCCGTTTTCATATTTTACATAGATTTATGTCTTTACTACAATATTATAACAATTTTGTAGGTTCTGGAAGAAGAATTGAAACTAACGGAATAAAAAGAACAATTTGGAGAAGAGTTCCAAATACAAGAATAAAATAATGATGTTCCTCAACAAGATGATGATGTTCCACAACAGGATTATGAACAAGTAAACCTCAATGACAATGATATTCCTCAACAACATGATAATGTTCCACAATAAGATTTTGAACAAGTAAACCTTAACGACGATGATGATGGTCTGTATTGGGATACACATCAAGACTCAACTGCAAGTGATTATACTGATAGCGAAAAAACAATAGACGAATATATTGTTCAAACACGTCCAAAAGTTACAAGAACTAAAAAAGACTATAACATGGAAAAGAAAACCAATAAATAAAGTGGAAAAGAAAACTTTACCGATATAAACTGGTCATCTTAACAAACAGATGATAGTACAGATAGGACGTGCTCCTATTATAAGAAAGAAAAATTTAATATCACAAATTCTTAGGAATCTAAGGAGAACTGAATATAAAATAAAAAAGAAGTCTCCAATCAACATTACTGACAGAATGTACCATCTCAGAACAGAAAACAGAATGTTGAAAAAATTACTTGCAAGAAAAATGTAAAAATCTCTCTTTTTATCATATTTACAATAGATTCTGCATTTAGTATCATAATGTCAATATATTTCGCATCTATCATATTAGATGTACGTTTCACATCTATCATGTTTACTAAAGGTTGCGCATCTATCATTTAATTCACATTTTGCATCTATCATTTCTATTTAGGTTTCGCATCTATTGTTTTATCTAACGTTTGACATCTATCATTTCAATTAAAGTTCCGCATCTAACATTTTAGTTCATGTTTCATATCTATCATTTCTATTTAGGTTTTGTATCTAGCATTTTAATTCATGTTTCACATCTATCGTATGTATTAAGGTTCCAAAAATATCATTTGAATCTCATTTCACATGTATCATGCCTATTAAGTTTGCGCATCTATCATAAATAATCTCATGAAAAGGTTTTGCATCTATCACATTTATTCACATTTCACATCTATCATATTTATTAAGGTTGTGCATCTATCATCCATCATCCTTACATATTCATTCCGCTTCTAACAGAAGCCTGACCTAAGAATCTTAACCATTGGACATTATTGGTAATAGATGTCGAACATGAAACAACAGTAAATCTAAACCTAATACGAAAATGTTCATATCCAACAAGAAAAATTGTAGAAATATTAGTAAATATCTCTCTTCTAATGTAATTTTATAGTATATATATATATATATATATATCATCTAATTCATCTGTATATCTACTAAATTACAGATACATACCTCCAAAGCAAAAATGTTTTACGAGCAGAAGCAACCATAAAAATATTTTGTCTAGTAAAAATTCCTAAACAAATACCCGGATCACTTGATTACGGAGTAATGGTCTCCGATTACTTCAAAGATTATATTTTGCATGGAATACTTAACTTTGATAAAACTTATGACATTGCACCATTAAGAAGAGCAAAAATGTTTTACATGTTTTTTTAATAAACCAACACTACCAGATTTGGGGACGGTTGATTGTTGAGAGAGATTTTCTGGATTTTAAAAATTTATAATGAAGTTACAGAGAGCTTGAGGTCATCAATATTCTAGCCACCATTGACCCAAAATTTGTTCACCTTGACCTTTTTTGCATTTTACATCCAGCTTTTATCATCAGTCATTGAAGTAGATGAAAGGCTTCTTTGAGCACCAACTATCGAGCCATAAATCAATATATCCTAAGCCTGGTTTCCATAAGATATATTTTTTACAACAACCCTTATGTTTCTGATTTTGGTCCAAGATTTAGATTTCTTTGATGGGGAAAGAGCTAATATGGGATGAATGTTTCTGTATTAAATTGACTTCATTATATTTGTCCATAAAGATTTATGGGATCTGAAAGTAAACCATAGCTTAAGAGAGTAGACATTCTGTAATTCCTCCAACAACTTCACATTAAGGCATCATTCTTCATAAGGTTTGCATAATCTATCCCATTTGTACAAAAAAAATATTCTTAAACTTTAACAATATAATTATATATATTGTAAATAATTATATATCGTTATGCTATATATATATTTGGTTATGGTGATAAGGTAGTCCAATTTGTTAATAAACAAAGAGAGAAAATAGAGAATTAGTCGCCAAGAAATGGTTAGGGTTTGTGTTTATTTAGAAAGTGTATCTATTAAATATTGTATAGGCCCTTATTTATAGATAAAACATAAGAGTTAACGGGCTTGGACCTTATATCTTTAAAACCCTCTCTCAAACTCACAATACAACAATAATAAGCATTGAGAGTTTGTCACAAAAAACGACACCGTGCTGTTGACTGAGCTTTCGTGAAAATATCACCAACCTACAAAGCTGATTAAACATTTGAAAGTGAGATGACATCAATCAGAAGATGATGTATGGTGGGAATGATTTCTGATTGTAGGGTATTTTGGGTCATTTTTCAACTATATATTAAATTTTTAAGTAAATGGTAGAGAGATGATAGAGGTGTGTACTAGTAGTTAATTTCTTAGAGAAAGTTTAACCCCGTTAATGTGGGTGGTTTGGGGTATTTATAATTTGTTTTAGATTTAAAGACTCTAGGGCCCAAAACCAAAAAAGAGTTTAGCAAACAACTGAGTCATAATCCACTCAAATCTACTGTTTATTAAAATTCCGATGTATAAGGTGTCTGAATTACCCCTTTGAATTTTGATATAATTCCCTTCCAGTAATATCTAACCCTATCAGTAGCCCCTTTAGGTCTTTCAAAAACATTTTGGTTTAGCTAACTATATAAGAGAAGAGTTGGATCATAATATTCTAGAATAGTTGAGTAGTTAAGAGAAGATTTGAATCGGATCCGAGGGGTTTTCCTCTTTGCAATGAGAAATCCAAAGGCCATGGTTTTAATGAACAATTTTTGTTACATGTGTCAGTTCATGGTTTGACCTCTCAACCGTTTATTGTAGGTACTTGCACCTACATTTTAAGGAAGTAACTAGACTAGGTTATTAGCCCCTAATTATTTATTTAGATGATTAATCTCCCCTAGGTAAAGTAATCAAGTGTTTTTCTCACCTATATATACATGACTGTTTTACTGCTTCCATTTCTAAAGGAAGAAAAAAATTGCATCTAAGCTTTTAGAGAGATAAAGCTTAAAACTTCAAGTTGTTCTTGGTTGAATTTTTTTATGTTCACAACTTGAACTTCTCTGATCAAAAGAGGCTGGATGAACCTGTCTGAATTGGAAAAAGAGAAGAAGAAAGCAAGAATAGCCGACAGACTCCCTGCTTCCTTTGGTAGAATGATTAGCCAGACAGTACCGCAGCCAGAAAAAAGTTCGTATTCGTCCAAAACATCAGTAATAAAAAAGACTCATTTCATCCCAACTTTACTTACACTAAATTATGAATCTTCAGTTCAAATACCCTTGAAGTCTTCTTTTTAAAGACAAAATCGTCTTAAGTATCAAGAAGCCCTCACCATTCATCGGTATGGGATCAGATGCTGAAAATACTACACCCTGAAGAGTCACTCAACTTTCTAAGGCTAAAAGTACCCCTTCATCTTTAAAATTTTTAGTTCATGGGTGAAATAAACTTCTGATCAAGCTTCTTCGAATCTGAATCCATCACTCCCCCCTCATGAATCTAAATGTGCTAAATCGGCCGATCAACGGCCAAGTATAATGGAGGAAAACATAAAGGACTATGGGGAAGATACCCCATTAGCAACGTCCGAAAATACTAGAGATACCACAATAGTTCAGACCACCAAAGGTAAGGTGAGGATGCCTAATATCAAAGCAATTTCAGAGTTCTTAGAGGGGAAAGTAGGGGACAACTTCACCAATGTTAGTGTGAAGTACTTAGTAGCCCTTCATAAAATCTCTTACGTGTATACTCATACTGCTGAATTGGATATGATTAGGAAAATATGGGGCTTTCTGGATTCTGTTAAGGTTAGGATTCACATCCATCCCGAAACTCCAATGGACTGTAAAGTTGGGGAAATAGTGGTATACATTGAGGTATTGAATTTGGGTCTTCATTTCCTATTAGATCTAGAAATAGTTAGGTATTTTCATTTGATAAAACTTTTCCCAAACCAACTGAACCCCAATTCCTGGTATACTTTGTTCGCCAGTATTATTGCTTCGAGATTGTAAAAAACTCCAATGCCTATGGAACACTTCGTCACTGTGGCTAGCTTGTGTAAGAACCATCATATCCTCTTCCATCATTACAATATGAGGAATGATTACAAGGTGGTTAATGATCTATTGGAGTCAAAGAAGCCATGGAGAACTCAGTTTCTATACATAAGTGGGGCTTGGGAGAATGGAAAAAATATATCCAAAAGAAATTTGAGTCAGTTGACCAAACACTCGAAGAGCTCAGGTAATTTCAGTTCAGATTTTCACTAATATTTAGACTCTATATTGTTATGCCGAACTGATTGTAGTATCTATGTTGTAGTGTCCACGTTGTAGTGTTTTTGGAAAGTTTTTCAGAGCACCTGAAGGTTGGAAGGACTACATTCACCAAGCTAAACCAATGGGTTTTAGAAAAGTGGGAGCTTGCTTTCCACATCTGTTTCCCTGTTGCAAATATGGTGAGGGCTCACTTGTGGAACACAAGTGGGAATAAAAAGCTTTCTTGAGAATAACTCATTGTTCCCCCTTCACCAGAGACCATCCTCAAAAGAATAGAGGAAAATGATGTTAAACTCTACTTTCCATCCCGAAACAAAGCCCCTAGCCATCTCGACAAGATAAAGAAAAGTTGAAAAAGAAGGAGAAAGCCGATGTGGGCGGTTCGGGTAATCATGAAGGGATCACTGCTGTTTTATTAGAGGCAGTTGCTGTAACAGTGGGTGAAACCGAAGGGTCGGAACATCCACCGCAATTTAAGAAGAAATGTCATAAGAGAAACCATGAAGGTGGTGACCAAAGGGCTGGGAAAAAGAAGAAAGACACCACATGATCAGAGATAATACTCTGAGCTACAGCTGCTCATCTTACTCTTCCAACTGATGTTCCTTCACAGGAAGATGTTCAAGCTGATTCTCATAGCCCGGCGTTTCCTACAACTGAACAATCTACTCTTGAAGGTGGCGTTAACTTGGATAACATTGGTTATATGTATTTCAGCGAGTTGATAAGGAGGACTTTGATCGGACCTTAGTCAACCACCATAGTCAATGCAGTGATCTACGATACTGAATCCTTCGAAGTGCCCAGCGAGCATGATACCTTGGGCCATGCAGTTTTAGGCTACATTAGGCCAATAGTTAATCTAGAAAGACAAGTTAGGGCTCAAGCTAAAGACATTATTTCTCTTGGAACCGCCAATCAAGACTTAAAGAACTCCTTCATCCGAATAGAAAAAAATAGAGGATTTAGGTAAAAAAAAATAAGGAGCTGAGCACCAAATTGAAATTGTCCAAGACTGCCCAAGAAAACCTTCAAACCAAATACTCTGAATTAGAATCAACTACCTCTAGAGAGGTCAAGTCTTTGAAGGATCAACAAGTTTCTGATGCACGCACCATTACCACACTATCCGATGAGAAAGAGAAGTTGAATAAGCTTCTCAAAACATATCCAACTTGGACATTGAAGTCGACTCTAAAATCCTAGTGGAGCCTCTTCTTTATGAGAAAGCTGCTTGGTATTTTAAAACCCATCATCTCATGATGCAGTAAATTAATTGACTCTTCAATGGCAATCTTCCACGTCTATCGTGAGCTGAACAAAGCTGCAGACTGGATTTCGAAGCATTCTTTGAAAGACAGAAAGAAGATGAAAACCTTGCTCAAACACTGAATCATCTTAGGGTCATCACACTCTTTGGGAGTTTGGACGGTTGTTACCTCAGGTTCACTCAATAAATTATGCTTAAGGTTAAAATCGGTTATTCTCTTCGATAAAAATCTGGATTTAAGTTTGATTATCAACTCTATCAAATGTTGTTATTCATTTCATCAATCAAGTTTGAAACTTTCTCCTATTCTGGTTCTCTCTTTCGAGTGATCCATCTCCTTCTATAGACAATAATTCGAAAATTTGGATAAATCAAGTTGTAACGGTTAGTCCTTCGACTTATTGTGTTGTTTCAATTTAGTTTTGTAACTTCAATTATATCAATAAAAGACAATTCTTAAAGTTTTTTTTTTTAAAATTGCCTATAATTTATTTCAGCAATTATCGAAATCCATAAATTTAAGAAAAATTAATATATAAATTGATGTCTTTAATTTAATGTTGCGTGAGAATCCAAATATAACACTTTGTTACCCTTTTTGTAAAAGTAAAAATTTCAATAAAAAAGACCATAAATAAAATCGTCACCAAATATACCTAATATCTAATTAAACGAATTAGACTATTAAATTTAAGCCTATAAAAGTCTGATTTTCCAAAACAGATACATAACAAAAACATTCAAATCAATTTGAAAATGCTATAAAATCTTAAAATATATAAAAAAAATTCATTAATTTATAATTGTATATAATTTTGTAAAAATATAAATAAAATCATATCGTCATTACGAATTCAGCTACATAAATCTTTGTGCTATGACAAAATAATTTTAGAACCTCCTTGAATTTGAAAACAATCCGAATTGTCCGATCCGATTTATTAAATCCAAAATAGACAAGAAGATTCAATAAAAAGGATTTGCTCAAATTTGGTTCACCATACCAAGGCAGCCCAACCAAAAACCCTCGTACAAAACCCTACCGCCACCACTAATTCGACAAAAATGGTGGTCGGTCCTTTACTTCGGTCTCTATGGTCTAATTCGACGAGGAAGAGGTCTTTCTGCGCCGAATCATGTCACCGTCTCTCACGTGCCTTCTCCGCCTCCTCCGCATCGGCCGCTGCAGCCATCAACGAGCCCAACAGATCGCTGGACCCGAACCGGCTTAGGAACGTTGCTGTGATAGCTCATGTTGATCACGGCAAGACCACCCTGATGGACCGGCTTCTCCGCCAGTGCGGTGCCGATATCCCTCACGAGCGCGCTATGGACTCCATCAACCTGGAACGCGAGCGAGGCATCACTATCTCCTCTAAGGTCAGCACTCCACTTAAAAATGACTCAAAGCTGAAACAAGCTGGGGTATATCGCGATCATTTTTTTCGTCGATGGATTGGCTAACATCGAATTTGCAGGTGACATCGATTCCTTGGAAGGATATGGAGCTAAACATGGTCGATACACCTGGACACGCAGATTTTGGGGGTGAAGTATGCCACTTTTTTAAAATCTATTTACAACTTAGTATATAAACTATATATAGATAGTTGAAGCCGTTTCACATCTTCAAGTTCTTGAAGTAAACGAAAGTGCCACTAAACTGTCAACGCTAACTCTGAACTGCTTCTATAGATGACAATGTAATCTTGGAAATAAAGACATTACTAAATATGTGAGCTTTCTGCTTGTGGTTAGGTTGAGAGAGTTGTAGGGATGGTTGAAGGAGCCATCTTAGTTGTTGATGCTGGTGAAGGCCCACTTGCACAGACAAAGTTTGTTCTTGCCAAGGCATTGAAGTATGGGCTGCGCCCTATTCTGCTTTTGAACAAAGTAGACCGACCTGCAGGTACGAACATCATCCTTTTTATATATAAATGTTTTCTAGCTTTGGAAGTTAGTCTACTGTCCAAATGAGCCTTGAACGAGTCACTACTCCTAACCTGATGTTTGTGACTCCTGATCTCAAGCTGACCAAAATGATAAGGGTTCCTAATCCTATTGATGGATTTTTTCATGGGTTCTTGATATAAAAAAAGGGAATTCTAAGGCGGCACTACAGTTGGATTCGAGCCGAGCGAGCCAAATTATTGGACATTCGAGCTCGGCTCGTCATAAATTATTAGGATTCGAGTTTTAGTTCGAAATAGTTTATTGAATCTGGCCTAGCTCGAACAAAAATGTTTGTATTCGGGATTGATTTGGATTCGGCTCAAGTTCATATACATTTTTTCCCCATATTATTTAAAATACATATTACATGATGAAAGCTAAATATTTTGATACTTTTATATTCAAATTCTAAGCATTATCTTTTCATGAGCTTAAAAAAAGTTTATATTTAAGAATTGGAGATTTCTATTTACTTATTTTCAATGGTCAATTTGAAACCATTAGTTTGTCAAAATTTGTTATTTTCAAGTATTTGAGAGTAGTTCACCATTAGTTTGGTTAATAATATAAAATCGAATATTTCTCGAATATTTAGTCGAATAAGATATTAGTTTTCAAATTTATAAATAAATTCTACCAAACAAACCCTTAGTTTGTCATGTGGACTATGATACTGACTCTAAATGTGGTTTATGATACTCACTCCAAATTTCTGTTTGGAAATAGCCGCTGCCGAGACTATGCTTATACATAATTAGCTACTTGGAAAGCTACTGGACACATGAATAAACCCATTAATTTTTTTTATTTAATGCTAACTTAGCTTAAAGTATGATAGAATTTAAATAAGCCCACGGTAAATATTGAGATTAAGGTTAGATAATAGACGTTCTGATGAGATTAATCAAAGAATCTTTAGAATTGTCTAAAATATTATTGGGTAATTCATAGTGCTAGAATTTATACTTTGTTTAAGCTGCGGGAATGTTCTCCATTTTTCATGCACAGCGTTGCATGATGGTTGGAGTTTTCCATTCAGTAATTGGTCCCGCAATTACAATACGTTGAGTAAAATTGAAGCTTAGATCTGTTGCATTTTCCTTGCAGTTATGTAAAAATATTACATAGACTACGCATAAATGTGGCAAAGTATTTACCATACATTTTTTGTTAAAAATTGTATTGCTTTTCTTAGTTTAGAGATTTGACTTACTTTCTTGATCGTTGGACATGCAGTTTCAGAGGAGAGGTGCGATGAAGTTGAAAGCCTAGTGTTTGATCTTTTTGCTAATCTTGGTGCTACAGGTAAGAATCATTGTAAACCGTCGAAGTTTCAGTTATCATGCTGTAACAAATTTATTTTGATAGAATATGACTTTGATAAGGTCAATTTGTTTGGCTGTTGAGTATTTCGATGAGTAAATATCTCATTTCTAATTTATAGAGGAGCAGCTAGACTTCCCAGTTCTTTATGCTTCTGCTAAAGAAGGATGGGCATCATCTACCTTCACCAAAAGTCCACCTTCAGATATGAAGAATATGTCAGATTTACTAGATGCTATTGTGAGACATATTCCTCCACCGCAAGGAAGTCTTGATGCACCATTCCAGATGCTGGTGAGTACTAAATGCTGATAGGTTTTACTCGATAGTAGTGTGAAAGCGTGCATGTGAAGTGTGTTGGTATGCATGTATATCAGAATTTTACCGGTAAATTTCACATATGAAATAATATTGCTCCCATTTGAAAATTTAGTTTAAACCAATTTACCTTTAAAGTTTTGGTCTGCCTTGATTATGACCTAAATCCTGCTACCATTAGCTTTGTAAGTCATGTAGGAATTTATGATTGTCAAAGCAAACTGCTACTTTTGAGGGAGATACAGACTGAGATTTTTGTCATCCTATGATAGACAAGGGGCTAAATTTACTGATCATCTTCTTTATCTCTTTTTCACCGTTGCCAGTCAATTCTTTGACTTTTCTGTTATAGTGTTCTTTCGGTTGCATCGTTGCTCTCCTGCATTGATACAACCATTTCTCGATTTTCATTTTGACATTCATTTACTTTTTGACGTTGCAAAACCGTGGCTTGACAATTACACTTGTAGTTGTTTCAGAAAACAGACGCTAATTGAAAAAATAGAGATAAGATTAGAACCAAATTAGCAGGCTCGTTCACCGACATATACAACAAAAGGCAATTGATTGCACAAAATTGCGAAATCTTGAATTTAAACTCCAACAAGACTGAAGTCTGTCTGTCTCCTTTAATATCCAAGATTCTATGAGAACCAAAATAAATCATTAAATTTCCTTCAAATAACTTGCACAAACAATACTTATTGTTACTATGGTAATATAAATTAGGTAGTCGTCTCCTCTTCAACGGGTATCGAGTATCTTCATCTGAATCTGGCATAGAATTACAAGTGTCACAGACGCACAAATATCGGTTATAGTAAGTGCGGGCTCCACTCTGTAATTGACCAAAAGCTTAGGAGAAACATACCTAAAACTAAAACAATGTTGTACTTACTATCTGTTAATGTCTCCAATAGTACTATCGGCTCTTGAAATCCAGACTGCAGATATGAAGATTCTACTAAAAACCGAACTCCTTTTACATTTTGCCATCTTCCTAGATAGAGTACTACCTTTTATATACCCATCTCACAAACTTTTGTTATCCCCCTTTTCATCTGTGTTTTAGTACATGTTTTATTCTGCTTTCTTTTTCATATGGGATAACATTGACCCACTTAATTTTCTTTCATAGATTTCCATGATGGAAAAAGACCCCTATCTTGGGAGAATATTGACTGGTCGAGTAAATGCTGGAAGCATACATGTTGGTGACAAAATACATGGACTCCGCATCACAGATTCCGGGGTTGAGAAAATTGAAGAAGGAAAGGTTTGTAACTACTTGATGCGGCTGTATAGTTAAAATCAGAGTACTACATATATACAGTATATAATCACATTCAACTTCATAGCATCTTATCTAGTTAGAATTTAACTTTGTATTACTTTGCTTTTTTATATTTATTCTAGTTCTGAGCTTATAAATGTAATGATAAGCCCTATACTTTTGTTATACTTTGCTAAAGAATTGAGTATGAAACATTAGATTATTAGGGCTCTATATGACTCGACTTTGTAGCCTCTTATGTATAGGTATTTTTATCAACAAAACTTTAGCTTCTAACAATTAGCTTTAATCTGTTAACGATTAAGTTTAATAGGAAGTACCTCTTTTTTTTACCTTCTATACTCTCTTTCAAAAGTTAGAATTTATCGAGATTAGGGTATTTGGAATTGGGGCACATATCAATGCGTTGCACAATCAGTAGCATCAGTGTGCATTAATTTGTGATTTCTCTTCTACGTTCCATCTTTTTTTGTTCTACTTGCTGTATTTGTTAATTGTTCGATACTTTAAGTTTCTATTTTTTTATTGCTTTTTGTTTTATTTTTAATGTGCTGATTTACTTCTCTTCTGATACTTCTGAGTTATATGAATGGTGGTATACTATGCTCAGTCATAGTGAGAACTTTGGTGAGAACCACATTCTATAATCTATCTTTCATTACAAGAGGTATAGGCTTAAATATGCATTTGGTGTGAATACATTGGCTCCAGCATTGAGTTCCTTCTGAATGTCTTGAATTAAGACATACAGTTTTTGATGGCTAATTCCTTGACTATTTCACTTATTTTCTGCCATTAAAAGGCAGCTATGCGTGCCCTTAGCCCAGATTATATTTTGTGATGTGCTCTATACGAAACTATACAGAATACTTTAAAGTGTGCTGAATATAATCCGATGAGCTCATTGTAAATTTAAACCTATTGTTGCATTTCATGTTCTACTTCTTACTTGATCTACTCAATTCTAGTGATGTCACTGCCATTTATATTAACTAAATAATTATAAGTATAGGTTGTGAAGCTAATGAAAAAAAAAGGAACGAGTATGGTTTTGATTGATGGCGCAGGAGCCGGTGATATTATATCTATGGCTGGGCTGGCAACTCCATCAATAGGCCACACAGTCGCAAACACAGAGGTATAAATATTATTTGTATTAATTTGAGACACTAATGGTATGCTTTATAACTTCGTGTGTGACTTTGATTTGCTTGGATGGACTAGTCACTCAGATTGATGTTGAAGTGTTTTTGTGTGGAGGGTTGAAAAATTAGTGAAAAAATAGTCATTTAGATTGATATTGAAGTGTTTTGTGTGGACGGTTAAGAAAAATGTGAGAATAGTCTTGGTTTTCATATGGTAGCATTTACTTTTTTGCATTCTAATAGAAAACTACTTGTTTTCCCTCGACAACTTTGGCTGTAAAAAGGCATGCTTTATTAGGTAACATATGTCAGCAGCTTGAATGATCTTCTAAATGATTTATGAACTACTTTGTTAGATAATGACTGCAATGCCTATTGTTGAGTTGGATCCCCCAACCATTTCGATGACATTTAGTGTCAATGACTCTCCACTGGCAGGTCGAGACGGTACTCAAGTAAGTTTTCTTTATATATATTTAATGTTAATGGCTTTTTAGATTGGTGTTTATTATTTTGAAGTCTTTTACTTGTTACAAGCTGAAAAACTGTTTGAATGACTTTCATTCATTTGGTCAACTCATGTATCAATTTTGTTATTATTTCGTATAGCGTGCCGTCTAGCGAAACTCATCGTAAGATTTGGCAATCCGTTAGGAATCATTAAATATATATAGATAGATTGTAAGTTTGTAACATAATGTGACCATTCCAATTTATTTTCAACCAAATAGCATAACCTATCAAGTTTGACATAAAAAAGCCTAAATCATCTATGCATTAAAATAGTCTTGAAACACTAATCTACTATATACATAGGCATTCCAAATATATATATATATATATATATAATTATTATATATAGAATGTTTTGTAGTAGAAAGAGGAGAAAAGATCCCTAGAAACAAGAAACCTGGGAGAGTAGAGATGTATAGGCTGTCTTCAAATAAAGAAATATGTAAGATTCTGTTTTGATATTTAAAAAAGTTGTCTTTTTTTAAGAAACCTAAATTATTTAAAAAGAATTCTTTTTAGAAGAACAAAGAGAAATCAGTTTTGGGATATCAACAGGTAATATAATCATGATAAATTAGTTAAAAATGGGTCGTGTTTTGGGTATATAAAAAGGCACAATAACTTAAAACCCATATCGGCTGATACAGCCTGTATGTTATTGGTATGCAATTGTGATTCCTTGGGTGACAACTATACTTCCGTTACCTGATGATGAGTGGATTTTAATAGATGTTTGTGGACGTGCTTACAAAGCTCAGTGACAGATTATTTGTCACTTTGTTACATCTACATTTTGTTAATCCCGTGCATGTTCTGCTAATCAATCATATTGACTATTCTGCTGGCTTTACTATATATTCTTGTTTAGTCTTATTATTTTGTGAGAGTAATATCAAGTTTTTTACTTTTAAACATCATATCAGATAGATGCGAATGGTAAGGAAAAATAGCTTCTCTTAAGGTTTTGGTTGGTAGGTTGCTGCTATTGATTTACTTCCACAGAAGGCCTCATATTACACTAAATACTTGCTATTGGTTGTCAAATATAACTGTTGTATTGTTATATCCTTGACATTGTATATTTTAACCTAGAGATTTTGACACAATTTATTGAGTATTGCTTACATATTTGTAGTTAACCGGTGGACGAATTGGCGATCGACTTTTGGCTGAAGCTGAAACTAATCTTGCTATAAATGTGATTCCTGGGTTGTCAGAATCATATGAGGTTCAAGGGAGAGGCGAACTTCAATTAGGTCTGCTTTTTATGTGATTGCATTTTCTGTTCGTCGCTTATGAAAATTTAAGCAATAATACTTCTCCTTTATTTAGGAGTAAAAATAGAAAAATTAAGTCTCTTTTGCGTGAAAAAGAATGTTGCTTCTTTCTGTTGATTGCACTTTTTCGTTGTGGTGTTAAACAGGTATCTTAATTGAGAATATGAGGCGTGAAGGGTTTGAGCTTTCTGTTTCACCACCCAAAGTCATGTGAGTTACACGTTGCCCTTTAAATAACCTGGGAAGCATGCTATGATACATTCGTTAAGACTATGTATGGTAGTTAATAAACAGGAGGTTATATTTGTTTGATATAGTGACAATAGTGTTTGTTAGTGACAATAGTGACAATAGTGTTCAATCACTGACTTGATTGATTATTCATTGACGATGATGTTTATATATATATGTATATGTATATGTATTTCACTTTGCTGTATTGTTAAGTTTATGTTGGCATATAGCTTCAATAAGCCAATTTTTTTAACTTCAAATCAGCAGAAAAATTAAGCCTGATGTGTGATTTTGTTTCTTCTGAAGCTTAAAAGCCAAAAAGGCTAGCTTCGTTTTAGCCAACAGTGTTAGAGCAACCCAACAACCTTTTGAATATAAAATTCATTCTTGCACGTGTTCTTATTTTTAAAACCTTGCTAGTTATGTTATTTTTTGTGGTTTCTGCTTTCAACTTAAAACTCTCCATATGGACTTTCAATGGCTGGTGGCTGTCTTGGGCCTTCTTAAAACATATTAAACTGCTTCTCTATACTAAAATTTTATGTTTTCCATTTTGCCTCTTGGTGAAGGAATAATATCTATATTTTGTTATGGTTAATAAGGAATTTTTTCTCATATCTTTATCACATTATAATTCTGTGTTAAATTAGGTATAAAAATGAAAAAAGGGATAAGCTAGAACCAATTGAAGAAGTGAGTATTGAGGTCAACGATGAGCATGTTGGACTAGTTATGGAAGCTCTCTCTCATAGGCGGGCTGAAGTTACTGATATGGGTCCTGTTCCTGGACACTTGGGCAGGACTAGACTGTCTTTGACTTGTCCTTCAAGGTTAGTGGCTTATTATCATTTTGACTTCATTTATTTACCTTCTGCCTGTTTATGGTGCTTTTGTATTGGTTTGCTGCAAGAAGATGCTTAATACATTGAGAATAATTTAAAAACAAACATAACCATACAAACATATGTGGCAACATTTGATTGGTTGATATATTTCACATTAAAAATAATGATTTGTTTTATAACAATTATCCATTGATTCATATGTTTGTTTGGTTTGAGCCTATAACACTAATCTTAATATATTGTCTTGTATGAGAAAGTTTGAAGGTCAAATTCTGATAAAATTTGTATAATACGTTATAAATATAACATGAGTATTCTAAATGAATATAATTCTAATACACCTCTCGAGCTTGTCCATACATTTGAAACATGCTTAGTTTGAGCTATAAGGGCCAGCTTGGTCAATATGAAGTTACTTTTTCTTCTTTTTCATTTGTAAACTTTAGCAGTCTTTGAATCCAGATATAATTAAGTGCACATATATCTTTTGGCCTTCTGTTTGTTGTCACCAATTAGTAGTGAAGAGTCTTAACAACATTTCCAACTTGGACCAAGATCGATCCTCTAAAGTTCGAATTTGTTTGGGCTTTTCCATTTCACGTATTTGCTAGGTCTCCTCCTCTATGTCCATTAGGACACCATCAATCTACTTTATTGTGTCTCCCGTAAAGCAAAATCTAGGATGATCGTATCTTTTCTCCTGATTGCTTCTTCAGTGGGTCAACTATAGTTCTAGTTCATTGTGGTGTTATTTCACAATAAATGTTGCTGAACGTTGTTGATAATTATTTTGCGCTTGTAGCTGTGCCCTCTATTTAGATCTCTTCTCTAGTGGCAAAGTAAATGACATACAACCTGTATTTCAGCAGTAGAGATATGCTGAAGTTTGGTAATTGACCTCCACTTATAGTGTTAACCAGTTGACGTACGACAATTGAAAAATTAACAACAGATAAACTAATCAAATCAAAGGCTTTTAGTCCTTATGTTACTTCTACGTCTTTGTAGGAGGTGCTGGGTTCAATTCCAGGTTTGCTATTGAAACGGAAATTTGCCATTAAATAGTGTCCATAGGAAAAATCTCAACTAATTTCAGGAAACAAACTGTCAATTGTTGAGAGGTAAAGTTTGTGTGAAAAAAAATGTAAATCTTGGTAATGCAGAAAAGCTTACCTGTTTATATCATTGTGACCTGTTGTGTCTTAAAGTAATTCTATTCCATGGGAGGGAAGCATGGAAAATATGATGGCCATGATACTCAAAACTGTGCATGTGGAGTTAGAGAATGAAATTTTGCCCTCTCAAGCCAGCCAATTTCTTATTTTAGGAGTTGTTATAGTGTAGCCCATGTCTTTTGAAAAAATGGCACATATGTCTTAGTTTCTTGTATTTTTCATATTAGCGGGTTTTTATTTCACTATTTAATAACAGTGTCAAGGCGTAGAAAGAAAGATCCTTGATTAATACAGAGCCTCGGCGTGAGTGCTTAGACTGAAGCATGTCATGCCTTTCCAACCATTTCCGTATTGCAGGCACCTTTATGTGACGTTTGCTTCATCATACACCTTGATTAATTCTGGATGAAAAGAGTTTCAGGAAATATTTTATTTCATCAGTTCCCAATCTCTATGATTCAGTTCAAATATCGCCTTCCTTTCTAAAGAAATTTTTATGCTGGATTCTTTCTTGCAAACCATACACTTTTCTACTTGTGTGTATATCATGTGTGCCTGACTCTTTATTGTTGTTTCTTAGGGGGCTAGTTGGCTACAGAAGTGTGTTCAGCAGTGATACACGTGGGACTGGATTTATGCACCGTGCTTTCTTAGGTATGCTTTTCTCTCTCACGCTATACCTTTCTCTGTCTTATGTAATTGTGGATACCACTGGTTTAGCATTTCGATATATATCTCAGATTTGAGATTTAGTTGCAATCGTGTTTTTTTAAGTTTTTTATTAGAATTAGCTGCATGCTGATAGTTCCGGTTTTGAAACTGTACTGTTGTTTCATTTCGTGATATATAACAAAAGTAATGATTTTGAAATTGTTAGAACGATGATCGCAATTAAAATGTGCACACTAAATTTTTATTTCTATCGTTAACGCCATTGAAAGCTTTATTGGCTACAAGTCGCTAGTGTACTTACTTCTGTAAGATTTATGTGGGTATCAATCAAATTGATTATTCCAATCCAGCCACTAACATAATCTCTTACTTTGCAGCTTATGAAAAATACCGAGGCCCTCTTGGCAATGTTAGGAAAGGAGTGTTGGTATGTTGACATAATCCTACTATGTCTATAATTTCATTCTTAGTTAAACTTCTTTTTCCAGTCAGGGTGTCAGTAGAAGAGTCAAATAGCAATCTTCATGAATCACGAGATAGAAATTTCTCCAACTTATATGGTTTCATTTGATTTTTGTGAACAACATCTATCTGTTTCTTATGATCTTTTTATATGTAGAGCTGACACCTCAGAAGAATAGAAACCAGTTGCATTACATATATATCAGAAAAATCAGATTTTTAAAATCTAATTATTTGTCAGATTGGAAGTACTTGGATAACAAACTTCCATAACCAAGAATGAAAAGTTTGATGAACAGAAAGGAGAAAACTCAATAAGACTTTTTCCTATATCTTAATAGAGACCTGATTACAAGAAGCTATGCACGAGTGCATGCACACTTGTGCAAATGGACATCTATCTACTTGGAGCCATACCAACCCAAGTCTAAAGTATATTTGTCATGTTAACATGTAGTATTTTGAATATGAATTGGCTTGTCTGTGTATTTACTCAGTCTTAAAAGTAACTTTTTTGTTCACTTTATGTAACAAGCCAATTCACTTGTGTGTAAAATACGTGCAGCCATACCAACCCAATCTTAAAGTATTTTTGTCATGTTCATATGTAGCGCTTTGAATATGAAGTGGCTTGTCATTTTATGTACTCAGTCTTAACAGTAACTTCTTTGTTTACCACGTCTAACACAGCTAATTCACTTGTGTTTAACAGGTATCAATGGGTTATGGCGCAATCACAGCTCATGCACTAATGAGTCTGGAGGCTCGTGGAACGCTCTTTGTTACTCCTGGGATGGAGGTTGTTTTTCATGAAACTACGGCTATTGTTTCTTTCTTTTTGTCTATTTCACGTAGATTATTAGACTTTTTTCTGCTGGAGTCCCTTTGATTTCACTCTTTGTAGACCTTCCAGGAAATCTCTCTGCATGTGACATCCCTTACATGACTTCTTTTCTAGCCTACTTGTGATAGATCTTTAACCTATCAGATCAACTATTTAGGCAAAAAAAGAATGGGGATTACATGCACGAAGTGAAAGATAGGGAGATTAACTTATTCTTTATGGAGTACTTTCTATGACTTAATGAGCTAGTATTCTACGACTTGTATTAAAATGGTTGTTGCATGCAGACCCAGTAAAATAAATTGTCTCTTTACGCCTTTACAATCTCAGCCTTTGAAAGTGTCTAGTAATACTTTCATAAGATGTATTCCATGTGATTTTATACACAAAATGTATATGATTGTTTATTGTGATGTATATAAGTAGTTACTGTCAATCTTAACATCTACAATACTGGAACACAAGTATGACCAAAAGTTTGAATTGACGCTGTAGTATGGCTTTTAACTAGCCAGACATTGTAAATGGTGATGTAGCTGCAGTTTGGTTAAATTGGTCATGTGCGATTGTGTTGACTTTTTATCTTCTGCACTACAGACTTATGATGGAATGATTGTTGGTGAACATTCACGAGATACAGATCTTGATGTAAGTTGGTTCTCTCCTTGTCATTATGTTATTTTTTATTTTGACTCCGAGTAAAGTATCATTTTACTTCTGATTACAGATCAATCCTTCAAGGGCCAAAGAACTTAATAACATACGTGCTGCTAACAAGGATGAGAATGTGAAGTTATCTCCTCCTCGACTTGTATGTCATACTTAACCTCTAATATTTTGTTACGTTCGTTTGAGCTTTGAGGAGATTATAAAGCACTTTTGTATGATTTGTATCTATAACTTGGAACTTTTATCTACTGCCCAAAAATGAAGTTGCAGCTTTAAGTATTGTTAGCAACTTAGTATCTGCAGTGCTTAATAGCCAATTATGCTTAATCTAGGATATCTAGATAACGATTTTTGACCCACTCAAACTGTACTTGTTAAAACAACAACGTAATTCTGCTGTGAGCTTCTTCGGCAAGCAATATAGTAGAATTGAATAATAAAGTTTATCCTACGTAGATTGTTGGATTATCCGATTATTGATCTTTGAACAATTTTGGTGCAGATGACTCTCGAAGAAGCTATCGGTTATGTAGCCTCTGATGAACTGATCGAGGTAAGTTTGTAACAATACTAAAACAAAAATGTGTATAGGAACTTCTTCGTATGGTCTTATTTTCTACCTAACTTTTTTTTATTAGCATAGAATCAGTTGTAACATTGCTGTAGTTGACAGTGCGTGGGCTAATTCTTGTATTTTAAATGTATGCTACACAGGTTACACCAAAGAGTATTCGATTGAGGAAGAAATATCTTGATGTTAATAAGCGTAAAACGATGAGCAAAAGGCCCAAGGACTAAGAAGACTAGAAGAGGGTTTTCTTTAATTTTGTAACTTTTCTTTTTGTATTACTTTCCTCTACAGGCTTAAATCATAGTAATAGAATAAATACAAACAATAGGAATAAACAATTGATTCTTTGAGAAGGAAAGATTAAATGTATTCAATATTTATTATTTAATACTAATTAACTTTTAACCTTGGGATGTTGTAATTTTGAGTTACCCTTATCTGATAGGAAGAGGCTAAAAGAACAAAGGGCGAATTCACTGAGTACAGTCCTCTTCTCTTGGCATATTTATTTTTGGGGAAATGGTTTTACTTTTAGATGTTGTTTCTAAAAAAAATTAATTGTTTTTTGGTTAATTAATTAATTAGCGGTGAAGTTGTTTTCTCCATAGTAGTTTCTATTTTTTTCATGATTCAAAAAAAAAAATTCAGGATATTTCCTTCGTAAAAGAAATAATATATTTGTCATTCTTTTATATTTTACCCATTTATTCTACTTCTTTCATTTTCAATAATACATTAACTTCCATGAACCAATCTAATCCCATTAACTTCCCTAGCCACACCCTATATAAATTACTCCAAATTTTCTTTTCCCTTCTTTTAACCTAACTCAGAAATCAATCCAAAAAAAAAATCCTCTCTTTGTAGATCGACTAAACAGAAAGAGCAAGAGCTTGTAAATAACTGAGTTCATACTCTAACATCATAACCAGGTCTGCATCTTTTAAGCTCGTTTTTTCTTTCTTATCTTCTAATCTGGTTTTTTTCTTCTGTATCTTCTATGTATTTTGGTTCGATTTTGGGTTTTTCATTAGGGTTTTCCATTACGGTTCATGTTGCTTCGTTTTAAGCCAAAACCATAAAAATTTCGCCATTTTTAATGAAAACAGAAGAAACGCACATAATTCCGAGATGCCATGTCGGAATTAGGTGCAATTTTTTTTTTAAAAAAGACACCTGAGTTCGAGACAACATCTCGGAATCAGTTGTTTTTTTAAAAAAAAATAACGAGCACCTAGTTCCGAAATGTCATCTCGGAAGTAGGTGCAATTTTTTTTAAAGGCACCTGAGTCCGAGACAACATCTCGGAATCAGGTGTTTTTTTAAAAAAAAATAACGAGCACCTAGTTCCGAAATGCCATCTCGGAAGTAGGTGCAATTTTTTTTAAATAATGAGCACCTGATACTATCTCGGAATCAGTTGCTTATCGGTCATAAATGCAGAAATCAGGCTCCAAAAACAAAAGTTTCGAAATGGTATTTTCAAGTTACAGTATTGTAAAACGTAAAATTGAAGTATGGTTTTCTTGATTTTCCATGATTAATCTTCGATAAAATTGAAGTTGTTTTGTTTTAGGTTAATTTTAGAGGGTAAAATCATATAGGTTGGATTAAAGTTGGGTTAATGATGCGTTTTTTACTATAAGACTTTATATTTGATTACTTACATCTAATGTTAAATTTGAAAATAAATAAGATAATCTTGTAAAACAAATGTAAAGTGTTTTAGAAAGTTTAAATCATGGAAAAAATAAAAAAATCTTATGGAAAAAATAGCTTCACCCATGATTAGTCATGATATAAAGACAATGCATTTCTAAGTAATAAAGAAACAACAATGTCACTATATTAAGATGATGCTAACCACCACTATATATTTCATATGAACCTACTCAAGGGTTAACCTCAATTTCTTATTAACTTTTGATTAATGATTCGAGCACCATCAATTTATTATTAAATCGTTGGCTAAAAATCTTGATGGACATTAGCGTTATACATGTTGCAAACTTAACATTGATGTTCATTAGTGTTCCGGTCATTTACGTTTAAGAATGTTATATAATGCGTGATAATCAACGATACAGAGACACGTGGAATCCAAAATTATAACTTTTTTGTGCTAATTTTTAAAACCGATTTGTCTTTTTGGATTTAAAATATCAACTAATCGTATTTATTACGCTTCGTTCATCACGAAGAAAGGATATTTCAATGTGAAATGTCCAATGACCGTATTTGTAATAAAAAGGTTATAACTTTGAGTGTCAAGTGTCGCCATTAGTTTAATTGGCATGCCACAGTGACCTTTATTACAATATTCTTAACAAAAAAATGAACGTTTTGACGAAGAAATTTGGACGACAAAAATACAACAAGTGACATAGAACCCCACGGGTTATCAACGATTTTAGTCATAGTTAGGATGATTGCAAAAATTAGACTGAAACTGTTTACGTCTGACACGAAGGACAAGTGATCCAACTGATTTATCATTTATAATCTTATCCATAGTTTTCTAGTTTTTATGAGAGAACTAGGAGAAGATTACAATTTTTGAGTGTTTTCTTTAAAGGTCCAACAGTTGTTGGGTCTAAATCGTTGAAATTTATGTTTCTTTTTAGCCTAACCTTCTCTAGACAAGAGTGTGGCAAGATTATACATAGTTACAAAAGACATATTATTATAAAATAATATTATCATAAATTAAATTATATAAATCCTAGCACCAGAATTAAAATAGATTAAAATATTAAAATATAATATTTACCATATGTATATGATTTTTTTGTTTTATGACATCAATGAAAGCAAAATTGGTCGTAACATGTTTGATTATGGCTACACTGGTAATGTTGGATTGATGATTCAAAATAGTTACAAGTATTAGGTTAATTAAGATATGACAATTTGGAATTGTAGAAGGCGTGGCTTTTGAGATTTCAACAATATTATTTCATTAAAAATCGTTTAGAATTTTCTTTTAAGTAAAAATTAATATTCAATTTAATTGTTCAATTTATATTTTAAGAAAAAGACAATGGCAAAAAAATATAGCTCAACTACATTTGAATCCTTTATGGAACAATATAGAATTCTGCGTCAAACCTCTTATATGGACAGACCATCCAAAAATGGTGTAGCGGAAAAAAAAAAGACATCTTTTAAGTTGTTCGTGCACTTTTTTTTCAAATAAAAGTACCAAAATTAATTTAGGCAGATGTTATCTATACTACTCGTTTTTAATTAATCGAATATCGTATGTTGTCATTCAAAATAAGATTCTATATTTTGTGCTTTTTACTCCAAACCCTCTATTTACTATTGAACCCCGTATATTTGGTTGTACTTGTTTTTTATAGTTCCAGAAATCTTTGGAGGAGGTTTTTTAGATAAAACAATATTTAAAGGACTAAAGTGATTGTTCAGATTACTAAGATAATATTTGAGAGAGATGTGCTTTTAGAGAGAGAAAGTCCGACAAGTTTAACAATTCAATAATTGTGGTCCTATCCTCAAGTCTATTGTTTGCTATACATTAGTCATTTTTCTTTACATAATTGACGTTTCCTCCTAAAAAACTTTCTTTATTAATAAAATACCCCTATCTTTCCTATAGCTTAAATCTTCCTTTATTAGTAGACCCTCAATCCTAGAGAAAATGTTTAGACAAGGATTATGGTATATTACTAACTCCATCGGGTTTTGCACGGTGTTCTATCATCAGATTATGGCTCTTCGAAGTTTATGAGATTGTACACCCTTTAGTTCATAAAGATTCTCTCCGGATTCTTGACATAGATCTCTGCTCCTCGAATTCTAAGATGAATCAATTTTCCTTGAATTTTAAACGGAATTTTTTTATACCCATACCAAACGTTTCTCAGATTTTTCAACCTATGACGTCACACCTTTTTCTGACACCACCAACAGAAATTTTTCTCTCTTGAAATGTCAGCTGACAAATCTTTAGAGTGCTTTTATTTTTTACACAATATACTCTAGGAGCGGCGTGTCGGTTCCCTAGGCACTCATTAAGCCTATTCTGGACAATTTACCCATAGGTAAACGACTAGTCAGCTTCATGGGCTTTGGTGCTTTCAAGACCATCTTTTCTTTATAAATACCATTCATTCATCACAATTGTCTAACATTGTTTTTAGAAAGAGAAAGTTCTAATCAATTACTCTAGAGAGAGAAACAGTAGTGTACTAGAGTGGCTAACTATTAGCCAAAAATTTGAAGAGAGAAAAGCTGCTAGTTTGCACATTGAACCAGAGCCCCAGCCCCCGAAAGTCTTCTACTACGGTACTTGGCCTTCCACAGAAAATTCAACAGTTATCATTCCCTCGAATATTGGCTCTCAGCCCCCAATCAGTCTTGTTTGCCAATTTACAAGAGTGACTCCAAAACCATGGGGAAACACAAAAATTCAAAATGATCTTCTTCGAAGAGAAAGAGGCACCATAAAGATAACAAACACAGACATTCGAAGCGTCCCAAAGTATCCTCATCTGGCGTTCCCTCAACACCATCTGCCACCTCTCATGGAACTCTAAGGCCAACACCTGAGATTCTTCCCCGAAAGCTGACACAAGAAGATGTTGCCCGGATGACTAAGAAGCCTCTTGAAGCCATCTCAGAAATTAATTTTTTAACAGAAGAAAAAGACCATACAATTTCTGAAGATAAGGGGACTCTTATTGTCAAAAAGAATCCAACAACTATTGTTGCTTTAATTCCCAACGAGAAGATTGACGCTAAAAAACTTCATGGAGAAGCATCCCACTTTGCTGTTCCTCGTAATATTAAAGAACAAATCACTACCGTGGGTCGCCTCGAAAATATATCCAAAAATATTGATTCATATCAAAAAAATAAAACAAAATCAAAGAAAGACGTCCCCTTGCCCCCAGAAATCTACACCTTGGTAGGAAACAATCTGAAGGCCGTCGAATATAGGAATTTGCTACCTTGCACAAAATCCAGTATAAATACCTCGAGCATTCCGATGAGAAATTACTAAGGCTTCGATGGGGGGATCCATGAATCAATCTCCATTCATTTTCCTACCGTTGGAGAAACCCTTTTATCAGTCAAGGACAACAAACTGATTGTTTATACTGAAATATTAAACTGGGGGCCCCGCTTTCTATTAGACCCCTTGTTCGTCAAATACTTTTTAAGATTGAACTTTGCTCCATCCAAGAAGGTCCTAATATGTGGTTCACCCTTATGGCATGCATCATGGCTTCTAGGATTTCTGGGATTCCCTTCTCCCTAGAAGAACTAATTGGTCTTTCAAGTTTGGCCAAAAATCCATATTTCCCCTTTTACTCTTTCTTTTTGGGGGCAGTTACAAGGTAGTCAAGAATCTTCTTGAGAGAGACAAAAAATGGAAGCAAAGCTTCCTCTTTTTCTCGGGACTTTGGGAGACAAGATCTGAGGCTACTACTGATAATCCTCTCAAACTTACCTTAGTATGGACCAACAAAGGTACATTTTTATTCATATCTTTCATCACACAAATTTTTATATTTCTCTACTGAATTTAAACTTTTCATGAACAACTATGGGTGGTATATCAAAACCTTACGTTGATTTTGTTCCTCGTACCGAATATATTTTCTCTGAATTGAGCTTGTGGGCCAAAACTGCTTGGTTTAATAAATTTCATCTATGTTTTACCCCCTCGAACCTTGCAAAATGTCGTTTATGGAGGTTTAATCCATCAAATAGGCTATCATTAGAGGAGCTTATGGTTTTTCCCTCAAAAAAAAGAGGTATTGGAAGGATGTAATCCTTTATCGTCTGACAAGAGATAGAGCCAAGAGTCATCTTGATGAAGACTCAGATATTCCCTCGGAGATGACGCTGAAAAAGCTCAAGAAATAGTCACAACTATAGGCTCAAAAGGAAAGAATGTTGATGAAGTCAAAAAGCTTTTCAGTCCTTCGAAAAAGAAGCTTTACACCCAGGCTTCACCCGAAAAGAAAGTTAAGAGGAAATTGAGGACTATTTCGGAGGCTATCCCAGAAGATTCTAATGATATTGTCCCTCGTCAAGATTCTGATAGAACAAACTTCCATAACCAAGAATGAAAAGTCTGACAACAGAAAGTAGAAAACTCAATAAGACTTTTTCCTATATCTTAATGGAGACCTGATTACAACAAGCTATGCACGAGTGCATGCACACTTGTGCAAGTGGACATCCATCTACTTGGAGCCATACCAACCCAATTCTAAATTATTTTTGTCATGTTAATATGTAGTGTTTTGAATATGAAGTGGCTTGTCTGTGTATTTACTTAGTCTTAAAAGTAACTTTCTTGTTCACTTTTTGTAACACAGCCAATTCACTTGTGTGCAATCTATGTGCACCCATACCAACCAAATCTTAAAGTATTTTTGTCATGTTAATATGTAGTGCTTTGAATATGAATTGGCTTGTCTGTTTATGTACTCAGTCTTAACAGTAACTTTTTTGTTCACCACGTCTAACGCAGCTAATTCACTTGTGTTTAACAGGTATCAATGGGTTATGGCGCAATCACAGCACATGCACTAATGAGTCTGGAGGCTCGTGGAACGCTCTTTGTTACTCCTGGGATGGAGGTTGTTTTTCATGAAACTACGGCTATTGTTTCTTTCTTTTTGTCTATTTCACGTAGATTATTAGACTTTTTTCTGCTGGAGTCCCTTTGATTTCACTCTTTGTAGACCTTCCAGGAAATCTCTCTGCATGTTACATCCCTTACATGACTTCTTTTCTAGCCTACTTGTGATAGATCTTTAACCTATCAGATCAACTATTTACGCAAAAAAAGAATGGGGATTACATGCACGAAGTGAAAGATAGGAAGATTAACTTATTCTTTATGGACTACTTTCTATGACTTAATGAGCTAGTATTCTACGACTTGTATTAAAATGGTTGTTGCATGCAGACCCAGTAAAATAAATTGTCTCTTTACGCCTTTACAATCTCAGCCTTTGAAAGTGTCTAGTAATACTTTCATAAGATGTATTCCATGTGATTTTATACACAAAATGTATATGATTGTTTATTGTGATGTATATAAGTAGTTACTGTCAATCTTAACATCTACAATACTGGAACACAAGTATGACCATAAGTTTGAATTGACGCTGTAGTATGGCTTTTAACTAGCCAGACATTGTAAATGGTGATGTAGCTGCAGTTTGGTTAATTAGTCATGTGCGATTGTGTTGACTTTTCATCTTCTGCACTACAGACCTATGATGGAATGATTGTCGGTGAACATTCACGAGATACAGATCTTGATGTAAGTTGGTTCTCTCGTTGTCTTTTTTTTTTTTTTTTTTGAGTAATGTATCATTTTATTTCTGATTACAGATCAATCCTTCAAGGGCCAAGGAACTTAATAATATACGTGCTGCTAACAAGGATGAGAACGTGAAGTTATCTCCTCCTCGACTTGTATGTCATACTTAACCTCTAATATTCTGTTACATTCTTTTGAGCTTTGAGGAGACTATAACTTGGAACTTTTATCTACTGCCCAAAAATGAAGTTGCAGCTTTAAGTATTCTTAGCAACTTAGTATCTTAAGTGCTTAATAACCAATCATGCTTAAACTAAGATATGTAGATAACGATTTTTTCCCTACTCGAACTTTACTTGTTAAAACAACAACGTAATTCTGCTGTGAGCTTCTTCGGCAAGCAATATAGTAGAATTGAATAATAAAGTTTATCCTACGTAGGTTGTTGGATTATCCGATTATTGATCTTTGAACAATTTTGGTGCAGATGACTCTCGAAGAAGCTATAGGTTATGTTGCCTCTGATGAACTGATTGAGGTAAGTTTGTAACAATACTACAACAAAAATGCGTATAGGAACCTGTGTTGCGTGGGCTAATTCTTGCATTCTATATGTATGCTACACAGGTTACACCAAAGAGTATTCGATTGAGGAAGAAATATCTTGATGTTAATAAGCGCAAAACGATGAGCAAAAGGCCCAAGGACTAAGAAGAGGGTTTTCTTTAATTTTGTAACTTTTCTTTTTGTATTACTTTCCTCTACAGGCTTAAATCATAGTAATAGAATAAATACAAACAATAGAAATAAACAATTGATTCTTTGAGAAGGAAAGATTAAATGTATTCAATATTTATTATTTAATACTAATTAACTTTTAACCTTGGGATGTTGTAATTTTGAGTTACCCTTATCTCATAGGAAGAGGCTAAGAGAACAAAGGGCGAATTCACTCAGTACAGTCCTCTTCACTTGGCATATTTATTTTGGGGAAGCTATTTCTTCCATGATTTATTATTTCCTCCATTTTAAATTTTTAAAAAAACAATTAACATTTGTTTTTACATTTTTGTCTTTAATTTACTTTCTAATTTATATTTTGATGCCACTATGTACTATCCAACCCTTATTCTAACAAACACATAATTAAGTCAAATTACAGCAAACATATATCCTTTAACTTCTAAAATTAAACTTTAAATAAAAAAAAAAACTTAAATAGCTTAAAAATTAATCATGGAAAAGGAAAAACCCTAAACCAAAGATTTAACACCTAAAAACACCACCCAATCAATCAACCAACCGACAAGATAATTTAATATTGTAAAAATGGCAACGAACAAAAATCACAGAGTCATGAATAAAAAACAAGTTAAAGGTTTTTTTAGTAAATAATTAAAAAACAGATGTCCAAAGTTTTATAAAAGTAATTAGATACTAAAAAAACCAAAAATCTGTTCTTGGAACTCAATATGCGGGAAAACAAATTCATAGCAAAAGAGTTTCGGGACCTGTAATTTTTTTTTCTGCCTATCGAGTTTGTAGAACTCGCTATACAGAGTACAACCGACTTCCTCGAACTCTCACCAACCGATAAATTAAAAGAGATTAAGGAGAGATTTTTACCTTTGATAGATTGCTTCGATCGAAAGTGGTGGCTAGGTTTTTTTTTCTTGGTTAGAAGAGCTAATGGCTGTATATTTATATTAATAGGATTCGTGTTTATGGGTGGAAGTAAATATTGTGGGTAGAAGGTTGTTGGAAAAAATTAAGGTAGATATGGTGTTTGGATGGTTGTTGGAGAAGAAGGTGAATATGAGTGTTTGGAGTAAAATTAAAATAAGGGTAAATTAATAATTTCCTTTATGGAGGAAATAACAAAGTGGAGTCTTTTTTGAAATACGGAGGAAATAAAAAATCTTATGGAGGAAATAACTTCACCCATTTATTTTTCGGGAAATGGTTTTACTTTTAGATGTTGTTTCTGAAAAAAGTTAATTGTTTTTTTTTAATTAATTAGGGGTGAAGTTTTTTTTTTCGTCCATGATTTTAAAAATAAACTCCTTGTTATTTCCTTCGTAAAAGAAATAACATATTTACCATTCTTTTATATTTTACCCATTTATTCTACTTCTTTCATTTTCAATAACCCATTAACTTCCATCAACCAATCTAACTCCATTAACTTAACCTTAGCCACACCCTCTAGCATATAAATTACTCCACCATTTCTTTTCCATTCTTTTAACTTGATCCAAAAATCAATCCAAAAAAAACATCCTCTCCTTGTATATCGATTAAAACATCGTAACTAGGTTTGTATCTTCTAATCTTATTTTTTAACTTTTGATTTCATGTTTTCTCGTCTAATCTCGTTTTTTTTCCAGTTTTACAGTTCCATATCATAATCTCGTTTTTCAGTTTTTCTTATCTTCTAATCTGGTTTTTTTTTCTTCTGTATCTTCTATGTATTTTGGTTCGATTTTGGGTTTTTCATTACGGTTCATGTTGCTTCGTTTTAAGCCAAAACCATAAAAATCTGTCATTTTTAATAGAAACAGAAGAAACACACCTAATTCCGAGATGCCATGTCAGAATTATGTGCATTTTTTTAAATGACACCTCAGTCCGAGACAGCATCTCGAAATCAGGTGTTTTTTTTTTAAAATAATGAACACCTAGTTCCGAGATGTCATCTCAGAGTTAGTTGCAATTTATTTTTCTTTTTAAATAATGAGCACCTGATACTGTCTCGGAATCAGTTGCTTATTGCTCAGAAATGCAAAAATCATGATTAGCTCCAAAAACAAAAGTTTCGAAGTGGTATTTTCAAGTTATAGTATTGTAAAACGTAAAATTGAAATTTGGGTTTCTTGATTTTCCATGATTAATCTTCGATAAAATTGAAGTTTTTTGTTTTAGGTTAATTTTAGAGGATAAAATCATATAGGTTAGATTAAAGTTGGGTTAATGATGTGTTTTTTACTATAAGGTTTTCTATTTGATTAATGACATCTAATGTTAAATTTGAAAGTAAAGTAAGGGTAATCTTGTAAAAACAAATGTCAAGTGTTTTAGAAAGTTTAAATCATAGAAAATATAAAAAAATCCTATAAAAAATAGCTTCACCCATTAATTAGTCATAATATAAAGACAATGCATTTCATAATAAATAAAGAAACAACAATGTTAGTGTATTTAAGATGATGCTAACCACCACTATATATTTCATATAAACCTACTCAAGGGTTAACCTCAATTTTTTTATTAACTTTTGATTAATGATTCGAGCACCATCAATTTATTATTAAATCGTTGGCAAAAAATCTTGATGGGCATTAGTGTTATACATGTTGCAAACTTGACATTGATGTTCATTAGTGGTCAAAACTGGTCATTTATGTTTAAGAATGTTATATAACACTTGATAATCAACCATACAGAGACATGTGGAATCCAAAATTATAACTTATTTTTGTGCTAATTAGATATTTCACACCCAAAATATTTTAAAACTGATTTGTCTTTTTGGATTTAAAATGTCAATTAATCGTATTTATAGCCGCGCTAGTGTTGATTTCCACTTCGTTCATCATGTATAAATGGTATTTCAATGTGAAATGTCCAATGATCGTATTTGTAATAAAAAAGATTATAACTTTAAGTGCAAGTGTCACCGTATAGTTCAATTAGCATACCAAAATGACCTTTATTATAACATTCTTAACAAAAAATGACCGTTTTGACCGTTTTGACGAATGTGTTTTTTACTATAAGGTTTTCTATTTGATTAATGACATCTAATGTTAAATTTGAAAGTAAAATAAGAGTAATCTTGTAAAAACACGTGTCAAGTGTTTTAGAAAGTTTAAATCATAGAAAATATAAAAAATCCTATGAAAAATAGCTTCACCCATTAATTAGTCATGATACAAAGACAATGCATTTCATAATAAATAAAGAAACAACTATGTCACTGTATTTAAGATGATGTTAACCACCACCATATATTTCATATAAACCTACTCAAGGGTTAACCTCAATTTTTTTATTAACTTTTGATTAATGATTCGAGCACCATCAATTTATTATTAAATCGTTGGCTAAAAATCTTGATGGGCATTAGTGTTATACATGTTGCAAACTTGACATTGATGTTCATTAGTGGTCAAAACTGGTCATTTATGTTTAAGAATGTTATATAACACGTGATAATCAACCATACAGAGACATGTGTAATCCAAAATTATAACTTATTTTTGTGCTAATTAGATATTTCAAAATTAATAAAGAAACAACAATGTCACTGTATTTAAGATGATGCTAACCACCACTATATATTTCATATAAACCTACTCAAGGGTTAACCTCAATTTTTTATTAACTTTTGATTAATGATTCGAGCACCATCAATTTATTATTAAATCGTTGGCTAAAAATCTTGATGGGCATTAGTGTTATACATGTTGCAAACTTGACATTGATGTTCGTTAGTGGTTAGAACTGGTCATTTATGTTTAAGAATGTTATATAACGCGTGATAATCAACCATACAGAGACATGTGGAATCCAAAATTATAACTTATTTTTGTGCTAATTAGATATTTCACACCCAAAATATTTTTAAAATTGATTTGTCTTTTTGGATTTAAAATGTCAATTAATCGTATTTATAGTCGCGCTAGTGTTGATTTCCACTTCGTTCATCATGAAGAAATGGTATTTCAATGTGAAATGTCCAATAATCGTATTTGTAATAAAAAAGATTATAACTTTAAGTGCAAGTGTCACCGTATAGTTCAATTAGCATGCCACGATGACCTTTATTATAATATTCTTAACAAAAAATGACCGTTTTGACCGTTTTGACGAATGTATTTTTTACTATAAGGTTTTCTATTTGATTAATGACATCTAATGTTAAATTTGAAAGTAAAGTAAGGGTAATCTTGTAAAAACAAGTGTCAAGTGTTTTAGAAAGTTTAAATCATAGAAAATATAAAAAATCCTATAAAAATAGCTTCACCCATTAATTAGTCATGATACAAAGACAATGCATTTCATAATAAATAAAGAAACAACAATGTCACTGTATTTAAGATGATGCTAACCACCACTATATATTTCATATAAACCTACTCAAGGGTTAACCTCAATTTTTTTATTAACTTTTGATTAATGATACGAGCACCATCAATTTATTATTAAATCGTTGGCTAAAAATCTTGATGGACATTAGTGTTATACATGTTGCAAACTTGACATTGATGTTCATTAGTGGTCAAAACTGGTCATTTATGTTTAAGAATGTTATATAACGCGTGATAATCAACCATACAGAGACATGTGGAATCCAAAATTATAACTTATTTTTGTGCTAATTAGATATTTCACAATAAATAAAGAAACAACAATGTCACTGTATTTAAGATGATGCTAACCACCACTATATATTTCATATAAACTTACTCAAGGGTTAACCTCAATTTTTTTATTAACTTTTGATTAATGATTCGAGCACCATCAATTTATTATTAAATCGTTGGCTAAAAATCTTGATGGGCATTAGTGTTATACATGTTGCAAACTTGACATTGATGTTCATTAGTGGTCAAAACTGGTGATTTATGTTTAAGAATGTTATATAACGCGTGATAATCAACCATACAGAGACATGTGGAATCCAAAATTATAACTTATTTTTGTGCTAATTAGATATTTCACACCCAAAATATTTTTAAAACTGATTTGTCTTTTTGGATTTAAAATGTCAATTAATCGTATTTATAGCCGCGCTAGTGTTGATTTCCACTTCGTTCATCATGAAGAAATGGTATTTCAATGTGAAATGTCCAATGATCGTATTTGTAATAAAAAAAGATTATAACTTTAAGTGCAAGTGTCACCGTATAGTTTAATTAGCATGCCACAATGACCTTTATTATAATATTCTTAACAAAAAATGACCGTTTTGACGAAGAAATTGGACGATAAAAATACAACAAGTGTCATAGAACACCACGGTTTTTCAGTGGTTTTAACCCTAGTTGGGATAATTGCAAAAATTAGACTTAAATTGTTTTCGTCTCACACCAAAGACGAGTGATCCAGCTGATTTATCATTTCTAATCTTATCCGCAGGTACTCCAATCTCCACACTAGTGTGATATTATCCGCTTCGGGCCCACTGGCCCGCACGACTTTGTTTTTGGTCCACTTCCGAAAGGCCTCACACTAATGGAGATGTATCTTTTAAGTTATATACTAATCTTTCTTCCCATGTTTAACCGATGTGGGATGTGGGACTTTGGTCACACCTAATAATCCTCCTCTCGAACAAAGTACCACTCTAGCCTCCTCTCAATTGACTTTCATCCGCCTACTCTAGTCAGGTGAAGAGAACCCTGAACTCTAGAGCTTTAGGGCGGATCTATCTGCTCACAATCAGATGGCACTGTGCCGCTCCTTGATCAAGCCACCTGCTTGATGAGCTATCAGACACTCCATCTTTAGATGAATCTGCGCCGATCCTTGATCAAGCCACCTGCTTGATGAGCCATCTGGTACTCCATCTTTAGATGAATCTGCGCCGCTCTTTGATCAAACCACCTGCTTGATGAGCCATCTGGCACTCTATCTTTAGATGAATCTGCACCGCTCCATGATCAAGCCACCTTCTTGATGAGCCATTTAGCCCTCCATCTATCCAGCAGATCACCTTGAGTTTGGCTCCTGTCAAGATGTTCGGCATCCTGAGAATTTCACCCACATCATCACAACCCATCACATCGCGTTTTGTCTGGGCCTGGTTCTCTGATACCAGTTGTAGGGAATATGGGGTCTGCATATTCTGCCTTAGTATTATAAGTCACAACCCATCACATCGCGTTTTGTCTGGGCCTGGTGCTCTGATACCAGTTGTAGGGAATATGGGGTCTGCATATTCCGCCTTAGTATTATAAGTAAAGATACTTCGATCTCCACACTAGTGTGATATTGTCCGCTTTGGGCCCACTGGCCCGCACGGCTTTGCTTTTGGTCCACCTCCAAAAGGCCTCAGACTAATGGAGATGTATCTTTTAACTTATATACTGATCTTTCTTCCCATGTTTAACCGATGTGGGATGTGGAACTTTGGTCGCACCTAACAATCCTCCTCTCGAACAAAGTATCACTCTAGCCTCCTCTCAATTGACTTCCATCCGCCTACTCTAGTCAGGTGGAGAGAAACCTGAACTCTAGAGCTTTTAGGGCGGATCTATCTGCTCACTATCAGATGACACTGTGCCGCTCCTTGATCAAGCCACCTGCTTGATGAGCTATCAGGCACTCAATCTTTAGATGAATCTGCACCGCTCCTTGATCAAGCCACTTGCTTGATGAGCCATCTGGCGCTCCATCTATCCAGCAGATCAATCACATTGAGTATGGCTCAAGGCGAGATGTTCGGCATTCTGAGAATTTCACCCACATCATCACAACTCACCGCATCGAGTTTTGTCTGGGCCTGGTGCTTTGATACCATTTGTAGGGAATATGGGGTCTGCATATTCCGCCTTAGTATATAAGTAAAGATACTTCGATCTCCACACTAGTGTGATATTGTCCGCTTTGGGCCCACTGGCCCGCACGACTTTGTTTTCGGTCCACTTCCAAAAGGCCTCACACTAATGGAGATGTATCTTTTAACTTATATACTAATCTTTCTTCCCATATTTAACCGATATGGGATGTGGGACTTTGGTCGCAGCTAATATTTATGAGAGAACATGGGGAAGATTACAATTTTGAGTGTTTTCTTTAAGGGTCCAACAGTTGTCGGGTCTAAATCATTGTTATGTTTTTTTTTCGTCCAACCTTCTCTAGACAAGAGTGTGGCAAGAGTATACATAGTATCAAAAGACATATATTATTATAAAATAATATTATCATAAATTAAAGTATATAAATCCTAGCACCAGGATTAGAATAGATTAAAATATTAAAATATAATCTTTGCCATATGTATATGAATTTTTTGTTTTATGACGTCAATGAAAGAAAAATTGGTCGTAACATGTTTGATTATGGCTACAATGGTAATGTTAGATTGATGATTCAAAATAGTTACGAATATTAAGTTAACTGAGATATGACAATTTGGGATAGCAGATTACGTGGCTTTTTGAGATTTCAACAATATTATTTCATTAAAAATCGTTTAGAATTATTTTTCATATTTTTAAGTAAAAATTAATACTCAATTTAATTGTTCAATTTATGTTTTAAGAAAGGACAACGGTAAAAAAATAGCTCAACTACATTTCAATCGTTTATGGAACAATATAGAATTCTGCATCAAACCTCTTATATGGACAGACCATCTAAAAATGGTGTAGCGGAAAAAAATAGATATCTTACAAGCTGTTCGTGCACTTTTTTTTTCAAATAAAAGTACCAAAATTAATTTGGGCAGATGTTGTCTATACTACTTGTTTTTAATTAATCGATATATCGTATGTTGTCATTCAAAATAAGATTCTATATTTCGTGCTTTTTACTCCAAACCCTCTATTTCCTATTGAACCCCGTATATTTGGTTGTACTTGTTTTTTATAGTTCCAGAAATCTCTGGAGGAGGTTTTTTTACATAAAACAATAAAGGACTAAAGTGTTGTTCAGATTACTAAGATAATATTTTAGAGAGAGAGAGAGACGTGCTTTTAGAGAGAGAACGTCAATACAATAATTGCTTAATTATTTATCAATCACCCATTTTCCAAAAATGATGATCTATTTATGGTACAAATAGTAAGCCCTACAAGTCTAACAATTCAATAATTTTGGTCATATCCTCAAGTCTATTGTTTGCTATACATTAGTCATTTTTCTTTACATAATTGACGATTCCTCCTAAAAAACTTTCTTTATTAATAAAACACCTCTATCTTTCCTAGAACTATAATCTTCCTTTATCAGTAGCCCCCGAGTCCTCGTGAAAATATATTAGACAAGAACTGTGGTATACTATTAACTTCATCAGATTTTGCACGGTGTTCTCTCATCAGATTATGGCTCTTCGAAGTTTCTGAGATATTACACCTTTTAGTTCATAAAGATTCTCTCTGGATTCTTGACATAGATCTCTGCTCCTCGAATTCTAAGATAAATCAATTTCCCTCGAATTTTAAACGAAATTTTTTATACCCATACCAAACGTTTCTCAGATTTTTCAACATGTGACGTCACACCTTTTTCTGACACCACCAATAGAAATTCTTCTCTTTTGAAATGTTAGCTAACAAATCTTTAGAGTGCTTTTATTTTTTACCCAATATAGTCTAGGAGCGGCGTGTCGGTTCCCTAGGCACTCATTAAGACTATTCTCGACAATTTACCCATAGCCAAACGACTCGTCAGCTTCATGGGCTTTGGTGCTTTCAGGCCCATCTTTTCTTTATAAATACCATTCGTTCATCACAATTGTCTAACATCGTTTTTAGAAAAAGAAAATTCTAACAAATTACTCTAGAGAGAGAAACAGTAGTGTATGCAAAGAAGTTATCGCATACCAGAGTGGCTAACTATTAGCCAAATATTCGAAGAGAGAAAAGCTGCTAGTTTGCACATTGAACCAGAGCCCCAGTCCCTGAAATTTATTCTACTATGGTACTTGGCCTCCCACAGAAAATTCAATAGCCATAATTCCCTCAAATATTAGTTCTCAGCCCCCCAATCAGTCTTGTTTGCCAATTTACAAGAGTGACTACAAAACCATGGGGAAAGATAAAAATTCAAAAGGTATTCTTCGAAGAGAAAGATGCACCATAAATATAGCAAACACAGACATTCAAAGTGTCCCAAAGAATCTCCATTTGACGTTCCCTCAACACCTTCTGCCACCTCTCATGGAACTCTAAAGCAACACCTGAGATTCTTCCCCGAAACTGACACACGAAGATGTTGCCCGGATGACTAAGAATCCTCTTGAAGCCATCTCAAAAATTAATTTTTTAACAAAAGAAAAAGACCATACAATTTTTGAAGATAAAGGGACTTCTATTTCCAAAGAGAATCCAACCACTGATGTTGCTTCAATTCCCAACGAGAAGATTGACGTTAAACAACTTCATGAAGAAGCATCCCACTTTGTTGTTCCTCGTAATATTAAAGAACAAATCACTACCGTGAGTCGCCTCGAAAATATATCCAAAGCTATTGATTCCTCCCCAAAAAAGAAAAATAAATCAAAGGAAGACGTCCCCTTGCCCACATAAATCTACACCTTGGTAGGAAACAATCTGAAGGCCGTCGAAAATAGGAATTCGCTAGCCTTTCACAAAATCCAGTATAAATACCTCGAGCCTTCCGATAAGAAATTACTAAGACTTCGATGGGGGATCCATGAATCAATCTCCATTCATTTTCCCACCGTTGGCGAAACCCTTTTATCAGTCAATGAGAACGAACTTATTGTTTATACTAAAATATTAAATTGGGGGCTCCGCTTTCCATTAGAACCCTTGTTCGTCAAATAATTTTCAAGGATTGAACTTTTCTCCACCCAAGAAGGTCCTAATATGTGGTTCACCCTTATGGCCTGCATCATGGCTTCTAGGATTTATAGGATCCCATTATCCCTAGAAGAACTAATTGGTCTTTCAGGTATGGCCAAAAATCCATATTTCCCCTTTACTCTCTCATTTTTGGGCCCAGTCACAAGGTACTCAAGAATCTTATTGAGAGATACAAAAAATAGAAGCAAAGCTTCCTCTTTTCTCGGGACTTTGGGAGACATGATCTGAGGCCACTACTTATAATCCTCACAAACGCACCTTAGTATGAACCAACAAAGGTACATTTTTCTTCATATCTTTCATCACACAAATTTTTATATTTCTCTACTGAATTTAAACTTTTCATGAACAGCGATGGGTGGTATATTAAAACCATATGTTGATTTTGTTCCTCGTGCCAAATATATTTTCTCTGAATTGAGCTTATGGGCCAAAACTACTTGGTTTAATAAATTTCGACTATGTTTTACCCCCTCGAACCTTGCGAAAAGTCGTTTATGGAGGTTTAATCCATCAAATAGGCTATCATTAGAGGAGTTTACGGTTCCTCCCTCAAAACAAGAGGTATTGGACATATTAGATTGAAAGGATGTAATCCTCTATCTTCTGACGAGAGATAGAGCCAAGAGTCATCTTGATGAAGAATCAAATATTCCCTCAGAGATGGATCTGAAAAAGCTCAAGATATAGTCACAACTATAGGCTCGAAAGGAAAGAATGTTGATAAAGTCAAAAAGCTTTCCAGTCTTTAGAAAAAGAAGCTTTCCACTCAGGCTTCACCCAAAAAGAAAGTTAAGCGGAAATTGAGGACTATTTCTGAGGAGATTCCAGAAGATTCTAATGATATTGTCCCCCTGAAAACAATAGAGAATAACCCAGTGAATACCTCCCCAGAAAAGGTACCATTTATGCCCAAGCTTAATCCACTTCCAATGGCTAAGAAACCTTCTCTAGTACCTCAAGAATATATGTAACCCACTATATCCTCTCCAATTAATACTTTCGAGGAGGGTTCTCCATCAAGTTACTTTGAGATTCCAATTGAAGATGAATTTTCTCTTCGCATTCGAAGTCTTATTCATTCATCTGTTTAAATAGGAAAACAGATGCAATATCTCAAGGATCGGAAGAGTCATTACAAAACTGAATTTTCCAAAGTTAAATCAGAACTTGAAGAACTCAAACAACGACATTCAATACTTGAACAACAGACTGACGCAATTTTCGAAAAGCTAGTTGCATCTGAGCATTACATTTTGCTCCTCGAAAAATGTTGTCAAGAGGAAAGGGATCTCTATGCACAACAAAATGATGTTAAGTAAAATCTCATTGCTATTTACAAAGACTCAAACTCCTTAGCCACAGATGGTTTCAACAAATGCTTTAAAGATTTTGAGAGGGTTGTAAAAGAAAAACAAGCTCTTTTAGATAATGCGGAGAAAGAAAAATATAATGTTGTGGAAAGTTATGCTGCCAAATGTGTAGACAAGCTAGATTTGAGGGATGCAATTATCAGATGTGCATTAGTACAAGAAATTCATGAGCATTATCCTGACCTTAATTTGGGAAGGTTCTGGGAGTATCTTCCTGCCAAATTCCGCCCTCCTCGCATAGAATTAAATGATAGTAAAAGTGACAATTCAGAAGCTGAAGACACTGACTCCTCGAAATATTTAGAGTAAAGAAAATCCTAAATCCTCTCACACCTCTTGGTATTCTTTTAAAAGTCCTCATGAATTTCGAGGCTTTTTTTTGTAGAAATTCCTCATGAATTTTCATAATGTCTTTTCTTTTTGTTAATGTTTTTATCATATTTCGAATAATTCAAACCAACTTTAACAATTGAAAACCAACTTTCATCAGAAAACCTTTTAAGACCCAAAATTTAATATTTGTAAGCTAACTTTCATTGGGAATATAATCGTTGTAGACCAACTCTCGTTGGGCATATAATCGTTGTAGACCAACTTTCGTTGGACATATAATAGTTGTAGACCAACTTTCGTTGAAAGACCCTCTAGGTCCAGCATTAGAATTTTTAAGGCCAAAAACTCATATATATATATATATATATATATATATCGGATTAAAATGGCACCTCGTTAAAACCTTCATGTGCCTATCAGGAGAGGAAAGAGTGTGTCACCGATGTTTTACATAAAAATAAAGAAACAATAAAATATATACATTTTTACATTCATTCCAAGTACAATTTAAGATGTTCTATATTCCAAAGGTGCTTGAGATTTCTTCCTTCTTTATCCTTGATCTGATAGGTTCCGAGCTTCACCCTCTTTGTTACTTTATAGGGGCCGTCCTAATTAGGACCTAATTTCCCAAGACGTTTTTCCTTGGTGTAAAGAAAAACTTCCTTAATACTTTATCTCCCACCTTAAATTCTCTTTGTTTTACTTTGAAGGCATACATGGTTCTCATCAATGTTTGATAGTGTAAAGCTTTAATTTGTGCTCGCCTTCTTTTCTCTTTAATCAAATCAAGCTCCATCGCTTTATTTATATCATTAAGTTCCTCGGAATGTGTCATAACCCGGTAAGATGGAAAGACTGCCTCAGACGATAGTACAACGTCCACCCCTTCAACTAATGCAAATAGAGATTCTGATGTTGCTGTTCGAGGAGTCGTTCATATACCCAAAACATTTATTGTAGATAATCAGGCCACTTCCCAGCTTTTCCATCCAAATTTTTCTTCAATCCATCAAGAATTGTTCGATTAGTAACTTCTACTTGCCCATTTGCTTGTAGATGAAAAGGAGTTGAGAAACATTGTTGGATCCCCCGAGAACTAAAATAATTCTTCAAATCCTTGTTATCGAATTGAGGCCCATTATATGTAGTGATTTTCATTGGGACCCCAAAACGGCAACAAATATTTGACGTTATGAATCTGATTACATCATTGGCCTTTGTCCCTGCTAGTGGCTCTGCTTCTACCCATTTAGAAAAATAATCCACTACCACTATTGTTGTTTGTCTTCCCCCGGAAGTCATTGGAAGAGAGCCCCACCAAGTTAATACTCCATCGGTCAAATGGCAATGCCTCTGATATGCTTTCAAGGGGAACTCCTGGTTTATGAATTATATTTGCAAATTTTTTACATGCAACACATTTTTAACCACATCATTTGCATTTGATGATATCGTGGGCCAATAATTCCCTGCTAAAAATACTCTTCTAATCAATGACTTATACAAGCAGTGTGCAAATCCTTCCCTATCATGAAGTTCTGACAATATCACATGTGATTCGTTTTTTCCCAAACACCGGAGTAAAGGTCTACTAAAAGATTTTTTATACAATACCGCCCCCAAAACAATATACCCATGAGACTTGAAGCGCATTTTTTTAGACAATACTTTATCAACTGGAAACTCATCATTCTCTACAAATTTAATTATGTCTTGCCTCCAATGTTTACTTTTGCGGCTAGGTGCTTGACTGTCTTCATTAATAATCCCAACTCTCTGCTCCAAATATTTACTGATTGATGGATTTTCCAACGTAATAATCCATGGGTATTTCTCAGAATATGAAATAGTAGCCAAAGAATCTGCCACTGAATTTTCTTCTCTTCGAATATGTTCATAGCTTATTTTTTTGAAGCTTAGAGATCGATCTTTTAGTGCTTTCAAGTACTTTACCAAATGGTCATTCCGAGCCTCAGATTGTCCAGATGCATGATTAATGAGCAGCTGTAAATTTCTGATTAACTTGAATTTTTAGCCCCACAAATTTGCGCAAGCCTTAACCCTACTAAAGTTGCTTCATATTCTACTTCATTGTTTGTTGTTTTAAACCCAAACCGAATGGCCTGAAACATTGCTATTCCTTCTGGCGAGACCAATTGAATCTTAGCTCCATTTCTGGACATACTCGAACCTCCATCCGATCGAATTATCCATTCAGCCTCGAAATTATCCTTATCAACATCCATATCGAACGCTCAGAATGAAACTCCACTAAAAAAAATCTGCTAAGGTTTGAGCTTTAATCGCATTTCTTGATTCAAATTCGATATCTAAATCTCCCAATTCAACCGACCATTTTGTCATTCTCCCCGAAATATCAGGTATTTGAAGCATATTTTTAAGTGGGAAAGATGTTCGTACTGTAATAGAAAGAGCTTGAAAATATGACCGCATCTTTAGACCAAAAATTACTAATGCAAGAGCCAACTTTTCCAACTTCAAATATCGTTTCACTGCATCCAACAAGATTTTACTAATGTAATACACCGGTCTTGGGACATTCTCTTCTTCTCGAACTAGTACGACACTTACAACATACTCTGAAACAACTAAGTCAACGAACAATTTTTCTCCTGAAAAAGGTTTAGTGAGAATTTTCGGGGAAGAAATATACTTTTTAATCTGGTGAAAAGCTTCCGAACAACGCGATATAAATCTTTCTCCTGAACATACTTTTGTTGTCTAATTAAAAAAATTACATGTCTTAACACCTGGAAAAAAGAGGCACATTTATCCGAATAACGCGATATAAATCTATTTAAAGGTGTAAATCTTCCCGTTGATATCTGAACTTCCTTGATATTCTGAAGAGGAGCCATAGATGTAAGAGCTTTCAATTGTACCGGGTCAGCCTCAATTCTTTTTTCACTAACAATATAACCGAGTAATTTTCTTGAACGGACCCCAAACGTACATTTTTCGGGTTTAACTTTAAATTCATCTTTTCAAATTGATGAAGGTTTCCTCTAAATGAGAAAAATGATTCTCATCCTTCGAGCTCTTAATCAACATATCATCGATATATACTTCCACGTTTCTCCCGATTTGTGATACGAAGGTCTTGTTCACTTAACGCTGATAAGTTGCCCCTGTATTTTTAGACCAAATGACATTACTTTATAACAATATAAACCTCTTCTAGTAATAAATGAAGTATTTCCTTCATCCCCCTGATGCATCTTGATCTGATTATACCCTGCATAAGCATCCATAAAAGAAAGTAGTCGGTTTCCAGATGTTGAATCTACTAGTTGATCAATCGGATTGAGAAATGATCTTTTAGGAAAGCTCTATTCAAATCTGTGAAGTCTACGCACATTCGTCATTTGTCATTCTTATTTTTAACCAAAACCGAATTTGCAACCCATTGCGAATAACAAGACTCCTGAATGTGTCCAACTCTAGTTAAACGTTCTACTTCCGCTATTATCGCCTCAAATTTCTCATGGGAGAAGGGTCTTCCTTTCTAGATTATGGGTCTCACATTGTTCTTAATTGACAACTTATAACAAATAATTTCTGAGGGGACACCTGTTCAATCTTCTGAGCACCAAGCAAACATATCTAACTTTGACGATAATGCACATTCGTCGATGTGGCATTCTCAATACTGTTTTAGGACATTGCCTAGAATTTAACATGTAAACTGTCAATATATCGGATTAGTCCCAAAAGGCTTATCGAATTTGATAGCCCAATAGCAACCCTAAATATTACTTAATACTTAGGACCTTAAATTTTTTATGAGTTTTAAATGTAATGTATAAACTTTTGTTACTTAATATTCACCCTAAATCTTTTTAAACTTTCATTTATGTTTAAAAGCATTTTTAACGGTTTTTTAAAAACACGATGAATATAAATATTATTTAAGTTATTTAAGTATTTTAAATTTATAAATTAATTCATTTTACCCACTTTATATTTATATTTAGTAAAACAATCATTAATATATTCAAAATGAGATATTAAAGCAGTGAAATAAATTATATATTTTTTATTTAGATAACCGTTATTAAAAATATCATATTAAAACTCAAACATGTAAATAGATGGTTTGCTACATTATCCCGAGAAAAGCATTTAACTTTAAATACAAAGTGTTTGATACATGTTTTCAAGGGGTAGTCGAGTTGGTTGAATGAGACATGACTAAAGGTCATAACTATGCCACAACTATTGAATGCAAATTATTAATTTTGTTGAAGTTATTCACTGAGGTTGTACCGTATATCTATTATTTAGTTCGAAGTCTCGTGGGAATGCTCTAAAATCTTATTAAGCTAACTAAACTGGCTAAAAATCACTGTTAATCCCTCATGTTTACCATTTGTATCAACTTATTCTTTTTATTTCACTTTTGACTTCCACTTATCCTTTTCGTTCTAAATATTTGCAAATTCAGTCCCCCCACACATGTGAAGCCTGAGAAATTGACACGTGTCCCTTAGTTTTGTTGCAAGTTTGGTCCCCACAAATTTTGGCCATAAATATAAATGCACCCCATAAGATGTCAAGTAAGTTGCCTAGTCATATTTATCATTTTAAAAGTTACTATTTACCCACAACTATTATATTCGGACCGGGTCGAACTCAATTAAACCTAACCCAACCCGACCCGCTACAATATAACTCAACCCGAAATATAACCCAACACGAACCCAATTATATAACAACCTCACTGATTAAATCACCGGCAACCTCCCTCAACTGCTTCTGCATCGCTTTGGTAGCTTTCTTCTTAGCCAAAGCAAAAACCACAACATCCATGGCATCATCATCCGGGTTTAGAAGATCACCAGTGGCCATTAGTGACACATTTTGTAGGGTGTAAGCCATGTAGAAAGTCGGGGATTTTCCGGTGGAGAGATGTTTGAAACATATGAATAGAGCTTTTAATTTTGTAGATAATCAGATTCTTCAGATTTACGGTTTTACCCATAAATCATGGGGTAGTAGACAGGTTAAGAGGGTTCGAAACGAAACGATTCATCCTCTTGAAGCTAAGGATGAACTTGGATTGCTTCACCCAACATCTAAAGCGGCAAAGGTATCATCATCTAGCTCAGAAAAACTGTCATGATTTAATAAAGGGAAATTGCACCTAAAGTACCCACTCAACTATTCAATTGTCACTTACCACCCAAGGTTTGATCAATTGTTACTTAATACCCATCTCAACTACCTTATTGTCACTAACAACCTAACTTTATTTTAATACCCTAACTACCCTTAACCCACTATATAAACGTTATTTTCTGTTTTCTTTCTATTTTTTCTTGCTTTTTGAAGATTTGAATTTGTTAGCCGCTCTAACCACCTAACCCTACTAACCACCACGAGCTGGGTTTAAATCACATTTTCCGGTGATCGGAAGCTGCTAAAGGTTTGTTTCTTTATGTAAGTTGTTGTGTTAGACCTGTCTAACCTCTGTTTTATACGTACAGGAGTTCATCACGACTTTTTGGAATCTTGTAGCTTAAAAGTAATCGTGTTGCGAGCTTTTTAGGTAATTACCTACCGATTTCGAAGTTTTTTATTCGTTTTCTCTGTTGGAATAGGTTCTAGTCTACTGTTTTTAGATGCCATTGCCTGATTTCGAGCTTTTCTCTGTTTTTTTTTGTTATCGTGATCTGTTTCGTTAATATTGTTCACTATATAGTTACGTCCTTGTTTTCTGATGTTATATTCTATTTTGGTACTGCTTTAGTTTGTGGGTAATGTGTAGATTACGAGTTTTTAGGTCAGTTAGAGTATTGTATTTCGAAACAGATATCAGGACCGGTGTTACATAGAAATATCAGGACAGGCAGCGAATATATATACGTAGATATACACAAATATCAAGACAGGCTGCGAATTACTAGATTTATGTACGCATTTCGCATGTTATGATGCGAATTGTTTGATGGTGCAGTAAATAATCTGCACAGTTTTGTGACTAATGACAAATATCAGGACTTTGTTACCTACAAATATCAGGACAAGATGCGAATTGTTCACAATTCGCACCTTAGGATGCGAATTGTTTGATCCAGTAGTAAATATTTTGCACCTAGTTTTTGAGACTAATAACTAATAACTTGTATTGTACAGGTTAAGAGATGTCTAAATCACGAGTTTGTATTTTTAAATATGGTCACCAAACTGCAATTGTGCCTTTCACCGAGTTTGAAAGCTTCGAAAGTATCCAAGCTTATGTAGAGAACACGTGGGAGGAGCTTGCCACAGGTGAGTACCTAATTACTTACTCCTGCGGGGATCACAATAATTGTTTCTTTAATAACCAGAGTGATTTTGTTGGGTTGGTGTTATATCTTGATTTGGAGCGTTTAAAACGGGTTAGTTTTCTCATAGAACAACACGTTTTCGATAAGGGTTGTGGTAATAAAAGTTATGTTGATAAGAGCTCTGGTGGTAAGGATTATGGTGGTAAGCGTAAAGAGCGTAGCTTGGTTTTGGTAGAACCATCTCTTGATCAAATAGTTAGCGGGGAGAGTAGTAACGGTTTAGTTAATTCTGATCAGAGGAAAAAACAACTTGCTACTGCTGGTTGGGCTGATGCTATTACAGGGGTGGGTCAAGCTTTTGAAGAAGGTGCTGCCGGTCTGAGGTTATCCTTGTGCAAGTTTGCGTTAGAGCGTGGTTTTTCTTTCAAATACCTGCACAACACAACAAATAAGATCACTGCTTATTGTGAAAATAAGCTCACAAGTGGGTGCAAATGGAGGGTTTATGCATCTATTGACTCAAGCACCGGCCTTATGACGATAAAGAAGCATTTCCCGTACCATACTTGCAGTCCTGTTTTCTCCCAGAAGCATAATCATAAGCGGCACAGGCATTTAACATCAGATTTGATTGCAGAGGAAATTCAGGATTCTCTCTGGACCTGCCATTCGTTGACAGCCAAAACCATACAATCGACTGTCAAACAAGATTACGGTCTTGATATCTCTTATCGTTTGTCATGGAATGCTTTAGAGAAGGCTAGGAGGGGAGTTTTTGGAGATAGTTCAAGTTCTTTTAGTTTACTAAGCGGATACTTCAAACGCTTGAAGATCCGGGATATTACTTCAGACTGCCAGTTGGAGTTGTCAGCTGGAAACCAATTCAAGTGCTGTTTTGTAGCATTCGGTTCGTCCCTTAGTGGTTTTCATTCATGCCGTCCAATGTTGTTTGTCGATGGAACCCACTTATATGACAAGTACAAGGGTACATTGCTCACTGCTGTAGCAAAGGACGGAAACAACGGTTAGTTACATTTATCTAGTTAATCTGAACGATGTTTTTTGTGTGAAAATATTGATGCAATTCGCACCAGGTGATGCGAATTAAGCAGTGTCGTGGTCCTCACATTTCGCATTTGAGGCTGCGAATTAGGTATTATGCTGAATAAACTGTACTTACATCGCATCTTGAGTTAGGTATTATTTAAAGTTTACCACAAGCTGCGAATTCACATAACAAGTTGCGAACTGTTTGCATGATCAATTAAAATGTCAAACACATTTCGCATGACAAGCTGCGAATTGTTACAGGACACCATGCGAATTGTTGCCAATTTTTAAACGTTTGCATACTGTTGTAGTGTTTAATTGATCTGCCTTTTTCCAGGACTATTCCCTGTTGCTGTTGCTGTAGTTAGCATTGAAGATTGGGACAATTTGATGTGGTTTTTGGGGTGTTTGAAACCACATTTGCTGGATCGCCAGATCACATTTATTTCAGACCGTCATTCTGGTATTGTTAATGCTGTTTCTGTCCTGTATCCCAACTGCTATCATGCGTACTGTTATTTCCATCTCATGCAGAATTTGAGAGCCAAACTGGAACATACTAATAGGGAGTATAAAAAAAAGATGTTGAGTTTCTTCCACCGTCTTGCTTATGCTCCCAGTCAAGATCTTTTTAAAGAGATACTAACAGGTTTTTTATGTGAAGGTGGTAAGAGAATGAGTGATTTTCTTGCAAATTTACCCCCTGAAAAGTATGCCCAGGCTTACGTAAAAGGGAAGCGATACGGCTCTATGGCTTCTACCGCAGCTGAATCGTTTAACAATCAGATCAAAAAATATTGCGGCTTACCAATTGTTGAATTTATTGATTGCATTAGAGTCTTGCTTATGACTCAGGTTTCACGGAGATACGAAGAAGGTCTCAGCTGGAGTACTAATTTGGTTCCCGAGTACGAGAAGCAGCTAAAGCAGAATGTTGACATGTGCCGAAGTTGGGTAGTACGTAAGTCCTCTTCCGCCATGTTCGAAGTCTTTTCGACTCCTGTGGCTGCTGTTAATCTGTTGGATTTCAAATGTTCATGCGGATCATGGCAACAAGAGTGTTTTCCATGTGCTCATGCTCTAGCGGCATTACAATACACTGACCAAGATCCATTGACTGTAATAGAACCCTTCTTTACGGTTAAGAATTACAGGGAAAGTTACTCTTTCAGCATACCAGCTCTAACTGATTTTGGCGAAGGGTCCAGCGCTAACGATCCTTCTTTCGTTGAAGTTCTGCCTCCGAACGTTAAGAGACGCTCCGGAAGGCCTAAGAAAAAGCAAATCCCTTCTAGAGGAGAAATCTCAACCAAGAAGTTAAGGTGTGGCCGATGTTCGAAATCAGGCCATAACCGGAGGACTTGTGATGTTCCAGTTTAAGGACATTTATTTGTGTAGCATAGTTATTGTTCTGTACAGAAAACTAGAAATTTGTACATTCCTGTGTTTTTTGTTTTTGCTACTATTGGAGTTGTGAACATTTCGCATCCTGTGCTGCGAATTATGTACAATATGCATACATATTTGTTACAAACATCTATCAGGATTACATGCGAATTATGTACAATTATGTGAAAGTTTAACAGGGTGCGAATCATTTGTAAAATCATATCAAACATTTGTCTTATCTTACGTTTCGCATGATAGGCTGCGAATTAGGCCCAGAGTTGTGATGCGAATGGAGTTCAGTTAGGAGTCCTGATATTTGTCATGTAATAAGCTGCGAATTGTCATTTAATAAAATACCAGGATATTCAGTAAGGTTGAAAAGGAGGATTACAAGTCGGATTACAAACATCTATCAGGATTACATGCGAATTATGTACAATTATGTGAAATTTTAACAGGATGCGAATCATTGGTAAACTCACATCAAACATTTATCATATTGTACGTTTCGCATGATAGGCTGCGAATTAGGGCCAGAGTTGTAATGCGAATCATGGTTCAGTTAGGAGTCCTGATATTTGTCATGTGATAAGCTGCGAATTGTCATTTAATAAAATACCAGGATATTCAGTAAGTTTGAAAATGAGTAACATAGCAGGTTAACATGCGAATGATGTACAAAATATATTTGGATTACAAAAAGGAGGATTACAAGTTGGATTTCAAAAAGGAGGATTACAAAATATATCCAGAAACTAACAACTGTTTACACATATCACTACAAGCTGCTGTTGCTAGTTAGTTGCATTTCAAAAAAACAAAAAACAAAAACCAACTCTAGCAGTTGGTAGATGATTCATCACCAACTGTTTCCTCTTTCTCCTTTTTGGGCTGATCATCTTTGTCCTTCTCCTCTTTGTCTTCGACTTTCTCTTTCTCTTTCTCTTCTTTATCCTCAGCTTCAACAGCTTTCGCATGTTCTTCTTTATCCTCAGCTTCAACATCAACGTCCATCATGCTTAAAAATTTTGTCCTCGATAGACCAGCTTCGTCTTCCCTCTTCCTTTTGTTGTTTTGAACCTCTGTCGTTTGAGGTTGCACCATTTCTGGCTGAGGTGCAGCAGGAACCTGTTCTGGCTGAGGTTCAGCAGCAAGCTGTGGAACAACTTCCAATGGTTGAGAGTCAGCTGAGTAGTAGTCATCTTATATGTCTAACCTAAAAACAGATACTGGGCTGTTTGGTGGTGCTGCTGGCATGATCAAGTCATCACTCCAGTTCACGGTTAAGGATGACCAGGAGTCACCCAGAGAACCGATTGAACCAGAATTTGAGACTGAGGTGGTGGTTGTGGTGGTGGAAAAAGACATGGCTTTTTGAATTCGAAGAGACGAGGGAAATGAGTTTGTTAAAAAATAGCTCTGGTTTAAAATGTAGAGTTTGTTTTAAAAATAGCCTCTGGTTTTTCTAGTGTTATTTATAGGGAAAGGAGGTGATCATTACATAGCCTCCATGTCCAATCAGCAATTAATGGGTTCAGGACATGATTAGATTGTTTTTTGCGTGCTCAATGCAGAAAACGTTTACCAAGGCATACGCCATAGCCTGTTCGTATTCTTGAATGATTTTATTTAATATTTTATTTATGCACCAGGCTGCGAACAGGTTATAAGCTGGTATACCAGGATGCGAATTGTGTGTGTAGTGATAACCATCTCTCAGGTTAGGCTGCGAACTATTTGATATAATTTAGGCTGCGAAGTATTCATACAGGTTTGGCTGCGAACTGTTCATACATACCAGGATAATAATCAATCATTATATATCAGGTTATAATGCGAACTAAAAGATAAGAATATTCATTATATATCACAATTTTGTTTATGTATGCACAACAAAAAAAAAATTACAACAGATATATGTATTTACAAGCAACTAATGTATTTAGAAGCAATACACGAATCAGCCATATGTGACGGTGTCTATGTCATTTAAAAAGTAATGGAACATTTGTGCTCTTAAGGCAGTCACCATATTTGTATCGTAATTTTTCTGGACTGATCCATGCTCAATAATATCCATGGCATATTTGCAGACGAAGACACCACAGTCCACGCTGCCTTTTTTTGTTGTGGGAAGCCTCTTTCCACTTTCACCTTCCACCTTGTACTATATTTGGGTAGGAATCCTCTATCCAACAAATATTTGATCTGTGTATAATAATTAGTGTTACGAATATGCACAAAAACAAAAACAGTTGGTGACATACAATTCGCATCCTCAGGCTGCGAATTATATGACAATAAATCATACACAATTCGCATCTTAGGTTGCGAATTGTATGGCAGCCTTGATAGGCTGCGAATTGAGTTGTGAACAAGCTGCGAATTATGTCCAACATAGATAGGCTGCGAATTAAGTTATGGACAGGCTGCAAAAAACATCTTGATTACTCAGTAATTCGCAGCATACCAGATCTCATTTCGTAGCATGCATACTAAAAATGTGTTCAGATTTAAGTGTATAGTTTGGAATATTTACCAGTAGTGCAGGTGTTCTTGCGGTGTTTTCTATGGCATGAAGCTTAGGCAGAAGCGAGTTGTAGTTTGAAATTGTGCAGGCGTCAATGTCGATGACAAGCAACGTCCAGTGGTTTGTATTGTCCTTCGACTCGGTGCACACTGGAACCATGATGATGTTGGCATTTTTGCGCGCCTTCCTAAAAGCCATGTCCACCAGATTTTCCACTTGCCACCCTGATTTCATTTGATGCTGCATCCAAGCAAGAGTATATTAAAGTGATAACATTTCTGAGAACTTTGGTCTATTTACGTGAGCTAAACTTACCGCAGTCATGCCAGAAATCAGTATGGCGTCGTGATGCTCTCCAATAGCTTTAGTGCATGGAACTTTGTAGTCTGCATCTTCAAGCATCTTTCGAATCCAAGCATCGATAAGCTAACAAAGGAGTTGTAGATTTATGTTAAATATAGAATACATATTTGAAACATTGAAAATAAAGTTGGTTGACAATTGGATACCTTTACGTCCAGCTCCTGTTCTAAAGGTAGTGCCATGAGGTCACTCGCTTGCAGCCTGATTCCGTACGTAAACTTGGACTCCGGTAACTGCCATACCACTGGATCAGGGGTGTCGCTCTCGTAGGCTTTCACCAGCTATATTTTGTGGTATTGTGCCAGATCGATACGCTCAGTTACTTTGGTTTTCTTTGGCCAATCGCTGTATTCTACTACTGGCGGTTCCCGCATTGTTATTACGAACTCTTCTTCTTCCTCTGCCACTTGAGGCTGCGTTTGTGTCAGTAGCGCAAAACTTGGCTCCTCTATCTCATTAACTGTCTCGAGCTTATTATGAATCAAAAATCAAAAGTAGAGGGCGTCAGTGATTATAAGTGCAATGAGTATAAGCAGTTCGCAGCTTAGAATGCAAACTGTAAGGTAGCAGTTAAATAAATTTATTATTATATATCATGGTAGGGTGCGAACTATTCGAGGTTCCACTGAACAGTTTGCATCATACCCTGATATTTGTTTGTAATACTCCAATCAGCATTTGCCACAAGTCACATGTTATGATGCGAAATCATTGTAAGTAGGCCTTACCGCACGGTCAGCGACAACCACTGCCGTTGACTTGTTCGGCATAGAGGCTGGATCGTGTCGGCAGAAATCATTAATGTCATCCTCTGACATGTTCTCCAGAGACCGTTGTATTATAGAATCGTAATATACATTATCAATTTCATTTAAAAATGTCTGTGAAACTTGAGTACTAATACCATCAACAAAAGCATCAGGTAAACCTACTGTGTGATCGTGGGACTCTGGAGCTGGCAGTTGATTTGTTACCGGGCCTACAGTTTGACGCTGGCTTAGCAATTCTGACTTTGCTGACAGCACCGTTGGTCTTTGAGGTTCCACCGAAGAATTGGTGGTGTCTTCTAAGGATTGTCCTTCCTGGCTGAGTAGTTCTGTCTTCTCACCGGGATGGACAGGTTCTGACTCTTGAGGTGCTACCTCTTGAGTTAGCCTTTCTCTCTTCGCCAAGGTTATCTGTTGCTGCTGCTGTTGTTCTTCTTGTCCTTGTTGTTGCTCTTGTTGCCGGTCATCGTGTTGAACCCGTGGCGTCTGGTGTTCTTCGAGTTGTTGTTCTTCTTGTTGTTGCTGGGGGTGTTCTTCTTGTTGTTGCTCTTCGTGTTGTTGTTCTTCTTGTTGTTGCTGTTGTTCCTGTTGTTCTTGTTGTTGGGGTGTTGTTGTTGTTCTTCTTCTTGTTGCTGTTGCTTGGAGTGTTCTTCACCTTGTTGCTGTTGTTGCTGTTGTTCTGTTTGCTCTTGTTGTTGTTTCTGGCGGTGTTCTTCTTGTTGGTGCTGTTGTTCCTGTTCTTCTTGTTGTTGGGGGTGTTGTTGTTGCTGCTGGTGTTGCTGTTTCTGCTGGTGTTGTTGTTGTCTTTCGGTCTCCTATTTCATACAAAAGCATAAGTTAATCATCGTGTAATCATATTTCGCATCCTGACCTGATATCTATGTTATACATTCCCCCCGTTATTACCTATTTCGCATCCTGATCTGATATATATGTTATACAGTCCCCGAGTTTATTACATAGTTCGCATCCTGACCTGATATCTATGTTATAAATTCCCCCAGTTTAGTACATAATTCGCATCCTGACCTGATATATATGTGTAATAACCAGACCACCAGTTTATTACATAATTCGCAGCTTAAGCTGCGAAACGGTTGGCCATCACTGCACAATAGTCCTGATATTTGTTTAATAACATCATATGGTCTACTTACATTATTTACCTTCTTTGTATGTGTCTCCATGATGGGTGAATTGTGGGCATCATCATCCCTTTCTTCCGGCAGTACTCCAGGAAGGAATGTTTGCTGATCAGCATTAGACACGGATGCTTGCTGATCAGTTGATTTTTGTCCCTCTGGAAGTGTTGCTGGTATCTGCTTTATTGGGCTTTCAGTACGGCAGATTGGCAGAGAGATAGCATTGTGGAGTTGTTGTGCTTCGAGTTCTACTATCTTGCGTTTCAATTCTTTCAGCTGCAAAAATGATAGCAAACTTTTTATAAACATATTAAGTGCTGATTGTAGTGATTATTTAAGGTTCAAGGCATACTTACTTCTCTGGCCTGTTTTTCTATTTTTCGCTCGTACTTGTTCTTGTCGGCGTACGTCTTCAAACGCTTTGATTGAGCAGCAATATCGGGATTAGGGCCTCTGCGTTTGAATAAATAATCACCGATTTTTTCACTCATACTGGTTGTGTCGGTGTCGGAGGGCTCTTGCCTGGATTTGCCTTTGGGTTGTGGTGGAATTGTTTTCTTTGGGAGTCTTGGTGGTGGAATCGATGGCTCGGGTGGTGTTGGGTGTTCGAGTGTGGGAGACATCACCTTATTTGTTACATTCTGTGATGCTGGTCTCCTTTTTTTTGGTTTTGATGCTGTGCTTTTCGACCTCTTCCTAGGTCTTTCTTCCGGTGAAGGAGGTACCGTTACTTCTGCATCTTCACCATGTTCATCATCTTCTCTTTCTCCGAAAGCTTCAATTTCAGCCTCGGTAAGCTGTAATGGACCTTCTAAAACCTACCAACAGATGCACATGTAAGTAAATTAATTGTTTCGAAAGAATGAGGGTGTAGACAAACAAATTGTTTTTATAATCAGTTCGCATCATATGATGCGAACTGTGTGGTTTTAAATCACATTTCGCATGTTAAGCTGCGAAATGATTATGGGTCAGTATGATGCGAACTATATGTAAAACATATGATGGGAACTAAGTGTAAACCATATGATGCGAACTAAGTATTAAACATATGATGCGAACTGTGATGAACATGAAGCTGCGAAGTAAAATTCATATCAGGCTGCGAAATGTTTGAGATATTTTTATAAGCAGTTCGCATCATAGGCTGCGAACTGTATGCACCCCAAGTTCAATACATATATTAAGCTTATACCTCGTCAGCATCCAGGTAGGGTGTTTTAATAAGATAGCTCATGGTTGATGCGTGGCACTCTAACCCCAACCATTTGAAGAACCTTGGTATCGAGGTTGGCTTCGCTACCTCGTGGCCGATTGTTGTGTGCTCCATGATGAAGGGCTGCATGGGGACAAGTTTTATCAACACGACGCTATGTACATAACTAATTGTTATATTGAATAGATCAATCTTACAACTACAAGGGCGACGCAGCCGACGATTTTATCGGCTCTTTCTACTGCTAAGCAACTCTTGATAGACTGTCGAAGCTTGAACAGAATCGATCCAGCCCAGTCGTAATTGTTTATTGTGTTGAGGTCTTCAACGTAATAAACCGTGCTCCAGCCCAAGATATCTCCAGATACGGAGTAGAATAGCGTGGAGCACAAAAACAGTATCAACAGCCTCGCCACGTCTTCCAATTCATGTTCCCCTCCTTCGGTTATGGCCTTCTCTATACCCTCTTGTAAAACCAATGACAACATTCTATGTTAGAAATGTACAGAATCTTGCTTTATAAAGATGAAGTCCATTTTAGACGTACCTTTATGATGGCATTTGTTATTGTTTTGGTATTACTAGCTGATGCTTTCCTGCCAGTTTTTGACATGAAGTATTTCTTCATCATCCTTGATTCGTCCTCCTCGCCGTCTGCATACTTGTTGTGAAAAGCGCCGGTTTTTGTTAACTCCATTTTCTCGGTGCCATGCCTCAGCCCGAATATGATCTTGATATCGTTTGTAGTTAGCTTTACATACTTGTTGTCAATCCTAAAGGCGTCTCTTTCCAGAGAGAATTTCTCGAGGATATACTGAATGATTGTGTAGAATTTTTTCCTTGGCAGCTCTTCCTCATTACGGATTTCGAACGCCGTTTTCAGAAGCTTGTAGAAGGGTGTGTTTCTACACGCTTCAATGTGGGCCCTTGTAATACCCATGCCTTTGAGTAGCTTCAGAAGGCTCACCAACCCTGACCTGTAGTAGCTAGGTTTTGTTGTCATACTTTCTGCACAAACACAAATCAGTTGGAATGTCACAAATAATTCGCATCACAAGCTGCGAATCGCATACATATAAATACTGGCTTAACAGACAAGCTGCGAAATAAGTTCTGACATGATGCGAATTATGTATCTCAAGCTGCGAACTGTTTGTAAATAAGTATAACCATTCAATCGAGCTGCGAATTGTTTGCATTGTGGGTGATCAGGATGCGAACTGTTACACTTTTTACATGCACGTTGCAGGGATCTGGGAATTATGCAACAAACACCAAAATCAACAATGAACTACCTAATGCAGATCTAACATACATAATATTTCTGAGGAGTGTATCAGTATTACATGCAACTAAAATTATACCCTGGCTTCGACTATAAACCCATAAACTGAGCAACTATCGTCAGTAGATACTTCGTTCTAGTATCAACAGCGTCGCCTATCGTGAATTATGAGAAAAATGTGGTTCAAATTCGTCAAAAACGCAAAAAAAAGTATACTTTCCACGATAATGCATACCTGTTAAATTTCACCGGTCGGAGAACGAGATAGAAGTTTTCAGAGACGACTTCACGACAACTTTGTCGAATGAGATTTGAAGGTGTCAGTTGACTGTCTGATTAAAAGAGGCTGACCGGTGCGATAGTGACGAAGGTGAGAAGCTGTAGGGTTTCTGGGTTTGAGAGAGAGAGAATCACGAAGTCGAACGGTTTGTTTTTTGGTGGTTTCTAAAATTAGAATTTTGCGTTTGTTTAGGGTGATAGGAGGGTCGAAAAAGTGGGATGGAATTGAAAAAGTGGTATATATAGTGGAAGGGTATTTTTGTCCAATTTATTAGTCTGGGTATTAAGTAACACTATGTTAAAAGCGGGTGCCGCCGGGTAATAAGATAGTTGAGTGGGTATTTTCAGGTACTTTTCTCTTTAATAAAACTAATCCGTTATTGTTTAAAATTTTATTTAAAAAATTCAAACCTTATACTAAACAAAACAAATTAGCATTAAACAACACATCTTATATAATCCACATCAGAAATATATCATTAATTTGATCCTAAAGGAAAAAAAAATCCAGATGCGAAAAAGTACCAACAATAAAATCGAAGACTATTCCATGACACATTCTCTCTATTTACAACAAAGCACATAAGAATGTTAAGTTTCTCATGTACTATACTACAAGTCTCTTTTGATTCTACCAAGTTGAATGTAACCAGCGCCCTCCTATCATACTAAGACTATCATATTAAGAAAGAATTATAAATCGCAAAAGCTATTCATCTTCTGGACTCGGACTCAAGTCGCCTCGTATACCAAGAAAGAGCTAAATTCTAGAAAAGGCTACAGCTGTACAATGTATCGATCCTTTCTTTTTGTTTCTTAGGGAATCCTACACGATTCAATTACTTCAGTCACGGTTATATGAGTCTCCGGTGAAATCATATTCAGCGTCAAATGGAAGGCCTGGAGAAAAAAGAAGAAGTTAGGATTAAAACTGGCTAACGAACAATCTGCTTGACTCTTAAAATTTCAAGCTTCGAACCTGCTATAAAGTTATATTCTTAAAAAGTTAGCATTTCTTAAGGGTCTGACCAACCATACAGTATTTTTGCTTATGAATCTAAAAAACAAAAAGCCTTACGGCACCAAACAACTACTAAGACAGTCTCGGCCCTACTTAGGATTAATCAGACAGAAAATAGATGGTAAGGAAATGGGAAGTTTTCCAAGAAATGTACGTACCACGAATCTCTCCAGAACAGGTACTAAAATTGATAGCTTCCGGTTGGGGAGACAATCGGAAATGGCATTGCGTATGCTCTTACTGCCAGTGGCAAAAGGAATATGTTAATAAACTCTAAAATACATAAAAAAATTACAATGATTAGAAAAATAACCTTTCTGTAGAAAGAAAAGCGAGTAAGAGGGCGGCATATGCTTCTACGATCATCTTCTCCGCTTCTTTTTCTCCTTGTAACACTGCATCGTCATCATCCTGTTACCATGTCAAGGAATAAATGTCCAAGATCAATTCATTGAACAATGTAGAGATGACAATTTTCCCAAGCGAAGAGTTATCCGACCCACTAGTATGATGCCAGGGGACAAAAAAAAGTAAAAAAAGACGTGATGAGTTGTGGGTTTTTAATCAATACCCAATTGGGTACATGTCAGGTAGTGGAGTTTGTTCCAATCTGACCCGGCACTTACCTACTTATAACATATTAAAAAATCAAATTACATACTTCTACATAATGTTTGTTCTATAGCTTGTCTTACAGTACTAGAAAAAAAGTTATACGAGACACTGATAACATTTTCTTCTTTGTTTTCATTATTGTTCAGTCAATGTATAGACGAGATATATGGTTTGGGTTTAAGACACCTGAAGTTGGTGCGTCAATTGCTTAAAGTCATCATTACTCTACCAGCTATACTATCTGGGTTTTAAGAAATTAGTCCTCCAGATATTAAATGTAGGATCATCAGTCCTCAGGGGGGGACTAGCCGTGTGCGATTTTAATAACTCCGGGTGGCTAATATAGGGTAAAAGAACTAGCTGTGTACGATTTTTATAACATAAGTTCCCCGACGGGGTTGGGGATTGAAAACTGTGGATGGGTCAGGTAGGGGGTTATGTATACCCACTACCAACACCAAGTCACTACCCGCTACCAACCCAATACATTACAATACCTACGGTGTTGTAAAATTAACACAGAATTCTGAAGTAAAAATAAACATGAAGTTAGCACGACGGTCATTGACTCACCAATTGCAAAATTGCGCCTCCTTCAGCTGTATCATTTGCTCCTCGGTTAGCAAGAAAGATGGAACACAGAAGAGGAATGACATCTCTCTGATTCTCTTCTTCCAGCCCTTCCGAATTTGATAATGACACACTAGCTGCTGCAAGGCGTGATCTGTAACAGAGAGTGCGACTTGAGGTTAAATGTCAATTACAGAAACAGGTCATTACATATTAAGATTTTCCACTTTAGTTAAAACTCCGACGAAATTTTAACAAGCATACAAAACAACTTGGGGGTTGTTCTGTCCCCAACTTTTAAGCTAAAAAGCTACCCTGAAATTAAGTAAATAAACAAATTTAGCTTTTTAGAGCAAATTATAGGTTGCTTGGTGCACAATATTAAAATACAACCGTTGAGGTTATATCTTATGGTATAAAATAAAACGAGAACTCAATAAACATGTTTCGGTATAAACATGTGAAAAAGTAATGAAGTATTATACCCTGGAAAAAGAAAAGCCAAAGAGGTTAAAATAAATAGTTTGCTTTATGCTACCTTCTTTTAAGCTTTAAAAGTCAGACTAACCAAACAACCCTTTTGCTTGTAAAACAAACTAAAAAAGATAATGGGTAGAAACAACCCCTAAGTCTCGTCCTGAAATCATATGGACAATATTTCACTAAACAAATAGCTTCATTTTGTGGCTCTTTCTAAAGACATGATATTATATAATAGCATCTCATCGATAGAGTTTACTAACAGGCAGCCGTCAAAGAACAAAAGGACATTATGTAGTTAAACCTATGGTTATTTGGAACAACGATTCTAAATTATTTCACTGAGCTATGATGAATGATCTGATTCTGATAGTCATATATTGATCTTGGGTCGGGTGCATAAATAGATAACAGAAACATAACCTGTTACGTCCATCCTTTTCCACCAAGTTTACTAGCAGACCCAATATAGCAACAAGGAAATCTAACTCCTCATCAGTCAGATGATAGTCGTTTTTAGGCCCCGCTTCGTTATTTAAACAGTTCTCTTCCTTTTCATTGAAGATAGACGGAGATGAGTTGAATGAAGAAAAGTGCTTGGCAATTAGTGTAGAAATGGTTTCCAGCCCACCGCAAGCCGCTATTTGCTGACAGCCACTAGGGTTATCATTTGTTAAATTCATCAAAACCTGAAAAGGGTTTCACACTAAAACTTCAACTGAATAGAGAGTGTGCAAGACAGGATAACAAGCAAAAAATATAAAGATATTTATAGTGTCTACGGACAGGAACTGCTTAGTCGAACAGATCGAAATAGAGGAACCCCGAACCCATATAAACATAAATGAGAGTTCACTGTGTAAATAAGTTAAGGGTTGGTGAAAAAGAAAAAAAGTTCAACTTTTAGTAAGTAATATCACCTTGACAGCAGAAAGAAGGCAATCAGCGAGAAGGCTGGAACAGTCTTCATCGATGTCACATGAACTAGATTTTTCATCAGAATGAGGATCCTCCTTATTACTTAATTCTTCTTGAGAGCTCAAATCAATGATTGATACTTGTTGGCTCATCATCAATTGACGTTCAAACCCGCATTCAATTTCTTTGTACCCTACCTTACTCTTGTGAGTTGTTGATTTATTTTGTTTCCCATACAATACATCCCATTTCGAGGGCTCAAAATCACCTTCATCAAACGCAAAAGGGTCATCGATTTCTTGGATAACCGGAAACTTCTCATTTATTGTGTGATTTGGTCCATTGTGGAGAAAATCATTTGTCCTCGACTGTTCATCATCAGAAAGTCGACAATTAAGGGACTTTGAAATCCCTTTAGACGAACCAGAGGTTGAGCAACTGGCTTTGATCCTCAATAAAGGACCCTTCGGTATTATAGTAGTTTCGGAATTAGATACTGATCGGTCCATTTGGACTGTGGATTGACTATTCTGGGACGCATAATAAATATTATCGGACGAGGTACATCCTTGAGTAAGGCTTTCTGAGGAACTGATCAATATAATGTCATTCTTGCAAACTGCAAACATAGGTAGACCAATAAAGGTTACGTAAAAAAAACGAAAGAGAAAGGGACAAGTGATTAAATACAAGTTCTACAAACTACCTCTATGGTCTGTTGCCAAAGCTAACTCAGAAGCATGAGAGCTCCCATTTGTATGACCAGAAGGGTTATAATCATCAGATGTAGCTGGCGGACTTTTAAGCAGATAAAGACCTAGTTAACAATGAAATCAGACACCAAAGAAAAAGGGGAAACGAAAACTAGGTCATTAAGCAAAAGAATACCAGAAAGAATCTTGACGAGACTTATCACGAGTGCTGTAAAAGATAGCCGGCATCCATGAGTATCCAAACTGCTCTTTGTTTCAAGCAAATGATTCTATGAAGGAGAACCAAGATACAAAATTAAAAATTAAAAAGAAAAAAACCATGGTGGCTTTGGTTCTTAGAGAAGCATATACTCAACAGAAATACAAGGCAAAACTAATAATAAAATATAAGTATACCTGGTTCTCATTGCTGAGGAATGTGGCATTTTCCATAATTTTCATACATTTTAAAAGCAGCGTAAGACTCTGCTTATTTACACCATCTTTCCCATCATGGACAGAATGATGGCTCAACCAACTCTGTGCAGATATAATGTGTTAAATGCCATCTCTAAATGGTACATGAATACTAGAAGAGAGATCAACGAAAGAGTACATGCAAAGTGATATAGAATATGCTTGCTAATGGCTCTCATATGAACATGAAATTTACAAACGCAGCAACTTGCACTAAGGAAGTTGCTTGCGTACACTGTTTAGTGTCGGTCCACACAGGATATATAAGAGGGTCGACGTTCTAATCTTTATAAATAATGTATCTGGTGTCCCTTTCTATCACCTTAAGCTTTTTGGATATTTGGTATCCATAACTACTGTTTGATATATATCCCAAGTTACAAAACTCAGATACTGGTAATCTAGAACAAGAACAGTTTGCCAGTAAAATCTCACTATTTCCGTTGTATAATCTCTTCTTTGTCTCTTCTCTACTCATTGTTTTTCTAATATGCATGTATCAAAGATTGTGCTCCAGTATTCAAATCCTAGTTTCCTCACATAGAACAAAGAAGAGTATGCTATAGCGAAGAAATGCAAAGAAGTTTTTGATTGAAGATGTATTCAGGTAAGTATAAACAGTTAGACATGCAGGCTCTCACCTCAAGAACAGAGTGACAATTCATAGCGACCTCAATGACAGCATCAAGCCCTCTTTGTTCCCGCAGTTTTTCCTTAAAGTTTCCACCAATCTTTCTCACTGCACCAGAGGAATCTACAAATGTGCAATCCACCAAGGAACAAAAAAATAAGAAATAAATACTAAGTAAAAGATGAGCAAAAGAGAAAGGGAGAAAGAGATGAAATGTTAAAAACATCTGAAGTACAAAATAGATAAAGATCAAACATGAGCAACAAGATTAAGGGATAGCAGGAATAAAATAAGGGTTTCTTTTTACCTCAGCTGTTGATGAATTTATTTTCTTATATTTGTATGCAAAAATAACACATTTATGGTAACTGAATGATTTAGATGCTTCTCTACTCCCCTAAACTTCAAGAGCATGAAGTCTAATAAAATAATAATTAATTTTCCCTCAACAAAAGAGGGTAGCGAAAACATTTTAACACCAGCACCATTATGTAAATCTCACCGGAATAGCAGAGAGGGAAGAAATTCAGATTACCTTCGAAGGAGATCTTTGATAAACAAGCCTTCTCCATTGTCAACAAAGCTATCCATTTAGGGCTTAACTCTGGCCTCTTTGTTCCATCATCCCCACTGATTGGCTTTATTTCTTTGCAACTAACAACTATTTCCTGAACTTTTGAAACAATAGCAGTGGAGCTCGAATCTATCATTCTACTTGTATCACGTACCACATCAGCAGCTTTGAGAACAGATAAAAGCTTAGAACCTAATTTTCTTGATTTGTCGTTCGTATCACTAGATACAACCGGTTTTAATAATTTAATCAAAAATCGGATACTGGTGGGGGTTTCTAGAAGGTGCTCCTCTTGACCCTAGAATTACAATAATATATAAGTTCTACAGCAATCTTGTGAAGCAAAAATACAATGACCGCTATGAATATATAACTCTGTCTATAGAACAACTTACATCACCAGTTAGAAGAAAGAAAAGAGTAGCTGCTGCCAGATTGCTTGGAGTATCATCAAGACTCAGACCTAATATAGCATCAAGTATGGTCTTTGCAGTCCTAAAAACAACATAACTCAAAAGGGTAAGGCCAGAAGCTTGGTGGCGCATGCACTAGGTGATATTTAAGGATGTAAATTATTCAAACTACCTACAATATCAGTTAAAAGACACCATTGCCAATTTACAAGTATCTACTCTACACAACATTATTCAGGTGCAAAGATAGACATACGCCTGGAACTGCATGACTAATTACTAAGCTTTAACCCTCTATTTCGTATATCCTACTCAGTCGTCATCGAAATTATACACTACCTATTATTCTCTTTCATATCTTCTACTCTTGCTATCGAAATTATATACTTATCATTGAGACCCACCTCCCCCCTCTATGGAGCTGTGAATTTAGAAATTCTGAGTAAAGTACTTATAATTTGAATCCTTGGAGTCAATACAGAAGAACAGAACACTTTCATACCGCATAATCCGGAAACATGAACACCACAAGCCATCACCATGGAATTAGTTCTAACAAAACTTGAGTGAAGCCAAATTTCAAACATGAAATCAGCAAAAGCTAGACTAAACATGCGCATTTCTTCTAGAATAGAACTTTATAAACCCAAAAGTCAAAACCCACAAGTCCAAAATCCAGAATTCAAGTAAAAAAGTTTCAAATGATTACCCTTGCGCCCTCAAAAGACGCCTCTGCTGCGCAGAACCACAAATCGACAACAAAGACAACAAGCTAGCTCTTCTAATCCTTACTTGCTGTCCTTTCTTCAATCCATCGAGCGCAAAATTAACCTCATCGACGTGCTCCATCATTTCCCCAAATTCCTGCGCCTCCATCAGCGTCGAAGTAAACGGGACTGTAAGAGCCGAAGAAGAAGGTACAGAAAACCCTTTGCGGTTTCGGTTTCGGTTTCTCTCACCCTTACTATCCTTCTGCTTCTTCTTCTTCCTCTTAACGACGCCGTTTTCGAACTCCTCGCTGAAACCGAACTGCGATAACGAGTTCTCGCGAGAAGAGCTGGGATCGAGAGAAAGAGAAAACGATTCCTGCGATGAGAAGGGGAAACTGTAGAGATCTTGTGATGGGTTATCTTGTGATGAAGGGAGAGAGTAGTCTTTAAGCGGGTCTTGTACGGCGTCGTCTTGGGTGATGCCGTTTCGGCTACGGCGGCCGTAGGTTCGTGGGATCATTGTTTCTCCACGGCGGCGGCGGTGGATATCTTCAGTAAAAGTAACAAGGCATCGAATTTGGAAATTCGAAGGAAAATGAGGGGTATTTTGAGAAAAGAGTAAAATCGAAGAATTGAAACCCGGTGAATTCGATTACTACTGAATAAAGAGAGAAAGAGAGAATGGTTTCAGCTTGAACTTTTAGGTCCAAATTAATCGATACCACCCCCAACTTATTGGATGTTTTTTAAAATTATGTGTTTTGTTAATTGTTATACAAAAATCTATAACTAGTCATGACATTTTGAAGTCACGGATCCACCATTTTTAAATCGGAGGGACTATTTTTCACATCTTTCGTTTTATTTTAATTTTGGAGCATTTCATTAGTATTTTGATCAACATAGATTAGAGGATAGTACCATTTAAGAATCAAACCCATAAAATTATCTATTTTTTTTAGAAAAAAATCATGTCAATCCAATATTTACCGTTTAAAACGTACTAATACACGAAACGTCATTAGTTAATTATATAATAATTTATTAAAAATTCAATTCAATTTTTTCTTTTTTCTATTTAAGTGTGGTTACGATACCATAATAATAACATGTTGCATTCCTTGTTTTTTATGATTTAGATTGTGTATTTATATGATTTCGATGTTTGATTTTGGAATTCTGTTTAGGTAGGTTGATTTGGTTGTTTAGTTGACTCGAATTTTTGAATTTTTATTATTATTTTGAAATAGGTTATTAGAATTATGTTTTTTTCGTATTTTTTGGAATTCATCTTATATTTATTTAATTTTGTAGTTGAATTGTTGTACTGTAGTAATGTTTTGATCGTATTTTGTGTATTTTTTTTTATTCTGGAAAACCTGGTTAAAAAAACCAGTTCAAGCTTCAACGAATAAGACGAAGTTTTTTAAGATGCGAAACACGTCTATTCAATGTATTGCGAAACACGTCTATTCAATGTATTGCAAAATGCGAAACATGTTTATTGTCTATAGTGGTAGATGCGAAATATGGTTATTTTCTGTAAGATGCTAGGTGATAAGTGGGAAACCAGACATATGATAGATGCAAAACATGTAAGATAACGAGAAACCAGTGTAAATTATAAAAAAAAAATTAAACAAATTCAAAACATATCATGACTCGATCTAGTTTTGTTTGTCTTAAAAAACCAAATTTAATTGTATTTTCGGATTTTTTTTTCGAGTTACGGTTCAAAAGATACGGATTTTTTAAAATTTTAGTTTTATACTTAAACGAAGAAGACGACTATTTTCAAAAATATGCAAAATTTTGTTTTTTTTTATAGACGAAAAACGTGTTTAAATTTTGTATAGTTATATGTGAAACCAGTTTAAAATATATATTTTTAAAAACAACTTCAAAACATAACATGAATGGATCCAATTTTGTTCGCCTTAAAAAAACAAAATTGAGTTACGGTTTAAAGAAGATACAGATCTTTAAAATTTAAAATTTATAGTATAAACCAAAAAGATGTGAAACCTTCTTTGTTTAAATCATATAATGAAAAACTTGTATATAATGTATATTTTCTTAGAAAAAATCAAAACATATCAAAAGTGGTACTAGTACTTAGTTTTGTTCGTCTTAAATAAACAAAACCAATATTATTTTCGAATTTTTTTCGAATTACGAATCAAAAAATATAAACATTTAAATTTTTAAATTAAAAAAATGAATATATAAAAAAATGTCCAGATGTTTGCTGATTTTATACAAAACAATATTTTAAATACAAAATATTTTTAATTTCTTTTACATTTATCCACCATAAATTTGTTGGATATATCCTAAATTAAATCATAAAATTTGGAATCTTTCATTTCTAACATAATTTTTTAATAATATAAAACCTACTATTAAAATCTTTAATTGAATATTCCAATTTCGAATAAACGATATAAAATTATTTCCCCTACAGTATCGTCACCGCAGTAGAGTTTAACCACGAAGTTCGGGATGGATGGGTGTTGTTCCTCTACGCCTAGGACACCAGAATATCGAACCATGAACGAAGAAGGCATGCGAGAAAAGCATATTAGCTAGTGATTGTGAGGCTCAAATTTTTGACTGGAGGGGATACCAATAATGTAAAAAATAGTCTAAGATGGAGCTCGAGGAAAAAAGCATTTTATTTTTTAGTTTTCGGGGTTAAGGGTCTATGGTTAGTGCAAATCAATAAGTTGGAACAACTTCGTAAGTCGATTTTCGATAAACAAGAAAACATCCTTTTCTAAACAATTTAAAAATAAAATTTTCAAAATATTTTTTATCAAAAGTTTATCATGCGTGAATCGTTTCATTCATTTTTTAAAATATATGTTTTTTATTCTATTATATTTTATTGATTTTTTTATTAATATATATTAAGTTTGAATAATTAATAATAATAGATTGAAATAGTAACTGGTTTTATAACGTAATTTTGACAATATTTTGAAATTAATTATTGTTATTATTTTATAGTAAAAAAAACTAATTCTTGAAGAAGTTCTCCAAAATCGTGTTACACTATTATAAAAATTATAAAATGTTATTCGATTTAGATTTGTACAAACATAGTGATTTTAAAACTCAAACATATATATTTTGTTAATTGTTTGTCTCATATCCTCCCATCCTAAATCTATTTTTCCTTTTTATATTATTAACTCGTTTTAGGTAGATTTAGTTTGTTACTTTTATTTTAAATATCCTGAGTAGGATTTGGATATGTAAAACATCGATTGCGTATTTATGTGATATGAAGTTTAAAATAGACAATGATATTAAAGATGTTAGGGTAAATAATTAAAACCACTAAAAATAAAAATTTCATTTTTATAATTATTGTATTAAAAATAATAAATATTAATTGAATTTTTTACATATATTAGAAGTTTACATGTTTTTAATTGTCTAGATATGTGAAAAAAGTAAGAATTCATAATTATAAAATATGGATTAAGTACAAGCTACAAATAATTCGTCAATATAAGTATTGTTGGAGGATTATATGGGATGAATATGGATTAGTCGAATATATATATATATGCATGAACTATTGAAACTCTCATAGTGATACATGGGTCGTGACTTGGATGTGGAGATGTCTGCCGGAATCTAAGAGGTAGGGATGGCAATGGGCCGTCCGCGGGCCGGGTTCGGGCCGGCCCGCTTGAACCCGAACTTTTTTTTTATCAACCCGAACCCGGCCCGACCCGCTTTCGGGTTAGGATTTTTGAACCCGGACCCGGCCCGAACCCGGTTGTAGATTTGTCCGGCCCGACCCGTTTACGTCCGCGAATTGTCCGGCCCGCCCGGACCCGCATGTGTCCGCGAACTGCCCGGCCCGTCCGGACCCGACCCGACCCGCTTCTAATATTTTTAAAAATAATAATAATATATAAGATATAAATTTTAAAACAACAACCATAGTCCATACCAAAATAAACATAAAGCAGTCTTTTACAAAGTTACAAAACAATCCGCTTGAAATATCTAACATTTAGTGAAATGAAACATTAAAATAAAACAAAACATTCTTGAATTTTTTTTAGTTTCCAATGGTGTCATCATCTTCACCACTTATGACAATGCTTTCATCTTCATCTCCATCATCAAACTCATCAAGAAAGCTTTGAAACGTGGCTTCCAAATGCGCCATACCTTTTGGTGAAGAACCTAACACATAACATCATATTAGAATAATTATTAGTAAACTTACAAAAATAATAATCAACAAATAGAATTTAAGTAAATAAATAAATACCTTTGATCTCATTCCAAATCCAATTTTGGGTACACATTAATGCTTCCAAGGTTTTAGAAGCAAGTTTGCTACGATGTGGACTTAGTAGCCGACCGCTTGTACTAAATGCAGATTCTGAAGCAACCGTTGATACCGGAATCGCTAGAACATCTCTTGCAATTTTTTGTAAAGTAGGATATTTCGGACCATTCACTTTCCACCAATATAAAACATCAAAATCATCGGATGTTGGTAAGACATCATCCTCCAAATAAAAGTCTAATTCCAACTTTGCGCTTCCAACAACATCCTTTTTCCTACTACTAACAAACTCATCAAACTTTGAAGAATGTTTCTTCATCGAACTTTGAGTGACCGACAACGTATTCGAAGCACTAGATTCATGACCAATACTATCATTTCCATATTCTTTAACCAACTCATAACACATATCTCTTACTTTTTTGATCTCTTGATCTGCCTCGGAACCATAAATCGAATTGAAATAAAACAACACAGCAACCATCTTATATCTAGGATCCAAAACAGCAGCAACACCTATTATTCCATTAATTATTTTCCAATAACTACTAAATTTTTCAAACATACGATGCGCCATTGTTTTAATCATTGAAGAACTTGTAGTTATATACCATTCTCCTAATGCTATTCGTATCTCACAGACTTTATTGAAATAAATATTAGCAGTTGGATATCGAGTACCTGAAAACAACTCTGTAGCATTGTGAAACAACTCCAGCTTTTCACATATATCTTGAGCTTCTTCCCATTCTCTATCACTTGGATTACAATCGTATGTAGAATCTCGTTGTTTTAATCTGAAAAAAACATCTTTGTATTCCAAAGCTGTAGCTAACATATAATATGTAGAATTCCAACGTGTTTTACAATCAAGAGCCAACTCTTTTCTACACTTAATCTCCAATTGGCGTGCCGTTTCTTCAAATTTCTGCCTCCTTTTAGTTGATGCTGTCCAAAATAGTACACTAGCCCGAATGTGTTCAATACCTTCTTTGATGACAAGCAAACCCTCTTGTACAATCAAATTTAATATATGGGCTGCACAACGCATATGGAATAGATCTCCACATAACATAAGTTTATTATGTTGAAGTTTACTTAAAACAAGTCGTACCATGGCATCGTTTGTAGCACAATTATCCACCGTCAATGTGGCTATCTTTCTATCAATGTTCCATTCTAAACAACACTCCAAAAGTACATCCGCAAGAGCTTCTTTTGTATGCGGAGAACGAACGTACGCAAACCTGTAAAAACGATGACTTTTAATAAATATAAATTGTATTTCTTAATTATTTTTAATTTGATATCAAAGATAAATTCAAGGACACGAGAAAAACAATTACAAAATGAATATGATTTTTCAATGTTCACACTTTTCAACAATAGTAAATAAATGCAAACTTTTGACCAAATAATTAGTAAATGATTTGAAATTTAATTAACAAATTAGCCACTTCCCTGTTATCATGCACGTACTAACTGTTTATTTGATTTGTATTAGCAGATTATGGGATTTGTATACACTATTTACGTGATTATGGGATTTGCATACACAGTTAAATTTCAAGCCACTAATGAATATTATATTTTGCCACCACTGTCAAATTTAAAACGTCTCAGGTTTGAATCCTCAGGTTTGAATATAAGATAACAGTATAATTATATAACTATAATGTTACTGTTATGAACATTATAATATAACAATATATAACAATATAACTATAACGATATACTATTAAATACAAATGGTAATTATTAATTATTTTTAATCTCATATCACAACCTAAATCATAAAAGTGTAACCTAGAATTACCAGTAGTACCTGATAATGTGGCTTTGTAAATTCCAAGAATCGTCGACGTAATGCGCGGTTATCACCATGAAGCCTCTAGTTTGGTTTGGTGTAGACCACATATCGGTTGTTAGAGCGATTCTACCACGATTCTTTTCTACCCTTCTCATTAGTTTTTGCTTCTCAAGAGCGTACATCTTTAGTATGTCACTCTTTATCGTGTTCCTTGATACCATTTTAAATAACGGTTGGGCATGTGAGACAAATATCTGAAATCCTAAATGAGAAACCATGGAAAGTGGGTACTCGTGCATCACGATCATCCTTGCAAGATGTTTTCTTAATGAGTCTTGATCAAAACTGTGAGTATTTAAAGCTGCTTTTCCATCCACTTTGCTTTGTTGCGAAATCAGAACTTGTTGTCGGATGTCGATATTTGTGCGCTTTGCACAATTATTGGCATGTCGATGTAGATGATTTGTTCCTAGTTTTGAAGCTGCAGCAAATGATTTCGAACAATATTTGCAAACCGCCTTTATAGCCCCGCTTTCTCTTTTCCTTTTATAATGCGTCCATACGGTTGATTTCAAATGCGTAGTATCCAATTCCATATCTTCACTACCGGAAACTGGAATTGAAGGATCATTTGTCGGTGTCGGTGTAGGAGTTGCATCTTCCTCAACTAGTGGCTCGAAAGATTCGGGCTGGTGCTCGTCCAAATTATGTGAAGAAGCGGAAGTTATATTTCGATTTACTTGGGAGTCTTGAGATGTCATGATGAAATCTGCAGTGAAAATAGTAGTAATTAATCGTCGATCACCTTTTATTGACGAAGAATGCACCTATCCGAATCTAAAAGGCAGCTGCAAAAGACACGGCATACAATTTAAGAAGTGTCATACAAGCAGCTGCAAAAGACACGGCATACAGCAGGGTGACCATCATATACTTAACCAAGCTATCAAGTAACATATCAAGAATAAAGAGGAACCTAGTACGTGCTTTACCCGGATAAGTGCAAGACTGATTAGACTGGAATTGAATGCATTACAGCCTGTTACAAAGTTAATTTTTGTTTCTAACTTTATGGTACACTTCATGTACAAATTTTAGTAACCAACGATAAGTAAACAACAGTAGATTAAATAATATCAGTGAATATAATTTATCTTCATAGAACTTATACTTTAGAACAACCCATGTATTACTCTATAATAACCAAATACTTTTTAAGAAGCATCAAACCAAATTTCTTTTTGTATGCGGAACAACTTCTAATATTACTATGTTTTTGTCAAAAGGGGCATTGCAAGGCATTGCAATTACCTTGGCGACTTGTTACTCGCACTGTCTTTCAGTTTACCCTGCGGGATAAGGTAATTGAAATTTATTCTACTGCTGTTAATTACATAACATTATATCAATTCATTTTGAATATATTACGCTTTCTACAGCTCTCCTATTCCATACTTTTACCCAATGTATCTTCTTATTCTGCTCGTATGGAGAGAGCGAAGAGATGAATCCCGCTGCGCAGAGAAGTATAAGGATGTATGGGCAGAATATTGTAGACTTGTCTCATCAAGTGCATAAAAAAGAAGGAAAGACTACAACAATGCACTGACATGGCATAGCCCTAGGATTCCAATACCACAATTAGATGATGCAAACCGACTCTCCATTTCCCATTAGAAATGGAGACAAACACACGCATGAGGTAGCAACCTCTTTTATGATATATAGTAGTATGATTCATCCTATAAATTTCCAATGTACCTACACACCATCAATGATTTCTTACCTTTTACTGAGAATGCTATTGATCTCTTCTTCGATGTTGTATAGATCAAAGAGGGGAATTCTTTTATCAAATAACTCAACACGATCACAAAGATCAGGAGCAATATCCTGAAGGTAGTTTGTAACCTGCGAAATAAATAAGAAAGCACTTATTTTGGTATAACAGCAATAATCAGTAAATTGCTGCATATGCTACAGTTATTTAACATACAAGCTTTCTAAGATACACTTGCAAGAGATTCTTCCTCCCTCCTACACATATTTTCTATCTACACAACATTAGACTTCATGCTGTTTCCTCTCAGTCCCTGGAGGCCGTCCTCTGAGTCGTTTTGAGAGCTGTGGATCCGACCCGGAAAAAGGTATAACATTTCCAGATAAAGGGGACAAGCCAAGAGCAACTTGTCCATCCGGTGCATTCAGTACTAAACTGAATGATTGACAGTGGGAAAGAAAGAATGTGGATTGAAAAAAAACTACGAAATTCAAGAATCAAACTGTACCTGGAAGTTTTTCGATTTTGCTGGCGACCGGCGTTGTCGATGATTTTGCTGGTGTTGTCGATGGTAACGAAGTAACGAACGGCTGTGAGGGAATGGATAGGAACTAGGAAGGAAAGAACGGCTTTGAGCCTTTGAGGAGAACGGCTGTGTCGAACTGTCGATGGATAGGGTTTCCTTCCTATCTCTCTGTTTAAAATTTTTATTATTTAGTTATTTATTTATTATTTAAATATAATTATTAAATTAATATAATTATTTAATTTACGGGCCGGGTCGGGTCGGACAAATGTTAATACCCGAACCCGGCCCGGCCCGTCCGCGGACATAATTTTTAAAACCCGAACCCGGCCCGTTACTGATTCGGGCCGGACAAAACCCGGTCGGGCCGGGCCGGGTCGGGCCGGGTCGGGCCGGACAGGACTAAAATTGCCACCCCTACTAAGAGGCGATAGAAGTTGTTAAGACTTGTGGCTATTGAGCCAAATGAAAATTGATGGGACTGAAGTATGTGGTCATAGAGTTAAACTGAATCAGTTTGCCGAAGTTACCTCAGTCGAAGCTTCGTATTGTTGTGTTTTGTTCATGGTTTGAACTGGATTTTTTCTAATAGGATTATTATCTCAAATGTTGATTAAGAGAGTGACTGGGTCGTTTGTGTTTGGAAAGTCTTTTTGTAACCTCGTTGATAATAAAAACATAGTATTTTTTACTTATGGACGTATGAGTATTTCCACAACCCGAACCACATTTAATATTGCCGTGTGCGTTTGGTTTTGTTTACGCTTTCTTTTATTTGTTGTTTACATCGGATAGATTAAAAGTTATGTATTCTGACAAATTATTTCACATTAAGTGGTAAGGTGAGCGTGGAGCAACAAAGAAATGAGTGTATCCATTGACAATCTAAATGTTGGAGATAAAGATCTCGCGTTGAAACCAAAAAGCCACGAAATATGATTTTTATGAAGCTTAGCCTAGATAGAGATGAAAGGTTACTTAGTACATAAGAGATTGACTGTTGTTATCGAATATAAATTTACATAGGTTGATGTTGTGGTACTGTCTAAAGATCATAACACACTCATATTGAGCTTGGAAGATGAAGTGATGCATGCGGTACTAAAAAAACCATTACACTGGGGGTTTAGAATATTCTAGAGACGATTTATATGGAAAAAAACCCTTATTAAACATAATGTATCTCGAGAAACAATTGTACATGTTGTTTATTGATATTAGCAAAAATATTTGAAGGAACCTAACTTACTACAATGAAATCATATTCAACTTGAATTTAGTTGGTTTAGAGATGAATGAGGATGATCAAGCACTCGTCTTCTTAAACTCTCTGTCGAAGGTGTACGAATACTTCGTGGACGTCATGATCTACGGCAAAGACTCTATTACGATGGTCGAAGTGAAAAGTGCATTGAAGCATAAAGATTTTTAAAAGAAGATTTTTGTAAATCGTGACTTTGGTTGATCCATGCAAGCCTAGAAAAGCATGATTCATGCGAGGTCGTACAAGGATGATATATGCAAGATCATGCAAGGATGATACATGTGAGACCACTGCAAAAGTATGTAACAAAACAAAGAATTTCATACCTTTATTATTAAATTTATGATTGAGTTCTTTATATCATCAAAAACTTAAGTTCTTTATATAATTGATTCTTCTTATTCTGATGGAGAATATTTAGATTCAATTTTTTTTAGTTGCATGTGTTCTTTTCAATGCTTCAAACTAAATATAGTATTCACATATTTGGTTGTAAGTGGTACCAACTTTGAAACCAATCTAATGGCTTATTCTTCAGTTTAATATATTTTTATTATTTGAGTGATAAACTTCTAACTTTTTTGTAAGAGTTTTTTCGTTCCTCATATCATATGTAGCATTAATAAGGGTAAAAATTATATTTTCGTGACATTTAGGTGTACATCTCTTATTTTCTTTCCTTTTATCTCTTTAATGATTGCAAATATGTATGATCTATAAAAACAAGCTTTTAGCAATATGTTTTATGTAAGAATTGTGAAATTAATGTTAATGAGAGAATGTTAGATAATTAAGACAGTATATCATATGATAGATGCATGACAATAAATTACATGGTAAACGCGGGACAGTAAAGATAATAAATACAGTACACCATATGGTAGATGCGATATAATATACCATATGGTAGGTGTGGTATATTCTACCACATGTTATATGTGAGACAGTTCACCACATGATTAGATGGGGGACATTACACCAGATGGTGGATGATATATGTGTGATAGTACACCACATGATAGATGTGGATAATACACAACTTGATTAGTACATCATATGATAGATGGTAGATTCAGATCAGGACACCTCATGATAGAGGCACGAAAGTACACCACATAATTAGATGAAAGACATTACATCATATGATATACCAAATATTTACAACAAAATCAATAGATTTTTGTATGAATAATGACCCTGTTTGCCATCTAGAAAGGGTAGTCTGACTCTCGTATATGCCCCATACTTGTAAGTCGGTCAACCTCTAACATTATAATCTTCACCTTTTCAATAAAGAAGACACATATTCTTACTTGATATGCCATACATTTGGTTTAACCAATAGCTTGTGAAAAATGACATGAGATAACACCCATATTACACTATTTATTTTCCATGCATAAATATTTAAATGGTTAGATAAAAACATTACAAGTTTTACTACGACGTTAATTGATAATGTTTATCCATTTTCAAACTTTTGACCTATGTAAGATCCAAAGTTACACTATTTCTCCTCGGTCGACTAGTTTTAAGGCTTTTCAAAGATAATTTAGTTTGTACGAGCCTCATCTAATTGTTATCTTAATGATGAAAAGCTTATATAATATTTATGAGCGACATTGTGGCTAGTTCGGATTATTCTAACCTTGTTCATTCTAATGTAGAGCAAACACCGTTACAGTATTAAGGCAATAACACGCGTCTTATCGAGCTATAATCTTTCAAGGATACCGTTATAAGAAAAATGAAAGACTACAAACTTGAAAAAAAGTTTGTATTATATTTTTATAATATTTTATTCATAAAACTAGTTTGCCTTCAAACTCTCCATAAATCGGGAGATATTTACCATTAAAACCAACAACGTTTTTTTCCAAATTTATGAAGGGTATACGGGTTCTTCATTTTCTCATAATTTCCTTTGAACACAATATTATCGTAGATTCTTGCATCGACCATTAATATATTGATTCAACCCAACAACTAATAATAGTTATAAGCAAAATATTCTTACGAGGTAAAACTACACCTTTAAGGTCATCATAATCGAAAAAAGTGAGGGATGCATTGTTCAGTAAAGATGGGAAGATGTTTGTCATTGATATTGCAATATAATATATTATGCATACCTATTTCTTAAAGATTTTATAATTTCATATAAAGAATTTCATTCAACAATGATGCATATAAATTTACGGTACAATTTGTAGGTCCGTCATATACTACAAAATTTTGTTCATGTTGTGATAGAATCACTAGGATTTATACTTTCAAAGTATCAAAGCTTTACTCAACCCGTTTTAGCTATTGTTTTCCTCTATTTTGACTTTTACCCACGCGGTCCTTGATGAATTCACTTAGACTTTCATTTTTAATAATATTTTTGATCATTTTTCAACTACATGCAATCCTTGGTAGAATGACCCCACAATATTATGGTACTTTTGAAAAAAATATTTTTTACATTCAACAAGTTTTAACATGGGATCAACTTTTAGAAATACATAAAGTCTATGACCTTATCATACATGATAAATATTCTTTACTATGTCAATTTCAACTATATTTACCTTTTCAGTCATTGCAGTTATGACTCAAAGAATGCTCATGATCAAGCCCGAATGATTTTAGTTTAGTTTATGAGGATAAGAATGTCAATTGGATAAATGATTATAAATAGTATACTTACTACAATTAGAATATTTTTTATTGAAGTATGAGTGAGGCTTGGCATAATACCATGACATATACAAGATGTGGAAGGGTTGGATGATGTCGACTCATCACGAATCTTATATATTGCTTGACGTTTGCTTATAATGCATTATCAAGTCGCCGTCTCTCTTAATTAATTTGTTGTCAATAATTTATGCATGGATAAAGTTCATAATATTTTAAAGGTTCAAAGTCATTAAAAAATTGGCTAACGAGTTAATCATCACCTAGAAAGCCTATTATATAATTAATAAATTAGTGAATATGATGTTTTAGGTCTCATGTTCTGTGATACTTATCCATATTGTATTGGTTAAACTTAGTTTTGAGACCGTTTGTGATGATTTTTTAGGCACGATGCAACCTAATTAATTGTACTTTGGTTTATATGAATGCATTTTGGTAACCTCGTACAACGAAATATAGTAGTTAGAATTTTTATACATTTGTGAATTATGTTGATATGGGTTCCACTGATATGAGTTTTGATATAATGTCAAACCATAAGCCTGCTCGTTGATAAAGATTAAAAAAAAAGTTCATGAGTCCCAAACTGCTTATGTAAGAACTGACAAGACGTAAAACCACTTCAGTAGATAGAGTCCAAATCTATTTTAGTTTATCTTAAGAACATGTGTAATTTGACTATGCGGTCAACATTAACACATTGAATGAAGAACAATACTAACGATGTTGTTTGTCAAGTGAATTTGATTTTCAATCAAAATTAGGGATGACAATTCGGGTGTTGTCCGATCCTACCCGATCTGGCCCGATCAGGTTTTTTCCAGCCCGAACATAGAACGGTATGAGTTCAGTTAAGTAATTGTAATCCGCAACCGGGCCGGGTTCGGGTTTCTAATTTGTCCGACCCGTTCCGGTCCAAAAATTATAAAAATATATAAGAATTCATATTTTTTTATATATAATAATGATCATATATATAAAAAATAAACTAATATATTTAAAATAAATTAAAAATATTAAAATATATTAACATTAATGTCCACGGGTCGGACCGGGTTGACCGACAAACACGAACGCACGAGTTCAGGTTTGAAAATACAAGCCCGAGAGCGGGTCGGTCTGGATTCGAGCTCAAATGTCCAAAAAACAGACTCGAGCGTACCGGTCTGAACCCGACCCACAGACGACCCATTGACATCCCTAACCAAAATCAACAAAATAAACCTCGTTTAAAGAAAGATAACATCTCGAGTTTTGAGATATAAGATACTACGATCTTGCAAGAATAATAAGATTAGTGAATTTATGTTATTAAAGAATATAATAATTATGGTGAATAATAAAAATATAATTATTATAGTTATTTACGAGATTTAAGAAAAAGAATGTATATAAACAAAATAGGTTAAGAATCATTCCATTCGTAAATCTTTTTGAAAAAATATTTATAAAAAGTAAAATTTAATGCGATGGTAGATATTTAAGATTTTTGGTTAAAGTTTACTTATAATTTTTGTAGGATACCGTTTTAGGATTGATTCATAATGAATTTATCTTAAAAATATATATATTTTTAGTTACATTTAATTAGTTTTTACAAGTTTGTTGATCAAATATTGAAGAAAGACTTATTATTTAAGACGTATATAACAACGGGATTATACATGAAGGTCTAAAAAGATCAAGAGACTTTGTAACTAAAATACCCTTATATATAAAATCCAGCAAACAACTGGACACGTACTCTTTCTTTTATTTATTTTTTAATTTAAAAATTTAAAGGTTCATATATTTTAAACCACAACTCAAAATAAATCCAAAAATCTCATTGTTTTTTTAAGATGAACAAAACTAGTACAAAACTCATGATATGTTTAGAATTTTAAAAATAATAATATTTTACATAGGTTTCACATCTATCATAGTAAGTATGGTTTTGCATTTAGCATGTATTATAGTGGGTTTGGTTTCTCATATAACATCTATCATAATTCGCATCTACCAGTACAAAATTTAAACAAGTTTTGTATTTAGCAAAACAAAGAAGGTTTCGCATCTTTTTCGTTTACACTATAAATTTAATTTTTTTAAAATTCGTATCTTTTAAACCGTAACTCAAACAAAAAATCTAAAATTATATTGGTTTTGTTTTTTTCAAGACAAACAAAACTAGATTCATTTATGATATGTTTTGAATTTGTTTAATTTTTTTATTATTTTACACTGTTTCTCATTAACTGGTTTCGTATCTATCATATGCCTAGTTTCGCATATAACATATAGCATATATCATAGTTGACCCGATTTCTCATCTATCATAGTTGGTCTGGTTGTGAGGTTTCATATCTAACAATATAAAAATTAAAAAGGTTTCAAATCTAACAAAAAAAAAGGTTTCGTATCTTCTGATCTATCATGTTTCGCATCTATTAACTTGATGAACTGATATATTATAAGGCTCTGAATGAAACGATTTAACCAAACACAAACCATAAAATGAATTAGAAACCGCAGATCGGAAAAAATATCATATTCCACTTCTGTATTTACATGAATAAAACCTTCCCGATCTTGTGCTAAACCAGTAAACTAATAAAGATTTGTAACCATGATGGTCTGGTTCACCAAATAATTTAGTTTTTTTTGGATCAGACTAACGATCAAACTAACATGTCCAACTGTTGATTTCATATGTGATTAGGTTTTCAGTCAAATAATATTTGAAAGTTGGGAAATCACACTCATTTAATATGTTTTTTGTGACGTTGAAAGTTATAACCGGGGAAAAGATGAAACAGGATAAAAGGAAGAGAAGCGTGAAATAATGCGACATTATTCGAATCTCAAATTGCAAATACTTGAGTGAAATAAGAATGGATAATAATATTATTTTTTATCTTAAATGGTACTAAAAAAATATATATTTATGATTATAAAATATTAAAAATAATAATAAATAATTTATTAAAATGTAAAATAAATAACCTCCACGTATTTAAATAATAAACAATGAAAAATCCAATTCAGATTTATAAAATTATTTTTAACATTTATATTCCTAATAATATTTCCTAGTATTGATTTTTTTGCATTATAATATATATAGTGGCTAATAAAGAAAGAACAACTACTATATCTAAAAATATATAATTCTTTTAAAATTAAAAAAAAAAACATTAAAAGCTGTTTTAATTATTTTTCCAGACGTATCTATAAAACTATAAATGTGATTGATACAATATATCTTATGCTTTTATTATGATTGTTTATAGTACTACTATTTTCTATATCGAGTAGCCAAATTCTATAAAAAAATTCAGAACCATCAAAACTCCAGCCAATAAAAACACGCCACGTAAATGCAATCCAGATGTTCTGAACACGCTGGCAACACAAGCGTCAATAAACCTATTCTCTCTCGTTCTTTATATATATCTCGTCTTTTCTCATTTTAAATTTAAAAAATACATTTACAAGAGACTTTAATTTTCCGTTTTTGACCTTCTGCTATCTGGATCTAGGGTTTGTCGTTCCCTTTCGCCTTTAAATTCACAAACCAATCATCGATCATCGATCATCGATCGAACCTCTAAATAAACACGTCTAGTAAATCAATCAATCCATCTATCAATCTGTTTGTTGAATCACTGGATCGAATCACCACCATCTTCATCTTCATCACCATCACAAATTTTACAGATCTAGTTTTTTTTTGTTTCTTTCTAAAATTGAGAATACGAAACCCTAATTCCTCCAAAATTTGAGTTCGTCGTTGATCTTCGTTTTGTTGTGGTTAAATTTAACAAAACCGGATCCAAATCCTGTTTTATGATGAAAAACTGCAAAGAATAATGGATTTATGAACAATCCTTTCCATTTTTGATGACATAACAGAGAAATTGGTATTGGTATTGTAAAAGAGTAGTGAAGAAGCATGTTTACTTGTAAGAAAACGTTAGTATATCAAGAGAATGAGAGATTAGGGGAAGTGGAGATATATCCATATGAATCGCCACCGCAATACCGAAGAGATTTTGACGGCGAAGAACCAAAAAGGATGAAAATCATTGATGAAGTTATGAAGAAAGAGTTCAGGATTAGTCACTTTTCTCAAAAGAGTGAAAGGTGTCCACCTCTAGCTGTTCTTCATACCATTACATCTACTGGCATTTGCTTCAAAATGGAGTCAAAGACCTCACTGTCACAGGACATGCCGCTTCATGTTTTGCACTCTTCATGTATCAGAGACAACAAGGTATATATTGCCTTCAACAAAAGAGCTATAATAACAATTAACCCTAATCAAAATGCTTAAGAACCCTAAGTGTATATATTAGCTTAAATCTTCTGAAATTCAAAAGATTAAAGCAACTTTTGCTGCACAATTGGACATATTGGACATAATTGGATGACCTAATTGAACAATTTGACTGAAAAACTACTCTTATTTTGAACAATGAACTTAGCTTAATTTGACTGGAAAACTTCACTTTTCTGTTTGTTATTATACAATTTTAGTGAAACTTACTAATTTAGTATGATCTTTTCTAGGTATTGAACTGAAATATCATAATTTTCGAAACTGTCGAGTTGATTGATGTTCCTGACGTATAGCTTTTGTCGAAAACTTGTTACTAAATTAGTTCAGGAATCAGGACTCTGTTTTTTTAATATTTTGTTTTGTTGAGCTGATGAAGGCTGGTAATGTTTTAGATTGTCCTTGATAGATGTTGATTTTGCGATTAGTATCCGAAATCCCTGGTGTAGCGTAATCTTATTGTATGACTAGGTGAATAAAAAATGTACGCGCCCATATCCCTGGAGTAGTGTAATCTTATTGTATGACTAGGTAGATTATAAATGTGCGCGCCGAGTAAGCATGACAATCTTAACTTTAAAGATACTGGTTTCAGCATATTTACGTGTATTTTTCCTTTTGTTATAACAATACGATTTATAAAGGATTCATCTTCCGCTGTATGTTCATATGTGCTTTATAGTTTTTGTCGGTAAATCGCTTTCTACTGGTGTCCCCAGACTGCAGTCATGGTTCTAGGAGCGGAAGAGCTTCATTTGGTTGCTATGTATTCAAGGAAAAATGACAAACAGCACCCATGTTTCTGGGTATTTAATGTTGTGTCCGGTCTTTACAATTCTTGCCTTGACATGCTGAACCTAAGATGTCTTGGTATCGTATTTGATTTGGATGAAACGTTAGTCGTTGCGAATACCATGCGGTCTTTTGAAGATAGGATTGATGGACTGCAACGGAAAATTAGCAGTGAGGTAGATCCGCAACGCATTGCTGGTATGGTTGCGGAAGTTAAGCGTTATCAAGACGACAAAAATATATTGAAGCAGTATATCGATAGCGATCAAGTTTTTGATAATGGGAAGGTGATCAAAGTTCAGTCTGAAGTTGTTAATGCTTTGTCTGACAACCATCAGCCTTTTGTCCGACCGATTATTAGGTTACAAGAGAAAAACATAATTCTGACTCGCATTAATCCTCAGGTATTTATTTCTCAAAGTGAAGTATTTTATACTACATTTATTCATGGCTGTTATTTTATGTTACATTCTTGAAAGATGTTTTTCTTTTCTCGAGGTTCATAATTATGCTCCATTTGCAATTATCTGAATAAAGAATTAATGTTTCGAAATAAGATGATCCATTATTTCTATCTTTGGATAATTAAAACCCTATTTCGAAATAAGATGATCCATTATTTCTATCTTTGGATAATTAAAACCCTATTTCGAAATAAGATGATCCATTATTTCTATCTTTGGATAATTAAAACCCTAAACGTCATTTATAGATGAGAACTAACATGCAACTTCAGCCACAACGTTCAGCAATGACATTCTTGTCCATCACATTCACTCAACCATCTTGACTGTATTCTATTGACATGAAAAGGAGACAAATTTGTTTCTCATAAATCTAATTGAAAATGAGTTTCTCGTTACAGATTCGCGACACAAGTGTTCTTGTGAGACTTAGACCTGCATGGGAAGAATTACGAGGCTATTTGATTGCCAAAGGACGCAAGCGCTTTGAGGTTTATGTTTGCACGATGGCTGAAAGAGATTACGCTCTAGAAATGTGGAGGCTTCTTGACCCAGATTCGAATTTAATTACCACCAATGAATTGCTGAACCGCATCGTATGTGTCAAGTCTGGTAAGTGTGTGTTATGTGCTGGCTTAGAGCTGTTCATGCCGTTCTGTGTAGCTGCATACCACCAATAATTTACAATGCTTTTCGTATTAATTTATAACCCAGCGATAATATGTGAATAGGTGTAAAAAAATCATTAGTCAATGTTTTCCACAACGGAGTATGCGACCCAAAAATGGCATTGGTAATAGACGATCGGTTAAAGGTGTGGGAGGAGAATGATCAACCTCGCGTGCATGTGGTTCCTGCATTTGCTCCATACTATGCTCCTCAAGCAGAAGTATAACTACGTTCCCCTTGGCTGTCAAATTTGATGTTACTGCATCAACTCACTCACTTCTATATTTACATGCACCAACCATAGCTCTTTTCTGATGTAGGCGAATAATACAATACCTGTTCTGTTGGTCGCACGACATGTTGCCTCTAACGTTAGAGCTGGGTTTTTCAAGTAAGTGCATTAAATCAAAGAAACATTGTTTGGCTTAATCTTATTAGTGCCCTACTATTTGGCCAGTATTTTGATGTTACTTGACGTTGTGAATTTGAAAACAGAGACTTTGATGATAGTTTGCTTCCAAGGACGCTTGAAATATCGTATGAAGATGATATGAGGGACATCCATTCTCCTCCAGATGTTAGCAACTATTTAGTCTCAGAGGTAGTTATGACAATCATTTTCTGGGTTGTCGTTGGGGATATTTATGAGATTGTTTTACATAAACTGCATTTGTAAGTCCTTGACATGTTCATGATATTATATTTACCTGGATTTAATATTTACGAAAGAGCTTTTTCTGTCCTGAACGTAGGATGATACCTCTGCCTCAAATGGTAACAAAGATCAACTTTCATTTGATGGGATGGCAGATGCAGAGGTTGGAAGAAGACTGAAGGTAATTCTGTTTCTCCTGCTTTGTTGACATGATGAGCTAGTTGCATAATTGTACGCAGACTTCCAAATTGTAAAGGAGATAATGCACACAACCATAGAAGCTTCTTAAAACTAATGGCTACAACATGTTTTGTACAGTTGCACCTATATGCGGTATCGTTTCTATTGAATTTCGAGTCTTAATCTTATTCCTTTTGCTCTGATTTTGTCTCTTGAGTGAATTTTATTAGGATAAATTGAGAATAACTGATGAGGTATCACACTCACTATTTCAAAGAATTCTTCTTCTAGTAGAATTAGCCAAAGTAATATTTTAACCCCTTCCAAATTTACAAGTTAACTAATTTTACACCCATACAGGGGTAGTTTATTATAAGTTCAAATGGGCCTACTTGATGGGATTTTGCTTGGATTGAGCAAGATAGTCCAATCCACAGAGGATCTAATGGTCTTTCCATCGTTGCACTGACTGTTACCTGCATCTACCTCAAACATAGGGGTGAGCGGGTTGAGACCGGTCGACGGTGTGCAGGGTCGGTTGATTGTCATGAACGCTGTTGACAGCGTTGACAGCTTAAGTCGGCCTCGATCTTGCCCAATTTCTTGGTGGTTAGTCAACGGCCCACGTATGTCGACTCTCCCCATATGAGCAGATAAGCTGCTTAATGTCGTTAACAAGGCTTGTTGGCTGACTTTGGAGCCTGTTCATGTTATTGTTAGTTCCATTGGATAAGATATTTATGCCCTCGTCAACAACAATTAACGACCACCAGCATTTCTAAATGTGACCATGGTCTTATCTACCTTTTGGATTAATGACCACCAGCATTCGTAAACATGACCATGGTCTTATCTACCTTTTGGATTAACCACCACCAGCACTCTTAAATGTGACATTCGATATAATTTATTATTTACTTACCATCAAATAACTAACTCATTAACACCCTTGGTTTTTATTCCGGTGTTGAATTTAATTATGGTCTCATCACTTCAATCAGACCATGTCTCTCTCTCATCTTAGAATTACCATAACAACCATATATTATATAAGGTTTAACCCATTTGTGGATTTTTATCTATGGACAACAGCTTTGTCCTATCTATGATTGCTGCCATGTGTGATTTTGATAATTTGGTGTAGTTCTGTAAATTTAAGAGGATTAGCCTAATTATAATAACGGTGGGGATTACTAGTTTTACATATGATAAACGGATGACTAATTTTCTGACTGCCTCAAAGTTATTTTTTTGCATTTTGCAATTGAAGATTTGTCCTATATCTTTCAAGATTAATAAATTTTCTTCTTGGGTTGTTAAAGTTAGTTTTTATTTTGTACCTTTATATTCTATCCAGGAAGCATTATCAGCGCCTGCACAAGTCTCTTCTGCAATGAATAATCTAGATCCGAGGATTGTAGCTACTCTCAAGGCTATGGCATCTTCCTCTGGTGTGGCATCATCCCAGCCTTCAGTCGCGCCCTTTACAATGCAGTTTCCACAGGCAGCCTCTGCATCGCCATTAGTTAGTGCGAATATTTCAGAACCAAACTTGCAGAACTCTCCTGCTAGGGAAGAGGGCGAGGTTCCAGAATCAGAGCTAGATCCTGATACAAGGAGAAGGCTTCTTATATTACAACATGGTCAAGATACAAATGATTGTCTTCCTTCAAAACCTCCAGCGCAGGTCCCACCTCAGCATGTGAAATCACGAGGGGGATGGTTTCCTGTAGACGAAGAGATGAGTCCACAGCTGAACCGACCAGGTTCTAAAGAACTGCCGTTAGATTCTGAGACGATCCATTTGGAAAAACCTCGACCTCGTCGAGGGTTTTTCCCTAAGTTTGAAGGTCCTATTCCGTCTGATAGGAGTGGTCATGAAAATCAAAGATTGCAGCGATTAAGGTTGAACAATGCCCAGCCCGGTTATAATTCCTTCTCCGGTGAGCTGTTAATCTTTGCTTTATGATTAAATATATATTATCTGCGTGATTAGAGCTATGAATTGGTTACATTTGGGTTTAATTATCTGAAGGCGAGGAGATGCCCTTGAGTCGGTCTTATTCCAGGACCAGGGATGTTGAATTTGAATCTGGACGAGATGTCCAAGATGCCGAATCACCAGTTGCAGTTCTGCAGGATATTGCAATGAGATGTGGAGCCAAGGTAGTAGGAAATAAGATAAATTTGTATCATCAGAGAAGCTTTTCGGAACAATTTGCTTATGTTTTTTTTCTTTCCATTTTCTAGAACTTAAATATTTTTCTCAGCATTATAAATGACTTTTAGGATATGCAGCGAGTATGTTATATTATTCTTATCAATATAGATAACTTTTTAAATTTAAATTAGTTTATATTAAAAAAATAAATTCTTATGAGTATTTCGATGGACGATTAGATACGATTTTATGATTAAATTCTATACGATTTAATCGCAGGTGGAGTTCAAACCAACTATTCTACCCAGCCTTGAATTGCAATTCTCGACTGAGGTATTATAAATTTTTATTTTTTGCAGACTTCTCACTCACTGTAATATAAATTATCTGTAGAATTTGTTACCATGTTCACAGTTTCTCTTCTCATGCCAACTTTCTCACCAACCTCATTAATCATTATATTTTCGTTTCAGGTCTGGTTTGCTGAGAAAAAAGTTGGTGAAGGAATCGGTAAAACTATCCGGATAGCCAAACATCAAGCTGCAGAGAGTTGTATTAAAACTTTAGCTGGTAAGAGGCTATAATTATCTTTTGTACTTGCATGATTTTACTTTTTCTAGTGCTAATTAGCTCCTCTATCATACCGGTCTGGATTTTGGATTGGATTTCAAGCCAAATTATTTCATTCTATGAAGGACGTCGTTTCTTTTATGAAGGAAGTTGCAGAAAATTTATGTCATATACTTTGAGTTTATTCCAGTTTGCGTTCTATCCTTTTATATTCAGGTGGTACTCGAATTATTAGGTCATGTGGGTATTTTCTATATAAAACTCTAAATATTTTATAGGTGAGAAAGAATATTTGTATCTTTTTGTGTGGTCGTTATTTTCTAATTCATGAGTTAAACAAATAAATTTGTGCAAAAGAAGGAGATTTGCAGGGGGTCTAATACATTCGTACATACATATATTTCAAAGGAGTAATAATATTTTTTACCAAGGATTTTCTTGCACGTACATCTTTTGCTGTATTATCTATTTACGAACCAGACAATCTGAGAAAACCATTTTGCAGATATATACATTTCGGGGAGTAAACCTGATTCTAGGTCTGCACATGGGGATGCAAATGGTTCTATGAGTAATTTTCACTCATTTGTACAGAGAGAAGGACCTTCATTCTTTTCAAATTCAGCAGATATCTCTAGACCTGTGGATCCAAGGGTTGATGCCTCTAGGAAATCTGTTGGTCCAGTTTCAGCACTGAAAGACTTGGTTAGATCATCTATATATGTTCTATAAGTCGTTCTACTTGATGTTTGCTGAATTCTAATGTGAAATGGTCTTATTCTTAAAAACATTAGTGTATGATGGAGGGCCTTGACGTTGTTTACCAAACGCGGTCTTCACCATCTGGCCCGAAAGACGAAGTGCATGCACAGGTTTGGTTTCGACAATCGATATAATCATATATTTATGGGTTTTTAAAGGCTCTTAAAGTAATAAATTTCAATTCTAACTTTGTGGTTTAGTTAGTCTCCAAATTCCCGAGGCAAGTTCAGTTTTCGTAGAAGAGCTAAAATAGGATATTCTTTAGATTGTATGTGCAGAACCTCAAAGCAAAATAAAAATTAGGGGGCATTTTGTGTTGAATTTATTGCCCTTGATTCTAATTTTTCAGTTCCTTTTATAATCTTGCAGGTTGAAATAGATGGTCAGGTTTTAGGAAAGGGAGTAGGATTGACATGGGATGAGGCTAAGTCTCAGGTATCATTATGTATACTTTTCGTTAAAGTGAGGAATATATATCTTTGGTGTCGTCAAATTCTCCTTTAGTTATATGGTAAAATTCTCTTTCAGTTACATGAAAATTTTATTATGCAGGCCGCTGACAGGGCTCTAGTAAGTCTTAGGTCGATGCTTGGTCCGATTTCTCATAAACGTCAGGGTTCGCCCAGGTGTGTTATCCTTATTTGTTATTTGAACTCTTTTGCATAGAAATATTAGGCAGTGTTTGGTTAGTGAAACTTTTCACTACTATTGCGTTTTCATGTATATTGGAAACAGAAATAGCGTGAAAACGTGTTTTGTTTTTTGAATATGAATTTTTTTGCACGGTTTTGTGGAGAGCACGAAAAAATCACGTCAAAATTCATGATATTATGTGGTGGGTTATTTTTCTCCTTTGATTTATTTTTTCTTTCTGTTTACTTTATTTAAACTTGATTCTAACTAGCCCCTAGATTATCGTATTTTTTAGCAGTTTTTCGCTTGGTTTTATCTTCCTAATTCTCAGATTTGCCGATTGTTTGCTAGAATTTTCTTTCTACTCTTTTTTCCTGTGCTTAAAATATGTTTTCTAAGCTAATATTTCTTTTGTGTATTCTACCATCCATTTCTGATAAAATGATATAGTTTTTTTGTTGCTGTGAACCAATCCCGTTTATTAATACTTGAAAGACAAAAAAACGGAGCCTAATCTGTTAAATATTTTCTTACTGTGGACTATGTGCACTAGGTCAATGCATGGGATGTCAAATAAACGGTTAAAGCCCGAGTTTCCTCGATTTGTACAACGGATGCCATCGTCTGGGCGATATCCCAAAAACACCCCTCCTGTACCTTAATAATGGATCGCCTCTTTACATTCTTCAGTATGTTGCATTTTTCGGGTACTCCTGCTTTTGGAGACATTAATAGTGTTACAAAACAACACCAAGACAAATCTCTCCCAATCTGCAAACTTTTCCTACAATACTGGTCACCGTTTTGAAATTCCTTACCGAGGCAAGTGCCTGAGACTCTAAACTCTTCTTTTCCCGAAGATAATTAACTGTTGCTTGGTATGCAAGAAACGCCAATAGGTCAACATTCATGCGCGATATATAAGCCTGTTGCTGTGTAACTTTTGTAAACATTGGCTCGTATAAGGCGAATGACTTGCTGTTTACTGCACAAAGCAGAAGTAGCAATAAGATGATATTGACGAAACCGGTTTCTGCCATGCTTGGGTATCTGATGTCCATGGGACTTTGGCCACTGATCTTAAATTGTAATATAGGCTAGACTTTTTTTTTTTTTTTGATTTTTTGGTTTCAGTTTCAGATCTTTGATTCTTGATTTCAACAAATTTATGTGACATGTTAGGAATAATACATTTGCAGAAATTTAAAGGCGGGATTTAAATCAGTTGGGTATATCTTCTATCAGTTTATTGCAGGAGTGACCTCAGAATGAAACCTCTATACTGGTTTGAAGAAGTTATTTAAATAACTACCCAGTTGTTTGTGTTTGGGTGAATTATAATCAGGTTCAAGTTTGTAGAGTATGGCTTGACTTTTGCTTGAAGTTATAGTATAAATAATCACCGATAAAGTATTATAGTATCTATAGAATAAAAATTTATTACCCTGCTCTTTTCATTCAAATGAAAATAATAGTCATGTGTCTGCTGATTCATGGTATCCTTGTTTGCGGAGGTCGTGTTTGTGAAGTGGCCTTTTTTTAAATAGATAGAATATGTCAGTTTAGACAAAATTAAATTTAAAAACAATTGCAGAAAAGATTGAAACAAATCGGGAAGTAAATCTCAAACTTAAAATCTAATGACAGGAGATTTTATCACTTTGCTCTTCTTTCACTTTTTATCCATTAATAGGATTATATTTTAGTAAAATGGAAGATTTTGGTGAGAGAATTGGGATTAAAAGGATTATATTTTAGTAAAATGGAAGATTTTGGTGAGAGAATTGGGTCGGCTTTAGGTGATGCATATGGTTAATGCGATATTGTTTTTAGATGTTGACTCTCGTTTCTGATTATCTTTGTAGTTTTAGTAAATATATATAGTGAGGTAAAGCTTGTGCGGTTTTTGAAATAATGAATCATTGCAACGAGTTGAAAAATAATTAAATTATTAGCAATTTATTGTAATTGAGGTTTGAGGTTTATAAAAAAGTCTCGTATAATAAACACCATTGTTCGTTTAGTTTAGTTTGTAAATTTTTTTAACAAATTTTTATTTTTTTGCTTTGGTTTACTACAAACATGTTCTTGATATTTTTAATTTTCCACTATCGTTTATCATATTTTTATATTTTTGTTTTTGGAGCACGAACTTTAATTTTTTTTTAATTCAGGATATTATGAAGAAAATTCTTTAGCTTTTAATGATATTTTGGCTCCAGTCGAGTGTTATTTAAAGCTGATGAGACAATACGTATGCGATTGTCAAAGGTATCAAATACCTATCCTTCTAGCTGTCATTTTCGTTGCAGTATAAACAACAAAATCTATACATAGTTGAACGAAATATCATGATCATCTTTGATAAATCGAAGGACTTAGTTTATTTTTTCAAACCTGAAAATATATTCACTCACAAAGACCATTATATTTCGAGCATATAATGTAAGTATCACAATGATATGAGACATATAATTTGGATTTTCAAGAACTAAAAAAAGGTTTGAAATCTAATTGATGATGAGAAGTTGATATACTTTTTGAAATGTAGCTCTTAGGCCAACCCAAATGTGGACATGGCTGAACCACAACAAATGTCTCAAGCCAATTTCTCTAAATTATAGTTGTAGCCGAACAATAAAGACCATTGAAACACTAACTATAATTGATGCGTTTGAAAACTATTTGGATGCCAATTTCTCTAAATTATAGTTGTAGCCGAACAATAAATACCATTGAAACACTAACTATAATTGATGCGTTTGAAAACTATTTGGATCGCGGTCTGAACAACCAAGTCATGCTAGTAATTAACATAAAAGACATGCGTTCTTATAAATGCCATGTAGCCAATCTTGAGATCTAGCACTAGTGACATACTTCAATACACTTCTTATTATAATCTGTAACAACTAATCAAAATTTTAAGATGATATCCATTAAGGAGGGAGTAGCGGCACCGCATGTGAATGCAGTTATCTTTATTGTCAAAATTGTTGGGATAAAGGTCCAAAGATCATAGTGGACACAAAAAGTCGGAAAATATATATTTCAAAACCACTTACTATAAAATGAGTGGTGTGACGCCCTTGATGAAATAAAAAAACCATTATGACCGAGTTCGTAAGGATATACTCGTAAATAATAGATGGATTGAAATTAGAGGTAGTTTTATGTCAATATGAGTATAAAAATATGGTACAATGTATTTTCTTTATAGTTGTGGATACCTTTTTATCGTATAATGTAATTTTTGGCAAGATATGATTTGATCATATGTATGCAATTGTATCAATGGTCCTTCAATACCTCTTACACACGATAAATAGTCAAATAAGTGTAGTCTGAATCAACCGGAAAATATCGAAAGAATGATACTCGACCTATTTCATACTTAACAGCCAACTGTGGCCTCACTCATTTTACACGACATTGACGATCTGCAAAAAACTTCTTATTTTGTAGAACAAAAGGATCATGGTCCGGTGCCCCTTCGCCTTCGGACAACGAGATAGCTCGGGCCACCACTCTCCCGAACCTTTCCCCAGTCGTCTTGTCGTTCATCGTTTAGGTTAAATCGTGATTTTAAAGAATCAAGTATCACGTGTTCCCACAAACGGCGCCAATGATGAGTAAATTAATGACAAGGAAGGGGGAACCTTGGATCTAGTGCTTGATGTGAACAGTGCTAAAAATGTAGAGAGAGAAAGTAGAAAAATAAAGTATTAAAGAATGTCCACCTACCCAAGAATAAAGGGGCTCCCTTATATAGTGGGGAAAATGGGACTCGTTTATGTCCTAGTTAGTCTTTGATTATTTAATGGGTAGTCCTTTATATCCATGATTACCCACAACTTGCTCGAATCTCCTCTTTAGAGACTCCTGGATCGCTAGTAACTGATGAAAACATAAAAGTATACATGATTCCTGATGCGAGGTGTTTGAAAATAGGAACTTTGTTATCACCGTACATGAGAGAACAATTGATAGATTATCTGTCAAACATTTTAGGTATGATTTCTTAGAATACTGAAGATTTAGTGAGAGTTCCATCTACTATTTATTGTCACAACTTAGCAATAAACCCAAACGTAAGACCGATCATCTAAAAATGAAGAGTTTTTTTTTGCTAAGAAATCAGAGGCGTTAATGACCGAGGTAGATTTGTTATTAAAAGTTGATCATATTAGAGAGGCTCAATATCCGACATGGCTAGCAAATATGATACTTGTAAAGAAAAAGAATAAAAAATAGAGGATGTGTGTAGATTTTGCAGATTTAAACCAAGCATGTCCAAAGGATGCATTGGTTATTTCAAGAATAGATCAACTGGTCGATTCAACATCGGGTAATAAGCTTCTCTCATTTATGGATACCTTTGGCGGGTATAATCAAATCCAAATGAATCGAAGGATCAAGGAAGTACAAGTTTTATTACTGATAGATGATTGCATTATTAAAGAGTGACGCCTTGGATAAAACTTTCTATAATTTGAGAGCCACTTGTTTGAAATTAAATCCTAAAAAATATACCTTCCATGCACGCTTGGGGAAATTTTGGAGCTATATAGTAAGTGAGAGGGGGATTGAAGACGATCCAGACTAGTTAAAGTCTTTTATAACTATGGACCCTCCTAGATCAATCAAATAGGTATAAATTTTAACACGGAGAGTAACAACTTTAAACAGGTTCATTTCTAGATCTTTAGATTGGCAAATTTGAACTAATTATATTAGACACCAGAATATGATGAAGCATTTGATAGAATCAAAGAATATTTATCTTTTATGGAGCTTTTGACCAAGCCGATTTTAGGTGGTAACTGTTTTTCTATATTGTAGTTTTGGGATTTTGCTAGTACGCATAATTTTGGTAAGAGAAGTTTATGGATATTTGTGATCGGTGTATTATGAGTAAAAGCTTGCTAGACTCTGAGAAAAGGTATTTGAAATTTGAAAAATTGGCATTGGCCTTAGTCATAGGTGTTGGAAAAATACGGCTTTAATTTCAAGCTCATCTAATCGTAATTCAAACTTCGTTCCCATTAAAGAATATTTTGAAAAATCCACATGTTTCATGAAGAATGGTAAAATGGTCTGTAGAATGAGGAGACTATAATTTTGATTTTACGCCAAAAAAAATGATTAAGGCTCAAAATCTAGTTGGTTTCCTAGTTGAATTTCATTCGGAGAGGTCATATTGTGAAGACGTTGATAAAGAAAGAGAGGAATCGGGGGAGGAATATTTGGTCCAAACTGACATGGGATCGAGTGTTTTGGAATCATGATCAAGAGTCCAATTAGTATCTCTGATAGAAGAGGCTATGTACCAAGCAATACGATTCGCTTTAGAGGATCGAACAATAAGGCAGAATACGAAGCATCCTTAACTGGGTTATCTGAGGCAAAAAAAGAGCAGCTGGGTTATACGAAATATTTAAGCAAAATAGAAACTTGAAGGGATTGAGGTACAATATATAATAAATATGTTTGTACTTAGTATAATAGTAGGGTGAAGTATCCAATGAGATAATACGTGTTTATCCATAGAATTTATTACTCTTATAAATAGGTGTAATTTTTATTGTGAAATGATATACAACCATTACTTATGACTTCAACATTTGACAGCTTCTCTCTCTAGAATATTCTTTACACTTTCTCTCTCTAACAATTTGGTTAACTCCAACAAGAATATTTTAACATCAATTATTGAATTTGCACCTTAAATAATTCAAGGAACGTCCAATTACCAATAATACTTCATACCCTCTACGTATGATTTGGATAATATGAAACCCTAGTGTAATTATAATCTTGATGTTATCATAATCTCTTCAAAATATTTATTGTAAGGCTAAATGTCACAGTCTTATTTTGAACTTTCGTTTTATCACCATTTATGCTTTCAATGAAGTCTCATATCATATTTTTGCTCTGGAATGATCCTAAGTCCATTGAGGCCCAATACCATAGTTTCCCCTGGGTCACCTTTGTGAACTTTAATGTTATTCGTATGCAGGAGGAGTGTTTGTTCACTTCTTATAACTGGTCTTCAACAATTGATAAATTCAACAATTATTGCTAATAGTGTGGACTCAGTGACCTCCACTCAACTAGATTCCATTCCATTTGATTTAAAAAATAACCGACTCACCCTGTCATCTATCAAATTAACCATATCTTAGTAAATTATGATTAGGATGATCATTTCCCTATGTCTTTCGCCCACTATGTTTTTTTTTTCATTTGACCATACTAAAGTTACTCGCAACCTTGGGTCCCATAATTTGTATCTGAAAAAATTGTTCTAATTTTTCAATATGTGGAAATCCCACCACTTTTAGAAAGACATTATTACCAATAATTGGAATCTTCCCACTAACTCTCAATTGATGAGCTTGGTTTCGAAAAAATTCAATCGTCTTCAATTTGAGTTTTATTGTCTCAACGGTATGGAGTATAAAATATAAGTTCAAGGGTTTCTAAAGCACAAATAATACTTTTCTATGACCAATATTCTCTTTCTCAAGATCCTATCAACATCGTTATTGTTTACAATGAGATTAAGGCTTCCTCATCTTTCAATCTCTCATACAAAAAATTATAAATAATTAGATTAGGTTTGGTGATAGGAATACCAAATTCTTCCACAACAGTATTAAAACCTGCATTTTGTGAAATAATATTATCTCGATAATTAAAAACCAATGAGTGAGCAATCTACTATCGTCTGTGTTTTAAAGGTCATCGTGAGTAATTTCAAGCATTTATTTAGAACCAACCACTCCCTTAATTACCCTGGTTTAGAAAAGGTCTCGTCTTTTCACTTCACCTGGGGTTAAAAGTGATGATAAGATCGCAATGACCCGTAGGGATATGTGTGAAGAAATTAAAAATTTCTTATTCAGTATCGATAATAATAAATCAGTCAGGCTTGAAGGGTTCAACTCTACTTTCTTCAAAGACTTTTGGAGCATCGTGAGAAATAATATTTATAATGGGGTCCTAGAATTCTTCAAATCCGAAGTTGTTAACCCATCTTGGAACTCCACTTACATCGCCTCATTCCCAAAAAAAGAATCTCCTTCCATGGTTGTTGATTTCAGGCCTATTAAGATTTACAATGTGGTCTATAAGATCATATTTAAGCATTTAGCCAATAGAATCAAAAATTATTTCCCTTACCTAATTGACAAATCGAAATCAACTTTTGTTGCTGACAGATACATCTCCCATAATATTATTATATCTCAAGAATACCTTTAAGGTTATCATACCAACTTTATAGGCAGAAAAGTTGCTATCAAAATTGCCTTGATGAAAGCCTTTGATAATGTTTATTCTTTGGAAAAAGTTAAATCTTCATTCTTTGAGTCAACCCTGTCATATGTTGATTGAGGATTATCTAGTTGATTCATAGTGAGTCTCAATTTTAATACTTTATGATCTGTGAAATATTTTCGCATCAATCGATGAGAGAGTGTATTGTTATAGAGAGAGGAGTCATAAACCAAAAATTTGAACTTGAATGCAATGTGTGTTGAATCAAGTGAAACAAAAAAGAATTAAAAAACTAAATTATATCTCAAATTAAAAATTCCAAAAAGGTGATATTTTTTGAAGGCAAGTATTGAAAATAAACAAAACTAAAAATTTAAACCAATGGTAGTAAATTTATAAAAACAAAATGACATATTCGTAAATCATAATTCACTATTCGTAAACCGAGTAAATTACTATTTTATATTGTATATAATATTACATGGTATTAATTAATATGATATTGACGTCATCATCCTTTATAACTTTGCTCTTCTTTCACTTTTTATCCATTAAAAGGACTATGTTTTAGTAAAATGGAAGATTTTGGTGAAAGAATTGGCTCGGCTTTATGTGATGCACATGGTTACTGCTATATTGTTTTTAGATTTACTGATGACGTTTCTGATTATCTTTGTAGTTTTAGTGTATATATATATATTGTGAGGTAAAGTTTGTGCGGTTTTTGAAATAATGAATCATTGCAAAGAGTTGAAAAATAATTGAACTATTAGAAAATTATTGTAATTGAGGTTTGAGGTCTATAACAAAAGTCTCGTATAATAAGCACCATTGTTCGTTTAGTTTGTAAATTTTTTTGAACTATTTTTATTTTTTTGCTTTGGTTTACAACAAACATATTCTTGATATTTTAAATTTTCCACTATCGTTTATCATATTTTTATATTTTTGTTTTTGGAGCACGAGCTTTAATGTTTTTTGTAAATTACATGCATGAGATTTTATACAGGCTTTTAATACAAGATATTATGAAGAAAATTCCTTAGCTTTTAATGATATTTTGGCTCCAGTCGAGTGTTATTTAAAGCTGATGAGAGAATACGTATGCGATTGTCAAAGGTATCAAATACCTATCCTTCTGGTTGTCCTACAGTTCAAACCTTTCGTTGCAGTATAAACAACAAAATTTATACATAGTTGAACGAAATATCATGATCATCTTTGATAAATCAAAGGACTTAGTTTATTTTTTCAAAACTGAAAATATATTCACTTACAAAGACCATTATATTTTGAGCATATAATTTAAGTATCATAATGATATGAGACATATAATTTGGATTTTCAAGAACTAAAAAAAAGGTTTGAAATCTAATTGATGATGAGAAGTTGATATACTTTTTGAAATGTAGCTCTTAGGCCAACCCAAAGGTGGACATGGATGAACCACACCAAATGTCTCAAGCCAACATCTCTAAATTATAGTTGTAGCCGAACAATAAAGACCATTGAAACACTAACTATAATTGATGCGTTTGAAAACTATTTGGACCGCGGTCTGAACAACCAAGTCGTGCTAGCAATTAACATAAAAGACATGCGTTCTTATAAATGCCATGTAGCAAATCTTGAGATCTAGCACTAGTGACATACTTCAATACACTTCTTATTATAATTTGTAACAAGTAATCAAAATTTTAAGATGATATCCATTAAGGAGGGAGTAGCGGCACCGCATGTGAATGCAGTTATCATTATTGTCAAAATTGTTGGGATAAAGGTCCAAAGATCATAGTGGACACAAAAGTCAGAAACATATATTTCAAAACCACTTACTATAAAATAAGTGGTGTGATGCCCCTGATGAAATAAAAAACGATTATGATCGAGTTCGTAAGGATATACTCGTAAATAATAAATGGATTGAAATTAGAGGTAGTTTTATGTCAGTATGAGTATAAAAATATGGTACAGTGTATTCTCTTTATAGTTGTGGATACCTTTTCATCGTATAATGTAATTTTTGGCAAGATATGATTTGATTATATGTATGCAATTGTATCAATGGCCCTTCAATGCCTCTGACACACGATAAATAGTCAAATAAGTGTAGCCTGAATCAACCGACAAATATCGAAAGAATGATACTCGACCTATTTCATACTTAACAGCCAACTGCGGCCTCACTCATTTAACACGACATTGACGATCTGCAAAAAACTTCTTATTTGGTAGAACAAAAGGATGATACCAAAATATAACATTAAGAATAAATCGAGTTCTTCGTGTCGATAAAAACGTAAAAAATAATTTATGAACCAACCTCTTATCGTTTTCAACTGAAAATTTGGATGCCTTACATTTATGTACATGATATCACTCGTGTACCCGTTAAGGTAATATGCCACAAACTGGAATTAACTAACAAGTTCCAACCTATTAAACAAAATGTTTCTTATTTTCCCAAGAAAATTCAAAATAAAGTATAGTAGAGGTGAATAAATTCAACAAAATAGGCCATGCCATGTAAGCTTTATTTTTAGTATGGACTCCAAATTCGGTCACAATAAAAACAAAAAAATAGTAAATGATGCATGTGTGTGCACTTTTTCGATCTCAACAAAGCATGTTCAGCAAATCCATTCACGATCTCTCACATATACCAGCTAGTGAATGCTAGCTCAAATAATTGTATGTTATCTTTACTAGACACCTATTACAGATAAAATCAAATCCTAATGCATGTGGATAATAAGCACACTTTTTTCATAATAGAGTAAGGACTCCAATGCTCAAAAGTCATGCCATTTAGCCTAAAAAACACATGAGCCACTTATTAACTATTGGTGAATAAAACTTTCTCAAGCCAACTTAGAGAGAATTTACGAGCATACATTAATAATATATTACTCACACATGTCTAGGATGCCAACTAACTAGTTAACCTCGAAATATTCTGGTTAGTGAATGTACATTTGACATTTTGTTAGGAAAATTAAGATAGTCAAAACAGATCATACACAGGTTTGTAACCTTGCAACCGTGAAGCCCTTCCGTGACATAAAATGGGTCCCGATCTTAGTAGAAAAGCTTACATTACTCAATAGATTCATTTTTTTATCCTCAGACAACTATTTCTTATTCTTTCAAATACTCAAAAGCATCAGCCGATTCAACTAGAATCTCAAACGTTATGCAACATTCTAAAAATTCAAAGAGCTTCTCCATAGATCTTGCCAAAGCCAAATTCGGGAGAGATGATTTATTTATATATAATTGTACTAGATCACGTGGTTATAATATTTTTGAGTAAAAAAAATCTAGACCATGAAAGATACAATAGGTAGAAAAGTCCTTCACAGATGTTGAAACTTACTACTTACAACAAAAAACAATAGCCATAGATTTAGTCGTCGTTGCAAAAAAAATAAAGCCATATTTTTATGCATATACAATTGTAGCTTGAACGTTTTTACTTTTGGAATTTTGAGTTGAAGTTGAAAGTACACAATATCATTAAGGCTCAAGCACTTCTAATTTTTTAACATATTTTCAAGAAGATTGAACGTTAACTTTGGTTGACAACTCCGAACCAACATGGATTGTCTGAATAAATGGCGGATCTAACAATATACGTTATAACTAAAGAATACAAATAATCTCACATTCGGTTTCCTTGACTCTAAGAATAAGACTATATGTGATGGAATCGTAATGGGTCTTGAATTGTTTTTATATATGTGAAGTTTGGCGGGTGAAGCTCTTATATGACTTACAACTTACGATCAATCACATTTTAGGCCAAACCAAAGGATAACAATGATAATATCATCTAAAATTTAGGGTTATTTTTTTCCAAATAAGTGTATTTGAATATATCATATATGAAAAAATACCACATTTTGGGAACACGATAGTAGATGCACTCACTTACTCAGGTTATGTCAACTCAAAACTATGGTGATCTCATATAAGAAACGTGATATAACCACTCATATGAAACCATCGAGTGGAATGATGGTTATCAAAGAAGACACAAACTAATGGTATGATATCCGTGCCTACTTAACAAAAAAGTCATGCTAGATGATAGAATCAAAACCCAAACATCAAAGTTTATTTAATAATGTACAATTAGTTGGCAAAGACATTATACAAATATAATATCACAAATCCATTATGGATTGTTTAGGTCATTTTGAATCATCTTTTATTTAAGAAAAATTTCATGTAAGCGAATGTGATGCACATTGGAATGATAATATGTTACATTAATGAGTTATTATGGAAAGATCTTTATGAAAAGTTTGCAAGTGTAGTAAATATCTCATTGGCTGTTCCAATTGCTAAAAAACTGGCAAACAATTTTTTCGTTTGCATAAAACCAAAAAAGGTCACAACTATAAATTGCACAACAATTCTAACCACTAAAAGTAAGAAAACAAATTATTACTCTTGAATGACCATTGACATAACATTTCTCTTTGAGAGAGTAGACATCCAAGTACCCAATATCTGCTAAAAAAACAAATAAACGCTTTTATAATGTTTATAACTTATGAGGGTCAGAAACGATTTTACGTCAGTTTGGCAGAGACATATATAAGTATGGCATTTTGGAGTTTGAACTAATTTTAGTAAGTGATATGAACTCTTCCGTTATAAAATGATAATTGGCAAGACTATGATTACTACCAAATAACTAATAATATCTATCCATTGGACATAAGGTTGTCGAGTGATATATTGGAAAAGTTAAAAGAAGTCAAGCAATTAGGAGTGAAAAGGCATCTGAACGCCCAAATCAAATAGATATGTAAAAACTACTATCTTATGTACCAACACGTAGAAACGATGTCTTTCTAACTTTTGGTAGCTAAACTAAGATGTCAACATAAATTCCTTATTTATCCATCAGGTCTCGCAGAGCTCTGTATTTCTAATAAGTGTACACTAACGTCAACACAAATTATTTATTCTTTCCTCAGGTCTTGCAGAGCTGTGCAATTCTGATAAGCGTACATCTCTTTCATCACTATGTACATGATGTGTAGAGCAAGGTATATTCAAATGTATTTTTTGTTACCATAGTGAGGTCCGCACCTCTTAACCCCCCCTCATACCAGTAGATGCTAGAATAAAACTATCATAAATAACGTTCTACGGGTGGCTTCAGATAATATCTGAAATTTGACCTAGTCAAATTGAAGGGCCGAAACAAAGATCCTAAATGTGCGATAAAAATAGATTCAATACTTACTATTGGCACATATATCTCATGGATTTCAACATTAGAATCCTCTCTAACTATCTTTGAAAAACTAGGAAAAACATCCCAAATTGAAGGAAATCGACAATCTTTATGAATACCTGAACTATTCTAATCAAACTTGTGAACAAAATATATAACCTCGCGAACCTTATTCAGCTCAAAGAGAGAATATGGGTAAAATATATAAGTAAAAATCAAAATGTATACATAAAGAATAAAAATTAGAAAATTATACGTGTTAAGGATATAAGGCACAGACCCGCTAGCTCTTTATTATAAATAAGAGCATATACTGTACTAATTGATATAATTTTATGCATAATACAAAAACCCTACCCTTTTGACGGCTTTTCTCTTTTGTTCTTTATTTTACATGGTATCAGAGCCAAAAGAAATCTGATCTAGGAAGCGAACCCCTATTTCGTAGATCTATCAGGTATTTAATTTCGTATTAAATATTGAATTTCGTATTAATTAGTAAAATCGCCGTTTAGAATACGAGTACGGTCTTCTATTAGTCGATAAAATTGCAAGTTCAATTATTGGTAAAATTACAGATAGAAAAGATGGATATTATGAATGTATTTTGTTATTAATCGATAAAATTGTCGCTGAATTAATTTAGTTAACGAATCATAATTTGTAGAAGATTACTGTATGGTAAAATTCAGTATTGAATTATTAGTAAAATCACAGCAGAGTATTGTTTGATAAAATTGTAGAAGAGTACCGTTAGTAAAATTGCACTATTGAATTATTTGTAAGATCGCAGAAGAATGTTCTGATAAAATTGCAGAAGAGTACTACGGTTGCTTGCTTTTGTAAAACTGCACTATTTGACTTATTGGTAAAGTTTCAAAAAAATATTGTTTTAGTGAAATTGCAGAAGAGTACGGTTGCTTGCTAGGTAAAATTATATGATTAATTGCATTATTTTTCAATAGTTAAATTAATTGGTGAAATTGCATCAATTAATTAATTACAGAGAATTAATTTGGATTTTGATTTAGCATTGAAAATGAGCTGCATTGGTTTTTGGTTTGGATTTTGATTGCGATTTCAGTTGGATTTGGATTTGTGTTTGTGTGGTTTATAATTTGTTCTTCTGTTGTTCGATTAAGATTTTTTTTGGTGATAATAATAGGGAAAGACGAGTCTATGTAGTCAATTGATACTCAGCTCAATGGAAAAAATTACTCTTATTAGAGTTATGTTATGAAATTTTTTATTAGTGGCAAACACATGTGGGGATATGTTTGAGGTACAAAGCTGCAACCTTATAATACACATAGTAGTGAGAATTATGCTATATTGTTTGACACATAGGAAACTGATAATGCGAATATCATCACTTGAATTAACAATTCTGTAAATCAGTCAATCAATACTTAGTTGGCCAAATATGACAATGCCAAAGAGGTTTGGGATCACTTAGGAAGACTGTATACGTAGTCTAATTTCGCTAGACAGTATCAAATATAATTTGACATCCGCTCTTTACAGCAAAATTATTTTCTTATTTCTGATTTTTATGCTGTTATGTCTGATTTATGGGATCAATTAGCTCTTACGGAATCTGCAGAATTGAAAGCATGCAAACCTTATATTGCTCGAAGAGAAGAGTAGAGATTGAAACAATTTTTAATGGCCATACGCTCCGATTTTGAAGGATTGCGAGGAACTATTCTTCACAGATACCCTCTTCCGACAGTCGATTCAGTTGTCCATGAACTCATTGCTGAAGAAACACGTCTAAAAACTCATATTGAAATGGGTCCAAAACTAATGTTCATAGTGTGTTTGTTGTTCCAAACCAACGATCTTCTGCTTCAAACCAATCTAGATTTACACCTAGTGGAGCAAGAGTTGCATTTGATGAGTGCATTTTTTGCAAAAGTAAGAATCATTGGAAATCACAATGCCCATTATTAAGAGAAAAACATCAGCAATCATCTAAGCAGCAACCCCCTCAACAACGTTCTTTTCAACAACATCACTTTCTACAATGGACCCTCAGATTCTGGAATCTTTTAAACAATTCCTTATTTCTAATCCTGCATTCCTGCTGCTATGTCTACGTCAATATCTCACACATGTCTGTTTACGTCTTCCACTTTAGGCATTCCTTCTTCATTGTGTATTTTAGATTCTGGCGCATCTCGTTATATGTCCCCCTACATGTCATACTTTGCTTCTTTGTCTCATGTTTCACCAATATCAGTATTTTCTCCTAGTGATACATTAATGTCAATAGAGGGTGTTGGGTCTATTTCTACTCCACATATATCACTTCCTGATGTTTATTATGTTCCAAAACTTTCCTTGAATCTTGTTTCGATTAATCAGTTATGTAAATCTGGTCAATGGGTCTTATTTTCTGATTTCGTCCGTGTTATACAAGATCAACGTACTCAGAAAGTAATTGGGATAGGTCGTAGATTGGGAGAGCTATATGTCGTGGATGAAGTTAAAGTCGTTAATGTTGTGATATCTAGCATCGATTTGTCTTCTTTTCGTTTGAGTCTGTCGTCATCTGATTTTTATCTATGCCATTCCTGTTTAGGACACGTCTATGCGTCGAGTCTAAAACCTTTAGTCTCCACAGGTGTTTTAGGCCAGATAAACGATTGTAATATTTCTGATTGTAGTGGATGTAAACTGGCCAAATTTTCGGCTTCACCTTTTAATAAAAATGTCTCTTCTTCCATTGCTCTTTTTGATTTAATTCATTCTGATGTATGAGGTTCTTCTACTATCTCCAAAAAGGGTGGTTTGTCCTATTATGTATCTTTCATCGATGATTATACTCAATATTCTTGGGATTATAATATGAAACAAAGATCAGATTTCCTTAGAGTTTATAGAGAATTTTGGGAACTTGTTAAGACTCAACATTCTGCTATAATGATTTAGGTGTGACTTAAGGGGTCAATATACATCCAATAATTTTACTCAGTTACTTGCATATGATGGTACCATACATCAGCACTAACACCCCTCAGTAGAATGGTGTTGCAGAAAGAAAACATCGTCATCTTGTTGAGACTGATCGTTCTTTGTTTTTTATCTGCTGAGGTTCCTATTATTTTATGGGTAGAGGCAATTCATATTATTCTATATATGATTGATCGAATACCCACTGCACATAATTCAGGTCTGTCTCCCTTTCAAAAGTTATATGGAAAAACCTCAGATTATTCTTCCTTACGAGTGTTTGGATGTACATGTTTTGTCCTTCGTCCTTATGAAGAACGTAACAAATTGGGTTCTAAAACCGTCATATGTGTTTTCTTGGGTTATGGTGTTAGACATAAAGGCTATCGTTGTTTCGATCCCACCATTCAAAAACTTTATGTCTCTCGACATGTTACATGTCTTGATCTTATCCCATTTTATTTGATTCCGGCGAAATCACATGATATAACAAGTACCAAACTTCGGACTATTGATCCTTTTGAAAATAATGGTAGCATGCTCATTGACATTGATGTGTCTGGTACTACTTCTATGATAGATAATACTAGTTCTCCTCCTTCAATGCCTGAACCAGCTCATTCTTTTGGAGAACCAACAGCTCCGCCCCTTAGAAGATCTAATCGTCCAAGTAAGTCTAGCAAACTACCATATTTGATTATTCTTCTTACTAAACTCCTTTTGCCTATTTCGTAGCAAAAATATATAATTTATATGAACCTTAATCACTTAAAGAAGCTGTTTGTGATCCTCGTTGGAAAAATGCAATTGTCGAAGAGCTTACGGCTCTTTACCAAACTCATACATGAGATATAGTTAAGCCTTCATCCGGTAAGCATATAATCGGCTCTCGATGGGTTTTTAAAATTAAAACAAAATCTGACGGGTCTGTTGAAAGATATAAGGCTCGTTCTATAGCAAAAGGGTATTCACAGAAGTATGGTATGGATTATGATGAGACATTTTCCCCAGTGGAAAAAATGACGACTGTTCGTACTCGTATTGCGGTTACATCTGTTCGCCAATGGAAGATTTTCCAACTAGATATCAAAAATGCATTTTTGAATGGTTATCTTCATAAGGAGGTTTACATGACTCCTCCTGCACGTGTTACTCACCAACCAGGTGAAGTTTTTCGACTTAGGAAAGCTTTATATGGTCTCAAACAAGCTCATTGTGCCTGATTTGAAAAATTCTCTACGGTTATTACTTCACTTGGTTTCCTTGCTAGTAATCATGATTGAGCCTTGTTTATTAAATGTACGAGTGCATGGCGAATTATTTTATCCATATATGTTGATGATATAATCATCACATGTGATGATATTGATGGCATTGAGGCACTAAAACGTGATTTGGCTAAGCGTTTTGCGATGAAAGACTTGGGACTATTATGCTATTTTTTAGGTATCAAGGTGGCTCACTTGCCAAAAGGTTATATTCTCTCTCAGACAAAATATATATATGATTTATTCGAGCAAACACGACTTTCTGATAACAGAACGGTAGATACCCTTCTTGAAACCAATGCTCGGTATTCTCCGACTGACGGTGTTCCTTTGTCAAATCCAACTTTATATCGAACTCTTGTAGGGAGCTTGGTCCTTTTTACAGTTACTTGACCAGATATAGCTTATGCTGTTCATGTGGTGTCATTTTGTTACTGCTCCTACATCCGTCCGTTGGGGATCTGTTTTTTGAATATTGAGATATTTTCGTGGCACTTGATTCCAGAGAATTTTATTTCCCTCTACCTCTTCACTTGAACTGCGTACCTCTAGCAATGCTGATTAGGATAATGATCCCCATAACCGAAAATCTACTACTAGTTTCTGTATTTTCTTTAGAGATTCATTAATATCATGGAAAAGCAAGAAACAAGATGTTGTCTCTAGATCGTCTACTGAAGCTGATTATCGTGCTATGATCGTCACCACATGTGAGATTGTTTGGTTATGATGGCTTCTTACATATATTGGAGTTAATGTTACTAAACCCACTTCCCTAAATTGTGATAACAAAAGAGCCATGCATATAGAAAATAATTCATTTTTTCATGAGAGGACGAAACACATTGAAATAATTTGTCACTTCACTCGACATCATCTTCAGATTAGCACCATCTCGCTTTCATATGTTCCATCAGCTTTGCAGATTGCTGATATTTTAAAAAAGGCTCAGTCAACAACGCGATTTCGTTTTCTTTGTGACAAACTCTCAATGCTTGAGGGATGGTGTTAAAGATATAAAGCCCAAGCCCGTTAGCTCTTTATTATAAATAAGAGCATATGTTGTACAAATTGATATACTTTTCTGCATATTACAAATACCCTAGCCGTCGAACAACTTTTCTATTTTGTTCTTTATTTTACAATATGAACGCAACAAAAAATATGGGTTTACGAGTACTCATAGGCCATGTAATTTTTCAGATTTATCTAACTTATAAACGCTTCAGAGCATTTACGCAATGTACCGATGATTATACATGTCTGAGCCAAAAGTGTACATCTTGCATTGTCAAAATAATAATTACTTATCCATTATATGTTATGTGTAAAACAAGGTAAAAATCTTATTCTTTAGGCTTCATAATTTAATTAGCATGATAAATCTTTGATTTCTTGGTGACCATTAAGAATATATGGGGCTTTGCTCATCCTACGTTTCAACAAGGTTTTTTTGGTGATATTTTAGATCACAAGTTCATTTGCCACCCTATATTTCGACGTGGTTATTGGTTATAATATGGAATATAATTGGCTTGATAATTTTACGCTTGAGCACACTTATTGGTGATATAACACACCTCTACTAGTTTAGTCATTCTATATTTTTTTTTTCAGCTAATGCAAAAATCAGCTACCCGACTTCGAAGATTACTTATGTCATATCCTCAATTTAGCTTCCACATTTTGGTTTTTATTTAATGATTTAAAACACTAGAATGTTTATAATAGATAAGGTTAAAATAACTTCTTTAGTAGCTTTTGAAGCTTTTTTTTACCCAAACTCGATTATAACCTTTACTTATGAGGTACCAATAAAAAAGAAATCAAAAACTGAAAATATACTACTTAGTGTTATACTTTTTTTGAAATGAGATCTCGACAGACAAAGTTTTAATGAGACAATGATAAGAATAATAAATTCTAAGACTCTTAGAATTTGAGCTATAATTAGCTCAGTAGCGCAACTCAATAAATAAATTATGGTTCGTCTTAGACCTTTTAGTCACATTAAAATTATAGACATATAACCAAAATAAAGATTGACCAAAATATAATGCATTGACAAAATATTAAACAAGGTTCCATATTTAGTTCTAAAACAAGATTCATCGGTTCTCACATAATAAAAGTTTGTCCGATTTGCCATCATCACTAAAGAGAAGTAGATAAAAATAACATTTTGTCACTATTCAAAAATAAAGTATTTCAAATTATATTCTTACCTTGACCCATTTGCTAGGATTATGGGGGTATCGATGTGGATACAAATTGTGAAGATCAAACCTACGCATTCCAAATCAATAAATATGGCTTTTTACCATAAATATATAATAATGAGACCATTATAATTAGGACTCAAAATCCATAAAATCTTGAGACTAAATAATAAACATATATATACAATCATCACTTTATATTTAGAAGCTGAATTTGTTTTTAAACTAAACCTCTGGTTATGTTTCCCATATTTTTTTACCTCATATGCGATATAAAATGTTTCTCCGTTTATCCCCTTTTTGTTTTTCTACTTATCTACTACTTGCACTCATTTGTCTTCAAAAATTCGACTCTTAACCTCATTCTTTGTTTAATTACCAAAGACCGGTTGAAACTAAATAAATGTTGATACCATAAAAAACGGTGAGTTATCATATGCTTTCAATCACAAGTTTCATTAATAACCACAACCCACTTTTCATGTTACCTAAAGTATCTGAATCAATTTTTTTATAAAATATATTCGCTTAGTATAGATTAATGATATTTTCAATCATAATCCAGTTAGACAAACAAATCAGACTGATGGATGATATTTTTAAATTTTTTGCGAGACCAATTAACCTTAATTTGTATTTGACATTTTGCATTTTCGTTTAACCTTAGTTTTACATTTCCTAGTTAGACAAAAAATAAAATAAAATAAGATTTAATGATTATTTCACATTGCGTATTTTTGTTTAACATTAATTTTATATTTTACATTTTTATTTAACCTCAATTTTACATTTTACAGTTAAATAATTTTACTTTTCATTGTCTAATTAAAATCGTATAAATTCTCTATTTTTTTAAAAAAATTTGTTGAACTCATCAAACTCTAAATAATTAAGAATGTATGTTCCTAACTTTGATCTATCTATATTATTTCCAATATAACAAAATAAATAGTTAAACCTATATTAATATTTATAGTTTCGACTTTCTTAAAATATAAATTATAAAGAGTCTAGTTCCAATATATACCCAAAACCAAAATTAATATCCACTTACTATTCTTATTTTCGTATATTCATAACAAACATCTATTTAACTTGCTTATTTAATATATACTACACAACTATTTTTTATAATACCCCAAATATCATCTTATATAAAATCATCAACCACATGTATATTTTCTCTCCGTTGTTCTTTTATGATTTTAATTTTAAAAGTTTGTATCTTTTAAATCATAAATCGAAAAAAAACTCTAAAACTAACACTTGTTTTATTTTGTTAAGATGCACAAAACTAGATCCATGAATGATATTTTTTTTATTTTATTTTTAGATGTGAAACAATTATTAAATGACAGATGCGAGAGACGCGAGACATGAGAGACATGCGAAACACGGGAGACGAGATACGATAAACGATAAACGAAAGACGAAAGATGAGAGACGAGAGGCGGAAGATGAGAGATACGAGCTGAGAGGTGAGAGATGAGAGATGAGACACGAGAGACAAGTGACAAGAGACGAGAGTTACATGACGAAGACGAGAGACAAAAATTACAGGCGAGAGGCGAAAGTTGCTAGACGAGAGATGAGAGTTGCGAGATCAATATAAAATGTAATTATTAGAGGACAGATGCATGACCAAAAAAGTAGATGCGAGACCATAGTTAAAAGAGCTCACAATTTTATTCTTTAAAATATCATTCAGAGATCTAGTTTTGTTCAACTTAAAAAAACAAAACGTAAGGTACTTTTAGATTTTTTTCAAAATTACGGTTTAATATTCAAATTTTTAAATTTTTAAATCACAAAAAAAAAAACAAAAAATATATACGTGTTTGCTAATTATTATGTATAGAAAAATATTTTGCTAATATTATGTAAAGAAAAGTTACGGTTTAATATTTTGCGAACTATTAGTGACTATATACGTTTTTCCCACTCTCATCGGACTTATAAATAATTATGGACGTTAATTATTTTTTAGAGACATAAAACGTGTTTAAGTAAATATTTAGATTTTGACAGCACCGCATCTCTCGGTAGTATAGTAAAAGCCAGTCTCTTCTTTTCATTTCTAATCACTAATCAGTGAATTAAGTATAAACAAAGTCAATTAACAGCTTCTTAATCCCATCTCTATTACTTGATCACCATCTTTATATATATCTAATTACAGTACAGACATTTACATTACAGAGAGAGAGAGAAAAAAAGAAAAGAGAAAGAGAAAGAGAACGAGAAAAGAGAAAGCGAAAGAGAGAAAGTCATGGCTTCCTTCGACGCCTTTACCATGGACGGTGAGGAAGTTCAGCCATCAAACCATCAACACCCCTTCGTCGACGACGACGATACTTTCTCTGGCTACGGAGGTTACACCAGCTTCTCTCCGCCGCAAGGAGGTGATGTCACGGTGGATCATGTCGCTGCGTCTCCTGATATCTTCGGATTCGAATCCTCCGATCCGGATCGGAACTACTCTCAGTCTCCTTTCAGCTCCGCTGTCGAGAACGGTAACGAAAACGGTTATGGATTGGAGAACGGTGTCTTTGCTTCCGATGGACCAGTGCTTCCGCCGCCAGGTGAGATGGAGAAGGAAGATGGATTCGCTCTTCGCGAGTGGAGACGGTGAGTTTATTTTACTTTATTTGTTCTTCGAATCCATCTCGATTCAGGTTTTTTCTTGCTTTGATTTTAGTTTTCGTTTAAATTTTTCTGTTTGTGGTGTATTTAGATCTGTGTAGATTTGTGCTTGATTTCGATTTGGTAACTCATGAGTAGATTTAGTCTTAGCTCTGGTATTGGACTTAGCTGAGCTGCTTGATAGGATGATTTGTGTTAAGATCTATAGCTCTTTGATCTTTTGCCGAATTGAAATTCCAAGTTTCTGCAGATTTGATGTGTCTAGATTTTGCTGCTACGATTTTCAACTCAATTATGATGTGGAATGGTTGATCTTCTAGCTTTTCTGTGTTACAATATAAAGTTCATGATGGTGTTGTATTTGGAGTAATAAACAACACAAGGTTGCCTCTCTAGCGTTTTTATGATGGTGATACACCTTTAGATGTATTTAGAGTGGACTACATAACTGCACAACTTTCTTGCTTTGTCTTATGGGTGAAGATCGGAATCTTAACCGGAGAAAATAGACAATTTTAATCTTCCGGTGGTTTTTCCCGCATTTATGGTAAAATTTGCAAGATTTGTGTCATGATGACTCGAATGTATTGCTTTGTCTTATGGGAAAAGATGGAAATCTTAACCGGAGAAAATAGAAACTTATAATCTTTGGGTGGTTTTTTTTTTACTGCTATGGTAGAACTTGCGAGATTTGTGTCGATGATGAGTCAAATGTATTGCTTTGTCTCATGGGTAAAGATGGAAATCTTAACAGGAGAAAATAGAAAATTATAATCTTTAGGTGTTTTTTTCCGCATTTATGGTAGAAATTGCGAGATTCGTGACGATGATGAGTCAAATGATTCAAGATTCAAGTAGTTAATACGGGGTCCTTTTTCTATGGAGGGGGACTAGTGTCTTTTAAGTTCAAGTGAGAAGTTCATTTCAAATGAATTTGGGTATATACAGTAATTTGAAAATTACCGGGTAACCTCAAAGATTCTAGTTTTGTTATTGATTAAGCTGTTTGAGTATAGTTCCGATGGGTGGTTTTGTGTTTACGGTAGAACTTGCAGGATATTTGACGATGACAAGTCAAATTATTTAAGTAGTTAATACACAGTTGTTCTCTATAGGTTTCATAGGCTTATCTTTCTCAAATTATGCGGCAAAGGTGCTTTAAGAATTGAAGAGAACTTGCAGGATATTTGACGATGACTAGTCAAATTATTGAAGTAGTAAATACACAGTCGTTCTCTATAGGCTTCATAGGCTTATCTTTCTCGAATTATGCGGCAAAAGTGCTTTAAGAAGTGAAGAGTTCATGAATATCTTGATCTAGCTTGATTATTTTCTTAGTGTTATTAACGCTCTTCCATGAGCCGTTTTTAAAAATTTACAACCACAGGGACCAAAAGAAGGAAGTGATATCAAGGGACTGAAATACAGCATGAGTTTTATTATTCATATAGGCTCTACTTATTTATGTTCAATGCCTTTGGACTTATTTGTTAATTGCGTTGTTGGTGCAGTTTAAACGCAATTCAGCTTGAGGAGAAGGAGAAGAGAGAAAAGGAATTGAGGAACCAGATCATCCAAGAAGCTGAGGAGTTTAAAGTAGCATTTATGGAGAAAAAGAAGGTTACTATCGAGACTAGCAAGGCTGATAACAGAGAGAGGGAAAAGGTAAAAACAGTTCACGAAATATATCGAGCTAAAGAGAATCAGTGAACAAATTGTTATAAGTCCATCAAATTTAATACGACTTGGTTTGATTTTTTGCATTTAATGTTAAAATCCGATTATATTATGATTTCACATTATCAATTTGTCTTTATAACTTACAAAGATATGTAATACTACATATATTGATTTTGCCTTCAAGCTGCGTGAGCTTGTAATTAAGGGTTAAGGTCAGCTTGAAATGAAATTCGAACCATGTATCATGCTTGAAGCGCGGTTCGAGCTATTTTCGAACCGTGCTCAGATTGTGCATTAGCCAGCTCTAATCACAACTGATTTTTTCGGTGCCCCAATGTTGTATCTAATATCAAAACACTTTTGTGTGTGTCTTGAACCAGTTGTTCTTAGCAAATCAAGAGAAATTCCACAAGGAAGCCGATAAACAATACTGGAAGGCCATTGCGGAACTGATTCCTTACGAAGTTCCAAATATCGAGAAAAGAAGAGGCAAAAAAGAACAAGAAAAGAAAGCGGCTTCAGTTACTGTCATCCAAGGACCAAAGCCAGGTAAACCCACCGATCTATCAAGAATGCGTCAAGTACTCGTGAAGCTCAAACACACACCACCACCTCACATGAAACCACCACCACCACCTGCACCTGCACCAGCTAAAGATGCCAAAGACGCCGCCAAAACTGGAAAAGAGAATGTGAAAACGACTAACGGCACTGCAGAAAAAGGTACAACTCCTTTGCCGAGTAAAGATGTTGTTGCTACTAATGGTTCCTCAAATGATGCACCAGCACTGGTTGTTGTGACCGAGACTGAACCTCCTAAGGAATCTGAACCAACACCGTCTACCTGATCTGGATCGGTAATATCTTTTTTCTCTACTTGTTAAATTTTATTAAGAAAAAAAGTTCCCAGGTTATCACTGTATTATCTTGCGTGTAATAGGTATAAATGATGGTATGCTCCTTCTGGAGTCGGTTTTTACGTTGTTTTTTATGTATGTACTACTGAGTTTCTTTTAACGGTATGTTATATTCTTTGGACATGAATAACGTTTTGTGGTGTATTTTAGCTGTGTTTTTTGGTCGTACGAGGCTCATTTGGCATTCATTCTGAGTTGCGTAACGAATTGATTTACTATAACATGTTAATCTTTGAACAATGTTACTCTATTTTCACTTGACAGTATAAGTTGCGAACATTGAGTGATATTGCTGTAAATAATAGTGTTAGTTCTGATGTCGATAATTCCTCGATCTAGATCTGTAATGCATGTGAATCTAAAGTCATTTTTTCTTTATAAAATAACATCCATTTGTTTAATCGTATCTATTTTTTTTAGGATACTTTAGTATTTTTCTTAACTGATTTGGATCTTTCATACTTTCATGTTTTAAGTCTAAATTCGAACATGTTATTGATTTCAAAACAGATAATACTCTGTCCGATCTAGACTTGCGATATAAAATTCACGTTCGCATGGTGTGTTTTTTTTTTTGATCGGATAAGATTTTGTTGGTCAATCTAAATGAGAAATCAATATGAAAATTCCAAAGAATATAGTTCTTATAACTCTGTATAGTTCATATAGCTCTGTAAACAAAATCTCAATAGGGGCTCAATATTGAAAGTTGGGAATTGCTAAAACTACTCCGCAAAATCGTATGTTTTTTATTTTTAATATTTATAAAAATTTCTCTTCCCAAAAAACCCAAAAACTTTTGGAAGTCAAATTAATTAATGTCATGCCATTTTAGAGTCCAAACTACTCCATGAATAGGGGTGGCAATTTTAGTCCGGTCCGACCGGGTTTTGTCCGGCCCGAATCAGTAACGGGTCGGGTTCGGGTTTTAAAAATTATGTCCGCGGACGACAAGGAAGGTTACGAAACAAAGTAAGAAGTAGACATATTTCAGGACCTGTACATCTAACAGCTGTTGACTGGTGAGTTGCTTCTTCTAGTCTATCAAGCTCTATATTTCGTGCCTAAGTTTAAGAACATAACATTCGTGCTTGCTTATCAATTCACTTGCTAGATTCTTGGCCATTATAGGGAGAAAAACCTGATAGACCTGTACTCCTCAATTTCGGCATAATACAATGGTGTTGTATATGCGGGTTCGGACGGACCGGACAATCCGCGGACGTAAACGGGTCGGGCCGGACAAATCTAAATACCCGGGCAGTTTGCGGACACATGCGGGTCCGGACGGACCGGACAATCCGCGGACGTAAACGGGTCGGACCGGACAAATCTACAACCGGGTTCGGGCCGGGTCCGGGTTCAAAAATCCTAACCCAAAAGCGGGCCGGGCCGGGTTCGGGTTGATAAAAAAAACATATACAGGTTTTTCTCCCTATAATGGCCAAGAATCTAGCAAGTGAATTGATAAGCAAGCACGAATGTTATGTTCTTAAACTTAGGCACGAAATATAGAGCTTGATAGACTAGAAGAAGCAACTCACCAGTCAACAGCTGCTAGATGTACAGGTCCTGAAATATGTCTACTTCTTACTTTGTTTCGTAACCTTCCTTGTCGTCTCAGAACCCTGCAAATAACACATCAAATCCTAAGTCCATCATCATCAATTCATCATCAATCCAACTCTTGTTGTTGTTAAAGTTGGAACAAGGTTTTATAACTGGAAAATTAAAACAAAATAAGCGAAAGCGAGAAGCTGACCGGCGAAGGGAGAGTTATGGAGAGAATAGATAGCTTTGCGATCTCCGAAACGGCAGCGTTTCTGATAACGATAACATCGCTGACGAGATCCTGATATGCAGCTTTAATTCTTGTATTTGCTGGTGTTGTCGATGGTAACGAACGGCTGTGCGGAGAAACGCAGGAATGGAGAAGAACGGCGTCGATGGATAGGGTTTCCTTCCTCTCTCTGTTGAAATTTTTTATTATTTAATTATTTATTTATTATATAAATATAATTATTAAATTATTTAATTTACGGGCCGGGTCGGGCTGGACAAATGTTAATATCCGGACCCGGCCCGGCCCGTTCGCGGACATAATTTTTAAAACCCGAACCCGGCCCGTTACTGATTCGGGCCGGACAAAACCCGGTCGGGCCGGACCGGGTCGGGTCGGGCCGGACATGACTAAAATTGCCACCCCTATCCATGAAGTTGCAAATTTAATTTCAAACTTCATCTTTTTCAAACTTACTAAAAATAAAAACTTAACAACCAACAAAACTCATTTTCTAAAAAATTTCAAAACCTTTACAACATGGATGGAAAAGAGTCGGAAGCACTTCCCACGCAGAGCAGCATGGTCGCCGAGGAGGTACATTGCATTTCCCTATTTCATTTTCGCGAGAAAATAGATTTTTTGAAAAAACCCGTATTTGCCGTTCTTCGCCACCCTCTGGCGTGGACGACAGAGCGTACGCCAATGAGAAGGCGCTTAACATGATTCCCACGCCGTCTATTGGCGTGGGAGACCTTTCATACGCCACACGTGTGGCGTAGGGAAGGTGTCCTATGCCTTCTTATTGGGGAAATGGGCTTAACTTATCCGGAATGCCGGTTTAATTTGTTTTTCTACTTCTTACGTATTGCAGGAGGTGACCGAATGCGATATTTCGCTTGTTTCAGAATACGCTCACCATTTCACCACTCACGACGAGTATAACTTAGACTCGATGACCGAGTGGGTAAAACGTAGGGGGAAGACGTTGGGTTTTTCAATAAACGTAGCATCGAAGGAGGTAGAGAAGAGGGGGAGAACACCGAGAGTGGATTATCGGTGCGAGCGATCCGAAATTTTCAAGTCGGCCGTTAAAGAGTGCGACCGTAAGCGTAAGGCTACCGGTAGCAAAAAAATAAATTGCCCTTTTCATTTGGTAGGTAATCTGGTAAAAGGAGACGATAAGTGGGCTCTTAGTGTCCTTTCCGGGAAGCACAACCACGAACCGATTAAGTATGCCGAAGGACATTTGTAATGGTCCAAGTTAAAACGGAAGGAAAAAGAGCTCGTTGATCTTTTGACGGTGAACGAGACAAGTCCACGAAAAATATTTGGTGCTTTGAAAAAGGCAGATCCGGAGAATGCTTCAAATATCCGTCACATTTACAGTCACTGTCAAAGAACGAGGATGGTTGAAAATGGCGGTCGATCCCAAATGCAATGCTTGTTAGTTAAATTACAATTACACAAGTACAACTATTGGGTACGGACGGGGAATGACGGCTCTAACGTCATAACCGATTTGTTTTTTGCACATCCGCTTAGTATGGATTTACTACGGACCTTCCCACGCTTGCTAATCATGGATAACATATATAAAGTTATTCGTTACGGGATGCCTTTGTTCAAAGTAGTCGGGGTAACATCGACCAACAAAACGTTTTGCATTGGTTTCACGTTTATGGTGAGTGAAAAACAAGACAACTACGAATGGTCATTGGAATGCTTGAAAACGGTAATAGAGGAGAATGATTGTGAATTACCTTGTGTTATAGTTACGGACCGTGAACTAGCCTTGATGAATAGCATCGGCAAAATATTCCCTAGCGCTAGTCACATGTTATGCGAGTGGCATATCAATAAAAATGTTAGCGGGAGAACGAAAAAAATGTTTGAAGACGAAAATGTGGCTAAATTTTTTTTGGCGGCTTGGAACGATGTTGTTTCATCCAATACCGTTGAGGTGATGAACGAGAGGTTGGCTAAGATGCGGTCGGTGTTCAAAGACCAAGATAAGGCGGTGGATTATGTGGTTGACTCGTGGATTACGCTTTATAAAGAGAGGTTTGTTCACGCTTATACTAACAAAATCATGCATTTCAATAATCACACCTCTAATAGGGCGGAAAGCTTGCACAATAACTATGTTGATAAAAGCGGCGGTGAAAAATCTTTGTGCGTTTGCACCGATCGTACGATCCATGGTTTGCCGTGTTCCCACAAACTTGAGGCAATCCGAAGAGTGGACGGCCATGTACCTACTCAGATTATAGATGAGCATTGGAAGAGACTAGATATCGTTCCGCGAGTTAAACTCACCGGTGAAGAAGAAGTAAAATTTAATTTCGTAAATCTAAATACAAAACTTGAAGAGTTTGATGTTTACGAACAAAGTCATTGGCTCAAAAAATTTCAATTTTTTTTGGATCCGTCGACTACACTCCTTTGCGAACCTCTCGAGAAGGTTAAAACCCGCGGTAGAACTCCCGGACGTGTTGGAAGCCGTGGTCGTGGACGGGGTCGGGGTCGCGTTAAAGGTAGCAAAATCCAACGTGATTATTCTACGAAAAAGGATCCTTCGTATCACGAATACGTCGAACAAGAAATGTTTGAGTCCCACGATAGTGCCGAAACTCCACGAGTGGTAACACCCGCCGCTAGTATAACAACCCCGGTCGGCACTCTCGGTAGCACCGCAAGAACGGTCGCCGCACATACTCCTATTAATTCCGGAGAAAAACCGCCAAAAAATATAGCGAAACGGGTTCAATGCGTTGGTTTAGGCACTCCGGATGCGTCGAACCACATCAAGGCTATACCGTCATTCTCGGCTAAACAATTCCAGACTAGATTACCAAATGTTTTGGATTCGAAATTTTCGAAAGACATACCTCAATATATGCGTCCTTTCATAAGCCGAATTACAAATGTAATGCCCGACAGTAATTGTGGTTTTAGAGCCATCGCGCATGGTATGGTCGGTAACGAAAGTGGATGACTAATGGTTAGAGAAGCCTTGGTTCACGAACTTAAGAGCGATCGAGAGTTTTATAAACGGGTTGCATATTACGACGATGAAAGCAAAGTCGATAAGGAGATAAACCGGTTGACTTTTAATAAAGAGAATGTACCTTTCGCAAATTGGATGTCCTTGCCTTGTTGCGGAAAACTAGTCGCGACGATATTCAAATGTGTTTTCTATTGCCTCGCTCCCGGTGGAAGTACGACTTACCTACAAGTGAAAAATGCACCGCCGATCGATGGTTCTTTAAAGGAGATCGGCGTGGCATTCGTCAATAAAAACCATTTTGTTCACGTGAGTAAAGAACTTTAACTTTCGCACGCATTTAATCATTTATTTTGTTAACGCGCATTGATATTCAATGGGAATTTGTAGGTTGACTTGGTTAAAGGGTCACCCATACCGACTATAGATCCCACGTGGATGCGAACGGCGAGAAGACGCTATTTCTTGGTCGATCCCTTTGCTAGATAGAGTCCGCATCCACCATATATCACTCAAACCAGGGCTGTCATCGCAGAACTCTGGCCCACTAAACTACTCCGGAGCTATTTAAACCCCAAACCAACGCCCTTGCATTTCTCAACCTCCATCACGAAAGATAACTCATCCACCATAAGCAGTTCATCACACTCGTGCATGGCCAGACTCTTGTCAGATATAGCGGGAAACACAGCAAGCTAACCCTGAACTGGGAGTCCCAAAATGGTGTGAACGTCGTCGAGAGTAATCGTCATCTCTCCGAACGAGAAATGGAAAGTATTAGTCTTCATATGCCACCGCTCTAGAAAAACCTCCGTCATGTTGAAGTGTGTGTGCATGTGATAGAGCAGCTCTATGAGACGACCAAAATGAGTGGTGTCAACTACGGCGCGTACCCTAGTCTGTGCAGCCAAAATGCATGCTCTATGACTAGGATAATGGGCATACAACCGCATCTCTCGCTCCTGAAAAGATTTCTTCCAATTAGCATACGACAAAACTAAACAGTCATAAAATATCAAATTGGAATTTCGATATTACCTCTCTCATCCAAAGGTGGTATGCAGTGCGGGAGATGAAAGCCTCGCCGAATAGCGGTGACAATCTGGACGGATGAGGAGCTCTACGCTGCCCTGTAGGTGGGGGAGGATGGTGTCGTCCGCGGGAAGCGGAAGCAGAAGCTGAACTCGATCCGGACGCATGCGGTCCGGAAACTATAGGCAGCTCATCCATCAGAATCGCTGACTCGACAGCTAAAACGGGCTGACCAGCTTCCCGTACCCTACTCCGCTTGTTTATTCTCTTTGTCCGCGAGCCATCCGCAGACTGTGCGCCGTCGCCGTGATCCATCACCTGAAAAAAAAAACGTACTAAATCTCAAGTTTCGTCGAAAACACAAATTGTCATACCGGAAGCGTTTTTAGACAAATAATAGCATAAACCATGTTAACACACACCAAAGAACAAGGCTAAACCGGTCCCGGACCATTCCGGTGACTGGAGCACCCAGCGCCATCACTGTGGCATAGGTATAAGGGTGTACGCCATAACTGAGGCATACACCCTTATACCTACGCCATGCGATGACGTAAGGACCCTGTTCTTCACCACCGTGTGGCGAAGAACAGTTTCGCCATTACAGAAGCTTGAAGCTTCTGCCAGATCCTACCAACACCCCTAAAGCCTTAAAAACTGCCGTACTAGCCTAACTAAACCTAACTAAACTATCTAACAACAAGGAAATCAACTTACAGTAATTGTGTCGATTCCGATTCGGCGATTTTGCTCGCCGGTGTCGATCCGGTTCCTTCTTGTTACTCCGATATGGTTTGCCGTTGACGATTTGGGCTTAGATGGGTAGTGGTGTGTTCGATCTTACTGGGTTTCAGGTGAGAGAATGAGGCGTGGGTTCGGGTGTTCGAAGGGGTGGATTAGATTAGGTTAGTGCCGAATGTTACTTTTGGCATTTCGGTTAGGTTACTTTTAGTTTTAATTTTAGTTATAATTGTAGATTTAGTTTAGTTTTAATTTAATTTAGGTTAGATTTAGTTTTAATTTTAGTTATAATTTTTTTAATTTTTTAGAGAGAAGGTAGAGCAAAATTAGAGAATTAGAATTTTTTTTTTGAAATTATGATAACTTCGTCGGAATAAATTTGACTATTTATAAGATTTCGTTAAGATAAAATCGTCAAACAAAATAACTTCACGGAATATTTTAAAAAAAAATTATAAACGAATTCACGGAGTAATTTCGGCCATTCTTTTAGCAATTTCCTTAAAAGATAACTTTGAAATATGTAAGTGTGGAGTATTCTAATCCGTTGTTACATGTCCAATCAATTAAAATAATTATTCGAAATATTGGACTAAATTTTATGAAAATATATACAACATAAAAATTAGTCGAGTTAATGTATTTTGAGAGAATGAATCATTAATTCAATAATCTATTATTATACTCTTATAACTTCAGAATGGCATTAGAACATCAAAATACATATAAGTAATAGTAAAATCTGAGACGTAATGAAGTGAGGTTAATAAAGATGAGAGATATGTGCAGTTTAGTGAATTACATTCATCGACCACAAATGAGTCAAAATCATGTTTATGGTATCTAAAAGAAATTGTTAGTATTTATTATAATTTTAAAACGTACAATTATATAGTGATTAAGCCACTATTTATAAAATGTTGATACTAGCTACTTAACAATTCTCATCCTCTTTCATAAATTAACAAAGTAATAAGTATTACGAGTTTTTTTTTATCTATAAAACAACGTTGAAGAGCAGGTTGAGCCTTCAATCTTTGGAATAATATCCAGACATAATCCAAATAACTCCAATTCACAACAACCAAAAACCAAAATCAAAATCGAACGCCGAATTCGAAGACCAAAACCGAACACCGAACTCGAAACATGAAACTCTGAACGCGAAACTGTTATGAATGAGTCGAATAGTGCCTTGACAGTGTACTGTGTCCGGCAGTTCGAATAGTGCCTTGACAGTGTACTGTGTCCGGCAGGACAATGTGATAATGATATTGTCCAATCACTTCAAAAGAGCTAGTCTAGTGGTATGAGCCCATTAGGCCCATAGTCTAGTAAGTCTATTAATTCCCTATAAATAGATTACTAGGGCGACACAAAACACAATCTGAAATCTGTAACCTTTTCTATCATAGTGAAACTCTTTTCTCTGGCGGCGCCCGTGGACGTAGACAATTGTCGAACCACGTTAAATCTTGTGTTTCATTTAAATCTTTCATTCGCATATATTCTGTGCTTGAGCCATTTTGTGATAATTGCATAGTATTTTATAACAAAATTGGTACCAGAGCCACGTGGTGAAATTAGGGCTTTTGCAATTAGGGTTTCACAATGGCGTCTACAGCAACAAAATACATGATTGAAAAATTTGATGGGGGATCCAGCTTTGCGTTGTGGAAGATTAAACTGAAATCTTCATTGGTACTGCAAGGGCTGTGGAGGGCTGTGGAGAATAAGTTACCAGAAGAGATGAAAGAAGAGGAGAAACAAGATCTTCAAGAAAGGGCTTTGTGCTGGATTTTAATGAGTGTGAAAGACAATGTGCTTCGCGAGATTAGTGGTGAGAAGACTGCTGCCTGCGCATGGAGAAAGCTAGGAGATCTTTACTCAGAGAAATCAGTAGTAAACCGATTATATTTGAAGAAACGTTTGTATGATTTCAGATTGAAAGAAGGTATGTCCATAACAGAGCACCTAGATAATTTTAAATCAATTATAATGGACTTGGAGAATATAGATATCAATATTGAGGATGAGGATCAAGCTTTGTTTGTATTGAGATCGTTACCAGCTCCCTATGAAAACTTCGTAGATACCATTATGTATGGTAAGGATAAGTTATCGCTAGCAGATGTCAAAGGGGCACTGAAATCAAAAGAGATGAGACAGTTGCAGCCAGACAATCAAGCTGAAGGGGAAGGTCTTATGACTAGGGGAAGATCTAAAAGCAAAGCGAGTTCTTTAAGAAGGAAGAACTTGAGGTCCAAGTCAAGGGTGAAGCACTCAAACTGTTATGAATGCGGTGAGCAGGGTCATTATAGGAGAGATTGTCCGAAACTGAATGGTAAGAAGGGAAATCAAAAGGAAAATGCAGCAAACATTGTTGAAGGTGTGAACGATTCCGACGATAGTGAAAACAGTGGTAAAGGAGATGTATTGTCCGTGAGTTCAGACTTTGGGCAAAACTCTTGGGTACTTGATACTGGCGCTACATATCACATGTGTCAGTTCAAGTAGTGGTTTGATACGTACAAGCCAATGCAGGGAACTGTCTATTTAGGGAACAATCATTCGTTGACTGTTGGTGGTATTGGTAACGTCAGAATCAGAATATTTGACGGGGTTGTTAGAATCTTGACGTGCTGGCATGTTCCTGAGTTAAAAAGAAACCTGATTTCTCTTGGGACTCTAGACTCTCGGGGTTACAAGTACCATGCAGAAAATGGTGCAATCAAAGTGACAAAAGGCTCAATGGTATGCATGAAAGGTAGTTTGCAGAAGGGTCTTTACATTCTCCAGGGGAGTGTTGTTATAGGCGATGCTGCAGTAGCATCATCAGGGAGTAATAGCCAAAGTAGGCAGGATCAAAATAAGTTGTGGCATTGGCGTCTTGGTCACATGAGTGATAGAGGATTAGCTGTTTTGGGAAAGAGAGATTTGTTGAAAGGGTATAAAGCAGAATCATTGGGATTTTGTGAGCACTGTGTGTTTGGTAAACAAACTAGAGTCAAATTCAGCAAATCGGCTGTAAGAAAGACTAAAGGCACAGTGGACTACATTCACTCAGATCTTTGGGGTCCAAACAGAATTTCATCCAAGAGCGGAGCCAGATACTACATGAGTTTGATTGATGATTATTCAAGGATGGTGTGGGTTTACTTTCTGAAAACGAAAGATGAGGCATATTCAACCTTTGTCAAATGGAAGACGATGATTGAGAAGCAAACAGGAAGAAAAATCAAACGTCTTAGGACAGATAATGGGTTAGAATATTGCAGTCGTGAGTTCAACGAGTTCTGCGAAGCTGAGGGAATAGTGCGCCATCGCACTTGTTCTAGAACACCACAACAGAATGGAGTCGCAGAAAGAATGAACAGAACGCTTTGTGACAAGGCACGAAGTATGCTCTCACATTCCGGTGTGGGAAAGGATTTTTGGGCTGAAGCTATCAATACAGCGTGTTACTTGGTGAATCGGTCTCCATCAACGGCTATTGATTGTAAAACTCCTTTTGAGATTTGGTCTGGATCGTCGGCTGATTATGAACATTTGAGGGTGTTCGGTTGTCCTGCGTATGCTCATGTGAGAGATGGTAAGCTTGAGCCGAGGGCAAAGAGATGCATATTTCTAGGATATGCTACTGGAGTGAAGGGATATAGGTTATGGTGTACCTCTCCAAAGTCTCCAGGTTTTCTCATCAGTAGGGACGTTACTTTTAATGAGTTTGCTTCGATAGACAGTCAGAAGGAAGTAGGAGAAATGGTCGAATCAGGATCGGTTGTGAGTGAACAGGTGGAGCTTGAAGTAGAATCAGTTCCTAGCAGGTCCAATAATTCAAGTGGTTCTGAGGTGGATCCAGAATCAGGAGGTGAAGCGTCAGCATCAGATGATAGTGACGATGATGCGCCTGAACCAGAACAACAACCTTATAGCATAGCATTGGACAGAGAAAGAAGAGATATTAGACTTCCAAAAAGGTATGCGAATCTAGTTTCATATGCTCTGTCAGTTGCAGAAGAAGTTGAGATGCAGGAACCTAGTAGCTACAGAGAAGCTATAGCGAGTTCAGAGGCAGATCGATGGATTGGTGCTATAGGGGAAGAGATTGAATCTCTTCAAAAGAATACTGTGAACGTTGGCTTAACTTTTAACAAAACCGATATTGGTGAATCGCTGAATGATGTTGCAGGATCATTGGTTGGTTTTGTTGATTCTGATTTTGCAGGTGATATGGATAAAAGAAGATCTCTGACAGGATATGTATTTACTCTAGCTGGGAGTGCGATCAGTTGGAAAGCACAGTTGCAAGCTACTGTAGCTTTGTCTACAACAGAGGCAGAGTACATGGCGGTAACAGAAGCAGTTAAAGAGGCAATATGGTTGCAAGGTTTGGTGACAGATTTGGGCTTGGATAGGACTACTACAAAAGTGTTTTGTGACAGTCAAAGCGCCATACACCTTACAGGGAACCAGATGTACCATGAGCGTACAAAGCACATAGATGTCAGGTATCATTTTATTCGTGATATAATATCAAAGGGAATTGTTGATGTGAAGAAAGTGTCTACACACGATAATCCAGCAGATATAATGACCAAGGCAGTATCAGTTCGAAAGTTTAGGGAATGCCTAAACTGGATCGGTGTTCGCAGTATAGAGTGAATGCCTTAAGGGCATTTGGTGAGTCAGAAGAAGAGAAGATTCTTTGTTGATAGTGAAGAAATGATATTCGCCTCAAGGGGAAGATTTGTTATGAATGAGTCGAATAGTGCCTTGACAGTGTACTGTGTCCGGCAGTTCGAATAGTGCCTTGACAGTGTACTGTGTCCGGCAGGACAGTGTGATAATGATATTGTCCAATCACTTCAAAAGAGCTAGTCTAGTGGTATGAGCCCATTAGGCCCATAGTCTAGTAAGTCTATTAATTCCCTATAAATAGATTACTAGGGCGACACAAAACACAATCTGAAATCTGTAACCTTTTCTATCATAGTGAAACTCTTTTCTCTGGCGGCGCCCGTGGACGTAGACAATTGTCGAACCACGTTAAATCCTGTGTTTCATTTAAATCTTTCATTCGCATATATTCTGTGCTTGAGCCATTTTGTGATAATTGCATAGTATTTTATAACATAAACTCTAAATGAAATCCAAAACGAATACAAACGCAAATAAAAAAACAAAATCAATCTCAAATCTCAAATCTCAATTCTCAATTCTTAATTTTCATATTTTTCAATTCTTAATTCTTAATTCCTAATTTTCAATTTTCAATTTTCAATTTTCAATTTTCAATTTTCAATTTTCAATTCTCAACTCTCAATTCTCAATTCCTAAATCTAAAAAGTAAATTGAAACCATAACCATAATGCAACCATAATTTAAAGCCAAAATTCAAATTCAAATCCAAAATCGAAATCGAAATCGAAATCGTTACCCCAAATAAAAATTGCAAATAATAATACCAAATACAAAAACAAAACCAAACTCAGAACCAAATCCAAATTTAATTCACTTTTTTGCCAACAAAAATGATGCACTCTTCCAACAACGATTTCTCACGAACCTTAATACCAAATTACAATCCAACCTTCGGTTTGAAGGATTAGAAGTCCCCAACACGTTGTCCAAAATTCAGCAAAAACCGATACCGTTTACCTCTCGACTACTGATGGTGGTTGTACAAAAAATTCTCTCTTTTCGTGACGAGCAAAAAAGTAGAAACCAATCAATTGTTTTATTTAATCTACACTCTCATACCATATAAAAATTAAAAAAACGGTTATTTTTTTTTATTATGACTTAAAAACTGTATATAAAATAATAATATGCACTAATAAACTCAATATCTCTACTACGTCAATCAATCTTCACCATATATTTATATAAAAGAAAGTAAAATCTTCAAGAAACTCTCCAAGAATCTTCGCCGGTAGTTTCTCGCCGAAAACCTTGTCGATCTCTTTCTGACTACTATGGATACCTTCTCTCTTTCTAGCTTGATCTCTGATTGTTTATTATAAGATGAATAATTGCAACACTGAAATTCCTGATGAAGAATACCCTGTTCTTCTTCCTGGACACAGAGACTTACCTACGATGAAAGATCAATCCAAAAAGTCTTATGCGGAAATTGTTAGCTCTAAAAAAGATTATAATGTCTACAACTTCAAGGCTGAAGAGATTACCCAGAACAGTGAAAGATTCGTTGGTTCAAGATGCAAAAATAACTCTTATCGGTAAATTTTCTGGTGGCTTACCAAAATGATGTGTGCTTAATTAGTTTTTATCTTCTTTCAAGTTCAAAGGCGTTTACAACATAGAAATATGAAACTCTCGACATCTTCTAATAGAACTTGACCTTAAAGAAGACATCGTCCTTTTTTGGTCTAAAAACTAATGGACTATAAGGAATTCTATAATGAGGATTCTCCGATGGACATCGGATTTTAACATCTGATATAAAAGTGCCTTATCTCTAGTATGGGTTAGAATAGGGAATGTGCCAGAATTTCTCTACAACAACATTATCATGAATGACATAGCTTCTACAATTGGAGTTCATTACAAAATCATAATTCCTTGGAAAAACAGAGCATACTCAAACATTTGTTTCGTTCTGGTAGAGTTAGATGTGTCTAAGAAGATCCAGTATAATGCTTGGATTGGCTTCGACATAACGATGGTTGCTGATTTTACCTTAGTTACAAGAACTTGCCAGAATACTGTAAGTTTTGCTTTCACTTCGGTCATAAACAGGATGATTGCAAGAAAGACTCCAGAAATGGAAAAGAAACTCAAAAGATGGAGAAATCAGAGAATACAACTATTATGAGAAATGAATTCATTGAGGATAACAAATAGCAACATAGTAAATATGTATGGATTAAAAAAGATACAAAGATGAAATCTATCATTATTCAACCAGTCCAGACTGTTACCAAAAAGTCGAACACATTACAAGCTTCTCCAGAATGTTTTAAGGATCATGATACTAGCAATACTTCCTCAAATACTAAAAAGAATGAAGACAACACTCCTGGTGACAAGGAAATAATTGAAGTCATCCAGAAACTAGATCAAGGGATTCATAACAATTCTCTTGGATATGATAATATTTGCTCTGGTACTGCTACACCAAACCAGGAAAATACTGGGAGCACGCCAAGTACTCCTACCATTAAAGCTCAAGGAAATGACATGGAATTGAATGAAATCCTGCAAAAGAAATTCAAAACAGTGAAGAAATGAAAAAAAAACAGAATAAGCTTGTTATCAAGTCCTTGAAGTATTAAGGGGCCAATAATCATCAATACTCTTACTCTGATAATGATAAAAATATTTAATTGGAATATCAAAGGAATCAAGAATAAAGCAACAGTCAAAAGATTGAAGTCCATAATCTTTAAAGAAAAAAAAAAGCTAGTTGCCATTCAAGAGCCTCTCCTTAATGTTGACAAGCTGGAAACTACTGCTAAGAATTTGGGTTTCACTAACTGGATCTCTATCTATCTAACAAGATATGGTTTTTTTGGATGGATGATATCAATATCATTTCATTCATTGACCATGATCAATGCCTTGCCCTGGAAATTTCTTATCCTGGTGTGGATTTTAGTTTCCTCATTACCATTACCTACGCTAAATGTCAAAGACTTAATAGGGTGGCCTTGTGGGATCAACTCAGAACCATAGCCTCAACTCAGAAGGCTTGGATTACAGTTCGTGATTTCAACGTGATTACTTCTGCTGATGAACAGATGGGCTGCTCAACATTATGTCAAATCAGTATTCAAGACTTTAATGATACATTGAGAGACTGCTAGCTTGAGGATGCGGGGTTTGTTGGTTCTAAGTTTACATGAAATAGGATCACTAAGTGGAAGAGATTGGATAGGGCTCTCATTAACAGCCTATGGTCTGAGAAATTCAGAGAAACTCAGGTTCTTCACGTGGCCAGAACCTGTTTAGACCATGCTCCTCTTCTCATTACCATTTTTCTTAACAACAACTCTTATAAAAAGAGCTTTAAGTTTATGAATATGTGGAGTTTTGATGGTTATTTTGTTAGCATTGTTAAGCAGAATCGGTCTCTTCAGATGGGGGGCAATCCTATCCAAATCTCCTGGTCAAAGCTGAGAAGGCTGAAGAAGTGTCTTAAAGATTGGAACTCAAATCATTTTGGTAACATTTTCAAAAAAGTTAAAAACACTGAAGAGGAGGTTAAAAGTCTGGAAATTCTTCATCACTCAACGAATAACAACGACATTAAATACAGTCTCAACAAGGCCAACAACTTATACCTTCAGGCTCTGAGAATTGAAGAAGACTTTTGGAAGCAAAAATGTTATAACAATTAGCTGAAGAACGGGGATAGGAATACTAAAGTTTTCCATTCATATGTTGATAAAAAAGAAGAAGGAATATTATCAGAATCATAAAGGATGATAACAATTGGATCACTGACTTTGCTTCCATTGGTAAATCTGCTGAAATTTACTTTAAAGATATTCAAACTAGTTATCCTTAAAACAGTGCTGAGGATAGAGCTTTGATGATGAAGAATGAAATTTTCAATAATATCCCTAATACAGTTTCCTTGGATGAGAATGGTGTTTTTCTCACACCAAAAACTGAGGAGGAAGTGCTTGATACCATCAATTCTTTGAATCCTGCTGCTGCTCCTAATATAGATGGTTATAATATTTTCTTTTACAAATTCTACTGGCATATAATTAAATTTGATCTTTGTAATGCTTTAAATGCATTCATTAGTGGCCATACGATTCCTAATGGAGTGTTTGCTACTGGCTTATGTTTGATACCAAAAACTATCAATCCTATAAGCTGGACAAACTACAGACCAATTGGATTATGCACCATGCTAAACAGGTCAATGTCTAAGCTTATTAACACTAGGCTTGCTAGCATACTGCCCAATATTATATCCAATTCTCAAGGTGCTTATGTTAAGAATAAATCTATCCATGAGAACATTCTCATTTCTAAAGAACTAATTCATGATTTGGACAGAAAGGCTAAGGCTGGTAACATTCTGGTGCAGTTGGATATGTCTAAGGCTTTTGACAGAATGTCTCACCCTTTTATCTCGAAAGTTTTATTAACTTTTGGTTTCTCCAAAGACTCTCTCACCCTTATCAATACTCTTATTAGAAACGTTAATGTCTCTGTGCTTATTAATGGTAGTGTTAATGACTATTTCAAAACAAACAGAGGCTTGAGACAAAACGATCCCTTGTCTCATAGCTTGTTCATTATTGGTCAGGAAATTTTGACTAGAGGCCTACACAATCTTTTTAGTCAGAACAAGAAAATGCAGTATGCATCTAGAGCTAAAGTCCTTGTTCTGTGTCTGGAGTTTGCTGATGACACTCTAATCTTTACTATAGCAGACATCAAACTATTGATATTCTAAGCAAATGTTTGGAGTGCTATCAAGCTGTTTCAAGTCAATCAACCAACAAAGGAAAAACAAAGATTGTGGTATTTAACAGATTTCAAGAAAGCATGATAGAATCTCTTACTGGTCAAACTGGAGGCTCAATGGATCATCTGCCTAATGAATACCTTGGAGTTACCCTGAACAACAACAACAACAAATCAAGCAATTTCAGAGCTATCATTGACAAAGTTAACTTCAAAATTTCTGAATGAGAAAAAAAAATCTCTCTTATGGGGACAGACTAGCTCTAATCTATTATGTCCTCATGTCCATTCCTTTTTATTGGATGCAAAACACTTTCCTCCCTAACTGTATTATCAAGAAACTCGAAACTACTTTTAACAAATTTCTTTGGAGATCTACTTTTTCTGAAAATTCAATTCATTGGTCCAAATTGACTAACTTATGCATGCCTTTTGAGAAAGGAGGACTAAACATTAGAAAACTTTAGAATATACATAATTCTTTCTCTCAAAATCTTTGGTTCATCTTTAGAGAGAAGAAAACATTTTGGGCCAGGATTATGCATAACACTTATTGTGATAATTCTCAGCCTCTTTGTGCTTATTATAACAACTCAGGCTCTACCACTTGGAAAAGACTATCTAACATCAAAGATGTTGCTGAACCTAACATAAGCTGGTGGCTTGGAAAATATGATATGGACATATGGTTAGATAATTGGCATGACCAGGCTCGTATCATCTCTTGAAATGAAAATGAAAATAACAACTGGTTCCTGCCCACTAAAGTTAATAGTTTCTGGCTCAATGATTCTTGGGACATCTCTAATTTGCAAACCTTTATATCTACAAACAGATTGAATAAAATCAAGGAGATGTCTATCAATTCTAATAAGGAGGACAACATTAGATGAATGCTTTCAAAGTACTTCAAATTCAGTATTAAAAGTACTTGGGACAATACTAGAAAGCATTACAATAGGTCTAGTCTGTTCCATAAAATGTGGAACAATGCTACTCATAGGAAGTTCTCCTTCTTTTATGGAAGCTTATAAAAAATTGCATTCCTATGGATACTACTTTACAGAAAGATCATATTCAGTTGGCGTCAAAATCTTAATTTTGCAATCACATTGAGGACACTAATCATCTGTTTGTTAGTTGGAGCTATTCATGGCAGATTTGGAAGCATTTTGCTGATATGTTCAACATCAATATTGAGAAGTACATGACTATCACTCATGTTATAAGACATTTAACCAACGACAATTTGTTGGGAAATCTAGCAGAACAGAAACAGAGTTAAGTTTAAGATTAAGCACTTATCTTCTTCTAATTTTATTCATCAAATCGCCAAAATAATCCATGCTTTAGACATCTCTAAGTCATTAACATTTAATACTGGACTAACGCATTAAGTGTATGCAATACTCTTGGTTGCATATCCTCTACTCCTAAAAGAGAAAACACAAGTCACCTGAAATGGATTGCGCCTCAAATAGACAGACTTAAAATGAACACCGATGCAGCTTGTTCAAACAACGAAGAATCCAGTGGAGGAATAATATTCAGAAACAATCTGGGTGAGATGATTCTTGGCTCTTGCAATACTTAAGACAAGTTAAATCATTTAATGGCTGAGTCATGAGCTTTGCTCGATGACCTGCTCATCTGCAAAAATAATAACTGTGTTAGAATCGATATTGAATCTGATTCACTGCTTCTCATAGACCTTCTTGCTAAAGGAAACTTCCCATGGTTTCTGGACCGGTATTAATTGCATGCATGAACTTAATATCCCCTGAGATGGCTATTAAGCATATCTCAAGAGTCCAAAATCAGGTTGCCGATTAGCTAGCCAAGTGGACTCTGAGATGTAAGAAAAATGATGATATCACTCATTTTCGCATTCCTTGCCAGCTGCAAGCTATTATTCTACTCGAAGGATTAGGTTTATGATACATTAGTTTTTTGTTTTTCTGTTTCAGGTACTACATCGCAAGCTTTGATGACTTCAGCTATCCTCTGGACTACTATGTTGATGTAGTCTGATTAATTCTTCGCAAGGTTTAGAAGAAGCTTTAGTCTGTGTTTTTCGGTGTTATCGATTCTATTGATAAAAAATTGAAGCTGCAATGCCTTAATTAAAATATATTGGTCATCCAAATTATAATTCTTAGAAGTTTAGAAATAAGTTGTGTAGTTGAATACCAAATGATACGATGCTTTGTAACTTTAACTCTTGATTCAAACTTTTGGACAAAATTTTGGCCCCAATTTTCGTAGCCAAAATTTGACAAATAAACTTGTGCCACGTTTCTTTTCATTTTAATAAATGTTTTCGTCAAAGAAAATAAAAATACACTCAATCTCTCTACTAAACTTAAGAAGTCCCAACATATCCAACGCGCACCTATATCAGTCATATGTGTGAATCCAAAATCAAATTTATGATAAAATAAACAATGCATTTGTTTATATTAATACAGAAATTGATTTATTTTCCCTCTTTTGGAAACTTTTATATCTTTATTTTGTTTGTTACTTGATTTGGATTTTTACACACTTTCATATTTTCAGTCTAAATTTGAACACGTTCTTGATTTCATGTCAGATGATATTCATGTGAAATCCAGAATTGAGATATAAAATTCTTGTCTACATGTTTCTTTTTCCTTATCGGACAAGATTTTGTCAGCCAATCTACATGAGAAGGAAGTTCAAAAAATATACTTCTTACAGCTCTCTGTGAATACAACCAGGCTCAGTAGTAAAAATAACGTTGATCCTTGTACAAATCTTAAATCTATATTGACAAATAACCAAGATATATAAAATATATACCACACCACATATAATGCCGAAGTCTAATTTTGCCGATCAACGATCTATACACCACAAATGGTCAAGAGATCAAACTGCAAAGTCTTATTCTATAATCAACCTAATCTCGCAATCAGCCTTCATCTGGGAGTTACTTCTGTGATAGTCATAGGAAGCGAACACGTATGATGACTAGTCGAGTCAACTACTGACTTCTTATTTCCTCTACCGAAGTCTTGAAAAAAACCTGGTGCTGTGAGTTGATCCTCATTGAGCTTAACGTTTCGAGATAACATGTGAACAACCTGGCTCATTGGTGGTCTTCGGTTAGCTGCTGCCTGAGTGCAGAAAAAAGCTACTTTCATATATTTGATAGCTTCTTCTTCTGGGTATTCTCCGATTTCCGGATCTACTAACTCTAGCAGCTTGCCTTCTTCGTAGAGTTCCCATGCCTATTGACGCAATAAAAAATTTGGAAATATGAAAATTAGATGCTGAGGCATTAACAAGAAAGTTGGAAAAGATTAACTCACCCATTCCAAGAGATATTTCTCCAAACCTCCCCAGTTCGCTCTCGAACTGCTTCTACCACCAAGAATTTCAAATATAAGGACGCCGAAACTATATACATCAGCCTTCAAGGTTAACTGACCACCCAATGCATATTCTGGAGCCAAATAGCCACTGTATAAAACATAACTCAATTTACTCCTTTTGTTCTGGTAAAGAAATTTAAAAGAGAGTGCATTCAAGCAGTAAAAACTATGAGTTCAAATATAGGCAAATGTCAAATCTATCGCCAATAGAAGTTCCAGCTTGTTAAGAGTTATCTTTTCTTTTTGAAAGGAAATTGCCGCCTAACTAACTTCTGAATAATGACTTACGTTGTTCCAGCTATTCGTGTGCTAATATGAGTAATGTCGTCCGGGAAAAGTTTTGCCAACCCGAAATCTCCAATTTTTGGCTTAAAATCTTTGTCAAGAAGTATATTACTGGCTTTGATGTCTCTATGTACAATATGTGGCATGAGTTCTTCGTGAAGGAATGCAAGACCTCGAGCAATACCTAAGCAAATGTCTGATCTTGTACACCAATCGAGTTTGATGTTTGTACTCCTATCACCTGCAAACATAAGGGGTGATATATTCACATTTCAATCATTCACAATGAGAAAAGAGTTCACGCCTTTTAATTCACCTAACAATGCGCGGTCAAGGCTGTTATTTTCTACATATTCGTAGACCAAAATTCGGTTGTTTTCTTGAACACAGCAACCGATCAACTCAACAAGGTGTGGGTGCCTAACATTTGAGATAGTATTTATTTCAGTCAGAAACTCGCGTACTCCTTGTCTTGACTCAGCAGACAATGCTTTTACAGCAATTTCCGTCCCATTCTTTAGCGTTCCCTGTAACCATTATTAAGAAAAGAATGATCTTTCTGAGCATAACAGGAATCGGATTATCCATTTTCCCTTATGTTCGTATGACAACTAATCACTCAAATTCAAACAATGACATAAAAGAGGAAAAGGAAAATATAGGCTGTATGAGTTTCATTTTTACATGAATGAACTTATATGGAAGTGTGCGAGAGTAAAAATTCATTCATAGCACAGCTCAAGTCTCTCAACAATGCTATTATAGTTAATTTTGTTGAGGAATTACACAATATAACACACACACACAAACAATATCTGATCCAATAATAGAAAATCGAATCGGTACACTGCAGGTTAAACATAAATACCTTGTACACAGTTCCAAAACCTCCACGCCCGATTTTCTTGCTTGAATTAAAATCATCCGTCGCTACTCTTAATTCTTTATAGGAAAAGTGGTTTGTATTTGCAAGTAATTTTTCTGCAAAACATAAAACGCAAACGCAGCAAAAAGATAATTAGGTAGATGGATCCTGATTATATTAGCATAAAAGAGTGAGCCTTTGATTGCCAAGAGTGCACTAGTACGGATGTCATTAAACTGCATAGCATTAGACTTTGGTTATAAACAGTTCCAAGATGATTTGATACGCTCGGGTGATGATCCGACATGAATTAGTATTTTTATTTTCACACAGTTTCAAAGGATTTTCAAGTTAGTCAACCATTTACTTCATCAAGAGATATGTAGATCACTGCTTCGTGATGCAGCTATTCACTCATTTTCCTAATAGAAAACTCAACGAATCTTCGCGAAGAAGGTACAAATTTTTTGCACGTAAGCAATAAGATTTCGACCCGAATCAAAATTAATAATCATCTAACTAACAATAAAGAAAGATTGAACAAAAAGAGAAGAGATCCTTACTATCTAAATCTAGTGGTCGTAGAGCTCGACTTTTACTTCGATTCCCGTCTTCGAATAACCCACAGAAACAACACCAATCCATATCCACTTAGCAACTACACTGCACACAAACAAGTTGATCCTACTTTCCGCATTTCATAGTTTCCACTTCTTTCGAGCCCCACGAAAACACCATCCAATTCTCAGCTCAATACTCCTTCAATTTCTTGAAACCTCAAATAACTTCTGAGAATCAAGATTAAGCAGCATTAAACCACCTCAAGCAACTTTAACCAAAGTTCTCAAAGCTAAACAACCAAATTCTTTCAGAATCCAAGGCAACTCAACTACTTCGAGTATCAAAAATCAGATAAAAACTAGTTTATTCATAATCATATTCTACTTAATCATTGATCAAACTTAGTATCTCCACTCAACTTGCAATTTTATAATCGAAATCAATTCAATCCGTCGAAAACCAAACAAACACGAGCTGATCTCATCAAATACAGAAAAAACAAACAACAAGTAGTCAAACAAGTACAGAGAAATCAATACGCAACAATAAATGCTAAAAGGGGAACAGTGAGCAGAAAATCAAAGCTATAATAGCTCAAAAGTCACTAAAACTCTTACCTAATCAGCAGTGAGGTGAGATCGAAGCCCTTAGATGGATCTTTCTCGAGCTCCGACTTCGATGAACATGAACAGAATCCAGATTTCGTGCCTGCCTGACGTTGTTGGTCTCCTCTATACGGTAGACTAATTTTTGTTGTTGTTGTTGCTTTTGATTGGTGTAGGACTGACTTTTTCCTAAAAGTGTAATCGAAAAGTCTGTATTGTTGGAAATGGAAATTTGATTAAAGAGGATAATTTGTATTTGTTGAATACTATTAATAATCACAATATTTCTATGAATACACAACGTACACCAAACAATATTACTAAATCTGAAAGATCTTCTAAACTGTGGCACAAGCGGTTAGGTCATATATCCAAAGTTAGGATGGACAAGCTTGTTGCTGAAGGTTTATTAGGCCCCCTTGATTACTCTGACTTCGGTATATGTGTCGAGTGTATCAAAGGGAAACAAACCAAAGTTAAAAGGAAAGGAGCATATAGAGCGAAAGAAGTCTTAGAGTTGATACATACCGACATCTGTGGACCGTTTCCACAGGAATCGTGGAACGGGCAGCGGTACTTTATATCATTCATCGACGACTACTCTCGTTTTGGTTACCTGTATCTTCTTCATGAAAAGTCTGAGGCCTTGGACAAGTTCATAACTTTTAAGACCGAGGTTGAGAAACAACTTGGTAAAAGCATTAAGACCGTTAGATCTGACCGTGGTGGTGAATACTATGGTAGATATGACGGATCGGGTGAACAACGTCCAGGACCCTTTGCACAGTACCTAGAGAAGTATGGAATAGTCCCTCAATACACTATGCCCGGTTCACCTCGCATGAACGGTGTATCTGAGAGACGGAACCGAACACTAAAAGATATGGTTAGAAGCATGATAAGTCACTCATCTCTACCATTATCTCTCTGGGGGGAAGCCATCAAATGTGCCGCTTATATACTCAATCGAGTACCCACAAAGGCTACTGTTAGCACTCCATATGAGCTTTGGAATGGGCGTAAACCTAATTTAAAGCATCTGCATGTGTGGGGTTGTCCAGCTGAGGCGAGGCCTTACAAACCTCAAGAAAAGAAACTGGACCCAAAAACAGTTAGTTGTTTCTTCATAGGTTATTCTGAACATTCTAGAGGGTTTAAGTTTTATGATTCTCTCACTGGTACAATATTTGAGACAGGAACGACCAAGTTTCTAGAGGATGTTGAGTTTGGGGGGAAGAATAAGGGAACATATGTTGATTTTGAGGAAGAATCCATAAAGATTCATGAAGGTTTTAATAGGGATATTGAGATATCTGAAGATTGGGCGGTAATGCCAATCATTTCGATCCCATTAGAACAAGGTAATCCTCAGATTAACACTGATGCTCCACTTGAGGGTTCTAACCAGGATACAGAGATTCAGGTAGAACAAGAGGAACCTCAAGATAATCTTCCACAAGGGAATCAAAATGACATCGTTCATAATGATCAAACTCTACCTCCTCAAGAAGTGCAACAAGAGGAAATAGTGCCATTAAGAAGGTCCACTAGAGAAAGGAAGAGTACTATAGGTCCAGAATTTATAGTATATCTTCAGGAGCATGATGAGTTATGTGCTGGAACTGTAGATGATCCCTCATCCTACAAACAGGCCATGGCAAGCTCTGAATCTCAAAAGTGGATTGACGCTATGAAAGAAGAGTATAAATCAATGCAGGATAATGCGGTATGGGATCTTGTCCCATTACCTGAAGGGAAAAAGGCAATTGGTTGTAAATGGGTTTACAAAACCAAACGCGATTCCCTGGGTAATGTGGAAAGACATAAAGCACGTCTTGTAGCGAAAGGTTATACTCAGCGTGAAGGGATTGATTTTAAAGAAACTTTCGCTCCAGTATCGACGAAGGATTCCTTTAGAACAATCATGGCATTAGTTGCACATTTTGACCTTGAGCTTCATCAGATGGATGTTAAGACCGCTTTTCTCAATGGTAATATTGAGGAAACGATCTACATGATGCAACCAGAACACTTTGTAGAAAGTAACTCAAAAGATCTGGTTTGCAGACTTAAGAAATCCATTTATGGGCTTAAACAAGCTTCTCGTCAATGGTATCACAAATTCCTTGAGGTGATAGTCGGTTATGACTTTGAGATCAACTCGGTTGAGGATTGTGTTTATCACAAGTTCAGTGGGAGTAATTTCATATTTCTTATATTATATGTGGATGACATATTGCTTGCCTCGAACAATAAGGAATTGTTACACACTACAAAAAGATTTCTATCAGACAAGTTTGATATGAAGGATCTTGGTGATGCCAGTTTTGTGTTAGGAATCCAGATACATCGAGATCGTTCTCGTGGTATTCTTGGATTATCACAAAAAGCATACATTAAAAGTGTGTTACAACGTTACGGATTGGCAGATTGCAAACCCCTAAGTACCCCTATAGCAAAGGGTGACAGACTTAGTCTGAGTCAATGTCCTAAGACAAAACTTGAGATTGAGGAAATGAAAACGGTCCCTTATGCTTCTGCAGTTGGGAGTTTAATGTATGCTCAAGTTTGTACTAGGCCGGACATTGCCTTTGCTGTAAACATGTTGGGGAGATATGTTAGTAACCCAGGAATGGATCACTGGAAAGCAGTTAAAAGAGTACTCCGATATCTGCAAGGAACAAAGGGGCACATGTTGACATATAGGAAGTCGGATAAACTGGAGATCATCGGGTATTCCGACTCAGATTTTGGTGGATGCGCAGACACATTAAAAAGCACGTCAGGCAACATATTCTTATTGGCTGGAGGTGCAATATCCTGGAAAAGTGTAAAGCAAACACTTATTGCATCGTCCACCATGGCAGCAGAATTTGTTGCATGCTTTGAGGCATCAAACCAGGCACTATGGCTGCGGAATTTTGTTACTGGATTACGCATTGTACAAGGGATAGAAGGCCCTATAAGGTTATATTGCGATAACAATTCCGCAGTGCAGTACTCTAACAGTAACAGGAGCGCGTCTAAATCCAAACACATAGACATAAAGTTTCTGTCTGTTAAAGAAAGAGTACAGATGGGTCAGATAAGTATAGAGCACATTGGAACAAATTCCATGATAGCAGATCCCCTAACAAAGGCGGTTTTGCCTAAGGTTTTCCAGGGACACACCATCAGTATGGGTGTAGTTGATTTAGAGGATTGTTAGTTTCAGTGGGAGAGTTTGTAATAGGATCTGATGTTATATTTTGCAGTATTGTGCACATTAAAGTTTATTGCAATATATATATGCTTGGAAATATTTATTGATATTTGTACTGTATTGGATCTCCAAAAGTAGGAACCATTTAAGAGTAGATATGTACGATTACAAGCCATATTACTCTTAGACCACCCTCCATAATTGGCCCAAGTAATTGATTGATTATGGTAATGTGATTACTGTTGCATCCTATTGTTCACATTACGAGAAAGAGGTCTTTAGTCCTTTATTATTATCAATCATGTACGGGGTTGTACCGTTTGCCCATTGACAATGAATATAGGGATCCCATTAAAGTTGAATATGTATTCTTGAGTAGCATATGACGGTCCAAGTGGGAGATTGTTGGAATATATTTATTTAATATATTTATAGACTAATAATAATTTGGACCGATATGCTAAATAAACATATTCGGTTATTGTCTTAAGGAAGTCCAAATTAAAAGTAGTCGAGTTAATTATTTAATTAACTAAATTGGACCTATGGGTAAAAAAAGGCGTTATGGGCTCAAGTGTGGTAACCGGGTTGAATTTGGGCACTGTGATGAAGAGGGCCCAAATCTCAACACTTAAGCCTGAATTAATAAATCAGGGATATAAATTGAATTATCAATTTATTGGGTTATGGTCCCGGACACAAGGAAGTAACAAAGGATGGGCTTTACAATGTTGGGCTTCACATTGTAAAATCTATAAATAAGGGGCTAGGTTTAGGTATTTCATCACTCTAAACCCTAATCAGAAATACGGCCGCTTCCTTAGTGTCTGGAAACTTTTCTCTCTTATCTATTCTGATTCTGCAGGTCTCTTAGTTTCATAAACGGAATCGCCGGAGAACGTGGAATCGCTAAAGAACGCTAGAGAATACTAGATGGATAGCAGCAGGCAAACCCGTAAGTATTCTTGATCTTCTGTTTATTCTATAGATGAATCTAACAAAAAGGGTTTTATTATTTTTTTTTCCGCGATTTGTTATATATTATCTGATGCGATTTCGGATAATATATAACATGTATGTTTTGGTATCATGTGAATGTGAAACAAGCCACAAATAATATAGTGCACGCTATCTAACTTATTTTTTATATTTATTTTTGTGATATTTTGTTTTTATATATTTTATTAATATTCCTGAGGAGACTCACGTACAATTTTACAAGATTCTACAGCTCCTGAAAAGGAAATGAGAATGGCCAAAGGGCTTTCGGATTTTTCCGAACAAAAAGAGGTAAACCATCTACGACCCATCAACGTTTAGTTTAAGTCTGGATAGGGAGGGAGGAGACCAATTGGGGAGGGTCACCTATCTAGCATACTTTAAGTGATTAATGCAACCTATCTAAATTGTAGCTTTAAAATCTTGATCCCAATCCCAATGACACCTTTTTAATAAGTTAGTAGTGTGTAGATTGATTAACATTTGATTAATGTACCTAATGGTAGTTCTAGTTGAGTAAGAATGGGCATTGTGCTTAGCACTATTTTTAAATTTTCAAGGAGCCCAACCGATAATAACGATATTATAGTTTTGACATGAATGTCTTTAGGAGTAGACCAAAACCAGGACTCAATAAAAATAACAAAAACATGGTTAATTGTTTCACTATTTCTACAACTTTGACATTTTAAGAGCATATTGATATGTTTTTTTATGGAGGATGTTATTTGTAATAAATAAGTTATTGATATTCTTCCAACAAAGAAAATAATATTTACTAGGAGATATATTATTCTAAAGTTTCTTGAATAAATTGGACTGATTGTGTTTAATTATAATAAAGTTCAAGGTATCCTTAGTGTTGAACATGTCATTATTAGATAGTTTCCAAACAATAGTATCCTACACCTAGTCTTTGATGGAAAGCTTATGAATATTTTTAATATCAGAAGGAGTTACAAGAGCGTTTAACTTATTAAGGTTCCGGTTAACTCTATCCAAAAATTCTTAACTTTGTCATGGTGATACTAGTCATTGTCTTCATTATAGGATATGATAATCGAAGGGGATCTGTTACACCACTTGTCTAACCAAAACTCCAAATCCTCCAAGCCCAATTTCCACAAAACATAATTTTCAGGATCATTTCTAGTAGTTGTAAGCCTCTTCCATGTAATAGAGTTATTTTTTTATGAACTCACTTGAAGATGATGTTTGTTTTTGCAGTATGTACTGGACATGTAGAATTTTTGTATTTGTATTAGTATAATCTAATACAATAATTATTCGGAATCGAAACTGTTTACCTAAGGTTTGGGAAATATTGATACCTATTTGGTTTTGAAACTAAATTATTAATAATTATTTAGATTTTTTAATATTATTATATCTTCGGTTTTTTCTTACAACCTTGATATGTTTGTCTTTTTTCATTCCATTAATATGTTCTTTAATATGAGATCAGTTTTTCTTTCTTCATTCGGTCAAGATCTTCTGGAATTGTGGATCGTTTGTTTTTTTCTTTTCTTCTTCTGCATTTATCGATCATTTTTTGATTATTCACAAGTGATTTTTTTTTGTTATTTTTTTTAATTGTTTCGAGTTATTTTGTTGTTGTTTTATGGTTATATGATTGTTTTAGTCATGCTCTTTCTTTGATTTCATACATATACGTAAATATATTGATAAAAATATCGATTTCGGGAATCAAATTTTAGGATTTTGGTTTTTGTTGGTTTGGTTTCTTAATTAAGTACATTTTTATTGTGTAATTTGTTATTGTATTTTGGTTACATTAAAAACTATTTGGTTGTGTAATTACTTAACGGATTTGGTTGCGAAATTACTTGTACTTGACTTGTGTAATAATTATTTTATATTTTGTATTTGTGTTACAAAATTATATGAAATATGGATGCGAAAATAGTATGAACTTGTTTTTTCTTTTATTTTGTTTATTTTTTAGGTTACCAATGTCTTTATTGATTGTTGTTTATAAAATAATCAGGTTTACGTTCGTCTACTTTGTATCTTTGAAAAATACGAAAGTATGGTTGATTTCGTAAAAAACAAGTGAGGTCGATTGGGCATGGGTCGTTTTAGCTTCACTTATTCATTTGGTGAATATAAGAACTATTTCTTGTGTTGTGAAGATGATTTTATACCATTGGTTGCGTTGACTAGCCGTAGTAAATTTGGAGATATTGTTAATGAGATTGGTGAAATTGTTGAAAGTAGAAATTTGTGTATTGATGGTACTAATTTGGATAATGTTGAGGAGTATTATTATATAATATTGGTTATATACTTGAAGATAACATACATACTGAAGAATCTATTATGGATGATCATTTTTTGAACATTAGAAAAAAGAGCTTGCTACCAGAAGTTGGGTTAATGATATTAAAGTTGTATGACATGTATTTGAAAGTGATGTTACATCCTTGCATCTTGTGTTATCTTGATTTTCTATCGAATATAAATTTAATTATAAATTTATTCGTAATCAGAGAGCACAATTAAGCATTCATTATTTGTTAAAAGATAGCAAATGAAGTCCATGAAGGGTTTATGCTTCAATTGATAAGTCAAATGGATATATGGTCATAAAAAGTATATTGGTGATCATGAGTGTTATCATGGTTTCTCGATATAAAATAAAAAGCATTTAATGTCTGATTTGAAATCGAATGAGATAAGTGATGGTATTAGATTAAGAGGTGATATCACTCCTAAAACATTTCAAGGCCTTGTTAAATTTGATTATGTATTAGATATTTCTTATTGCATGTCATAAAGGAGTTAAAAGAAATCTAGAAAGGAAGTTTACAAAGACAATTTTACTTCTTTTGGTTTGTTAAAAAATTATTTTAAAGCCTTAAAGACCCTAGAAATGACAAAAGATTTTGTACTGAGGTATAATGTGTTAAATGTAAAAAATATATTGATGAATAGATTGAATTAAATATGTGTTTGTGGAAAAGAAAGTAAAAGTATTGAGAGAGAATTAAAGTATTGAAATTATAGAGAGAGAAATAACTAAACAAAATTATTTCAAGAAGTAAAAGTCGAACTTTTTATTCATTGTCTCCTGCTCTATTTATAAGCACGCAAGAAGACTTTAACCGAATGAGTTACATAAAAAGACGAATTGCATTGTTGTCATTTATATTTACAAATAATACAAATCTCCTCTCATGACTTTACAATTTATTTAAAATAACCTTAATGTTATTGTCTTAAATCCCTGATAATTCGTGTCCTTATCATGATGGAGGCAACCGTTTTTTTAAATGATGTTTTCTAGTTTACAAAACTTGTTTTCAAGGTTTTCAATCTTGTCGTCCAATGCTCTTTATCGATGTCACATTTTTTACCAGTACTTATGAAGGGGTTCTACTCTATTCAATAGCTAAAGATGGTAACAATTGTAAGCTTTTTTTAACAAAAAATATGTGTAAATATAGATTCTATTTTGGTTGCAGAATTATGTGTTAACCGATTGTGAAATTAAGTGCAAGTTGGTTGCGTAATTACCATGATATTGTGAAAATATATGATTTTATTCTGGTTGCGTAATTAAGTGTTAACCGGTTGTGTAATTAAGTGCAAATGGGTTGCGTAATTACATTTTGGGTTGCGAAATAAGAGATTATATAATTGGTTTTTACATTAATTTATCTAGTTAATACTTATTGCCTTATATATTATGTAGGTTTTTTTCAGTAGCATTTGTCTTTGTTGGGTATGAAGATGGTGATAATTGGCAATGGTTTTGGAGATATTAAAGTCTCATTTACTTGGTCGTCAAATTATTTTTTATTTGATCATCAACGATGCATTGTTTATGATGTCTCAACTATTTACCTAATTGCTACATTTATACCGTCTTTATCATCTTATTGAGAATTTGAAGCATGCGTTGAGATGTTCACCAAAGGATTTACGGAAGACGTTGGTTAAGATTTTGAAAACATATGCTTATGCACCCATTGAGAGTTTTTTTTAATCAAGAAAGAGATCACTTTATTCATCAATAGGTTTTCCCTATTTATAATATACAAACTAGTGGGTAGTTACATTAGGTTACGCTTTTAGCGCCACTAGCCCACTTAAACCATTATCCCTATAATTCTGGAACTAACAACTGTTACCACTACTATTCCTATAATTATGGAATAACTAACACACCTCAAACTCGTTGATTAATCGTGTGCTGGTATTACAAATAAGAGCTTTGAGCGCTATCTATACTTCAAGACGAGCTGAACTCTCTTTTTAAGAATGCTGGAGCTGACCTAGTCTGTCGAGCTTTGACTCGAGCTCGTTAACGAACGGAACCCAGTTTGATCTGCTTTGCTGGACTCGAACTCACTGATAACGCGCTCCAGTCCTTTCCTTTTACATCATTCCTCATCTAGTCGATCAACTCTACTATGATGTCCTTGAGCTCATCCTGATCCTGATCCTGTTCCTGAATTCAGTTGATCAACTCTACTCTGTCGTTATCGAGCTCTTCCTGATCTTGAATTCAGCAATACCGTGTATGCTTTTAAGTTTGCTCCATTATCATGCCGCGTAATCCGTTGAGCTCAGTTTAGTGACGAGCTCAGTATCCCTTTAAGATCATCCCCGTTATGTATTGATAACGTCATCCTCCTATTGAGCTCGTCCGCGTTATCTATTGTTGATGTTGACCTGTTGTCGAGCTCGTCCAAGCCATATAGATCGTTCTCTTCTTTTCTGCTCAGCACAATCCAAACTCTCAGTGCTTCTTGCTCGTGTTCCGGGAAATCCCTCCTTATCAGAGCTACCCCTAGTTTAGAGGTTTATTAAAATATTAATAAACATGTAAATTATAAATAAATTAATACTCTACTTATAATAATAATTTGAATCGTCATGTGTCTGTTTCTTTCTGACACGCGTCCACAAGACCAGTGGCGGTTTTCTGACAACGCCGTTTCCTGAAGTTACTTTTTAGTGATTTAGCTTTCTGGTACAATTTTCAAATAGACAATGACATCATAACTTATACGCTTATGCGAAAACGTTCTATTACTCAAGTAACTTCCTTATTTACTTGAAAAAACAATATTTCTTCAAATCTTCTGCTTTATTCTTTTTGAAAAACTCTCTGCAACCCCAATCCCAGGCGCTCTCTTCTTTATTCGTCAACAGTTATTTAGGTAACACCATTCTACTTAACTATTTTGCTTATGTCGAATACTGTAGATAACCCAAAATTCACTGTTTAAAAACTTTACCAGTAGACGTGTCCCCAAAATCAAGTCACTTGTCCTCACCATCACAATCATTCGGATTTATGTCCTTCCATAATTGCAGTTTATAGAAAAACCATGGCACCCAAAAAGGGAGTGAAGAGTAAGGCCGTCAAAATTGCACAACCTTTATACGAAGACGTGAACGACTTAAAAAACTAATTTTCTCAAATAGCTCATAGATACACTAATTTAGATGATGATGGAGTTGCCGATTTAAGGGAAAGATGAAATATTCCTGAGAACGTAACCATTAGGGCTCCTGGTCTAGGCGAGCATCCCTATGAGACACATGAGACATAAAATTTCATATTCACCACTTTGTTTGACTAGGGACTTAGATTACCCCTCCCTGAACTAATTCGTGATTATTTCAGTGTCCTGGGTATTTGCCCCACCCAGATGTCAGCAAACGGCTGGAGGCTGTTGCTCAGCATAGTCCTTAGTTCACGTTTGTTAAACATTGCAGTGTGTTTAGCAGACCTCCTTTCAGGTACCGATGTAACCAATTTAGCAAGAACTCCTTTCTTCTATACCCATTTTAAAGGGATTAAGAAGATTGTAGAACTACCCAACTTTGATAGGAATTGGAAAAATTCCTTTGTATTTGTTTCGGGTGATTGGGAACACAACACCCCTACCCTAAATCTTCAACTAGAACGCAAATGGAAGAAAACTTGTAAGCCTTGTTTTTATGTTGTATTGATATATCAATTTGTTCGAACTTTTTGATAATATCCTTGTGTCTTCAGGTGAACTCTCGAACTAGACTTTATGGAAAGAAGGAAGACCAGACAATTACATAAATCATTTGATTAGAGTTAGCAACTTAGCCTTTGAAGCCTGGCAACAAAACCCAAAAACTCTGTTCACTCGATACAACTATCTACAATCAGGACTGTGACCAATACCCGAGCTCAGCATAACAGAAGAAGAAAGAGTCAAGATGGCAAACGGCTCTAAAGCTACAATGGATCATCTCAAGACGATTTTAGAAAAGAAACTTCGTGAGAAAAATAGTCCCGGTGTTTGGCTAGCAGTACCTCAGGTAACACGCAAAGTTGGAAAACCTGGGGATTCTGCCTCCGCTGCAACCCTCTCCATTGATCAAGGTAATGATGGTGTCAAGGAGAAAGAGAAGTCTGTCGAGCAAAATGAAAAAGAAGCACCCCCTGTGCCTGTAGTTGCTCAAAATAACCCTCGAGCATAAAAAGATGATGAAGACGAATAAACTAACTCTGGTGCTCTCGACACATGGAGGAAGAAAAAGCAAAAGGTAATTGACGTTGTTCTTCTGACCACCAGAAGATTTCAACTTCGAGATGAAGAAGGTGATGGCAACGAAGCCACTCTAATGAAGGAGCAGGACCTCTTAACCCATCAACAAAAAACGTTGGTGAATGACAAAAACCTCCTGGTGCTAAGGAGATAGTCGATCTTACTGACTCTAAGGAGAATGAGCGTGGAGCTGAAAAAGATACAGAACTACAACCCCCCACTCATGTAACATCAACTCAACAACTGGTGCTGAGCTTATCCTTGGGAGCTCAAGCTCCCTCTGTGTAGAATACTGAAAGGATTAACCCTAACGAGAAAGCTGCGGAGACCAGCCAACAGAGGGTACCTGCAGGGGAACGCCCAAAAGTGCAAGTTCCATGTCCCTCCTCTTATCTGTTTGAGCAACTACGCATGACCCCTGATATTTCCTACTATGATAAGGTGTCCAACGCAGAGCTCTTACAGAGGCAAACAGAGCTAACGATCGAGGTAAAACCTGTTAACTTATACATTCCAATTTATAGACTACATATGTATACTTACCTTCACCGTTGATTGTTTAGATGCACCATAACTCATTCATTTTGGGTTATCGGAATATGTCTCATGCTGATGTAACTGCGATGGAGAGATGGAAGGCTGAAGCCATGTTCTTTGGCTCTTCCAAGTTCTGCACTGCTGAAGTCATCCGTTTGAGGCATGCTTATGCCTCAGCCAAAGCTGTTAAACACGAAGCCTTGGATTCTAAAGCCCGGTTAGAGAAGACGGTTTCGTCTCTACAAGAAACTGTGTTATGCAATGACCAACGCATCGCAACTCATCTGAAAACCATATGATGGTGCTAAATCAGAACGAGAGCTTGCTGAAGAGAAACTGTGATCTGCAAACAAAGAATACTAAACTGCTGGATAGAGCCAACCACCAGTCGAACAGGATGGAGGAACAAGCAGATCAGATTGTTGCTCTGACCTCTAAGGTGAGAAAATTCACCAAGGAAGTCGAAGAGGGGCGTTCGCAGCTCGAGCGGGAACGACCACAATGGCAAGAAAATATAGATGCAAATGTTGAGGAGAGGGAAACACAACTGTTCGCAGCTGCAACCGATATGATTGCCACAGAGAACCAGAAAGCTGTTGCAGAATTGATGGCCCTGAATCCTGGTCTAAATCTAAGCTCTTTTGATCACCTTTCACAACCTGCTGCCCCAACCTCGATCATGGCCCACGAGAAGAACACAGAAACTAACATCGCCGTGGATCCTTCCGGATAATTACCCCCTAGTGGGTCTAAGTAATTTTCATGCTTATCTTACAGAACTCAATTGTTGCCTTCTCGTTTTGCTGTGTTTAACTTATGTTACTGCTTACAGTATCTAAATCACATTATTTTGAATGAATGCATGCTTTTATTTAATTATTACTACAAACATATGTTGGTAAATGTAGACTATATGTATGCTGAGTTATCAGGAGACCTTTTATAACCCCGAGCTCAATATGGCTCATTGCGTAGCTTAGACAACATGTGCTATGATAGAGTTTTCGCGGAGAGATCCTATGGACCCTATTGCGTAGTCTTTTCAGACTTAGTCTTTGACCAGTTCGCTAATATACCCAATACAAAGTATAGACATAATATGGTCATTGTGTAGCCCATAGGCGTGGCCAATTAGCCCGTTCGCGTTTATAAACACTTAGTCTGGACTCAGTATCGCCCGTTGCGTAGCCTAATAATGGCGTGGTCATTGACCCATTCGCTGGTTATAAAGATAAAACTCACACACATATTTGGCGAAAACAATAATTTATATTAAAAAGACTCAAAAGCTTGTTCGTAGATGCCTCAGTAAAAAACCTCCCCGCGCCATCAGAGATGAAAAAGAGCACATCTTTACATCTTATACACTTTAGCAATACAATTTTAGGCTATTAATATTCCAAGGATGCTTGAGTGCTTGACCTTCTTGGTCTGCTAATCTGTACGCGCCATGGTATCCTGCTGAAATGACTGAGTACAGGGCCTTCCAAATTTGGTCCTAACTTACCACCTGCTCCGCTACCAGAACCCTGAAACACCTTCTTCAAGACCAAGTCACCTTCCTTGAATGATCTTGGCTTTAACCGAGCATTGAAACGTCCTCTCATGAGACTTTGATAGTGCTCTGCTCGGACCCTGGCCTGGTCTTGTCTTTCGTCAATTAGATCAAGAGACGTTGACCTGGCTATAAGGTTTGCTTCTTCCTCATAGTGCTAAATCTTATGGCTCGGAACTATGACCTCTGCTGGGATAACTGCTTCAGCTCCATATACTAAAGAAAAAGGTGTATCACCTGTTGTAGAACGCGGGGTAGTCCTATAAGCCCATAGAACCTCTGCTAACTTGTTTGGCCATTTGCCCTTTGCTCATTCTAACTTTTTCTTCAGCCCTTCTAACAACGTTCTGTTGGTCACTTTGATCTGCCTGTTTGCCTGAGGGTAATAAATGGTGGAAAAATACTGGAGAATCCCATACCGTTTACAGAAAATTGTAAGGACCAAATTTTGAAATTGAGGCCCGTTGTCTGTCATTAAAATTCGTGGAATCCCATACCGAGTCAGAATTTGATTATGTATGAAATCACATACCTCTTGAGCGCGGGTTCTAAACAAAGCTTTAGCCTCCACCCATTTCGAGAAATAATCGACTGCTACAATGAGAAACTGTCGCTTGCTTGCGACCATTGGCAGAGGTCTTACCAAATCTATTCCCCATTTATCAAACGAACATGGGACATGAATATTCTGCATGGGCTCGCTCGGTCTATGCTGCGTGTTTGAATACCCTTGACACTTGTGACAATGCAGTACGAGATTCTCAGCATAATTTACTAGCTCAGGCCAATAATATTTAGCGAGAAGGAATCGTCGAATGAGCGTTCGGTGTCCACAATGAGCTCCTGTTTTTCCCGAATGTAGATATTTCAACACAGAATTAGCTTCAGTTCGATCAAGATAACGAAGCAGAGGTCTGGTTGAGCTTTTCCTATATAAAATATCATCGAGGACACAATACTTAGCTGCTCTGATTTGCAATGCATGAGCCTCACTCTTACTCGCAGACAACGTCCCTTGATTAAAGTAATGGAGGTATGGAGTCCGCCAATCATCATCGTTACTAACTGAACTAACCGTAGCAACCGTTGAAATTAGCTCTGTCGCAGGGAGTTGCTGGAACAAAATTGTTGGATGCTCTCCTGCAGCTGCTGTCTTTGCCAAAATATTAGCTGCCGAATTATCTCTTCGAAGGACCTGTTCATATGAAACGTTAGTAAATTTGGACTCATACTCCTTGAGAATTACGAGATATTCCTTGATGCCATCTTGCTTAACGTCGTAAAGACCCCGTGCTTGATTTACCATTAAGTGAGAATCAGATCTGATTTTGATAGCAAGAGCTCCACATATTAAAGCAAACTTCATGCCACAAAGGGCAGCTTAATATTCCGCAACATTATTTGTGACCGAAAAATAATAATGCAATGCCTGCTTGATCTCCTCTCCTGTTGGAGTTCTGATGACAATACCTGCTCATCCTCCTGTTGTTGAAGATGCACCATCCACTTCAATAATCCATTGATCGAGCTCGACCATTTTTTCGTCGTCTATCTTATAATGCTCTTCCCTTGACGACCTAAACTTGGCTAAAACATCTGCGATTGCTTGCCCCTTTATAGCTAAACGTGGCTCAAAACGAATGTCATATTCCCCCATCTCGATGCTCCATTTAGTTAACCGACCAGAAATATTGAGTTTTTGTAGCACTGTTTGCAAAGGATATGTTGTTCGCACCGTGATAACATGCCCTTGAAAATATGGTCTCATTCTCCGAGATGCACAACCAAGCTTAAGGCCAATTTTTCAAGGTTTAGATACCTTGTCTCTGCATTCGTTAACGTCTTACTTGTGTAATACACGGGCCACTGCTTCTCCTTTGGATCGCGCACAAGAACTGAACTTACAAAAAGTGGCGATACTGCCAAGTACATAAATAACGGATCTTCTGGTATAAGAGCAGACAAAATCTCAGGAGATGTAAGATATTTCTTTAGGTCATCAAAATCCTTGTCGCACTCTTCTGTCTATGCAAATTTCTTAGCACGCCGTAACACTTCAAAAAAGGATGACTTTTATCCGAAGCTCGTGAGAGGAACCTTGTAAGAGCTGCTAACCGCCCTGTAAGACATTGGACTTCCTTGACATTCTTTGGTGGTTCCATCTGCAAAATTTCACTTAATTGAACTGGATCTGCCTCAATACCCTGCTGACTTACCACGTAGCCTAAGAATTTTCCCTTGGCCACACCAAAAGAACATTTTTCCGCGTTAAGCTTAAGATTATATTTGTGTAATAAATAAAAAACAACCTGTAAAGTGCTAAAGTGATGCTCCTCTTCATGTGTTTTAATAATCATGTTATCAATATACGCTTCCAAATACTACCCCAAATGGTCTTGAAAAATGTGACTAACCAGCCTTTGATACTTTGACCCCTCATTCTTCAACCCAAAATGCATGGCCATATAACAATAGAGGCCCCGCTCGGTTTGAAAAGCCGTGTGCTCCTGATCAGACGGGTGCATGTGAATCTGATTATATCTTGAGTATACATCCATAAAAGAAAGGAATTTGCAATCTGAAGCTGAATTAACGAGCTGATCTATTTTTGGCAATGGGAAAGCATTCTTAGGACACACTTGGTTCAAATCAGTAAAATTCACACATATTCTCCATTGCCTGCTCTTATTTTTGACTAAAACCGGATTAGCTATCCAAACCGGATACCTTGCTTTTCAAATGTGCCCCAACCGAGTGAGCTAGGTGACCTCGGCTAATATAGCGGCCTGCTTCTCAGCTAAAAAGGCTCTTCGTTTCTGCCGTACTGGTTTAACACATGGATTGGTAGCCAATTCATGGCTTATAATTGTTGGACTTACTCCTGAAACATCAGCTTCCTCCCAAGCGAAGACATCTAAATTCTTTGCTAATAAATCCACAAATCATTCCTTTGAATCTGCAATCAGTTCATTCCCCAGGCGAAGCACTCTATTAGCAGCTATGACCGTGTTCGCTGTTGTAACATCCGTTGTGGGTGAATCCTCATTTTCTCGTGGATCATCCACTGGTTCTGGCGAGGTAAGACCTATTGTTACTGGAACAATGTCCCCCCACCATTTAATTGCTAGTGGATAGGTTATGAAGGATCCAACGCGATTGCATAACAAGTTCGCGCGGTCCTTTGGCTGCCTCGAATTATACGTGTCAAACTACCCACTGGATACTTAATGCATTGTCGATACGTGTATGGCGTTGCTTCCATCCTATGTAGCTATGGTCATCCAATGATCGCATGATAAGGACTCAGCGCGTTGGAGATTAAAAATAACATCTTCAATTCTTTCTTTGTAGCTCCATGAACGATTTTAACCACCAACTCTACCTCCCCAACACATTGTGAAGATTTTCCTTCGTATCCTACCAAAGTTCGCTGAGTAGGTCGATACGATGGGACATTTTTCATGCGATCAAAACTTCTTTTGAAGATGATATTCGCCGAGCTTCCTCCATCGACCAATACTCTTGTTACCATTACTTCTCTAATGTCCAAATGAACAGTTAAGGTGTCCTCATGGGGAAAACTTACACCTCTGAGATCATCATCATTGAAAGTGAGATCAGCGACCAGGCCTCTGTAGTTTAGATAAGAGCTTCCATCTATCTCAGAAACCCCAAACTCATTTTTAGCCCGTTTATACTGGGTAGACCCTTGTCCAGTAGCCAAACTTCCCCTGATATGGTCAGTAACCACTGTACCTTGCTAGCTTCCAACCCTTCTCCAATTGATGGTTTTTCAATATTCAAGGGGCGATCTTCCTCATGTTGATCTGGTTGAGTTTGTTTGATATATTGAATCAACTCACTATTGTCTATTAATCGTTGTATTTCATCTTTTAGCTGCTAGCATTCATCAGTCGAGTACCCATGGTCATGATGATACACATAATAGTACCTGTTAGATTACTTAAACCCAGGCGAACTCATTTTTTGCGGAGCTTGGTACCTCGTACGCCCCTTTGTTCGATCATAGATTATTGAAATAGCCTTTATCAATGGAGTGAAACATCTATTTGGTTGATCGGGCTGCTGAGGTCTTCGATTGTAGTCCCTCCTCGGTTGAGTTTTGTACTTTTCCGCTCTGCTCCACCATCTTTGACCTCTGCCTGACGTCGCTCAGGTGAAGTTCCTTTTCTAGCATCCTAAACTGTGATAAAAGTGTCCGCTCTTGTAAGCAGATCTCCCATGTTTTCAGTTGGGAACCTGATGAGATCCACATATAGTTCCCCTCTCTTGTCAAACCTTCGTTTCAAAGAGGCCATCGCCATATTCTCGGCTAGATCTGGTAAAGCATTTATGGCATGAACAAATCGTCTAACATAACTTTTGAGAGACTCACCTCGACGCTGATAAAGATCCATGATCAAATCCCGCTCGTGCTTGAGTTCCTTATTGCACACGAGCCTCTCTCTGAATGTTTTCTATAGTCCAACAAAATCACAGATAGATCTTTTTGGCAAGCTACTGAACCAATCCATAGCATTGCCCTTAAGGGTCATAGATGCTGCTCGGTATATCATTGCATCGTCAGGATTGATCGTCATCATCATGTTTCTGAACTACTCTAAGTGCCTATCTGGATCCCCTATTCCATCGTAAGGTTTCATCCTGAATGGATCAAATTTCCTCGGGAGTTGGACCTCCAAGATTTTCTCTGAAAACAACGATTCCTTCAATATGTAAGCCGATAACTTCGGGAGGATCTGATTGTAACAAAGGTCCTCATCCTCTCAAGCTCGTTTGGTAGACATCTGCTTGACCTCATCACGTGGTCCTTGGTTACGATTGTTTCCCCCGCTATCGCATTCACCTTCTTGTTTTTCGTCCTTTTTGGAAGAACGATCAGTCCTGTTGGCCTCTAGTCCTGATGGTTGATGAGTCTTGCTCGCACCCTTGATTCTTGCAGTTATTGCATGAATAACATCATTCATACCTTCCATGGTAGCGTGCATAGCTTTCTCTTTAGCATCGCGTTCAAACACTATTTTTACATGTTCTTCTTGCAAATTCCGGAGTCGTTGTTCCAGTTGGAGAACCACCGAGTCATTCGCCGGTATAGTTTTCGCAGCTCGGTGAGCTCCCATCACATTGTCGATTTGATGAGGATGCGTCTCTTCCCTAGGAGAAATGCCTGTCTGGACCAGATGTCCCTCTGTCACCATCGTTGATTGGGGTATCAAAGGATCGACCTCTTGAGGAATCGTAGGATCGAGACGAATTACGGTTCTCCTCCGATGAGTTGCTGTTTCGCTAGTTTCCTAATTATCTCTCTCAATTCCTGACCTAGTGACCACCATGGTGATTGGTTAAAAAGTTCCCACAGACGGCGCCAAATTTGTTAAGGAACTAACAAGTTCTGCCAAAGTGAGTCTACTATTCTTAATCAGAAAAGAGATCACTTTATTCATCAATACGTTTGCCCTATTTATAATATACAAACTAGTGGGTAGTTACATTAGGTTACGCTTTTAGCGCCACTAGCCCACTTAAACTATTATCCCTATAATTGTGGAACTAACAACTGTTACCACTACTATCCCTATAATTATGGAATAACTAACACATCTCAAATTCGTGGGTTAATCGTGTGCTGGTATTACAAATAAGAGCTCTGAGCGCAATCTATACTTCAAGACGAGCTGAACTCTCCTTTTAAGAACGCCGGGGCTGACCTAGTCTGCCGAGCTCTGACTCGAGCTCGTTAACGAACGGAACCCAGTTTGATCTGCTTTGTTGGACTCGAACTTACTGATAACGCGCTCCAGTCCTTTCCTTTTACCTCATTCCTCATCTAGTCGATCAACTTTACTATGATGTCCTTGAGCTCATCCTGTACCCGATCCTGAATTCAGTTGATCAACTCTACTCTGTCGTTATCGAGCTTATCCTGATCTTGAATTGAGCAATACCGTGTATGATTTTAAGTTTGCTCCATTATCATGCCGCGTACACTGTTGAGCTCAGTTTAGTGACGAGCTCAATATCCCTTTAAGATCATCCCCGTAATCTATCGATAACGCCATCCTGCTATTGAGCTCGTCCGCGTTATCTATTGTTGATGTTGACCTACTGTCGAGATCATCCAAGCCATAAAGCTCGTTCTCTTCTTTTCTGCTCAGCATAATCCAAACTCTCAGTGCTCCTTGCTCGTGTTCCGGGGAATCCCCCCTTATCAATTGGTTTCTCTTTTTTTACCAGTTTTTTAACATGATATTCAAGAATGTTATTGATTCTTACACTTCTTTGATATGCTCATTGGTTTTTGTTTCCAGTTCTTCAATTTGTTTAATGACGTCTTCATCTAGATCCATATTTTCTAACTAACAAAATAAAAAGAAATAAATGTTTGTCTAACTGTGGTCGTGTAATTACATGCAATCGCGTTGTGAACATACACTCTTAGATGACTTAAACATGGTTGTGTAATTATGAGTAACTTGGGTGCGAATTTAGTTTTTTGTTTGCGAAAAACGACTCAAGTTACTTGTTGACATAGATTCTTCAAATCGATTAATTGTTCCTAAGGATTGTTTATTTATTATGTGAGCGAAATATATCTAGAGCTCTTGATATCGAGAATAATATTTTTTTTTACATTTTTTTTATCTATATTACAAACTTAAAATACATGTAGTTTAATATTGAAACTAATTGTTAGTTGGCTACGTAAATACGTTCATTTGGGTTGTAAAAAAGGTTTTTGAGTTTTAAAAATAGAATATAAACTACATGTGGAAATTAACTATAAGTTGGACGCTTAAATACGTTAAAATTTGTTGCAAAATCGGTATTTTAGTGTGAAAAAACAGAAAAGAAACTAGATTTGAAAAATTAACAATAAGTTTTAAATGTTGTTAGCTATGATTCAACCTAAAGCTATGAATGAAGTAAAATATTAATAGATCGTGTGATAACTTTATCAAAGTTTGTATTTAGAGCTTTAGACAAACGTCATGTTTTATTCTAAGGAACAAAAAGGTTCAGTTGGAATCATTAGTGTTCTAAAGTGTTTGACGAGCTAAAATAGTATTTAACTTCAACATAATATTTTTCTACACCAATAGAATAGAAACATTTGTTTCTATATTTATAAGATGCGTGTTGGTTAGTGAAGATAACGGTATTATGCGAGTAAAATTCTTTGTAAATGCTAAAAAAATCTCAATCTAGAAAAATTAATATGGGTTTTGGTTGTGGTTGATTTTTTTTAAACATACATTAAAGATGAGACTATTACATTACATCTTTTTTTAAAAGAGCACTTCCAAAACTCATCAAGTGTTTAATAATTGGTCTACAAAATTGGAGAATATAAAATTCAATATGAGTTTCGTATAACTGTAAAAAGATATATTGAAAGATTTTATTAATAAATTAAAAAGATCAACCAAAATTAAAAATGAAAATTTGGAAAAAAAAGATAGTAGAGTAAATAAAGCTTTTTATGAAATCCTAAAAAAGTAACTAGAATTGTTTTATACTATATTTTGAAAAGGGATACACAACTACAACATAATGTTTTTTTTATAACAAACGAATGTATGGCTACCAGATCTATATGTTATTTTTCTGTTTTTATATAATGCATAGCCATTCGGCTGATGGAAAGGGTTTGGCATAGACACAACACTAGTTAGAAAACAAATTACATTAATTTTTATTGGTTATTGGTCATCTTTTTAGATGTACATAGATTATTATTAAATTTCAACTTAAACCGAGAAGTCCTAATTTAAAATAGACATGCGCAAGACATAATGCTTCCAAGGGATAGCCGAGTTGGTTGAGTAAGACATGCTTGTGACCAAAGATCACCTCTCCGGGACAGGGAATAGAATTTTTTATACGTAATATTTCCATATGTATCCGTTTGTAAAAGTACTAGTAAAATTAGTCTCTTTAACTTCTGATATAATGAATTAATATATGATATATAATAATATAATAAGAAATTGATATCTAAAAATTAATATTATTAGTTTCAAATTATAAATTATTTATGATCAATAAAAAAAAGTTAATAACCTAATAAAAATTAAAATTTTATCTAAAAAATCAATAACCGAATTTGCAGTCCGGGCGTCCGGAAATTTGTCCGGATGGTCCGGAAATTATTATATTTTCGTTTTTTTTTTAATTTTTTGGGTCTCCTCTATAAATAGAGGAGACCCAAAATCCAAACTCATAAATTTATATACTCCTCTTTACATCTCTCTAAATCTCTCTACTTGTTCTAAATATTCTAGAAAACTCAAATTTCTTATTTTACATATTGTAGTCCTACTTTCGGAATTGTTTGATTTTTTTTTTGCAAATTGTTTCTATATGATAAAAATACTTAAATAACGTTGGGATAACATTATAATAGCTCAATTAAGAGCTTCGTATAATTTATCAAGTTATTTAATTGTTATAGTAATTTAAACTAGTTCTTTTAATTCTAATTTTATTAGTTGTTATTAATTGTTATTGCTTGTTATTAGTTGGTATTAGTCTAAATTTAGTTTTTATTATTTGCGATATTAATTAGTTTCGATTAGTATTTTATTGCATATTTAAAAAAAATGTTGTTTTAAGTTTTAAAATGCCTATAAATCGTAGACTTACTAATACTCACCCATCCGCTAATTTTCACTTGTTATAAATGATGTTTGTGATAACCAAAACAAATTAATACTGACCAAAATGTAATAATACTGGACTGCGAAAGATGGATGCATCACTTTCATAGTCAAGGACACGTACAATGCTATTCGTGTGCCTACCCAAAACGTGGGGTGGGCGGGGTTAGTCTGGAATAAATACAACATTCCGCGTCATTCGTTCATATCATGGCTTGCTATAAAGGGCAAGCTAGTTACCAGAGACAAACTCATTAGTTGGGGTTACAATACCCCAACTGATTTCCCTCTCTGCTCCTCTGATTTGGAATCTATATCTCATATTCTCTTTGAATGTAGTTTCACTCAGAGTATCTGGATTGCCGCAAGTAATAAACTTGGGTTCCCTTTTCAATCCCTGAGCTGACAATCTTGGACTCTTGAGGCTTCAAGTTGGTCAAATTTGCGTGACCATTGTATTTGGCGCACGTGTTTCAACGCGGTCGTCTACCACGTTTGGAAGGAACGGAATTCAAGAATTTTTGGATCCGCTCCCGCCTTAGCCTCCTCGATCTCATACCAAATCTTATCGGATCTCCGATACAGATTTCATGGTACCAAGATTGTCTGGCCAACAACGTAGTTTTAACCTTTCCTAACTTATTCTATCATAATTTGTTTCAGGTGATCTTCTTTCTGGACTAGAGCGTGGATTCCGACTGGAGCGTGGATTCCGACTGGAAGCTCCCGGAGTAGCTTCATCTTTTTAGCTTGATTTTGTTATGCTATGTCATATCTACTGTGCCATATCTCTATTTGGGCATTTAGACAATGTTCTGTCTTATGGTACCTATGTTGTCTTGTTATTAACTTTTATTGTAGTTGATGTATTACCACGGGGTATTCCCCAGGTCTATGTATGAACCCTTTCATTTATTTAAGTTTCTTACACCAAAAAAAAATGTAATAATAATTTTATAATCAATATTAAAATTACAATAATAAAATTCAAAATTTAATATTAAAATTATAACAATATAACTTGTAATCTTTTACCATGATAAAATATGATTTTGGTTTAAAAAATAATAAATAACATTTGTAATATTTAAAACCAAATCACAATAATAATATTCAAAATGTAATATTAAACTTATAACAATATAACTTGTAATATTTTTGCATGATAAAATATGATTTTGGTTTAAAAAATAATAAATAACACTTGTAATATTTAAAACCAAATCACAATAATAAAATTCAAAATGTAATATTAAAATTATAAACATAGAATTTGTAATATTTTAACATGATAAGATATAGTTTTGGTTTGTAATATTAAAATCAACACTATTAATATTAGATCTAAAAACATAATAATAATATTCAAAATGTGATAATAACATAAGTAATATTTAAAATTCTGGACTATATAATAAATGCAACACTTAAAATATTAATAACCAAAACAAATTAATACTAACCAAAATGTAATAATATTTTATAATCATATGCAATATCTCAATATTTTTTAAATATAACTTAACATATGATTTTGGTTATAAAATAATTAAAACATTTATAATATGTACAAATAAACCGCGATTTTTTACAAATAAACCGTGGTTTTGCAGTCCTGGCGGTTTGCAGTCCTAATGATTTGCGGCCCTGCCGGTTTGCGGTCCTGCCGGTTTACTTCTTATGCGGTCCTGACGGTTTGCGGTCCTGCCGGGTTGCAGTCTTAATGGGTCAGTTTCGCAGTTAAACCACCAGTTCATAAACAGATCTCCAGCTTTGAACCGCGGTTGAACCATTTGCCACCTCTACTCCTCGTATTGCCTATGTGACAGCATGGTCATCGAAGAAACCGAAGGTATCCTCGTATTTGGTGTCCATGACGGTGTGGTATTCGAAGAAGTCGAAGGCATCCTCGTATTTGGTGTCCATGACGACATCCTCACCGAAGAAGTCCTGGACATCCTCGTAGTCAGTGCCGCTTCTGACATTGGCTCTCTTAACTCTTCTTCGAGTCTTGGACATCCTCGTAGCCGGTGCAGGTTTCGACACTGGCTCTTCTAACTCTTCTTCTGGATGGATGCTATATTTCTCTTTGTCGACTTGTTTGCGTGTTTGTGGTTTCTTTTTTCTAAAAAAGAGATTGTCTAAAATGTGGACTTGTTTGTTTTGTTTTTCTAAGAAAATGCGGTCTAAAATGTTAAAATTTATAATATATTAAAATAAATTCTGATAAAATTAATGATATATAATAATAGATAATTTATTTAGAAACATTAATATGGTATTTTAGCAGAGATTATAAGTTGATGCAATATCACACTTCCATTTTTTTGAATAAAAAATTGTGTGTATTTATTTTTAATTGTTTTTATGTGTAATAACATTGAATATTAATGTTTTATAAAAAGAATATTATAGAGTTGAAGTGTTTAATCTTCCTTTTAGTTATATTCGATCTTTTATCTCTTTCACAAAACCTTGAAAGAACACAAAAATTAAAGTTTTGAAATAGATGATTTTGTATTGCGTAATTGAAATAAAACATTTTTCAAAATCCTTACTAGCATACTATATCAAGTGAAAACCAAGTATTATTGCATCAAGTAGATTCCAACTGTTTAATCTAAAACACCGAATTTTTCTAAACTGATGACGCGGCGGAAATAGAAGAAGAAGCAACGATAAATGAAACCTTAATTCGAGGGTAACATGATGAAACCCTAATTTAAAGGTAACAAAGACTGAAATTTTCAGAGATAAAATGTAGGGCGAAGCTATTTTCCCTATCAATTTTTTTATTTCCCCCATAAATAAAAAGAAACTCCACTATGTTATTTCCTCCATAAAGGAAATAATATATTTACCCATTTCTTTAGTTTTATCTCAAAACCCATTCACTCACTAGCAACTCCATAGATTTCTACCACCATCCCAACTATCTCCATCATATTAACTTATGCACACCCAACCTGCCCTATTAGCTTCTCACATCAATCCCACGTACACCCTCACCTTAGCCTAGCCACTATAAAGACGGCCTCCTTTTTATATTTCTCTTCTAATCTTGAAAAACAACAAACCATAGCCAACTACTCGATTTCTCTTTTAATCTTGAAAAAAGGCAGTCTCTCTCGAATTCTTCTAAAGTAGAAATCATTCGTTATTTTAAGAAACAACAACACTTAAAAATGCACTATTGTTCATTAAAACAGATGAAACACACCTATTTCCGAGACGACATCTCAGAATTAGGTGCATTTTTATACATAAAAAACACCTGATTCCGAGGTGTTGTCGCGGAATCTGGTGTTTTTTTATAAAAAAAACGCACATAATTCTGAGATTTCGTTTCAGAATTAGGTGTTTTTTTTTTCTTGAAATAAAAAAGCACCTCATTCCTAGCTGCTGTCTCGGAATTAGTTGTTTTCCGCTAAAACCTGCACAAATCGGGATTTTCAAAAATATTTTTTTAAGAGAGATTTTCAAGTTACATGAATGTAAAACGAAAAAACAAGACTGAATTATCTTGTTGGTTGATTGAGTGATGTTCTCCGGTGTTAAATCTTTAGTCTGGATGTCTTCCTCTTCCATGAGTAATCTTTAAAAAATTTGAAGTTTTTTTGTTTTTAGTGTTTAATTTTAGAAGCTAAATCATATATGTTGGATTTAATTGGGTTAAATCATGTGTTTGTTGATATAAGGGTTTCATAATGATTAATGTCATCAATTTATAAATTAGAAGGTAAACTTAGTGACAAGATAGTAAAAACAAGTGATAAATTCTTTTTGATTTTGAAATACGGATGATGGAGTAAATATCTTCACCCTAAAATATATTATTCCAAAAACTTAAAATAACTTAAGTTTTATATAAGAGCTTCTCAAAACCCTAAATTAAAATACAAGGAAATAAAATAAATATTCTAAAATAAAATAAAATAAAATCTTAATATAATTAGATTTAATTTGAATAATATAAGATATTTGAATAAAAAAAAATAATAAAAAACAATTTGTGTTTGGACTTTATGTGCTACATCGTGAATTCACAACATGATCAACATCAACAACCAAAATTATTTTATTTTATTTTTTTCAATTGTTATATTGTGAATTATAATTTTTGACCTTATCGGAATAAGATAAATTTTTCTCGAGTGTTCCTTATTTGAAGTCACATTGAAGCCATCTAGTTATAAAAAAAAAATTGGTTTCGAAAACTTTTTCATAGCCTGAAGATAACATCCCCATGTCTAGTTGATGAAAAAAATGGTTTTGAAAACCTCTTCATAGTATGAGACAACATTTCGATAAGAAAGTTTTATCTTGATCCGACGATTGGTAACCAATTTAAACTCGTTTTGTATCTGGTCAATATGATCGTCTATCGAAGCACCTGGTATGTCCCCGCATACCAAACAATCTTCGAATCTTCGTGACCATAGATGTTGTTCTCTTCTTTAGATCTTGAGTCATATGGAATCCGGATTCAAAACACATGCTTGCCCATTCAAAAACATGCTTGCCCTGTTGTAGGAACTAGAGCTCTGATACCAAACTGATGACGCGACGGAAATAGAAGAAGAAGCAACGATAGATGAAACCCTAATTTGAAACCCTAATTCAAGGGTACCATGATGAAACCCTAATATAAGGATAATAAATTTTCAAAGATAAAAAATATATTAGTCCAAAAACTTAAAATAACTTAAGGTATATTAGGCTTTATATAAAAGCTTCTCAAAACCCTAAATTAGAATATAAAGAAATAAATAAATATTATAAAATCAAATAAAATCAAATTTTAATATAATTAGATTTGATTTGAATAATATAAAATATTTGAATAAAATAAAATGAAATGAAAATAATCTGTGTTTTGAACTTTCTAAAGTCAAGTTTTGAGATAGACCATTTTATATTGTGTAATTGAAATAAAACATTTTTCAAAATATTTACAAGTATACTACATCAAGTAGATTCTAATTGTTTAATCTAAAACACCAATTTTTTCTAAATATTTTGATAATCTGTATAAACCTTTTTTTAATTTTTTTTCATCAGTTAAAAAATAAATAACTAATGTAATTATAAAGATATCTTTGTATTATTTTGATCATAATTTAAAATACCAAATTTGTGGAAATGATAAATTTTGTGGTTATTGGTGGCTCCAAGCACCCTAAGATGCTATTTGAAAAAGATAAGATCATCCATCTTCGTCCCATCATTGCTCCCGTTATAGCCGATATATCGAAGCCTCAATCCTGGTATTAGAAGTAGTTTGAAAAAGTAAATGGGGAGTTCTGAATAAAAGTGATATTTTTATCAAGAGTTTTGGTATTGAAGTGTTTTAAATCAGCTATTATATTATGTATAAAACATTAGACTAACAAAAAGAAATATTGATGAAAGATATGTTTTATATATCATATAAATATAAATTCAAATTAGATTTTACATAAGTTAAAACCGGTTCTCATTTATTGTTAAAATAATTTAAAGTTTTAATTTATTTTACTAGAGAAATTTACTATAGAAATCTACTAGAGAAATCTACTAGAGAAATCTACTTTTAAGTGGATCATTTAAGTGTTTTAGAAGTGGATAACTTAAAATAATTTTGTTATCTATTATTATTAGTAATACTCTTCCCATTTTAGAGAGTTCGCAAGAGTTTATAAAACTCAAACACATGGTTTTGAATGGTTATGACTGTAAAAAATCGAAAAAAACATGAAAAAAAACAAAGAAGCCGCAAATGAATAGTTTTGTGAAAAGGAAGCCAAGCCCAAATAAATAGTTTGAAAATCGTTATATTACATATAATTGTACTTAAATATTATGAAGAATCCATGTATTCATATCTCAAAGAAATTTTTTTAATATCTCTTTTACGCATAAAAAGAAATATCTATATTCTAATCTAATCTAATCTTATAATATTTTCATGAACCATCATTTTGAAATGTAGATCATCTTGAATTGGTATTTATAATTTTGAATTTTTTAACACACCCAACATCAAATTAAAAGTTTATTAAAATTATTAAACTACTTTAATTTAGATGCAAAACAATAATATGGTACATTTATAATTACAAGGGAAAACTGAAATTATGATAATTTTGATATATGACATGCCTAAATACTTTATTTCTTCTAGCCCTAATAAGTTTCAATAAATATTCCGCAATCTGGCATCTCTTGCACCAGATTTAGAGTACAAATTAAAAGAGATTATATAGGTAAAACAAAATGGTATTATATCAGTACATATAGATTAATGTCCAATTTTATGAGTAGTACTATATATTAGTTTTACTATATATATATAAAATTTAAATTAATTTGAATATATATATAGCTTATAAGTTAAAGTTTTTTCTAACTTTAATTTTAATAATTCTTATTGATTCGTTTTGTTTTATGTTGGACAGACCACAATATTCTTGTTAATAATTTGGGTGTTTTTGTTGAACTTACTTGTTATCGCAATAGATACGTCTAATGATATTATAATGAATATCTTTTTATTATTTAAATAGTTATTTACTTTTAATATTAGCTGTATTTTTTATAAATGTTTCAACGAAAGGTTAGTAAAAAACCCTATAGGTGAGCTATTTTGTTTTTCAAAACTCGAATTTATAGTTTAGGATGATCCATCACGCACCGAATTTTCAACAATAGCATAAAGAAGGAGAGCTTGAAACTTCACTCTGTTTCCGATAAATGATATTAAAAAAACTAAAAATGAAGTTCATTGGTTATTTTATTTAAGATAAATATATAAATATTTATTTTATATTTAAAATAAATCAAAGTTGTCTATATTATCAGAAATATGTATTTGTTAATCATCAATTTAAAACTTTAGTTTATTCCTTTTAAATAATTTCAGAACTTCAAAATGATGTTTAAATATGAATCATTAAATTAAAAGTTTAATGAAGTTCAAAATTACATTAATCTGGAAGTACAACTATAAAGAATTATTTATTTATAATAATGAGAAACAAAATTGAGATTTGATTATTTTAATATTTTACATGCCTAAATGTTTTATGGTTGGGTAAGCAAATAAAAATCTAAATAGAATAATTTATAAAAACTAGATTATCTATTAAACTTATAAATATTATATTATTTTAACAAAACTTATAAATGTACAAATAAAAAAACGTGAGTATGTACCCATAAGATTGGATAAAAAGTTCAAATGTAATTATTTTTTAATTTATGAGGTGTGTGTTTTGATTTTTCATAGTGGCCAGATATCCTAATTTTCATTATACTAAATCAATTCATATTTTTTATATGCATTTAGGTAATTTCATTTTGGTATAGACATGGCATTTTTTATATTTAACAAGACACTTGTTCGTAGTACTGATCATATTTTTTTGTATTTTACTGACTTTTGTCTTGGTTACTCTGAACAGGATACTTGTTCATATTTTCTATTTTACATAGCATATTAATTTAAATTAGATTATCGAAATTAGAGAAAATATATCTTTTACTTTATTTATGTATATACAATTTTAAAAAGTTAAAAAAATATAAAAAAAAGTTTTCACTAGTTCTCTCTATTTACCTCATTCAGATGTTTATTAGTCCTAAACAATTTTTTTTTTAAATTGAAAATAATTTAAACATTTAGTTAATTAGATTAATTTATAAAAAAAGTTGACTAGGAGAAACGAGATCCATCTAACATTTTTGGTAGACTTGAAATATCTTTTCTAAATCACCATCTATAATTATGTTCTAAATATTTTAATATAAAAAATAATAATTTAAATATATGTTTGTAAAAAATATATAAATGAGTTTTTTCTAAATTCAATAATTCATAGTTTCGGTTTTGTGTTGGATATAATACAGTATTTGTGATAGTTAAAAAACCGAAAAATACTCCGGACGTAGATTAGTACCAAACCCAAATAGTGACAAATTGATCACCTTCCAATCCCAAATTTCAAATTAAATTATTATTCGGATATGAAACTGTTGTCCATGTCTAATTTTTTTTGGTTGGTAAAGGTGTTAGCATTGACGATCTAGTACTAAAACAACCGGTCCAGTCTTGATCCATGTTGTATCCAAGAATGGCGGAACATATCCTTATGCAGAGAGAGGTGCAAACAAGTACCATGGTAATCTAGATTATGTACATATGACATTGCATAAATTACTTGGCAAGTGTTTTAAAAATCGGTCAAGGTGTACTTGACAAAAACATATTTTTAATACTATTCTTTTAGTTCTCCTTTTTACTTATGTTTAACTTGAAAAGTTTGTCTTTTTATTTTGAATTAAACAACTACTAAAACTTCTCTTAAAAGCTTGACATTATTTATTTATTTTTTGATTTATGATTATTTTGAGCTTACAACTTGGAACTAAAAACTCCTAGCTATTCTTCTATTAGCACAAAAGAAAATGCTTATACTTTTCGTTCAATAGTATTTTAATACAAAAATATCTTTATCTCGTATAAAACTTCTTGAATACAGTATGGCTATATCTAATCATATTATAATCAATAATTTATTTTGATTATAATATTTGTTATTTTTAATATTATATAGTAATTTATCTTCTAATTTTGTACGAGAGAATAAATTAAAATAAATTAAATCAACAAATTATTCAATTTTCTTTTATATATATTTAAATTAAATGAATTAAAGTTATTTATATTATTAGCTAATATTACAAATTTGTATTTGTTAATCATCCATTTCAAAATTTAGTATTTCAAAATTTAGTAAATTTCTTTTGAAATATTTTTCTTAACTTCAAAATACGACATATAATATTATATTAAAAGTTCAATGAAGTTAAGAGACTACATTTATAAATCATGAATCTTATAATTAAGATTTGATTATTCCTATATTTTACATGGCTAAATGTTTTATTTTTGGTAAGCAATTTGATTCAAAATCTAAAGGAATATGTTTGATTCAAAGCTAAGCTAGATTATATGTTTGATTCAAAGCTAAGCTAGATTATATGTTTGATTCAAAGCTAGATTGTCTATAAATTAATATAATGAAATTCATAACATATAAATAATATAGTCATACTATATGCCAATTAAAAGATATTACTTAGGGTTGCAAATATTAAAAGATATTACTTAGGGTTGCAAATATTGATAATTTGGAGGCGCACGATCACAGGCTATAGCACAGTTGATTGAATATCATGGTACTTGTTTGCAAAGTTCAATAAAATAAAATATATTAACGAGATAAATATTTTTAGAAAATGTTTATGATAAAAAAATTGATTTACATTAAATAATAAAACTATTATACATATAATTAAGATGATGGAGATGAGATTTTCTGAAAAGATTCTAAAACATTTATAACTTATATGTGAATATTGTTTTATAAATAAGTCTATGTAATATCGAATAAAAAATTAAGTGTATTTAATTTTAATTTTTTTTACCTGTAACAATATTAAATATTAATGTTATAAAAAAATTAGTTATGGATTTGTTTGATATAGAGTTGAAGTGTTTGATCTTTCTTTTAGTTATATTCAATATTTTCTCTCTTGAAAAAATACAAAAATAAAGACTTGAGGTAGTTCAATTTAGATTGCGTAATTGAAACAAAACATTACTAAGTATATATATATATATATATATATATATATATATATATATATATATATATATATATATATATATATATATATAAAGTAGACAGTGACTATATATAAAGAGAAAGAAATGGCGTTATTTTATAATTTTACTATTTATTTTATAATTTTACTATTTATTTTATAATTTTACTAATTATTTTATAATTTATAGTAAAATTATTCATTATTTGTAAATATTTATTTTCCAGCCGTTTAATCTAAAATATAATTTTTAAAAATATTTTGATAATCTGTATAAAATTTTCTTTTAACTTTTATTTTTCAGTTAAAAAATAAATAACTAACATAATTATAAATACATCTTTATACTATTTTGATAAACTATACCTTGGAAAAAATTAAAATACTATATAAGTTTGTGAAAATGATAAAGTATTCCGCAGACACTAATATCCCATTTGAGGAAGATAAGATCATCTTCATGCCATCATTACTACCGTTCTATCTATCCGATACATCGAAGCGTCGTCCGGTTATTAGGAGTAGTTTGAAAAAGTAAATGCGAAGTTTAGACTCAAAGTGATATGTTTATTAAGAGTTTTAAAATGGGAGTGTTTTGAATCAACTATTATATTATATATAATTTTAATACATTATATATTATATAAAATGTTAGACTAAAAAAATATATTAAAAGATATGTTTTATATAGCATATAAATTTAAATTAGATTTTACATAAGTTAATGGGGGTTCATTTAAATGCTCTAGTTGTGTATAACTTATAATAATATTGTTATCTATTATTAGTAATACTCTTCCATGAGTTTATAGGACTCAAAGAGAGTTTAGTAAATCTGAAAAACACAATATTTAGCAAAAGAAACAAGGAAGCCAAACTCAAATAATTAGTACTGAAAATCATCATATGATTTACAATTCTATTTAAATATTATGAACAATCTATCTATTTATATCTCAAAACTTTTTTTATCTTTTCATTATATCTTTTTTATATATAAAAAAATTATTCATACTATCATCTAATCATAAAGTGTTTTTGTGAACCATCATTTTAAAATTTTGGGTTCTCTTTTTTTTGAATTGTTATTTATACTTTTTTTATTGTTTTACACCCATAAAATTAAATTGAAAGTTTACTAAAATTACTAAATTACTTTAATTTAGATGCAAAACAAACTACATTTATAATTGAATTGTGATACTTTTGATACGTGACATGCCTACATACTTTATTTTTTTCATAATTAACTTGGATAAAAATTTCGACCTAATAAGTTTCAATAATTCCGATACATAACCAAATACACAAATAATCAATATAGAATAAAAGAAAAAGATTTCAAAAAATCAAATACACACGTAAACCCTAACCAGAAACTGAAAATATTTGTTAGTCATTACATGGTAAGCTTCCTAGATTTGTTTGAATTTAATACACACATAAACCCTAACTAGAAACTGAAAATATTTGTTAGTCATTGCATGGTAAGCTTCCTTAGATTTGTTTGAATTTTGCTTCCGTGTTATTTTTGTTGTTGGAGTTTTAACTGGTCAAGTTTTTTATTTTGGTTTTGGCTAATTTTAGTAAACTCTTGAACTATATTTTGTTTACTATTTGAATATAAATAAACTTTTATGACTATCAATGTAAGTAACTTATTTGAAATATATAGAAATAATATAGATTATAATTATATTATTTTAGAAAATGCGTAATAGTAAGATATTTTAGCAAATAAAAAACAAATCAACAAAAACAGTAAAACAAATTCCTCACAAGTAGAACTTTATCTCACCTAAAGCTACAATATCCGGTAGTAAACCAAATTTATAACCTCGTCCTAGGCTAACACCCTTAATCCGTTGGTAGGAAATTCAATTGTATCATCACCTAAACATTCAAAACCGACTGAAGTTTTTGTTACATCGACCCCGAAACGATAGTGAACAATACCCAAACAGCAGCAACCATTGTTATGGTACACTGCAACCTGGTATTGAGCGGTAGGATAGAAAGATTGATCTATATCTATATATAACCTATAAATTAAAGTTTTCTCTAACTTTAATTTTAATAATTTTATCGTTTTGTTTTATGTTTCCGATATGAAGTTGGTAGTGGAGTATAGCGATGCCCAGATTGCTTCCTAATGTTACATATTTGACATCGAGCCCGAAACTATTGACAGTCGATAAAACGCAGTATTCTTTAGTACTTTGTGTGTTTTTGTTGAACTTGACTTATTATCTATCACGAGTGATATATTTTATCATATTATGGTGATTTTTTTTTAATATTTAAATATTTTTTACTTTTAATATTAGCTGTATTTTTAATAAATATTTCAACAAGATATATGCTACTGTTATGCGGTAATTTTATCATCCAATTTTGCTTGATATTATATTGTTATTTTATTTGACGCTTCTCTGGTCCGAGGTTAAAGATCAACAACAGTTCTTCTTCTGAGGTTCATATCATTCCTTAAATCGACGTTCGCCAAAGAGAACTCTCGAATTGACATCATTCGTTTATTTTTTTTCTTCCTTAATAATTAATATTGGAATTTTTCTTTTGATTTTTGGTTAAGTAATATAGATTGGTTTTGTTTTTCTTTATTTTTTTAAGCAAATAGAAGATTTTATTACGAAATTGAGAGTACTACAAAGTTTAGGATTAAATTGAAAGATACAAAGAAAATTGAGGGACAAAAATTCAAAAACAAATCAAAGGCGCCCTACTTCATTTTCAACCTCAAGCCAACTTCGACAAACTTAAGAAATATAACCTAAGCCAAGACTTTCCAGTAAATGGTATTAAAGAAACATACAAAGAAGTTCATTGATTTTTTTTTTTCATTCATTATGTTACTGAAGATAAATAGATAATTTTTTTATACATTTAAATAAAATAAATTAAAGTTATCTATATTATAAATACGTATTTGTTAATCATCCATTTGAAACTTTAGTTTATTCCTTTTAAAAAAATTGTGAGATTCAAAATGATGTTTAAATATTAAAAACATATAATATTAAATTAAAAGTTCAATAAAGTTAACAAAAAAATTACATTTGTTTGAAAGTACAACAATAAGAACTACATTATTTATAATCATGAGGAACAAAACTGTATTTGATTATTTTAATATTTTACATGCCTAAATGCTTTATTTTTTGGGTAAGCAAATAAAAATAAAATTTGATTAAATGCTTTATCTGCGTATAATGGAATTTATAACATATAAATAACAGTATGCCTCATGTGAATAAAAAATATTACTATTTAGTTATTAGTGGTAAATATTGATAAAAAACTTTATTAGCGATAAAATTTACTAACAGTAAAATTTATTATACATATTTATAATTAACACCAACTTTGACATAGAAATGATTCGACATAAAAATTAATTTCGAGGTATGCATTACCTATTTTATTTTGGTTAAGTTTTTCAGCTAACTACTTTGTTTAGCGTATAATCCACAAACACAACATCTGTTTTTCGCAATTTCTTTCTCTAAAATCAATGTAAATAAAAACTATAATAATTTTATTAATTATATCAAAATCCATAAAAACAAGTGGAACTATAATTCACCCTTCTTTTAGTTAGGGACCCAATAAACTATATAGTTACATAGTTAGTAAAAAAAACTAACTTAAAGTAAATATTTTTCGTTCACAATATGACTTTGAGATATTTATTTATTATAATTCAACGTTTAGAAATAAAACATTTTATTTTTCAGTTTTGAAGTTAGAATTATATTCTTTACTTTCAATTTTTTTGCGACTTTCTTTTATAATTGTCATATTTTTTTCAAGTTAGCTGATTTAGTTTTTGAATTCTTTTTAAGTTTACACATTTTTAAGTTTCAATTAGTCTCTTAGAACATATTTTTAGAATTTTTTAATTTTCCAAACCCCACTTTTCTTTGGTATTTGTTAAATTCCTACTAGGAATATTATTTTCGTGTATAAATTTTATTTCCTATTTTATTGTGATGATAAGTTATTTTATTTTTTGTTTAAGATGATTAAACTAGTTTGTTGTTATGTATTATATTTATTTTGTTAGTTTTAGGGATTTGATGATACAATTTTGCTTCCAACAAAGTTTAAAAAATGAAAAAATATGCATTTCAGAATTTTCTAGAACGATGTTCCGCATGGTTGAATCAGACTTTTAAAGATGCAAAATCATACATTAGTGGGTTTCATTGAACTAGTGAGTGCATCTGCAGATGTTTAGTTACAATTCACATGTTGTTAAGTTGTGCACTTCAGATTTGCAAGTAATCTATTTTAGCATTAAGTTCGTAATTCGCATTATCTATCTTTCACACTATGTGTTTATGGCTGTTTCTTGGTTTGCATTTATTTGTGTTAGCGTTTTGCTCTTAAAATTTATTAGTGTTTTGTACTTCGCATTTGTCATTTAAATTATTTTATGCTGCACATATGGTTATGTTTCGCATCTGACATGAACAGATATTTGAATCAGGCAACATGGGCATAACTTGTTTTTTCAGATCAAGTCTATATACTTTTATCAAGGAGATGAAGAAAATAAAATAAAAGAAGTTCACATTAAGGCAACAAAAAGAGTTATGTTTCATTGTGTCTTAAAATGTATATATGATATACTAAGAAACAAGAACAAACATAAAACTAAGAAACAATGAGACTTTATAGTAGAAATCATCAAGACCTAGGATAATTGAAAAAAGAGTCTTCAAATTGGGATCCAAAATTTTAAAACGTACATCCAAAGATATAAGACTATTTTTTGTACGAAGCATGATGAAGATTTAATATCTTTAAAATGTAAAAACTTTACAACCTCAAAACGAAGATGAGGCCCTCGAGTCGATGAAGACAATCAGGCAAAGAACATCCACCGAAATTACAAAATTTAAAGATTAAGGTATATATTTTATATCGCAATAACATATTCATTAAGTTCGCATGCTCAACTTTATTTTTCTCAACATCATGTGATGTATTGGTTTGATGATGTTTTATTACGTTGAAGATATGAACAAAATTAGCAACTCTGATTCGATTGCAACAATTATGGAAAATTTATGAATACAATAAATAGTTGTTGCAATAGCGAGCCTAATTGATGGTTAATATCTTATTATTAGGGAAAACGCAACCAAAGACTTGATCCCAATATGTTAAGAATGACAGGGAACTAAAACAAATATATATATGTTAATTTGATCGAAACACTTCAAATTATTATCAATGATCATGTATGTATTTAACCAGTTTCAAATTCCGTATTTAGGATTTCACTGTAATTTATAATTTGCATTTAGTAGTGTATACTATTTTCACTTCACATTTGGTAGTGTTGTGCTCCTCATTTGGTGGTATTGTGCTTGGAATTTATAGTGATTTACGATTTTTGCTTGGATGTATTTCATGGTTTATATTTAAGCAAAAGAATCTGACAATCTTTTAGTTTATGGTTGGATAATTTGCTTTAACATATGTCGAAAGAAAGGCATTTGGCGTTGATGGATCATAAGAAAAAATGATTTCTCAGGAAAAAGAATAAGATGATGAAGATAAGGATCTAATTCAAGAGATGATGGAATGGAAAAAATTATAGTTTATTTTGTTTAATTCAAGAGATCATAAATCAACTAGTTATAGGTTAAATCAACTAGTTATAGGTTATAGGTTAAAAACTAGTTATAGGTTATAGGTTTAATTCAAGAGATCATAAATCAACTAGTTATAGGTTATAGGTTAAATAAGATGATGAAGAAAAAATTAGATCATAGGATCTAATTCAAGAGATGATGGAATGGAAAAAAAGTTGAAAAAATTATTTTCTCAGGAATTACATGAACATTAGGGTGAAGGTAGTTGATCATTAACCTCAGAGTGATACTAAACTAAAATGATATTTTATTTACACATTATATTATCAGCAAAATTAGAAGTTAAATTACCACGTCAATGTAACAGGTATCTCATTGAAATACTTATTAAAAAAAAGCCGTTAATATTAAAAATAACAAATATTTCAATAAAAAGAAATTATTCATTATAGTATGATAAATATATAGCTATTCGAGATTATATTTAAAATATTAAATATACAAAATTCATTTTATATAATATTTTATTCACACATTATATTATCAGCAAATTAGAAGTTAAATTACGACATCAATGTATCATGTATCTCATTGAAATACTTTTTAAAAAAATCCGCTAATATAAAAAATAACAAATATTTAAATAACATGAAATTATTCATTATAAGATATAGCCATTCGACAAAACTCATTTTATATAATGGCAGCATCATTACCTACCAAATTCCTTAGCATATTCAGAACATTATAAATGGTGACTTCCAAAGATATTTGGAGTCTGCCAAAAGTGTTAGACTGGGATCTTGTTCCATTTTCAAGTTTTTCATAAATGAATCTAATAAAGTAAATAAACCTTTAAAATTATTTTCAATTTAAACAATTTGCGTAGACAATTTTTTTTTAAATATTTGTTTAACTTTTAAAAAATATATATACACAAATAGACTAAAGTATATATTTTTTCTAAATTCGATTATAAAATTAAATTGATATGCCTTGTAAAATATATTTTATTAATATAGTTTAACCCTAAATGTTATGTCTCTAACTAAATGAAATAGAAGCGTGCATAAAATATTAATTGATTTAATTGTAGAAATAAATTTACACGAGTCAAAACCGATGATGGAAATTAGGATATCTTGCCACTAGGAAAAATCAAAATGCTCACCGCATCAAGCGGTCATCTTGTTCCACCGAAATTAAAGAATAATCACACTCAAACTTATCCAATGTTAAATCCATCTAGCATATCACGCAAATGTGGTTCTACATACTCTCTTAAACTTTACATATGCCTGTATTTTGGATAAAAAAAATTATTCGGGAATTTATAGTTATATTAAAATAGTATAATATTAATGTTTTTTTGGAATAATTCTACGTTTTCCTTACACAACATGCAGGATGCCACATATTTATAAAAGTTGAAAATCATATTATTAATTTTATTATATAATTCAATTTGATGTATTTAAGGAACGCTGGGTCAGTAAATCACATCAATCTTCAGCAACAATGGTATCAAACCCAAAGGGTTTTCCATCCTCTTATCTTTATTTAATATTTGAACTTTTTATATACTTTGGAACGTATGTACATGCACTCAGTGGCGGATTTACTATGGGGCTTGGGGGGCGCGAGCCCCCCCAAGCCTCAAGAAAGATTAGTATTGGGGAAATTTTTATTTTCGGAATTTTTAAAGAAGTTATGTTTAAAATGCTTGATCAATGGTCAAACGGTGTCGGTTTTGGCTGAAATTTGGACAGCATGTTTGGGAAATATAAAGCTTCAATATGTCCGGTTGGATTGTTATTTGATGATACGGTTCGGCAGAAATAATTTTTAGAATAGTGGAGTAGTTTTTGTAATATTATTCATTTTTGTTTCTTTTTTTGTTAGTTTATTATGTTTAAAATTGTTGGTGGGTTGTAGATATTTATTATATTGAATTGGATATACTTTTACCTTCAACTTATCATAATAGTAGAAGTGTTTTTGGTGGAATCTTCATAAGTCTCGTGGTCTTTTACTCTTCAGAACGAAGTGGTCTTTTCATATAAATATTCTGGTTGTTGATTTATTTTACCGTTGATTTATTTTGTTAATAAATCGGTTTTTTTATTATTTGGTTGGTTGTTTTGAAGTTAATCTCGCTTGTGGTTGATATACTATTATTTGGGTCTAATAGTTGGTATTAGAGCTCCATACCCACACAAAAACGTGATATGGATGAAATTCTTGGATGTCGAAGATGATGAACCATCAGTCATGCTCATCAAACGGAGTGACTTTATTAGAGTGTATAAAGATAATGTCACTTGATTAATTGAAGTGACGTTAAGGAACTTCTAAGATGCTCTAATAAGAGTGAACAAATATATCCATTGTAAAACTTTATGACTTAGATATGAATCATGAAACAACCTAATTAGAGGGAGCATTAGGTCAGTCAACTGAGGGGAGGTAAAAGTGGTAGAATTTGTTATGTGCGACCAAATTTCCACGTCGGATAGGTATGAGAAGGATCAATGACAAATAAGTAAGAACATATCTCAACTAGTATGAAGCCTTCTGATTTTATACATAAATGCTATCACTGGTACTAACTCATATATAAACATAAGATTATTTAGACATATGCCCCATAAATCAAATGTATAATTTTTTTTATATATTTAATTTCAATAAATATTCATGATTTTTTTAATCAATAAAAATGTCAGGATTAATTTTTTTTAATATTTCTAGACAAATTATTAAAAAATAAATTAAAAGTACGAAGTGAATGAAAAAAAAATTTAAAACATGTCTAGTTTATGTAATACTTCAGCCCCTCCTGACCTGGATTCCTGGATCCGCCACTGCATGCACTACACATAAAACAATTAAAAATAATAAGTGAGATGAGTATAAATCTCGTATGATGCTACAATACATACGGATTATTAGGAGAAAAATTTCGTACAGCAATTGAAAAAGCCTTAGAAAATAGAATTACATCACTAAATAGAAAATATAAAGCAATAGTAGATAAAATACTTCAACTCTATATATACTAGGGTTAAAAACCTTAAAACAATGGCAAACATCTTCAGACAAGAACTATTTTGATACGAAAACAATTATCTTAGCACCGAACATTAGTTTTTTTTGAGTTGCTACAATGTACACGGTTGCAAATTAAACTATATATGTAAACAGATGACGTCAATTGATAATGCCTATATAGGTGGACTATATCTTAAATAATAAATCATGGAGGTTAAATGTTTTGATCAAGAACAGATTTATATACTTCCCAGGCTTTTTTAGTATGTAAATTTATAATTTTTATTAAAATAGTAAAATATTAATATTTTATAAATCAAATCATGTTTTTCATAACATAATTAAGTTATTTACCGTATGGATCATATATAAACTTTATAATTTGAAACTAATAATATTATTTTTTAGATATAGATCTCTTATCCCACCAATAGTCATGTTTACAGTAAATTGCAAAATCTTCCTTAGTTAAATCGATGGATCACTTTTTGAAATTAGAATTATGTTTTTTCCTTTCAATTTTATTTGCCACTTTTCTTTTCAAATAGTCATCATATTTTTTTTTAAGTTAGCTGTTTTACTTAACTTCTTTTAAAATTCACATATTTTTAAGTTTCCGTACTTTAAGAGAATTTTTTAGTTTTCCCAACCGTAATATTTTTTTAGTTCGCATACTTCAATCTTTTAGAATTATCGATTTTCGAGAACTCTTCCTTAACCATTGCAAGCAGATCCATATATAAGATCTAAAATAGCTGATAAAGAGCAACAAAGACAATACCAAACTCGTTGTAGAAGGTCCCTTCTAGGGTGAATGCGGCAGCAGGAGTGCTTGCTTTACATGTCCTAATCCTCCCGTAGTAAAGATCAACAGCTGCTCCAACATATTAACTTTGATTTTCAAAATCTATTCTGCAAACAAATTCCGCTACCTTAAAAAATGTTGACTTAAATATATAAAATTCATACCAAAATGCGAAACCCTATCGTATTTAAACTAAAAGTATTAAGACATTACACCCAAAAGCAAAACGGGCACTATTTTGTTAGTCCGTAAGATCTATCACCGTGATGTCGGTCACACACCAATTCTCGCAAAGACAAACCTTACTTTGCCAACAAAACTGAAACTATAGACATTCAAAGTTGAATGGTGAATCAAAGTTCGATTTGTTTTTATCGATTTTGATATAAAAATAAATTTTATCTAATAAAATTATTATAGTTTTCATTTACATTGACATTAGAGAAAGAGATTCTCTAAAACAAATGTTGTGTTTGTGGATTATACTCTAAAATACTAAAATAATAAAATCTCAATTTTGTTTCTGATGATTATAAATAATTTTGAACTTTTAATTTCATATTTAAACATCATGTTGAAGTTAATAAAATTATTTAAAAGGAATAAACTAAAATTTTAAATTGATGATTAACAAATACATATTTCTAATATTAGTTGATAATATCGATAACTTTGGTTTATTTTATTTAAATATATAAAAAAATGAATAATTTATTTATCTATCTTAGTAAAATAATCAATGAACTTCATCTTTGTTTTTTAAATATAAGTTAATAATAAAGAAAAACAAAACCAATCCAGATTACATAAACAAAAATCAATTTTTTTAATTTCAATATTGATTATTGATGAAACAAAACTAAAAAATAAACAATCGAAGTCGATCCCACGGCTCTCATTATATTATCAGCAAAATTAGAAGGTAAAACTATATTCATTATAATATTGCTAAGATACATCCCTTGTGATAGATAATAAGTCATGTTCAACAAAAAACACACAAACTACTATACAATACGTACTGCGTTCTATCCACAGTCAAAATTTTCTGCCGTGAGGTCAATTGTGAAAAGTTTCCGCACTGAGGTCAAATGTGTAACATCAGAAAGCAATCTCGGTCTTGCTATACTCCCACCTAGAGGTGTCTAGTGGTTCAGGAATCATGGTTCAAAGCTGACAACCTACTTAAGAACTGGCGGTCTACCTGCGAAACTGGTTCATGAGGACTGCAACCTGGCAGGACCGCAACCCTCCAGGACCGCAACCCGGCAGGACCGCAACCCGCCAGGACCGCAACCTGGCAGGACTGCGAAACCACGGTTTATTTGTAAAAAAACCGGTGGTTTATTGGTAAATATTATGCTGATTTTATTTATTTTATAACCAAAATGTTATATTTAAAAAATATTGAGATATTGCATATTATTATAGAATTATTATTACATTTTTGTTAATATTAATGTGTTTTGGTTATTAAGTTTTTTAGTGTTGTAATTATTATATAGTCCAAAATTTTAAATATTACTTATGTTATTATCACATTTTGAATATTATTATGTTTTTAGATCTAATACAAACCAAAACTATATCTTATCATGTTAAAATATTACAAATTCTACGGTTATAATTTTAATATTACATTTTGATTACTATTGTGATTTGGTTTTAAATTTTACAAGTGTTTGTTATTATTTTTTAAACCAAAATTAGATCTTATGAAGTTATAAGTATTTCATAAAACATTTGTTGTTGTTATAATAAAAGGTAAAGTCATTTTTGGATAATTTAGCCGTTCACAGTTTATACTCGTGCGGGCCAGGAGTTGTACAAATGTTTTCAAATTACAATACAAAATAGCAAAAAACTATTACAAACATCATTCATCTCCAGCTTCGTCTTCTTCATAAGTAAAATCTTCGTCGTCATTTTCGTTTTCTTCCGAAATTTCTTGTTCAAGTATATCTTCGTAATCATCCGGATAATCTTCGAAGATGTCGTCTACGTTCACTTCGTCTCTGAACTCTATGTCTTGCATCCTTTTATCCGCCGCTGTCCAATCCTTAACTGCCACAAGCACTCCAAGTGCTTTGCCCGTCAATCTTGTTCTCTTAGTCGTGTATTGCAACCTCGCTTGGCTGAAAGCACACTCACTTGCAGCTGTAGACATAGGTATAGCATAAATCTCTTTAACAATCCTACAAAGAATAGGAAACTCTTCAGTTTTGGTACCCCACCATCGTATGATATCTTCAATACCTTGGTGTTGATAATTCGTAAAATCAAACCTAGTGGTCCAATATCTATACAACTCATTATCAGATTGAGGGGTTTCTGTAACATTGTTGTTTCGTAACATTGCCAATTGAACATAGTTAGTATTTCTCCCTCTACCCCTATTGTTACTACTGCTTACATTTGTAGATGTATTTGATCTATATCTTGCAGCATACTTATCATAGATATTATACAAACTATCATATGTATCGTTAATATACCCTTGAGGGTCAATTGGTTCGGTCGGTGGTATATCTGTAGGAAACCGTACAGATTTATAAAAGCAATCAACTAGCAATTCAAATTTTTCTTTTCGTGAAAAAGGATCTAAAAGGCAAGCAAATGAATAACTATCAGGGATTGGATGAAAATACTTTGTGAACTTATATTCCATTCCAGGCACCATGTCTACGCATGCATAATGTGATCTAAATTCATCCATATGCATGGCAAGATTAGCAATCGTGAAAAGGGCCAAATGAGCATTAGGTTGATTTTGTGAAGAAAAGGTTAGGGTGTTTTCTTTAAAAAGTCTTAAAAATCTTAACATGTGTGCACAAAATTTCCAATGATCTGGTTCAATTGGTGTTTCACGATATGTATTATAAAGCGTCGTTATCTCTTCTTTAAAAACATGCGCACGTGCAAGCATTGTGTAAGTAGAATTCCATCTAGTTTCGACATCTAATAAAAGTTTCTTATATTTTTTCCCATTTGAAAGAACAAGTGTTTTAAAAGCTCTTTTTTTAGCAGCGGATGTCGAGCAAAATAGGATCCCATTTTTTATAGGGGTAATATAATCACCCTGAACCTTACGTATTCCTTCTTTCGCAATTAATTGAAGTACGTGGCATAAACATTTGGTGTGAAACAATTTTGGAAAAGGGGGATTGCAATCTTGTACAAGCAATGTTATAGCACTAATATTAGAAGATGCATTATCCAACGAAATAGACATAATCTTGTTTTTAATGCCATAAACATTCATGCATTCAATCATAATCTCCCTAATTATTTGTGCGTTATGCTTCCCAATTGATTCAAACCCTATAATTCTCCTTTGGAGGACCCATTGGGCGTCCATCCAATGGAGGGTAACACATATCATATCTAAATCAGTAAAAGTAGCTATGTCACTAGTAATCGAAACATTCCATGGCAAAGCCTGCATAGTTTGAATAATCTCTTTTTTTCTTTGTAAATAATATTTAAAGGCTAGCGATCTCAAAGAGGTATGTGGAATACGTGTTGCCTGTGGGTTTACCCCAGCTTGCATCCAATTTTCGTATCTCCAAGAATCCCCAAAACTAAATGGTTGTAAACTACCGACTGCATAAATCATTGTTTCTTCCCTATACGTATCGTGGTTAAACTCAAAAGGAAGACCTGTTTGAGGGTTCGTGCAAACATTAGTTGGGTTAGGTTTTGTAGGATCAAATATTTCATGTTTCGTTAAATGTTTTACCATAGTGCTAGTGCCCATATTTCTAGATCCACTTATGTGAAGATAACATTTATTGCACTCTTTACAAATACAAGACAAACCATCTTCTGATATAGTATAGTGTTTCCAAATCCAAGATGTTTTCTTACGAGATCTCCCCTCACTAGTACTTCCACCACCACTTTCGCGGGAGGAGAGTGTGTCAACGTGAGGGAATTCTGTAGAAAAATCATCCATGGTATTGAGATCCACATTAGATGGTGGGTTTATCCCAGTATTTCTACGTTTTGAATTCATTTTAAAACTAATAACAGTTTTTTTTTTCAAATATGCAATAAAATACTAATAATAAAATCACAATTTAGACTAATAACAAGATAGATCAACTAAATTTAGACTAATAACAAGATAGAACAACTAAATTTAGACTAATAACAACTAAGAAACAATTTGCAGAAAAACAAAAATCAAACAATTTCGAACATAGGAGTAGAATAAGTAAAATAACTAATTGTAGTTTTCTAGAACTTATCGAACAAATAGATAGATTTAGAGAGAAGTAGAGAGTTGTTTGAGAGGTTTGAGTATTGGTGTTGGGGTCTCCTCTACTTATAGGGGAGACAAAAAAAAAACCGAAAAAACAAAAAAAAATAATCGCCCGGACCATCCGGATGGGCGTCCGGATGGTCCGGACACATGATCCGGGGCATCCGGACAGTTTCGCCCAGACGCCCGGACAGACAATTCGGACCATCCGGATATCGATCCGGATGGTCCGAATTGGAACCGGGGCATCCGGACGCTTCTCCCGGATGCCCCGGTTCATCCAACGGCTAGTTCAAACGAACTAGCCGTTGGCTATAGCCAAAAGCGGACCATCCACACGCGTGGCCGGATGGTCCGCTTGATGACGTCATGCTGACGTCATCAAACGGCTAGTAGAAATTAAAAAAAAAAACAAAATTACCCTATAAATACACCCTACATCCTCCTATATTTTTCACTACAAATCTCTCCCTCTCCACTACAAATTTATCCACTCTCTCTACTACACTTCTCTAAATTTTTTTTATATTTTTCAAACTCTATTTAAATTTCAGGTTTCGCAAATGTCTTCGAAAAGAATAAAGAATGCTCGTAAAGGTGGACGTAGTGAACCAACCACTTCCGAATTGAGAGAGGTGGAAGATATGTTGTTTCAATCCACGGAGAGCGAGACTATCGAACATCGCCCCGAGGGGGAGATTCACATCCGTAGTAATCAGCAAGGAGGTCGAGGTGTAACAAAAATTTGGTCCGGTATGTTTCTGAACTACGAGGAACTGATCCAAATAGAGGGTATGCAAAAAAATTTCAAACTTATTGAACCTAATAATGGCCAAGGTTGGATGATACTAGCTAAATTCAAATGTGATTGGTATATAGAACTAGTGCGAAGGTTTTATTCCACGGCTAGATTAATCGAAAATGATCCAAGAGGTTTAGGAATGAATTGTCTGATTGATGGTAAAGACATTAGTTTTTTTGAAACTGATTTCGAAGATCTTTTTTCCGTTCCAACCCATGAAATCTTTACCGGTGATAAATTACCTCCCATTAGTTATCGCCCTACGATATGGAGTGCTGATTGGACTTTGTCTTACGAAGAAGCAGTAGAGATTCTTACTTGTCCTGGTGCGGAAGCTCCGGAAATTAGCGGTAAATTTTGAGCCATGCGGGGTAATTTGGATGGTATTGGGAAATTAGCTTTGAAATTGGTAAATAGTATATTTCTTCCCTCTAGTAACAATGATTCGCAGCTTTCATATATTCAAACATTTGTTACTGCTTTTATGATTCGAAATCAGGGAATAATTAATTTACCCAGCTTGATGATTCGAAATATGGCTGCGAGGTGTGGTACGGATAAACTACCTTATGGGATGATATTGAGTAAATTGCTTGTTTTGAAAGGAGCTGATGTGAGTATGAACACTCCAGTGAAGGTGAGGCCGACTAGTGCTATAGGTAGAAACTCTTTGCGTTTGCAGGAAATATACTCTTGGGATGGAGAGTTGATTTCGAAATTAGAGGCATGGAACCACCATAGAGAAGACTTGAATCAGATATATATTGCGAACGGTCTTACAAAACCGCCAAATCCACCTACTCAGTATCGAGTTGAGGCTGAAGCGTCTTTCGATCCAAATGCTAGTGGTTCTTCGCGAGTACCGCCACAACAAAGACGAACCGATCGCGAATTTGCTGAGTTTGCGCATACTCAACAAATGAATCATATGCAATTTGCGCATACTCAACAAAAGGTTTGGCATGATGATTTTACAAAATGGCAAGGTGAATTTCAAAATTGGCAGGGGGGGGGGGGTAAATGACCAGCTTAGCGAGATACAGCAGTGGCAAGTAGGGGTGAATGATCAACTTGGTCACCTCCAGCAGTGGCATGGTCAATACGAGCAGTGGCATGGTCAATACGAGCAGTGGCATCATGGACAAGATCAATGGAATGAGCGATTTGCAAACTCTCAAGCCCAACAGTCGGAGTATATGCGACAGATGATGGAGAACATGCATTTGCAAGGTCAACCATCTAACAACAACAACGATGAAGCTCCTTAGTTTTTCGCAATTGATTTTCATTATCGTTGTAATGTTTATCTTTTTTATTTGATTGAACAACTATGTTACTTGTTTGGTTTTTATTTTTAATGAATTGTTTGTTTTGCTTCTATTTTTTATTAAATGTTATTTAAATCACTTACCTAGCTTTCAATTTTTATTTTGTTCTTTACAACTTACAAGTAATTTATGTTTATGCATATAAACTTCTAATATTGAATAGTTCGAAAATACAATAAACTATATAATTCATCTAACCATAAACACTTCAAGCTTGAAAGAATCTAAAGAATCACCTAATAATTTAAAATTTTAATACAATTATATGTCTAATAGGTATATATTATTTAATAGTAATATATTATTCAAACGTATCAAAATCAAATTACAATTATTTTTTTAAAATATAATTGATGATTATAAAATTTCGATTAAAATGATAACATATTTAAATTAAAATACATGAAATAGAATAATTAACTCAATTATTGAAATTAGATTCAATTAACACTTACAAATTAATTTTAAATAACATTATAATATATTCTGATAAACGGTTCTTAAATGGTTAAATGGTTTGGCTGATGGTTTGAACTGGTAAACGGCTCTTAAATGGTTCGTCTGGTGGTTTGAACTGGCGGTTTAACTGTGAAACTGGCCCATTAGGACTGCAACCTGGCAGGACCGCCAGACCGTCAGGACCGCATAAGAGCAACCCGCCAGGACCGCAACCCGCCAGGACTGCAACCCGTGGTTCAGACTTAAACGGTACGGGTTGGTGCTGGTTCAAACCGTTTGACACCTCTACTCCCACCTACCAACCTCACACAATAAAATTATTAAAGCTAAAGTTAGAAAAAACTCTAATTCATAAGTATATATATATATATATATATATATATAAATTAATTAATTTTAATTTTTCTTTTTTATTAAAATATTAAAATATTTAAAGAATATCTTACTTGTGGATCATCTAAAATAATATAATTATAATATATATTTTTTCTCATATATTTCAAATAAATTACTTATAAAACTCAACCATTGATAGTCATAAATATTTATTTATACTCAAATAGTAAACATAAATATATTTCAAGATGATCCGAAGAATGCTTACTTTTTGCGAAATGGCATCCAGGTAAAAACTCCAACAACAAAAATAACACCAAAGTCAAATTCAAACAAATCTAAAAATTCAAATTCAAACTAATCTAGGAAGGTTAACATGCATGACTAAAAAATGTTTTCAATATCTATTTAGGGTTTATGTGTGTATTTGATATTTTGAAATATTTGTCTTTCATTGTATATTGATTATTGGGGTTTATATCCATGGAAAATGTATAGAATTTATCAATAAATTCAGTCTCAAATAGGTTTCACTAGTATTTAATTTTATTTACCTATTAGTCTAAATTTAAATTTTAAATACAATTTTATCTTTAATAAATTTGATAATATTACAAAGAAAGTTTGAGGAGAAAGAACTGATTTTGAAATTGGGGTTCAATGTTTTGATTTGGGGCTGCAATTATTTTGTTTTTTTGGTAATGGAGTCTTTTCTTAAATATGCTGGATCTATTTGTAAAATGGATCTGTTGTGGTATGATTGGGTAAATAGAAAGAAATTTTGGACCCATTATGTAAGTCTCTCGGTTATTTGTGTAGTTGGTTATGTTTCGAACTATTCATGTTAGGTGAAAATTTTGTGTATTCCAATATTCATTATTGTAATTATATTTTGAGATTTTTTAAAGAGGTTCCATCTTAAGTAGACTATTTTACGATGTATAATTTATTTAATGGTTTAATATAATTTATAGTTTTATTATATATAAATCATAATATAATGTTTTATTTTTTATATATGTAAAATTAATTTGTACATAAAGTTCATTGAATTGATCGAAATAAAATGAAATTTTTAAAAAAATCAATTTTTTAACAAATCTACTTTCTATTATCAAATTGAAAAGTATAACAATTAGATGTTACAATTTCCAACTATAACAAAGAAAAATCCTATACAAGGTAATTTCAACAAAACAGATTTGAATTGGAGCAAATCCCTAATTCGAAAACACTAAATCGAGTTGCAGAAGTACACCATGTATTTACTTTCAGTAAATAAGAAGATTATCCTGAATCGAGATATCCCACGCCTAAAATTTCAAGAGTTATGATTGCGAGAAGAGAGTTAGGGGCATTACAGCCAACAAAGGAAGAGTTTTGACGATCAGAGAGCGCTTTCTTGGCTATCCAGTCTACCACCTAATTCTGGCTCCTGGATATGTGCCAGAGAGTCATGCTGGGGTGGATGAGCTTTCTACACAGAGTACTCATCGAATCAAGGTAAGGAGCAGCAATACCGTACGCAATCATATTGATTAAGGTCGGACAGTCTAACTCAATTTCAACGTTGTCCCAGTGAAGACGCTTACAGATGATGAAGCCTTCAATTAAGGCTTTACATTCAGCCTGAAAAGCAGTCGTCTTCCCGAAGAGATAACCAACACCAAGAAGAATATCACCATTATCATTTCTAACGAGGATTACGCCACTTGATTCTCCAGTTGAGCAGGAGCCATCGACATTAAGCTTGAGCCTGCCAGGATTGAGAAGCTTCCATTTCAGGTACACTACTTTCTTCTTCCTGTTATTTATCGAGTAGCACCCAAGCGCAAAACCTTTGTTATGGACCAAAAACAGTGTTTTGAGCAAATATTATTCGCAGAATCAATTCCCATAATGATTATGGTTACTCTGTTAACATCACTTATGAAGTTATCGTGAGTGTTGTTAAACTTAGAGCAGTTTCTATTATACCAGATGGTCCATCATATTATTTGAGGGACCAAATGAGTAATATGAAACTTGCAATCAGAGAAGTTGAAGTTAACGAAGAGATGGTTTTTCTTTTCACAACTGCAACAAAATTAGCATTTAGAGACAATGGTAAAATGTCTTTTGGAAAGTATGTTGTCAAGAGGGATAAAGTTTTTAATAATCTTCCAACAAAGAAAGGAGAACTTGTTTGGAATAAAATGGCTCTAGATTTTCTTGAAAAAGTTTGATTTGTTAGTTTTATGTCTAACATTATCTCAAGTCAGTTTTGTGTTAAAATCGCTATCATTTGATAACTTCCAGACTATCTTGTCTTCCTGTTCAGGATTGAGTTTTAAATCATTAATGTGATTAACTCTATTCTGAGGCAGGAATTGCAAGAGAGTTTGGTTATCCCAGCAGCTATCTTTCCAAAAAGATTTAACATTAGCTGAAAGATACCAGCTCTCAAGACTATGGTTGGTGAGTAAAAGGGGCATGCCATGCCACTCATCAAACCAAAAGTCAATAGACCCATAACCAAGAGACCATTTTATGTTAACCTCATCCTTATCTTTAATTGAAAGTAGTATTTTCCAAACAATAGAGTCAATAGACTTTTTGTTTGTTTTAATAAGATGGGTGGTAGGGAAGTATATAGTATGCATAAGATCGGACCAAAGGCTTTTATTTTTTCTGAATAAGAACCAAAGCTTTTGACTGAAGGTGTGTTGGATATCAATCAATCTGTTGATGTTCAACCCACCTTCATCATAAGGCTTACACAGCTGGCTCCAGGAGGCCCAATGAATTGATTTTTCATTGTATTTGGACCTCCAGAGAAATTTATTAAAACAAAGCTCAATTTTATTGATAATTGTAATGGGTATAGAGCTATTATGCATCCAGTAGTACATAATAGGATGGAGAACATTAGATATGATGGAAAATCTGCCCCCAAAGGACAAATGCTTCATGTCTCACTCCTGAATTTTATTATGAATTTTCTCAATAAGAGGTAAGTAATTCTTCTCCTTGTTGTTTGCAGATATGGCGATGCCCAAATAGGAGAAAGGATCTGAATCTATCTTGAGGTAAGTAATTGAGTCTTGAGGCACAAGCTTGGGAAGATTTGGTTGAGGTAATCACTTTTGTCTGTCTTTATTAATTACTTGACCAAAGACTGTCTGATAGTTTTCTAGCAACATACTAAGATTGGCAATAGTGAGTGGCAAACTGTTAGTAAATATAATGATATCATCAACAAAAGACAAACTAGATAAAAGATAACCAGACTTTATATAGTACTTCATCTATCATTGGCTTTAAAAAGGTTAGAAATCCCTCTTATAAGCACTTCCTGGGCAATGATGAAAAGACTTGGAGACAGGGGATTTCCCTGTCTTAAGTCTTTTTCTAAGGAAAGTAGCCTATACTAAGACCATTAATAAGAACAGAGATCATAACATTAGATATAAGGTTACTTATTAGAGAAGTAATGTTGTTAGAGAAGCCAAAACAGGTCATAACTTTGAGGATAAAGGCATGAGACATTCTGTCAAATGCCTTTGTCATATCAAGTTGTAAAATGATATTGCCTTTACTAGGTTTTTTATTGATGTGGTGAAGCATCTCTTTAGTAATAAGTATATTCTCATGTATGATTCTGTTCTTCACAAAGGCTCACTGACTACTAGAAATAATTTTAGGGAGAATCTTAGCTAATCTGTTATTGATAAGGCTAGAAATCACTCTATTGAAAATGGTACAAAGGCTTATAGGCCTGTAGTTATTCCAATTAATAGGATTAGAGATTTTAGGGATTAGAAAAATCCCTGTAGCAAAGACCCCCTTAGGGATGCTGTAACCATTAAGATATGCATTAAGAGCATTTCATATATCAATCTTGATTATTTCCCAACAAGTTTTCAGAAAGAAATAATTAAACCCATCAGTGCCTGCTGCACTATCATTTTTCATAGAGCAGATGGTATCCCAAACTTTCTCCTTGTTTGTTGGTCTGATCATGAATTGATTGTCTGAATCTGATAATAGCTTACGAATATTGTCAAATATTTTGTCTTGTATTTTTAAGTTTAAGTCCTCATAGTTATCATATGAATCAGTAGATAATATATTTTTAAAGTAAGATTCAGTTGAATTAGCTATATCATTCTGGCTGTGTATCCAAGTACCATCCTCTTTAATATCATTAATAACCTTCTTCTTCCTTTGCTTAGAAACATATCTATGGTAAAGCTTAGTATTACCATCACTTTCATTCAACCAAGTGTTAAAACACTCTTGCTTCTGGTAGATCTCTTCATTTTTAAGGGCTTGCATCAGGATGCTATTAGCTTTGGCAAAACTTTCCTTTGAATTAGTGTTGTTCTTACTTTGGTGAATGTTTTCCTTGATATTAACATCATCCATTGCAGCCTTCATTTTGTTGAAGATGTTCCCAAATTAGTTTGCATTCCAATCTTTAAGAATTTTTTTAAGCCTTTTAAGTTTAAACCAGAAGGTAGTGCTGTGTTTGCCATTACAAGGAAGATTCCAATTCTTCTTAACTAGACTGAGGAAGTTATTGTCATTTACCCAAGCATTAATAAATTTAAAATTGAATTTGTTATAGTTAGACACATTATTGATAGTATTTGATAGAGATATAAGTAAAGGGGCATGGTCAGAGCATGTGAAAAACCTGAACACTTTGCATTGTAGAGATCATGCTATTGTTGATTAATGTTTAGTCTAACCTTTTCCAGCATCTGTTGTTACACCAGGTGTATCTAGAGCCCACATAACCAGTATCTTCAAGCCCACGCAATCTAATGGCATCATTAAAGTCTTCTGAGCTACCAACATCAAAAGTGGAGCAACCAAGCTGATCTTCAGAGCCAGTAATAACATTGAAGTCCCCAACTACCATCCATGGAGTGTTATCATTAGCAAGGCAGACCAAGTTGTTCCAGAGATCCCTGCGAAGGGATCGCTGATTCTTGGTATAGACAGATGTAAGGTTAAAAGAGTAGTTGTTAGTGTTGATTTCCATATGCAAAAACTGCTCATGATCCACATTAACAGTGAGATTAATGTAATTAGACCAGAACACCCAGACCTTATTAGTGCAATTAGCAGTGTAGTTACCAAGACCAGTTCTTTTAGAAATGTTATCCATCTTGTCAATTCTAGCCATGGGATCTTGAATAGTCATGACTTTAATCTTATCAGTTTGAATCATAAAAGTAAGCCTAACTAAGGTTGAGTTGTTGTTTACCCCACGGGCATTCCAGCTAGCTATCTTTATCATTATCTGATAAAGATTTGTTATATTTGTTCTCCCTTCTGAGAAAAGAGTTTATTGACAGTTTTTTGTGACTCTTGTTTTTGTTTGTAGATTTGATCTTGTGGCTGATAATCGAGTTGAAGTCATGACCAAGGGAGGTGTAGCTAGGGGAAGCACTAGGAGAAGCATTGCAACTTCCAATATTATTGAGACAAGGATATGAAGAGTGATCCATAGTTTGGTTTTCAAGGTTGTGTTGAAATTCAGAGTCCAATCTTTGGAGAGCACCGATAATCTCAAGATCATTCTTGGAAAGGCTTTCTTTTTCTTCAGTGCTAGGGATAACTTCTGTAGATGTTTTAGAGTTATACTCTTTGTCTTTCTTTGTAATAATGGATTTGATTCTCCTTCTGTACACTTTTCTAAAAGATTGAATCTGATTAATCTTAGGAGCATGTAATTCATTTGAGCTTTCTTGAACATTGTCTGCCTCAATATTGAATTCAATTTTTTCCTTCTTAATAGTTCTTTCTTTGTCTTTCTCTTGGAATGCCAGTCTTTCTACAATCTTCAGTTTGATGACCAAGATGATAACAGTTGTGGCAGTAGCCTGGGACGTTCTTGTAGCTAATACCAATCCAGTTCCCATCATTCAAACCGAAACCAACCCACATGCTTTGTTTAAGTTTCTTAGACACATCAATCTCAACCAGAGCATAGCAGGTGTTTCCCATGGCTCTATGTTTATCAGGTATTAGAGTACGATGAACAATTCCTAATATAGAAGCTAGATCATTAATAACAGATTTATTGTACATAAATTCAAGAATACGCTCAAATCTAACCCAAAGCAAAACAGTAGGGTTTTCGATGTTTTTGTTAAAGTTCGGGCTCCATTTCAAAATTTTCATACTTTTCCCATCGACAACCCATACATTTCTTGACCAGAGAAGGCGAACGTCTTCTTTAAGACAGAACTCAATTGATACGTGCTGATAGTCAATCGTGATAAAGTTATAGGAGCCCCTGAACTTGAAAGAATCAAGAAAGTATTGAAATGAAACACATTTGGGTATTCCATTGATAAATTTTCCTATCAATGTAAACCTGATTTGCTGTAAAAGATGATCTTTGGTCTCCTTTGAGTATTGAACAAAGGTGAAATCTTGGGATTCACTTACAAACTCGGGATGGGTTTCTTTTGGCATATGATTTGGCTTAAGTATTTCGGAGAAAGATTTCTTGAACTGAATCGGAGCATTGGTTTCATCATTTTTGCTTAAAGCTGGGAACTTTTCTTCAGTGTTAAGATTTCTGTTTATCATTATCACAAAATAGAGAAAAGCCGGAAAAACAGAGGAAAGAAGAAAGGCCTAAGAAAGATTGCCAGGAAGCAATCAAAAGCTAAGAAGCGAAGGGAAACTCAACAGAAGGAGTTCAGAGGAGAGATTTTCAGGGACAAATGTCGGAAACGGCTAACGGAAATCAGAACCTCTCTTTCTTGGAGCACTCTCAAAATAAATCATCTAACCCCAAATGATTAATAATTCTCCTATTCTGTTTTCAATTAATTATACTAATATTTATGAATATTTGTTTTAAAACTTTATCATTGGAAAATCGAGTTTTCAAAATAAATGTTTGTTAAAATGAATGAATGATGTAATTTCTACGAATTATATTTGTATTGGGTTGTTAAAGTGAAAAATATCGATTTAGTATGTAAATTGTTACACGTGACGTTCAAATATATTTTAGCACCCCTAAATCTAATTTCTGGTTCGACCACTGGGCTCAATCAACTATATAATTATCTGTAAGAACCAATTTAAGAAAAAAAAATGTTCGCAATTTTGGTTGAAATATACTTATTTATTATAATTGAACGATTTAAAAATAAAAAACATTTTGTTTTCAGTTTTGAAATGAAAACTATATTTTTTCTTTCAATTTTATTTGACAATATTCTACAATTATCGTATCTTTTTAAAGTTACATGTTTTAGTTAAAAAAATAAGTTCACACATCTTTAAGTTTCCCTTTGTTCTAAAATCTTTTAAAATGTATTTTTAGAACTTTTTTACTTCTCCAAACTCCACTGTTTTTTAGATATTTTTTTTAAAATTCTAACGGGAGTCGTATTTTCATCTTTTTGTTTCTTGCTTTGTATTTATTTGTGTTAGTATTTCGTTCTTAAAATTTAATAGTTTTTTGTATTTTGCATTTTTCATTTAAATAGTTTTGCGCTGCACGTATAATTATATTTCGCATCTGAAAGAAACTTATATCTGATTCAGGTAATATGGGGATAGCTTGTTTTTTTAGATTGAGTCTATATACCTTTATCCAGGAGATAAAGAAAATAAAAAAATTTACATTAAGATAACAAAAAAAGTTATGTTTCATTGTGTCTTGAAATGTATATATGATCTAGTAACAAACAAGAACAAAAATAAAAACTAAGAAACAATGAGACTTATAGTAGAAATCATCAAGACCTACGGCGACTAAAGGAAGAGTCCTCAAATTGGGATCCAAAATTTTAAGACGTACAACAAAAAATGTAAGAATATATTTTGTATGAACCATGGTGAAGATCTAATATCTTTAAAATGTCAAAACTTTACAACCCAAAAATAAAGAAGAAACACTTTAGTAAAAAATGATAATAACATATTTTTCTTACTCGAGTCAATGAAAACAATTAGGTAAAGAACATCCACCATTTTTTTAGATATCAAGGTATAGATTTTGTAACACAATAACATATTCATTAAGTTTGCACGCTCAACTTTGTTCTTCTCAACATCATGTGATGTATTGGGTTCGATGATTTGAAGATTTAGAAAAAACAACAATTCTGATTCGGTTGCGATAATTATAGAAACTTTTTATGAATTAAATAAATAATTGTTGTGATAGCAAACCTAATTGATGGTTAATTTCTTACTATTAGGGAAAAAGCAGCCAAAGGCTTGATCCCAGTATGTTAAAGATGTTAGAGAACTAAAGAAAATACATTGGCTAATTTGATTGAAACACTTCAAAATATTAACGATGATAATTTATGTATTCAACTAGTTTCAGATTCTACATTTCGGATTTCGTTGTAATCTATAATTCGCATTTAGTAGTGTATACAATTTGCACTTCACATTTGATGGTATTGTTCTTGACATTGATAATGATTCATGAGTCTTGTTTGGATGTGTTCCGTGCTTTATATTTAAGCAAAATACTTTGACATTTTGTTGATTCTACTTTGCATAATGTTGTTTCCACTTCCCATAAATCTACTAAGAATAGAAGATCTCCCTCATATATAATTAAGTATCTAAAGAAACCAATAAATATTTCATGTTATACTTTGAAGTTTATTAATAGTATTGATAAGTTAAGAGTATAAAATAGAGATTTGATAAAGATACTAACAAAAAATAAAATAAGAATCAAATTTTTATATCGTGTTTACTTTAGTAATTGGTAATTGTTTGCGTTTAGCGTTTAATTTTGTTAATTGTTTTGTGCTTCACATTTGTACTTGATACATTGGTTCTCATTTTATATTTGGTATTTATATACTGATTCTTGGTTCGTGTTTATATGTTAGTCTTGATTTATGATTCACACTTGATATGTAGTCTTAATTCTCAGTTCGTGTTAGAATGGTTATGTTGATGTTACTTTATAAGCAACTATGAAAACACTCTCACACTATCAACCATGAATGTTTAGCTGTCATAGTGAGTTATTGAAAAATATAAACTCATAGCATGAATGATAAAAGAGTTGGAGAAATATAGGCTAACCAAAACTCTTAGCTTGCAGATATTTTTTAAAACTGTAATTGTGCGTGAACCAAGTTCAAATAAACACAATGAAGTGGATAACACATTATCTCATGTAAAAAATAAAAAAACCATACACTAAATTTAATGAAGTAAAAGATGAGGTTGTGATTGTGAATTCAAAGAGTGTGATCAAAATCCCATTAGAGTTGAACGATGCATATAATGTACAAGTTAAGGAAGAACTAATTGAGGGGGTGAAAGATAATACACTATGAGAAAATATGAAAGATGGAGAATTTATAAATGCACAACAAAAGACATAAAATGTGTTTCCTTAATTTGTTATTCAACAACTATAGTTCGAGTTTAAAGTTTTGTATTAATATGTGGATGGGAAGGCAAAAAATGCAAAAGTCTATGAGGCACAATATGAGGATATGAAGGTACAAGTGAAGGTGGAGGTGGAACTGGAACTAAATAATGAAAATATAGAAAATATACAACACATACAACATATTAATGGTGTACATAATGCAAGTAGTGAAAATAAAAAGCATTTAACATATGTGGAAAATATAGATGATCCACATGATACAAATTTTGAAGTGAATGCAAACATTACACAACTTAAATAAGTTGAAGATGTTAAAATTTTCACAATTTGATAGAACTTAATTTGCATTATATAAAAATATATAAATGTTTAGATCGAAAACCCTTTGCTTAGTAACAAATTCACATTTCACAATTGCGTTCTTTAGGATTCGCACTTCGCACTAGCCTTTTGAAGTGCTTTGCATTTTGCACATGATTCTTGATTTGAACTTATGTTTTTGCGCTTCACATTATACATTTCCTTTTTACCATTTATATGTTTTGTATTTCGTGATTCTCAATCGTCCTTTTTTTCATATTTATCTTGTGTTTTGTTTCACGTTTCACATTTGTAGTTAGCTTCATGAATTTGATATGATGTACTTATATATTTGTAACATGTGATATAAAGTAAATAGCCTTTACAAATAGAGAAAGGTAAAAGTCCAACTACAGTAAAAGAAAAAATGGTGCAGAAAATAATTGGCAACAATTTGATGTGAAAAACTATAATCAAGATCCTAATCATTGTTTCAACTTTTTTAATAAATATGATTGATCACTTTTAATATTTTTGAGGGTGTAAAGTATGTAACTGGTCTTGAAATATTCTTATGGAGAGTAATCAAATTGCTAGAGAGAGAAAGTGTAAAGAATATTCTAAAGATAGAAAGTGTCAAGAGTCAAAGTTAAATGTTACAACGACCATACATTTCTGGTAGATTGACCAAATGGTTAGTAGAATTGGAAGATTTTGAGATCATTTTTTCTCCTCGAATGGCTATTAAAGCTCATGATTTAGCTGATTTTCTGGTCGAATTTCATTCAGGCCGATCAGATGAGGGGACATATAAAGAGGTCTTACTAGAAACTTTGATATTGGTGGTTCGAACTGATGGTGGTTCTAGCATATTGGAATCTAGCACATGGATTCAATTAGTTGTTCCTCTTGGGAGACAATGTATCAAGCTATTCGATTTGGCTTTCATGCATCAAATAATGAGGCTAAGTATGAGGTTGTGTTAGCTGGTTTAAGGCTCACAAATATTCATGGAGCAACAACAGTTCATTTAGAAACAGATTCGCAACTAGTGGAAAATCATATGGCACACATATCTAAGGCCAAGAAAGATCAGTTAATTTTGTATATCTACGTGAGCTTCGAAATTTTACTCTTTTGTTTGACAAAGTGATTGTAAATCATATTAACCCATGCGATAAGAAAGTTGTTTATTCTTTGGCAATAATTGCTTATACAGAAGAATATCCATGGATACTGCTACATGAGAGTCCTTCGATTTTAACACGATCTAAATATGTAAAGATGCGGAGGAAGTATTTGTTACTCCAGACATAATTCGAAGTGATTGGAGGTCTGATATCCTTAATGTTTTACTAAGAGGTACGTTACCTCAAGATACACAGCTGCCTAAAATGTTAAGGTACAAGACCCATGGCTATGTTGTATTTGATGAGGGTAAAAAGTATTGTAATGGTAGAATTAGAAGATGTTTTTGGTAATTTTGTATTCAAGGTTTTTGTAGAGAGTAGTAAGAAAAGAGAGTTGTTTGTATTTAATACTTTATGAAAAAGTCCAACCCTTTAATGTTGTTGGTTAGGGTATTTATACTTTTTTCTAGGATCCATTGGCCTTTCAGGTCAGACCTTATATTCGGGTCCTTCCTATGAGCCCCCAAGCCCAAGAGTTAAAGTGATAGGCAAACAGTTGAGTCATCGGTCTACATAAGTCATTTTTTAATCACCGAGTTTTATTTATTTTATCCGGACTGCCCCTTTTGATAAAAACTTAATTACTTTAGTACTCTCTCGTAGACATCAGATCTGATCACATAGCCCCTTTAATTTTTTTCGAAGTGTTTCGGGAGAGCTAATACCATAAAGGAAATCTGAACTGTATCCAAATTATGTTATCAATACCAATTATGGAACATTAATGAAGTTAAACAGTTGGTATTCTTATGAAAATTGTCATGCAATTACTTGGAGAAACCGAACGGTTTCCTCATTAGAAACGACATCTATTTTCCCAATAAAGAAACTAACGACTATTTTTCATAGCCTCCTAATTATCACTAAATCTTGTCTTCCTAGTAAATTACTTGAGTAGTTTTATTTATATAATTAGAGTAAGAAAAAAAACAGATTCATCTTCGTAGTTTTAGAAAGAGAAAACTCTTAATTTTTACCTAAATTCTTTTTTGATTCTTCTTATTAGATTTCAAATTTTTGTATGTTCATATCCAGAACAACACTTTTTAAATGAGGTCAGCTTAATTAATTTGTCAGACTTAGAAAAAAGAAAAGTAGAAAGCTAGAATTTCTGCTGGATTACCCGCTTCTCCGGTGACACAAATCCCAAAAACCAGATAGAAACTTCTCATCTGGTAAACATCATATCGTTTCCAAATTTAGCCTATTTGATCAATCTTCCAGAGTCAGTAATCAACATGACCAACAAACTGAGGTTTCTACCAAACAAGTTATTAGCACCCGTAAACCTAAATCAACCTTCAATTCTATGGGTTTAGATGTTGGACGCAGAAAATGATAAACCATCAGATCTCTCTACCGATCTTAGTAAACTCATCTAACAACAACCGATTGAAGAATAAAAAATTTCTTTGACTCATCAAACAACTTCCTCTCTTAAGGTTTTCCTTTTGAGAAAGATAACATTGATAAGCAGGTCGGTGATACAGTATAGATGGATTCCCAAATAATGAAATTAAAAATGGACGATAGTGGCGAAGATACGCCATTGGAGACATCAGACTGCACTGGGGATGGTAAAAAAGAAAAACAATCCTAATCGTAAAATATGAACCACTCTCAGAATGTCTGGTTAGAGAAGTCAGACCTAACTTTACCAAAGTTAGTGTCAAGTATCTGTTAGCTATGCAGAGAGCATCCTATGTGTATGCCCACACAACTAATCTGGGTAAACTTCGGAGCAAATGAGGGTTCCCTAAATCAATTATAGTCATGATTCTAATCCTTGAAGAAACTTCGATAGACTGCAAGATGAGCGAGTTGGTGGTGTATCCCAAAGTTCTCAAATGGGTCTCAGTTTCTCTCTAGACCCAAAAATTGTTAGGTATTTTCACTTGGTAAAACTATGCCCGAGTCAAGTCAGCCCGAACCCCTGGTTTTCCTTTCTGGCCAGCATTATAACTTCAAGGCTATCAAAGATTTTGATGCTCTTGTTGATGTGGCTGGTTTATGTTGAAATGGTAACATTCCCTTATACTATTTTAACATTCCCTTGTTATCAGTGGGTTTTGGTAGAATAGAAGAAAGATTACCTGTAAGGGTAATCTGAGCATGCTTACTAGATATTGGAAGTTTTCATGTAAGTGTTTCTTACTTTATTGCTTGCTATTTTTTATTGGTCCTCACATCTGATATATTGTGTAGTATTTTAAAAGTTGTTCTCCCGGCATCTAGAAAATGGGATAGTCACTTTTACTAAACTTTATAGATGGGCGGCCAAAAAATGGTCGAATGGATTCCATAATTTTGTTTTGCATGAAATATGGTGACAACTCACCTATGGAAGATGAATTTGATCTGTGAGCTCGTATGAGAACAATTTACTACTCCTCAACTATCTGCTAAATTTTGAAGAGGACTGAGGAGAATGATGGTAAACATTTCCTACCCACTATGAACATAGCTCCTAGTCACCTTGATAAGATCAAGAAATAGAGAAAGAAAAAAAATAAAGGAGGACGATGATGGGCACTACGTCAAGTAATCCTTGAAATGGGAAGTATGAGGCCCCCTTGATGTAATAAATGAAACTCTTTTGGAAGCTATTGCAGCTACATTGGAGGAGATTCAAGATCCGTTAAAATTTTCACCCGTTCAGAAGAACAAGAAGAATTCTGCAGGTTTGAAGATCATTCTCTGATTAGAAGCTCTTCCATCTAATGTTCCTACAAAGGATCATTCTCAAGAAGAGATACATATTGACCCTTCTTCCCATAAGTTTCCTAGTGCTAACCAGCCCACCGTTGAGGGAGATGCCAATTTAGATGACCTTGGCAACTTATAATTGAGTGAATTTGATAAGCAAGATTTTGATAAAGCTTTTCCCCAGACTTCCACCATTGCCAATATCGTGACACATGATTGTGAGTCTTTTAAAGTATCTAGTGAACATGACACTTTGGGGTAGAATATTTTTGGATATATTAGGATAATAGTTTGCTTGGAGAGGCAGGTTAGATCTCAAGTCACTGAAATTACAAACCTTCATGGAGAAAACCAATCCTTTCTTAATGAAAACCAATCTCTACAAGACACTGTTAGTTCGGAGAAAAAAAGGTAGAAAGTTTCACAAAGAAAGTGAAAAATCTTAAGAGCGAGCTGGCTTAGTCCAACTCTCATCCTAATCAGTTGCAACTCAATTTTTTTGATCTAGAAAAAGAGACTTTCTCTTAGAAAGAGCAACATAAGAAAGACAAAACACATATCCTAAGGGTGTATTGAAATATTTGGACTAGAGAGATGAGTCCATTAAATCGGACATGGTACTTCTGTTCGACAAAACTTTCCCCAAACGGTCTCTTTGGAGACTGTGGGAGTTCGTGCCATATGAAGAAATTCCCTTTCATAATATGTCGCTTGGTGATAAACTATGCATTTATTTAAACGATTCTGAGTCTGACCAGGCTGGGGAAAATCATATAATGGTGAAAAAAACAACATAAGGAAGAGAAAGTTGAGAAAAAGATCGAATGAACTAAGCCATAAAGTTAATTATTTTTTTATTATGTGTTTGGGAGAAAAAGTCCTTGAAATGTTTTAAGGTAATTTTGTTATATTTTCGAAGATCAGATTTTCTAGTAGCCATGTTGGTATAAGCCCTTGTCGTGCACAAGACATTTTTGTAATATAGATCGAGTGTCTTTTATGACCGTATCATCATTCTATGTCATCTTTGTTTTTATCTACTTATTATTTCGCCATGTTTACTTTTATACTTCTATTAATATCTGATCTTTCTTAAAGAAAATAAAGAAATATAATAAACTTGATCAGTAATTGAAAAATATAACTGTTTAATATGTCTTTAACTCATGAAATAGGTCTTTAATTCATTTGAGCCATTCAAATGAGTCAATTTGAAGGCAATACGAGTTTAATAAGCCTTTAATCTGTGTGATCCACTCAAAGGTAATCCATTTGAGGGAAACAAGTGTTTAATAAGCCTTTTTTTCATCTGATCCACTCAAAGGTAATCCATTTAAGGGGAGTAAGTGTTTAATATGCCTTTAATGCATCTGATCCACTCAAAGGTAATACATTTGAGGGCAACAATTCTTTGATAAACCTTTAATTCATCTGATCCACTCAAAGTAATCTATTTGAGGGAAACAAGTGTTAAATAATCCTTTAATTCATCTGATCCACTAAAAGGAAATTTCTTAAAAAATGGAAATGATAGTATATTAATTGAGATCTGGAGTAGGAAAGAGTATGCCCCCAAATATTTACATTGAGGTAAATAAAGTCAATATTTATAGGGTGAATTTATTCAAGTATAACATGAGATGCTCAATATTCCAATTATGGTTTAATACGATGCATTCTTTGTCTGGATGTTTGTATGTTCCTTGCTTGACTCTTTCACATATGACATATTATCCTTTCCAGTTCGGAGTTGGCTTTCCGAACTGCTTCTCTTTAGTGTGCGGGAACACTTTTCTTAACACCTTATCTCCTACTTGAAAATCCCTCATTTTACTTTAGACGCAAACCTGCTCCTTATCAAACCTTGATAATGTACAATTCTCAAATGTGCTTTCACTTTTTTTCATCAATTAAATCCAACCAAGCCCTCATATCTATCTCATTCTCTTTTTTAGAATACTTTTTAACTCTAAAGAAAGAAATAGTAGAGTCTATAGGTGTGATAGCATCCATCCCATAAACTAGAGTAAATGGGGACTTGTGGATATTTTATCAAGTGATCTTTCATGGTTTCAGATTGTCCTTGAGCTTGATTAATGAGTAATTGCGAATCATTTATCAATCAGACTCTTTTATCCCCACATATTTGAGCTAACCTTAAACCAGTTATGGCCGCTTCATATTCTGACTCATTGTTGGATGCTCTGAAGCCAAAACATATAGCCTGATACATGATATCACCAAAAGGGGAGGTTAGGAAAATTTTAGCTCCACATCCCATGGAACTAAATCAACCATCAAGTTAGATTACCCATTCCTTCTTAAACTTACTGACTTGAGCTTCTTCATGAGACCTCTTAGAATAAAATTCCACTAAAAATTCAGCCACACCTTGAGCTTTGATCACAGTTCGAGGTGCAAATTCGATATCATAATATCCAAGCTCAATTGACCAATTCTCCTCGATATGTTAGCCTTTTGTAGCATATTTTCAATGGTAAAGAAGTCCGAACTGTGACAGAGTGTGCTTGAAAGTAAGGTCTCATCTTTAAGCTGCTATTACCAATTCTAAAGCTAATTTTTCCAGTTTCAACTATTGTTTTCTCAACTTCCACCAAACTCATTCTTATATAATAAATCGGTCAGAGGTAATTATCCACTTCCCAAACTAATACAATACTTACCGCATATTCTGATACTGCTAGATACATATAAATCCTTTCTCCTTCAACATGTTTGAACAACGTCTTGGGTGAACATATGTGCTTTGTTATTTTGAGGAAACCTGTATCAAAATTAGAAGAACAATTCAAGTCCTTAGTATTTCTTAAAAGTTTTAAGAATTGTGCACATTTGTTTGATGATCTGAAAATAAACCGGTATAATGTAAACTTTTATATTTCCGTCGATTTGATTAACAAATTTCTTATTCACCAACCGTTGATAAGCAGCTCCATAATTTTTCAGTCTAAAATACATTACCCTATAACAATGGAGCCCCCTATCGGTAATAAACATACTGTGGTCTTGATCATTCGGATTCATTTGTATCTGATTATACCCAGAGAAAGCATCTATAAAGGACAACAACTTGTTCTCTGATGTTAAGTCTACTAACTGATCCATTCGGGGCACTGGAAAGGGGTCTTTAGGGCAAGCTCTATCGAGATCTGTGAAGTAGATACACATACATTATTTTCCATTCGTTTGCTTGAGTAAAACTGGGTTAGCAGTCCAAAGAGGGTATTAAGGTTTTTTAATATTCCTCATCTTGATTAATCGATCTACTTCTTAAATAATTGTTTCAGATTTTTCTCTAGAGAAATCTCTTATTTTCTACATTATCGGCCCAACATCGGATCTCATAGATAACTTGTGATTAATTATACTGGTTGGTACTCTGGTTACATCCTCGTTACACCAAGAAAAAACATGTAGAATACAAAAAAGATAGTAATTTTTCTTTTAGATCTAAAGATAAATTAGATTCAATCTCAAAACTTTTACCTTCCGCGAGTGAATCTGTTTCAACTTCTTCAACTGGAATTATCGCACTATGAGCTCCATTGGATCATCTATCTCATTTGTTTTGGCAGAAGGCTCTACTGATTTTCATTCCTTGTCAACCTTCTCTGTTTATTTAGACTTTAAAGCAAGAGCAATGACATCAAATTCACGAGCTACCTTTTGGCTACTTCGGACAACAACCACTTGTCTTCCCATGAAATACTTCAAACATTGGTGGACAGTGGAAGCTACTGCATGCATCCTAGATAACCAAGATCTAACAAATATGAGATTATAGGATGTCGAACAATCAACTATGATAAACAAAACCCTCACCAAACTGCATGTATCAATTAAAATCCGACGTATACCATTACCTCAAATGGATGTCCCTATCACGATAACATCTTCATGTAGACATGTAATATCCCTTAAATTATCTTCATAAAAAGAAATGAATGAAGCAGGGATTTGATAAAGATATGTAGAGAGTTTTCCCTCTAACGGGGTTGTTATGCTATTTACATGTCTCTTTCTTGAACAGCTTGAGGGCGCAATCATAGTATCTCCCCCAAAAATGGTTTAAGATTCAAAGAAGTTACACATATAGGATACTGTTGAAGTCTTTTCCACTATCATCCCAACTTGATTCCAATCTGGATTAAAGTCTAGATATTTTGAATCGATGTCAAACATTTCTATAATGACCATAGCATCTTCTTGTCAAGATGCACCTATATTTTATCCTGGTCTAGTCGGTGATGTTTTTTGCGTTGTATTCGTATTAGACTGAGAGTAAATATTAACTTGTCGGTTCCTTCCTCGGTATTTGGCAAAACCTGAAAATCTCCCTCCTTATATCAAACTTTACACTTCTTCTTTAAGGCAATGCAATCCTGGGTATAATGGCCCATATCATTGTGGTACTTACAAAAATGTGTATTTTGTTTCGCTGTAAGAGATTGAATTGGTTTCGGTCTTCTAAAATGCAAAACATTCTTAATTTTATCATAAATGGTAACCAGACTTTTACCCACTTTGGAAAACCATTCCGGTTGAATCCATTGACCCCGCTTGGGTTTAAATTTTTGGCTTGACTTGATTGATTATGTTTTGGCAGATGTGACCCCTTTCTAGAATGTTTAGACATGTAATTAACTATAGCCTGGGATTAAGTACTGGCTTGTGGGATTGACGATATAAGAGCAGATATATTCTGGCGCAATATTCTAGATTTCTTAGTTTTCTCCACTATAATCTGTTTTCCAACTTAATTTCTAGACAGTCCAGTGAATTGACAGTTTGGAGCTCCGGTGTCAGATTTTGACCCACAACACCTTGTTTCGAAGGAAACGACGTCACAAACGCAAGTCACGAGCTATGCTCGTGAGCTATGGGCTTTTTTGGGCAGTCGGGCTCATCTATCCTCTTTTTTCGCAATTTTAATACTTTGGGCTATTTTTGTAATTTTCATATTTTTAGTTTTAGGGTTTTGCTTGAACTCTATATAAACCTATCTTCTATTCATTGTTGAGGGAATTGTTTTTTATTAATAAAAAAATTAGGGTTTTATCCCTTATGGCTTCTACTGCGTTTCACTCTATATCATAGTGGTATCAGACACAGGCAGTCCTGCGCGATGGTACGAGGAAGAACCAGCGGTCACGGTGGCGCTAGAGTGACTAGAGATACAAGTGATGTAGATGATCGTGAAGTTGCTGACCTATGCCGTCAGGTAGCCGATCTTACCCGTCAGATGGCTGATCTGAACGCCAGGCAACAAGGCACAGAGGTTGAGGGTATGGATAACCCTTTTGGGGAGGAGATCGACCAGAATAATTCTCACACCCGCCGCTGGGAGCTTGGATTCAAGATAGACATCCCGGACTTTGATGGCAGCCTTAAGGCAGAGGCACTTATCGATTGGTTATCCCCGATTGAAAAAGTCCTGGACTTCAAGGAAGTTCCTGAGGAGATAAGGGTCGCATTAGTCACCATTCACCTACGCGGTAGGGCACAGGCTTGGTGGCAGCAGGTGAAGAAGAACCGCGCGCGCGAAGGCAAGGATAAAGTCCGCAGCTGGGAGAAATTCAAAAGAAAAACCCGCAAGGCTTTCTCCTTACAACTTCGAGCGGGAACTCTACCAGCGACTCCAGCATCTTCGTCAACGATTCATTATGCAGACGACTCTTCTGATGGGGAGAACGGTTCTGATTCAAGGACGAATCTTCTCTTCCCCGGCGGGAATGATGCAGACAGTCCGGTGAATTGACAGTTTGGAGCTCCGGTGTCAGATTTTGACCCACAACACCTTGTTTCATAGGAAACGACGTCACGAACGCAAGTCACGAGCTTTGTTTGTGAGCTATAGGATTTTTTGGGCATTCGGGCTCATCTATCCTCTTTTTTCGCAATTTTAATACTTTAGGCTATTTTTTTAATTTTCATATTTTTAGTTTTAGGGTTTTGCTTGAACTCTATATAAACCTATCTTCTATTCATTGTTGAGGGAATTGTTTTTTATTAATAAAAAAGTTGGGGTTTTATCCCTTATGGCTTCTACTGCGTTTCACTCTCCATCAGATTAAGTACTGGCTTGTGGGATTGACGATATAAGAGCAGATATATTCTGGCGCAGTATTCTAGATTTCTTAGTTTCCTCCACTATAATCTGTTTTCCAACTTAATTTAAAAATTCTCCCCATGTCATTGATTTTTTTTCACAGTCACCGAATCAGCCAATTCACCCGGATTTAAACCTTGTCTCGGGGAATCAATGGCTACTTGTTCAAAACAATCAGCTAATTTGTTCTTTGTATTCACAAAATGACTCGTTCGGTTCTTGGGCACAATGAATGATAGTATCACCATTCCATTTAAGCTTCTTAATTCCCACGAATTGTCTTCCATTCAGAAAACATTAAAGTTTTTAATAGATCCATGTGGTAAACTACTATACCATTTTAATGCAACCCTATTGAAAATTTGTCATCATCATCAAAATTCATCATAAAATTCTTGAACTGATCGGTGATATGGATGAAGTCTTTGATAGAGAGAGGGGTTTGGCTTAGTCTAGAAGCCATGATCAGTGACAAGAGTGTAAACCATAAATCTGGTATCGCTTCTATAGGGCAGAGATCTAGGAATTCGAAGTACTCCACTATCATCAGATCCAGTGGAAACCGAAGACCCCAATTGATGATCTCAGGATAAACCGCCAATTCATCTTCTATAGAATCAAGTGGAGTCTATCCTTATTTTGGTAATCAAATCACTATATTGCCTGGAATTCCCTATTGCTTCTTTAGATGTTCGGTTTGAGCTTCATCATAATAATCATATGCCACATTTTTAGTGCCATGATATATTCGGGGAGGAGTGATTTTAAATTCACATTGACGGTTGCATCAATATCTTCAAAAAGCTTAGGTAATACTTACATTTTTCTCACTTTTTTCACTAGTGCATCTTTTTTCGAAGTATCATCTTCAGTTTCAGAAGCAGTACCACTTTTTGTAGCCTCGACATTCGAGGATAATTTGTATTTGTTGAATACTATTAATAATCACAATATATATATATATATATATATATATATGAATACACAACGTACACCAAACAACATTACCAAATCTAAAAAATCTTCTAAACTATGGCACAAGTGGTTAGGTCACATATCCAAAGTTAGGATGGAGAAGCTTGTTGTTTAAGGTTTATTAGATCCTCTTGATTACTCTGACTTCGGTATATGTGTCGAGTGTATCAAAGGGAAGAAAACCAAAGTTAAAAGGCTAGGAGCCTACAGAGCGAAAGAAGTCCTAAAGTTGATACATACCGACATTTGTGGGCCGTTTCCACAGAAATCGTGGAACGGGCAGCGGTACTTTATATCATTCATCGACGGCTAATCTTGTTAATATTGAGGAAATGATGGATGTTAAGACCGCTTTTCTCAATGTTAATATTGAGGAAATGATCTATATGGTACAACCTATACACTTTGTAGAAAGTAACTCAAAATATCTGGTTTGCAGGCTTAAGAAATCCATTTATGGGCTTAAACAAGCCTCTCGTCAATGGTATTACAAATTCCTTGAGGTGATAGTCGGTTATGACTTTGAGATCAACTCAGTTGAGGATTGTGTGTACCACAAGTTTAGTGGGAGTAATTTCACATTTCTTATATTATATGTGGATGACATATTTCTTGTCTCGAACAATAAGGAATTATTACACACTACAAAAAGATTTCTATCAGACAAGTTTGATATGAAGAATCTTGGTGATGCCAGTTTTGTGTTAGGAATCCATATACATCGAGATCATTCTCGTGGTATTCTTGGATTATCACAAACAACATACATTAAAAGTGTGTTACAATTTTACGGATTGACAGATTGTAAAACCATAAGTACCCCTATATCAAAGGGTGACAGACTTAGTCTGAGTCAATGTCCTAAGACAAAACTTGAGATTGAGGAAATGAAAACGGTCCCTTATGCTTCAGCAGTTGGGAGTTTAATGTATCCTCAAGTTTGTACTAGGCCGGACATTGCCTTTACTGTAAATATGTTGGGGAGATATGTTAGTAACACAGGAATGGATCACTGAAAAGCAGTTAAAAGAGTACTGTGATATCTGCACGGAACAAAGGGGCACATATTGACATATAGAAAGTTGGATAAATCTGAGATCATTGGGTATTCCGACTCGGATTTTGGTGGATGCGTAGACACATCAAAAAGCGCGTCATGCAACATATTCTTATTGGATGGAGGTGCAATATCCTCGAAAAGTGTAAAGCAAACACATATTGCATTGTCCACCATGGCAGCACAAATTGTTGCAGGCTTTAAGGCATCAAAGCAGGAACTATGGTTGCAAAATTTTGTTATTAGATTACGCATTGTACAAGGGATAGAAGATCCCATGAAATTATATTGTGATAACAATTCCACAGTGGAGTACTCTAACAGCAACATGAGCTCGTCTAAATCCAAACCATAGTTGTCGCATGGCGGCCATGGCGATCCATGACGAGGCGAGGCGAGGCAAGATCGCCTCAGGGTGGGGCGTAGCGAGACCCTTAGTGTGGCGCTCGCCTAGGCGTATGTGGCGGGCATGACGCCTGTGGCGCTCGTTGTGGCGGCCGTGGAAATGTGCTAAGCCTATTTTTGTTTTTGGAACTAAAAAAATAAAAACCTAAAAGTAAGTTTTTGAAAGATGAAGATGTTTTAAAAGGAGTTGCTATTGGAGTTTTTGAGGTTGATGAATTAGACTACAATCTTCGGTCTAAGAATTCATATTCTTCAGCGGTTCGCATTAGAGATCAGAGGCTTGTTGATGAAGACTCCAAAGAAGAATATATTATATTATGGGAAATAAATGGAGAACATAGTGGAGATGAAAGGTGCGAAGATGTTGTCTCGGAAAATGATGTATTTTAGTCTAAGTTTTGACTCAGATGTGTTAAATAATAGTCTACTGTACTATTTAAATTACACTTATGTGCTATACAAGTATTATTTAACTAAGGGATAGCCGCATGTCATGTGGTCATCGCCTCGCCGCATGCCTCGTCGTTGTGGCTTTTCTAACCCTCTTCGCTACGGACCACCGCACGCCATTGATAACTATGATCCAAACACATATATATAAAGTTTATGTCTGTTAAAGAAAGAATACAGATGGGTCAGATAAGTATAGAGCACATCGGCACAACCTCCATGATAGCAGACCCCCTAACAAAGGCGATTTTGCCTATGGTTTTCCAGCGATACACCATCAATATGAGTGTAGTTGATTTATAGGATTGTTAGTTTCAGTGGGAGAGTTTGTAATAGGATCTGATTTTATATTTTGTAGTATTGTGCACATTAAAGTTTATTGTAGTATATATATATACTTAGAAATATTTATTGATATCTGTACAGTATTGGATCTCCAAAGGTAGGAACCATTTAAGAGTAGATATGTAAGATTACAAGCCATATTAATCTTAGGCCGCACTCCATAATTAGCCCAAGTATTTGATTGATAATGGTAATGTTATTTAATGTCGCATCCTATTGTTCACAATATGAGAAATATGTCTTTAGTCCTTTACTGTTATCACTCATGTATGAGGTTGTACCGTTTTCCCATTGATAATGAATATATGGATCACACTAAATTTGAATATGTATTCTTGAGTAGCATATCGCGGTCCAAGTGGGAGATTGTTGGAATATATATATTTAATATATTTATAGAATAACAATAATTTGGACCGACATGCTAAATAAACATATTCGGTTATTGTCTTAAGGAAATCCGAATTAAAAATAATTGAGTTAATTATTTAATTATCTAAATTGGACCTATGGGTGAAAAGGCGTTATAGACTCAAGTGTGGTAACCGGGTTGAATTTGGGCATTGTGATAAAAAGGGCCCAAATCTCAACACTTAAGCCTGAATTAATAAATCAGCGATATAAATTGAATAATCAATTTATCGGGTTATGGTCTCGGACACAATGAAGTAATAAATGATGGGCTTTTCAATGTTGGTCTTCACATTCTAAAGTCTATAAATAAGGGGCTATGTTTAGGTGTTTCATCATTCTAAATCCTAATAAGAAATACGTCAGCTTCCTTGAGTGTCTGGAAATTTTTTCCTTCTTCTCCAATTTGATTATGCAGGTTCCTTAATTTCATAAACGGAATCGCTGGAGAACGTGGAATCGCTGAAGAACGCAAAGTAACATAAGAGAATACTATATGGATATCCGCAGGAAAACCCGTAAGTGTTCTTGATTTTCAATTTATTCTCTAAGTGAATCTAGAAAAGGGTTTAATTATTTTTCCGCGATTTGTTATATATTATTTGATACGATTTTGAATAGTATATAACACTAAATACCTTAGAAGGTTCGACAATAACATATGAAGAATTTACAATCGTATTATGTGCACTAGCTACAACATTTGGCTGTTTAGAAATTACGTTTATATCATTTATAACATTTGAATTCTGAGAAATGATAAATTCCTCATCAACAACAATCTATTTTTTAATAAATTTGGACAACCACATCCTATGATTTTCTAGCATCTATAATAACATAATATGTGGCCTACAATTCCCATATTACAAAGTTGTAATACTATCAACATTATTAACACCTAGTTATTTAAGAATCACAACTGGTCCTCGGTTTTGGATTACTTTCTCTTAGAAGATTTAACGGATCTTTTTTATCTCACTTTTGGCTAGACAAATCATGCCTCAAATGGCCAGCTCGATTATAAGCTTCAAGTGTAGCATATTTCATAATGGCCTTGAAATATATTTTCGGCTACATCTTTAATGTCAGATATTTTCTCGGCACACATTGAATAGAAACTTTCAGTTTTGAATAAAATAACATAACCAAGCTTAGGAAAATATCAGAAATAAGAGAATTCAAGATGCTAGTCTTTCACCAACACTCTCACAATGATGGCTAACTATAAGGGTAAGTAGAGTTTGGACCATAATATCTTGTCCACAAAAGGCTGAAGCTCCTTCGTCTAACATACAGAGTGAGTCAAATATATCAATAAATCCTAAATTATGATTAATAAAAACTAGTAATTGAAATTAGTATAAGTTATGGTTTGTTATTAATAATATAATATCTGCATTGATTATACGGGATACTTTGTATCCCTTGGTATATAAGTTACTACAAGGCATACAATTATTCATCTTTTGGCTATTAATTTATTTGGTGTTTTATTATGTAAGTTGTTCTAGAACTCAGATCCATATCCAAATCTATCCAAACAAATTTACCCTTACTATTTAGTAAATAAATATTTACATCATCTACTTCAATCATACCAGTATTTTCAAAGGTTTCAACTGAAAAAACTAATAAAAAATTAATTTCAAAAAAAGAAAACTAATATAGCGTATGATAAATGTATGGTAAATGTATATCCTCTAGAATCTATATCTTTATATACAAGGTAAGGATATATATATATATATATATATATAATGTTGATGGAAAGATGGATAAATTACTAAAACATTATAAGTGATTAATCAAAAGTGACAAAGACAACAAGTTAAATGATGATGACTTTGGGCGAGCAATAATTTCAATAAAACAACGAAACATGTGGTAAATATAAAAATAGATTATAATGATGTATGTGATGAAGAGCTCGAAAGAGAATAAAAAAAATAAACAAATAAATAGACGATGACAAGGCATATGATAAAGAGAATAAAAAGGATCAAGTTGGGTAGTTTTTGAGAATAACAACATGTATTCCCTAAAGAGAATAAAAAAAGATCAAGTTGGGTAGTCTATGAGAATAACAACTGAATCAAATAAAGGAAATAAATTGTCCAATTTAAATTATAAGGTGAAGTTTCATTTATGGATGAGACGAAATATATGAGTTCTTAAATGGAGAACACTTACATGGGTGGAAGAACATTCACGAAGCTTATAGATTATTATTTGATATTTAATAAATGTACTAAATTTTTGGATGCTCATTTAGTAATGTTTGTAAAAAACACATAAACATTGGAAGAAGTTTTCATTTAAGGGTTGGCTATTATTTTAAAGCGAGAAGTTACAAAATTGGTTTTGTTTTCTCTAAATCATGAGTTGTTAAATTCATTTTATCATTTTCTTAACTTTGACGGAGGATTTCCTCATCAAATTTGGTGTATTTTATGTGAACACTTTGTAAATTATCAGTTTGTAACTTAATTATTAACTTATAAGTTGAGAGAGATTTTTCGAAAGGTCAGTCAATTTATGGATATCAAATAGTTAGTCTAGTATTTGTGACATAGTTTCGCCACCGTATTGAAACTAAAAAATGAGGTATTCCTATGGTTGTAATATCTCATTCGCAAAGAATAGTTTCACTTGTTCGACATAAAGTAACTTGTTCAAGACTATATCAGTAATTACCAATAGAAATTGAAGGTAATATTCTATTTATTTCTCTCTTTTTACTTTATATACAAATTAATAAATTAAGATAAGAATAACATAGATCTAATATGATGCAAGTTCAAAGAGATGAAAAAAAATAATGACATAGAATAGATTAAATATCCAAAACATTATAATTATTGATTAGAAATATGATGTTAAAAATTTTATCGAGTAGTTTGAAATGTCTATTAATGATAATATAATCCAAGTAAAGCAAAATGAGGTAAAAAGATGTAAAAATAAATATAATGATGAACATTAAGGTAATAGAGGTAACATCAAAATAGATATTTGAAATAAAAAAACAAGAAATTGTAAAAAAATAAAACGTATGTTAAGGAATTTATATAAGGATGAAGTTAATATTTTATACTCTAACACAATTTCCATTGTCAAATAATTTTTTTGAAGGAACATTATCAACGAATTTTGATCCATATATAATGGATATATAATAGGACTACAGATCATATATATCATTTGGAGAACTTTCAAAATAAAATGCTAGAGTTTAATCCATATGATACTCTTCTGCATATCACATTTTCTATAACATTCACGGAAAAGCTTTGAAATGGTTTAATAATCTTCCATTTAGATCAATCGATAGTTTTGAAGAATTATGGATCTTTTTTAGATATCAGTTCATCATGATTAAAGAAATTTAGAATGATAAAGACGATATTATGATATTTTATATAAAAAACGGCTTTAATCGTTAAAAAACTATGTTAAAAATAAAAATATTTTACAAAGATGTCAATAATATGTTATTTTAACTTCTTTTAAGATACTTCTTTTAATGGAAATTCGGTTACTAAAATATTTTATTGAATTTTCAGTTGATAATATGAGAAATTTGTTAAGACGATTTGAAAAGTTTATCAAAGATGAGAATCAAGATGAGGTGGATTAATTTCAATGAACATAACAAAAAGATTAAGTTCGTCAAATATGAGGCAAATTGTATCTGACAAGGTCATTAAAGTAGCATATAACCGACTTATATTTTCTTAATTTGATAAATCAAACATGAGGTTTACACGTCTCATAACATGTCTAACATATATTTATAATAGAATAAGAGAAAAAGTTAACTACCAACCTCCACGAGTCATGATTTCTCTAAAAATGAAAGATCTAGATGATGTATTTGTGGTTATAATTGTGTTCATGGTCATGCAACTAGAAGTTGTTTTCAGTTAAGATATAAAAATTATAAGTTAATAAATATTACAGAGTTGGTTGAGTTCGTTAAGAATAGAGAATGGAATTGAGACAAGATAAATATAAAAGTGATAGCCCAAAAAATTTAAAAAATTATAAACAAATTACTTATATTATTTTCTAAGAAAATAATCTGGCGGAAACATCTCAATCGTGAAAGAAGCGATACAAGAAAGACTTGGAAGCATGTCATATCGATTAGTCATCAATTCATATAAACATGATTCCTACACTAGCTTTAATATTTACTAGATGATGATCTATGAGGTATTGTTACAACTCATGAAGATGCTTGATTGGTTACTATGGAAATAGTTATGATCATTATCAAGAGAGTAATGTTGACATTGGTAGCTCCGCAAATGTTCTATATCAAAAAGGGTATGAAACAATTATTAGGGTATCTTAGTATGTAAGACTAACCAAAATCTTGTAAGTTTTGTTAGACGATTAACTAATTATGTTGAACATGTAGAGTTACTGGTAACTAGTTGATACAAAGTAATATGAAAAATACCAATAATATGTATATGATTGTTAATGCATCTAGCTCGTAAAATGGTAATTTAGGTCATTTATAGTTACATAAGATGAAATTTGTTTTCATATTACAATCAGAGTGTAAAGTACATTTCAAGAAATCAAGTAGAAGTTGTAAGAAGTAGTCAAATGATGATTGTTATTCAATGTCTTTTTGTTTATATAATATTTTGGTGTTGTAGTAGAATAATTCATTTACGAAGTCACAGTTGATGAATGTTATTAATCCCTTAATAAAAAATAAAGAGAGAGAAGTTGACGATCGTTATGAATTTATGTATTTAATAGAGCATGATTAAATTGTTTATTTGAAGTTAGAAATGGGAAAATGGTGAAAATAGATAGTCTGTTAAGTGAATATTTGAAAATCGATCTCAATGAGTATTTAAAATTTAATACACATATTTTTACATGGAGTATTGATGATGTTACTGAGGTTTACGAGTCGATTATTCTTTCATGATTCGACTATTTATAAGAGACTTAAGCCAATACGAAAAAATAAGGGAATTTTATAAAAAAAACAATGATGAGTCAATAATGAATGAGGTTGAAATGTTACTTAAAATTAGGACATATATGAGAATTAAATTATCCAACATGGGTAGCGATTCCAATATTATTGGAAAATAAAAATGGAGGATGGAGGATGGAGGATGTGTGTAGAGTTTACATATCTAATCGTCCTTGCTCATATAATGATCTTATTTTATCTTGTATTGATCAATTAGTAGAACATGACACCACTAGTATCATTTATGGACTCTAATTAAGAATATAATCAAATTAAACTAAATCATAATGATCAATTAATTACATCATCTATAAGTGAACGAGAGTAATTTTTTTATAAAGTGATGTCATTTGGTTTAGAAAATACAGGAGCAACTTATTAGCGACTCATCAACCATAATTTTAGTGATGAGGCTATGCGTGTTTTAACAGTATCTGAAACTTTTAACAACCTTCAAAAAATTGATTTGAAGTTAAACTCATTGAAGTAATCTTTTGGTATACGAACTGGAACTTTATGATTATGTGATTAGCATAAAGAGTATTGTAGCCCACCTTGTACAGTTAAAATTGTTGTTAGGTATGGCTTCACCTAAATGTATTAATGAAGTACAAAATTAGCATATTTTCTAGTAGCTTTATCATGGTTTATATTTAGAGTTTCATATATGAATCATTTTTTCTTACAGGGAACAAAAAAATTCAGTTGGAATAAATACGCTATAGCTTTTGACGAGCTTAAGGATTATTTAACTTTCATATAAATTTTGTCTACACCACTAAAAGGTAAGCTTTTGTTTCTATACCAATCACTGTCAAGTTTTGATGTATGTGTTGTGTTGATTCATGAAGTTAACAGGGTACATAACAAATTTATTATGTGAGTAAAAGTCTAGTATATGCTGCAAAAATATATATAAATCTGAAAAATTTAAAACAGGATTCGGTTATAGATGTAAGAAAAGTTCAATCATATTTCCAAGATCATATTATCATATTGCACACATTTTCTCGTTCAAGAAGTGTTTTCTATAAACTAAATGTATGAGAAAGGTTAACACGTTAGTCTATAAAATTTGGAGAATATGAAGTTCAATATGTACCTAATATAACAATAAAAAACATTTGGTGGTAAATTTCATTAATAAATTTTAAAAAAAAATATGACGGTAAATTTAATTACTCAATTTAAAAAAACAACCAAATAATGAGGGAAAAATTAAAAAAAATAATATTTATTGAATAAGCAAGAATAGATCGTATGAGTAGGTTGAGATTCTACATCAAAAAGTGGTGGGGTTGGAATTGTTTTATAATCTCATACGGATGAGATATGCAACTACAATTTTAAAAAGTTCAAATGACAAGTGTATAAATCGCAAACTAATTTGTATTGATTTTTTCACTAGGAGTCATATATGATGCTTACACAATCAGCTAATGGCAAGGGTTTGTATAAATTTTTAAAAATCATATCATCGGTTATGTTTGGATAAATTTTTAAAAATCATCTTTACATATAATTATAGTGGTGTGTTATTATCAAATGTCAATCGAAAACTATTTTTTTATTAAAGTTGTATTGATATTTCATTTTATTATTAAATATTTGTAGACTTTTTAGATTAAATGTTTCTTTTCAAAATATGTTTACTCTTTGCTATATATTTTATGTCAAAACTTTTGTTTTTGTAAAAACGCTCTCTAACTTTTATGATATAATCGATCGTTTTATTTCGGACAGAGGTATATATCTTCCCTCTCTATGCACCTGTTTAGATTCATATAATGCATAGAGAGATGATTATAATATTTTTTTACAAAAAACAACATCCACATCCAAATGATAAGAGTAAAATTTAGAACTTTTTTTTATAGAAAATAAAAGTAAATTATATGAATAGTTGAAATTCTAAATCATATAATATAATAGAGTTGGAGTTATTTTACCATCAAAATAAATAAATAAATAAATATATATATAGATAATTTTAAAAAGTTTTAACAATAAACGAGTAGATCACAAATATATATATATGAGATTCATAAATAATTTTAAAAAGTTTTAACAATAAAAGAGTAGATCACAAATAAATATATATATATATATATATATATATATATATATATATATATATATATATATAAATTCTTTTATTTGTAATTGTATTTATTTTTTTACATAATGCTAACACTCAGTTGATTACAATGGTTTTGGATTTTTTTTTAATAATCATTTTACACGAAAATTATTATAGTTCCGCGTCATTATCCAATATCAACTGAAAATTGAGAAGTGTGGATAAAATTATATTAGTACTTCATTTTATTATTAAGTGTTTTTAGATTAGGTACCGGTTATTTTAATTGTTCACGGTTTGCATGTTTCCTCTCAAAATTTTACCTTCTCTCCAAAAACACTTTTTAACTTCCATAAGACAATGGATGGTCTTTTTTTATAATGGTAAAAAAATTTAGAGAAATAACCATCGGTAAAAAGAATTTAGGGCAAAGACCAACAATCTCAATGTTGGATCAGACCAATCTCATATGCTCAAGAAAGATAGAGACTTAGTCCTGCAACTTTAAACGTCTTTTTGTAGGCTTCTGTTTCAAACCATAAAGAGAATAATTAGGGAGAATAATTAGACATGACATTGTTGCCTTGTCTAATATTATAGAAAATGAGTTAAAATAAGACATTAAATATATGAATTTGGTGAAGTTATAAAGCTGTAGTTTTTGCTATGATTGCTAATATAACAAAATTTCGTCTTAAAAAAAATATATGAAGTTTAATTCAATATAAAATTTCATCACAATACCAATATATTTAGCTATTACTTTACGTTTAAATATTTTATTAATCTTCTATTTATTTAAACTAACTATAACGGTTAGTAAATTACTTTTGTTATCTAAGTTTTGAGTGGATATGAAATACATATATTATAATAAGTATCAAAGTTCAATAAAATCAGTTATATCATTTATAAAAAGGTTTAGTATAAAAATAAGTCAATTATAAATTAAATACTAAAACTAAAAAACTATAAAGATCTAATTAAAAGGGCTTATTGGAATAGAGATTCTCTAATATTTTTTCTGCCGAATTTTTTATTAACGTACTTATTTTTTCTTTATAAGTAATGCTGAATTCTATGATTATATTTTATCTAATATTCATTTATAAGTAATATTTAATCCATGGTAAATAATAAAAGAATGACATATAATAAATTCAAAATTAATTTGTACGGTGATAATTAAGTAAAACATTATTATTTTAGAATAAAAAAACATTTGATTAGGACAACTATAAAAAAAACACAGCAATACGTCTAAACATACAATGTATTTCCGAACTGCAGCAATACGTCTAGCTTTGATGGTGTATCTTGACTGATTTCTTAAGGACTTGTGCCTCTTCGAATATAATGTCTCTGCATTTTTTTTTCCTCGCTAAACCGCTAGGAGCGACTTGCACTCTTACTGTTTCAGACTCGCCGAGACAGGAAACCATCGGGTTAACTATCATTTTGAGAGAGCGGAGATTTAGTAATTTATTATAAAACATGGTCATGAGTGAGATAGGAAATTTATATCTAAAAATTAATATTATTAGTTTCAAATTATAAATTCTATATGATCAATACCAAAAATGTTAATAACTTAATTATGTTATTTTTATCAATGAACCATAACAAAAGATAAATTTTTATCTAAAAATAATTAGAATATAGGTTGTTTTTATCATTTCATTTATTAAAATTTAGAATATATTAAAATTAATTTTTATAAAATTAATGATGTATAATTATGGATACTATTTTACATAACTTAGGTTCTATCCAATATGATTTTAGAAAAACATTAATATTTCACTATTTTACTAAAAAAAGCTTGGGAAGTAAATAAATGTGTTGTTGATCCAAACATTTCAGCTGCACGATTTATTCTTTAAGTTATAAACCATCTATATAAACATTATAAATATCTCATTTCATACATATAGATTATATGCAACGAACATTATACATAGTAGCAACTCAACATCAAAATTCTAGGGTTTTCAATGAAAACACCGGGATTCAAGAAACGGACCGATACTATTTTTATTTTTACATTGTAGCAACCCAAATAATTGTTTTCGTATTAAAATAATTGTTATCGAAGATATTTTCCATTGTTTTAAGTTTTTTAACTCTAATATATATAGAGTTGAAGTGTTTGATCTCACTAGTGGAGAGGTTTGCCGCTACGACCTACACCTTTCTCTCTCCGGTATATAAAGCGTGGAAGTTCTCGTCTGTGTGAGGTGTGGTGTCTGCGTAAAGCTTCATGATGATGCCGCGGGCGACAGACCCACCGATTGTCATGTGGAAGAAAACCTTAGGGTTTGATTCCATTTGTGGTGAAGCTTAATGACTTGTTACGAGCATCTTTCCTTAAATATATTAAATTGAATCGTGTTATAAAATCAACAATAAGGTATCCAACATTTCACGTTATATAATTTTGTGGCATTTCACATGCTCCCTAAAGAGAACGTAGAATTATTCCGGAAAACGTTAATGTTTTATTATTCTAACAAAAACTATAAATCTACAGATAAAAAAACGTTTATCCAAAATACAGTGGATTATTTAAGAGAGTACATCCAAACACAATTATGTGACATACCAAATGTATTTGAAGTTGGGTAAAAAGTTTGAGTGGGATTATTTTTTTATTTGTGAAGAACAAGATAACCACTTGATAAGGTGAGTTTTAGATTTTACTTGATATGCTAGTGTATTTTTCATTTAGGTATAGAGATGAGTTAGATTAAACAAGAAAGAGAGAGAAAGAATCAGAATTTGATTCTTTAATTCTTCGTCACATAACAATAACAAGGTAGTATTTAGTCTTAGGTAACTAGACAATAACAAGGTAGTTTTTAGTCTAGCTAACTATCGAAATGACAGTTAGATTCATGCCATATCCTCTCTATCAGAATCGCTTTTGTTTGAAAATAGCAGTTGATTTCGAGAAGGGATTTCGGAATCAACTGCCGATTTTGTTTCGGAATCTTCCGAAATCTTTCTTGGAATCAACTATATTTATGTTTCACACCCATATTTGATTTATTTATTTTTGGAAGTAGCTTTTTGATTGGGAGACTAGATTCTAGAATCCACTGATTTTAGTGAAGATAGAGAAAGACATTGGCAAATAAACATAAATTTAAAATGAAGTAAATGGTAAAAAAAGTAAAAACGAGTTTTGATTGTGTTTTGGCTTTTTTATACGGAGGAAATAAAAATATTAATGGAGGAATTAGCTTAACCCTTTTACCAGGTATACAATCAATTACACTTTCCTATTGAATGTATTTATAAGAGTAACACTAGACTGTTGTGACTTATTGACTTATTAATGTGTGATACAATTGGGCTTGGACGATTTTATAAATTTCATGGGCTCAAACCTTTTATTCGGGCAGGCCCGAATCCATACTCCACACACATTATACACAACCGTTTAATCTAAGGGAAGTGAACTCTGCCCGAAAAAGACACGTTATGAAAAAAATGAGAGTAAATTTTTTTAATTGGACATTTACCTTTTTTAACATTTAAAACCTTTATTTTGTCGGGCCTGTCTCATGGGCCCAAGAGTTCAAAAGCCTTTTTCGTTCGTCCTATGAAGAGAACTTGTGGAGTTCTCATCTTTATAAGGTCGAAAAAACCCCTTTCTATTATCTTCCGTTCTTCTTCTCACTCTTGAGTTAGGAGAGAAAGCTACAGACACAATCAATGGTGAATGACGATATTTTGATCGAGGTGCTAATCAAGTTACCGGCTCTCTTGCGATTCAGGTCTGTATCTAAATCATGGCTTTCTCTAATTTCTAGTCCTGTTTTTGCTAAATCGCAATTGAAACAAGCCCTTGAAATCGGATCCTATAAAGTCATGGAGTTGGACAGCTCGAACACGAACACAATTTATTCTATAGACTGCCATAGTTTTGATGCTCAATCTAAATACCAAAGGTTGGAATTGCCGTTTTCCATTGGCCCCCCACATGGTGTAACTTTAGGTTCTGTTAATGGCCTGATATGTGTCTCTGATCTTAACTACGATAGAATTTATATATGCAATCCCTGTACTAGGCAGTACACAGAAGTACCTGCCCTTATATATCCCCAAGATATTTTGATAGATGGATTTGGGTATGATTCCACTACGGACGATTACAAGATTTTACTTGTAGCCCTCCCTAGAAAGTACTGGAATATACCGCAGGAGAAGCTTAGTCTCGTTGAAGCTAGGATTAACCTTTTCTCTTTGAAAAAAGGTACTTGGAGAAGCGTTTTAGAAACCAAATATCTTGATAGAGTAATGGGTTGTCACAGCCGGGGAGCCTTTCTTAATAATGCTCTTCATTGGACTGATTATGATAGTGTATATGGCCAGGTGATAGTGTCTTTTGGGTTAACTGAAGAGAGTTTTAGTGTAATCCCTATTCCCGATCTTAAATGCCTTACCGATCTAAGTGTATTGGATGGTTGTCTGTGTTTATCTATTCCTTGTCATGATGGTTATACTCTCCGTATGTCGATATGGATGATGAAGGAGTACGGTGTAACTTCCTCTTTTACAAAAATCGAATTGATGTTTCCTTATTCTGTTATCGAGAGCATTTTTCAAAATGATCTTATTTATCCATTGCGGCTCACACGGGAGGGTGAAATTTTAATAGGGGACGATGAAGGTAGTTTCGTATCTTTTGATATTAGTAATTTGGCATCTTTCAAGATTCATACTAGATGCAGAGCTTTATACACTTTCAATTCAGTCGTTCACGTGGAAAGTTTAGCCTCACCAAATGCAGCCTCGAATTAGAGTGAAAAATGAGAAGCAGCCTATGAACTATGAATTGGCTAATTGATGTATTGCTTCGTTTGTTGTTAGTTTAATTTCCTTTCGTATCAACTTGTATCCAATATGTGCTTGTGGATCATCATGTATATCCCGTCGACGGAAACCGGTTATCAATGAATGCAATGGCTAGATTCGGTTCTATAGATTGCGCTGTCAAACATGAAGTGGTTGCTGCAGCGCCAACAGCTCAAGAGAATGGTGGTGCTTCTATTTCTATTTCTACTTCTGCTTTGTATTTAGATCTAATTGTTGTTGCTGCTGCAGCGGCAACAGCTCAAGACAATGGTGGTGCTTCTGTATCTACTTCTGCTTCGGTGAAATATGAATTAGGTGTTTCAGATTTTGATGGATATGTTATTGCTGTTGCGGCTTCAGCAACTCAAGAAAATGCTTTTGCTTCTGCTTCGGGGAACCAGGTCCGAAATGCTCTAGCAAGAAGAAGAAGAAAAGGCATCCCAACTAGATCTGTGAGAAAAAATGAACCTTTTGTTACTGAAGAGAAGGATGATGCTTCTGATTCGACAGCTTCTGAAGAAACTGGAGACCCAATTCTCCAGTGCTTATATTTTCAACAATGTTATCATTTTGATTATGTGGCTTTCTCTGATGCTTGATTTTATTTTTATTTTCAGGATTTTATTTTAAGATTATAAAGTCTTATACAAAAATTGTGTTCAATTACCATAGTATGAATTTTGGAAATGTGACTGTTGCTAGTTTCTGTAGTAAAATATATAATGGAGTTTAAAACTAATTTTGCTTCATCTTTGTTTTCTTTGAATTATTAGTTTCTAATGCTTATAGTTTGTGTTGTTATTTTTGCATTCTAATGCTTATTTTTAAGTTAGAGTTTGAACAAGTATTTGAAAGTTGTATCATTCAAAATGTACCAAAATATCATAACATATGATTACACAACGACAAAATTGAAATTAGTCCGATGTAAATAACACAGAAAAAGTCTTAAATTGTCTAACTCAGAAAACATAAATAATAATCAATTTCTGTACTCGTGAGCAAGACGGTAGCATTCGTTTAAAGGCTCTCGAAGGTCCTCCAAACTAATGTTGGGGTGGCTCTACTCGTACGCCTGTAAATCCAGTTAGGGGAAGGGTTCACCCCTAACTCTGCATCATCTCAGTGAGCTTCTGGATCAGATATGATGTACCATAATTTCTTCGTAATCCATGAAGAGTAGATCAAAGTGGTACCATCCTTCTGGCCAGGAATATACTCTGCACCTTTCAAACTCTGGTGAATACAGTGACTCCCAGTTTTCCCAAGTGAATGCATCCCAGTTGTAAAGGGTATTCGCACGATGAACCCTACTAGAACCGGTAAGAATAGGACGCAGTGCACCAGGAACTTGTATTTTAAAAAAAATTCTGTAACACACATACGCAAAACAAACAATAGTAATTTTTTGAGTATCCAAATATATTACTTGTTGGATGCGACCCAACTGTCTAGCCACCCATAGTGGATAGTATGCCTCAACAATGTCCGACGCCTTCATCGTCGCATCTATCCAAGCTACATCAGAGTGACCTCGAGCATCCCGCATGGTCGTATACGGCATGAATGATACCTACAAAATATTAACAAACCATTTATCATTACCAACTTATATTAAATAAAAATATCCCGATAATTGAAAATGAAACTGATTATAACTTACATCGTGCTCGGTGAAAGTAGCCAGGTAATCTTGAACACCGTTTCGAGAGTATTTGCGACTTTATGAAAATATTTGCGACTTTATGAAAATGTATAATGGTTGAGGTTAGAAATTTTAGGTGACGATTTTATTATACCACAAATGGTTGAAGTTAGTCCCAATAGTTTACTTCAGTTGCAAGATTTTAGTTTACTATTCTTTTAGTATTTGCATTTACTACGATTACTAAATTACGTTATGTTTGCTCTCGATGGTAATAAGTAATATGTCAAATGATTGCCTCCAAAGGATAGCCGAGTTGGTTGAGTAATACATGCTTGTGATGAAAGGTCATGAGTTCGAGTCTCTTTACATACGCTTTCTCGGCTGAACCTGTCACCTTGTGTGGTGTAGTGGCTGCGGGTTCTCTCCGAAAAAAAATATATGTCAAATGACAATTATTTTAGGGAAATGTTGAATAATTCGAATTTAAACCGCCTATCATCCACGATTTATTCTAAATTTATTAAAATTAATTACATTTCCAAACATAATTAACAAAATACTACACATTAAAAGTCACTGATGCAGGAACCTAGTAATAATTTTTTTACATCAATGGTTATAAAATAATTTATAAAATTTACTCTAAGGTAGCGGCAGAAATAATTTCCTCTTTTTTATCTCTAGAAGTATTGTCCTGAACCTTTTGAAGTCAAGTAGTTTCCTTGACTTGCAACTTTGAAAAGTTCACCATTTGAACCGGATCGGACTGTTAAACTTTCGGTTCTAATTTTTAGAACCGGACCGAATCGTTAAATTTTCGGTTCTGCCGGTCCGGTTCGGTTCCGGTTTGGTCCGAATTCGGTTCGAGTTTGGTCCGGTCCCGTTTCGATTCGGTTTGTTATCAGTCTGGTCTAATTAAAAAATTAAATCTAATTAAAATTTGATTTTTAATTTTTTTTTATTGAATTAAACGATATAAAAACTAAAGTTTATAAGTTAATTTTTTGATTTTGTTAAAAAATTGGTAATTAATTATATTAATTTTGGTACTATAATTTATATAAGAATAAATAATAATAATAATAAAACGGTTCTAACGGTTTTATCGGTTCAATTCCGTATCGGTTCTACCGGTTTATCGGTTCAATTCCGTATCAGTTCCTTTATCAGTTTTTGGTTTTTAGAATAAAACCGGAAACCGAACCGTTAAGATTCGGTCCGGTTCTCGGTTCTGGAGAACCGTTTACCGCCCTATTCACAACAAACAATTGAAAAAATTACAAGTGAACGGTCAATCATCATGTGTATCAAAGTCCCTTTCATCTAGGGGGGGATAGTATCTAACACGTCGTTTTAGACTAAAACATTCAACGACGGTTCCTAAAACGATTAGAACATTCAACGGCCGTTCCTACCCTTAAATCCATCTCCTTTTCAGATTAGAACATTCACAATTCCTACACTTAAATCCATCTCCCAAACTCCCTATCTGCAAAACTCAGAAACGCTTTTGTCATCTTAAAAGGATTTGAAATACTAATAAATATATGAAATACATTTTCCAATATAATACAATCCTTTAGCTAATCCCATACAAGCTTTCCGAAAGATCAGAAGATATAAAGAAATGAATCCAACAAAGATATATCTATATAAAAGGAACCCCAAATGTAAGAAAATGAAGCCTAATCAGCATTGTCTCGAGAACAATATTAAGCTCAGTGGTTTTTCACCAAGGGCAATTTTATTCGACCCTTTAATCTACTACTTTGCTCTCCCTCACTCACTAGGTAAAGGTTTCAGAAAACTGAAACAAATAACAAAGCCTAAGAAAATATGAACTTGCGCCTAAAAAGATTATCTTTTTAGGCATGCAAACAACCACTACAAAAGGATTAGATTCAATCATAATCTTCCAAAAGCCAATATGTTTCAATTTTCTTCACAAACACTCAAGTTTATATTTCACCGCAGTATATGAAAGAGGAAGCGGGCAAAAAGCTCCAAGAATCAAGACTTTAAAGTTCATCTGCCTGCTTCATCTTCTCCGATGAACAGATCATCGTCGTTCTCTGTTTTATCTTCTCGATAGATCCTCCTTTATCCTCTTTGTGTCTGTAGCAGAGTTCTCTGTTTCAAAAGTTGATTACTCTAACTTCCTTTATCTTCGCAATCAACATTGTTTGATTTCCGCTGTTCATGGAACCATTTCCAACAGTTCAAGAGGTTTACAGTTCTTCATCAATCAAAGAACATATAGAAACTTGAGTGAGTGGAAAGGAAAATCGTTTATTAATGCTGTGACTGCTAATCATAAAAACCAGGTTGTTGCTTTAGAGGAGGAGTATGTTTCCTTTAAGGATGATCATATTTCACTGCAATATGGAGACAATGCTCTCTTGAAAGACTTCCTCAGCAAATTTCAGTTTGTTCAAGAATATAATTATACCGTTAAAGATTCTAGGCACATTTTAATTGAGTTTGATTCTTTTGAAGATTTCGACAAACTTTGGAGAAAGAACGTTTGGACGATATGCTCTACTAGGCTAAGGTTGTTGAAGTGGTCTGAAACCTTTAATGTTAAATATGAAAGCCCGATAACTCCAATCTGGATCAAGATAGAAAATCTTCCAGAACACATGTATAATGAGAAAGTGATCACTGATATAGCCTCTGTCATTGGCTGCCCTATGCAGGTTAAGGTTCCTTCTAAGAACAAGGCTTATTACAACCACTGTCTGGCCAGAATAGAAATGGACATCACTGGAAAAATATTCAATGATGTCTGGGTAGGTTTTGGAAGTAATCAAGGCTGTTGGGTGAGAGTCACTTACTTACACATGCCTAAATACTGCAAATCTTGCTTCCACATTGGTCATGGTGTTGATCAGTGCAAAAAAAACTAACGAAAATGAAAAGCAATCTAATGTTGAGGTTCAAGAAATCAAGAAAGATGATACTATTAATGATAATGGTATTGGTGCTCAAACAAAAGAAGACGTTGTGATATCTTCTGCTGAAATTAATGGGGCAGTTCAAACGCTTGAGTTTGGATTCAACTCTATTAATAATGCTAAAGATAATGCTCAAGTCTATATATCTCCTAAATGTTCTAACTATGGGAGCCTTCCATCTTCTCCACAACATGCTGATTGTCTAAACAAAGTTGATATTCAATCTGATCCTGGTAATCACGTTTATGTTGATCTCAACGAAAACTTGGAAGATATTAACAAGTCGGATCCTCAAAGTATTGACTTGGTGGATAACAGCAAGGAAGATGAAATTATAGGGGCACTTCATATTCTCCTCAAAGTCCTGAAAACAATATTAACAATTTGGAGTTTGAAAACTTGGCATCTGAATTTTCTTCTCCAAAGGCTGATAAAGATAGTCCTCAAGTCTCTACAAGAAGCCAGATTGTTATGTCAACTAACGCCAAGGGTGTTAAAGACAAAAGACTAACAAGGAGCCAGTTAAGGAAGGACACCTTTGAGGAAGAAGAAGACTTCAGTTCCATAATCAACAGACAACTCAAGCAAGCAAGAAAGAAAAGGCTCGTCAGAAATTCTCGACAACCTTCAACTCCAAGTAACTCTAAACGTTCACTTAATTATGATTAACATAGTAAATTGGAACATTAGAGGTATTAAAGATAAATCTTCTTTTAGGAGACTTAAACACCTTTCTAATAAGAATAAGGCTATTATTGTTGTAATACATGAACCCTTGATTAGCAGTGATAATCTTAGTATCTATGCTTCTAAACTTGGCTTTAATTATTGTGCTAATAATACTACCAATAAAATCTGAATTTTCTGGCATGACAACATTTCAGTTGATGTTTTGATTGATCATGCTCAATGTTTACATATTGAAGCCAATCATGTTCTTCTTAATAAAAACATATTATTTACTTTTGTTTATGCTAAATGCCAGAGATTAAATAGATTAAGTCTTTGGGATACTTTGTATAATATCTATTGTACTGATAAAGCTTGGATGGCTTGTGGTGATTTTAACGCTATTAGTTCAGTAGATGATCAGGTTGGATGTGCTACTTTCTGTCAAAACAGTGCTAATGATTTCAACATGATGATCAGAGACTGCAGGCTTCAGGATGCTGGGTTTGCTGGGTCTCATTTCATGTGGTCTAACAAGGCTAAATGGAGACGTCTTGATTAGGTCTTTATTAACAGTACTTGGATCAATTCTTTTAATAATACTAATGTCTTACATAAAGCCAGAACTGAGTCTGATCATGTAGAAATTCTTATCAATATTTCTAACTTGTCTTAGGCTTCTAAAAAGAACTTTAGATTTCAGAACATGTGGTTAATGGATGAAGAGTTTATCCATTTTGTCTCTAGGAATTGGGTTCAGGATTTGGATGATGACCCTCTGTCTATCTTCTAGCTCAAATTGAAAAGGTTAAAAGCAGGTCTCATTGTTTGGAACAAACAACATTTTGGGAATGTTTTCAGCAAGATTAAAGCTTTGGAGGATGAAGTTCTTAGAGTTGAAGCTTTACATCAACAGCTTAATAACAACCTTACAAAAAAAGAGCTTAATAGGACTAATGCCTTGCTTTTGAATGCTTATAAAATAGAGGAAGAATACTGGCTTCAGAAGTGCAATGTTAGCTAGATAAAAGATGGGGACAATAACTCTAAACTTTTCCATAGTTTTGTTACTACTAAAAGAAAGAAAAATGCTATTAATGGTGTCAAAGATAACAACACTTGGATTCTGGATAAGGATGCTATTGGTGAATCAGCTGTTGCCTTCTTTACCAAAGCTCTTGCTACCAGTCCCTACAAAGACAAGCAGAATGAGTCAGATAGTATGAATCACAGCATGTTTGATATCATTCCCAAAGTTATCACTCAGGATGACAATAAAAGTTTACTTAAACTACCTGATGAAGATGAGGTCTTTAAAACTATCAACAGTCTGAAAGCATCAAGTGTGGCAGGTTTGGATGGATTCAATCTTATATTTTATAAAAAATGTTTGAATGTTATTAAGTTTGATCTTATTTCTGCTCTTCATCATTTTATTAGAGGTTTCAGTATTCCTAAAGGCATTCTGGCAACATGTATTTGCCTTATTCCCAAGTCCATAAACCCGATTAGTTGGTCTGATTATCGCCCCATTAGCTTATGCTCTTTGCTTAACCGTATTATGGCTAGGCTCATAAATGATAGGCTTGTTATTCTTTTGTCTAAAATCATATCTAATACTCAGGGTGGTTTTGTTCCTGGTAATTCTATTCATTCTAACATCTTAACTGCCAAGGAACTCCTTTACGATTTAAACAGAAAAGTTAAAGACCCCAACATCATTATCCAGCTAGATATGTGTAAAGCTTTTGACAAGCTTAGTCATCCCTTCATCTTGAAGGTTCTGAAATGCTTTGGATTCTCCAATAGATTTACTCACCTTATTCATAGTATGATCTCTAATGTTTATGTCTCAATCTTAATAAATGGTGCTTCTCATGGCTTTTTTAAGACTGTGAAAGGGCTCAGGCAGGGTGATCCCCTTTCACCTAGCCTTTTTATAATCACTGAGGAAGTCTTATTGAGAGATATCTCTGTTCTTTTTCTTGAGAATAAGCATATGAGATATAAAAGTCGAAACAAGTTATGCATCAGCAATCTGGCTTTTGCAGATGATATTTTATTGTTTACTAACTGTAAGGATGCTACGTTAGCATCTCTAAACAATTTTTTACAGGAATACCAAGCCACTTCTGGTCAAGTTATAAATAAAAGCAAGACCGAGGTCATTATTGCTAATGGAACCAGTGAAGCTAAAATAAATTCTATATCTAACATCACTGGCTTCAACAATGCTTCTTTACCTACTGACCATCTTGGCATTACCATCAGCACTAATAACAAGTTTGCTATGTACATTAATCTTCTCAAAAAGATCAACAATTGTATTGCTGACTGGGAATCAAAACATTTATCATTTGCTGGTAGATTAACGTTGATTAATTCTGTCCTTATGAACATTGTTCTCTATTGGATGCACACTAATGTAATTCCTAGCATTGTCATCAGTAACATCGAAAAGGCTTTTAACAGTTTCCTGTGGGGCTCACCAAGAGCTGATCATAGGATTCATTGGTGTACTTGGAAGGGCATTTGCAAAACGTTTAATGAAGGGGGTTTGAACATCAGAAATTTGGCTGATGTTCAAACATCTATCTCTTGCAAGTTGTGGATGCAATTTAGAGATAACAAGATGCTTTGGGCCAATCTTGTTCATGACATCTACTGTAACAAGAAGCATCCACTTCAGCTTAAAAACAACTTAAATGGCTCTATAGTGTGGTACACGCTTATGAGGATTAAACCAGTAGCTGAGAAATTTATTTGCTGGTCTCTTGGGGATGGCAACATTGATTTGTGGTTGGACATATGGTCTAACTCAGAACCCCTCCTTACTCTTGATAGCTCAAATGACAACAGTTGGTATCACCATGAAAAGGTAAATCTGTATTGGTCTAATAAGCATTGGAATTTATCTAACATTGATAGTATTATCAGTAAAGATGACATAGATTGCATTAGCAACTGTATCATCAACTTCAATAGCAAGGACAGGATCTTATGGAGCCTGTCTACAACTGGCAATTTTAGTCTTAAGCACACTTGGGAATTCATTAGAACACATTATTGTGAGTCCAGTATGTTTTCTAAGATATGGAATGCCATAACTCCTAAAAAAACATGCGTTTATTCAGTGGAAAGTCATAAAAAATTACATCTATACTGATTCTATCCTTAGGAAAAGGCACATGATTATATCACTTCAAAATGTCAATTCTGTCAAAATTACGAATCTACTAATCATCTTTTCATTGCTTGTGATACTGTCTGGGGTGTCTGGCTGCATTTTGCTCATGACTTCAACATTAGTATATATAGATAGATACATGACCCATATACACATGACTAGAACATGGCACAGATTCACTACCAAAAGCAATCATATTTGAAGTGTTATTCCATCAATCATATTTAGCTTGACTTGGAAATGTAGAAATCATTCTAAGTTTAAAAATGCTTGCATATCTTCTACATACATTATCAAAGAGGTCTATAGAGTTATAACCTTCTTGAATGTTGCTGGTATCTTTAATGCTCAGCATTGGTCTAATGATAGAAAAGTGGCTGCCAGCTTTGGTCTTTTAAACTTAGTTTGTAGGCCCGTTATTAGACCCCTTGTGTCTAAATGGATCGCTCCTAATCCTGGGAGGCAGAAACTAAACATTGATGCCTATGTGATTCATAATGGTGAAGCTGGTGCATGGGTCATCATCAGAGATCATGAAGGTAATCTTATGCAAGCTTATGATAATGTGTATGGTAAGCTTTCTCCCCTTATGGCTGAAGCCCGTGCTCTATTAGATGGTCTGTTAATCTGTAAGTCTAAATGCCTTCACAATATTGACATAGAGACTGACTCTTCTTTACTTGTTGATTTCATTAAGACTGCTAACCATATTGCTACTCCCTGGTCTCTATCTCCTCTTCTAAATTGCTGCAGAACTCTAATTACTAATTCTATGACTCTTAACCATGTTTATAGAGATAACAATAGAGCTGCCGATTGGCTGGCTCGGTGGACACTTAAATGTAAAATGAAACAGGCTTATGATTTCAACTCTTCTCCTGTTGGTCTCAAATCGATTCTGGTGCTAGAAAGTTTAGGCATACCTTATGTTAATACTGAGTAACTGTTCTTCAACCTTGTTCTAAAAACTTTCCAAGTTTCAGGTATGTTTCAGCTGGTGTTAGAAAGTTTTGCTCTAATTCTGGGTTGGTTGGAGATGGTAGATGGATCTGTCCTCCTCGGTTTAAGTATCTTGATTGCTGCTACATTGTGCTTGAAGATGGGGCGCCATTGCGGGTATGATGCTCTCATGCTCCAGTGCTGCGGGTGGTTTGAAGATATCGAGCTGCTCTTTCCCTTTCAGTTCCTTGTGGCTGTTGCTCTTAATGTTCAACTCGAGTTCATCTTGTTGTTGGAGCTGGTTTTCGATTCTCAAGCTCTCTGAGCTTTTCCAATATCAGTCATATGTTTGTAATAGGTTTAAATTTTTTGTTTAGTTTTGGCGGGAAAATTGGCGCCAAAATATTTGTACTAAAACTTGAAATTCTTATTAAATAAAATTCCTTTGCTTAATTGTTTTTTACCGTAGTATATGGAACAGTAATACACCATGCCAACAAAAAACAACATGAATAAACAACTAAATTCAAAAAAAGAAGATTAGACAAGTTACCAATTTCGAACGAAACAAACCTAATTCCAATTGGGTTAACTTGCATGCGAAAACTAAAGGATGAGTAAGAAGTTACGATTCATTTTATGGAACCATTTGTATATTTTTAATACGTTGGATTTACTACGATTGCTAAATTATGTCAGCTTTCATTTTATCATGGGGTTTAAATTTTATTTAAAAAGATATGCGGTTAAAATTGGTAGAAAAAAGTAAACAATGGATGTACGAAATTTGAACTTACAATTATATTTTATGAAAATGATAAAAAATGTATAACCAACCACATACGCTTGTCAACTACACTTACAATCTAACATTCATCTTCAAATTTAGGCTATAAAAGAGATAATTGGTGTAATCCACCGGTAAATGCTATGCTGTGTTTTGGAACAAAATCTAGACATGGCTTTGCAAGATATTATTCAGAGTCTCATATTTGATATTGCTTTCTTTCTGGCTACTGGATTTGAGTCTATTGGAATCCAAAAACCTCCATTTCTGCAAGCCCTTCATGATTCATATCTGAAAACGTCCATTACATGACCTACTATGAATTCTTTGACAAATCCGAGAAGTTACATATCAATTGATAAGAGACAACGTTTTGGGCCTTATATTTGCCACTGTAAACACCACAACGGCTGCAATCTCTGAAAATCCACATTTTTGTAGTGCCCACGCCGTAAGCATGACGTGGGAACCATCAATTTTTTCCAACAGTTAAATTTGAAGAAAGATGGAGAGAGTAGACTAGAGGAAAAGATCTGTATTAATTTTTCTTCTTTTTATTTTCCTTCAACATTTGTGATTCCGACTGCTGCTATTTATACACAATTAGTGCAGTAGTGAAGAATCTATTCAGTTACAATATTGTGGATATGGTAGTACATTTAGTTACAATTTATTGAATTGAGCATGTGACAAAACATTTGTGTGTAGCCTGATTAATATCATTTGGTCACACAACTTATTTCCGTGTTATAGGCTGGTCGATGGGCTTGGATTAGCCTGGTTGGTTGGATTAGTCAATCCAGGCCCAAGACTTATAAGGCTGAGAAACGACTCTTAGGACAGTCGTTTCTACAGAGAGAAGAGAGATCCTGATCTCAACTCAAAGCCCTAGACCAGCTTCTCCTCCTTCGTCTTTTCTTCTTCCTTTCGCCGTTTGTTATCATCGTTGCCGGTGACAGCCCTAAGAGAGGCCATATCTTTAGTCTTCACATCCCTCCGCAAACGAATGGGTGAGTTTACGAGACCGAGTTTGTCTCGAAGAAAGATGAATCGGGAGTGAGTCAAAGGCTTCGTGAGGCAGTCGGCAAGCTGATCGTGAGAAGGGACGTATCGAATTTGTAAAGATCCTTGAAGAACCTGGTCACGAACAAAGTGAACATCGAGTTCGATATGCTTCGTTCGTGCATGAAACACTGGGTTTGAGGCAAGGGAGCTAGCACCCAGGTTGTCACACCATATGACGGATGGTGGTGTGACTAGAAGTTTGATTTCTGTCAGAACAGAGCAAAGCCAAATCAGTTCGGAGGACAGGTTAGCCAGTGCACGATATTCTGACTCAGTGGAGGACCGTGCAACAACATGCTGCTTCTTTGAAGACCAGGAAATCAGTTATTCCCCAAAATAGACACAATACGCCCCAACACTTCGTCTCTCATCAACCGAGGAGGCCCAGTCTGCATCAGAGAACCCATGAAGGTACAAATGGCTGGATGGTTTAATGTGAAGACCAGTCCATCGCGAGCCAGATAAGTATCTCAAAACTTGCTTCAAACATTGTCAATGTGTAGTAGTAGGCTTTTGCTGACACTGACTTAATTTGTTGAGAGCAAAAGCAATATCTGGACGTGTGTGCGTGAGATACTGAAGAGCCCCTAACAAGCTTCGAAATGGTGTAGCATCAGTGAGAAGCTTGTCAGATAAACTAAAGAGGTGCACCCCAGTTGCCATAGGCGTCGGACATGGCTTGGATATGGAGAGTCCCTGGCTTACAAGTAAGTTTGTTATATATTGATGTTGTGTCAAATAAATGCCGGTCTGGTCACGATGAGCTTTTATTCCCAGGAATAGATGGAGTGACCCCATGTCCTTTAAGGAGAAAAGAGCATTAAGCCTATGTATGAACTGAGTCAGGCATGTAGACTGTGTCCCTGTCACTATAATGTCATCCACGTAAACCAATATTAGAATAATAGTAGAGTGAGAGACAAAATAAAACAAAGAGCAATATGCTCTTGAGTTGTTTAACCCCCAACTGAGTATGGTGTCCTTCAGTCTAGAGTACCAGGCTCTTGGAGCCTATTTTAGCCCATTTAGAGCTTTGTGGAGCTTGCACACGTGTGTAGGATACATAGAGTCTCTAAATCCCTCTGGTTGAGCCATATAGACGTCTTCACTTAGGAAACCATTCAGGAATGCATTGTTTATGTCTAACTGACGTACCTCCCAACCTTTAGACTCTGCAATAGCCAAAACCAACCGGACAATAGATGGTTTAATTACCGGACTAAACGTCTCTGAAAAATCAACCCCAGGGGTTTGATGAAAGCCCTTGGCTACCAACCTTGCCTTGTATCTGTGCACTGAACCATCCATGTTGTACTTCACCTTAAAAACCCATTTGCAGCCCACTATGTTAAGTTTAGGTGACCAAGGAACTAGAGTCCAGGTCTTATTGTTCATGAGAGCCTGAAACTTAGAGTTCATAGCAGCAACCCAATAGGGATTAGTAGAAGCTTCTGAGTATTTGGTAGGTTCAAGAGTGAGAGGGGTAGTAGTGGTCATAGATCCAACAAAGGGTGTTTGAGGTTTAAGTGTACCATCTTGGGATCTTGTTTTCATAGTGTGGGTTTTGAGAGAGGGAGGTTGGTGTTGTGTGGAAACAGAAGGGTCAAGAGGTAGTTGTATGGTTAGTGTAGGATTCATATGGTGGAAAGTGGTTGTAGTCTTCGGATTTGCTTAGTTAGGACTGAGAGTTAATGTAGTGTCATTGTGAGAGGAAGTAGTAGTTCTGGTGTGAGAGGGTGTATTGGCAGAGAGGGTGATGTGGGTGTCATGATTTTGTGTAGTGTGAGGAGTGACTTTACCTTGAGAGGGACTAGGAGTTGAGGAGATTGTCTGTTCAGAAGAGTCATGAGACTGAGTTGCAGTAGAAGATAGATCACCATGAGTCACAAGAGAGGTAGGCAGACTAGGAAGCCAAGTATGAGAAGTTGGAGTTGACATAGACTCAGACTGTTGACCATAGAAAGAACTTGACAGAAAAGAGAATTCCCTTTCATTGAATATGACATTTCTAGACACATAAACCTTGTTTCTAGGATCGAAACAGATATAACCCTTGTGATGTGGACTGTACCCCAAGAAAATACATTTAGTAGTATGAAATTGAAACTTTTGTGACTAGTAGGGCCTTAGACAAGGGTAACAGGCACAACCAAATGTTTTTAGGATAAAATAATTGGGTATTTTGTGATAGAGAAGTTCATAGGGTGATTTGTGAGAGAGAACTAGTGTAGGCAATCTGTTAATGAGAAAAATGGTTGTTTGAAAAGAATGAACCCAAAACTTGTAAGGTAACCCAGATTGAGCTAGGAGAGTGAGACCCGTTTCAACTAGATGCCTATGCTTTCTCTCGGCCCTGCCATTTTGGGCTGAGGTGTTTGGGCATGATCTCCTAAGTATGAATCCATTTTCTTGAGTAAAAGAGTGAAAGGGTCTGTATTCACCACCCCAATCACTCTGGACAACTTTGATTGATCTGTCAAATTGTTTTTCAACAAGTGTTTTGAATGTTTTGAATGTGTTGAACACTTGGCCTTTATCTTTTAGGGGATAGAACCAAGTATATCTTGTGTGGTCATCAATGAAAATAACATAGAATATGTGTCCCTCTGTAGAGACAACATGAGAAGGACCTCATACATCTGTGTGTATGAGATCCAGAACATTAGATGCATAGGACCTAGACACAGTATAGGGCAAACTGTGAGATTTGCCTAATTGACAAGCCTCACAAAAACGCATTTCATTCTTTACAGTGCTAATGAGATTACAAAGCTTTAGAACAGAATTCAAAGCGTCTAGAGATGGATGGCCAAGCTTCCTATGCCATCCATCTTTTAGGTAATTAGAAACATTAACATGAACATTGGACAGAAAAGCTTTAGGTGAACCAGAAGAGGCACAAATTTCTTGTGACTTAGGATAGCTGTCCAATTTGTATAGCCCATTCTCAGACATCCCTCTGAGAAGAATAATCCCTGTGTCCTTATCCTTCACAAAGCAAAAACCACTATGAAACTCAACAAAAACTCTGTTATGATTAGTTATTGAGAAACAGATAGTAAATTTTTGTTAATTGAGGTTACATGTAGAACATCAGACAGATATATAGGTGATTTAGTGTTGAAGTAAAGTATAGAGTTACCAATGTTTTTGATAGGGAGTTTTTGGCCACTACCAACCATAACACTCTTAGTACCTGTATACTCAGACTTCTGGGTTAAGAGTCCTGAGTTTCCTGTGACATGGTGGCTAGCACCACTGTCAGCAAACCAGGCATTGTCACCTGTAGTATCCTGAGTAGTAATGTAAGCTGTTTGATCACCTTCACTTTTGGTTTGCTCTGTTGGTGTATTTCTTATCACAGAAGGATCATCTCTGTAGTAGCATACTTGAGTTGAGTGTCCATATCTACTACAGATTTGACAGGTTGGTTTGTTCTGAAACGATTTACCTCCTCTCCCCCTGTAGAACTGCCCTCTGCCTCTATTATTGTTAGAGTAATAGGACCTGCCTCTATATCCTCTACTCTGTCCTCTAGAGCCACCATAGAATCCTCTAGTGCTGTTGTTATGTTGTTATTGTTTTCCATCTGTCTTTTGAGTAAATTTCACTGAGGCTATGCTGACATTAGACATGTTATTTTGAATACTCAACAATTGTTCAAGTCTGCTCTCAAACGTGAGCAGACTTGTTTGTAGATCCAGCCAACTGAGATCTTCTTTATCAGTTAGACTCACCACAATAGGTGTATACTCAGAGTCCAAACCAGCTAGGACTTCAGTAATTAGGTCGTCCATAGATACACCACACCCAACAAGTAGTAGATTATCAGCTATAGACTTCATTTTGTTAAGATAGTCATGCATTGAAGTGTTACCTTTACGAGTTCTCTGAAACTCAGATTTGAAGTAGGTAATTCTGGCTCTAGTTTGTGAGCCAGACAGCCTGCTAGCAGCTTCCCAGAGATCCTTTCTGGTCTCTTCTTCCATCAACTGGGCTGCTACATCAGGACTCATGGTTGAGTACAGCCAACCAAGGAGCAGTTGATCTTTAGCAATCCACTCTTCATGTTCAGGATTTTCAGTTACATTCCCTTCAGAACTAATGATAAACTTCCCTGGACAGGGTTTGTCCCCTGTAATATATCCACCTATTTTATTTCCTTTGATCATAGGAAGGACCATGGTTTTCCATAGCAGGTAGTTGTTTCTGTCAAGTCTAACACTGTGATTGTTGTTGTTGTTCATGGTGTGCAGGTTTGAGTTTTTGGTGCTGCTGGTGAGGTTGCTTGGAAGGACAGATCCTAGAGAGTCACAGCTAAGTGATGTAGAATCAGGATTTGCCATTGATGGCTTAGTGTGCTCTGATACCAAGTTAAATTTGAAGAAAGATGGAGAGAGTAGACTAGAGGAAAAAATCTGTATTAATTTTTCTTCTTTTTATTTTCCTTCAACATTTGTGATTCCCACTGCTGCTATTTATATACAGTTAGTGCAACAGTGAGGAATCTTTTCAGTTAAAACAATATTGTGGATAAGGTAGTACATTTAGTTACAATTTATTGAATTGAGCATGTCACAAAATATTTGTGTGTAGCCTGATTAATATCATTTGGTCACACAACTTATTCACGTGTTATAGGCTGGTCGATGGGCTTGGATTAGCCTGGTTGGTTGGATTACTCAATCCAGGCCCAAGACTTATAAGGCTTGAGAAACGACTCTTGGGACAGTCGTTCCTACAGAGAGAAGAGAGATTCTGATCTCAACTCAAAGCCCTAGACCAGCTTCTCCTCCTTCACCTTTTCTTCTTCCTTTCGCCGTTTGTTATCATCGTTGCTGGTGACAGCCCTAGGAGAGGCCATAGCTTTAGTCTTAACACCAACGATTGACGATCACAACCCGTTCTTCGCGAATAACGAGTACAGCCACAAAACCCCATGTATCATGTTGCTCGCCCCACTCCTGCTCGAGTTGCTGCTAGCCTCAATTCGCCTGAATCTACTCGCCGGAGTTTACCTGTTGGAGAGATCAAAACAACAAACGAAACGCTGCTGCTCGAAAGCACAAACAAAACCCTATCCTCAATTGTTGCTGCTCAAAATCATAATCGATGGGTTTGCTGACAGGTATGAGGTGTCGTGTGGTTGTCGGACGACATCGAGGGTAGTGTAGCCGTTTCTTGCTGCTGCCAATAGGTGGGTTCGGGAGGGTAGGGTTTAGTGCTGGATTAGTTGAATTTGCTTTACGTTTTTAATTAACAGGTGAAGTTAAGTTTTAATTTGGTTTTAGTTTTAGTTAATAAATTTATATTTTAGTATTTAATTGGTATTAGGGTAGCTAACTAAAGATAATTATACTAATGGTTACTATTACTTGGTTACTATTACATGCAAGAAACCCAAGAAGATAAAACCGTCTACTTGAATTCACACCTACCACAATAATTTAAACTCACACTAAATTGTGGTTGTCCACCTCCAAATCTTTTGCTTTTCTAACCTAAAAACCAATTAGAAACCCAGAATGATGTTTTTCACCTTAAAGAACAAATTGAAAAAACTTCTTGTCAATTTTAAGAAAACCAAATTCATAAAAAAACTACATTCTAACAAAAATTTCTCATTAACTCAAGATTTGAAATGTGAAAGGAAAACTGAAGACCCCCACCGTCATTATTAAATCCGATGTATGAAGCTGTTTCTATAAAATCTCCAACGACAATTACAAGAAAAACTTACGCATAACCACTTAAGGGCACAAAGAGATCGATGTTAGAATCCAATGGAAAAACCAGGAAAGGGTTTGTACATGAAAATATTATCAGTGGGGTCAAGGAAGACTACAAATCTGTGCAATTTCAGGAATCATATAAGTCAATCCTCTCTTCACTGTGAAAATAACCATAATTGCCAATTTTTATTTTGGAAGTCCTTCTCTCGAAGAATTTAAAACTTTTCTTAGATCATTTAGATTTATAGGAAGTTATAGCTGAGCCTAATGGGACTATAGACATTGTGTTATGGAATTTGAAATGTTTTATGATGTTAAAACTGATAAGGAAGAATAAAAGACAAGGAGAAAAGTGTAAAGAAGAAACTTGACAGGAGAAAATAGCAAAGGAAAAGTATGATAGGAGGAAAATGTGTAGAAATAAATGTATAAGGGCTGAATTGTAATAATTATAAAGAGGTAGCCAAAATAGGAAGAAAGCAAAATGTAAGGACCAAAAGATGTAATTAGTCCAAGTTAAAACGTGTGGGGTCCGCAATTGTACTATAAAAGGACTACACACGCTTCACAAATCCCGAGATGAATAGTACGAGACTTTCTCTCTCCACTAAACCTAACAATCCAAACTTTCTCTCTCTAAATCTAGCACTGAGATATTTCTATATCGCTAAAACCTCTATCGACAATCTTCGTATCATATTATCACCACTAGACCACCTTTATACTCTTCAGTGGCGCCGTCTGTGGGAAACGAAAATCGCTCTGTCGATAATCGCTTCCTGGAAATAATTCCTATTCCGAGGAGGACCATGGAGGCCCAAGGGGATGACCTGATTAACCACTGCGAGGAAAACATGGAGGCAGATGACTACCAGAACGATATGGAATTCGAGGGAGAAGGAGGACAGCGGGTCGAGAACGTTTTCGATGACTCCGCCTTCCTGGCTCAGAGAAATGAATTGCTGTTGGAAATCGAAAGGTTGAAAGCAGAAAAGGAAGCCGCACAGAAAAATCTTCGATCCGAGATAAGGAGAGAAGCCGTTATCGAAAAGGAAGAACGTGAAATTGAAATTCGTCCCAAAAATAGGGACGACAGATATCGGAGGCGCGAACGGCGATCTCCGAGGAGAAGAGAGGGACACCGATCGGACTCGGCCGCTTCAAGCGACTACTCACGGTATAGCACCTCAGAATCATCTCCTCGGAGATACCACAGGAGGAAAAAGCGTGATCATAGGCGAGCCGATTTCCGAAGAGGAAGAAGTTCGGAGAGAAAATCCTCGAGGGAAAAGAGTCGCCATGACCGAGGTGGTGATCAGTCTCATGAACACTGACACAACTATGGTGATTTCCGAAGGGGTCGACGATTTTGACATTGAGCAAGAGTATCTGGACCCCAAAGTGGGGAGGAACAATGTAAACCTGGTAGAGGAAGAAATTCCGAGGGGGAAAGTGAACAGTCTTTGTGCATTCTTCGATTCCCTGGCAATTTTTGGGGGAGATACAATCGCGGGCAATTCTAACAGCTCTCGAAAACGGCACATGGTCAACCTGACCACCCAGATTGAAGCGGGAGTCTCCGTGCAAATGCATCGCTCGCCTTCCCCAATCATTTGTTTCGATGATGATGATATGCGGAATGTTGCAGGCCCTCATGAGGACGCTGTAGTGATTGCGGCGGGCATTGTCGGGGATCAGATTCAGAAGATACTCATTGACACATGGAGCTCTGCGAATATCTTGTTTATGAGTACCTACCGCCGCATCTCTGACCCACCGGTTATCCGAAGATCCGATAGGACTATAGTGGGCTTCACTGGTGCCACAGCAATAGTAGTTGGAGAGTTTCAGTGTGTGGTCGAGTTGGGCCGTGGACAATTTAAGAAAGAGGTGGAGGTACTTTTCATTGTGGTCGACGCACCAACCTCATATAATGCAATCCTGGGTCGCTCTTGGTTGTCTCGGATGCATGGCGTAATCTCCATAGTGCATCAATGCTTAAAGTATGTGATCGGAAACAATATTGGGACAGTCCGAAGTAGCCAAAAGATGGCGCTTGAATGCTACCAGATAGCCCTGTCCTCTAAGGGGGTTCGAGGGGAGACCTCCGACCCAACATAGAAATTAAAGCCCCCCCCCCCCCCCCCCCCCCGAGGTCATCCCCTGCGATGATCCGAGGGAGGCCCCCGGATTTCAGGTCCTAGAAGAAGATTCTGCGACACACGAATTTGCGACTGGCAAAGCTTTGAAGATAGGGGTCCACCTCTCTCCAGAATTTAAGGAGAAGTTAATTGCTTTTTTATCTGATAAATAGGGGAAACATTAATTGTGTATGTAGCAGTATCCGAATGTGCTGTCAGTGCCGTTCTCCTCCGCAAAGATGACTCTCTTCTGAGGCCAATTTATTATGTCAGTAAGAGTTTTCTGGATGCGGAGAAGCGATATCTCACGTTGGAAAAGGTAGCGTTAGCATTGGTAACGACGGCTTGGAAGATGAGACCTTACTTCCAGGCCCACCGAATCGTTGTTCGGACGACTTTTCCTCTGAATAGTTTATTACAAAGACCAGACATCTCTGGCAGAATGACTAAATGGTCCGTAGAGCTGGGAGACTTCGACATAACATTTGAGCCTCGAACGGCGATAAAAGCTCAAGTTTTAGCCGATTTCTTGGTTGAGTTCCATTCAGACAGAGGAGAACAGGAGGTTCAGGACGTGGTTGACGAAGAGGAATGGGTGATACGGACGGATGGCGGGTCGAACATTTCAGGAAGTGGGGCCGGTGTCCAGTTGATTTCCCCGCGAGGGATAGCTATGTTCCAAGCCATTCGTTTTGGTTTTAAGGCCACTAATAATGAAGCTGAGTATGAAGCTGCTCTAGCAGGCTTACGTTTGGCACAAATATGCGGGGCTCGACGGGTAAAGTTGATCAGTGACTCTCAGTTGGTCATAAATCAAGCCTCGGGGGAGTCCGAGGCCAGGAAGGAAACACTGATACAGTATTTGAAGCTGATGAAAGATTTGGCATCTGAATTTGAGGGAGTCAGGTTCGAGCATGTTCGAAGACAATTAGATGCTGTCCCGGATTCTCTCGCATCTGTTTCACGAACAGAAGGTTACCCATGGGTTTTGGTTCAAGAATTCCCTTCGATCTCGATTGGCAAAGAGCATGCAATGAACATCTCGGAGGAAATCCACGTGATTACGCATGATTGGAGAACAGTTATTATTGATTTTTTGGCCCATGAGATTTTACCCGTCGACAAACATGAAGCCAGAAAAGTTAGATTCAAGTCTCACGGTTACATTTTTCTGGGAGGATTGCTGTATAAAAGATCTCTGAGTCGGCCATTATTGAGGTGTTTGAGCGGGCCCGAGTCACAAATTATCCTCTCCGAGTTACACGACGGTGAAGGATCTGCCCAATGTGGATATAAGGCTTTAATCCGAAGGGTATTCCTGGCTGGTTATTATTGGCCTACTATCACGGCCGACGCAAAATATTTAGTCAAGCGTTGCGACACGTGCCAGCGCTATGCTAATGTGATTCACAAACCTGGGGCATTGATGGAAAGCATTTCAGAGGCAGTCTCGTTTGACATGTGGGGCATTGATCTGGTTGGACCTCTACCAATGGCATCTGGGGGCAGGCAGACAATAATTGTGGCAGTCGACTATTTTTCTAAGTGGGTGGAGGGCGAGCCGCTCGCAGGAACAAAGGCCAAAGACGTGATCAAGTTTGTCCTATCTAACATTTGTTGTCGTTTTGGTGTACCATTGCAGATCACCACAGATAATGGTCCTCAATTTGATAACAAGGAGTTCCAGAGCTTTTGCGTATCAAGAGGCATTCGACAATGTTTCTCAGCGCCGTTTCACCCTCAGGCTAATGGGCAGGTGGAAGTGACTAATCGTACGATCCTCGATGGTCTGAAGAATAACCTGGAAGGCAAAGCAGGGAAATGGCCCGACTATCTACAGGAAGTGTTGTGGGCATACCGAACGACTCCCCGAACGGCCACTGCTGTGTCCCCATTTGCCTTAGTTTATGGAATGGATGCCGTTGTCCCTTTGGAGATCCTTTTCCCCTCACATTGTATAGCAACTTATGTCTCTGACACAAATGACCAGAGTAGAGCGTTGGCTTTAGACTTGGTTGAAGAAAATAGACAGCAAGCACAGTTAACATCCCTCCATTATCAAACTCTCATGAGGAGTCGATACGCTTCCAAGGTAAAGCACAGAGACTTTAAGGTGGGAGACAAGGTCTTGCGCCAGGTTTTCTTGCACACTAAAGATAAGAGTTTGGGGAAATTGGGACCTAATTGGGAAGGCCCCTACGAGGTCACCGAGAAAGTAAAACCAGGCACATATAGGTTAAAAGATAAAGAAGGGCGATACCTCTGTCTGCCTTGGAATATTGAGCATTTGAAATTATAGCTTGATTAGAAGAGCAAGTTGTTATTTTATTTCTTTTCCTTTCTCTGTATTCCCCAGAACAAATTTTGGTGAGGACACACTCTTTCCTACCCTGTTAGGCATAGGAAGGTTTTAATGAGGTGTTTCGATGAGCCCCTTAAATACAAAGAGTTTTTTGCCTTAACTATTTTTTGGGTCACAGTAACTTGTGCCTCGAATTGTTGTCCCTTCGAACTATTTTTTGGGTCACAGTAACCTGTGCCTCGAATTGTTGTCCCTTCGAATTATTTTTTGGTTTACAGTAACATGTGCCTCGAATTGTTGACCCTGCGAATTATTTTTTGGGTCACAGTAATATGTGCCTCGAATTGTTATCCCTTCGAACTATTTTTTGGTCACAGTATTGTGAACTTCACGTGTTTTTTTTACTTTATCAATATTTGGGTCACACTGAGGTGTACCTCAAGTTTTTGGGACCTTCAAACTATTTCTTGGGTCACACTAAGGTGTGCCTCAAGTTTTGGGACCTGCGAATTATTCTTCGGGCCACACTAACATGTGTCTCAAGTTTTACTTTCACTATCAGTATTTGGGTCACCCTAAGGTGTGCCTCGAATCCACTATCACTGTGTCATTATTTGATCACAAAGATGCGATTCAAGCTATCATCTCCTTAAAATTTCTAAGTAGATCACAATAATTGTTCGAAGGGCAAATAGAATTGGAAGTTCGAAGGCCTTGTTGAAAACATAATACATGTAAATTTATGAATAGAACTAATAATTGTTCGAAGGACAACATAAATGGAAGTTCAAAGGCCTTGTTGAAAGCATAATACTTGTAAGATTATGAGTAGAAGTAACGATTGTTCGAAGGACAATATGATTGTACGTTCGAAGGAATTGTTGCAAACATGATAGATATAGGAGTGATAAGTGTTCATTGATCTCACAAAAATTGACCTGTCTCATAAATACAGTACAACATATTCAAGTCATTACAAAAAAGGCCCTATCGGGCCATACACAAAAAATTAACTCCTTCGGCACCTTTACTCAGGCTGAAGTTTTCGAGGAGTCACTCCCCTCAGCTTCTGAGTCTTCACTTTCACTTAAAATTATATAGGGGGGCGAAGTTCTGAGAGGACAAGCTTCCAAAAAGGCCCCAGGTTATATTCAGGATACTCAGCATGAATTTGGGTCAGCAAACCAGCTCGAGTAGTAGCATCCCGGGCCTGCAGTTTACTTGTACATGTTGCTGCATAAGCATCCACAGCTTTATCTTTCTCCTCCTCGACTTCTACAGGAAAACTTTTGGTCCGTCTCCGCAACTGATCTCGGTCTGCTGTCACCGTTCGAAGGGCCTCAGTACATTGGGTAAATCCATCGCAAGCCAAGCGGTGTCCCTTTTTATACTCAAATATCATCAGCTCTTGGGAATCAGTCTTCTTCTTATATAAATCCATCTCCTCTTGACAACACCTCTCTAGCATTGTCACATAGTTCTCGGAGGCAGAGCGACGTTCGTATAAGGCATCAGCTTGGCCCTCGATCACCGCATATTGCTTCTTGGCCTCCTCGAGCTGAGAGGCAGCCAACGATGATTTGAACTTGTAATGATTTTTGCGTTTTTCAAGATGACGCGTCTTCTTTCCTCTGTTCACTGAAGTATGCAACAATCTCCGAAGGTTCAATGAGAACTCATCATCCAAGAGATTTTGAAAGAGCTCGAGGGAGACCCTAATGCTGTAGAGTCAAATTCGGAGAACCCACCACTAGCAATCTCTGGATCAATGAGTTGAGGAGGGTTGCTTCGAGGAACAGGGATAGGAGCTAATCTTGGGCTGTCTTCGAGGGGGGCTGGATGAGAAGCCTCAGTAAGAGGCGAGTGCAGGGATTGATGAGAAGTTTCCTTGAGAGATTGGCCACCCCTGTTCTCAGGCTCACTTGCACTCCTATGGACTTATTTTTCAAGACTAGCCTCTTCATTATTGTCAGGAGTTTGTCCTCCCTCGGATTGTTCTTCGATGGGCTCAAGGAGGATACCCTTACCCTTCCTATTTTTTTTCTTGGCATCCTTCCTCGAAGGAAGGATGGGAGCAGGGGGAGGAGGAACGGGGTCTATTGAAGCAGCAGTAATTGGTGGAGGGGTTGAGAGTTCGACGCCCCAGCATCATTCGAGGATGGAGGCCTTTGAGTATTAGTGGGCCCTTCGGGATTCAGTTGTTGGGTTGACAATACTTCATCTTCTGGAGGTTCCTCCAGGTGGCTCTATGAGCGGAAACGCTTTGGCAAGTATATTACCACATCCTTTTGGCTGCACCGCTCCATCACTTCTCGCTCTGAGGGCGGAGTCATTAATCCCCTCATACTAATGCGATCGAGGGGATTGAGTCTCCATAGTCGACTCCTAGCCAAATTATTGTCGGTGAAGCAGAGACGAAATCGGTTGTCCCATTGATCTTTTGCCCACAGGCGAAGGTTGGTAAACACAGTTGTAGCGCCCTCGACATAGTCAGTGTAGGGTTTGGATATCCTAGTCATAGCTGCTAGGGCTGTCAAAAAAATCCGAAAAATCCGATATCCGATCGAAATATTCGATATCGAATCCGAAAAAAACGGATAATATCCGTATTCGAAAGAAAACGGATAATATTCGTATCCGAATTCGTATCCGAAAATAGCGGATATGGATATAGACATATCCGTATTCGAAATATCCGATATCAGAAATTGTATAAATAAATATATATATATATAATTTTTTTTATTTAAACATATTTTTTAGCTATCCCACATCGTAAAAAGCAAAACAAAATACTAAAAAAGTTGTCCATAAATATGGAAGATTGCTTCTTTAAAAATTATAACTTATCCCACATCTAAAGTTGGAAAAAGAATCGTTACCAAACTGTTTATAAAAGACATGGTGGCTTTTCTTAACAAGTATATATTTTTTAGTCTTTTGACTCTTATCCCACATCTAAAATGTGGAAAAGAATTGCTACCAAACTTTCTATAAAAGACATGGTGGCTTTTCAAAATAAGTATATTTTTTTTAACCTTATCTCACATCTAAAATGGGAAGATAATTTCTACTAAGGTGTCTATAAAGGTAGCCTAACCAATAATGCAATTAGTTAAAAACTTTAGTGGATATTCGGATTCGGATATTATCCGTATTCGGATAATATCCGTCGGATACGGATTCGGATATTATTTTTAAAAAAAATTCGGATTCGAATTCGGATTCGAATTGTAACTTCGGATTTCGGATTCGGATTCGGATATAGACAGATTCGTATCCGAAATATCCGTTTGACAGCCCTAATAGCTGCAACAAGTAACTAACTTCAAAACCAATTACAAGTAAAAGTTCAAGGGAGCATACTATTCGAAGGCATATAAGTTTTCGAGGGAGCATATTATTCGAAGGCATATAAAGTTTTCGAGGGAGCAAAATTTTTCAAAGGCATATAAGTTTTCGAGGAAGCTAAAATCGGGGGAGTATAAAATTCGCGGAGTCAAAAAAATTGAGGGAGTACTTAACCTTCATATTCCACCTTAGAGAAAGCTTGTGAGGATTTGAAGGAGTGGCTTCTAATCCGGTCTCCCAACAACCAGAGAAGAAGAGAAACTGCTCCCTCCATTTTTTATCAGCCTCCAGCAAATCTTTCAATACTTTTTGCCCTCGATTGAACGTCATCGAATAAAAGGGAAAGTAAGGATTTCGGGCCAAACCAGCAAGGCCAATGAGTTGCTCTAGTAAAAATTCTTGACCTGAGAGCCTTGAGGCCATGATACAGGTCATTAGTGTAAACCACATGTTGGGTCCAACCTGCGAGGGGCAAAGGTCTATCTTCGACAGATACTCGATAAAGAAGGGGTCTAAGGGATACCTTAACCCCAGTTCATGATTTATGTGTACACCACCAACTCGTTGTCCCTCACAGATAAGGGTGTCTCTCCTTCGGAGGGAAATCTGATGTTAACATAAGAGGGGATGAACCATCGAGTCCTTAGCATCGTTTCCTCTTCCCTCGAAAAGTACTTGTACCTGATGTTGGCGAGGGCCACCATATGTTTATTTTTGATGCCTCGAATATTATTGCCGGCAATGCTATCTAGCTCCAAAGGCAGAGTGATGTCCCCTTAGATTTTGGAGCAATCCGACGAGCTTGCTCTTTGGATATTGTTGTGGATGAAGACGTTGCAAGGTTCGCAGGACCCAAGGAAGGGATGATTGGCACTTTTGGTTCGAGGGGCTTTTGGAGGGGTTTTTTCCCTTTGGCATCTTGAGTTTCCTCACGTTTGTTGAGCATGTCCTCCTTGGTAATAAGTGTTCTCGAAGGAGAAAATTGAGTTCCATGAATGGTCATGGATGGAGTGGAAGGTAGACTCGACGCATCTGCTTCGCGCCTTCGAGGTGGGCTGTTCGAAGTACGTCGAGGGCTTGTGGCTGTCCTTGTAGATATTCGTGGAGGACTGGCAGAGGTTCGAGGAGGGCTGTTTGAGGTCCTTCGAGGACTCGCAAATCTCTGGGGGAGATTCTCAACGTCTGTTGGCAAAGTTGGTTCTCAAATAACTAGGGGAGCTTCCCTGGCCCGTTTTCGCTCATGAGAGCCTTTTCTATCTTTATGGGACTTCTTTCTCTTCCCTGACGAGTGCTTGTGCTGTCTATCTTTACCCATCTCTCCAAGGGGGTTCGACTCATTGAGCAAGCTTTGTCGAGCGATTTCGCGGGGGATATGACGGTCGAATCGTTCGAGGGAGGCCAGGCACCAAAGAAGGTAGTAGTCGATGGTGGGGGATGAGGCCTCACGTCATCACCGGCAGCAATCCTCTCTTCGAACCACTTACTAATTAACAACCACTCAGGAATTCGACGGGGCTTATTCGCCAGCTTTATCTCTCTAGAAATAATTGAACAGAAGTTGAGTTAATGAAGTGAGAAGGTTGGTATTTATAGACACATATGGGCTTTCCTGACAAATCAGGCATGGGGACCTTTTTATGATGTTTGCCTATGGACATAATGGTCCATATAGGTGGGAATTGCTCTGAAAACTAGCTCCAGAGGAAGATGAAAGGTTTTTTTATGTCAGATAATGTCAGGAGAAGAGGAAGAGTTTTCTGACATGAATGTCAGAAGGATTGGTAACGTTTCCCAAAGAGTTATGCTGACACAGGTGCTCGTTAAGTGACGTCATGACCACGATCAATCCTGGCACCCCTTTTCGCCTGAGTATGAAATCACTCGGGGGCTGATTTATCCAAACTGGTGCAAGGATTGGGGGGCTACTCGGATAACAGGAGCATTTTGAGGGGAGAATTTTCGAAGAATTGATTTGTGGCCTCAGTGGTTCGAGGAGCGTTGTTGACATTCGAAGAGTTGATCTTGGCCTCGATAGTTCGAGGAGCGTTGTTGACATTCGAAGAGTTGATCTTAGCCTCGATAGTTCGAGGAGCGTTGGTGAAATTCGAGGAGTGATTTTGGCCTCGATGGTTCATGGAGTGACTTAAGAAATTCGGAGAGAAAATGGGTTTTGCCTGTTAAAAGAATTATTCAGTCCTAGTAAAATAATTTTTACTAAGACTGGGGGGCTACGGATAAGGAAGAATAAAAGACAAGGAGAAAAGTGTAAAGAAGAAACTTGACAAGAGAAAATAGCAAAGGAAAAGTATGATAGGAGGAAAATGTGTAGAAATAAATGTATAAGGGCTGAATTGTAATAATTATAAAGAGGTAGCCAAAATAGGAAGAAAGCAAAATGTAAGGACCAAAAGATGTAATTAGTCCAAGTTAAAGCATGTGGGGTCCGCAATTGTACTATAAAAGGACTACACACGCTTCACAAATCCCGAGATGAATAGTACGAGACTTTCTCTCTCTACTAAACCTAACAATCCAAACTTTCTCTCTCTAAATCTAGCACTGAGATATTTCTATATCGCTAAAACCTCTATCGACAATCTTCGTATCATATTATCACCCCTGGACCACCTTTATGCTCTTTAAAAACATTTTGGAAAAGAACTGTTAGAACCCTAGGTCAATATTCTTTCAGAATACTTAAATGATCTCTCGACTTTCATCCCAAACTTGAGAACCATTGACTCCCGTTTGGGTATCTTTCCCAAAAATACCTGAAATTATGTATGATACAGACTTAATGAAGCACATACCTAAAGCAATTGGTTTGCCTTTGGCAGTGTTGATACCTTTTAAAAATCGTGCAAGCTTTAACATGTGTAAAGCTTGGACAATAATATACACTTCAAGTTTATTTCTCCAAAGAATTTGAATAAGTTTTGGAGAAAAAGACGATTATTGGCACGATATCAGTTACAATGACATCTCTGCTTACTATAAAAAAATGCAAACACATTGGTCATAATTAAAAGCTATGTAAAGTGGAAGAATTTAAAACAAAAGATTTAAAGAAAATCCGCAAAACTGTCATTACTAAGAATAACTTTAAAACAAATGAAATCTGGATCCCCAAAATAAAATCATTAATATTTGAACCAAATAAACACAATCGTACTGAACATGACAGATCTAATGGGTTAATAAATTTAGGGAATAATGAGACTAATATTAACAGTGAGAACCAAACTTCCCAAAACATTGCAATAGATAATCCTCCCTATAAGAATAACCTCAATCAAGGAATTAACTTATCTGAACCTAATATAAAAAGAGATAACACCCTCATTTTAATCAAAATTCAATTCCACTTGATATTAATGAATGTGATGTGATTGAAGCAATTCAATCCATCAACTTAAGTAATTCTTTTAACATATTCAATGAAATAATATCTCTGAAAATGAATCTACTTGCCCTTCTCCTAAAAACAGACCAACCCTTAGTCTACCACAATAACCTGCCACCAAACAAACAGATAAAAAAGACACCAAAAAACTTTGAAAAACAATTAGGCCTAAGATCAAAAGACTTAAAAACAATCTAATAAACAAGCCATACAAAAAACTTTTTAGAGTTAATATGAGCCTTTGGGGACTTATCATTTTCACCTTATTTGTTATTGTCCCCAAGCTCAGCTGTAGATATACCTCCTGTATCGGATTGTTCTTTCAATGCTCTTTCAGCTTGCCTTTGGGCACTCAGATCTTCAATCTCAGCCCTCAACTGATCATGTTCATCTTGCATGAATAGTCTTTCCTCCGTGTTATGATTGATATGAGACACGACAACATGCTCATTCTCAACTTGTATTCTTTCATTTTCACGAGGTAGCATTTCTTGCATATTGAGATCATATCCCAAATAGTTTTGAACTTTGAATTACAAGTAAGGTTTTGAATAGAGTTATTCATGTACCTTTATCTCCCACTATGGTCACCAATTTGACGAGGGTAAAAACTATTGGTGAGGGTAAAATTGAAAGATCTTTTTGTAATTTAGTATTTAAGGTTTTTGTAAATAGTAGTAAGAGAAGAAAGTTGTTTGTATTTAATATTTTTGGAATCAGTCCAACCCTTTTAATATTGTTAGTTGTGGTATATATATAATTTTTAGGATCCATGGGCCTTTCTGGTCAGACCTTATATTTGGGTCATTCCTATGAGCCCGCAAACCCAAGAGTTAAAGTGATAGGCGCACAAGTGTGTCATCGGTCTACTCAAGTCAATGTTCAATCAACGAGTTTTATTCATTATGTATGAACTGCCCTTTTGGATAAAAACATAATTACTTTAGTACTCCCCCCGTAGATATCCAATCCGATCAGTATTACATGGAGTCTTATACAAAAAATATTTAAGTAGATCATTGTTGCGTTGTTTGAGTAAGCAAAAATCTCATGAAAGTTTTTCTAGAGTTGCATGATGGTGAAGGTTCAGCTCACTATGGGTTTAAGTCTTGCACGAAGGGTTTTGTTGGCAGGTTATTATTGGCCTTCAGTTATGAATGATGCTAAAGTTTTAGTTTGAGGTTGTGATACTTGTCAACATTTTGCCAATTCTATACATAAATCAGCACTTCCACTTATGTCTATTTCCAAAGCTATTCCTTTCGATAGACATGGAATAGACATAGTAGAACTGTTGCCTATGGCCTTTAGAGAACGTCAAATGATCATTGTGGCGTTAAATTACTTTTCAAAATGGCGACTAAATAAGCCAAGCGCTTTAAATTCAGCCAAATCAAGACTAAATCAATCACTAAAAGGAAAGTAAAAAATTAACTACAAGGTTAGAAGCAACATAAGAACAAATCGACTGTTAATGCGACCGAACATAGAATTTAGAGAGGCACAGATGATGATTTATGAAAAAACAAAAGATTCTATCAAGTAAAGTCAACATGGAAAGTTGTTTAGACAAGGAGATCATAAATACAACAATTACTATAATTTTCATAGTGACATAGATCACTTTTCAAAAGATTATTGGGTTTTACAAGACCAAATCCAAGTATTGGTAGACGAAAAAAATAAAATGAATTCATAAAAAAAAAAGAAAACAAAGATGGAAATAGGATATGGTTAAGGTGATACCGCAAAACAAGCCTCGGTAACGAGCACTAGATACAAATGGCCATCACGGTGGCTGAGCCAAAAAAGAAAAAAGATTATCTAGACCCAGATCCTAAGAAAGAAACAATCAAAATAATTTTTGAAGGAGATCTATATTCTGGATTAATAAAAAGATCAAATCTAAGGTATGTTGATGAAATTGAAATAGCGTGTCAAGGGAAAACATTCCCACACTTGTACATAAAACCATACCCAGACCTATCCTTCAGAGATGATGTTTTGAAGGGAGTAATGTCTCCTCACAGTGATGTGATACTAATAATAGTAAAGTTGGCTGACATTTAGATCAAAAGGGTAACGATCAACCCTAATAGCTCAAAAATATCCTATATCAATGAACATATTTAAGAATGAAAGAATGAGAGGGGAACCAATGATGATCAAAAGTTAGAGAGTTTTGATAGGGTTCATATGTGAAAATACATATGTCCTAGGAGAATTAACTCTAGACGGGGCCTTCAGAATATAAGAATCCAAAAAAAGTAACATTGCTTTTCATGGTGGTAGATGCACCATCTCCATATATTGAAAATATTAGGTTGATCTTGGCTAGAAACGATGCATGTTATTGTGTATACTTCTCTAGTGTCTAAGGTATCTGGTAAACGTAAAGTGGCCGTGTTAAGAAGAAATAAAAAATACAAATCAGGGAATACTATATGTTGAGGTTGATTTTGTGTTGAGGGTAATTTTTCTAAAGTGTTTTTGAAAGTATGAAAAGTATTAAGTGTTGAAGTGTGAAGTAGTGAGAGATTTGAGCTGTCTGGTTGTATTAAATGTTTATTACCCTCATTAATGAAAGTAGTTAGGGTATTTATACCCTTAATTATGGACCCATGGGCTTTCAGGTCAAACTATGGAACCGGGTCAAGTTTAAGGACCCATTTACTTATTAAGCTGATTAGCACATCGTTTAGTGAGAAGGTGTTTAGTCATTTTTTACTTTTGTCCTGTCCGGATAGTTCAGTGGCAAGTTTATGTCTGAATTGCCCTTGTCCAGAAATCTCAGTAGGCAGTGATTAAGTTATCCGGACTCATCACTATACAACATTACTAACCCTAAAATCATAACAAAAAGAGAATAAAGAGGTTGTCTCAGAAGATATATGACCCCATAGAAGCCCTCGATTAGTGCAATCGGGGAAGGAAACATTAGAAATTATCATGTAATAAGGGAAAATATTAAAGATCGACAAAGATATTCCCATTAATCTAAGGATACAATCAAACGGTGTTGAAAAAGGAGGACCAAGAATACACGATGTTCATTATCAAAATAGGGCTACAATACTATAAAGTAATGTTATTTTGATTAAAGAAAACGCTAGAGTAACGTATTAAAGGTTTGTATCCGCAAATGAGAGAGACAAAACAAGCATATATTGATGACATGTAAATAGAGAAGACCATATGGTAAACTTCACTAAGATGTCCAGAAATCTCAGACATAAGGAACTAAAATAAAACCTAGAAAACTACACCTTCAACATTTGGTCCAAAAAATTCCTATGATATATAGTGAGAAAAAATCAAAGAAAATACATCCCATCTCATCAACCTAGCAGCAATGAAGTCCCTAAGAAACATAAAAGAAGTTCAAATATTAAGAGGAAGGTTAACAACACCCAATATGTTCTTGTGAAGATCTACAAACAAATGTAGACTATTCTTCCAAGTGCTACAATAAGAAGAAAAATTCCAATAGACTCCAACATACGGTGATGTGTGTTCAATAACATCAAAATATTTATGGCATATTTAGAAAATATTGACAAAGCCAGAGTAAGAAGAAAGCTTGTATATATACTTGTTAATCTCAGATAGCACAGTTAGCGCAATGCTAGTACGGGTGGAAAGAAAAATAGTTTAAAGACATATATAATGTAAGTAAATATTTATTACTAACAAAAATTAGATATTTACAACTAGAAATAATATCTCAAACATTGGTAGTAACGGCTAAGAAAATGAAACCATACTTTCAAGCATACACTATAATCGAGCGAACCTCTTTCCCGTTAAGAAGAATATTGTAAAATTTCAAAGTTTCCGGAAGATTCATCAAATGATTTGTACGCCTCAGGGGTTAAGTTATAAATTTTGAACCTAAAATGAAAATAAAATCCTATAAATTAGCCGACTTTTTAACAGAGTTCCAATATGAGCAACGAATCATAATAAATGACGAGTGAGAAAACACATGGATGGTTAGGACCAATGTACACCACTAAAAGGTAAGTATTTGTTTCCATACCTATCACTTTCAAGTTTTGATGTATTTGTTGTGTTGATTCGTGAAGTTAACGGGGTACATAAATAATTTATTATGTGAGTAAAAGTCTAGTATATGCTTCAAATATATATATATATATATATGAATCTGAGAAGGTTAAAACTTGATTCGATTGTAGATGTAAGAAAAATGCGATTATATTTCCAAGGTTATATTATCATATTGCACACGTTTTTTCGTTCAAGAAGTTGTTTCCTATAGACCAAACGTATGAGACTGGTTAACACATTGGTCTATAAAATTTGGAGAATAGAAATTTCAGTACGAACCTAATATAACAATAAATAACATTTGGTGGTAAATTTCATTAATGAATTTTAAAAAAACAACGGTAAATTTTATTACTAAATTTAAAAAAAAACAACCAAATAATAAAAGTGAAAAATTTAAAAAATATTTATTTAAAAAGCAAGAATAGATGTATGAGTAGATTGAGATTCTACATCAATGAGTAGATTGAGATTCCTAGAGATGAGATATGCAACTACAATTTTAAAAAGTTTAAATGACAAGTGAATAAATCGCAAACAAATCTGTGTTATATGATACTTACACAATGAGCTAATGGTTAGGGTGTATATAATTTATAAAAATCATTTGTACATGTATATTATTATAATTATAGTTGTGTTATTATCAAGTGTCAATTAAAAACTGGATTTTTTTATTAAAATTGTATTGATATTTCGTTTTATTATTAAGTATGTTTAGACTATTTGGTTTAAATGTTTTTTTTTCAAAAATGCGCTTAGTCTTCGCTAAATGTTATATGTTAAAACTTGAATTGAAAAAAAAACAATCTCCAACTTTCATGATATAATCTATCGTTCTATTTCGAATAGGGTTATATGTGTTCCCTTCCCTTTGCATCTGTTTAGGTTGATAAGCATTATTGAGAGATATGATTACAATATTAATATTTGACAAAAAAACAACTGCAACAAAGTGATAAGAGTACAAATTTAAAAGTGTTTCTATGAAAAAAAAGTATGAATAAATTAGAAATTTTAAATTAAATCGTGATAGAATTTGAATTAGTTTATAATATATATATATATATATATATATATTATAAGTATCTACCACTTTCAAAGGTTTTAAGAATAACTGAGTAGAATACAAACAAATTTGTGTTTGATTTTTTGCTCGCGTACATAATGCTCACACTAAGTTGATGGTGAAGATGGTAAAGGTAGATTGTATGGCTTAATTATAAGCATACAGTTTTAAAATTAATTATACACAATAAATATGAATTCAAAATTAATTTTTATTGTTATAATTAAGCAAAAATATCATCATTTTAGAATAAAAACCAAATCTGATTAGGCTAACTATAAAAAAAACTATTATTTTAAAATTTCAATTGCTTTAGTCTTTTTATTTGATTTTGGACCTTCTCTATGTGCAATCTATTTCCAAACCGCAACAATACATCTAAGCTTGAATTTGTTATCCCTTCGTATCTGGACTGCTTTCTTAAGAATTGTGACTTGTATCTCTTCGACGTCTCTATTCTCACTTAACCATTAAGTGACACTTGCACTCTTATTGCTTGAGACTAATCCGAAAAAATAATCCATCGAACTAACTATTTTTTGGGAACAGATCATGTTTTCGCTAACAATAACGAAGATTTTGCAACTTACTGTAAAACATGACTATCGGTGAGATAAGAAATATGCTTATAAAAGTTAAATTATTAGTTTTAAATTATAAATTCTATATATGACCAATACCAAAATTGTTAATAACTTAATTACATTATTTTCAAATTGTAACAACAATTAAAATAATTATAATATATGTTGTTTTTATTATTTCATTTATTATAATTCAGAATATATTAAAATTAATTTTGATATTGGTTATATAGAACGATATTTTTAGCAACAAAAAATAATTATTGTAAAAAATGACAATTCGGAACGATAATAAATATTCGTTGCAAGATAACAATAATAAAAATTGCAACAAAATATTTGTTGGTAAAGATCTAATTATTTACGACGAGTAGAATTATTTGTTGTAAAATGAATTTGCCAAACCACCTATACAACTAGCAACAAAATATATTTACTGCAATAAATATAAAACAGAAATTGATGTTAAAATACTAGTTAACGATACATAAAATTACATTGGAGTACATTAATTTCAGCATTAGTCCAAAAATGGGAAACCGCCAATATCAATTCGAAGAAGAATGGCCTTAAATGACAGCCCTCTAGAAAGCCCTTTCAGCACAATGTGATAGAGCAGCCACACCGGTACAAACAGGAACGTGATGTGCGTGAATACATTTAACGGGACACATACGCTGGCCGAACGGAAAACGCACAAACGCAACTGCTGCCCAAGAGATCAGTCGGCAAATAAGTCAAACCAACTAAGCTAAGCAAAAATATAATATCGAGCGAGCATAAACCAAATAAAATCACACAGAGGAAGAGGAAATATGTTGATATACGTCCAATTTTCTTGAGTAGCCAAACAAGAGAGTTAACAAACCCAAGCACAGATGAACGTCGTATAAGAAGTAATCCATCTCAAAGATACAATGGAAACTGTCTAGTTTAAACCAGGACCCAAGAGACTAAGAACCTGCTCGATGAAAAAACTCAGATACCAAAATACATCGACGGAAAGAATAATAAGGAGCGTGAAACCGGCCGGAGATGGGATAAGACGGTGAAACAAACTGATAAAAAAGGATGACTTGGGCCACTTGGCTGTAGATGAAAGAATGCGACGAAACAGACATCTAACTACAAGGCGCTGAGAGATTTACTGAAATGAGAAATGGGAAAGAATCCCAGAGAAGTTGCAGCCTGCAAAAACAAGCTTCCGAGCAACATTAAAGCTAAAATTTGATTAATGAAACTACAAATCAGAATCAAAACTCTTCTAAAGTTGCAGAGACCGCAAGACTTAAATAAAAAATCAGACGAGGTTGAAGAACCAATAACACTGGAGATTAAAGAAGGAAAGAAATCGCCGAAAAACCCCATAGATTCAACAACCGTCAGGTAACAGAATAGAGGAAGAGTAAGACGAGTAGACGACTATAACAAAAAGAGAGAGAGAAATTTTATACTAGCCACGGCTTTAGGAAAAGGAGTGGCGCCTCTCTAGGGTCTAAACATTAACAATAACTAACTAATTATGTGCGGTAAAGTAAAAGAAAATATACATACCTATTGGTTGCAAAAGAAAAAAATCTTTATGGGCTATCTCAACACTCATATCCCGTGTTACACATCTTTCACCCAATTACCAATCCTACAATTTTGCACGAGCTGCAATTACACGCTACTTTTATTTCTTATTTTTTTATTTTTTTCCAACCAACTAATTGTTACTTTTACTCCTTATTTTTCTAACCAACTACTTCTACCAACAAATATATATTACTTAAAAGTGTGAATTAAATAAAACACTATTTTACTTCTTTTGTGTTTTTGGATTTTTCAAGTTCTAAACAGAAGTTATTTTCAGTTTTATTATTCTATCATGGTCAATTTGAATGGTGTAAAAACAAATCTCTGGAATGTTTTGTAATCATACCGAAAATAAAAAAATGTAGCCACGTTTTATACCAATATTTTGGCCAGATCATATTGTTAATACAAATTTATATGTGATAAATTAAAATTCTATTTTTATATTTAAATATATATATATATATATATATATATATATATATATATTAAAAAAGTAAAGATATTAAAAGTATATTTACCGCATTTAATTCAAAATATTTTTTTCAAAAGCTTTTATGTCAACTATACATATACTTAAACATTTAATAAAAATATTTAGAATATTCAGTTTAAGATATTTTGTTCCAATTAATTAATGTGCTAAAATATATTTTAAAAATATTTAACTTACCCACTTGAAATGTTTTGATAAAGATAAAAATAATATTAAATAACACGCTAAATATATTTAAAATATTCATTTGACAAAGATTTTGGTCAAATATACATACTAGAACATCTCCTAAACATATTAAATTAACAAATCCAAAATATAACTTTTTTCTTATATCCATAAATATATTTTAAAAATATATAAAATATTCAATTCTAAAATATTATTTGTTAAAAATAATATATAAAAAATAGAAATCAAACCCGAACTTCGTGTTCGTCTTTTAGAATCTCCTTACATTCCATAAACCCTTGTTTTTAACTCCAATCTGAATCTCTCAGTTTCCCAATCCATTACAGTCGAGTCAGAGCGAGTCAACTCGGTTCGCCGAAGAACTCTAAGTCATTGTCTCAGTTCGTTGAGCTAGTCTTAGCCGCTGATCAATGAGAGAACCTTGGAGAAATCTATATCTCCGGTGTGGGATCTTTGGCTGTACAATACGATGAGTAGGAAAAATAGGTGTTTAGTTCCAAAGTCGAAGGATAAGTTGGAATGTACGATTAGGGCGTCACTGCCTACGATCTTAGCCACATCGTTCACGCTCGTGTTCTCGATGTTCTATTAAGGCAGATATCTTAAGCATTTGGGATATGAAGTGAATTGCATTCGTAATTTTACATATGTTGATCATAAGATAATTTACAGATGCAAATGAATAAAAAGATGATCCAATCGGTTTAGACTTTACTGTGAAGAGTTCAATCAAGATATGGTTAGTTCGAATTGCTTGTCTCTGGAGGTTCAGCCTCGTGTCTCGGACCACATGCCTCAAATTATTGAGATGATCAATCATATTCTTGACAATGGGTATTACAGAGTTGACGAAGATGACTATATCATAGTAGAGAGATTTTCAGATTATGAAAGATTATCTGGACGTAAATTAGAAGACAACAGAGCGGGTGAGACCGGAAGACGGTTGCGGTTGATTCCAGAAAGAAAAATCCTGATTTTGCACTGTCGAAGGCGACAAAGGATGGGAAGCCATTTTGAGAGTCCTTGGGTCAAGCAAAACCTGGTTGGCATATTGAATGTAGTGCCATGAGTGCACCCAAGAAAATGAAATTGTTCAGAGTTGTGCTGCTTGTAACAACACAGTAATATCACCTACTGGTACACAATGGATTTGTCACTATAAAAGAAAGAAATGTCAAAATCCCAGCCTGACCCGAATGCATCTTAAACTTAAATTTATTTTTTAATTTAAACAATGATTAATATATAAATTTTTAAAACCAAAACAAACAAAAATAAATAAATAATTGAATGTTACTCTAAATAAACAAACAAAAATCTTTTACAAAAATCAATAAAATAAACAGACAAAAATCTTTAACATGTCTTAAATAGTGTGATATAAAAATAAATAAAACAAATACAAACATTTTTTTGAAGTTTTTTAGTTTTCAATCACCACCACTACTTATTCTGCATCTTCATCTTAATTGTCAAAATCATCAAGAAACGTTTAAAAATGTCGATTATAAATATGTCATTTTTTTGGTGACACACCTAACAAATAACATGGTGATAGATTAAATAAGAAAGACTAATGATAAATTTATATTAGAATAAATCAATAAGTATAAGAATTTACATACCACTGGAGATTAAGTTTAGTGGGAGAATATAATTTGTAAATATGTTATTGAAAGCAATAGATAAGTTTAATGAGCTCATTCGATTACAAACTCTTGAAGGGACTTTGAAAGTTTGCAAAAAATAGAGTGAGAATTAGTTTCTGATTATTGTTCACGTTTCTTGTCCATTGTTAACCAATTAAAAATAAATATGGAAACTTTGGATGATATCCATGTAATTGAAAAACATTATTCGCTTTTTGGATTCAAGATTTGACTATATAGTGATTGCTATTGAAGAATATAATGATTTAAACATCACGACAATGGATGAATTAATGGGCTTAGTGAAAGCTCGTGAAGAAAGATTAAATAAGAAAAAGAAGAAATTAACGTCAGATCAAGCAATACAGTCAAAGTTTTCTCCAAGTGAAAAGAAAGAAGATTAAAAAATGAGAAGGAAAAAGATTATGGTCATTCTGCAAGAGAATTGAATAGAAAAAACAAAAAATTAGAATTTTAAAGGCTTGAATATAGGACTTGGACGTGGAAATTAAAGAGGAAGAAGCTCCAATACTTATGAAAGGTGTCATCATGAAAATAAATGGAAAGAAACAAACCAAAATCAGAAATTTCGAGGTTCCCAAAAAGGATGTGGAAGTGGAAATAAAAAAGAAACATGCCCTGGTTATTTTGAGTGTTTATATTGTCACAACCCTGATCATATGAGGCGCAATTGTTATTAAAAAGAAGAAGACAAATATGAATCTAATATGGTGCAAAATAACCAAGAAACTTTATTTCTCGTGACTGCCGGTGGAGACTCTGATGATTTCTGGCACATAGATAGTGGTGCTACCAAACATATGCAGGTAACAAAATTATTTTCAAAATAATTTGAAGCTGCTTGTGCAGAAGTAAAAGTTGGAGATTGAAAATCTTACAAAATTAGTGGTGTTGGTGAATTATAATTCAAAACAACGCAAGATAAGATTGAGAAAATGTCTAATGTTTATTTTGATCCCGGTCTTAAAAATAATTTGGTTAGTGTTGGTCATCTACTTAAGAAGGGTATGATACTTATTTTCCTGACATGACATGTTGTTTATCATTAAATAATCGGGTTGTTCCTAAGTTGGAGTAGCACAAAAAAAACTATCTGCACTCACTCTTCAAAATCAGAATATGTCTTGCTTGACTAGTACACATGAAGCAGTTGTAAAATTATGGCATGATCGGTTTGGACATTTGAATAATAGAAATTTGGACATGCTTTCAAGAAACATGATGGTCACGGGTTTACCAAATATTAGTCGTCTCATGATGTATGTGAAACTTGTCAGTTTAGAAAGCAATATAATATTTGTTATTTATTTTAGTGTAATTGGATCGACTAGTCGACCAATTTAATCATGATATATTATCAAACAAGTCGTAGAGTGCGGAGTGCACGCTTGTTAAATTAGATCATGATTAGCGGGGTCAAGGGGCGGAGCCCCTGGCTAGGGTCGAGCTATTTTATTCAAGTCAACAGAATTTCAAAATTGAAAATTTGACCGTTTTATTCAAATTTTAAATTTCAGCCGTTTTATTACAAAACCAGTTTAGAGACCCTAACTACCCTAACTTCCAAACTGTTTTTTGGTTGGTCAAATTTTTAAATATGGGTTCTGTTGAAAAGGATATCAGATCTTTTTTTTATCCTCTCTGTTCAAAAATATATCTCTGATTTTATCCAATTGAAATTTTTGGAGAACCTAAAAATATTTCAATAAGAAATTGTTTACAAGACTTCAGAGATTATCCAGAAACGAAACACTATTTTCTACAATATTTCGTTTCCGTCTCAATATTCGTGGAAAGGAAAAAGACCACTGCAACTTATTCATTTAGATTTTTGTGGTCCAATGACAGTTCAATCTTATAGAAGTAATCGTCATTTTATATATTTCATTGAAGATTACGCATGAAAAGTTTGGGTGTATTGTGCCAAAAGAAAAATCATATGCATTTAAAAAATTCAAAGATTTTAAAGAAGAAGTGGGGAACTTTACAGGACTAAAAATCAATATCTTACGGGCATATCTTACGGGCAAATCATGGAGGTGAATATTTTTAAAATAATTTGAAAACTATTGCATAGATAGTGACATTTAGAATGAAATGACAGTCCGTTATACACCTCGACAAAATGGTTTATCTGAAAGAAAGAACAGAACAATGATGGAGATAGCTAGATGTTTTCTTAAAAAGAAAGGTTATCAAGAGGTTTTAGGTTGAAGCTGTTGTCTCTTTAGTTTATCTTATTAACAGATCACCAACAAAAAGCTTAGAGAATTCCACGCCACATGAGATGTTGTATGGTAGAAATGTTTATAGGTATAGAACAAGTGACGGTAGAGTTTGAAGATGTTGAGCAGGAAAATATCATTCAGCGAATAATCCAGAAGCACAAAGAAAACATTTGAAACGTTGAGTGAATGTGTCTCTCACATCTTTACATTTTCAACACATAAACCAAATCACCTCTCTGGGCATATCATATTACAGTGTATATATATAGTGTGGCAAAAAGTAAAGCCTAGCTCATATACAGACTAGTATTTAATACCCATTTCCATTTTATTTTACTCATGACACTTTAACACCCCCTCGAGTTGGAGCATGAAGATTATGAATGTCCAACTTGCCAAGCAAAAACTCAAACTACTTCTTGCTTAGTGATTTGTCTACACGCTGAGATCGAGTGGGCACGTGAGATGCACAAATAACCCTATCAAGTATTGCATCCCGTAGAAAATGACAATCTACTTCAATATGATTTGAACGCTCATGGAACACATGATTGTGGGCAAGATGTAAAGTCGACTCACTATCATATAAAACTTGCATAGTCAATGAGTGTGAGCCTCCAAAATCCTTGAGCAGACCGTGCAACCACTTCAACTCACAAGTCAATCATACCATAGACCGGTACTCTGCTTCAGCGAAGGACAATGCAACGACACCTTGTTTCTTAGTCTTCCAAAAAACAGAGTAATCACCTAAGAAACACCAACACTCAAACTACACGAATCTTATATTAATTATAAACTAAAAATCAATGATTAAATACAAATTGAGAAGCATGTGTCAATTCTAATTTGACAAGCAAAGGTAAAATGCAAATTGCAAATAATAGGTTAAATATGAATTAAGAATCAAATGTTAAATATGGGGTAAGAATCATGTGTTAAATTCGAACTAAGCATCATGACTTAAACGCAAATGACGAATCATGTGTTGAATCTGAAATGTGAATCAAATGTTAAAATAAGAAACTAAGAATTAGGGTGAAATATGATTTGAGAATCGTGTATGAAATCCAAACTAAGAATCATGTATAAAATGTGAAATGAGAATCATGTGTTAAATGCAAACTGAGAGTACTGAGTTAAATGCGAATTGAGACTCATGTGCTAAATACAAATTGATAATCAGAAGTTAAACACAAATAAATATGTTCAACGCCAATGGTTAAATGCTTACTGATAATCATCGGCTAAGTACGAACTGATAATCAAGGGCTAAATACAAATTGAAAAGCAAAGGCTAAATCCGAACTAAGATTCACATAATTTTATAATCATGTGTTAAATCTAAACGAAAAATCAATAGTTAAATTCAAATTGAGAATCATGAGTTAAATTTGAACTAAGAATAATATGTCAAATGTGATTTAGGAATCAATGAATAAAAACAAACTCATGATTATGGTTTAATTTAGCACTGTAGGATTAAAATCCTGAGTTTTTAAAGAATGGGCTAGTTGAATTTTAGACTGTAGGATTAATTATGTGTTGATTAGTGAAGGTATTTTGGGTAATTCAACTTTTTAAGGAAAACATTTCTCCAAGTCGAAATCCACCAAATAGGTGTTGAGATATAGTTTTTCCCTCATTTTATTTACTTTAATCTACAACAAAATGACTTTTTTTATTAATACATACATTATGTATAAAACAATTATGGTAACAAATTATTTAATTTATTATTATTATTTATATATTAAAAATAATTGTAAAACTATCTAAAATAAAATTAGTAAATTAAATAATATCAAATTCAATCTTTAAATATTTTAGATGGTGTATAAATTTAAACCATTAATTTAAAAAATGAAAAATAAAAACTAATTATTAAGTTTATAATTATCGTGCAACTAATACTTATTTCAGATTTAATACTAATTTGAGTTTATAATTTTTATTTATTTATTTATATTATTCATAGATGATTGAATTGTAGTATCTATTAATTTTAGATTTTTTTTTAAATTATTTGGATGAGAAAAAGAAGCGAAATTTAAAATAGAATTGAATTTTCTGTATATTAGTAAGAGATTATTGAAATGCACGATAAATTTTATAATATTTTTTGAAAATTTACTGGATGTCAGTAGCTTTATGAGTAAATATTAAAAAAAAATTGAAACCGAATTAAATTCATACAATTTTAATCAATTATTATATTATATTATATTATATTATCCACATATGATTGTAATACACTATCAATCGACTAAATAATAGTTTTACAATTTAGAAAAGGATAAAATCTAAAATTGAATTGAATTTATGATTTTATTTTTATTTGGTTATTTGTATATATTAGTCAAACATTATTAAATGTGCTATTTATTATTTAATTAAGTAATTGTAAAACATTTTTTTTGAAATTAAATGGATGACGATAGTTTCCTGTGCTATGAATTTATACAAAAATTTTATATTATTTTAATTTGTATATAGTCAAAGATTGTTGAGATGGATTATTACATAGTTGTAGAGTATTTTGATCGAAATTAATTAGATGCCGTAGTTTTATGATTTTAAAAAAGATAAATTTTAAACTCAATTGAATTTATAACTTAATTTGTATATATTATTGTATATATTAACAAGAACATATTGAAATGCATTACTAATTAATGGTAGAGTATTTTTTAAAATTAATTGGATAACGGTAGTTTTGCGAGTTAAAAAAATACTAAATTTAAAAGTGAATTAATTTCTTTTAATATATATATATATATATATATATATATATTAGTTAAGTATTATTAGAATGCAATATGAAATAATTTTATAGTTTTTAAAAACAATTACTTGAATGACGGTAGTTTCATGAATTAAGAAAATGAATGCGAAATTTAAAACCGATTGATTGATGGTTTTTTTAAAATTAATTTGTATATATTAGTAATTGTTTTTAAATGCACTATAGAGTATTTGTTTTCAAAATTAATGGTATAACGGCAGTTTCATTAATTTTAAAAATTAATGAAATTCAAAATTAGATTGAGTTTATAACTTTATTTTTTATTTTTTTATTACTTTGTATATATTAGCTAAAATTAGTAAAGTGTAGAATATTTTTTTAATGTTAAATGGATAACTATAATTGTACGGGTAAAAAGAAAAACAAAACAAAGTTTAATACCAAATATATTTATTAATATTTTATATTAAAATTTATATGTATTAGTTAAAAAATATGAAATGTATTAATTGTATTTTGTAGAAATTAAATAAAAAAAGGAACTTCCATACATTAGAAAAAAAGTGTTTTAAAATTTAATTGAAAACTGTTTAATTGTTAAGCTCTAAGTAAAAATATTTGGGGGGAAGAGTATAAATTTCATAACTACGCTTTAACTTTTATTTCACCCTATCGGTTTTCTCTTTCCCTCTTCTTTCCTTTTTATTCTTCCCTTTAAGCTTTACTTTTTCATTTCTCTCCATATATCTATGGATGTTCAGATGGCATTAAAACTTTTTATATTTTCCTTTCTCTCTTGTATATCCGTCGGTGTTTAGCAATGGTAGTAAGTAAGAAATTTGGGTGAGTAACTAATTTTATCTATTGTTTTAGGTTTTAATTTGATTATAGGGTTTAATTGTGATATTCTCATTCAGTTAGTGTTATGATTTTGATCTTGATAGATTGTTATTTTTTTCTGCAGTTTGAAGCTTTAAACTTCTCCCTTCGCTGCTGAGAAGTAATTTCACACAGGTGGGTTCCGATAACCCAAAACCCAAACCTATATTATGTGTAGCAGCCTAGCTACCGACACTCTTATCTTTGCACATAAAACGTCTTTGCACATAAAACCTGCTCGACGAAATTCCGCTAGTATTATTGTAGAGTGTCCTCGAAGATGTATCTCATTAAGAGAGATGTGAAGAAAGAGCAAGTTCATCGGTGATGTGGTGGTCACAGCCCAAAAGGTCTGCCGGATTGTTTATAAACCTGCTCGACGAAACCTGCTTGACGAAATTCCGCTAGTATTACATTATGTTGTTAGATATTATTTTCAGATGTTTGAGTTTTGTGTTGGTTACTGTGCTTGTTGATAATGTTGTTTGGGTTTCTTAGAAAATTGCTTTGAATTGGAAGAGTTTGATTATTTGAACTTATTTTGTGTCTAATTGAACCCGTGCAGTTGGCTACCAGAATAGGCTGCCAGATTAGCAAATCGAAACCTGCTTGAAATATTAAGAGGTAAAACATTTCCTTATTGTTCTTATGCAAATCGAAACAGCTAATCTGGCAGCCTATTCTGGTAGCCAATTAGACACAAAATAAGTTCAAATAATCAAAATCTTCCAATTCAAAGCAATTTCCTAAGAAACCCAAACAACATTATCAACAAGCACAGTAAAACACAAAACTCAAACAAGAATATCTAACAACATAAAGTATATAAATATATACATAAATATATACAACTTACAGAAGCATAATCTAGCCAATTCATTAGAGCCGACTAGTTGTAACACCTTTATAAACAATCCGGCAGACCTTTTGGGCTGTGACCACCACATCACCGATGAACTTACTCTTTCTTCACATCTCTCTTAATGAGATACATCTTCGAGGACACTCTACAATAATACTAGCGGAATTTCGTCGAACAGGTTTTGTGTGCAAAGATAAGAGTGACGGTAGCTAGGCTCCTACACATAATATAGGTTTGGGTTTTGGGTTATCAGAACACACCTGTGTGAAATTACTTCTCGGCAGCGAAATGAGAAGTTTAAAGCTTCAAACAGTAGAAAAAAAATAACAATCTATCAAAATCAAAATCATAACACTAACTGAATGAGAATATTACAATTAAACCCTATAATCAAATTAAAACCTAAAACAATAATAGATAAAATTAGTTACTCACCCAAATTTCTTACTACCATTGCTAAACACCGACGGATATACGAGAGAGAAAGGAAAATGTAAAACCTAAAAAGAGAAAGAAAAAAAACAAAGGAAGAAGAGGGAAAGGGAAAAACCAAACCGATTAGTGATTAGTGTCATCGGTGTAACACCCATAGATATATGGAAAACCGATAACTTACCGCTTAATAATTAAATAGTTTTCAAAATTAAATTTTAAACCGCTTTTTTTTTAATGTATGGAAGTGCCATTTTTATTTAATTTCTACAAAATACAATTACTACATTTAATATTTTTTAACTAATACATATAAATTTTAATATAAAATATTAATAAATAAATTTCGTATTAAACTTTGTTTTGTTTTTCTTTTTACCCATACAATTATAGTTATCCATTTAACATTTAAAAAATATTCTACACTTTACTAATTTTAGCTAATATATACAAAGTAATAAAAAATAAACAAAAGTTATAAACTCAATTTAATTTTGAATTTCGTATTTTTTAAAATTAATGAAACTGGTATATACCATTAATTTTGAAAACAAATACTCTACATTTAATGGATAGTGCATTTAAAAAAATACTAATATATATAAATTAATTTTAGAAAAATTATGAATAATTTTGCTTTCATTTTCTTAATTCATGAACTATCGTCATTCAATTAATTTTTTAAAAAAACTATAAAATTATTTCATATTGCATTTTAATAATACTTTAATAATATATATATATTCAAATTAAAAGAAATTAATTCACTTTTAAATTTAGTGCTTTTTTTAACTCGCAAAACTACCGTTATCCAATTAATTTAAAAAATATTCTACCATTAATTAGTAATGCATTTCAATATTTTCTTATTAATATATACAAATTAAGTTATAAATTCAATTGGGTTTAAAATTTATCTTTTTTAACATCATAAAACTACGTCATCTAATTAATTTCGATCAACATACTCTACATCTATTTAATAATCCATCTCAACAATGTTTGACTATATACAAATTGAAATAATTTAAAAATTTTGTATAAATTCATAGCGCAGGAAACTATCGTCATCCATTTAATTTCAAAAAAATGTTTTATAGTTACTTAATTAAATAATAAATAGCACATTTAATAATATTTGACTAATATATACAAATAACAAAATAAAAATAAAATCATAAATTCAATTCAGTTTTAGATTTCATCCTTTTCTAAATCATAAAACTACTATTTAGGCGATTGATATCGTATTACAATCGTATGTGGATAATATAATATAATATAATAATTGATTAAAATTGTATGAATTCAATTCGGTTTCAAATTTCATGTATTTGTTAATTTTAACTCATAAAACTACTGACATCTAATTAATTTTTAAAAAATATTATAAAATTTATATTGCATTTCAATAATATCTTACTAATATACAGAAAATTCAATTCTATTTTAAATTTCGCTTCTTTTTCTCATCTAATTAATTTTAAAAAAATCTATAATTAATAGATACTACAATTCAATCATCTATGAATAATATAAAAAAATTAATAAAAAAATTATAAACTCAAATTAGTATTAAATCTGAAATAAGTATTTCAGACGGTTGCAAGATAATTATAAACTTAATAATTAGTTTTTATTTTTCATTTTTCAAAATTAATGGTTTAAATTTATACACCATCTAAAATATTTAAAGATTGAATTTGATATTATTTAATTTACTAAATTTATTTTAGATAGTTTTACAATTATTTTTAATATATAAATAATAATAATAAATTAAATAATTTGTTACCATAATAGTTTTATACATAATGTATGTATTAATAAAAAAAAGTCATTTTGTTGTAGATTAAAGTAAATAAAATGAGGGAAAAACGATATCTCAACACCTATTTAGTGGATTTCGACTTTTTTCCTTAAAAAGTTGAATTACCCAAAATACCTTCACTAAAAAACACATAATTAATCCTACAATCTTAAATCCAACTAGCAGATTCTCTAAAAACTCTTAAACTAACTAAAAACTATTTCATAGACTTCAATCCGTAATATCTTTAAAAATATATATTTAAGTGATGATAACAATGGTTTTAGTCGTAATAAATTTCAATTGGACTAAAGTATATCTCAATTTGGACTAAACACATGGTTCGCGCTTAAACCATAATCATGAGTTTCTTTTTATTGATTGATTCCTAAATCGCATTTGACATATTATTCTTAGTTCAAATTTAACCCATGATTCTCAATTTGCATTTAACTATTGATTTTTCGTTTAGATTTAACACATGATTCTAAAATTATGTGATTCTCAATTCGGATTAGGCATTTTCTTTTAAATTTGTATTTATCCCTTGATTATCAGTTCGTACTTAGCCCTTGATTATTAGTTCATATATATCTCATAATACTTTGTTCATATTTAACACATAATTATCAGTAAGCATTTAACCATTGGCGTTGAACACATTTATTCGTGTTTAACCTATGATTATCAATTTGTATTTAGCACATGAGTCTCAATTCGCATTTAACTCAGGACTCTTAGTTTGCATTTAACACATGATTCTCATTTCACATTCTTACCCTATATTTAACCTTTGAATCTTAATTCATATTTAACCTATTATTTGTAATTTGCATTTTACCATTGCTTCTCAAATTGGAATTGACACATGCTTCTGAATTTGTATTTAGTCATTGATTTTTAGTTTATAATTAATATATGATTATCATTTCACAATTAACCCTTGTTTTTTCAGTTTATATTTACCACATGTTTCTTAGTTCGTATATAATAATTAATTATTAGTTTTGATTTAATAAATAATTTACGATTAGATTTTAACCCAAGATACTTAGTACAGATATTACACATGTGCTCCAAAAACGGTAGCCGAGTTGGTGGAGTAAGTTATGCTTGTGACCAAAGGTCATGCTTGTGACCAAAGGTCATGAGTTCGAACCCCTCTACAAACTATTTCTTGGTTGAGCCTATCACACGATTATCAATTCACATTTAACCCTTAATTCTTAGTATAAATTTATTATTTGATTCATGGTTCATATTTAACCCTTTATTAACAATTCGCATTCTACCATTCTACCCCACACTCTTAGTTTATATTTAACCATGAGTTAAATACAAACTAACGGAGTATCATAGGTTAAACGTGAATAAAAATGAAGTGTTAACTCCGAACTAAGAATTAAAGGTTAAATACAAGTTGAGAATCACGTTTTAAATCTGAGCTAATAATTAATTGTAAGCTATGAAAACTGAGAATGTCAAATGTGAATCGAATCATGTGTTAAATATGAATCACGAATCATTTATTAAATCCGAATTGAGAATGAAAGGTTAAATGTGAACTCAAAGTAATGTGTTATATCCGAACTGAGAATCAAGGGTTAAATGCGAACTGAGAATCATGTGTTAAAGCCAAGCCGAGAACCAAGATTTGAATATGTATCGCGAACAATTGGCTAAATACAAACTAGAATCAATGATAGCGTGATAGCGTGTGAATCGCTAATAATGGGTTACACGTGAACCACAATTACATTCGAAAAATATTTGTTCATATTTAACACTTGACTTATTATTCACATTTAATATTTGATTCTCAATTTAAATATACAAATTGTTTCGTCACTCGTCTTTAACCCTGATATGTGATTCAAATTTAACCATTGATTCTCAATTCGGATTTAGTGAATGATTTGTGATTCGTAATCCAAAAAACTACAGTTTGAATTTAAGAAATGATTATCAATTCAAATTTAACACATAATTTTCAATTCACATTTGACTCATGATTCTCAATTCGTATTTAACTTATGATTATCAGTCAAAAATTTCGTATATAATTCTTAGTTATATGCGCCCAAGTAGGTTGTTGATCTAGTAAAGCAAGAGGAATAGTTCGATGTCTTATACATTCTGGACTATCCATTCCAATGGAAGCTAGTTCTTTTCTAATCGACTTTGTTGGACTTTGTTGTTCCTTGCAGCTGTTCTTTCTTCTATTTTTTGCAAGACTTAAGCTTTTGTTAAACATGCAGGTTTAAATGCTTTTTCTATAAGCGGCTGTAAAACCTCAGAGTAACTTAATGGAGCAACGCCTAAGATGCTCAATATGTTCTTGACAGTCTTTGATAGACCTGTGAGAGATGTTCAATATGTTCTTGATAGATATATTCTTTCTTCTAATTTTTACCAGACATATTCTTTCTTCTACTTTTTACAAGACTTCAGCTTCTTTTTGCATGCTTCTTAACCTTGCGGGTGTGTAGTAGATCGTTGATGGTTTTCAATGGGTCTGATAATACAGCCAAAGCAGTAGAGTAAGAAGATTATTTGACATAAAGGTCACAAAATTATCGTTGAGCTCAGTGCTACTCATTGTATTAGGAGTTACGGAACTCTATTGAGCCGTTGTTTTTCATGATGCTGCCTCAAAAAAATTTGACAATCCTATTGTCTCATAGACATAGAAAGTACGCTCTGAAGCACTTTGCGGTTGCAGCCGCTCACAATTGGGAGTTACATCAGATGGATGTACATAATACCTTTTTGCATGGTGATCTGGATGAGGAGGTTTACATGAAAATTCTTGTAGGTTTTGAAAAATAGGAGCGAATGACAAGTCTGTCGCCTTTGAAAATTGTTGTATGGCCTGAAGTAGGCACCTCGGTGTTGGTTTGCCAAGTTAGTGGCTGTGCAGAAGAGGTGCGAGTTTGTTCAGTCCTATTCAGATTATTCTTTATTCTTTATTCTCTTATTGCATGAGTGGTTGTCGTATGCATGTTTTGGTGTATGTTGATGATTTTATTCTATATGAGAATGACCATGGTGCATTGGTAGAGTTTAAGAAATACTCGAGGACTTGCTTTCATATGAAGGACTTAGGTTATCACAAATATTTTCTTAAAGTTGAAGTAGCACGGAGTCTCGCGGGTATCTTTCTTTGCCAACATAAATATACTCTAGACATTATTTCAGAGACATGTTTACTTGGCAGCGAGCCTGCACCATTTCCCATCAAGCAAAACCACCAGATCGACAAGAGCAAGTCGACGCTACTCATTGACGGGTCCGCGTGCCGTAATTTGGTGGGCAGAATGATTTATCTGGCATTTACACAGTCATATATCTATTTTTCGTCACATGTTTTATCTCATTTTCTAAAGAAACCAAAGGAGGATTATTGGTAGGATGCATTACGAGTTGTTCGTTATTTGAGAGTCAGTGCCACAAAATTCTTATGTTGAGTAGTTGTAATCTCACTTTGACAGGCTGGTGTGATTACGATTGGGCTAGATGTCATAAGACTCGACACAGTGTGAGTGGTTGTATGGTGTTCATGAGTGATTCCCCTATTTCTTGGAAGATTAAGAAACAAAGTGTTGTTGCATTGTCTTCGACTGAAGCAAAGTACAATTGACTTGTGAGTTGAAGTGGTTGTACAGTTTTCTTAAGGATTTTGGTATCTCACACTCATTTGCTATGCAAGTTATATGTGATAGTCAGTCGGCTTTACATCTTGCTCACGATTCTGTGTTCCATGAGCGTTCAAAGCATATTGAAGTAGATTGTCATTTTCTATAGGATGCGATACTCGATAGGGTTATTTGTGCATCTCACATGCCCACTCAGTCTTTGCGTGCAAACATCGTTACCAAAGCACTAAAAAAACACCAATTTGAGTTTTTGCTTGTCAAGTTCGACATTCATAATCTTCATGCTCCAACTTGAGGGGGTTGCTAGAGTGTCAAGAGTATAATAAAAGATACATGGGCTATTTAATATTAGTCGGTATATTGGCTATTTACTTTCTGCCACACTATATGTATACAATATTATTGTGATGTTCCTAGAGACATGATTTGGTTTATGTGTTGAAATGGTGAAGATGTGAGAGATACATTCACTAAACGTTTCAAATGTTTTCTTTATGCTTCTGGATTGTTCACTGAATGATATTTTCCTGCTCAACATCTTCAGATCATACTATCACTCCGAATAAAAAAACAAGTGATTCTGATTCTGAGTTAGGAACTCAATAATCACATATAATATTTGAAAAAAGAACTCAATCAACAGACACTAATCAAACCACATAAAATCAATATTTTAAACTTAATATACAGGAAATAAACAATTAAACCAGAATTTGATATTAAAAAATGGTTAAACTAGTAACTCGATATGCAGGAACTCTATTAAACGATTAACAAGTTTTTTTATCTGCATATAGAGTTCCCATAACTCATTATGCAAAAAAATCATAGTTTTAAAAAGAGATTTTATTCGATATGGCAACCCATATATTTAAAATAAAAATAAGATTAATGATAGATTTTATCTTTGGAAGTCCATAAACTACTTCAAAATTGTTTGGTGGTTAAGGTTTTTTAGGGTTAGAATATGATTTTCCTTTATGGAGGAAATAACAAGATGGAGTTTTTTTATGAATGATGGAGGAAATAATAAATTTTATGGGGGAAATAGCTTCACCTTTTAGTTAGTTAGAAAAATAAAGATTGAATATAAAACTAGTCTCTTAAGAGATTGAATAAAATTAAAAGATAAAGCTAAGTTGTTAGGAAAATAAGGAGTAAATATAGAAGATATAGTTATTTCGTTAGAAAAAAAAAATTCAAATTTATAATTAAATTTTTTTTAAATACAAATAAAGCATTTTTTTCAAACAAAAATCTTAGAAGTTAGATGATACAAGCCATAGCAAACTATGGATACCCAAAACATAAAACTAAAACTGAAAAAGAAAAAGAGAATTACTTCAAAAATCTTTATCTTACGCCATAAAGTTTTCTGAATCACAAAAATACAAATAATTAGTAAACATAAGCCCGAACCTCCTATGAAACACGAACAAGAAATCTATTTTACGATATTAAAATAGAACTAAAATTCTTGAGAAGCAGATCCGATCTCATCCTAAAACTCCGATCTCATCCTAAAACTCTGGAGAAGCAGATCCGATCTCATCTTTTCATTTGCCGTTGCCTGCTTTCTTTTTGGCAGCAGAAGTTGATTAATGTAAGGCAATACTCTACCATTAGCAACGGTTACAGATCCAAGCAATTTGCACAGTTCTTTATCATTTCTTACAGCAAGCTGAATATGTCTTGGAGTTATCCTGTCTTTCTTGTTGTCTCTTGCTGCATTACCAGCAAGCTCCAAAATCTCAACGGCAAGGTACTCGAGCACAGCAAATAGATAAACGGGGCCACCAGTGCCTACACGCTCAACATACTTCCCCGTCTTAAGGAACCTTGCAATCCTTCCCACCGGAAACTGAAGTCCGGCCTTTTGGGATCGCATCACCGACTTCGTCGTTTTCCCTTTCCTTTACCTCACTTTTTAGCATCACCGGTTGAACTCATCTTCTTCTACAGATTCGAGAATTACAAGTTAGACGATTATATGAGATACATATAAAGCCCAATTTATACAAAGAATCTTGCCTAACAATATTTATAAATTAAAATAACCAATATTTATGAATCTCTTAAGAATCATTTGATGAAAGAGAAGGGGGCCTAACAATATTTATAAATCAAAATAACCAACTATACATTAAAAGCTATAACTTAAAATAATAATTGTTAAAGAGCATGTTAAGATGACACAAAATGCCTTTAGAATCTGTTTATACATCCGATTTTCAGCTATTTTCCATGTTTCGTCTGATTTGCTTTCTTGTTTAAGAATGAATACATAGACATTTTAACAAAAGGAAAACAGTAAGAGAATTAACAAAAAAATTAGCCGCAAACTAATAATATACATGACTAGAGTTCTTCACCATCTCATCTTTCTTGACATTCTGCGTACCATTAAGTCGTTTTAAATTTTTTCCTTCATTTTTTAGTAATTGCATTTTCAAATTTCTAAAAGTTCACTTTGTTTCTGTTATATTTTCTTTTATGCTTCCACTTTCAAAATTCTCCGGCACCATCTATAAAATAAAATAAACAAGTTTAGATATTCTAGTAGAACTTATGCTAGATTAAAAATTAGTTATCTCAAACACAGCTTGATCATACTTAACTTCATAAAGAAAAAACTGAATCTTATTTCAAAACAGAGCTTTCATATAGAAAATGCAAGAAGACGAAGAAAATATTTTGGATCTTCAACTGTGGCAGGCATGTGCAGGACCAATGGTCAAGATTCCACAAGTGAACTCCACTGTTTTTTACTTCCCACAAGGTCACCTGGAACATAGGCAAGTTGAAGCCACCGATTTCTTGGCCGAAGGTTATCCGGCGAAAATCCTCTGTCGCGTTGAATCGGTGAAACATCTTGCCGAGCGTGAGACTAAGGAAGCCTATCTTAAAATGAAGTTAATCCCTGAAAAAAACAAGGACGTCGTTGAACTCGAAGACATCAGTGTTTCAGTATCTGAACCTAAGAATTCCAAGAAGCCAGATTCTTTTTATGCAAAAACTTTGTATGCATCAGATGCTATCCAAGGAGCAGGACTCCATATATCACAAGAGGCTGCAGATGCGTTTTTTCCTCAATTGGATGACCAGGACTCAAATAAGTTTCCGGTAGACGACATACATGGTGTAACATGGGAATTTGAACATATTTACCAAAAAGACCAACAGAAACACTTTCTAAGAGCTGAATGGCACTCCTTTCGTAGAGAGACAGATCTCAAGGAAGAAGATTCAATTCTATTTTTGAAATGGGAAAAAGAAATCTCCATGTTGGGGTCCGTCGAAAAAGACGTGGCAATGCGGATGAGATAATGCAGGTGGTGAAGTTAGCTAATAGTGGAGAAGCCTTCGATGTAGTTTACTATCCAGGTCCAGATAGGCGGGAGTTTTGTGTAAAGGACGCGGCTGTTAAGAAGGCGGTGGAAGAAGCCTCGCTTGGGAAAAGATTGACAATGGGATATGAAAATTATTTATCAAATGACGTGGCACGACGTATTAGTTGGTATGAGGGAGGTATTACTGCTATTAAGGAGTCTGATCCGAAGTGGCCTGATTCTCCTTGAAACAACTACTGGTTTCTATTCAACTTCTTATGACCGAGTCCATATTTTATCTTCAAAACATTTTGAATGACAAATTAATTTCCAGGTTATGTGGGATCATCCTAATCCGAATTCGGATTCGAAATTTACTTATCCGGCACGTGTCAATCTATGGATGGTTAAAATACAAGACATAGAAATTACTCCACCCAAGAAAAAGTTACGGGTTGCAGGTCCAACAAAACGATGATCATCTTATTGCGCTCACAATACAATGGACATACGGGGAGCCCAAAATCTTGATGAACAGCTTTCTTACGTATCAGCAACTGATAAAGGATTCTTAAAATGTTATGAAATGAACATCATTGTCTATTTTGCTAAAAGTTTGTTTAGATAAAAAAAAACACCGCTTGATCATTAGTAGCTGATACAAAATTATATTTTTCAGTTTCTTTTCCGAAAATATCTATCTTCTTCAATAAAAACCTACAAATTGACATTTGCAGAAACTGCCACTACAGATGCCACACATCAAGCCTTAGAAGTGCAATTGGATAAAAATAAATAATGTAATACAAACCTCGTATTAGAATGGGATTTATCCATGTCCTTCATCAATTTTCCTCTCTCATAATCAAAGGCCTTCCTACAACAAAAAGCTTTTCCCCTTAGTACAGTAATGAAATACGAAACGTGCTTTTAGCCGACATAGTAATTAATGTACAAATTAGAGACCACAAGCTTGTTCTTCGTGTAAAGAGTATCCTTCTTCTTAAGTTCAGAAGAGTGCAGTTAGTTTTACGGTCAAAGTCTATTACAATCTTATCAAATACTACTAGTATACGTATAAAATCCAGCCCATTATACTCCCAACAAAGGCTGCAAATCAGTTAGCAAGGCTACATTATTGCACTCAGAATTAGTATTAAAGACCAACGAACAAAGAAAATAAGGCAATTTTACGCGTCTATTGCAACCTAAGCTAGTTCCCTAGAAAGGCAACCTACCCTTTTTCGATCATGAATGATTTCTCCTTCAGCAGCCTCGTCTGCGAGAGAATAGAACCCAAAGCTGGTAGATCCCTTGTGTCTGTGGGCAATAATTATTTGCCTCTTCTCCTTGTCATCTGGTTTCAGCTAACAAGTCCCACAACAGTAATGGGAAATGAATTAAGTACCAAACTATAAGGAAAAAAAGAAAATTATCTTCCTTACAAGATTCTGAGCTATAAATGCAGGAAAAGATGAAACAACTCCAGAACACACGAACTTCAACAATTAGGAAAGAATCCAAAGAAATAATATCACTCTCCACTTTCAATTCAATAGAGAAAGATCTGTAGTAGTAATCAAACATAAACACTTACAGAATAATTATAAAAGATAATCTTCTCCAAGGTATGCCTCAACTCAAGCAAAACTTTTGCAGGCGAAAGACAAATCACACCACCTGAACTCCAAAACCTTAAGCCGACCGAGCGTAGGTGGCGTGGGATCTGTTGCCTGTTCTGGTAGCGTGGAGACGACTTTGAGTGACGTGAGAAGACGTAGGATTCGTCGGAACTGTTCGAGAGCGTGGTGACACCAAGTTCGGAGACATATGCCCGGATATAATCAACCGGAGCACCAGAGAGTAATCGTTTGAGCTCACGCAAAGCTTCAGAGAAGTAACTGAATGTAGTGAAGACCAGCCGGATTCAACTTCAACGCCTTGGTTCCATCAATCAACAGCACGACGTCAACCTCCACAAACCGTTCGAGCTTCTCTAGGTAACGATCCCCGTTAACGATCGCCATTAAATCGAAAAAAAAACTACTGAATCAGATATAAGAATCCATCCGAATCAACACATATGTATATGAGTATATATGTATAGCTTGACAGAAGGAATCCGTGTAGAGACATACACCGTATAGATAAAGAAATTTGAATTGGGATATTCGTTTTCGATGTAGAAAGTGGAAGAAGACCGACGAATAATTTCAGATTTCTAATAAGAAAGGAGACTTGGGGAGTTAAAGAGAGAAAAACATTGATTGGTGAATGGGGTGATGAAATTGAGTATGGAGATAATAAGGTGTTTGTGAAAATGTTTGAGAGAAGCCATTAATGGGGTGTAATTGCAGAACTTCAAAAGGGTGCGGTTTAATTAACAAAATGGTAGAGATATTATTGTTGTCATTTATCATTTGGAGCGAATGGATCCTATTGCTATTTCTACAAGGGTTTTGGCATGACATATTCATTGTAAAATAATTATTTATATTATAAATATATTTTATAATAAAAATGCCTAAATAATTAGTGTTTTATCAATAAAATGTTTTGCTGTAAATAATTTTTCTATATTTTTGCAACGATTATTTACTATTATTGTGAATTGTAACTTTTAGCAATAAAATTTATATTGTTGCTAACAATATGGTTGCATATAAACAAAATTCTTGTAGTGTGTCAAACTAAGCATTACTCCCATAAATTAACTGGATTGATGTTATAATATAAATTTATAAATGTAGTTAATCTATTCATGGATTCTATAGTTTTTTTTGTTTAAAAGGTGGACTACAGTGGAATGTGTGAAGAACTTTCTTTTGTTTTGTTTTTTTTTTCACTTACTAACCGTGGATTATGAAAATTGTATGACATAAGATATTTTATTTATAGAAACATACTTATTGGGATTTTTGTCTTTTGTTATTGTATGATTCTATCTTATTCAAATTAGGAAACTCTTAATAATAGAAAATAGGAAACAAATAACTTTAAAAAATTTAAAAAGGGTTTTCACGGAAATAAGAAAAAAGTTAAATACTTCGCAACTTTTAAAACATGATTTTATATTAAATGATAATTTGTGATAAACGACCGAATTAATTTGTGTGGAAATAGAATGTTCAGTTACTCACAACTCTATTAAAGAGAAAAGAAAAAGAAAAAGAAAAAGAAAAAGAAAAGCGAGATTTTAAAATGATATAGAATAAAAGATAAAGATTTCAAAAAATCAAATACACATGTAAACCCTAACTAGAAATGGAAAACATTTGTTAGTCACTAAGAACCACGGAATTGCAACCTTTGCATGATATACCCATCTTTACTTCACTTCCATTATCGGAAACGGATTCTTCATCATCTAAAGAACAACAAACTCGCTTCAATTAGTAATGGATTCGAAACAACAACACCTTCTTGTTTCTTGAGCCGCTAGTTGTCATTTCAAATTCTCCATTTCAATTCTTTCTAACTGTTTTTGAAGTTTCATTCTTTTGTAATTTGGTTGACCTATTATTTCATCTTTTTCTCTTGTCAAAATTGAGGTTTTAGCTTCCATGTTTGTTTTTTTCTAGAGAAGAGGAGAAATAATTTAATCGAGTTTGTATATATTTTAATTGAGTTTGTATAATTTTGGCCAGGCGGGAGATCGCAAATCCTCCCATGAGTAACAAAATAACTCGGAATCCTCTTTTCTGTTTTGCTCATATAACTCGCAAAAGCAAGCGTAGAAAAAAGGCTTTTTATATTTTATTTCAAAAAAATATTAGAATAGTATAAGAGAGTGGATAAATTCGGTCAATTATGATATTCTAACCTTTCCACTATTTAAATTTTATTAAGTTTTTTTTTCTACAAACTGCATATATTACATCATTTGAAATATAAAAATAATAAAAGAAAAGCTTCATAGATTTGTTTGATTCTGGCTTGGTGTTATTTTTGTTGTTGGAGTTTTAATAATTTTATGGTTAAAAGATCAAAACCGTTACTTTTGTGTTCATTCCTTAGATCGATGTTCGCCAATGAGAGTCTTGGAATTGACCTCGTTTGTTAATTTTTGTTTTCCTCAATAACCAATACTGGAATTAAAATTTTAGATTTTTGGTTATAAAGACAAAGAAATGTCTTATTTTCTAGTTTATAGTAAAATTATTTATTATTTGTAAATATTTATTTTCTAACTGTTTTGCGTTATAAAATCCGAAAAATACAATGTTTGGAAATCGAAACAAAGAAGCCAAACTCAAATATATATTGTGAACAATCCATGTATTTGTTTTTTTATCTTTTTATTATGTCTCTTTTATATATAAAAAGTTATCCATAATATTATTATCTTTTTGAATTGTTATTTATAATTTTGAATTTTTTAACCGATATAAATTAAAAATTACTAGATTACTAAATTACTTTAATTTTGATGCAAACAATAATAGATCCTGTACATTTATAATTATAAGCGAAATTTGATAATTTTGATATGTGACATGCCTAAATACTTTATTTATACATAAGCAATTTGGATCAAAATCTAAACATAATAAGTTTCAATAAACATTCTACAATTTTGGCAGCAGATATTGCACCATATGTAGAGTAAATTAAGAGAGATTATATAGGTAAATGTATTAATTATATTATTAAAGTATAGATTAATGCTAAATTTTATGAGTACTATATATATATATAATTTAAATTAATTTGAATATATATAGCTTATAAATTAGAGTTTTTTCTAACTTTACTTTTAATAATTCTTATTGTTACGTTTTGTTTTATGTTGGACAGATCATAATATTCTGTTTAATTTTTTGTGTATTTTTGTTAAACTTAGTGGTTATCCATTGCAAGAGATATATTTTATTATATTATAATGAATATTATTTTTTAAATAGTTGTTGTTTTTAATATTACCTGTCTTTTTAATAATATTTTTTATAATATAATATGTATTAGTAATCTATAATATAATTATTTTAGTTCTATTAAAAATAGAACCTTTTATATAATTCTAAATCAAATAAAAGTAACTAAAAATATATAAAAAAAAAAATCTAATCATATTAATCTTATATAAATTTCCATCTGATGAAATAATTGTATGAATAAATTGAACTATCTTTTTCATGAAAACAAATTTTTATTAATCACCCAACTTTTCTAATTGGCTTGATTCCATATAGCTTGCAGTTTCGAGGAAGCCATCAACTAAAATTTTTTTTAGTTGATTCCCTTTCCTTCTGTGTCTACAATACTAACCCTTCCCTTTTCTTTATTGACGATGATAGAGAACCATCAACTAAAATTTTAAAATCATGATTTTCGTGTAAATCATAATTATTGTAGTGTCAAATGTTTCAATCTTGATTTAATAGATGAAAAACAAGAATTCTATCTATTTTTCTTTATAAAAGACAGATTTCAAAAAATCAAATGGACACATAATCAATATACAATAGTTTTTTTTGGATTTCACAATAATTAGTATCCAAGTTCATGAATGAGAATTTACTAATTCTATATATATATATATATATCACCGATTAAACCCTAACCAGAAATTGAAAGCATTTGTTAACATTACATCCTAACCTTTCTAGATTTGTTTGAATTTGACTTTAGTGTTATTTTTGTTGTTGGGGTTTTTATCTGGATGTCATCTCACCGAAAGTAAACATTCTTTGGATCATGTTACGGTCATTTTTTATTTAGTTTTGGCTAATAGAATCATGAACTATATTTATACTTACTATTCATTTCATTTGACTACTCATGTTTTCTGTTTTTAGGATCTGGATCCATTTTCCAGATCCATTATACATTCAATGGAAGCAATTGTTGGATATTCTCCGAGTATAAATATTTATAAGTAATTTATTTGAAATATATATATATATATATATATATATATAAATATATATATATATTAATTATATTATTTTAAAAGATAGATAATAAGTTCTATATGCTAAATATTTAATATTTTGATGATTATAACTATTTTAAAGTAAGTTGAATATATATTTTTACTAAATATATAAATTAGAGATTTTTTTACTAACTTTTAATTTTAATAATTCTGATTGTTTTTTTTGTTTTAGGTTAGTCTTATTCTTAGTAATTTGTGTGTTTTGGTTGAAATTGACTTATAATCGCAAGGGATATTGGTTGTAAATGAACATGGCATTATATAAATGAGTTTAAGTACGAACTTTTTATGCTATATTATGATGAATAAGTTTTTTTTTTTAAATATTTGTTATCATTAATATTAAATGCATTTTTTATAAATATTTCAACGAGATATCTGTTATGGTACTTTTATCTTCTAATTTTGCTGATAATATAATGTGTGAATATAACTAATTTTATCTGAAGGTCAATGTCTAGGTCAACTATCAACAACCGTCGTCACTATAAGGTTAATGTCCCTTCATGAGAAGTATGTTTGCCAATGGGAGCCCTAGGATTTAATTCGTTTGTTAACTCTTTCTTTTTTCCTTCTGAATTTTCAATGCTGAATTTGAATTTTAGATTCTTTGGTTAAGCAATCTCTGATTAGTTGTTTTCTTTATATTAAAATTTTTATCCAATTTAAAAGTGTGAACTTCTACTTTGCCCTTCATGTTAGGTTTGTAAGTGAAATCTCTTAGTTGGCAATTATTAAATAATTTACTATTATTATCAAGTTTTTAATGTTCATGAGGCTATTTGAGTTTTCTAGGCTTAACTAGTTTTTTTTATCTAATAGTTTTGGGAAAAGGAAGCCAAACTCAAATAAATAGTTTGAAAATCATTATATGGTGTATAATTTTATTCAAAAATATTATGAACAATCCATGTATTTATATCTCAAAACTTTTATATTTTTTTATTATATCTCTTCTATGTATAAAAAAGTTATCCATATTATCATCTAATCGTAAAGTATAATTCTAGATTATTTTTTTTAATTGTTATTTTTAATTTTGAATTTTTTAACACACATAATATTAAATTAAAAGTTTACTAAAATTACTAAATTAGATGCAAAACAATAATAGTATACCTTTATAATTATGAAGATCCAAAACGTTTTACTTTTCTTGTAAAATAACGAAATAAATTGTTTATTTTTTTTTATTGAAATTATTTAAATTAGAATGTTGTTATAATTTTGGGAAGATAAAAAATGTGCATTTTAGAATTTTCACGAATGATATTATTGTAGAATGGGTAAAAGATGAAAAAGCATATATTTGTAGGTATATCGAACATTAGTATGATTGTTTTTAAAAGTTTGTAAAACATTTCGGATTTTTGCTAATTTGGTTAACACGTCCTCTTTGTGTTAACCTTTGGACACAGCAGGTTTTGTAATCGCCGTTATGCTATCTTTTAAGCTGGTATTGCGTCTTTTGGTCTCCTGGCTCTTTCTAAATTTTTGAAACTAAAACACTCGATCTTCATATTTTACAAGTGGTTGAATTCACAGGAGAAAAGAAATACTCGAAAGAGTATACTTCCGTCTTAAAATATATTAAATTGAATTATATAGTACTATCAATAATATATTCAACATTTTACTTTATATAATTTTTGTTGCATGCTTAAAATTATTACGGAAAATATATATTATATTATTTTCACAAAAACTATAAGTTTACGAATAAAAAAAAGTTTATTCAAAATAAATTTATGTAATATTTGAGATTGGATAAAATGTCTGAGACTATTTTCATAAATTTTTATTGTCCGACGAACAAGGAACCATCTAGAATATTGTTTTGTCACCTTGTTTAAAACCTATAAAAGTCAGAAATACATTAACTATGTTCTTTACAATTAAACTGTGTCATATTTTTTTCTATATTAAGGATCTAACATTGTCACTAGGTATGCTAGTGTTTTTTTTTTTTAATTTAGATAATCCTAGCAAGATGGCTACCATTATGTTGTCAATATCGGGTTGTTATACTTTCATGAAAGGACACCAAATTCGAAGTTTTTAGGGATCAATTAAAAAACTTTTCTAACAAAAAAACCCATAATCATGTTCCAAATTTATCTCAATTAACTGAAATAAAACATTTTTCAAATCTTTATAAAAAAATTTAAAACAAATTATAGTGTCAAACTAATCATTACTCCCATAAGTCAACCGGATTGATGTCATAATAAATTTATAAATGTAGTAATGTATTTGTGGATTGTTTGATTAAAAGGTGGACTACATGGTGTAATCTGTGCATAACTTTATCTTGTTTTGTTTTTGTGTCACTTACGAATCATATATGGTGAAAATTGTTGGACATACTGATATTTTAGCTATAGAAACAAACTGATTCGGACTTTTGTCTTCTGTTATTGTATGATTCAGTCCTATTCTAATTGATAATATAAAATAGGAAACAAAGAAAAGAGTTTAAAAAGTGTTTTCTATATTCGGAAATACAAAAAAAATGAAATACTACCGGAATTTTAAAAAATGATTTTATATTAAATTATAATTTGTGATAAACCGTCCGAATTAATTTTTGTTGAGATAGAATGTCCAGTTACCAATGGCTTTTCAAACAAATTTTATGAAAGAGAAAAAAAAAAGAAGCGATTTTAAGAGGAGAAATTTTTGTGCTTATCTTTATAAAAAAATCTTATTTACATATGAATTTAAGGAACAAAATAAATAAAGAAGCATCTTTAAATACAGAATTTTACTAGAGGAGCTTTTACTTTTTTAAACTTGGGGAATAAAGACTGTATATTTAAATTAGTCCAATTATAAAAAATAACTCGAGATAAATGAAAAAATATTCATATCATCATCTATAAATTAAGTCGAATTTAAATAAAATATAAAATAAACTAGGATTTTAATTTAAAACTATAAAATGTGATTTAATATTTTTGTACATATCATATCGATTTAAGTCGGACTATCAAAAGTGTAGAAAATATATATATATATTTAGTTTATTGTTTTATATAAAAATCGATTTTGATGTTACGCGAAGATGATTTAAGAGTAAATTGAATTATTGTTTAAAAATGTATTAAATAAAAGTTTTAGAGAGTTATAGAAACAGAAAGTACGAGTGGTAGTAAAGGTAAGTTATGTTTATTTGTTGCAATTGGATCTTTATATAAATTTAATGTTATAATAAATATTTTTGAGATAGTTAGTGATGATATATAATATTACTATAATCACTAAGATATTCGGTTAAATTTATCTTTTACTCCGTCTAAGTAGATATTTAGACGTTTGGATAAGATTATGGGTTGATTGGTTCATACTGTACTAATTACATCATTATAAGTAGCTCTCCTTAGTCTCATGTTTTCATGAGAGTAACGAAGAAACACTAGTCCAGTGCTGCTCACGACAACTTTTGTTATTGGCAAGAACATTTGTTGGTCTTTAATGAGGTTCCTATTGTTTATCCACAACATTTTTTGTTTCCGTTTGAAGCATTTTTTGTCTTTTTATTGCCTTGCTTGAACGATACTTGATCTTTAAATTTTTAAATGTTTTAAAGACTTTGATTTGTTGCTGACATTTTTTATGGTTTTCTTGCCTTGTGAAGTATACATTTTTGCTTCGACTTTGTTTGTGTATGTTTCACATTTGTTTGTTTTTGTCGAGTGTATTTGCATAGATATCTCTGTATCCTCTATATAGCCTTGAATAAATGACGAGGGAATGGATATGATTTTGATGGAATATGTTCCAATTTTGAAGGAATATGTTCCTTGACTCTTGTCTTTCAAATTATGAAGAGTTCTATTAATCATTCTTGAAGTCCGAATGTAAAGGCTATAGAACGCAAGTTTATATATTCTACCAAATTGAACTATTACTTATCTAATTGATTTTAACTTTGATTAAAAAATTATATTTAAACATTGTGCATTGTGAGCACTTGTTTTATTTCCAAGTAACTATATGATTACGATTGTAGTAAAGTTTGCTTAAAAGAATTGATACCTTCGTAATTTTTAATTTTCAAGTAATTATACGTTTGAAATTATTTTTTATTAACCCGTTTAGTTCCTTTTTCGAATGCTAAAGCTAAAGACTATGAATTTTATTGCCGAAACAACTTTTGCTTATTTTTACCAGAAGTAATTACAGACAATATAGTCTTATATATATTTATTTTGCAAAAATTATACCCCTTTTTTTTTAATTTCAAATTATTATACGCTTGGAATTTGATGGTCAATTGTAATAATTTTTTTAGAATGAAATTCTTCTGACAACGATAAATATGTGTAATATTGTTACTTAATTTATAGGTACACGTGTTGAAGTTTGATTGCCCTTATCTTGACCCTCCATTTTCTCTGGTTATATTTAATTGGTGGGTGTAGTAAATGTGCTATTATATATAATTGTTTTTTACATTTTTATATTTTAATTCCTTTTTTTTACTCGCTTCTTCTTTTTCCTTTCTTGTCTCGATTGTTTGTTTTTATCTTTCAAGCCTTGATTCTTAACATTGTTGATAATCTTAATATTCAAATAGTCACTCTGATTATGGCACGCTTCTTGTCAAAAGAGTGGTTAATGCATCTCCTCATCGAGTTCGTACTCGTGCCTCAAAGAAAAAGCTTACTAAAGTTGGGAAAGAAAAACCTAACTCTTGTGCTACTCATGTATTTGTGTTGATTTGACTATTATTGATGGGAATGGTTCCTCTGTATTAAGGTTTGTTCCCCAAGTACCTCGTTATCTTCAAAGGATATTCCTCTTGCATTTCTAGTTAATCTGAATGTTGAGTAGCTACATGAAGTTTCCCATCGTACTGATCTTGATTTACATAAAGAATATTAACAGAAGAAACTTGTTGATTGGTGTATTCATAAAGGAGTTTCTATTAGATTTCTTGTACATGAGAATTTGTTTGACACAATTAATGATGAAGTTGTCCTGGTTACATTGGATCAATGTTTTCAATTTCCTTTAACTGGAGTTCTTTTTTAGTTTTTCTCTATACACTCATATTTGTCCTTCCTAAACTGTTGCATGTTGCTGATATATTTTAAAGTTTTACTTAATAAAATTGGTCTTTATTTTGGTGTAGAGGAATTTCTAAATAGGAATCCTATATAACACTGCACAACCACCTTTTGTTTTTGAAATCGCTGACTTTTCTAAAATTCTTATTAATCTTCATTTTACTCACAAGATTTAGAAAAATAAATTTATCTTTATTTCTGGTAATTGGGAGACAAATCGCGGTTGAGTTATTCCTCCGGTCAGAAAAAATGGTCAATGTTTGAACTCTTTGAATATATGCAAAAAATACACACTTTTTGAATTTGAAAAGAAAATAATAAATAATCAAGTGTCCATTTTCTTATTCCTTTACAATTCTATTTATACAAGTTCGCAACTAATATTTCCTATCTCCACTATGAATTACATAACCATCTCTTGGGACGTGCCTTAGTGTCTTTTAATACATGGTGCACTACTTGAGTCATTATTGCACATGTTCGTTAGTGGCGCTTAGTGAGGGGAACATTTATAGTAGCCGTTATTTTGATGATGCCTAGCCCCGTGATGTCATCCAACTCGCTCGACAAACCTCTTATCTTTCTTTTTTTACCGCTCGAATAACAACCATGCTTAGTTTGTAAGCTTCATTGCCTTCTGCCTCTAGTTGATCATTAATTCCTTCTCGATTTGGTTTTAACTCATAGGGTATAAGGACCATAACTTGCCCGAGGGATGTGGCGCTATCACCCAGACGATAAGTTTTCCTACATCTTGTCATTAGTTGATCATTAACTGATCATCAGTTTGATTTTACCCCATCAAGTATAAGAAACATGCATCGCCCATGGGGTATGGCCTTATCAAGACTTCTTGTTAGTTTTGTAAGTAATACATATTGCGATAAGAGATTAGTTAAAGGGGTACAAAAAATAAAAAAAGGCGAGGTAAGTGATAAAGTCATCAAAAGTTGAATTATTTTCCTTTTTATTTCTTGGGGCAACCAGGTGGCATCGACGTGGCTTAACGAGCCATATATGTCTGATAAAAGGTAACACATGTAACACAAACATCACCTATCCGTTATGATATTAAATATATATTCAAATAATAACCAGCATCGATCTTATTTCAATAATGCAGACCAAATCAACCGCAAGGTATAGTTTAAATGCCATAAATCATGCTTGGGGCTCCTCACTTGTTAATTTTTGTTGAAAACATTGAACAACTTTGCTAGCAACCTCGCTCTAACTGTAATATTGTCATTTTCATCTTTTCTTTTATCACTTCAACGCCCGATAATTACTATGTTTTATGGTTGTTGTTTTTTTGTTTCTTTTACTCCTTTGTTATCTTTTGGAGGTTGTGATGATAATCGAACTTGGGCACTCGTCACAGATTTTAAACTTGCATCTTCCATGTATGGCATACCGAACCACCTGTGTTTCTCCATTAGTAACACTTTGTTATAATAACAATTCTTTTCCTATTATACTTGTGCTTAATAGCTCTATTAATACCATGCAACCATGTACCCCAGACATGGGTCCTATAGACGTAAAAAAGAATGAGTTTTCTACTTCTAATAGTCATCCTAAAGAAGAGGTGGAAACCCAAGCTTTTTTGGATCTATAGTTCAAACTATTAACACCCAACATATGATTACTTGTTAGATGAGGGTCACTGGGAATTTAGGAAAAAATATGCCATCTCGGGTGAGCAACCTTACCAAGGATTGTAAAATGAAATTTGTTTGTACACCACTATCATTGATTGGGGACTTCAGCTGTCTCTTCATCCTTTTATTGGTGACATCTTTAACTATATACATATACTCCACCCACGAAGACGACGAAATTTCGGTTAGGAAACTACAAGATGCCCCGGAGGCACCTTCTGTTTATAAATCTAACAAGATAGTTATGCCCAATGACGTAATTATGCTAAGTGATGAAGATGATGATTACAATGAGACATTTTTTCATGAGCCTTAGGAAGATACCAGAATACATTCTCCAGAGGAGCCCCTAGAATTGAAACCAACTACATCAGGATTTCCCAAGGGGGTTGGCTCCGGGTCGACGTTATTGAACATAGTGGGGCTAGATTCAAAGCTTACCGAAATGGTGGCTCCTGCTAATGGATATGATGCCACTCTATCTACTATTCAATCATTCCTAAACTTGGATGAGTTACCTATCATGGTCTGGATGTTGATGTCATCAATGTTAATGTTTTTCCAATTGAAGAATTGCCCATAACTCATCTTTTATGATAACATGTTGATGACAGATTTTATGTAAGGAAACTTGATCTATCAATCAAGTTTTGTGTTCTGTTGTACCTTGCTAATATAATTATTTGTTTTAGGCATGTTGGCTGTATAATTACTTGTTCCGATTTTTTTATAGATCCATCATAATCCTATTATCCTCGCCTATTGACGCATGACCCTTTCGAACAAATTATCAATGGAGAACGGGAAACTGGACACTATATTTAATTGCCGCTTTAAAAGCTTGACTACCGAACTGGCTAGGTATAAGCATGCCTATGGGTTTGCACAAACGCGGTACGATGGAACGATGAAGAAGAAATCAGAGATCAAGCAACAATTGGAGTCAGTGTTTGCATACATGGATGTTTTTCGCAAGCAATGGTTATAGCTAATTGGTGGCAAAACAGCTCTAATCACTTAAAGCTCCAAAAAGTTTCCTATTTTTATCGTAAAAGGTTTTAGGCTCCGTGTGACCTCTCGTATAACTATTTTATGCTCATTCTATTGACATGCCCCTTGTGTAGCCCTAGGGCATAGTTTATCAACCCGTTCGATAATTATTATATATTGAATACTTTTGGAAAATTCATTAGAGATTGTCGTGACCGAGGTATGGATAGAGATAAAGGCTAAATGTAAAATTAGTTGAAAACTAATACATTGACGAACACATAAATTATTAATTAACCAATTTGCAATGGGCCTAATTCAAAAAAACCCTTCATTGTCATCCTAAGGGAAAATAAGTGCATATTTTTTTTAAATAGCACTGTGATACTGTTGGGAATATGGGTACCACATATTTCGTCTCTGTATATCATAAAAATAATATGATCTCCACATTAGTATGAAATTGACCTCTTTGGTGCCCGAAGGTCCGCACGAGTTTGTTTTTGGTCCACTTCCAAAAGGTCTCATACTAGTTGAGATATGTTCTTACTTATATACCACTGATCCTTCCCATGTTTAAACGATGTGAGATGTTGGAATTTGGTCGCCACCTTAACAAATACTTCTCTCGAACAAAGTACCACTCTATCCTCCTCAATTGACTTTCTTCCGCCAACTCTAATTAGGTTGGGGCTACTTGACATCTAGAGCTTTTAGAAAATATATATCTGCTCACTCGACCACCTTGCATATTCCTTAACTAGGATCGGAACTAAGTCTTATTATTGATCACATCGCATATACACGAGAGCTGGCAGAGTAAAATGTTTCACTAAGGGTTAATGATTTCAGATTTTATTTTGTGTAGCCATACTAGTCTATTTATAAGGAATAAACAGAACTTTCTAGATAATGGCCCTAATGGGCTCATATACACAAGACTGAATATGCTAATACCACAAGACTAAATATGACAATATCAAAGAAACTATAAAAGAAACTATACATTACAGCTTCACTGTCAATAATACAAAATTGTACTGCAAAACACAATACACTTTCAAGGCATTGTGATGGCGCGACGGAAACAGAAGAAGAAGCAACGATAGATGAAACCTTAATTCAAGAGTAACATAACATGATGAAACCCTAATCTAAGGGTAACAATAATTGAAATTTTCAGAGATAAAAAAATATATTATTCCAAAAACTTAAAATAACTTAAGTCATAAGAGGCTTTATATAATAGCTTCTCAAAACCCTAAATTACAATACAAGGAAATAAAATAAATATTTTAACATAAAATAAAATCAAATAAAATATTAATATAATTAGATTTGATTTAAATACGTAAGATATTTGAATAAAATAAAATAAAATAAACAAGGCTTTTGTTTGGATTTTCTGGGCTACATCATCCTCTCCTGGTTGACAAGAATTCGTCCTCGAATTCACAGCACCATCACCATCAAGAACCCAAATTATTTATTTTATTTTATTCAATCGTTACATTGGGAATTATAATTGTTGACCTTATCGGAATAAGATAAATTCTTCTCGAGTGTTCCTTATTCAAAGTCACATTGAAGCCATCCAGTTGAAGGAAAAAAATAGTTTCAAAAACCTTTTCATAGGCTGAAGACAACATCCCCATGTCCAGTTGATGAAAAAAAATGGTTTTAAAAACCTCTTCATAGCCTGAGACGACATCTCGATAATAAATTTTTACCTTGATTCAAACTCCTTTAGTAACCGGTCAATATGATCGTCATTGAAACGCCTAGTGTGTCTCCCGCATACCAAACGATCTTTGAGATCTTCATGGCCGTATGTTGTTCTCTCCTTTAGACCTTGAATCAGATGAAATCAAAATTCAGAAACATGCTTGACCCGTAGCACGAACTGAGGCTCTGATACCAAACTAATGATGCAGCAGAAATAGAAGAAGAAGCAACGATAGATGAAACCCTAATTCAAGGGTAACATGATGACGTGGCGGAAATAGAAGAAGAAGCAACGATAGATGCAACCCTAATCTAAGGGTAACATGATGAAACCCTAATCTAAGGGTAACAAAGATTGAAATTTTCAGAGATAAAAATATATTATTCAAAAAACTTCAAAATAACTTAAGGCATATGAGGCTTTATATAATAGCTTCTCAAAACCCTAAATTATAATACAAGGAAATAAAATAAATATTTTAAAATAAAATCAAATAAAATCAAATCTTAATATAATTAGATTTGATTTAAATACATAAGATATTTGAATAAAATAAAATAAAATAAACAAAGCTTTTGTTTGGACTTTCGGGGCTACATCATCATCTCCTGGTTGACAAGAATTCGTCCTCGACTTCACAGCACCATCACCATCAAGAACCCAAATTATTTATTTTATTTTATTCAATCGTCACATTGGGAATTATAATTGTTAACCTTATCGGAATAAGATAAATTCTTCTCGAGTGTTCCTTATTCGAAGTCACATTGAAGCCATCCCATTGAAGGAAAAAAATAGTTTTGAAAACCTTTTCATAGCCTGAAGACAACATCCCCATGTCCAGTTGATGAAAAAAAAATGGTTTTGAAAACCTCTTCATAGCCTGAGACAACATCTCGATAAGCAATTTTTACCTTGATTCGACGATTGGTAGCCAATTTAAACTCCTTCAGTAACCGGTCAATATGATCGTCATTGAAACGGTTGGTATGCCCCCTCATACTCAAACGATCTTCCCGATCTTCATGACCATGTGTGTTGTTCTCTTCTTTAAACCTTGAATCAGATGAAATCAGGATTCAGAAACATGCTTGACCCGTAGCAGGAACTGAAGGATCGAGATGAAATCAGGATTCGCCACCATATTGGTATCAGAGTTTTGCCTTAGACGTTTTTAATAGAATTTTGATTTTTCTTTAAAGTCTCCTTTAATCTAACCTAGGGTTAGAACTGTCCTTCGGTTGTTTTGTCTTCTTCCTCTTGATTTCTACAGTCGACGATTGTGTTTCAAAACCAGTCGCCACCATATTGGTATCAAATTCAGAGTTCTTACGGCGTGGGAATACCTTGTCGAATACGAATTTGGTGGTATCCACTCTTCAAATCCAGCTTCGTAAACACAGTAGCACCATTCAATTGATCCGGTAAATCATCAAGGCGAGGAATAGGAAACCGATACCTGACTTTTCTACTCATTCTCAACAAATCTTCTCCTTTGAGGCGAATATCCTTTCTTTACTATCAACAAAGAAACTTCTCTTCTTCGGACTCACCAAATGCTTCTAAGGCATTCACTATATACTGCGAACACCAATCCAGTTTAGGCACTCCCTAAATTTTCAAACTGATACTTCTCTAGTCATTATATCTGCTAAATTATCGTGTGTAGACACTTTCTTCTCATAAAAAATTCCCTTTGATATTATATCACAAATAAAATGATACCTAACATCTATGTGCTTTGTACTCTCGTGGTAAATCTGGTTCCTTGTAAGGTGTATAGCGTTTTGACTGTCACAAAACACTTTTGTAGTAGTCCTACCCAAGCCCAAATCTGCCACCAAACCTTGCAACCATATTGCCTCTTTAACTTCTTCTGTTACCGCCATGTACTTTGACTCTGTTGTAGACAAAGCTACAGTAGCTTGCAACTATGCTTTCAAACTGATCGCACTCCCAACTAGAGTAATTACATATCATGTAATAGATCTCTTTTTATCCATATCACCTGCAAAATCAGAATCAACAAAACCAACCACTGTTCATGCAAGCGATCCACCAATATCGGTCTTGTTAAAAGTTAAACCAATGTTTGCAGTATTCTTAGGATACCGAAGTATCCATTTCACTGCCTGCCAATGTTCTTTCTAAGGACATCCCATGTAACTGCTAACTACACTAACCGCATGTGAAATATCAGGATGTGTGCATACCATAGCATACATAATACTACCAACTACACTTGAATATGAAACCTTCAACATTTGTTCCAACTCATCATCGTCTTTGATCACTCGTGCTGTAGAAAACTTGAAATGAGTAGCTAATGGGATGCTAACTTCCTTAGCATCAAACATGTTGAATCGTTGTATCACTTTATCAATATATTTTCTTGAGACAAGTGTAATGATTCTACATGATTCTACACTTCTATTTTTGATAATATCCATACCAAGAATCTTCTTTTCTCTACCGAGATCATTCATCTCAAACTCATCACTAAGTTTCTTCTTTATCTGCACAATGTGTGCCATAATACAAGCAACAATAAGCATATTATCCACATACAAAAATAAGTAAACATAAGAATCACCTGACATGTTTTGATGATACACACAACCATCATATGGAATCCTCGTGAGCCCTTTTGACACCATGAATGTATCAAAACATTTGTACAATTGTCTAGGTGATTGTTTCAAACCATGCAGTGAATTTTTCATCAGACAAATCTTGTCCTCCGTATTAGGTTCGATAAATACCTCTGGTTATCTCATGTAGATTCGTTCCTCTAATTCACAATGTAGAAATGCAGTCTACGCATCTAACTGCTCAAGGTCTAAATTTTGCAAAACTACCATGGCTACAAAACTCAAATCAAACTATGCTTCACCACTGAAGAAAACACTTCATTGAAATTGATTCCTTCCCTTTGAGTAAAACCCTTAGCGACCAATATTTCCTTGAATTGAGATGCCTCAACCCCTAGATTACCTTCCTCTTTCTTGAACACCACAACAAAATTGGTTCTCCAGAAATAATGAATAGAACGCTTTGTGACAAGGCACGAAGCATCAAACATGATATGCTTTTGGGTACCGCATATTTTGTCTCCGTATATAAGTATGGACACCCGATCTCAACACTAGTATGATATTGTTCACTTTGGCACTCGAAGGCCCGTACGACTGTTTTTAGTCAACTTCCAAAAAGCTTCATATGCCATTGATCATTCCCATGTTTAACCAATATGGAGTGTGGGACTTTGGTCGCTTTCTTAACAAATCCTCATCTCTGAAAAAGTACCACATTTGTCGCCTCAAGCTGCTCACCTCCTATTGGACCATAATGTCTTTTTCCTTAGCGCCACATTCCAATAACGTATCACCTTCTTGATGAGCCACAGGCACTCTAAACTAGGATCTCTAGAGCAGATCAATCATCTTGAGCATGGTCACTTGTTTATTATGTTCGACTTCCAATAATTTCACCCACAATGCATTTTGTTTGGTCAGGCTCTGATACCATTTGTTGGAAATATGGGTACCGCATATTCCGTCTTTGTATATAAGTAAAATAATCTGATCTCCACATTAGTATGGAATTGTTCGTTTTGGCGCCTGAACACCCGCACAGGTTTATTTTTTGTCCACTTCTATATTTAATCGATGTGGGATGTGAGAATTTGGTCGCCACCTTAACATATGCAATTTTAAATGGTTGATATTCTAGTGGTATTTTAGATTCATGCCTTCCATGTTGCCAATATAATTCTAGTTAGGGCCAAGTTTCCCCACTTTCTTGTCACATACTATAATAAAATAGATTTTTCATAACTAAGTCACCAACCTAAAGTGTTTCTAGTTTGAGCTTGGAGTGGAACTTGCTTCTCATCGAGCATTTGTAGTGCTTCGATCATACCCTTCCTGATCATGTCACCCTTCAATTAAATCTATGCATACCTCTCCCTCGTACGTATTTTAGATGTTTGATTAATTGAAAACCCGTTGACAGAGTATGATGATCTCTTCATGGATGATATCATCCATTTCGGTATACTAGGGAGAACGAAGTTTGGCCCGAAACCGACTTCAGAGTCGTCCTATATGCCCAAAGGATTTCTACGAGCTTACTTCTAATCCATTAATATAAAAAACCTCATAAATATAAAATCTTAATTAATATAGAAGATCTAATTAATATAAGTAATCTAATTAATAAAGGAATACCAAATTAGGAGGCCCAATTTATATAGGAGACTTATCAAATTGAAGACTTGGCTACAGTCCAATTGTGGTGCTACAATCCAGCTCGCTTGAGACCATCCGGCTTTGGTCCAAATCATGTAATCTATGTTATTAACTCTGTTGAAGGGTAACTTCTAGAATATACCTAACACGGTCTTGAAGATATTTGATGGATTAATACAATGCTAACCATCATAAATTATCTTTATTTAACGGATACATTTAATATCCAAAATTATGTTATGGTAAATTTATTTTACAAAAAACAAGTTATTTATTATTATCTTAAAACTCTTATAGATATTTTATTTTCTTTTACTAGAAGTATCAATTCTCCAAAATTATATGATGGTAAAATATATATAGATAGTAGTGATTGAAGTATAAATGAGTTGCAAAATGAATTATAAGGATTGAAATTCATAAATTTTGCAATTATAATATCCATATTTTTGTATCACACATCATAACAAATTGAACTATTAGGACAATAAATACATATTCATCAAAAGCATCCAAGTCACATCTATAAAAAAAAGTGGGCAAGCTAGTTGAAAAATAATCCAGAATCTCATGATTATTCTGAATATTCAAACATATGATGGACACATACATTTTATTCATGAATAAGTATAAATAAGATATTTTGTTCATGCGTATATATTGGCTCTTTTATGCACATATGGAGTTTATTGACAATATTTTTAAGCATGAAGTAAAGTATCACTTTAATAAAAGAATTACGTTTTTCATATCTAATCATGTTGGTTACCACAAAAAAAAGTATGACAATTTATTGACAAATACCATGACCCAAATTTGGTTTGTACAGTTAAAATTTACAATAATAACTTACAATATAAATTTATTAGGAGGAAATAATTAAAATTGGTACATTAAACTTTAAGTATAGAGATAACATTGTTTAAGAAATTTGTACATTTGTTGAAGTTCAATACAAGAGAAGTCGTACAGGGCTAGCATTGGGAATTGGAAAATAATCTAGTAATAATTATCTTTATTTATATATTTCATTCTATAACAGTTTAGTTCAGAAACTCACTATAAGACAATACAATATATCTTTGAGGATATTTCATTTTGGGGAAGAATCATAAATGATTTGTTTATATTCAATTGATAATAATTTGATCATTTGTTACCGATCATCTTCTTATGTCCCTTTAGAAATCAACGATGCATTTCCACTCAATATTAAGCATTTGTAGTTGTTCAAGATGGACAAACTCAATATCCTCAAGCAATTGTGCAAAGTTAAGTTTAGTAAAGTAGTTTACAGAAAAATTTAATGTTAGAATTTTTAATGTCATAAAGGTATCTACAAGAATATTAAGATTCTTTATCATATAACAACATAATCCAATTTCAGCTTTTGTAATGGCAAAAAGGGTTTTATAAGAATATTAAGATTCCTTAAGATATAATAGAAAAATCCAGTTATTGGTTTATAATATCATATAAAGTTCTATAAGAACATTACGATCCTATATGTTGCAATAGAAGAATTCAACTCATTTAATGTCATGAAGAGTTCTACAAGAACATTAAGATTCTTTACTATAAATGGAATAATTTAGTTTCAGCTATTGTGATGCCATAATGAGTTCTATAAGAACATTAAGATCCGTTATGGTGAAACAAAAGAATCCATATCAAGCTTTTATAACACTCTAAAGAGTTCCATAAGAACATTGTAAATATTATGATAAAACGGGAGAATCTAGTTCACGATTCCTAAACACAACATTCAAACATTCAAATGTTTAACCGTGGATTATTATAGCTACAATGAAAATTTGATATGAGATAATTCAATTTAAAGGTCTTACACCAAATAAGTTTCATTCAAATGTAAAATATTGACCTTTAGAGAGAATTTGTATTTCAATTTAAAGGTCTTACACCAAATAAGTTTTATGATAATTATTGCAAATCATTAGCACTTTATTATTTAAGTTTCATTAAATAAAGAGAAAAGTACCGGTAAATACCTTCTCAACTATGGTATTACCCGGCGGTACCCGTTTTTTGGATAGTGTAACTGGGTACTTCGAACTAAAATTTGGACAAAAATACCCCCGACTAAAACAAGGCGCGCGCTGGTAAAAAAAAAAAAAAAAAAAAAAAAAAAAAAAAAACTGGTACAATTCGCAGGATGCGAATTGCTTGCAAATTCTCAGGATGCGAATTGCTTGCAAATTCTCAGGATGCGAATTGCTTGCAAATTCTGAACGATTCTCATGATAAGATGCGAATTGCTTGCAATTTCTGAACGATTCTCATGATAAGATGCGAATTGCTTGCAAAATTCTGAAAGATTCTCATGATAAGATGCGAATTGCTTGCAACTCTCAAGATTTCTGAACGATAAAAAAAAAAAAAAAAAAAAAACTGGTACAATTCTCAAGATGCGAATTGCTTGCAAATTCTCAGGATGCGAATTGCTTGCTAATTCTCAGGATGCGAATTGCTTGCAAATTCTGAACGATTCTCAGGATAAGATGCGAATTGCTTGCAATTTCTGAACGATTCTCATGATAAGATGCGAATTGCTTGCAATTTCTGAACGATTCGCATGATAAGATGCGAATTGCTTGCAAATTTCTGAACGATTCTCATGATAAGATGCGAATTGCTTGCAACTCTCAGGATTTCTGAACGATTAAAAAAAAAAAAAAAAAAAACTGGTACAATTCTCAAGATGCGAATTGCTTGCAAATTCTCAGGATGCGAATTGCTTGCAAATTCTGAACGATTCTCAGGATAAGATGCGAATTGCTTGCAATTTCTGAACGATTCTCATGATAAGATGCGAATTGCTTGCAATTTCTGAATGATTCTCATGATAAGATGCGAATTGCTTGCAAATTTCTGAACGATTCTCATGATAAGATGCGAATTGCTTGCAACTCTCAGGATTTCTGAAAGATAAAAAAAAAAAAAAAAACTGGTATGAAAAAAAAAACAACTGGTGCAATTCTCAAGATGCGAATTGCTTGCAACTGGTGAAATTTTATTTTTAAAAAAAATAAAAAAAAATCATAAATGGATCTAGTTTTGTTCATTTTTAAAAAACAAAAGTAATGGTACTTTCATTTATTTTTTTCGAGCTCTCGTTCGAAAGATACGGATCTTTTAAAAATAAAATTAAAGGAAAAGTAGGAAAGAGAAGGAAAGAGAAGGAAATAGAAATTTTGGTTACGCTGTTCATGAATGGTGAGGGTAGTTAGGGTATTAAAATAAAGTTAGGTTGTAAGTGACAATAAGGTAGTTGAGATGGGTATTAAGTAACAATTGATCAAACCTTGGGTGGTAAGTGACAATTGAATAGTTGAGTAGGTACCTTTGGTACAATTTCCCAGAGAAAAGTACCGGTAAATACCTTCTCAACTATGGTATTACCCGGCGGTACCCGTTTTTTGGATAGTGTAACTGGGTACCTCGAACTGAAATTTGGACAAAAATACCCCCGACTAAAAAAAGGCGCGCGCTGGTAAAAAAAAAAAAAAAAAAAAAAAAAAAAAACTGGTACAATTCGCAGGATGCGAATTGCTTGCAAATTCTCAGGATGCGAATTGCTTGCAAATTCTCAGGATGCGAATTGCTTGCAAATTCTGAACGATTCTCATGATAAGATGCGAATTGCTTGCAATTTCTGAACGATTCTCATGATAAGATGCGAATTGCTTGCAAAATTCTGAACGATTCTCATGATAAGATGCGAATTGCTTGCAACTCTCAAGATTTCAGAACGATAAAAAAAAAAAAAAAAAAAAAAAAAAAAACTGGTACAATTCTCAAGATGCGAATTGCTTGCAAATTCTCAGGATGCGAATTGCTTGCTAATTCTCAGGATGCGAATTGCTTGCAAATTCTGAACGATTCTCAGGATAAGATGCGAATTGCTTGCAATTTCTGAACGATTCTCATGATAAGATGCGAATTGCTTGCAATTTCTGAACGATTCGCATGATAAGATGCGAATTGCTTGCAAATTTCTGAACGATTCTCATGATAAGATGCGAATTGCTTGCAACTCTCAGGATTTCTGAACGATTAAAAAAAAAAAAAAAAAAAACTGGTACAATTCTCAAGATGCGAATTGCTTGCAAATTCTCAGGATGCGAATTGCTTGCAAATTCTGAACGATTCTCAGGATAAGATGCGAATTGCTTGCAATTTCTGAACGATTCTCATGATAAGATGCGAATTGCTTGCAATTTCTGAATGATTCTCATGATAAGATGCGAATTGCTTGCAAATTTCTGAACGATTCTCATGATAAGATGCGAATTGCTTGCAACTCTCAGGATTTCTGAAAGATAAAAAAAAAAAAAAAAAACTGGTATGAAAAAAAAAACAACTGGTGCAATTCTCAAGATGCGAATTGCTTGCAACTGGTGAAATTTTATTTTTAAAAAAAATCAAAAAATATCATAAATGGATCTAGTTTTGTTCATTTTTAAAAAACAAAAGTAATGGTACTTTCATTTATTTTTTTCGAGCTCTCGTTCGAAAGATACGGATCTTTTAAAAATAAAATTAAAGGAAAAGTAGGAAAGAGAAGGAAAGAGAAGGAAATAGAAATTTTGGTTACGCTGTTCATGAATGGTGAGGGTAGTTAGGGTATTAAAATAAAGTTAGGTTGTAAGTGACAATAAGGTAGTTGAGATGGGTATTAAGTAACAATTGATCAAACCTTGGGTGGTAAGTGACAATTGAATAGTTGAGTAGGTACCTTTGGTACAATTTCCCTTAAATAAATAGTAAGATTAAGTATTTCTGAATGGTAATATTATAGAAAAACTTGCTATATATGTTAGAACCAAACAACTTTATTGATTAATAAGTTATAAAACATGAAGTTTACCACTGTTTGTAACAATCATATCTAATAAAGAATAATGATTTAATTTATGGTAATTTAGTATAAGTATCTTATTAATTGTATTATAATTTATTAAAGTAGTAATGTCCTTTGGTTTTTGAATTAACTTAGTAGAGTATTGTGAAATTTATTAATTCAATAAGAGGGTTACATGCCATTAAAAACTTTCGAATAATGATATTTATGTCTGAAATTTATATCGGAGGTGTCCTATGTATTAACGAATCAAATATAATCAGGATTACACTTGATAATTCTGTTTGTTTATCAGGAAAATACGTACATCAATAGTATGTTAAAGTATTATCGTATGAAAATAAGAAACCTATAATTTACTTGAGTTGATTTGAGATTAGTTTTCATATTTAACACCTCGATACTAATTTGGAAATTTATAATTTACCAAAGATTTCATATGTTTCGAGGATTAATAAATTCTTGATGTTTTCTCATGGTTAATTCAGAATAAGATATAAAATTCATTAAGAACTCTTAAATTAGGAAACTAAATAGAACTTAAATGATCTATAAAGTTCGTGATTTTGTACATTAAATGGATGTTAACTCATATCTTGTGCTTTATAACTTAATATTGTATGATAATAACATTTGAATGACACTTAATATCATTTAATAAATCAAATAGATTCAATTTTTTTTATAATAAATGAAATAAAGATAGAGCTTGTAAAATAAACACCTTCAATTCATTTGAGATAACTAGAAAAGTAAAAAAGATTTCTTTCTCACTTTTCCATCTCTCTATTTTGGAGTCTTTCATGAACACTTCTATATTCAAATTTATTGAGAGTATTGTTTTGATTTAATTACAATTTTAATTTTAGGTCAAAATTTAATTAAAGTTGGTTTTCATTATTCGTATCGTATTATTATTTAAGAATACATATATACATATTCAGATTAATTGTACAATAATTTATTTTGGTCTTATTTCTTAATTGGAAATAAGCGATATCAATTCCAGTATAGTATATAACCAGTTAAAGATTGATATATGTTGAGTACATAATCGCGTTATAGTTTAACGTTGCACTCCATGAGATATGAGGGTTCTTAAACGGTTAGTAGTGATGCATTTATTGGAGAACTGTTACGCATACCATAAGTCATAGTGGAACATATTTGGTCACCGTTCACCCTGGTCTGACACAAACATAAATTTAGATATTATTTTACAAAACAACGTTTTAGAGTGCATAACTCATATGGATCCACTTCAATACACATGAAAGATCCAAGTGAGAGATGTTTAAAAAATCATAAATTAGAATATCTCATCACATGTGAATTCAGAGTATTCATGCAAACTGTTACAAGCCGGCTAAAGTAATCAATACTGATAATATTGAGCTTATAAATAATAATAATAATAATAATAATAATAATAATAATAATAATAATAATAATAAATGTAAAAATTATTTGGTCTTATGGAAGTATGAAAAATATAGATACTAGTAGGGTAATGTGCCTATTGAATAATTTAATATTGGACTCTCAAAATCCAATAAAGGTTAAATTCTGATTTAATAGCTAGTACATCAAATTATAGTGTATTAGGAACCTGACAGTTATATGAGCAAGAATAGAAGAGATAAATGCAAAATCTAAATGAGTAGTTTAATTTCAGGGAATCCTCAATAATTTGATGAAAAAGTTCACTAAGTATATGAGAGTCTAATTAAACCCTTATTGAGTTTATTCGAAATACGATACTTCATAAAAAAAACTAATATTTTCAATTTTATCTTATCCTCATTTCTTCTTCTATTTATGTTTTTCTCAATCGTTAAATGAGTAAACTAACACTTATTATCCTTCAGAAGCAGAATATACTACACCTAACCGGTCTGCAAGAAATATAATTTCTCTTTCATAAATCGAAACCTAAACTTTCGTTAAATCATTAATCGTATGAGACAAGTTACAAATCTATAAGTCTATTAATATTTTTATTGTCTCTTGATCTAAAAAAATTAGTTCTTGAAAAATTCAGGTTTATAACTCCAGCATATTTTTTATACTACAATATTATCGTCTATTTCATTATTTATTTTTCTTCTATTATAATTTGAATAAGATATTAATATATGAATAATAAAACTTAGTGTTTTATAAAAGAAATGAATTTCCATACATAAATTTTATTAAAATTTTATTTTCTCCTTCTTATATATAAAAGTTTATTTATTTCAAACATTTAAAACTAATATCAATAAAAAAAATTAATTTTTTAATTAGATTTGAATAATATATCTTAATATATTCATATTTGAAATAGAATAACGGGAGAGTGACACATAGGTACCATAATAGTTTCGAAATCAATTTAAGATACCAAATAAAATTCAAATGGCGAATTAATACCAAACATAGTCCAATTACGATAATAATCATTTTCTATTCTTTCTCTTCTCTTAGAACTAAATAAAAACAAAGAAAATACACATTAACACTCTCTTTCTCTTTTAGCCCAGTAACATTCTCTTTCTCTAAGAAACCCACTACTCTTCTCAGCGCATGCCAAGCCAACAAATCGGATTCCATCCTAAATCAAGTCAATTCAATACCTAAATCATCCAATTTCGAATCTGATTTCACTTGGTTTTAGTAGGTGAGCATCAATATCTCTATTTCTTTCTTCTTTTTGCTTAATTTCTCTTCAATTCAAATCGTTGTTTATTTCGAATTTGAATCAATTGACATTCAACATCAAAATACAAGTTTACGTAACTTTTTTATGTTGAAACTGTAGGAATAAAATAGAAATAATTTTGTATTATAGCATGTTAGATGATTGACTAGTTTTGGAAATTTAGATGATTGACTAGTAAGCTTACAACGCCTTTACTATAAACTCAAAGCTATTATGGTCGAAATGCGGACTAGTTATAGTAAAGGTAATAACAGTAAAATGTTGATTGTGTAGATAAATGGTCGTAATGGTTAAAAAATATGGATTAGTTGTAGTAAGTAATGAAATAGTATGGAGGATAAGTTGGTGAGATGAAGAAGTAGAGGTATTTGGTGATAGAGTGGCAAATGTGGATCAGAAAGAGAGGAAAAGTATTGTCGCAGGAATGACAAGATAGCCATGAGACAGAAACACAACCGATTGTTTGAGTTTAGCAGTTTTGTTAGTATAGCAGTATTTTTGTTTAACAATTTTTTTGTTACTTTCTCTTTCTCTCTTTTGTTATGACTTCTGTTTCATTTTTCACCGTATAAGTTTGATCCATCATCAGAATAAAAACCATCAATAAATTTAGTCTCCATGTAGTCTTCTAAGCGAATAAATGCAGTTTAGTGATCTGGAAGCCGAGAGCTGAAACTGCATTTTGCAGTTGATTGAGATTTTTGTAACAAAGCCACATTTCTTAATAGAGCTTACATGTAATGGAGTCGATTTTCATAATAGTTACACTTATGGATTTAACCGAGTTTTGAGCTTGGCGCTAACTGTATTCTATTTTTGTAGCTTTGGAGAAGTCAGACAGCTCATAAGCAGTTTTCAATCCGTACTGCTCTTGATCTTTTCTTTTGTAATGTTTCAGTTGGCTTTAGTTGGTCACTAATGTAAGTTTTCAGTTACGATTACTTTAGTTGTACAACAGTTGTTATATATTTTATATGATTCGCATGATATATCTAGTTTTTCTATGCTTACGATTGTATAACTAAAAATTGAAGTTTCGTTTACCAAATTGTTGGTTAAAGGAGAAAGTGAAAGAAGATGGTAGACTTGTTGGACTTAATAGCATACTAGCAGTAGACTTGGTCACTAAAAAGAAAAAAATATTAAAGGTCATTAGGTGATTAGGTGATTTTGGTTTGTTGCTTTTATGTTTGATATGTTGTAGACATGAGCCTGGACTTATTAATTCTGTGCATGAGTGTAAACTGTCTATTGTCTCTAGTTGCTCTTGCACCTGGTAATTTGAAGAGTTTAGGTTTCTGATTCGGGGAATAATATATGTGTATGCTTGTTGTGTATAATATGATCACTAGCTTGCATTTATTGTGTTCATATGCTACTTAATCCTGTGTATCTTCTGTTATATACTTCCCCCTTAGAAATTCTCCTCTAACTAAATAATATTATATATATATATATTTATCAAGAACATATAAGTATATACTCTTTACTAATCTGTTTCTCCACTTAACATGCAGTTCCGTGATCAAGAGCTGTTTTCTGGGGTGATATATCCTTTACTCACCTCTTGTCTTAAATAGTTCAGCCACCGGAGCCAGCAACTCTTTCCGCCACCTTTAATTAACATTCAGGTTATTAATTATGTCCGAAATCCGGATGCTAAATAATATGAGTGATTAATGGTTGTTCTAACATAATTAGTCTACCGGTTAAAATCATCCTTCGTGGACTATTCTTTTATTTAGCACTATTAAGTTTATCACTTTTATTCGTTTAGCGGTATTGAGTTTATGAGTTTTGTTTGTTTAATTGATTATAATAATGATGTATAACATCTATTATATGTTTTTTGATACAGGTATGGTTCACACAAAAGCAGTTCCAAGAAATTCTGGAACACCTAAACGTCGAAAATAAGAAAAAAAACCGACATTTATATTTGGATCAAACATTGAGGCGATCAAAGTATAGTGATGACACCGAGATGGCTGAGCCTAAAGAAGACATTCCTTCACAAAACGAGACTCCTACCAGCGGTGACCATGACAAGCAATAGATTATGTAGAGTTATTTGTTTTGTCCGATACTGTCAAGAGAACATAAATAGTTATAGAAGAGATTAATGTGGACCATCTATCTTTTGGTTCTACCTATTATTAGGGTATATACTACCTATTTTTTAACTTTTAGGTAATGATGAAATAGAATGTTAAACATTGAGACTGGCAGGCTTACATTTTTAGCTTATCAAATAAATTTGTGGTCTTATTTTTTGTATAATTCGTGTGACAGTTGGAGTTATATGGGTGTTGCTGGAACTGAGAATGAGAATCCCACTAATTAAAAGAAAAATTAGTACTTTTTTTTTGTTGGTGTTATGTTTCTTCTGAATGTAACATTTCATGAATAAATTTGCCACTATAATGTAGAGAGATTAGGATTTTGTATAAGAAATAAGAGACAGTAAGTAGAATTTGTTCAAGGGTTCATAAAAGCATAAAGCTTTGTGTGTAAATGGGAGACTTTCTTCTTATTCAAGATTTTGACAGTATTATAATATTGATAAACAATATTATGTTTAGCAGTATTATTATTTTTTCGTCTCATTCACACAAATTACTGAAAATTCACTTATCACAATTATTTTTTCTGAATAACCTTATTATGATCCCTTGGAACACAAAAAGAACGAAACCGAAAATATCATACTTGACCATTATTTACAATAAAAAGGGACCGCAACATAAAAATTTGCTCCATATCAACCCAATGTTATCCTTAAGCATATCTGACGCTAATTTCTCATCCAGCACCTCTTCCTGGAACTTTGAAACTACTCCATTTAGTTTGAAATAAACTACTTCTGAAACTTTCCCGATGCCAGTTCGAAAGTTGAACCTATCAACATGCCTGCCTATCAGTTTAAGGGACGGGGTTCCATATATAGTTGTAGTATGTCACGCACAACGAACTTGGTATCAGTTTTCATATGAAGATGGATATACAACCGGAAACTGTTCGAGTCTTAATCACTGAATCGATTAGTTCCTTATATCCAACCATTCTAATGTCAGTTAGGTCGATTAAGACTGTTCTTGAGCTTAACTTAAAAGTATTAGGTCTAAATCATTCTCAAGGCGCAAAATGTCAAATACCACGTCTCTTGTTGGCTCAATTTGTTGAGCCTTATAAAGGGTGATCTTATAACCACCTTGTATACTGCACTTGTAATCAGTTATCACATCAAGTTTTGTATCATCCAAAAATGTTATATGGTAAATTTCCTTTTACTTGATATAATTGAAAATGGCATCGGGACATGGTTATTGTAAAATCTCTTCAAAGTATGTAGCAAGCAAACTGGTGTAAAATTTTCTATGTAATTTCTTCATATTTTCCTCGGTTATAGGACCTTTTAAGGCGTTCTCGAGCCGAAAAGGAGGACCAAGAAATAGGTTTTTCCCAACTTTAACAACAAGTGTCGATGATGGTTTTCCAATAAAACTTTCGTTACTCATGTTTAGCAGTATTATAATAGTTTAAAACTTTCATTACTCATGTTTAGCAGTATTATAATACTGTTAAAAACCTGCAGCAGACCTGTTTTACAAATATTATGAATTTTAATAAAATATTAAATAATGCAACACAGATAGATAAATTTACTTAAAATATTCCAAATTTCATACATAAAAAAACAAAGAAAAAAACCAAATTACATAAAACTCAAACATTTGTTGTCGTATAAGACCTTTTATTATGAGTACCAAGAGTTTTACAACGATTACATTTAATCTTTTTTAAAACCAATTCACCTCGTGATAGAATCCTTTTCTACTTTGGCCTACCACGTTGTCGTTTTACAATAGGAGATTGTAATGTAGGTGATTCACCCACGATCGAAGATTGGCCAAAAGAAGTAAATGGGTGTATCGGCAATGAATAACACTCTTGATACACCTTTGAATGAAAATATTCTTCAATAAAATCAAATGGGCGCTCTTGTGTTTTGGTGATAACGGTCAATGCATGAGAACACGGAAAACAATCGATTTGCCACTTTCCGCATGAACAGGTGTAGTCTACCAAATTAACAACCATAGTTAGAACGGAAAAGAATTCATAGACTGTCGAGCATGGTGATTGAATATATTCGATTTTTTATTAATGCAATTGCAGATTTATTATCAACATACAATGCACTGGCTTTGATTTCATTTTAGTCACCTCGCTCAACAGGTCTTAGCCATAATGCTGCAATTGCTACCATAAATTTAGCCTCACAAGCAGACAACGCCATAATTCTTTGCTTCTGAGATCGCCAAGTGATCAAATTACCATTTCCAAATCAAGCAAATTTTCATGCAAAGGGACCATTGCAACTCATACATGCATGTTTCTGTGGTTTGATTAGTCCAACATCAATTGCTGAGGAACCGAAAAATTATAGCTTGTTGGGTTAAGATCCCTGATATCTACACAAACATATATACTAATTATATAGTATACACAAACACGACAATGTTAGACAGTAATATATGTATAGAGTGTCTGCATCTTAAAAAAGATATTATAGTCCAACATAAAAGATATTATAGTCCAACATTGTGGTATTTGTGTATATTATATAGTTAGTATATATAGTCATGTAGATTTCAAAGATCTTAACCCAACAATTAATCTCTCATTACTATGTACACCTTAAATTTGACAATTAAACCTTGAACTACAAAGCTTTGCGTAAATAATACAACAATTGTAGTTTTTTTAGAAACAATTAATAACCTTATCCATCTGTCGTTCATCCAATATTTGCGACTTTATAATGGTTGGGGTTAGAAATTTTAGGTAACGATTTTATAGTACCACAAATGGTTGAAGGTAGTCCCAATAGTTTACTTCAGTTGCTAGATTTTAGTTTACTATTCTCTTTAGCGAAAGTATTTGTATGTGTTCTATTTGTATTTACTACGATTATTAAATTATGTTATGTTTGCCCTTCGACTGTAATAAGACCAAACGTTATGTTATACTATTTAGAAATGTTGGATCGCGGCAAAATTGCGCAGGCCCAACGCTACAATTTCACGGAATTGCGGATGGGAAGTTCCCAATTCTGCCCATTTACAGCCCCTTGCATTCGCGAATCTAGCCAATTACAGCATTCCTTGTTTGCAAAGACCTCTGTAAATTTGGTAATTTTCCTTTTTTGTAACTTTTTCGAGTTCAAAACTCATTTGTTTTCACCAATATTATACACTAGTCATTTGACTCGAATGATTCAAAATTTGTGCCAAAAAAAAATCTTTAAAATGGTAAAAAAACAACTTCAAGTAGCTTAAAGTGGTCACAATTTTGACATTTTCACATTTATTTAGTTCTTGAGTCCAAAACTAATTTTTTTACTAACATTATACATTAGTCATTTGGCTCGAATGATTCGAAATTTTTGCGAAAAAAAACTTAAGTGTGGTTAAAAAAACAACTTCAAAGTAGCTTAAAGTGGTCACAATTTTGACATTTTCACATTTATTTAATTCTTGAGTCCACAGCCATTTTTTACCAACATTATACATTAGTGATTTGGCTCGAATGATTCGAAATTTGTGCGAAAAAAACTTAAGTATGGTAAAAACAACAACATCAAAGTAGCTTAAAGCGGTCAATTTTGACCTTTTCATATTTATTTAGTTCTTAAGTCCAAAACCAATTTTTTTTACCAACGTTATACATTAGTCATTTGGCTCGAATGATTCGAAATTTGTGCGAAAAAAAAACTTAAGTATGGTAAAAAAAACAACTTCAAAGTAGCTTAAAGTGGTCACAATTTTGACATTTTCACATTTAGTTAGTTCTTGAGTCCAAACCCATTTTTTACCAAAATTATACATTAGTCATTTGGCTCAATGATTCGAAATTTGTGCGAAAAAAAAACTTAAGTGTGGTAAAAAAAAAGAACTTCAACGTAGCTTAAAGCGGTCACAATTTTGGCATTTTCACATTTATTTAGTTCTTGAGTCCAAAACCAATTTTTTTTACCAACATTATACACTAGTGATTTGGCTCGAATGATTCGAAATTTGTGCGAAAACAAAACTTAAGTATAGTAAAAAAAAACAACTTTAAAGTAGCTTAACGTGGTCACAAATTTGACATTTTCACATTTATTTAGTTTTTGAGTTCAAAGCCAATTTTCTTACCAACATTATACATTAGTAATTTGACTCGAATGATTTGAAATTTGTGCGGAAAAAAAACTTAAGTATGGTAAAAAAAACAACTTCAAAGTAGCTTAAAGTGGTGACACATGTAAGGATAACGTAATCTGAATAGGCGACTAATGTTGTGACACATAATATATACAAAAATACACACATATCCATGATCATTATTACAACCCACGTGGTTTAGAAGTAGGGTCTCATTATAGTTAATGACAACACTACATTCGAAAGGGTATGAATATCGCTATAATGAGATCATATCCAAATATTAAACGCCCACCAAAATTGACTCGCCCCTTATAAAAAAGGACATAAAATCTAAAAAAATACGACACTTGGAAAATATATAGAATTCAAAAAAAATATAAAACTCGTTAATGTTTACATATGGAGTTCACAGCGGACGAAGACTACCATATGCTTCAAGCTGTGAAGATTGCCCGCGAGATACTGGGGGAAGATACCGACGGTTAATTTTTCGAGCGTGTCCTATGTACGATGTATATAAACTACGACCTTTTAGGTACAAGAGGTCTCGTTGTCCGTACTCGTGACCAGATCAAACGCAGATACATTTTTTGCAAGCCAATACAACATTTGTGTTTCTTGTCATCGTTAATTAAGCAAGAAGCAACTTCCGTTTGGAACCTGAGCTTGATAGACTATATCACGAGGGATATGGTAGCATTTCTAGAGGACAAGATTATTGCAATTGGGGGAGTGGATGATGTGGAATATAAACTTAGATACGACTAAGCCTTTCACTGATGTTATTTTAAGTTATTATCTTCTTAGCAGTTGTTATTTGAAGTTGTGATTTTTCTTATTAGTTGTTTTTTGAAGTTGTGATTTTCTTAGCGATTGTTAAGTTAAGTTGTGATTTTTCGTATTAGTTGTTGTGTGAAGTTGTGATTTTCGTATTGCTGGTTATTAATTTAAGTTGTGATTGTTCTTATTAGTTGTTGTCTGAAGTTGTGGGTACCAAATAAAAACTACAACATGGTAAATGGAAACTACAACAAGTTCAAACATTAACTTAAACAAACAAACAAACAATACAGAACCTACAAGATGCAAACAATTAAAAACATAACATAATGCTCAATCGTCGAAGTCATATCCCAAGTTGTCGTCAGAGTCAATCCCATCTTCCCTTTCAGTAATCCTATTCTGAAGATACTCTACCATATCCCTAGTGATGTAGTCTACCACCGTCATGTTCCAGACAACGGTTGCTTCTTGTTTAATTTTAAATGGTAGAAACAACAAACGATCCATTGGTTTGCAAAAAATGTACCTCTGCTTGATTTGTTCACGGTTACACACAACAAAACCTTCCATTCCTAAGCGCCCGTAGTTGTAGTACATCTTACACAATACTAGCATGAAAAACGTATCGCTACTATCTTCCCCCAACTCTCAGAGGGCAAGTTTCACTGCCTCGAGCAAATGGTAGTCTTCATGAGGGGTAAACTCCATTGGTTAAAATGTTTATGTTTGAGGAGTGCTTAACGTCTATTTATAGGCTCGTGGTTGTTTGGGCGGGAAATTTTTAAACGCATGTGTTTTTTGCGGCAATTTCTGTAGGTGTCTCGTTATAGCGAGACACCTAATAATGGAAGTTATGCAATAATGAGACCCCTATCCTTGCACTGCAACATTTGAGTACTTTTATAAATATTAGGTGTAGCAACATCATTCGTCAACTTAGATTACGTTATCCTTATCTTACAAGTGTCGTTTATTGATAGGTCTACTTGGATTACGTTATCTAAAGCATAAAATTGGTATAAAAAGACGTTGTTGAGGTAGTAAAAATTATAGCAAATATATCAATTGCAAACAATGTGTCCATGGACTGAGTTGGAAGATCAATATTTGATGAGGGCATCAGTTGAAGCTGGTAACATGAACATTCCAGAGGGGGGTAAAAGATACTGCGAGGCATTGGTATGCCAGATTTACTTCCTTTACGGAAGAGATGGTGTTCAGTCGCCTAGAATTTCAAGGCGTGTTGATGAGGTGAAAGCTAGGTGGTCAGTCCTAGTCACATTCTGTCAACATCCAGTTTCTAGCCTCACCGAATTGGAACGTCGTGATGCGTGTAACCGGTTCAACTGTCAAGTCACGGATTCTATAACAGAGGACCAGCTGGATAAGGTCCGTTGTGACATTATCAACATCCGCTTAGCGGAAAACAATGATTACCAAGACGAGAAAGAAGAAATGAGGCTGATGAAATGGAACTGGCCTGATATATAAACTCTGATTTGGCCTTATGTTAAACTTCATGTTTCAGACTATGTTTTAACATGTGTTTTATTTTATGTTTGAGTGTTTGATTCGGTTTATGTTTGAGTTTATGTTTGAGTTTATGTTTGAGTTTCTGAGTTCGTTTATGTTTGATTTTATGAATCGGTTTAAGTTTGAGTTTCTATTGGAGTTTATGTTTCTAAAATTATTTGAGTTTGTGTTTCAGCTTATGTTTGGAAGTTTATGTTGCAGTTTGTGCACATTGATGCATAAAAACATAAAAACATATAATAATCCTCCTAATAAAATAAAATCAACGAAAGCAACAACTGAAGTAAAACAAAAGATAGTAACAAACAATCGTCCTAGTAGTCATATAATACAAATCCAGTCAATCACTCACGTGGTACTGGTGCGCCAATAGCGAACACTCGTTCATCTCCTGACGCATCTCCTCCATACTCATCTCGTCCGTTCTCGAATATCCATCAATCACACGATCACATATGTCATACAGTCGTGCCTCATATGACAGCCCACTCGGGGTCTCTGCAACATATGAACCAGATGGACCAACCACACTAGGATCAAGCAGGGTGTACCATAGGTGGTCACGGATCCATACGTCGTACAAAGAGGTCATACTAGGACCGCCTATAGCATATGTGTTACCACGAATCCTCGGGTCAACAATGTGCGACCGCCAGGCGTTCCATGTAGCCTCATCCCACAAAAAGTGCGTGTTGACACGCCTCCTCCTGTCTGCTGGTAAAACAGCCCGCAACGCCGGTGGTATATCCCGAATATGCCCAAGCTGTCGAGCGACCCGAAGTGGATAGTACGCCTCAACTATGTCGAACGCCTTCAGCGTGTGGTCAATCCAAGCCATATCAAAGAAAGGGAAATGATTGCGTATCGTGCGATAAGGCATGAACCCAACCTACATCGTAAGTGAAGAATGTTTAAACAAATTTAAGTAATAATAAAACAACGACTAATAAACAAATATAACAAATCATCATAACTCACATGGTTCTCCTTCAACGAACCCAGTAGCTGTCGGATATTGATACGAGTCGCATCATCCGCACGATACGGTGAAGGTACGTATCGACAAATAGTAGGTATAGAAGGCTCGTAGAGAGTGTTGACCGTAGTAAAAATGAGGGGAAGTGATCGTATATCAACGTCTCCAACATGGCAATAAAACCTGCAAACCTTAAAGTGGAGTGCATGGATGACTTTCCTAGATGGTGATACAGCTGAGCTAGTATATGCTGGCCCCAGTTGTATCTAACGGATGTCCTATAATGCTCTACAAACTGCAAGTAATCTAACGATATATTGTTCCTCGTCTTGTTCACTAGAATACAACAACCCAACATGTGGAGTAGAAAACCCCTAGTCACACTCTATGGTACCATCAGATATGGTAGCATCCATAAAATGGGTTAGCATGTACTACTCACGTAGAAACTGTAAACGAACAGATGTAGCACTACCCCCTGTTACGTGCTAACTCAGTCCTAAGTGCATCCTCGGGTATACCTAATTCCCTAGAATACCATGTCAAACACTGTTCATTACTAGGAAATGACTGAATCAAAAAATCATCACCTGTGACCGCCAGACTAGTAATAGCGTGGACGTCGTCTAACGTCACCGTCATCTCACCAAAATAGAATTGAAAGTTGTTGGTCTCTGAATGCCACCTCTCAACAAACGAATCTACCAGGTGTATGTTGGTACTCCAACGCTCCAAGACATCGGTGAGGGGATCGAAGCAAGACATCATAACCTGACGTCTGACCCTGCCATGCCCAATAAGATCCCATGCACGATGGGTACCGTACATCGAGTAGCACCGCGACGGCCGATGAGCCTACAGAAAACATAAATAACTTAGACATAATATAAAAGACCATACGTCGTACTTTAAACCAATCATTACTTACCTCTCCTCCAAATACGTTGTATGCCTCGTGCAATGTGTAGTCTGGGTAAATAGCAAGCACATGCGGATTCACCTTCCGGAAAAACATATACAACGTCCCAATCGTATGGGATATAGTAGGGGCTGGAGTGGAAGCACTAGGCCTACGCCTTACAGACCGTGACCGTGAAACAACCTCCTCATGGTCGCTATCACTGCCCGATCCTGAATTACGAACAAGTATAGGCTGTGTGCGAGGCATACTGAAATACAAAAAATAAAATCATTGTGAATAGGCAAGTAATTTTGGGAGTAAAACAAGAGAATGTGCCAAAACAAACAAATTCGCGAAATCAGCATGCACAATTTTGGTGAAATTGCGAACAAACAGTTCGCAATTTCACCATCGCTGGTTGTGCAAAATTGTTAGGAACCAGTACGCGAGCCTGCACGGGTTGCGAACTGGCTGTTCGCGAACCGTGCATGATTGCATACGGGTTTCTCGCGATTTTGCACAACCAGCAATTTCAAACTCTAGAATTTGAATCGACCAGAAATCCCAAAATACCCAACCAAATTCAACAAAAATGGTACCAAAACGTTGATAATGAGTCGACTAACACGTATCTATAACTATTTTTTCAAAAAAACAACAACATATACATGAAAATCGAACTTTTGGGGCGGAACCTATAACTCTAAATATCATTAAAAATACCTATGTAAATTGCATAAAAATTACATGAATAGGTATATGATTCATACCTTAACGTTTTTGTAAGTTCGGATTTGAGAAATCTTGAGTTTTTTTGGCGGATTTTGAGAGGTTTTGGTGAAGAGAATAGAGAAAATAAGATTTTTGGTTGAAAATATAGCTTTTATATCAAGGGTAAATTGGTCATTTTGAGGATCTCATTATAGCCAAAATAGATCTCATTATAAAAGGGTCTTATTATAGCCAAATTGAGTCTCTATTTAGTCTTCCACTATCTTTTATTATACGTCTTGAGTGAACTGTCAATCATCATGTGATATCTTCTAAAAATCAGTAAAGAATTAATACTATCAAAGCCCATTTCATCCCTTTTATCTACGTGGTGATAGTATATAACACGTCGTTTTAGACTAGAACATTCAACGACCGTTCCTACGCTTAGATCCATCTCCTTTTCAGATTAGGACATTCACAATCTACCCTTAAATCCATCTCCCAAACTCCCTATCTACAAAACTAAGAAACGCTTTTGTCATCCTAAAAGGATTTGAAATACTAATAAATATATGAAATATATTTTCCGATATAATACAATCCTTTAGCTAATCACATACAAGCTTTCTGAAAGATCAGAAGATATAAAGATATGCATCCAACAACGATATATCTATATAAAAGGAACCTCAAAGGTAAGAAAATGATATATCTATATAAAAGGAACCTCAAATGTAAGAAAATGAAACCTAATCAGCATTGTCTCGGGAACAATTTCAAGTTCACTGGTGACAGTTTTATTCGACTTTTTATAAAGAAAATAAATTAAAGAGAATTTGTTTTCCTGAAATTTTAAATCCATTCAAGCTGATCAAATTACATAAACGCGAAATTGACGGAGACAGTTACAACTGCACATAATTTATAACGGAAACTAATAAAATATATCTGCATACTTATAAATAAGATACGAGATTATATTAATTATGCCAACATTTCTCCCTCTTAATCTCGTAACTCGGGTTTCAAGTTGAACACACCAGTTGCATCTCTTCTAAACTCGAATCTGTCACGCGAAAATGACTTGGTAAACAATTCTGCAATTTGTTCTTCTGTGTTGACATGCGCAATATTAAGGATTCCTTGTTTCAGGCAATCACGCAAAAAATTAATCTTGATATTTATGTGTTTAATGTTTCCATGGAAGACTGAGTTCTTTGCTAAAGAAATTGCAGACTTGTTATCAACTCGCAAACTAACTTTTTCAACTTTAATTTCACATAACTCTTTCAGCAACCTCTGGAGCCACATTGCTTGGCAAGCTCCTGCAGAAGCAGCAACATATTCAGCTTCACATGAAGACAGTGCTACAACCTTCTGTTTTTGTGAAGTCCAACTAATCGGATCACTGCCCAGAAAAAAAACAACCCAGAGGTACTTTTCCGATCATCAATGTCTCCAGCAAGATCACTATCAGCATACCCAATTAACTTTGGATGTTGCTATTCTCTTTCAACATACTTCAAACCTAAATTGAGTGTACCCTTTATATATCGAAGAATTTGTTTGACAGCACTCATATGTTTTATAGAGGGTTTTTCCATGAAACAACTAGCCACGCCAACAACAAATGATATATCTGGTCTAGTATGGACTAAGTACCTCAAACTCCCGATGACACTGCGATACATTGTTGCATCTACGGATGGATTTCCATCAGTCTTGCTTAGCTTTAGCCTTGAATCCATTGGTACACGACATGGTTTACAACTCAGCATTCCCATTTTCTCCAAAATCCTTTCTGCATAACTTGTTTGGCTCAAAGTTATATGATCAGACCTCTGTTTAACCTCAATTCCCACATAAAAACATAATAAACCCAAATCCGTCATGTCAAATATTTCTTTCATCTTTGGTTTGAAACTTCTCAGGTTTGCTAAGTTTGAGCCGGTTATTACCAAACCATCCACATAAACACCAACATACTGCATATCACCTCCATTTCTTCTTTTGTAAACTGCATGTTCGAGACTACATTTCTCATAACCTAAATTCTGTAAACAAAAGTCTAGTTTTTCATTCCAAGCTCTTGGAGCTTGTTTCAAACCATATAATGCTTTCTTTAATCGCCGAACTTCATTTTCTCTTCCTTTCTCAGCAAAACCTGGTGGTTGCTTAACATAAACCAATTCCTTTAGATCCTCATTAAAGAACGCTGATTTCATATCCATATGGTGTACTTGGCACCCTTCATGGGCTGCTAGTTCCGTAAGCAATCTAATAATTTCCAATCGAGCAACTGGAGCAAAAACCTCGTCATAATCAATTCCATGTTCTTGAATGTAGCCTTTGACCACGAGTCTTGCCTTATATTTAATAATTTCACCGTCTGGATTCTTCTTCAACATATAAAACCATTTCAAACCTATCGCTTTTTGTTATGGTGGTAATTTTCTAAGCTCCCAAGTTCTACTTTTCTTAATCGTCTTAAGCTCTTCACCATTGCCAACCTCCAATTTTCATTGTTGAATGTTTCTTCTTGCGTCGTTGGTTCTTCAATAGACAGAAGGCTCATATATGAATCTAACCCAATTTCATTAGTTTCATCATATAACTCTTGTAAAGATCGAAACGTTTTTGGTAGAGTTTCAGTGTCCTTGTTGCTAGGTTTCTCATCTGATCTTGTATCATCCCCATTTATTACACTTCGAGAAAAAATTGATTGTGATTCAAGATTCATAGATTCTACTTCTCCAGTTGAATATCTAATGGAAATGGAGTTGCTGGCTTGAAGTTCCACAGATTCTACAGTGTCAGACCAGTTCTATTTCTCAGACTCTCGAAATACCACATCTCGACTCACTATTATTTTCATTGTTTTTGGATTCACAAATCTGTAGGCTTTTGAACCAGGTTCATAACCAAGAAAAACAACTTTGTTGCTTCGATCAGCAAGCTTCTTCACATCATATTTCAGATTTTTAACATAAGCTATACATCTAAAAATTCGAAAATGACTTACACTTGGTGTTTTTATGAAGTAGACTTCATATGGTGTCCTTCCACTTATAGCTGTTGTGGGACAACGATTTAGAAGATAGGTTACTGTAACTGCAGCTTCTGCCCAAAATTCATACGGTATTTGTTTATCCTTCAACAAACATCTCATCATCTCGACAATGGTTTGATTTCTTCTTTCCACCATACCATTTGTTGTGGTGAACATGGACCTGTCATTTATCTTTGAACTCCATGAAGCTCACAATTGCGTCACAATTTAAACTCTTGAGACTGAAATTCTCCATCTCTATCTGTCCAGAACATTTTTATTTTTTTTCCCAATTGCGTCTCAACTTATGCTTTGAACTTCTTAAATCTAGTAAGTGCTTCATCTTTTGATTTAAGTGGTTTTATCCACATGTACCTGCTAAAATCATCAACAAACAAAATAAAATACGTGTTCCCTCCTTTAGTAATTGGTGAAATAAGACCACAAATATCTACATGGATTAGATCTAACAATGAACTTGCTCGATAGTGAATTTGTGTTGGAAAGCTTCCTCTGTATTGTTTCCCAAGAACACATACATCACAATTCTGACCATCTTGTTTAAACTCAGGTAATCCATGGGCTAATTTATCTCGTCCAAGTTTTTGCAAGGCTTGAAAGTGCAGATGCCTATAACGAGCATGCCACAAGCGAGAGTTTTCAGATTCGGTAGATAAGAGACATTATGAAATTGCTTGACTCATTTTCATTGCATAGAGTCTATTTTCTGCTCGAGGTATTTTGGCCACCAGATTGTAATCTGCATAAACAACACTTAAAAAACCACATTCAACAACAACGTTTCCTCCTAACTCATCTACTTGTCCCAAACTAATAATATTAGATTTTAATCCTAGTACATAATAGACGTTCTGCATGCGCAAGTTTTTCTAGGTTTTCCATCGGAAGTTTGCTATTCCTCTTCCACAAATATTAATCATAGAGCCATCGCCAAACTTTACTGTACCACTCATTGATTTATCTACGCCTGTCAATAGGTTTCGGTCCCCGACCATATGATTTGAAGCGCTTGTGTCGTAGTACCACATTGATTCATCAACACTCTCTTTTGCTGCCATTGTTTCAGATTTATCTTCAGCCTCAATTTTTTATCTCTAGAAAAAACACAATTGGTCTCCATGACTAGCAATGTATCTTTCTATTCTACTTCTTCTGTTAGATTCATTGTTTCATCTTTCTTCACTTTGCAATCCCTAACATAATGCCCAAAATTATGAAAAGTATAACATCGTGCCTTTGTGATATCAAAGTTTAAATTTCTCTGGATATGTCCTTCTTCATCAACAGATTTTGATATTCCAAAGGAAAAGCTTCCTCTCCCATAGCCAAAGCCACCTCTGCCTCTTCCTCGACCGCGACCTCAGATCCCTCCAGAATATGTCGAGTTGAATCGTGAATCTCATTCTGCTTTTGTTAACAACAACTTTTCATCATGCTCTTCTTCTTTGTCAGTTTTAAGACGCTCTTCATGGACACTTAGTGCCCCAATAAAATCTTCAAAAGACTTGTTTTTGGCATCTCCAAATTGTTCTATTGACGTTGCAATTTGAAATACTAATAAATATATGAAATATATTTTCCGATATAATATAATCATTTAGTTAATCACATACAACCTTTCTGAAAGATGAGATATATAAAGAAATGAATCCAACAAAGATATATCTATATAAAAGGAACCCCAAATGTAAGAAAATGAAGCCTAATCAGCATTGTCTCAAGAACAATTTCAAGCTCAATGGTTTTTTACCAACGACAATTTTATTCGACCTTTTAATCTACTACTTTGCTCTCCCTCACATGGAGAACTTTAAAAGCAGCAATGCGAACATAAAATCCTTGCTCAACGAGTAAAAGTTTTTGAAAACTGAATCAAATAACAAAACCTAAGAAAATATGAACTTGCGCCTCAAAAGATTATCTTTTTCAACATGCAAACAACGAAACAACCACAACAAAAGGACTAGATTCAACCATAATCTTCCAAAATCCAATGTGTTTCAATTTTCTTCACAAACACTCAAGTTTATACTTCACGCAGTATATGGAACATTAATACACCATGCCAATAAAAAACAACATGAATAAACAACTAAATTCAATAAAAGAAGTTACCTAATTCCAATTGCGTTAATGGGCAAGTGAAAACTAAAGGATTAGTAGGAAGTTACAATTCATTGTATGGAACTATTTGTATATTTTTTAGTACGTCGAATTTACTACAATTACTAAATTATGTCAGCTTTCCTTTTATCAAGGGGTTTGAATTTTATTTATAAAAATATGCGGTTAAAAATGGTAGAGAAAAAGTAAACAACATAAGAGCATGTACAACATACGTGTTAAATTATGTGTTAATTACCTTGTTTGTTAGTACGTTCCTAATTTAACTCCAATGGACTTGTTAAGTTATGTGTTAACTAACAACGTAGAAATGTTTTTCAAGAATTGATCCAAGAATGATTTCACTCGAAAGCATTCGTGAGTGACTTTCTTCTCCTTCCTCAGTCATTTGTGTCTTCTGCTCTGGTGTGGTTTGTTCATCTTGAGTCATCGTCGTTTCAATCATCTCTCGTGATTGGCTTTTCAGTTTCTTGGGGTTGTTTCGGGTGCATTTCTTCTCGATATGGAAGATCCTGTACAACATGAAAATAACCCATCAGGTATTAAAAAGTATACAAACTTTTTCAAGAACAACATCAAGGAAGTTAATAAAGTGGTGCCAGACTTAGTATCTTACAAGAAAGATCATATATCTCTACAATTTCAAAAAGAAGTTAAAGATAACTAATTAAACTTGACCAAATTCACTCTTATTGGAAAGTTTTCTAAAGGCATTCCAAAAAAGAGTCTTTTGGACAATTTCATGGATGAAAGAAAATTCAAAGGCAAAGTCAATCTCTCTATTAGAGACCCCCATCATATTCTTCTTGAATTTTATTTAAAGGAAGATTACGACAACCTATGGAGTAAGACGGCCTGGACTATAGGTAACACAATCATGAGGGTGTTAAAGTGGTCCCCGAACTTTAACCCAAAGATTGAAAGTCCAGTTACCCCGGTGTGGACCAGAATCTCTAAGATACCTGTGTTTCTCTACAATCAGTCTATGGCAGAAACATTATTTAACACAATATGAGACACTATAAATACTTGGATACCACCTCAAAACAGGGCCCTATTCAATGCTATATAGGGTTGGGTTGAGTTAGATGTATCTAGTCAACTGCATAATCAAATGTGGATAGGCTTCGGTCCTAACGATGGTTAGTGGGTGGAAATAGTATACAAAAATCTATCAGAATACTGTAACTTTCGCAATCAAATAGGACACAATTTAGAAAAATGCAAAAAGAAATTAAATAAGAAGATTCAAGAAAACTTATCAGTCATTAAAGATTCTGAAAGAATAGAAGGCACTGAGAAGTCTAAGCCTGAAAACAGCCAACATACTGTCATAAACGCATCAAAAGAGATTACTATCAGTAAGCAGAAACAGAAAATCAAATCTATAATTAGATCGGCTCAGAGTAATGAGCCCCAAACTGTTTCTCTTATTGATAATACTTCTGAAGATATGATCGATGCTATAAAGGAACTCGAATGTGTTAACACTCAAGTCTCCCCTGATCATTCTAGAAATAGAACAGGATACAACACACCTGATCCGAACAACATTGTAAGTCTACCAGAAACTCCAGTGTTAAAAGCCACAGATACAAGCAATAGTTTTCAAAAGATCCTAAATCAGAAATTAAAGGAAGCAAGAAGCAGGAAAAAGAAGACTTCTAAGGCTACTAAGTCTTTACTTTTTGTGAAGACCAATGACACTACTAACATGGATTCCAATGATTAACATCCTATCATGGAACATAAGGGGAATAGGCAACAAGTCTTCCCAAAGAAGACTGAAGTATATTGTTCTGAGCCATAGTATCAAACTCTTGCTAATTCAAGAGCCTTTCATTCTACCTATCAAAATTAAAGATATTGCTTCCTATTTGAAATTCAGTAATTACTATGCTAGTTCTTCTAGCAAACTATGGATTTTTTGTCAGGATGGTACTCAAGTCTCTATGATTCTGGATCACATTCAATTAGTTCATATAAAAGTATTTATAACTAATACTAACAAGACTATCTATGTTCTCTCTGTTTACGCTAAATGCTAACGGATCAGAAGGCTTGACCTTTGGAATACTGTGAAGAACATCTTCACCAATGTGAAGGACTGGATAGTCCTTGGTGACTTCAATACCTCTCGATCTATTACTGATCAAGTCAAGTGCACTAGTTACTGTCAGCAAAGTGTTAAAGACTTCAATGAAATGATTGAAGTCTGTAATCTTAAAGACATTAAGTTTATTGGTACTAAATATACCTGGATGAAAAATCTTAAAGGCAGGAGGCTTGACTGGGTATTTGTTAATCAAGACAGGGCCAATACATTCAATTCCGCTGATGTCTGTCATTTGGCTCGTACCTGCTCTGACCACTGCGCTTCAAAAGTCTGCTTTAACAATAATAACAGAAGAATTAAAAGCAGTTTTAAATTCCTTAATATGTGGACCAAAGATCCCACATTTATTAAGGTTGTTGAGGAAAGCTGGCAGAGAATTATACAGGGAAATCCTCTTAATGTTTTGTGGTACAAGCTTCAAAGACTCAAAAGAGATCTTAAAGAGTGGAATAGACATACATTTCGTAATATCTTTGACAAAGTCAAAGACACTGAAGCTAAGGTTATCCTATTGGAAGGATAAGTTTCTTGCCAGTAAGTGTAATGAGGATAAGATTTCCCTCTCCAACTGCTGATAATCTTCTTGCTCTTTCCATGGAGGAAAGTTTCTCGCAGCAAAAAACCTTTGCATACTAGATTAGTGATGGAGACAGAAACACTAAAATTTATCAGAATTTTGTTAATAAGAAAAGAATGAGAAACAAAATTGCAAGTATTAAAATTGATGATGAATGGACATCTAATGAAGCTCTAATGAATGCATCAGTGGAGCAGTACTACAAAGATATGTTCACTTCTACTCTTATTTCTAATTTTGGTGATAATGATAATTCCAATATCTTTAACAACATTCCTAAGTTGGTTTCTGATTATGACAATGAATTTTTCTTTTCTTTTCCTACTGAGGATGAAGTTTTTATTGCTATTAAAGGTTTGAAGCCATCTACTGCTGCTGGCATTGATGACTTTAATGTCTATTTCTTAACAACTTGCTGGTGTATTATCAAAATTGATGTTTGTAATGCCATGACAGACTTATTTAAAGTCAACATTATTCCTAAGGGTTTCAAAGCTACATGCATCTGCCTTATCGCTAAAATAGAAAATCCCAGCTTTTGGAACCACTTCAGACCTATATCTTTATGCACGATTATGAACAGACTAATGTCTAAAGTAGTTAATAATAGACTTGCTATGCTATTACCTAACCTAATTTCTGACTTCCAGGGAGCTTTCATCAAGAAGAGAACAATCCATGAGAATATACTCATCGCTAAAGAGCTCTTTTGTGACCTGAAAAAAAAACACAAAAACGGTACTGTTATAATCAAAGTAGACATGTCGAAAGCTTTCGATAACCTATCTCATGACTTTAAATTTAAAATACTAGCAAGTTTTGGTTTTAATCAAAAGTTTATCAAAATTATCAGCAATCTTATTTCCTCTGTCTATATTACTATTTTGCTTAATGGTAATTCAGTAGGTTTCTTTAAAACCAGCAAGGGAATAAGACAAGGCGATCATTTATCTCCTAGTCTATTTATCCTTGCTGAGGAAGCTTTAATTAGGGGTCTGGTCAATCTTTATAAAACTGATAAAACTATTAAGTACAGGGTAGAAGTAACATAGACATCCCTTGTTTGGCTTTTGCGGATGACTTATTATTATTCTCTAATGGTCTTTCTAGTTCTATGAACATAATTGGTAAGATTTCGCAGGATTATCAAGTTGCTTCTGGCCAAATTATCAACAGGGACAAAACGCAGTTAACCATTGCTAACAACATTGACAAGCACAAGCTTAAAAACCTGCATATTCAAACTAGCTATAGCATTGGAAAGCTGCCTACAACTTACGTGTGTGTTGCTTTAAACTCTAACAATAGAGTTAGAAATTATCGGCCTTTGATTGATAAAATCAGTAATAAAATCCAAGCTTGGGAGGGCAAAAGATTGTCTTATGCGGGGACGCTTACACTTATTAAAAGTGTCCTCCTTCCTATTCCCCTCTACTGGTGTCAATCCTGCACACTGCCGGTTTTAGTTATCTACAAAATAGAAAAAAATTTCGATTTGTATGGGGCTCTACTACAGAAAATAAGAATATACACTGGTGCTCATGGGATTCTATATGCAAGATTTACTAGGAGGGTGGTCTCAATATTCATAGTCTTAAGGACTATCAGAAAGTTTACTCTCTAAATCTTTGGTTTGATTTTCGTAAAAACAATACTCTGTGAATATTGAGACCACCCTCCTGCAGTTAGAAGACTGAAGCTTAACTCTGACGCTAGTTGCACTCATTCTGGTGAAACCAGTTGTGCAACCATTGTCATAGATTATGAGGGCAACTTCGTCTTAGGCAACGACAACACATACGCAAGAAATTGCCTATCAAAGCAGAGACTAGAGCTCTGTTGGATGGCTTGATGATCTACAAAATCAAAAGATTTAGTAAAATTGATATTGAGAGCGATTCTGAAATTCTTATTCAGTTGCTCAAGACTGGAACTTCAATTGTTCCAATTGAACAAATGATTTCCAGAATCAGAGGCCTAATCACCTCTGATATGTCTTTTAACCATATTTACAGAGAGCAAAACCTTGCAGCCGATTGGCTTGCAAGGTGGACTCTCAAGTGTAATATGAAATTACACTACGACAACTTCTCTCCCTCTAACCCTCTGCTATCAATTATTGTTCTTGATAGCCTGGGTTTGGGGGAAATAAGATATAATACCTGAAAATTTATTAATTAAAACTTACCTCTAATTTTTTGCAGAAGCGTCATGCAGGCTAGGGCTAAGGTGGAGAAGGAGGTTGCTCAGTATCGCGATCAAACTGAAGCTTAATATCAAAGAAAAATTTCAGAGAGCAGTGGGTTCGAAAAACTCTCCTTAGCCTGGGTTCACAAATTTTAGAGAGAAGCATAACATTAACAAGTATTGGCTATGGACTCTATTAGTAGCTGATAGCGTTCTGGAACAGGTGACCGGAGTGTGACAATCTGGGCCAAAGCAGGAATATCAGATGTGAGGTCCAGGAGGGCAATAAACAGTAGCAAATGAAAATCAGAATTCCGCTTCACGAACAATAAAATCTTCGCCTGGTCTAGATGATTTTCAGTGATTTGATTGTCACTTCTGTAAATCGGTTCTCAATGGGGAAGACTGATGAAAGAGGGCCCTAATGATCTAAATTAACCTCAAAGAGAAGCGAAAACAAAACCTAAGCCGCGTTGTGTAAAAATCCATGACACTGAGAGATCCATCTGGTTGAACCCGACCCGATCACAAGACCTATTCCTCCTTCTTTGTGAGTCGAGTTTGTTCTTGGTAGAATCGAAAACGAGGAGTTCGTGATTTCTTCAAGAGATCTCATACTTAAAGGGATTGGTCCTGATTCGAAAGAAGAAAATTAAAAGGATCGAAGAACCCTAATTCGAGAAAATGGGTTTATTTGAATGTGATGTTAGAGAGAGAAACATAATTGGTACTGATTCTTTGAGTTGATAGAAAGTCTAAGCTAATTTTGAGGGTGCAGATTTCTCTATGGTCCCTCTTTTTTCTTGAGTAAATCTTTGTTTCTTTGTAATTTTCAATTATGTCCTCAAACTTTATGTATTCTTTCAATTTCGTAATAAAGTGTTACTGCTTAAAAAAAGTTATGTGTTAACTAAAAAAACTTTAAAATAGCTAGTGGTCTTGTTAAATATCCAGAGTGACTTAACAAAGCCACGTAAGTCATCTTTGTGGTTTTTTTTCTTTAGTTTTCAATTTTATTTTATTTTATTTTTCATTTTTAATGTTTGTTAATAAATATAAAAATAAAATATATTTTTTATAAAAATAACAATAAATTTTCATATATTAATTTTGGAAGATATTTTGAAAATAGTATATAACAAAATCAAATTTAATATTTGAAACATATTTTCAAAAATAAATATAAATAAAATAAAATTTGTTATATATAAGATATTGTTGTAAAATAGTTAGAAATAAATCAATTATTTTATGAAAACAAATGGTAACAAAACTAATAAATTAGATAAAATAAAAGTTGTTATTTAAAATGTATATTTTAACTATTTTAAAAGATAGGATCAAACTAAAATAATATTATTTTTATTGTATTTTCTTAAGAAATTATATGTTTAATAAATCCTCATATATTTTGAAATCATATCTTTAACAAATCCTCATATATTGTTTTATTATATTTTTACTTCTTCTCTTTTTCGACTTCTCAATTTAAAAAAAAAGGCTTTTGATCTTTTTTATCAACATAAAAATAATAAAACAAAATACTTAAAATCTTATATAATAATAATATTAAATAACATTTTAATAGATAGAATAAATTGAATAAAATCAAATCAAAGATATTAAACAAAAATATATTATTTCTCTCTCCTACATGTAAGGTTTAACATGAGATTTTAAAAGGTATTATTGGAGTGAAATTTAAAAAAAGAAGCTAAATGAAACTAAATTATGTTTCTCTCTTCTAGGTAGCACTTCCTAAGACATAGATTTAACACCAACGACATAGATTTAACACCAACGACATAGATTTAACACCAACGACTGTACATGCTACATTTATATTTTATGAAAATGAAAAAAAAAGTATAACCAAACACATATGCTTGTCAACTACACTTACAATCTAACTTTCATCTTCAAATTTTGGCTATAAAAGAGATAATTGGTGTAATCCACCAGTAAATAACACAATGGCTGCTACTTTTATAATTAAAGGTAGCAGCTATGCTCTGTTTGTTGGGATTAATCTTAAATTATTTCTTTTATTATTTGTTTTGTTTTGTTTCGTGTTTTTGCTGTAGTTGTTCGGTTGTTTTGGTCGTGGGTTTTCAGAGAGTTTGTAGGAGTTGATTAAGTCATGGGGGTAGTGGAGTTTGTTTAGGTGTAGTTGGTTCCTACTTTGTAGGCACTTTCAGAAGCGTTACAGTCTTACATATTGTACTTTCTATTTTAGTTGATTAACAAGAAAAGAGAGACAAGCTTTTGAGTTCTCAATACAGTCCATTGTGTGTGTGAAATATAGTTGTTCAACATTGTTTCTGTGATAACAAACTACATTTGGTATCAGAGCAGCAAGGTTCGGTATTATCAGCAAGAGATTCACGTCGTAAGCAATGGATAATGGGAAAAGCAAAGGTGGATCGATGGGCTTAAGCTATCCAATGTTAACCAAGACGAATTATACAGTTTGGTCAATGAAAATGCAGGTTTTAATGCAGGCTAACGGAGTTTGGGAGGCTGTGGAACCAACAGACCCAGAAACAGTTGCGAAAGAGAAGGCGGACAAGGTGGCTATGGCAATGATCTACCAGAGTATCCCCGAGGAGATACTGTTGACTCTCTCTGGAAAGAAGAAGGCAAGAGAGGCCTGGGAGGCGATACAGACTATGTGTCAAGGCGCAGTTAGAGCTAAAGCTGCGAAAATCCAAACTCTAAAGGCGGAGTTCGAAGCTATGACCATGAAGGATTCAGAAGTTATTGATGATTTCAGTCTGAAGCTTGTTGGATTGGTGACAAATATTCGAGTCCTTGGTGAGGAAGTGACGGAAGCCTATGTGGTTAAGAAACTGCTGCGTGCAGTACCACCGAAGTTCATGCAGATAACATCAACCATAGAGCAATTTGGTGATTTGGAGAACATGACGGTGGAGGAGGCGATTAGTTCGCTAAAGGCACATGAGGAGAGATTGAAAAGAAACACAGAAGTCACGGGAGGACAGGTACTGCTAACAGAAGAAGAATGGCGTAAGAAAGAAAGTGGTGAAAGCAAGTTGTTATTTTCTAGGGAAGAATGGCAGAGAAGGAGGAATAGAGGCAACACTGAAGGTAGCTCAAATGTGGGAGGCCGTAATAGATGGGATAAGAGTAAAGTGAGGTGTTACAATTGTCACACCTATGGTCACATCGCAGTCGAGTGTAAGAAACCAAGGCGTGAAAGGGAGGTGAGGCAGGAGGCCTTAATGGCACAGATAGAGGAAGACGAACCAGCCCTATTATTAGCAAAGCATAACAAAGAATGCGAAGAAGTGATGCTAAACGAAGAAAGAGTGACACCAAAGGTGATGACTGAAGACAGAGAAAACAAATCAACCTCAAATGTGTGGTACCTAGATAATGGGGCTAGCAATCACATGACGGGCGATATAAGAAAATTCGTGGAGTTGAATGAAGGAATCACAAGATCAGTAAAATTTGGTGATGGTTCAACCGTGAAAATTCAAGGGAAGGGGACGATTACTTTCAAGTGCAAAAATGGGGAAGAACGTACGTTAAATGAGGTATTCTACATTCCTTCCCTGTGTAGTAATATTATAAGTTTGGGTCAACTCTCTGAGGAAGGAAATAAAGTTGTCTTGAAAGGTAATTATCTCTGGGTGTATGAAGAGAAGGGAAATGTACTCATGAAAGTAAAGCGTTCTGAGAATAGGCTGTATAAATTGTTGGCTGAAACTGTGAGTCCAAGCTGTTTGATGTCAAAATTGGAAGAAGTGTCAAATCTTTGGCACATTCGTTTAGGGCACGTAAATTACTTGTCGATGTCCTCGATGTACAAAAACAATATGGTGTCTGGCCTACCTAACACAAGTCAGACGAGAGATGTATGCAAAGGCTGTTTGGTCTCAAAACAAGTAAGAAATACATTTCCTCAGAGAGCGACATATAGATCAACAAAGGTCCTACAGCTGATACATGGTGATTTATGCGGTCCAATTGAGCCACCTACACTAGGAGGAAACAAATATTTTTTCTTGTTGGTGGACGATTTCAGTCGAGTTATGTGGGTGTATATGCTCAAAAGTAAGAATGAAGCTTTTAGTGTGTTCAAGAAATTCCGAGCTCAGGTAGAAGATGGTGCAGAAAAGAAGATCAAAGTTTTCAGAACTGATCGTGGAGGTGAGTTCGTCTCAAATGATTTTAAGACTTACTGTGAGGACAATGGAATCGAAAGGCACTTCACGGCTCCGTACACTCCTCAGCAAAACGGAGTCGTAGAAAGGAGGAATAGAACTGTTATTGAAATGGCTCGTTGTTTTCTGAAGGAAATGAGTTTGCCAGCAACATTGTGGGGAGAGGCTGTTCGTCACTCGGTATATGTTCTGAATCGACTTCCAACACGTGCCTTGTCGAACCAGACTCCATACGAAGCATGGACTGAAACAAAGCCAAACTTGAGCCACATTCGTGTTTTTGGCTGTCTAACACACATGAAAATTTCTGAAGGTCACACGAAGAAATTAGACGACAGAAGTATGGCAGTAATTAATCTTGGACGAGAGCCTGGTACTAAAGCATATAGGTTATACGACCCTGTGAGCAATCGTATATATATAAGTCGAGATGTGGTGTTTGAAGAGACAAAGAACTGGTGTTTCAAACAGTCTGAAGAAAGTGATGCTCGCAACGAAGATGTCTTTGTGGTCCCAGACATGTTTGAAAACGTAGACAGTGGAGAGGCAAAACATCTGAATGACAGTGATACTTGGGAGGGTGATTATGAGACGCCAACACGATCTCCTGTGAGTAGCACAGATGAAGCGGAGAGTTCCTCGAGATCACCAGGAACGACTGTTAGTTCACACAGATATGATGATAGTGGTAAGCCTTTGCGGTTCAGATCACTTCAGGAAGTGTATGATAACACGGAGGAGATAGAGTTGGAGCAAGAACTTCTATTTGTAGGAACTGAGGAGCCACAGAAGTTTGAACAAGCTGTAGGAGATAAGAATTGGAGATTGGCTATGCAAGGTGAGATGGACTCGATCGAGAAGAATGGGACATGGAAATTAACCGAGTTACCAGTAGGGAAAAAGGTTATTGATTTGAAATGGGTATACAAGATAAAGAAGAATGCAGATGGAGAAGTTATAAAGCATAAGGCTCGTTTGGTTGCGAAGGGTTACGTACAAAAACATGGTATCGACTATGAAGAGGTATTTGCACCGGTTACTAGGCTTGAAACAGTTCGTCTGTTGCTTGCTCTAGCAGCTAAAAATAGTTGGCAAGTACATCACTTAGATGTTAAGACTGCGTTTCTCAACGGAGATATTAGTGAAGAAGTTTATGTGTCACAGCCAAAGGGATTCATCAAGAGTGGACATGAAGAAAAGGTTTATAAATTGTTTAAAGCGCTGTACGGTTTGAAACAGGCGCCACGTGCCTGGTATGCCAAGTTAAATAGCTGTCTGGAGAAATTGGGGTTCAAACGTTGTCCATCTGAACAAGCCGTGTACACTCGAAGTAGCGCAGACGAGGTATTGATAATTGCAGTTTATGTCGACGATATTCTGGTAACAGGTACAAAGATGTCGAGTATAGAGTTGTTTAAGAAGCAGATGAGTCAAGTGTTTGAAATGAGTGACTTGGGGCATTTGGCTTATTATTTGGGAATAGAGGTTAAGCAAAGAAATGGAGTTATTGAACTGAAGCAAAGTGGGTATGCAAAGAAGTTGCTTGAGCAGGCAGGATTGTCAGATTGCAATGCAACCAAATACCCCATGGATCCAAGTGAGCAGCTGACCAGGGATATTGGTGGAAAAGAGGTTGACAGTACAAAATATCGAAGTTTGGTGGGAGGTTTGCGATATTTGGTCCATACTAGACCTGATATTGCTTTCTCAGTAGGCATGGTGAGCAGATATATGGAGCACCCAACTGTTTTACATTTAAATGCAGTGAAGAGAATTCTGAGGTATGTAAAGGGGACACATGGGCTTGGGCTTGTGTACTCGAGGATGAGTGGAAATAATGTCTTGACAGGCTTCTCAGACAGTGACATGGGTGGTGATATTGATGACAGAAGGAACACAGGTGGGATGGCGTTTTATTTAAATGAAAGCTTGGTGACATGGGTGTCTCAAAAAGAAAGGTGTGTAGCGTTATCTTCATGTGAGGCTGAGTTTATGGCTGCTACTGCAGCTGCTTGTCAAAGTATTTGGTTACGCAATATGATGCAGCAAGTGACTAGGGAAAGCATTGGTCCAGTGATCTTGTATATTGATAATAAGTCAGCTATTGATCTTGCAAAGAACCCTGTTTTCCATGGTCGTAGTAAGCATATTGATGTACGCTTTCACTTTATTAGAGAGTGTATTGAACGTGGCGAAGTCGTGGTGAAGCATGTGTCGAGTGATTACCAGCGAGCAGACATCCTAACCAAAGCTCTAACAACAGTCAAGTTTGAGCGTATGAGACAGCTTTTGGGGGTTAAGGAATTGACTGATAAAATTTAAGATTAAGGGAGAGAATGTTGGGATTAATCTTAAATTATTTCTTTTATTATTTGTTTTGTTTTGTTTCGTGTTTTTGCTGTAGTTGTTCGGTTGTTTTGGTCGTGGGTTTTCAGAGAGTTTGTAGGAGTTGATTAAGTCATGGGGGTAGTGGAGTTTGTTTAGGTGTAGTTGGTTCCTACTTTGTAGGCACTTTCAGAAGCGTTACAGTCTTATATATTGTACTTTCTATTTTAGTTGATTAACAAGAAAAGAGAGACAAGCTTTTGAGTTCTCAATACAGTCCATTGTGTGTGTGAAATATAGTTGTTCAACATTGTTTCTGTGATAACAAACTACACTGTTTTGGAACCAAATCTAGACATGGATTTGCAAGATATTATTCAGAGTCTGATATTTGATATTGCTTTCGTTCCGGCTACTGGATATGAGTCTGAATCAATGAGTATTGAAACCCGAAAACCTCCATTTCTGCAAGCCCTTCATGATTCATATCTGAAAACCTCCATTACTTGACCTACTTTGACAGAAACCGAGAAGTTACATATTAATTGATAAGAGACAACGTTTTGGGCCTTATATTTGCCACTGTAAACACCACAACGACTGCAATCTCTGAAAATCCACAATTTTGTGGTGCCCACGCCGTAAGCATGACGTGAGAACCATCTATTTTTGCCAACGATTGACGAACACAACCTGTTCTTTGCGAATAACGAGTACAGCCACAAAACCCCATGTATCAAGTTGCTCGCCCCACTCCTGCTCGAGTTGCTGCTAGCTCAATTTGCCTGAATCTGCTCGCCGGAGTTTGCCTGTTGGAGAGATCGAAACAACAAACGAAACCAGTTGCTACTGCTAGAAAGCACAAACAAAACCCTACCCTCAATTGTTGCTGCTCGAAATCATAATAGTTGTTATTTTCTTCGTTTTCCTCAATTGTTGCTACTCGAAATCATAATCGATGGGTTTAGTGCTGGATTAGTTGAATTTGCTTTATGTTTTTAATTAACGAGTGAAGTTAAGTTTTAATTTGGTTTTAGTTTTAGTTAATAAATTTATATTTTAGTATTTAATTGGTATTAGGGTAGCTAACTAAAGAGAATTATACTAATGGTTAGTATTACTTGCAAGAAACCCAAAAAAATAAAACCGTCTACTTGAATTCACGGCTACCACAATAATTTAAACTCACACTAAATTGTGGTTGTCCACCTCCAAATCTTTTCCTTTTCTAACCTAAAAACCAATTAGCAACCCAGAATAGGTTTTTCACCTTAAAGAACAAATTGAAAAAACTACTTGTCAATTTTAAGAACACCAGATTCATAAAAAAAAACTACATTCTAACAAAATTTCTCATCAACTCAAGATTCGAAATGTGCAAGGAAAACTGAAGATCCCCCACTATCAATATTAAATCCGATGTATGAAGCTATTTCTATAACATCTCAAAACGAAGATTACAAGAAAAACTTACGCAGAACCATTTAAGGGCACAAGAAGATCGATGCTAGAATCCAATGGAGAAACCATGAAAGGGTTCGTACATGCAAATATTATCAGTGGGGTCGAGGAAGACTACATATCTGTGTAATTTCAGGAATCATATAAGTCAATCCTCTCTTCACTGCAAAAATAACCCTAATTGCCAATGTTTATTTTGGAAGTCCTTCTCTCGAAGAATTTAAAACTTTTCTTGCATCATTTAGATTTATAGGAATTTATAGCTGAGCCTAATCGGACTATAGACATTGTGTTATGGAATTTGAAATGTTTAATGATATTAAAACATTGTGGAAAAGAACTGTTAGAACCCTAGGTCAATATTCTTTCAGGATACTTAAATGATCTCCCGACTTTCATCCCAAACGTGAGTCTCCATTGACTCCCGTTTCGGTCTCTTTCCCAAAAATACCTGAAATTATGTATGATACAGACTTAATGAAGCACATACCCAAAGCAATTAGTTTGCCTTTGGCAGTGTGGATACCTTTTAAAAATCGTGCAACCTTTAACATGTGTAAAGCTTAGACAATAATAGACACTTCAAGTTTCTTTCCCCAAAGAATTTGGATAAGCTTTGGGGAAAGAGACGGTTATTGGCAGGATGTCAGTTACAATGACATCCCTGCTTACTATAAAAAATGCAAACACATTGGTCATAATGAAAAGCTACGTAAAATGAAAGAATTTAAAACAAAAGATTTAAAGAAAATCCGCAAAAATGTCATTACTAAGAATAACTTTAAAACAAATGAAATCTGGATCCCCAAAAATAAAATCATTAATATTTGAACCAAATAAACACAATCGTAATGAACATGACAAATCTAATGGGTTAATAGATTTATGAAATAATGAGACTTAATTTAACAGTGAGAACCAAACTGCCCCAAACATTGTAATAGATAATCCTCCCTATAAGAATAACCTCAATCAAGGAATTAACTTATCTGAACCTAATATAAAAGGAGATAACACCCTCATTTTTAATCAAAATTCAATTCCACCTGATATTAATGAATGTGATATGATTGAAGCAATTCAATCCATCAACTTAAGTAATTCTTTTAACATATTCAATGAAGATAATATCTCTGAAAATGAATATTCTTGCCCTTCGCCTAAAAACAGACGAGCCCTTAGTCTACCACAATAACTAGTCACCTAACAAACGGATAAAAAAGACAACACACCTTTGAAAAACAATTAGGCCTAAGATCAAAGGACTTTAAAACAATCTAATAAACAAGCCATACAAAAACCTTTTTAGAGTTAATATGAGTCTTTGGTGACTTATCATTTTCACCTTATTTGTTATTATTCCCAAGCTCATCTGTAGATATACCTCCCGCATCAGATTGTTCTTTCAATGCTCTTTCAGCTTGCCTTTAGGCAGTCAGAGCTTCAATCTCAGCCCTCAATTGATCATGTGCATCTTGCATGAATAGTCTTTCCTCTATGTTATGATTGACATGAGACACGACATCATGCTCATTCTCAACTCGTATTCTTTCATTTTCACGAGGTAGCATTTCTTGCATATTGAGATCATATCCCAAATATTTCTGAACTTCGAATTACAAGTAAGGTTTTGAATAGAGTTATTCATGTAACTTTATCTCCCACCGTGGTCACCAATTTGACGAGGGTATAAAGTATTGTGAGGGTAAAATTGAAAGATCTTTTTGTAATTTAGTATTTAAGGTTTTTGTAAATAATAGTAAGAGAAAAAAGTTGTTTGTATTTAATATTTTCGGAATCAGTCCAACCGTTTTAATGTTGTTAGTTGTGGTATTTTTTTTAGGATCCATGGGCCTTTCTGGTCGGACCTTATATTTGGGTCCTTCCTATGAGCCCGCAAACCCAAGAGTTAAAGTGATAGGTGCACAACTGTGTCATCGGTCTACTCAAGTCAATGTTCAATCAACGAGTTTTATTCATTATGTATGAACTGACCTTTTGGATAAAAACATAATAACTTTAGTACTCCCCCGTAGATATTCAATCCGATCAGTATTAAATGGAGTCTTATACAAAAAATATTTAAGTAGATCATTGTTGCGTTGTTTGAGTAAGCAAAAATCTTAGGAGATTTTATCTGAGTTGAATGATGGTGAAGGTTCAGCTCACTATGGGTTTAAGTCTTGCACGAAGGGTTTTGTTGGCATGTTATTATTGGCCTTCAGTTATGACTGATGCTAAAGTTTTAGTTTGAGGTTGTGATACTTGTCAACATTTTGCCAATTCTATTCATAAATCAGCACTTCCACTTATGTCTATTTCCAAAGCTATTCCTTTCGATAGATTTGGAATAGACATAGTAGAAATGTTGCCTATGGCCTTTAGAGGACGTCAAATGATCATTGTGGTAGGTAAATTACTTTTCAAAATAGAGACTAAATAAGGCCATCGCTTTAAATTCAGCCATATCAAGACTAAATCAATCACTAAAAGGAAAGTAAAAAATTAACTACAAGGTTGAAAGCAACAAAAGAACAGATTGACCATTAATGGGACCGATCACAGAATTGACAGAGGCACCGATGATGATTTATGAAAAAACAAAGGATTCTATCAAGTAAAGTTAACCTGGAAAGTTGTTTGGACAAGAAGATCATAAATATAACAATTACTATAATTTTCATAGTGACATAGGTCACTTTTTCAAAGATTGTTGGGTTTTACAAGACCAAATCAAAATATTGCTAGATGAAAAAAATTTAAATGAATTCATAAAAAAAACAAAGAAGGAAAGAGGACAGGGTTAAGGTGATACCGCAAAACAAGCCTCAGTGAAAGCTCAATGAGCACTAGATACAAATGGCCATCACGGTGGCTGAGCCAAAAAAGAAAAAAAGATTATCTAGATCTGGATCCTAAGAAAGAAACAATCAAAATAATTTCTGAAGGAGATCTATATTCTGAATTAAGAAATAGATCAAATCTAAGGTATGTTGATGAAATTGAAATGGTGTGTCAAGGGAAAACATTCCCACAGTTGTACATAAAACCATACCCAGACCTATCCTTCAGAGATGATGTTTTGAAGGGAGTAACGTCTCATCACACTGATGTGATACTAATAATAGTAAAGTTGGCCGACATTTAGATTAAAAGGGTAACGATCAACCCTCACACCTAAAAAGTATCATATATCAATGAACATATGAAAGAATGAGATGGGAACCAATGATGATCAAAAGTCAGAGAGTCTTGATAGGGTTCATATGTGAAAATACATATGTCTTAGGGGAATTAACTCTAGATGAGGCCTTCAGACTATAAGAATAAAAAAAAAGGTAACATGTCTTTTCATGGTGGTAGATCTACCATCTCTATATAATACAATATTAGGCTAATCTTGGCTAGAAACGATGCATGTTATAGTGTATACCTCTCTAGTGTCTAAGGTATCTGGTAAACGTAAAGTGGTCGTATTAAGAAGAAATAAAAAAATAAATAAGGGAATACTATATGGTGAGGTTGATTTTGTGTTTAGGTTAATTTTATAAAGTGTTTTTGAAAGTATGAAAAGTATTAAGTGTTGAAGTGTGAAGTAGTGAGAGATTTGAGTTGCATGGTTGTATTAAATGTTCATTACCCTCATTAATGAAAGTAGTTGGGGTATTTATACCCTTAATTATGGACCCATGGGCTTTAAGGTCAAATTATAGAACCATGTCAAGTTTAAGGTCCCATTTACTTATTAAGCTGATTAGCACATCACTTAGTCAGAAGGTGTTTAGTCATTTTTTACTTTAGTCCAATATGGATAGTTCAGTGACAAGTTTATGTCTGAATTGCCCTTGTCCGGAAATCTCAGTAGGCAGTGATTAAGTTATCCGGAGTCATCACTGTACAACATTACTAACCCTCAAATCATAACAACAAGAGAATAAAGAGGTTGCCTGAGAAGATACATGACCCCATAGAAGCTCTCGATGAGTGCAATCGGGGAAGGAAACATTAAAAGTTATCATGTAATAAGGGAAAATATTAAAGATCGACAAAGATATTCCCATTAATCTAAGGATACAATCAAACTGTGCTGAAAAAGGAGGACCAAGAATACACGACGTTCATTATCAAAAGAGGGCTATAATACTATAAAGTAATGCTATTTTGATTAAGGAAAACGCTAGGGTAACGTATCAAAGGTTTGTATCTGCAACTGAGATAGACAAAACAAGCATATATTGATGACATGTAAATAGAGAAGACCATATGGTAACCTTCACTAAGATGTCCAGAAACCTCAGACATAAGGATCTAAAATAAAACCTAGAAAACTACACCTTCAATATTTGGTCCAAAAAATTCCTATGATATATGGTGAGAAAAAAATCAAAGAAAATACATCCCATCTCATCAAGCTAGCAGCAATGAAGGCCCTAAGAAACATAAAAGAAGTTCAAATATTAAGAGGAAGGTTAACATCACTCAATAGGTTCTTGTGAAGATCTACAAACAAATGTAGACTATTCTTCTAAGTGCTACAATAAAAGAAGAAAAATTCCAATAGACTCCAACATACGGTGAGGTGTTCAATAACATCAAAATATTCATGGCCTATCTAGAAAATATTGACAAAGCCAGAGTAATAAGAAAGCTTGTATATATACTTGCCAATTTCGGATAACGCAGTTAGCGCAATGCTAGTACAGGTGGAAAGAAAAAGAGTTTAAAGATGTATATAATGTAATTAAATCTTTATTACTAACAAAAATTAGATATTTACAACTAGAAATAATATCTCAAACATTGGTAGTAACGGCTAAGAAAATGAAACCATACTTTCAAGCATATACTATAATCAAGCGAGCCTCCTTCCCGTTAAGAAAAATATTGTAAAATATCGAAGTTTCAGGAAGATTGATCAAATGATCTGTACGCCTCACGGGTTACGATATAAATTTTGAACCTAAAATGAAAATAAAAGCCTATACATTAGTCGAATTTTTAACAAAGTTCCAACCCGAGCAACGAATCATAATAAATGACGAGTGAGAAAACACAAGGATGGTTAGGACCAATGTACACCACTAAAAGGTAAGTCTTTGTTTCCATACCTATCACTGTCAAGTTTTGATGTATTCGTTGTGTTGATTCATGAAGTTAACGGGGTACATAAATAATTTATTATGTGAGTAAAAGTCTAGTATATGCTTCAAATGTATATATATGAATCTGAAAAAGTTAAAACTGGATTCGATTGTAGATGTAAGAAAAATGCGATTATATTTCTAAGGTCATATTCTCATATTGCACACCTTTTTCGTTCAAGAAGTTGTTTTCTATAAACCAAATGTATGAGACTGGTTAATACACTGGTCTATAAAATTTGGAGAATAGAAAGTTCAATATGAACCTAATATAACAATAAATAACATTTGGTGGTAAATTTCATTAATGAATTTAAAAAAAAACAACTAAATAATGAAAGTGAAAAATTGAAAAAATATTTATTTAAAAAGTAAGAATAGATGTATGAGTAGATTGAGATTCTACATCAAATAATGGTAGAGTTGAAATTATTTTATAATCTCCTAGAGATGAGATATGCAACTACAATTTTAAAAAGTTCAAATGATAAGTGAATAAATCGTAAACAAATCCGTGTTGTATATGATGCTTACACAATGAGCTTGATGGTTAGGTTTTGTATAATTTATAAACATCATCTGTACATGTATATTATTATAATTATAGTTGTGTGCAGTGGCGTAGCCAGGATTTGATCCTTGTGGTGTCCTGGATGCATCTTCAGTGTATTATTAACTACAATATGGAATGATAGGTCAAGTTCGGGTTATCTATAAAATGCACAATTAGGTTGGTAGACTTCAATATATGTTTTAAAATTTCTAAAAAACTATTAATATCACATAAAATATTTATCAAACGAATATAAATTCTTTCTAAATTTACATTTAAATAATATCAATAATTTATAAATTCATTTTTTACTTTTAGTGAATTTTTTACTTTTAAACACGAACAACCAACTAAACATGTGGAAGTCAAATGATTTAACTGTTCCAAAATAACAACAGAAGGGTATTCAATTTTGACTATTAATGAAAATGCTCCGAAATATATAAAAATAAAATTTCTCTGAAAAAATAAGAACAAATTTATGTATAAACACCTAGAAATAGAGCTAAAAAAGTGAGAGATAAAATGATATTTAATTTTAGAACTATTAATGCAAATGCTCCAAAATATATATATAAAAAATTTCTTTCAGAAAAAATGAAAAGATTTATGTATAAACACCTAGAAACTCTATAGCAAAGAATGGTGGGATGTAAAACAAAGGTTGTCCAAAAAAAACTCTATAGCAAAGAATGGTGGGATGTAAAAAAAAGGTTGTCCAAAAAAAAACTCTATAGCAAAGAATGGTGGGCTGTAAAACAAAGGTTGTCCAAAAAAAAGTACTCTATAGCAAAGAATGGTGGGCTGTAAAACAAAGGTTGTCGAGAAAAAAGGAAAAAAATGTAGGTAAAATAGTAGTGGCCGAGGTTCGAACACTTGACGTGTGGGTTCCAACCTCGGTTTTTACTGATGGGATAGGATTAATTTTAACATATTAGTACGCTTATTAGTAATATATATAATAATAGTGGGCTCCTAGGAACCCAAAGAACCCGCCGTAGCTCCGCCAGTGGTTGTGTCTTATTATCAAGTGTCAGTTAAAAACTATTTTTTTTTATTAAAATTGTATTGATATTTCGTTCTATTATTAAGTAGGTTTAGACTACGTAGCTTAAATGTTTTTTTTTCAAGATTGCGCTTAGTCTTTGCTAAATGTTATATGTTAAAACTTGATTTAAAAAAAACAATCTCCAACTCTCATGATATAATCGATCGTTTTATTTCGAATAGGGTTATATGTTTTCCTTTCTTGTTGCATCTGCTTAGGTTCATAAGCATTATTGAGAGATATGATTACAATATTATTTGACAAAAACAACCGCAACCAAGTGATAAGAGTAAAAATTTAAAATTGTTTCTATAAAAATAAAATAAAAAACAATTGTATGAATAAATTGCAAATTCTAAATCAAATCTTGATAGGTTTAGAATTAGTTTATATATATATATATATATATATATATATATATATATATTAATTATAAGTATCTACCGTTTTAAAACGTTTTAAGAATAAGTGATTAGATTACAAACAAATTGGTGTTTGATTTTTTACTCGCAATCGTATTTATTTCTCGTACATAATGCTCACACTAAGCTAAGTTGATGGTGAAGGTAGATTGTATTGCTTAATTATAAGCATACAATTACAAAATTAATTATACATAATAAATATGAGTTCAAAATTAGTTTTTATTGTTATAATTAAACAAAAATATCATCATTTTAGAATAAAAACCAAATCTGATTAGGATAACTATTAAAAAGACCATTCTTTTAAAATTTCGATTGGTTTAGTCTTTTTATTTGATTTTGGACCTTCTCTACGGTCTCTATATATGTAGAATCTATTTCCGAACTCCCGCAATAAGTCTGGACTTGAATTTGTTATCCCTTCTTATCTGGACTGCTTTCTTAAGAATTGAGACCTGTATCTCTTCAACGTCTTTACATTTTTCTTTCTCGCTCAACCATTAAGTGGGACTTGCACTCTTATTGCTTGAGACTAGCCCAAAAAAATGATCCGTCCGACTAACTATCTTCTTGTGATCGGATCATGTTTTCACTAACAATTACGTTATTTTCATCAATATAAACGGTAACAAAAAATAAAATTTTATCTAAAAATAATTATAATATATATTGTTTTTATTATTTCATTTATTAGAATTGAGAGTATATTAAAATTATTTTTTATAAAATTAATTATATATAATTATGGATAATTATATAACTTAAGTTGCATCCAATATATTTTAAAAAAACAAACGAATTCATTTAGAAAAAAACATCAATATTTCACTATTTTAATACAAATTATAAACTTACAATCTAAAAAGAAGGTTGCCGAAGTAAATAAATTTGTTGTTGATCCAATCATTTCACGTAGCCCATCTAAATAAACATTACCAATTGCTGCTTACATATGTATTTGTTGCTTACATATGTATAGTTTAATTGGAAACGAACATTGAACATTGTACCTCGAAGCAATTCAAAAAATTCAAGGTCTTTGATGCTAAAATAATTGTTATGGGAAGATATTTGTCATTGTTTGAAGTTTTTGTGAACACTAAGATATATAGAGTTGAAGTATTTGATCTCACTGGTGGTTTATATTTTTTATCTGGTGATGTAATCCCATTTTCTAAGGCTTCTTTAACGTGGATAGAAGATAGAATACAAGACCAACAATACAATAACGAAACTTGACTACTTCGTGTGAAAACAAATTCTTCGTATTCGTCTCCAAAAGTGTTTTAACTTCGAAATCGTGAAGGATTTTTTCTAGTCTTTTGAGTGCATATACACTGTTGCATTCAAGGCGGAGCCAGGTGGGATCACAGGAACCCACCTAGCTCAATAAATAAAATGTTTAGTATCATAGTTTACCTCTACGCTCCCAGCTTGTGGGTTCTTTTGTGCTTCTAATCTTTGAGTTACATTAAAGTTTTAATTAAGTTTTAATTATTAATGTTATTACATCATTAATTATTTACTATCTATTTTATTATTATATATATAATAACATATCACTATTATTATAATATTAGTATATTTTTTATTTTTTATTTTTTATTATATATAAAATACACATCTATATTATTTTACTATAAATAAATAAATATCTTAATAAAAAACTAATATAAATTTGATCAACGGGTTAAGATACAATGTTTTACAATTGTTTTTTTTACTACCAATTAGAAAACTCTAACTACAAGCTTCAAACACTAAGGTATTTATTATAGCTCTATGTTATTAATTCTCAAAATTGAAGCTTTGCTACATGTCTTATATTACTATTAATTAGTTACAAAGATTAATATTGGTTGATCTATATTTTTTCTTAAGATAGAAAGCTGCAGAATTCAATTTCGAAACAAAATAGACCTGCATAAATTATAATTTTTTATTTTGCTTTACGGATCAAACCGTAACAACATAGGCTCTCGAGTTCACTAACAATAGATGTCATAATCAATACATCTATTAGTCTTTGTATATTTTGGAAAAGCTCAAACTAAAACCCGATTGAACCGTAACAACATAGCCTCTCGGGTTCACTAGTAATAGATGTCCTAATTAATATATCTATTAGTCAACTTCTATTTTTTTTATATTATAATAGTACTTCAAAATGTTGACAAAAATGATATGTAAGACTCACTAAACAAATAAACAAGTTTTACGTAGATGAAAAACGAAGATATATTACAACACCATTTTACAACTTCCACTGCAAGAAAATATTTTTTGGACAATAACCAGGACACCATAGGGTTTAAATCCTGGCTACGCCACTAATTGCAGTGACAGTTTTTCTCCTATCCTCATCATGAAGTTGTTAAAGTATGACATTAGCTTTTAGTTTCTGTTACTAAGGGTTGGTAATTGTATATATTTTTTCCTTGGAGGCCTGTAATTGCCTCACAGCTGCTATTGGTGGATGAAGTAATTCGTGTTCGGCGTAACATGAGGAATGAGGAAGCCAACTTAAGAAGTCCTTCTATAGCGCTTGAGCATTATAAAATTTTGTAATGTGGACTTTCTTTTTTTTGTTTAGTCTAATGATTTTGGCTTGTTATGTTCTAGTCTTGAAGTTTATGTAAACTAAACTAGGCCGGCTATGCTGACTTTCGTGCTTTATGGATGTGCTGATTAAACTTATTTTTTTTGTATCACATTCCGGAGTTTGCACGGTAAGTCAATTTCCGACTCTTAAATATACGTTTTATTATATCAAATAATTATTTGTTAAAACAATATAGATATATAATAACGGATTTGTTAGTAACATGGTAATTTTTTATTTAAATATTAAATAATATTTTTTTCTGACTTTTTCTTAAGTCTTCAAAGTAATTAACAGATTAACATAATTAATCATAAAACTATTAAACGTAATTCTTTTTTACGACTATATATCGCAGGATGACTGTTCTCAAGTGGATATTTAGTTTTTTTGGCCTTCGGACATTTTGAGTTGAAGTTAAAACACTATTTTGATAATTTATCTGAATCCGCAATAGAAAATAATACTCGAAAGACATTAATTTTTTTATTTTAAAAAATAAGTAATTAAAAGCATATAAAAAATTCAAATATTATTTAAAAATAAGATGATTTAAAACGTTAGTTTTTGATGAAGCTTAAATGTTACCGGCAATCTTCTCCTAAATACATTAAATTGAATCATGTAATAGAATCAATAATACAATATCCAACATTTCGCCTTATATAATTCTGTAGCATCCTAAATGTTCCCTAAGAAAAACGTAGAATTATTCTGAAAAACATTAATATTATATTATTTTAACAAAACCTATAAATGTACAAATAAAAAAACGTTTTATCCAAAATAGAGCCATATATAAATTTAAAGTTTAAGAGAGTATGTACACATAAGATTCGATAAAAAGTTCAAATGTAATTATTTTTAAAGTTACGAGGAACAAGATAACCACTTGATGAGGGGAGTGTTTTGATTTTTCATAGTGGCTAGATATCCTAATTTCCATTATACTAAATCAATTCATATGTTTTTATATGCATTTAGGTAATTTCATTTAGGTATAGACATGACATTTTCTATATTTAACAAGACACTTGTTCGTAGTACTGATCATATCTTTTGTATTTTACTGACTTTTGTCTTGGTTACTCTGAGCTGACTTCTTAAGGTTAAACTATATTAATAAAATCTATTTTACATAGCATATTAATTAAAATTTGATTATCGAAATTAGAGAAAATATATCTTTTACTTTATTTGTGTATATACAATTTTAAAAACTTAAAAATATATAAAAAAAGTTATCACTAGTTCTCTATTTACCTCTTTCAAATGTTTATTAGTCCTAAATCACCATCCATATTTAACATTTTTGGTAGACTTGAAATATCTTTTCTAAATCACCATCCAATATATGTTCTAAATATTTTAATATAAAAAATAATAATTTAAATATATGTTTGTACAAAATATATAAATGAGTTTTTTCTAAATTTAATAATTCATCGTTCGGTTTTGGTTTTATGTTCAGTATTTGTGATAGTTTTCTGTGGGCTTGTTTCTAGACAGTACTCCGGACGTAGATTAGTACTAAACCCAAATTGGGACAAATTGATCCCCTTCCAATTTAGAATCCGAATGATTTCTCTTACTATGCAAACCCAAATTTCAAATCAAATTATTATTTGGATATGAGACTTGTCCATGTCTAAATTTTTTTTGTCGGTAAAGGTGTTAGCATTGGCGATCTACTACTAAAACAACCGGTCCAATCTTGATCCATGTTGTAACCATGAATGGCCGAGCATATCTTTATGCAGAGAGAGGTGCAAACAAGTACCATGGTAACCTAGGTTACGTAAATATTTGAGATTGCATAAATTACCTGGCAAGTGTTTTAAAAATCGGTCAAGGCGTACTGGACAAAAAACATGTTTTTAATACTATTCTTCTAGTTGTCCTTTTCACTTATGTTTAACTTGAAAAGTTTGTCTTTTTATTTTGAATTAAACAACTACTAAAACTTTTCTTAAAAGCTGACTTATTTATTTATTTATTTATTTATGATTCTTTTAAGCTTTGGAACTAAAAACTCCTAGCTATTATGCTTATACTTTTCGTTCAATAGTATTTTAATACAAAAATATCTTTATCTCTTACAAAACTTGCTATATCTAATCATATTATGATTAATAATTTAATTTTATAATTTAATTTTATTATAATATTTGTTATTTTTAATATTGATATGGTAATAACGAGAGGATAAATTAAAATCAATTAAATCAACAAATTATTCGTTTTTCTTATATATATATTTATTTATTTAAATTAATTGAATCAAAGTTATTTATATTATCAACTAATATTACAAATTTGTATTTGTTAATCATCCATTTCAAAATTTAGTCTATTTCTTTTGAAATATTTTTCTTAACTTCAAAATACGACATATAATATTATATTAAAAGTTCAATGAAGTTAAGAGACTACATTTATAATCATTAATATTATAATTAAGATTTGATTATTCCTATATTTTACATGGCTAAATGCTTTATTTTTGGTAAATGCTAGATTGTCTATAAATTAATATAATGGAATTCATAACATATAAATAATATAGTCATACGATATGCCAATTAAAAATATTATTTAGAGTTGCAAATATTAATAATTTTTTTATGAAATCTAAAATTTATTACACATATTCATAATAACATCTAACTTTTATATGAAAAATAATTCTAGAAAAAATAATTTCAGATGTATTAATTATCTATTAGCTTACCGTATAATCAACACATTTGTTTTTAATTTTTTCTCTTTAAATCAATGTAAATAAAAATTACATTTTATTAAATTTAAGTATTTCCTGTTTTCTTAGTCGATGCTGGAACCTGGGAAGGCGAGCTTGAAGACTAACCAAACCTGGTGCTTTGCGAGTTATGAAGATAATATGTTAAGGCATGTTTTTTGAATTGTATGTATTTTGTTCCCTTGATTTTAGTGATTCACACTGCTGCTTTTTATATACAATTAAAGCAGCAGTGAGAATCTTTTCTGTTACAGAAACATTCTAGAATACAATAGTACAGTTTGTTACATTTTATCCTTTTAAATTTTGGGACCTAGTATTTCTGCATGTGACTGAACAGTACTAAAGTGTGACACAACTTATTAACGTGTGATAAGTTTTGATGCTGGGCTTCGCGAACAGGCCTTATGGGCCTGACGAGGACAAGACCCAAGTCCAGTCACAAAAGGAACGACACACAGATGAGTCGTTTCTTGAGGAAGATGAGTGAGATTGGTTTCAGTCAAAATCCATAACCAGCTCCTCCTCTTTCCCTTTTTCATTTCTCTCCCGTCGACCTCCATGTATGTCGCCGGTGACAGCTCTAGGAGGAGCGGTTGCTCCATTCTTGACATCCCCCCGCAAACGAAGGAGTGAGTCTATGAGACCGAGTTTGTCTCGAAGGAAAATGAATCGCGAGTGAGTTAAGGGTTTCGTGAGGCAGTCTGCAAGTTGGTCTTAGGAAGGAACATAACGTACTTGGAGAGACCCTTGGAGCACCTGGTCACTAATAAAGTGTACATCGAGCTCGATATGCTTCGTTCGGGCATGAAACACTGGGGTGAAGGCGAGGGAACTGAAACCAAGGTTGTCGCACCTAATGACCGATGGAGGAGTGATCAAGAGTTTGATTTTAGTCTGAACAGAACGAAGCCACATCAATTCAGAAGACAAGTTTGCAAGGGCGCGATATTCAGACTCAGTAGAAGATCCTACAACCACATGCTGCTTTTTAGAAGACCATGAGACCAACGAGTCACCAAAGTACACACAGTACGCTCCAACGCTTCGCCTGTCATCAATTGAGGAAGCCCAGTCTGCATTAGAGAATCCATGAAGGTGAAGATTACTGGAAGTTTTAATGTGAAGCTTTGTCCATCTTTAGCCTAATTGGCAAGCCTCACAAAAACTGATTTCATTCTTTCCAATAGTACTCATATTACAAAGATTTAAAACAGAATTTAGAGTGTCTAGAGATGGATGACCAAGCTTCCTATGCCATCCATTAGAAAGAAAAACCTGAGGTGAATCAGAAGAGGCCTCCTTGTTTTGTGACTTAGGATAGTTGTCCAGTCTATATAACCCATTCTCAGATGTCCCTCTGAGAAGAATAGTCCCTGTTTCTTTGTCCTTCGCAAAGCAAAAACCACTATGAAACTCAACAAACACCCTGTTATGGTTATTCAGTTGAGAAACAAATAATAAATTCTTGTTAATTGAAGGTACATGTAGAATGTTTGTCAGATAGATATGTGTTTTAGTGCTAGAGTAGAGTTTAGAGTTACCAATGTTTTTTATGGGAAGTTTTTTACCAATACCAACCAGAACACTCTTAGTACATGTATACTCAGACTTCTGAGTTAATAGCCCTGAGTTGCCTGTGACATGGTGGCTAGCACCACTGTCAGCAAACCAGGCATTGTCGCATGCACGGTCTTGAGTAGTAATGTAGGATGCTTGATCATCTTCACTCTTAGCTTGCTCTGTTGGTGTGTTCCCCATCACAGAGGGATCGTCTCGGTAGTAGCATACTGGAGCTGAATGTTCATATCTGCCACAGATCTGGCAGGTGGGTTTGTTCTGAGAAGATCTGCCCCCCCTCCCTTTGTAAAACTGGCCTCTGTCTTTGTTATTGTTAGGATAGTAAGATCTGCCTCCATAGCCTCTATTTTGTCCTCTAGAACCACCATATAATCCTCTTGGATTATTGTTGTTTTGCTGTAGCGTTCCATCTGCCTTTTGAGTGAAATTAACTGAGGCTAAATTGACATTGGACATGTTATTATGAATGTTCAAGAGTTGTTCAAGTCTGCTCTCAAATGTGAGAAGACTTGTTTCTAGATCCAACCAACTGAGATCTTCCTTATTAGTTAAGCTTACCGCAATAGGGGTATAATTGTTGGGTTAATCTAAACATGTTCTAAATAAAGTTTAAATTGTTTTATTTGTTTTTAATTGTTTCCATCTGTTATTTAAGTTCATTGTACTTTGTTATTTCAGTTTGAGATCAAGTTAACAATTGCTTTTCATTCTAAATAAAAAGTTTCTTGTTTACGTTCATACGTTCTATATCTTCACGTGGTATCAGAGCCGGATCATTCAAACAGCAACCCTTTATACACAGCTGACACAAGATATAGGCAACCAAGCCTAAGGAAAGCTTGTTTAGTCTAAGTTATCCAATACTTACAAGAACAAACTACACAGCATGGGCAATTAGAATGCAGGTATACATGCAAGCGCTTGGTGTGTGGGAAGTTGTAGAATCCAAATACCCCAACGCTGTGATTATAGACAAGGTCGATAAACGTGCGTTAGCTGTCATTTACCAAGGAATCCTTGAGGATATTCTGCTATCCATTACGGAGAAGAAGACTTAGAGAGAGGCATGGGAAGCTGTTAAGACAATGAACCTGGGTGCGGAAAAAGGAAAGAAGGCAAGGGCTCAAAATCTGAAAGGTGAATTCGAGGCATTGAATATGGGAGAAATAGAACCACTGGAAGAATTTTATATGAATCTGAATGGTTTGGTCACTAAGATCAGAGCTCTTGGAGAGACATTAGAATAAGCTTACGTGATGAAAAAACTACTTAGAGCGGTTCCCTCGAAGTTTCTGTAAATTGCCTCTGCAATTGAGCAATTTAGAAACATTGAGAAGATGTCGATGGAAGAGGTTATTGGCTCATTGAAGGCACATGAAGAAAGAGTGCGTGGACAAACCGAAACAAGACAAGGGAAACTTCTATTCACAGAAGAAGAGTGGAGAAAGAAGGAGGGCAATGATGGACAATTGTTGTTGACCCAAGAAGATTGGTCAAAGAGAACCAACAAAGAGGGAGCTTGAGGTGGTGGAGAATCTCGTGGAAAATTTGGAGTATGTGGACCACGAGACATGAGCTTGGTGAGGTGTTTCAACTGCTTGGCGTACGGGAATTATACTATAGAATTTCGTAAACGGCGAAGGGACAGAGATACACAAAAGGAGTTAAACCTCTCCAAGATTCAAGAGGATGAGCCAACACTGTTGATTGCTGAGAAAGTGAGAGAGATAACAAGAAAGACTATGCTGCTGAAAAATGAAATCATAGTTCCACAGCTGCGATTAGAGACTGAGGGTCAAAGAGAGTCACATGTGTGGTACCTGGACAATGGCGCCAGCAACCATATGACTGGTGCACGAGGAAAATTCAGCTAATTAAATGAACGAGTCACAGGAGAAGTGAAGTTCGGGGACGGCGTCACAGTAAGTATCAAAGGTAAAAGGGTCATATCGTTTAGGGGTAAAAATGGTGAAGAGAAGATGCTTAGAGATGTGTACTACATTCCCACTTTATGCAACAATATTATCAGTCTCAACCAACTATCAGAGGAGCATCATCGAGTAATATTGAGTGGTGATTATTTTTAGGTGTATGATGATCAAGAAAGGCTGCTTACGAAGGTGAAGAAATCAGGGAATAGACTCTACAAAATCAATCTCGAGGAGAGCACATCTAAAGGTCTTCTAAGTAAGGTCGAAGAGGAAGCATGGCTTTGGCACTCGCGTCTTAGTCATGTTAATTTTGGAGCAATAGAACAGTTGACAAAGGAACATATGGTATATGGCTTGCCTCAAATGAAACATCCAACAAAGAAGTGTGAGGGGTGCTTGATGTCAAAACAAACAAGGCAACCATTCCTATCTCAGGCGAACTTTCATGATAAGAAAATGCTGGAGCTCATACATGGAGATATATGTGGGGAAATATCGCGTACAACACCAGCCGGTAATCGTTATTTCCTTCTATTAGTTGATGATTATAGTAGAAAAATGTGGGTTTGTATGCTAAAATTGAGAAGCGAGGCATTTAGTGTAATTGAAAAGTTCAAACAGCTTGTTGAGAATAAAGTGGGTCAGAAAATCAAAATATTCAGGACTGATAGGGGTGAAGAATTTTTCTCAAATAAATTCAGGTTGTTTTGTGAAGAGGCTGGTATATAGAGGCACTATACAACACCTTACTACCTACAACAGAATGAGGTGGTGGAACGTAGAAATCGAACGGTGGCTGCCATGACTCGAAGTTTTTTGAAGGGTGCAAAATTTCCATCATCAATGTGGGGAGAAGTGGTGAGACACTCAGTTTATGTGCTTAACCGACTGCCAAGACGAACATTACGGGGAAAAACTCCATATGAAGCATGGATGGGATTTGAAACATATAAGGATTTTTGGGTGTATGGCATACATGGAGGTTCCATCGGTGCACACAAGTAAGTTAGACGATCGTAGCAAACGAGTTATCTATTTGGGAAAGGAATCAGAGACCAAAGCCAATCTTCTATATGATCCTAAGGAGGGAGTTATTTGTGTTAGTCGTGATGTAGTATTCCTAGAAAATGAGGTTTGGCAATGGGAGCAACAAACTGATAGTGAGGCTATGTTTTCTGGAATTGAGTTGCATAGTGAAGTTGAGCACATAGTCGAAGAAATGGGTGATACAAGAAATGCAGAAACGGACAGCAAAACAAATGAATCAAGTGAGCCATCGACTCCAGTGCTCAGTCATAGAGGTGAAACAGCTGATACATACAACTCTTCTTCAACAAAATAACAGGGGTCAGGGTCGGTCACAATGAGTAGTGAACCCAGAACATTTAGGCTACTGAGTGACATATATGATGAGACATCGGAGATAGAGTTGGATGATGATCTATTATTGCTAAGCGTCAAAGAACCAAGCACATTTGAAACAACAGTTCAAGAAAATTAATGGAGGCAGACGATGGAGACAGAACTCGAATCAATAGAGAAAAACAATACGTGAAAGTTGACAGATTTACCAAAAGGTCACAAGGCGATCGGGTTAAAATGGGTGTTTAAAACCAAGAAGGATTCAAATAAAACTATTGTGAAGTACAAGGCGAGACTTGTGGCTAAGGGTTACACTCAAAAGCAGGGAATAGATTTTGATGAAGTATTTTCCCCAGTTACTAGGTTGGAGACAGTTCGCCTGCTAATTGCTCTTGCAGCAACGAACAACTAGGAAATACATCATTTAGACGTAAAATCAGCTTTCGTTAATGGTGAGATTGATGAAAAAGTGTATTTTGTTCCCTTGATTTTAGTGATTCACACTGCTGCCTTTTATATACAGTTAAAGCAGTAGTGGGAATCTTTTCTTGTTACAGAAACATTCTAGAATACAATAGTACAGTTTGTTATATTTTATCATTTTAAATTTTGTGACCTAGTATTTGTGCATGTGACTGAACAATACGAAAGTGTGACACAACTTATCAAAGTGTGATAAGTTTTGATGCTGAGTTTCACGAACATGCCTTATGGGCCTAACCAGGACAAGACCCGAGTCCAGTCACAATAAGGAACGACACACAGAGGAATCTTTTCTTGAGGAAGAGGAGTGAGACTACTTGCAGTCCAAATCCCTAACCAGCTCCTCCTCTCTCCTTTTTTCATTTCTCTCCCGTCGAGTTCCATATATGTCGCCGGTGACAGTTGTAGGAGGAGGTGTTGCTCCATTATTGACAAACTGAATCATATAGTTGTCACTAAGACTTTTAGGTTCTGCCAACAATTTCATTTCTAGACTCACTCAATAATCTCGAATTAATAGTCGGAACACATGCAACTATATGATTCACCATTCAGTTAGAGACCCAATCAACAGTTTTGTTTTATCTTCTAAATATAATATAGTTTTTTTAAAAAATTATATCAAACTATTTATGGAAGATATTTTTTAATATTATTGAATATTAAAAATCCAAAGCTACGTTTTATTTGTTAGTTTCAAAACCGAAACTTCATTAGTCTTTCAATTTCAGATGGGATATTTTTATTTTTAATAATTTTTTATCTTTTCTTTTATAATTAGTTGTTCTGATATTTTATCTCTTCCACAAAACTTATACGGTTTTAAGTTTTGTCCAGCATCTTAGAATGTATTTCAAAAATTTGTTCCGAACTTAAATATTTTTAAAATATTTGTTGAATTCCTAACCGTTTTATTCTCTTATAAAAAAAAACATGAGATAGGTTGTTTAGTGTTTTATTTAAATTAATTAAATTAGAATGTTGTTATATATTAGACTAATTTTGTTAATTTTAGGGATGGTTGAACCAGGATCTTAAAAATAAAAAATTGTGTATTTTAGAGTTTTTATGAAATAAAATATTTTCCTACGATGGTTAAACTATAGTTTTAAAAGATGAAAAACTGCACGTGTATGGGTATATTCACACGATTATGTATGATTGGTTTAGAAAATCTTGCAAAAAAGTTCGGATTTCACTCATCTGTTGAACACCATGCCACTTTTTAGATAGCATGTTTCGTGATGCATGTTTGTATTGCGTTGTCTAGCCTTTCCCGACATTCTGAAGTTAAAACACTTATTCTTTTAATTTGCAAGTGATTGAATCCGCAGGAGAAAATACTACTCAGAAAGACTATAGTTTCGCCCTATAATATATTAAATTGAATCGTGTTATAAAATCAATAGTATGATATTTACTTTATATAATTTTTGTGGCATCCTACATGTTTTTAGGGAAATGTAGAATTATTTTTGAAAGTATTAATATTATATTATTTTAAAAAACCTATACATTTACTAATATTAGAATGTTTATCCAAAATTCAAACATATATAAAGTTCAAAAGAGTATGAACAAACACATTTATGTGACATACCAAATGAATTTGTGATCGGATAAAAATGTTTGTGTGATTATTTTCATATATTTTTATGTTGACTCAGCTTCAACAGGAAAATAAAATTGATAAAAGTTAACTTTTACAATTAAACCAAGTCATATTTGTTTTTCTTTATTATGTATCTAACATTGTCACTCGGAGTGCTAGTATTTTTATTTTTAATTTAGGTATAGACATTACACTTGCTACATTTAACAAGCCGATTACAGTGGCAACATCCTTGGCAAGGTGGCTACTATTATGATGCTATCAATATCGAGTTGCTATACTTTCATCAAACGACACCAAATTTGAAGTTTCTTGGGATCCATTAGTGAACTTCCTAAAAAAACCATAATTATATTAGAAATTTATCTCAATTAATTGAAATAAAATATTTTTCAAAGCTTTATAAAAATCTAAGAACAGATTATAGTGTCAAACTAAGTACTACTCCCAATTTGAAGTTTCTTGAGATCCATTAGTGAACGTTCCTAAAAAAACCATAATTATATTAGAAATTTATCTCAATTAATTGAAATAAAATATTTTTCAAAGCTTTATAAAAATCTAAGAACAGATTATAGTGTCAAACTAAGTACTACTCCCATAAATCAACTGGATTGATATTATAATAAATAATAAATTTATAGAAACATATGTATTCGGTCTTTTTTTGTTTTTGTTATTGTATGATTCTATTTATTGGAATTGATTTAATTATTATTTTTTTTAATTTTCTTATTTAATAATTAGAGGTTATTTAATAATTAGAGGTTATGTGAATTAGTATTTTAGACATTACATCAATTAGTATTTTAGTTCTTACTATATTGGTCAATAAAAGCTATCATTTATTGACTAAAATATGTAACATTTTTTGTAGGCTATTTAAAGTCATTTTATGTTGTAGTTTAACACATTGAGTCTTATCCTCTCTGCATATTGCTCTTTCATATTCTAACATGGTATTAAGCAAAGTTGAAACCTGTATTCTAAGCGATGCAATGAGGGTATTGAGTGAGGCGGAATGCATAGAGTGTGTTGAGTGAGAATGCATTCCGCGAATCAAGTTTAAGGAAAAATGTTAAGAGTGAGTAAACTTGATCTTTTATCCCACATCACTTAGACTGAAAAAGTACTTACAATATATAAGTGAATGAAATATCTAAACCAATGTGAGGCATTTTGGAAGTGAACCAAGAGCAAAGTCGTGTGGGTCTCATTAATTTATGAGAGATATTTCTACCCGATTCTAGCGGACAAATATCACATTCATTAATTTATGAGTGATATTTCTAACATGGTATCAGAGATAGGTATGTGTGTCTAACATGGTATCAGAGATATTTCTAACATGGTATCAGAGATAGGTATGTGTGTCTAACATGGTATCAGAGATATTTCTAACATGGTATCAGAGATAGGTATGTGTGTCTGAGTGAAACACAAAATAGTGAGACTGTCTAAGTGAAATACAAAAGAGTGAAAAGGATGCGTGTTTGAGTGAAACTCAAAAATAGTGAGGTATGTGTCTAAGTGAAATACAAAAGAGTGAAAAGGATGCGTGTTTGAGTGAAACAAAAATGAAGAAAGTGTGAAACAAGTATGTGTGTCTGAGTGAAACACAAAAATAGTAAGGTATGTGTCTAAGTGAAATACAAAAAGTGTGAAAAGAATGAGTGTTTGAGTGAAACAAAAATGAAGAAAGTGTGAAACAAGAGTGAAGAAAGTGTGATAAATGGCATCTGATTCGAACAATTTCAATGCCCCACGTGTGCCCAAATTTGATAGAGATTACGATCACTGAAGGTTACTCTATAGGAGAATCTCTTACGTTCAAAAGAGTACTGGTGTGATTCAACCAGGTCACTAGGAACCTGGAGAAGGTGAAGTGTTGACGGCAGTGCAGCAAAAGATGTTGGATGAATATTAGGCTTAAAAATTTGAAGGCAAATAATTATTTGTTTCAGTCCATCGACAAGACTATTTTGAAGACCATTACTCAAAATCATACATCCAAACAACTTTGGGAAGCAATGAAAACTAAGTATCATAGAATGAAAGAGTGAAGCGTGCTCAACCTCAGAGGCTTCAAAGATTGTTTGAAACAGAGTAGATGAAGAAGGGTGAGAGAATGACATATTATTTTGGAAGATTCATGGTTATAAAAAATAACACGAGAAACTGTGGAGAAGACCTGGAAGATGTAAAGAATGTTAAGAAAATCTTTCCCAAAAGGACGATTTCAATTATATTGTATGTTCAATTGAGGAGTCAAAATATATTGATCAAATGACAATCGATGAGTTGCAAAGCTCATTACTTATTCATGAATAGAAGCTACGGCGCAATATATCTAAAGAACAAGTACTGAAAGTCGAGGGAGATCGCAGCTATGGACAATGCAGTGACAGAGGGGGAAGTAATTTCTCAGAGGCATGGGAAGAGGTGGAAGAGGATGAACTATTAAAAGAGCTTGCATTGAGTGCTTCAGGTGTCACAAGCTAGGACATTATCAATGCGAGTGCCCAAATGGAGAAAAAAGAGCAAACTACGTCGAGTTTCATGAAAGATAAGAATTATTTTTAATGGCTCATATGAATATCAAAGAGGTTGAAGATACGGGGATTTGGTTTATCGATTCCGGTTGCTCCAATCATATGACATGTAACAAATATTAGTTTGTTGAGCGCAATCAAAACTTTAGACATAGAGTAAAATTAGGGAATAGCTCACGAATGGAGGTGGTGGGAAAATGAAATGTGAAGTTTGAAATCGAAGGGCTAACCCTAATATTAATAGTGTTTTTTGTTCCAGAATTGACTAATAATATACTGAGTGTTGGGCAACTTCAAGATAAGGGTTTAACTATTTTTATCGCCCAAGGAGCGTGCAAAATCTACCATCCTCGTAAAGGTTTTCTTATAAACTTTACAATAACAATAAACCGTATGTTCACTATATCTGCAATTAGAAAATCTGGTTTAAATAGATGTCTGGAAGTTGAAGAGGAAGAGAAGTGGGTTTGGAATGCTGATGTGAAAAGAATGATGTGATTGTTGTAGAGGCACAACCTTTGCAACATGTCCCAGCGGTGATCCTTCCTCCCGGACCTTGTGTGCCAAATCAGGAAACATCCTCTCCTCCCCCAGAAGGTACAACTGATCATTCTCCTCATCGAGGAGAGACTTCATTTGTAGAAAAAGATAAGAAAAAGAAAAAGAGAAGACGTGCATCAAGTTTTCCCTCGAAGATTAAAGATATCTTGGGTAACAATATTCGTGATATTGAAGCTAAGCATTTGCTTGCCCTCTTCAAGGTAAAATAAAAATACTTTCACCCAACCGAAGAGGTTAAATTAAGAGACCGATGGGCAATCCCCAGAAATGTTACTATTCAATTCCTCACTATTGGAGAGACGCCATTATCCGTTCCGGATCAAAAGTTAGTTCTCTACACAAAACTTATAAATTGGGGCCTTTTCTTGCCTCTTAATCCTACTTTAGTGGAGTACTTTAATATTATTGGACTTTTCCCTTCTCAGGATGGCCCTAACATGTATTATACATTTATGGCTTGCATCATGGCCTCTACGATTTTTGAGACCGCATTCTCCATGGAACAGCTCATCTCAATCTCAGGTGTAGCTAAAAACTCTCACTACCCTTTTTATTCTATTGGTATTGCAAGGCAGGCAGAAGGTGATCAAGGATTCCTGAGAAGCCAACAGAGAGTGGAAGTAACAATTTATTTATATCTCCGGACTGTGGGAGACTGGCTTTGAGGACTCTCAGTCCTGAAGTGGAATGGGCGAGGTACTTACTTACATATTTTATTCTGTTTTACTTATTAGAATTAGTCAGCTTAAGATATTTCTTTTTGAATAACCATGAAGGGAATTTCTAAACCCTTTAAAGATTATGATGCATCTGCGAACAAAATCTTCGAGAAGCTAAGTCATTGGACAAGTGCAAAGAAAATCTCTTAGAAGCTAAGTCTTGTACATGGAAGAATTTATTTGATACTATTAATGATGAAGTTTTTTTATGGTCCTTTATATTGGACCAATGTCTTCGGTTCTCTCTAAGTTGAGATTTGTTTTTAATTTTTCCTCAATATACTCATATTTGTCCTACCTAAACTGTTGCATGTTGCTGATATATTTTATAGTTTTGTTGAATAAAATTGGTCTTTATTTTGGTGCATAGGAATTTCTAGATACGAATCCTATATTACACCGCACGACCACCTTTTTGTTTTTAAAATCACTGAATTTTATAAAATTCTTATTAATTTTCCTCTTACTCACAAGATTTGGAAAAAAAGTTTATCTTTATTTCTGGTAATTTGGTGACAAATCGTGGTTGGGCTATTCCTCCAATCAGTAGAAAGTGGTCAACGTTTGAACTCTTTGAATATATGCCAAAGTGATAAACTTCTTAAATTTGAAAATAAAATAATAATCAAGTCAAGTGTCTATTTTCTTATTCATTTATAATTCTATTTATACAAGTTCACAACTGAGATTTTCTATCTCCACTATTAATTACATAACCATTTTCTAGAACGTGCCTTAGTAGCTTTTACTACATGGTGCACTACTTGAGTCGTTACTACACATGTTCATTAGTGGCGCCTAGTGAGGCGAAACATTTATAGTAACCCTTTTTTCCCGATGACTAGCCTAGTGTTGCTATCCTACTCGCTCGGCAAACCTCTTATCTATCGTTTCTTACCACTCGAATTACAACCCTATTTAGTTGGTAAAATTCACTGCCTTCTGCCTCTAGTTAATCTTTAATTTCTTCTCGACTGGGTTTTACCTCGTCAAGAATAAGGAGCATGACTTGCCCGGGGGATGTGGCCTTATCACCCAGACGGTAAGTTTCCCTACATCTTGCCTTTAGTTGATCGTTAGCTGATCATCGGTTTGATGTTACCTCGTCAAATATAAGAAGCATACCTTGCCCTTGGTTTACGGTCTTATCAGGACTTCTTGCTAGCCATTTAAGTAATAAATCATGTGAGAAGAGATTACTTAACGGGGTACAAAAAATAAAAAGGCAAGGTAAGTGACAAAATCATCAAAAGTTGAATTATTTTCCTCTGTATTTCTTGGGGTGACCATGTAGCATCAGCGTGGCACCAACAGAAATATGCATGCCATACCATAGGGTTAGAGCATACGACGCATCAAATAATGATAAAAACCGAAGATAAATATGATTTAGAATTTTTATATATGAAAGGTAAAAACACACATTTGTTCATAACACACATTTGTTCATAACACACATCGAAAAAAGAAGGGTAAAAACACACATTTGTTCATAACATTATAATCCACTAATGAGGAATATATATATGATTTAGAAGTTTTAAACCAATATACAAATTTCTAAGACAAATATTCCAACTTATAGAAAAATAAGACTTGGAAAACTAGGCTGAACATGTGAATGAACGTTTGCCAGACGAAATGGAAATCAAGTTACACTTTCCCTGTAATATTGAGCATTTGACACTCTATCAGTGTCATGAATACTAAAAAATATTTTATCTTATTACTCATTTAAATCATGTTTACTAAAATATGGAGATGTACTCTTTTCTCTCTTGGTCGTGCGCGGAGGTTTTAAAGAGACATCTGACATTAATAAAATATTTTTAGTGCTAAAAATATGGTTAACTTTTTATTTGTACAATACAAAATAACACACAGTGTTTAAAAATAAATTTTGAAGCAAAAATAACCTTCAAAACGTGCCAAAGTGCATTATGTCAATTGAAAAATATGGTCAAACAAAACTGTTTCACCAAGCTATAAATGCGAAAGATTAATATATTGAAGGGAAAATATACTACAAAATAAAACAACACATGTAATGAGTCTAAAGAATAAATATTGGTTGTTGACAAATACAAAAAGGAGTCAAGCAAAATATGATTTACCAAGATAAGTGCTAAAATGCATTATGCCAAAAAAATATATCCTTTAAAAATAATAATACAACCAAAAGTTTGTTAATCAAAAGCAATAAAGTGATTTAGTTGGAATAAATATTTCAACAAAAAAAAATCTAATATGCTTTGGATGATAAAAATCATCAATCAAAATAATGGATAAGAAAAATATAAACACGATTCAACAATTCAAATAATGGATGATAAAAAACTAGATGACGGAAAGTTATTAATCCAAATAATGGATAATAGAAAGGATAATCATGAGTTAAAAGTCCAAATAAAGGATAATACAAAGGATGCAAGACTTAATGTACAGAAATAAGTAACATCTACTTAGCAAATCCTACCATGAAGTCATGCACCCTAAATATACTTGGCAAATTCGAGAAAGATCCAACTATAGAACCAAAAAATTATACGAAACAACTCTTATCATATTTCACATAATCAGGCAAAAAGATAGAGAATGCAAAATGTATTCTAAACACAAAAACTCGTTCATAAAAAAATGATACAAAAATACTTGCAAAAATAATAAATCTTATAAAAAATAAACATTCCTAAATAGAAATTACAAAAAAATGGCAATAATACAGTCTATACAAAAATTTAAGGCGGAGCCATATGCTGTAAAGTAGTTGCGGACACATTACTACACACAATTTTAGCGTCGATTACTGATGACCAATCTTCTTTAGACACGTCCTTATTAACATTGTATCATTCGCCATCTTTGTCGTAATAAAAACTAATATGATATTTACTCCGTTTTTCTTCAATATCATCAAACACATCATAAAGTAGCTTACCCATATCAGTTCATCGTGACAAAACAAAAATATAGTAAGAAAATTTATCAGTCTAAATAAAAATCTTCGACTACTATGCTTCACGAATATTATATAACATATTATCAAAATATATATCGGGATAATCCTCATGGATATAATACCAATTTGGAACGAGGTACCATAACAACTCCTTGGGCAGAGGAAATCATAACATATTTATACTTATAAAAATAAATATAACGAGATTTACACTCAGCAGCAAGTTGCTTCAGCATAGCAGTATACCTGGTTGTCATATAATCAAATTAATCTTGCATATATACAAGTTTTTCTTTGGGCCTTGAGTTTTAAAGAATATATTAAAAATATGGCCACATACCTTTAGAGGCAGAAACTTTGGCTTGCAAGACCGATAAAACTACTCAATATTACGATAACGAAAGGAAATTATATTTACAAATATAATTCTAAGATTGCAATTCAAGTGATACAACTTTATTTTTCTCTCGACTATCATCAAGCATCACTTGTAACTACTTAAATTTGAGAGAAACTTTCAGATTAGATTGTTTGTCTATATATTTGAAAACACCATTAAGATGAGTTTAAAGATCTGATAAGTAAGCCAAGGGGTTCATTTGGACATAATAACACATAGTTAATTCATAGAAAATAATTCATTGAAAATAAGTTGCAGACAAAAAATAAAAAATAAGTCTAAAAGATTGAAATAAGCAAAACACATAAGGGAAAATAGTCACCTCAAAGTCAAAGTCCAAATCACCAAATCTAAAGGATAAAATGAATAGACAAAGCCCTCTAACTCACCAAATCACCAAACTGAATCTCATATAAGGAATCAAATTAATTTGAAAAATTAAAGAAGAGAAAGCAGAAGCTTCACCAGAAAAAGAGCCAAAATAACATGGAATACTTAGAAATAAGTCACTAGTAAAAGTGACACTACCATTGGATCCAATGGAAGAATAACGTCTGAGAGAGAAGAAGAACTCCCAAAAAAAAAAATAAACAGGTTCCATTGTTGAAGAATAAAGAACACATTCGGGGATTATGTGAATATTTTCCTCCAAACTAACCTCATGTTTAACATTTTCAATGAACGAAGTATTCCTCAGCCTTGTAAGCTCACTTTTATTACTCTTCCAATCTATGGAACCTCCAATCCTGATTCCATTACCATCTTCCAAAGAAGCGGAGATGTAAGCCTCATTATCAATATGAAGAACCAAATTCTAAAGAAGGTTTAAGTGCAGTCTTCCTAGCATCCAAAACGAAAAAAGAAGTCCAAATGCTAACTAACATGAAAACTAGTCTTGGCAACTCTCATGTGTAAAATATCAAATGACATAAAACCATCAGACGTGCATAGAAATTTCATCGAACCACTTTTAAAATAGAAAGAAGAGAAGAAACCATCAGAGAATGTTAGAAAACATAAGAAAAGGATGGCTATATGAAGTGAAGGAGTTAGTGACATAAAAAACCATCCATCTTATTAATTCAATAGCGTAAATGTACACAATTAAAAAAATAATGCTATATTTACATTGATAATTGAGGAAATAAGGTTGAAAATTCATGAAATACTTGAGCGTTTACGTCTTTTAAGAGAAATATATTTTTTTCCTCATCATCTTCATATACTTTGGGGATAAAAGAAAATACAACGAAAACTCTAGAAACAATATTCGATATATCAGATGATGCATTTGTGAAAGTTCACATCCTCGATTGGCTGCCTCCACCTCTCTTCTTAAAAGGCTTGACAATATTCTATTCCTTCGGGAAAGGAACACCATATAAATTACCTTCAGTATTCTCCATGGCCATAATTTTGATGATATAAAGTGTTCATGCAACATTTTGGAAAGATCGTTAATGATCTGCGCAAACCGATAAAGCCCTCACTATTGTTAACTTTTAAAGAATATAGATAGACTTATCTATAGTAAAATGTAAAGCTTGAATAAAATCGATTTGAGAAAATAAATACTTATAATTATCATGTCATGAAAGGTTGATAAAACTCTTAATAAAAATCATTAATGAAGAATATAAACTCAGTTAGCTGTAATAAAAAAATAAATCTTGAATAAAAACAATTTGAGGGAATGAATATTTACGATTATCATGTCAAGAAAATTTGATAGATCCCTAACTATTGTCAACGTCGGGGTCTCAATTTCCCCGAACGAGTCTTAATTTCTCCAAACATAAATATTTTTCTAGTCCTCCGTGACTTTGGAAAGATCGTTAATAATCTGCAAAAAATAGATAAATACCAACATAAAAAAATGACTATTCTTTCGACCTAAGGTTTAATAGCAGTTAAAAAATCTTTAATGAAATAGTGTCCAAATAGTATCATAAACAAAATAATAGTTGGAATAAACAATAGCCAATATTGATGACTCAATTGACTCGAGAAAATTTGAGCCAAATAGAATAATTCAACAACATCACTATCTAATAGAAAACAGACCCTGTGATAAAGAGAATAAAGAAAAAAAACAACCTTATCTCTACGAATATCGGTGTTAGTTTCCTATTTCTTAGGAAATCGAGATGAACGCATTGTCAAATTAATATTTTGGTCAACATTGAGGCCACTAAAAGCTGATTTGCGACCAAAATCATAGAGTTACCGCCACCAATAGCTTAAACATTTGGAGAAGCCATATTCGAGTATAAAATGATAACACATATTCATTTCTTTTATGGAACTTCTAAAAAAAGAAATAATTTGTTAATTTTTCTATAATAAACTAACAGACAGAGCAAAGCTAAAAAACAAAGAAGAAAGACGGAAAGATGAACGTTTGCACGTAATTTGTAAAATAAAAAAAGATCATTCAATTCTAAGTATATAATTACTTGAAAACAAAAAAATGCACTATTTTTGCAATATATTAAATACAATAGATACATTCCTTATAATTGTCCTTCTATAAGATAAACAAAAATTCGTTCGACTGAATATATAAAAAATAATTTAATTATCCTTTAGCTGTAGCCTTCAAGAATGACTAAATATGATACTCAGAAATCAAGAAACAGAGTATGAGGAAATTAATTCCTTCAAAAAACAAAAACTTATTCAAAAGATATAATTACTTGAGAATGAAAATAATTACTATCAATGCACAATGTATTTATTACATAAATACCTTCCTAAAGAATATAATTCATCAAACTTAGCAACAATTTGCTTTCAAGAAGACCAAATGGACTACTTACACGTCTTATAACATGTATAACATCGATTTATCATAATATAAGGAAAATAGTTGACCACCAACCTCTCCGAGTCATGATTTTCCCAAACAATGAAAGATATATAAAATATATTTACGCTTATTATTGCACTCATGGTCATGCAACTGGAGGCTATTTTTAGTTAAGAAAAAAAAATTCATAAGTTATTTAACAATGGAGTTGAGTTCGTTAAGAGTAGAGAAATAGAAAGATGAGAATAAAAGGATAAAAGTGATAGTCCAAAAAATAAATTTGATAAACAAGTGATTTATATCTTTTTTTTGAGAGAATACTGTAGCGGTAACATACTAGTCATCAAAGAAGCGATACAAGAAATACTTAGAAGTGAATCTTATCGAATAGTCATCAATACATATAAAGCGGGATTCCGACACTAGCTTTGATATATACTAATAATGATATATGAGGCCTTGTTATGCTTAATAAATAAGATTTATTTGTGACTTTAGAAATAAATTCGGTGTCATTATCAAGATAGCAATGATTGACATCAGAAGCTTGACTTATGTTATGTATAAAAGCGGGTATGAAACAATAATTGGGGCATTTTTGTAGTTAAATAATTACTAAAATCATATGAGTTTCGCTGGACGATCAACTAGTTTTGTTGGATAAGTAGAGTACCAGTGACTGCTAGATACAACTTGACATAAAACACTATGAATAATTTGTTTATGGTTGTTAATGCACTTAGAACATACAATATTCTTTTGGGTCGTCCATAGTTACATAAGATGAAAGTTGTTGCATTGTCTTACGATCAGAATGTAAAGTACGTTGAAGGTAATTAAATAATAGTTATTTGAAGTAATCAAATGATAGCTCGAGATTATTATTCGAAATCCTTTTGACGAGATAATGTTGTGGTATTTCTGTCACATAATTAATTTTAGGATTAACATTTTATTAAAAATATTAATCTTGTAAAAGAAATTAAAGAGGAAAAAATGGACGACCTTCGTGAAGTTATGCTTTTAATCAAACATGTAGATGAATTTTTTTATTTGGAGTTAAAAGTGGGGAAAGTGATGAAAATAGGAAGACATGTAAGTCAATAAGTTAAACCTTCCTTATTGAGTGTTTGGAATTAAATAATTATGTTTTTGCATGAAGTATTGTTAATTTTTTGGGCTTTAGATTTGATTATTTTTCTATTTATAAGAGACTTATGACAATACAGATTAAAAGGCATTTTCTAAAAAAACTGATGCAATGATGAATGAAGTTAAAGGGTTACTTAAAGTATGACATATACGGGATTCAAAGTACCTAAGATGGGTACTAATTCCAATATTATTATAAAAAACTGGACAATAGAGAATGTTTATAGATTTTACAGGTCTGAATCATGCTTGTCCAAAATAATGATTTTTTTTACATCGTATTGATTAATTAGTGGATGCTACAGGAAGCCTCAAACTATTGTCATTTATAGATGCTTATTCAGGATATAATTAGATTAGAATGAATCTGGATGATGAATGAAGTACAACATTTTTTATGGAACGAGAATTATATTGTTATAAGGTGATGCGATTTGGTTTGAACATTGCAGTAATAACTTATCAAAGACTCATCAACTATATTTATAAAACAATTGGGGAAATATATGAAAGCTTATATTGAGGATATGATAGTCAACGAGGACTAAAATCAATGAATTTTCGAACAAAATCACCTCAAAATTATTTAGGAGAGATACCCTTAATTTTGTGAATTACGTGAAATGTGAAGACACCTATCGAACCACGACGGTCCCATCAAGTAGTCGTTGATTTTAAAGACTAATGTGTTTGGGTAAATGGACGGAATCCTCAACTCATCTCTTAAAATCCCACTGAACTTCTTAATCATGTACTATAAATTTTACTACTTGTCTTATATCTTCTTACTTACCAAAACTTAGAGATAGAAAGAGAAAGTAACTTCCTAATCTTCTTATCGGGGAAACCAACTTTCCACCACAATTCACCAGAAAACACCGTAGTAACTCCATTCTTTTATTCTAATATAATCACCATTTTGCATTTATGCATAGGATCCTTTACTTCAACCTGGCGATTCTTCTTTGTTTATGTCTAGGATAAAAAACGCGTATGATTTGCTAACTACCGGTCAAAGAGCCGCAGAAAGAGAAGTTATAGGGATAATATCAAACATTTACAAGTTGTCTAGACTTTTACCTACGACTCTTGACCGCCTACAAAAAAGAATTTATAACCAACCGACCTCAGATCTTCTTCCAAAAATTCTTATTCTCTAAACCCCAAAATTTTCTCTAAAAAACTCGTTCGAAAAATCTAATTATCTTGCTATGCGTAACACCAAAGACCAAATTGTTGCCAAGAACAAAGAAAAAACATCTTGATAAATCAAAGCCAAAAATGCTAAAACTCATCCTCCCCAAAAGGATCAACTACAAGAAATAAAGATTCGCGAATGATGTCTTCGAGTAAAGAGAAGAGCAATTCATGAAAGGCTCGTCCTCACCTATAAGATGAACCTCGAAGGAAATTAATAGTTATGATTCAACAAACACTATTTATTCTACTAATGATGTTGAAAAAGTAGAGATAATTAAGGATACCTCCATAACCAATGCTCAAGATGAAACCTCAAAAAAACCGAAGGAAATGAAGAAGAAGACAAAAGAGGTTGTTACACTCCTCGCTGAGTTGGCTAGTTATCTCGGAGAAAATTCCAAAGAAGTACTTCCAGAATAGCTTATAAAACTCATTAAAGTGAAATACGAGTACTTCTCAAAATCTGATGCACATCTACTATCGGAGATACTTCATTGTAGGTGCAGCAGAATCTGATGCACATCTACTATGCGAATTCATCTCCATTTGATTGCCTACTATCGGAGATACTTCATTGTAGGTGCAGCAGAATAACTAATTGTAAATCTAGAAATATTGAATTGGGTTATTCGATCTCATTGGATCCCACCATCGTTCTATATTTTAACCTGATCAAGATATGTCGTAGCCAAGCTATCTCAAACCTCTGGGTTACTTTACTTTTTTGCATCATGGCTTCGAGGTTGTCAAATATTAAACTTCCCATAAAGCAGTTCATGGCAAAAACAGGTGCGGCAAAAATCTCATCTCTTCCCTTATACTACATTATCCTTAGAAACTCTTCGAAAATAGTCGATGAACTACTCCCCGTATACAAGACATGTAAACAAAAGTTCTTCTTTGTCAAAGGATGCTAGGAAAATGAAAATAAAATTCCGACTAAGAACCCTGAAAAGCTATCCTTAAAATGGAATAGCACAATTAAGTTTACTTTCTTGCCACAATTATTTCATAAATAATATCCATCTAACTAAATCTTTACTGTAGAAATTACAAAGAGCTTCATAGAAAACCTTCATGTTGCCAATGAGACACTCTCGAAGTTAATTCAATGGGCTAAAGACGAATGGTCATATGAATTTCATCAATGCTTAAACCCATTATACATGATGCAAAATAATCAATGAAAAATATTTCCTGACACGATCATTCTTCCAGAGAAACTCCTGAAACTTGCTCGCCCAGCCGATGTTGTGAAAAGGTTAGTTTCCCCAACGCTTAATTTATTCTTAATGTTAGGAATCAAACTCCTAGGCATAAGGTGAAATGCAATTGAAGGGATTCATCCCAATGCAACAAAAAGAAATAAAATCATAGTCCAAAGCATAGTTGTGAAAGGCGCCGCCACGACGTGAGGCGCTGCTAGGCGAGGCGTTTCGAACAGGAAGGCGATTGCCACGACATCGCCATAGAAAGAAGACGACATGGAGTCAGGCGAGAAAAGGCGTCGCCTTTTCGACTTAGCAATTCTCGTTCTTTTTCTTCTTTTAACGTAGTAGGTAAAGGTGATTTGACACTTTACTTTAATATTAAAGAAATTATTTTTCTTGTAAGTAGTAATTGAGTGGGTAGCATCTGTTCAATATCTTACACGATTACCCACTGTTTTTTTTTCTGTCTGTCAGAGTCATTAATGGCGACCCTTTTGTTAAAAACCAAATACCCGGTGTTCGTGTATATTGTTTACCAATAATATTTATTTTTATATCCATGGTTTTCTAAATTAATTAATTCTGTATATTTTCGTATATTGTTTACCCTTTTTAGATTGTTTACTAATAATATTTATTTTTATATCCATGGTTTACTAATAATCAACGTTTTTTCATATTTTCAAAAATTTATATTTTAAACATATATTTTCAATTAAATACCAATAGAATGGTTTAGAAAAAGCATTGTTAGGAAATACATTTTTACGTAATCTTATATATTTACATCCGCATATATCCCAAACGAATATTATTTATTCAAAAAGTTTGTGTTATTCAAAGATGGGTTTAGAAAAATGTTTTCTAATATATAAATTATTATTTAGTATCTAATTTATTTAATGTATATAATTTTGTAGAATATATATATATTATTTAAATATTGTGAGGTAATATTTCAATTAGTATTGTAATTTCCAAAAACGTTTATATTATTTCCTCTACATATAGTCTATTTAGTTCCATGGTTTCTTTAAAAATTTTAAGAAGTTCAATGATATTTTTTCTCTATTATTGAATTTCAAAGGTTAGTTCATCCATACTCTATAGAGTTTTTTTCCTCCTTCGAAATATTATTAATATTTTTCACACAAATGACATCTAGTTCTAATAGTACAACATCGGGAAGTTCTAAAATAAGAGATATTGGTTGGGATTATGGTACACGTCCAGATGGGAAAAATAGGGATTGTGTTAGATGTAATTTTTGTGATAAAGTGTACAATGATGGGGTAACTCGTCTAAAACAACATTTAATTGGTGGTTTTAAAAATGTCGTTGCTTACTATAAATGTCTTGATCATGTCAAAGAAAGATTGAGAGATTTGAAACAAAAAAATTAGATGAAATTAAGACAAAAAAGTTAAGATGATTTTGATATTTTAGTGGATATGAAAGAAGATGAACCAGGAGTTCTTTCACGTACTGCTCCCGATGTTAAGGGTCCGTTAGATTTATTTTACAAAAGAGAAGCTTTGGGGAAAAAAATAAAAACTCGTCAAGATCAAGTGGAGGCTGATAAATACAGGAAGGAATTATGGGATCATGTCGTTTAAATGTTTGCTAGATGGATGTATGACGCTGGAATTGCTTTTAATGCTGTGAACTACGAGTCTCTGCAAAAACTGGTTGAAGCATTTGGACAATATGGTCCTGGTATAAAGGCTCCTACTATGCATGAAATGCGAGTAACTTGTCTGAAAAAGGAAAAGGATCACACACAAAAACTTCTTTAGGAAAACATAGACGAAGCTAAGAAAAATGGTTGCACATTGATGTGTGATGGGTGGACTGACAGGAATGGTAGAGTGCTTCTCAATTTCTTAATGAACACTCCTAAAGGAAGTGTTTTCTTGGATAGTGTTGATGCCTCGTCATATTCAAAGACAGGAATAAAGATGTTTGAATTGATTAGCAAATATATTGATCATATTGGTGCTGAAAATATTGTTCAAGTAGTAACTGATAACACCTCAGAAAATTTCCTTGTAGGTACGTTTGAGACATATTCTATATACAATTTATTTAATATTGTAAATTATTATCAAGTTTTTTTATTTCTAGTTGTTATTTTTATAGGAAAGCTACTTGAGGCCAAGTATACACATCTTTATTGGACACCTTGTGCGGCATATTGTCTTGATTTGATGTTCGAATATATTTTTAAGATTCCAAAATTTAAGAAGACAATTGAAAGAGAAATTAGGGTGAATGGTTACATCTACAACCGAACACGAGTCTTAAGTTTGATGAGAAAATTCACCAACAAGAAAAAGATGGTGCGACCTGCCAAAAATCGTTTTATTACTGGGTTCTTGACATTAAAGAGGTTTAACGAGGAACAAAGGCGTCTAACGAGACTTTTTAATTCAGATGAATGGTTTGAAAGTAAATTTTCAAAAGAAGAAGTCGGTAAAAAAATTCCTAAATTGCTTAGTGAATGGTTTTGGAGAACTACCAATGAGATTCTTAAAATTGGTGGTCCACTATTGGCAGTGTTGCGTATGGTAGATGGGGAGGTGAAAACGGAAATGGATTACATTTATGAAGCTATGGACAAAGCAAAAGAGGCTATTGCAACCACTTTTTCAAATGATGAAACAAAGTACAAGGAAATTTTCAAAATTATTGTCAAGAGATGGGACAATCAGTTACATAAGCCTTTGCATGCTGCAGGATATTTTCTTAATCCTAGCTTATATTTTAGCAACCTAAGTTTTGAAGATGATGTTGAAATTACAAGTGGTTTTGATCCATATTTATCAAAGATGATCTCAGACGTGGATATGCAAGATAAGATTGGAGATGAGATTATTTTGTATGGAAATAGTGAAGCCATATTTAAAACCACCGCAGCAATTAGACGTCGGACTGTGATGGCACCAGGTTTTACTCTATAATTTTAAATATAAATGTTCAATCATTATTTTGCATACTATTACTTATTTTAGTTTATTCTTATGCTAGTTGATTGGTGTATAAGTTATGGTGCATCAGCTCCAAACTTGAGAAAGTTTGCCAAACGAGTACTTGGCCTTGTAGTTCATCTCGATGTGAAAGAAATTGGAGTTTCTTTGAGAATGTAAGTTTCTTGTTATATTATTTATTTTATGATTTTTATTTTTTATTAGTGTTTACTAGTTAATTAGTTTAATCATTTTTCTTTCGTAGATTCATAGCAAGAAAAGGAACAAACTTGCTCAACATCGTTTAAATGATTTGGTGTATATCCAATACAATAGAGCTTTAAAGCGACGATATCAGTCACGTGGTCATGTTGATCCAATTCTTTTGAGTGACATTGATGATGCCAATGATTGGTTGACTGGGTTACCAGATAACAATGATGGTTCTCCTGATACGAGTGCTATAAATGATGATATGGATGCTCACTTCGTAGGAGTCGATGTTAGAGAAGATGAACCGGATGAATCATACCATAATCTTAGATCTCGTTTTTCCAACCCTACATTGACTCGTCCTAGAAATAGAATGCTTGTTGATGAGGAACAGGACGAGGATACCACTCCTATGTGGGACTTATATGAACAAGATATTGGAGGATTTGGAGATAATATTCAAATAGAAGAAGATAACTTGGTTGATGAAGATTAATAATTTTATGAAGTTTAGTTGTATTTTGATTATTTAAAAAATATTTGAATTTTGAGATTTTATTGAATTTTATTTCTTATTTTATTATTGTTATATTCATTATTATTTAAATAATATTTTAATAAATTGAAAGGTGGGCGCCACGACCCTCGCCGCATCTTTAGATCCACTTATCACCACAGGGCGCCATTAAAACTATGGTCTAAAGATGAAGAGTAATATAAGTAAAACTAAGGATGATAGAAGAATTTATTCCCCACACTGAAAGGACTATTAAAGGACTATTCTAAAATATATAAGAGAAAGAAAAAGATGGCCTTAAATAATAAGATGAAGACTTGAAACAACGAAAATTCAAAAGATTATATTCCTAAACAAGTTATGGACCTTTCTTGCCTTAATTCAACACAAGAATTTGTTGGAGATGATAAAAATAATTAGGATAATTAGTTCTTTGATTCTGAACCATTGTTCGACGAAAATGAAAACCCCGCAGATAATGTAAATCAAGAATAATATCTTTTTTTAAATCACTCGCTAATTTTTTCGATGAACAATTTTCAACCCTTTACATCTCAAGAACCATCCTTTTTTACTGTATCTTTCTCACAAACTTTGACTCACCCTACACAATATGGTTCGACCCATGGAAAATCTTGAAAGAAATTCCAAACAACTTGAACTTGATGCCAATAAATTTGTTGATGAAGCCACCTTAGTTCTTACAAAATACAAAGCGGTGAATGATGATATTATGCGTCTTCGAAAAGAAGTTGTTGACAACCAAAAATGAGCTAAAGATGGTCAAATTATGGTTTTTGAATAATTCAATATCTTTCAAGTAAACAAGTTTGAATTTCATAATGTCCTCATTTAGTCGCAAAAGGATTTTCCTGTCAAATATAAAGGAAAAATGCAAAATGAGCAATGAAACTACAAGACACTCAACACTTCATACAAGGAAAGTGAAAATGCAAAAATTAAAGCCTTCGAAGAGTTGAAAGCATTCAAGCTCCAAGTTGAAAAAGACCAAGCCTCTGATGTGACCGCTGCTGTTGACAAATGTGCCCATGAATCTTTGATTTTTATATGCACAATAGGTTGCCAAAGCTCAACGTAAAATATTATTGCTACATGGTACCTGAAGATCAACATCCCTGAGATATCTTCAACACAAACCAACTGAATCCGACGAATCCGAATTAGAAGACTCTAAAAATAACAGCTCTAACTCTTCGGACAATAAGAACTCAGAAATGAAAATTCTTCAAACAACAGCTCAGGTAGTTCTTCTAAAGGATGATGAAAGAAATTAAGGACAAAAGACTATTTTTACCATGTTTGATTGGATGCTTACTTAGTTTTTTTTTATCACTTTTTGTCTATTGGCGATCATATGCCATCTTTTGAATAGAATATTTAGGCACCACATCAATTGTCATTCTACTTTTATTATTTTATTACTTACATTATCTCTCCGCAAATTCTCACTTCGAAAAATTGAGATTCATAGATTATCACTTCGAAAAACTCATACTTCGTAAATTATCACTCTGAAAAAGATGCGCACTTAGTAAAGTATCACTTTGAAAAAATATACACTTTTTAAATTAACACTTCAAAAAAATATACACTTCGTAAATTATCATGAAACGTTTTTATATTTGTTATAATAATGTTATACTTGTTTTGTTGGTTTTTAATGTTTTTTGCTAAGTTTTAGTATTTATATTTTACTCATCAAATTAACATTGTAATTGAGTACATCTTTAAATTTTCTACACAATTGATATATGACAAAAAAGAATTATATTCACCATACCGGCTATGTGGGTACCTCATTAAAACCTTCCTAAACCACCAAGAGAGGAAACAATATGCCATCAGTTCATTCTTTGACAAACAAAACAATTGTCAAATAAATACTCAGAACATCACTCCCAATATAAACACAAATTCTCTATATTCCAAGGATGGTATAAAGGTCATCCCTCACCATTTTCCAAATGACCTGTTCCAAGCTTTACTATCTAAACTACTAAATATGGCCTTCCAATTCGGATCCAATTTACCAAGCCTATTTTACTTTTGTATTCAAGAATAACTTCCTTATAACCTTATCAGACACCTTGAATTATCTTCGTCGGACTTTCGATACATATCTGTTTTTCATTAGTGTTTAATGATACAGTAAATTCGGATGCGCTTTAGTTTTATTTTCCATCTTAAATCAAGTTATTCCATTATATGGGGATCCATATCTACGGTATCACTGACCCGCTTATCGGGGTTATCTTTCTTAAAAGTAAGAACCTCAACAAAGGAAGTTGATGGATGAGTCAAAGTAGTTTCCCCCCTTCAATCGGTTGTTGCTGGAGGAGTACTAACATCAACAGAAGGATCTTATGGTTTATCCTTTATTTTCTCCAACATCTTAACCCATGGAAATGAAGGTTGATTTAGGTTTACGACTTCTAATAACTTGTTTGGTAGAAACCTCAGTTTGTTGGGCAGGTTGATTACTGATCATGGAAGATTGATCAGAAGGGGTAAATTTAGAAACGAAATCACGTTTACTAGATGAGGATATTCTATCTGGTTCTGTGATTTTATCATTGGATAAGCGGGTCACCGTGCGACAATTCTCCAAGTAATTGCATGACACGTATCATAAGAAAACCAACCATTTAAAGTCGTGTCCGTTCCATAAAAACGGTTTTGATAACATACTTCAGATACGGTTCAGATTTCCTTTGTGATATTAGCTCTCCTTAAACACTTCAGAAAACGTTAAAGGGGTTATATGATCAGATTGGATATCTACGGAAGAGTACTAAAGTAATTTTGTTTTTGTCCGAAGGGGTAGTTCGGAGAGAATGAATAAAACACGTTGATTAAGCAGTGACTTATGTAGCCTCATACTATACTTGTTGTTTCTACACAAATATTTGTGAGCCTTAAACCAGCTAACGCATCCTCATACTCAGCCTCATTAATCGATGCATGAAAGCCAACCAAAATAGCCTGGTATATTGCTTCCCTAGAAGGAGCAACTAATTGAACCCTTGTACTAGATCACAATATACTAGAACCACCATCAGTTCGAACCACCAATATCAAAGTTTATAGTAACACCTCTTTATTTGTCCCCTCATCTAATTGGCTCAAATAAAATTTGACCAGAAAATCGGCTAATGCTTAAGCTTTAATAACCGTTCGAGGAGCAAAAGTGATGTCAAAATTTCCCAATTCTACTGACCATTTGGTCATTCTACCAGAAATGTCTGGTCGTTGTACCACTTGACTTTGACTCTTGACGCTTTGTGTCTTTAGAATATTCTTTACACTTTCTCCCTCTAGAAATTTGATTACTTTCTATAAGAATACTTCTAGATCAATTACATACTATACACCCTAGAAAATATTAAAAGTGATCAATTATATCTACTAAATAAATTGAAACAATGATTAGGATTTCGATTATAGATTTCCACAAATTATTCTTGCCAATTATGTTTTGCACCATTTTTTTTCTTTTATTGTAGTTGGACTTTTACCTTTCTTTATTTGTAAACTCTATTTACTGTATGTCACCTGTTACAAATGCATAAATACATCATATAAAATTCATGAAGCCAACCACAAATTCGAAACGCGAAACAAGACACAAGATAAGTCTAAAAAAGGACGACCGAGAATCATGAAGTGCAAAACATATAAATGGTAAAAACAAAATGCAAAATGTGAAGCGCAAAAAGATAAGTTCAAAGGAAGATTCATGGGTGAAGTGCAGATCACTTCAAAAGGCTAGTGCGAAGTGCGAATCATAGAGAATGCAAGTGTGAAATGTGAATTTGTTACTAAGCAAAGGGTTTTACATAGATTTAAACATTTACATATTTTTATATGATGCAAATCAAGTTATATCAAAATTGTGAACAATTTGACATGTTTAACTTATTTAAGTTGTGTAACATTTGTGTTCACTTCAATATTTGTATCATGTGGATCCTTTACATCTTCCACATATGTTAAATGATTTTTCTTTTTACTACTTGCATTATGTACACCATGAATATGTTGTATATTTTCTATGTTTTCATTATTTACTTTCACTTCTACCTTCACGTGTACCTTCATATCCTCATATTATGCCTCGTTGACTTTTGCATTTTTTGCCTTCCCATCCACCTTGATACAAAAATTAAACCTCGAACTGTAGTTGTTGACTAAAAAATTAAGGAAACACCTTTTATGTCTTATGTTATGCATTCATCAATTCTCCATCTTTCATATTCTCTCATGGTATATTCTCTTTCACCCCCTCAGTTAGTTCTTCATTAAGTTGTGCATTTTATGCATCGTTCAGCTCCAATAAGCTTTTGATCACACCCTTTGGATTAACAGTCACAACCTCATATTTTACTTCATTAAATTTAGTGTATGGTTTTTTATTTTAAACATGAGATAATGTGTTATCCACTTCATTGCATTTACTAAAACTTGGTTCACGCACAATTACAGTTTTAAAAAATATACGCAAGTTAAGAGTTTTGGTTAACCTATATTTCTCCAACTCTTCTCCCATTCATGCTATGAGTTTATGTTTTTCAATAATTGACTATGGAAACTAAACATTTATGGTTGATAGTGCGAGAGTATTTTCATGTTTTCTTATAAAGTAACATCAACATAAGCATTCTAACAGGAACTAAGACTTAAGACTACATATCAAGTGGAAATCATAAATCAAGACTAACCTATAAACATGAACCTAATATCAATGTACAAATACCAAATGAAAAATGAGAACCAATATACAAATACCAAATGAAAAATGAGAACCAATGTATCAAGTATAAATGTAATTAATAAAAGTAAACACTAAACGCAAACAATTACCAATTACTAAAGTAAACACGATATGCAAATTTGATTCTAATATTTTTTAGTATTTTTATTACATCCCTATTTTCTATTTTTAACTTATCAATAATATTAATAAACTTCAAATTATAACACGACATATTTAGTGGTTTCTTTAGATACTTAAGTATATATGAGGGAGTTCTTCTATTCTGAATAGGTTTATTCGAAGTCAAATCAATATTATGTGAAGTAGAATCATCAAGTCTCATGAATCACTATAAATGCCAAATAAAATACCACCAAATGAGGAGCACACACTACCAAATGTGAAGTGCAAATTGTAAACAATACTAAATGGGAATTATGAACTACAACGAAATCCTAAATGCGGAATTTGAAACTGGTTAAATACATAAATGATCATCGTTAATATTTTGAAGTGTTTGAGTCAAATTAACCTATGTACTTGTTTTAGTTCCCTATCATTTATAACAGATTGGGATCAAGCCTTTGGCTGCTCTTTCTCTAATAGTAAGTTATTAACCATCGATTAGGTTTGCTATCGCATCAACTGTTTATTAAATTCATAAAAAAATTCATAATTGTTGCAGCCGAATCAGAGTTGTTAATTTGTTCTATATCTTCAACGTAGTAAACCATCATCGAACCCAATACATCACATGATGTTGAGAAGAATAAAGTTGAGCATGCGAACTTAATGAATATGTTATTCCGATACAAAATCTATACCTTGATCTTCAAATTTTTTATTTTCGGTAGATGTTCTTTGCTTGATTGTCTTCATTGACTCAAGTAAGAAAGTATGTTTTTATTATTTTTGACTCGAGTGTTTTCAACTTCGTTTTTAGGCTGTAAATTTTTGAAATTTTAAAGATATTAGATATTCACCATGCTTCATACAAAAGATAGTCTTACATCTTTGGTTTTACGTTTTAAAATGTTGGATTCCACTTCGAAGACTCTTATTTCAGTTTTCGTAGGTCTTGATGATTTCTACTATAAAGTCTCATTGTTTCTTAGTTTTTATTTTTGTTCTTGTTTCTTATTAGATCATATATACATTTTAGGATACAATGGAACATAAATATTTTTGTTGCGTTAATGTGAACCCTTTTATTTTATTTTCTTCACCTTATTGATAATTGTATATAGACTTGATCCGGAAAAACAAGATATGTCCATGTTGCCGGAATCAAATATAAGTTCCCGTCATATGCGAACCATAATCATACGTGAAGTGCAGAACAATTTAAATAACAAATGCGAAGTACAAAACACTACTAAATTTTAAGAACGAAATGTTAACTCAAATAAATGCAAAGCAATAAACAATTTTAAACACATAGTGTGAAACATAGTTAAACTTAGTACTAAAATAGATTACTTGCCAATATGAAGTGCAAAACTTAACAAAATGTGAATTGTAACTAAACACCTGCATATGCACTCACTAGTTCAGTAAAACCCACCAATGTACGATTTTTTATCATTTAAGATTATGGTTCAACCATTGTGCAGAACATCGTCCCATAAAACTCTTTAATTCATACTTTTTTTTTCATATTTCAAGACTTTGGTTCAACCAAAATTATATCATCAAACCCTTGAAACTAATAAAATAAGTCTAATCCATAATAACAACCTAATTTGATCAGCTTTAACAAAAAAAATAACATCATTTTATCTTAATAAAATACGAGATAAAATTTATAAAATGAAAATAAAACTTCCGATTAGAATTTTAAAGATACCTAAGAAAATATTTAAGTTTGAAACTGAAAAAACTTTAAAAAAAATACGTTCTAAATAAATTTAAAAATATGGAAACTTCGGAAGAATTATTTAGAACTGCTAACTTGAAAAAAAGAATATAATTATAAAAAAAAGTAGTAAATATTCTAGTTTCAAAACTTTAAAATAAAATGTTCTCTATTTTAAATAGTTCAATTATAATAAATAAATATCTCCAACCAATATTGCCAACGAAAACTTTTTTTCTTAAATTATTTTTTACTAACGGATAGTTGATTGGATCCTAACTGAGGGAGGTGACTCATAGTGTAATTTGTTTTTATGTATTTTGATATAAAAAATAAAAATAAATATAATTAATAAAATTATTTATAGTTTTTATTTATATTGACACTAGTGAAAGAAATTCTGGAAAAAAATTGTGTGAGTGGATAAGCTAAGTAATTAACTGAAAAACCTAACCAAAATAAAATAGAAAAATTGTGTGAGTGGATAAGCTAAGTAATTAACTGAAAAACCTAACCAAAATAAAATAGATTATACATACCCCAAAGTTAATTTTTATATCGAGTAATTTCTTATGTCAAAGTTGGAATTGATTATAAATATGTATAATAAATTTTACACCTATATATGTTATTTATACATCATGAATTCTATTAGATGTCACCTTGTAGATAATCTAGTTTTTAATCAAAACTATTATCTTTAGACTTTTATTTGCTTACAAACAAATAAAGCATTAAGATGTAAACTATTAAAATAATCAAATCTAGATTTTGTTCCTCGTGATTATAAATAATGTAGTCCTTATCGGTGCACTTCCAAATTAATGTAACCTATTACTTTATTGAACTTTTAATTTAATATTATGTGTTTTTCATATTTAAACATCATTTCGAAGTTATTGAAATTATTTAAAAGGAATAAACTAAATTGAAGATTTTGTTCCTCGTGATTATAAATAATGTAGTCTTATCGGTGCACTTCCAAATTAATGTAACCTATTACTTTATTGAACTTTTAATTTAATATTATGTGTTTTTCATATTTAAACATCATTTGAAGTTATTGAAATTATTTAAAAGGAATAAACTAAATTTTCAATTTGATGATTAACGAATGAATAATCTAATATTAATATTAGTTGAATGTCGATAATTTTGATTTATTTTATTTAAATATATAAAAGAAAAATAAATAAATTTATTTATTTTTAAGTAAAATTATCCATAGACTTTTTTTTTTTTTTTACTTTCTTTGATATCATTTAATATTAAAAAAAGTCAAACCAATCGAGATTCCAGTATTGATTATTGAGGGAAAAAAAAGTAAACAAACATAGTGAAACAGACTCTTTATCATCCGAAACATAGGAAGTTTCGAACTCGGGTGGGCTCCTCATTATCCGAAACAGAGTGAAACAGAGTGAAGTTTTGAACTCTCCTTCTTCTATTATTGAAGATTTCGTCGATGATCATCATAAAACTATAAATTCGAGTTTTTGAAGGCAAACTAATTTACCTCTCAGCTTTGATTGAAATATTTATAAAAAGGACAGGTAATATTAAAAATAACAACTATTTAGAATAAAGAATATTCAACATAGTATAGTATGATAAGATATATTTAAGTTCAACAAAATACACAAATTATTAAAAAGAATACTATGGTCTGTCCAACATAACTATAACATCTCGGTAATTTGTACTGTACATCCGGTGCGAGAGAAGAGGCAACATTTGTTCCAAACTGTGGAATTTTTATTGAAACTTATTAGGTCTAGATTTTGATCCAAATTAGTATTTAGGCCTAATACTATTTTGGATTAAAATCTAGACCTAATTTGGATCATAATTATAAATGTACTCGATCTATTTTTGTTTCGCCTAATTTAGTAATTTTAGTAAACTTTTAATTTAATTTTATGTGTGTTAAAAAATTCAAAAATTAAAATTAAAATTAAAAAAATTTATGGAAAAAAATATTGTTCACAAGAATATTTTACCAATGATAATATGGATAATTATAATTATATATATATATATATATATATATATATATATATATATATATATATATATATAAAAGATAAAAAATGTATTGAGATTAATTTTAGTAGCAATCCAAAATAGAACATGTTTACATATAAGGCTCGTGAGTTCATCATCTCCGCAACATGATCAGAAGCAACCAAACATAATCTCAAACTCTTTATCGCCTCATCTCTCTGTCTCTTTCTTTGATAGTTGACGGCGACGATGTTTAAGCTGATTTCAACGTTTGCACGTATCAAAATATTTTGAGATATAAATACATTGATTGTTCATAATATTTAATACATTGATTGTTCATAATATTTATTAGAGTTCGGCTTCCTTGTTTTGTTTTCCAAATACATGTGTTTTTTTAGTTTTTTAAACTCATACACGTTATAAACTTTCTAAAATGGGAAGAGTATTATTAATAATAGATAACAACATTATTTTAAGTTATACGCAACCAAAACACTTAAATGCTCCACTTAAAATTAGATTTCTCTAGTAAAATGAATTAAGACTTTAAATAAGAACTCGTTTTAACTTATGTAATATCTAATTCCGTTTTAACTGGTGTAAAATCTAATTTAAATTTATATATTATATAAAACATATATTTTATCAATATCTTTTTTAGTCTAATGTTTTATATAATGTGTTAAAAAGTTACATAATGTTGATTTAAAACACTTCAATCTCTTTATAAATATTTTATTCTCGCTAAACCATTGAGAGGGACTTGCACTATTATTGTTTCAGACTCGTCCGAAAAAGTGATCCATCGAGCTAACTATCTTCTATTTTCTTGAGAACGGATCATGTTTTCGCTAACAATTGCTGAAGATTTTGCAATTTAATGTAAAATATCTATCGGTGAAATAAGAAATCTATATGTAAAAATTAATATTATTAGTCTTAAATTATAAATTCTATGTATGGTCCATACCAAAAACGTTAATGACTTAATTATGTTATTTTAATCTACATACCATAACAAAATATAAAATTTTATAATTTTAATATATGTTGTTTTTATATATTAAAATTTGGAATGTATTAAAATTAATTATATATAGTTATGGATAGAATTCAACATAAGATGTTATATAACTTAGGTTCCTATCAATATGTTTTCAAAAATCTTGAATTTATATCGATAAATATTAATATTTCACCATTTTAATAAAAATTATAAATTTACATACTAAAAAAAGTTTGGGAAGTAAATAAATTTGTCGTTGATCCAAACATTTCCACTGTATAATTTATTCTTTAAGAAATAGCTCACTTATATACACATTATCGATTAACGTTATCTATTTGCATACATATAGTTTAATCTGCAACATTCTACATCGCAGCAACTCAAAAAATCTAATATAGTTGATGTTAAAATAATTGTTTTCGTACCAAAATAATTGTTATTCAAGATATTTTTGTTAAATTTTTCTAAACTTATCTGCATTTCCAATGAAGTCAGTGCTTGCCATCACTTGAGTAAAATGTACCATAACCTTCAAGTAGAATGTGTTATTTTGACATAATAATCCAGCATTATTCAACATGTTATTATTGGATAAAAGAGATGCTAGATGAAAAGACAGTGGAAGACAGTGGAGATGAGGCAAGTGCTAAGCACATTAAAGAGAACTGGAGTGAATTGAAAAGACAGTGTAATTTTAGGGGGTTATAAATTACAAATTAAGGACTGTAATATTTTTCCCTTTTTAAGTGTTACAGTCTCTACAAAACCGAGTGTTAGGGTTTTTTGTGTATTCACCAGAAACGGTAGTCACTGTGTTCTTCCTAATAAAATCGATCTGCAGCAGGTCCGGAGACGTAGGCATAATTTGCTGAACTCTGTTAACAATTGTGTCTTTGATTTCACTTTTGTTTTTGTACTTTCCTTTTCTTTCTTTTTTCTTTTGATCTGATTTGACAGGAAATTAGCATATTTCCCTTAGAACTGGTATCAGAGCCAGACTGGTAGCGATCTAAAGGAAATCAGATTTGAGTGGGAGCAATGGCTACAGACGAAGGAAAGGTGAGACTCGAAAAATTCGATGGTGTAGATTTTGGGTTCTGGAAGATGCAGATTGAAGATTATCTGTACCAGAAAAAACTTTATCAACCCCTCTCAGAAAAGAAACCAGAAGGTATGAAAGATGAAGATTGGACCCTTCTTGATAGACAAGCTCTTGGAGTCATCCGATTGATGCTATCCCGCAACGTTGCTTTTAACATTATAAAGGAAACAACCACGGCGGGTCTTATGAAGGCTCTCTCCAGTATGTATGAGAAGTCATCAGCGTCTAACAAAGTTCACTTGATGAGGCGTTTATTCAATTTGAGAATGATGGAAGGTGCTTCGGTAGCTCAACACCTCAATGAACTTAGTACAATCACAAGCCTGTTGAGTTCAGTTGAAATTGAATTTGATGAAGAAATACGAGCATTGATACTGTTGTCTTCACTACCAGATAGTTGGAATGCTACTGTCACTGCGGTGAGCAGCTCATCAGGAAGCAATAAGTTGAAAGTTGATGATGTTCGTGACCTAGTTCTCAGTGAAGAGATTCGAAGGAGAGAATCAGGTGAGTCATCAATCTCCTCAGTCTTACATACAGAATCGAGAGGAAGAAATTCAACCATAGTATATGGACGTGGTAAGTCGAACTACCGAGGCAAATCAAGAGACTGGAGGTCCAAGTCTAGGAATCCTAAAAATTCCCAGGGGTTGAGAAACATGGAGTGTTGGAATTGTGGGAAGACCGGGCACTTAAAATATCATTGCAAGAGATAACCAAAGGAACAAGAGAAGAAGACAAAGGCAAATATCACTTCAGAAGGAGACGATGCGTTAATATGCTCCTTAGAAAGCAGGGAAGAGTCTTGGGTATTAGACTCCGGAGCATCGTTTCACGCGACTTCGAAGAAAGAATTCTTCGAGAGGTATGTCCCTGGTAACCTTGGAAAAGTATATCTTGGTGATGATCAACCTTGTGATATTATTGGTAAAGGTACTGTGAAGATTAAGTTGAATGGGTCTGTATGGGAACTGAAAGATGTCAGACATATCCCTAGTCTGAGAAAGAACTTAATCTCAGTAGGTCAGTTGGCTAGCGAAGGCTATAGTACGATCTTCTATGGTGACAATTGGAAAATTTCAAAGGGAGCAATGACGATTGCTCGCGGAAAGAAGAGTGGTACTATTTACAAGACAGCAGAGACGAGCTGTTCAATTGCAATAGCAGCAGGAAACGAAAATCCAAATGTTTGGCACCAGAGGCTTGGCCATATGAGTGTGAAGGGTATGAAAATTATGTACTCGAATGGGAAGCTTCCAGGTCTAAAGTCAGTCGATATAGACATGTGTGAAGATTGCATACTTGGAAAACAGAAAAGGGTCAGTTTTCAGACGAGTGGTAGAACCCCAAAGAAAGAAAGGCTGGAGCTTGTTCACTCTGACGTTTGGGGGCCAACAACTGTTTCATCTATAGGAAGGAAACACTATTTTGTGACCTTTATCGATGATCATTCTCGAAAGGTATGGGTTTATTTTCTGAAGCATAAATCTGAAGTGTTTGATGTTTTTAGAAGATGGAAATCTATGGTTGAGAATGAGACAGGTCTGAAGATTAAAAAGCTGAGAACTGATAATGGTGGTGAATATGAGGACACCAAATTCAAGAACTTTTGCTATGAGCATGGTATCAGGATGGAGAGAACCGTTCCAGGTACGCCTCAACACAATGGTATTGCCGAACGTATGAACAGAACGTTGACAGAAAGAGCCAGAAGCATTCGAATACAGTCTGGTTTACCGAAGCAGTTCTGGGCAGAAGCAATCAACACATCGGCTTACCTGGTTAACCGAGGCCCGTCGGTTCCCTTAGAACATCGAATACCCGAGGAGGTATGGAGTGGTAAGGATATAAAATTATCACATCTAAGAGTTTTTGGTTGTACAGCATATGTTCATATAAGTGACCAAGGTAGGAACAAGCTTGATCCGAAATCGAAAAAATGTTTCCTAATCGGCTATGGCGAAGATGAGTTCGGTTATCGTGTTTGGGATGAGGAGAACAAGAAGATGATACGAAGCAGAGATGTGATCTTCAAAGAAACAGTGATGTACAAGGACAGAGATAAAACTGAAGCAAATGACTCAAAGCCGTATGAATCAGTATTTGCAGATATCGAGGGAGTCCTAGATAGTCAAGAATTAGAGCCGATCAGATTAACCCCTCAACAAGGAGATTCTGTTGGACAGACCGATCGACAGCAATCCGATACCTTACAGCCGACCGAGGCAGTTCCTGTTTTGCGAAGATCTTCCCGACCCCATGTACCCAACAGGAGATACTTGAACTATTTGTTACTTACCAATGGAGGAGAACCTGAATGCTATGATGAAGCTTGCCAGACCAGTGATGCTAGTAAGTGGGAGTTTGCTATGAAAAATGAGATGAAGTCTTTAATCTCAAATGATACATGGGATCTAACTGAGTTACCCATGGGTAAGAAGGCACTTCATAACAAATGGGTGTATCGGGTGAAAGATGAGTATGGTGGCTCTAAGAGATACAAAGCACGACTAGTTGTCAAAGGGTTCCAGCAAAAGGAAGGAATTGATTACACCGATATTTTTGCTCCAGTTGTGAAGCTCAATACTATTAGATAAGTGTTGAGTATTGTTGCCATTGAAGACCTTTATCTTGAACAGTTAGATGTGAAGACTGCATTTCTTTACGGGGATTTGGATGAGGAGATATACATGTATCAACCAGAAGGTTTCTTAAAAGAAGGGAAAGAAAACATGGTATGCAGACTTAAGAAAAGTTTGTACGGTTTAAAACAAGCTCCAAGACAGTGGTACAAGAAATTTGACGGTTTTATGCACAAAGAGAGTTTTGAGAAGTGTAATGCGGACCACTGTTGCTATTTTAAAATATGTAAGTCCAGTTATATCATTTTGCTACTTTATGTTGATGATATGTTAGTAGCAGGTTCAGATATGGATGATATTAGAAGATTGAAGCTACAATTGTCAAAAGAATTTGACATGAAGGACATGGGTCCGGCGAAGAAGATTCTTAGAATGCAAATCATAAGAGATAAGCATAGAAACGTTTTGCAGTTATCTCAGTCAGAGTACATCGATCGCGTTTTGAAGAGATTTAACATGTGTGATGCAAAGCCAGTTAGTACACCATTGGCAGGTCACTTTCGTTTATCCAAGGATCAATCCCCTAAGACAGATGAAGAAAAAGACTTCATGGCTAAGGTTCCTTACGCCTCAACTATTGGAAGTTTGATGTATGCAATGGTCTGTACGAGACCACACATTAGTTATGCAGTGAGAGTTGTGAGCAGGTTTATGTCAAACCCAGGGAAAATTCATTGGGAAGCGGTCAAATGGATTTTGAGGTACCTACTAGGTACCATAGAAAAGTGTTTGTACTTTGGTAAGGGTGAGTTAAAGGTACAAGGCTACGTAGATGCAGATTTTGGAGGTGAAGTTGATCACCGGAAAAGCACTACCGGTTATATATTTACTGTTGGAACTACAGCTGTTAGTTGGATGTCAAAATTACAAAAAATTGTCACTTTATCAACTACAGAGGCTGAGTATGTAGCAGTGACCGAAGCCAGTAAAGAGATGATATGGCTTCAAGGTTTGTTAACCGAGTTGGGATTCAAACAGAAGAACAACGTTCTGCATAGTGATAGTCAAAGTGCAATTCAATTGGCGAAGAATTCAACATTTCATTCAAGAACCAAGCACATTAGTGTTCGTTATCATTTCATTAGATCTTTATTGGAAGATGAGGTGCTAATACTGGAAAAGATCCAAAGAAGCAAGAATCCAGCTGATATGTTGACAAAGACAGTAGCCATTGAAAAACTGAAGTTGTGTTCAGCTTCAGTTGGTCTACAAGAGTAATAAGACCAGAAAGATCTGCTGCATAGATCAAGGTGTGAAGACAGGTTGAAACCAGTCTTCAAGTGGGAGATTGCTAAGTTTTTCTGAACTTATCTGCATTTCCAATGAAGCCAGTGCTTGCCATCACTTGAGTAAAATGTATCATAACCTTCAAGTAGAATGTGTTATTTTGACATAATAATCCAGTATTATTCAACATGTTATTATTGGATAGAAGAGATGCTAGATGAAAAGAAAGTGGAAGACAGTGGAGATGAGGCAAGTGCTAAGCACATTAAAGAGAACTGGAGTGAATTGAAAAGACAGTGTAATTTTAGGGGGTTATAAATTACAAATTAAGGACTGTAATATTTTTCCCTTTTTAAGTGTTACAGTCTCTACAAAACCGAGTGTTAGGGTTTTTTGTGTATTCACCAGAAACGGCAGTCACTCTGTTCTTCCTAATAAAATCGATCTGCAGCAGGTCCGGAGACGTAGGCATAATTTGCTGAACTCCGTTAACAATTGTGTCTTTGATTTCACTTTTGTTTTTGTGCTTTCCTTTTCTTTTTTTTTCTTTTGATCTGATTTGACAGAAAATTAGCATATTTCCCTTAGAATTTTCCATTGTTTTAAATTTTTTTAACTCTAATATATGTAGAGTTGAAGTGTTTGATTTGGTATTGGTTTATATATTTTATTTGGTGATGTAATGCGATAGGAGATGGAACACAAGGCGAACGATAACCAGACTCGATTTTTCTTCTTATCTATCTCCAATAATGTTTTAATTTCGAAATCGGAAAGGATTTGTTGTTGTTTTTGAACTGCATATATTATGTCCATTCTAACAGTTTTTTTATATTATGATCTCTATATACTATGTCTAAGTGAGAGAAAAGAAGTAGAAGCAAATTCAAAAATCAGAAATTATATTTTTGTACGCTTAATCGTATTACATTTGATACAGATTTTATATAATCAGAAATTATATTTTTGTACGCTTAATCTTATTATCTTTGATACAGATTTTATATAAGCATGTATACTGTTTGTGTAAGAAAAACTTGGTATATTTTTTTTTATTAAGTACGTACCATAAATTTGTTTTATTAGTTCGGCTTTTCGAATAAGAGAGATCCAATCAATAGTATCCACATATTATTTTTATTGCCTGATGTCTATTCCAATATTCGATCCAAATCTACATCAAGACCCGACATATAAAAGAATCCTCTTTCTCAATATGTTCTACCTTAATCGACATCCAACTTCATTCTCTTTTCTTCTTTTGCCCCGACTTCCCCCCTCAAACGAAGCGGGGATATTGGAAGGCTAAGTTTGTCCCGAGAAAAAGAGAATCGAGGTTAAGACAAGGGTTTGGTGAGAAGATTAGCTACTTGATCATGTGTCAGAACATAGTGAATATCCAGAGATCCTTGTACTACCTGATCCCTGACAAAGTGAAGATCAAGTTCAACGTGTTTGGTGCAAGCGTGAAACAAAGGGTTTTATGCTAAGGAACTTTCTCCAAGATTGTCGCACCAGATGGCCAGAGCTCGATGAAGTGGAAGACAGATTTCGTCCAACACAGAACGAAACCAGATTAATTGAAATAAAAGATTAACAAGGGATCGGTAATCAAATTCAGTATTGGATCGAGAGACTACGCCTTGTTTCTTAGAAGACCAAGAGACCAAAGAATCACCTAGAAAAACACAATAGCCTCCAACCGAGCAACGATCATCCACGGAACCAGCCCAATCAGCATCAATAAATCCAGTGGGCTGATGAGTGTCACTTGGTTTGATATGTAGGCCTAACGTGACCATTCCACATAAGTATCTTATAATTCTCCTTACAATTTGTAAATGTGTAGTGGTAGGTGACTGTTGAAACTGACTCATCTTATTAACAGCAAACGCGGTGTAATGTCTAGTGTGAAGTATGTATCGTAACGAGTCTAAAACACTTTTGTATCGTATAGCCCACTGAATACTTTCACCATCAAGTTTGGGGACAACAAGGCTGACTCACATTGGAGTGGGGCAGGAGTTTGCACTGAACAGACCTTCATTAGCAAGTAATTCGTTAATATATTTCGTTTGAGTTAAGTATAAACCAGATTCATCTGGGTACATCTTCATACCTAGAAAATGTTTGAGAAAACCCATATCTTTGAGGGAAAACTCAGAATGAAGCCTTTGTATTAACTTAGTGAAGTAGGTAGAACTGTTACCAGTAACAATTATATCGTCCACATAAACTAGAAGGATAATGGATACCTGTTTGGTCAATTAAAAGAACATAGAGCAGTATGCTCTTGAATTTCAAGAGCCCCACAATAGTAATGTATCCTTTAGCTTGGAGTACCAGGCTCTATGTGGTTGCTTTAAGCCATACAAGGCTTTATGTAGTTTACAAACATGATTAGGAAAGTCAGCATCCACATATCTTTGAGGGTTCTCCATAAAAACCTGTTCTTTCAATTCACCATTTAAAAAGGCATTATTTATATCAAGTTGCCTTATAGACCAGTCCAGAAGACAACTAGTGTAAGTACAAGTCTTATGATGGAAGCTTTGATAACTGGGCTAAACGTTTCTGTAAAGTCAATGCCAGACTGTTGATGGAAACCTTGAGCCACAAATCTACCTTAGCACCATTGAATAGACCCATTAGGATTTTACTTCAATTTATAAACCCCTTTGCATCCCACCAGGCTCATGTCAGCTGTATATGGAACCAGGGACCAAATATGGTTTTCCATTAAGGCATCATACTCAGTTGTCATAGCTTGAGACTATTCTGGAATAGTGACAGCCTCAGAGAATCTTACAGGTTGTCTAAGAGTAGCAATAAGCACAATATTAAGACGAGTATAAACATCCTTAGGTTTAAAAACCCCTGCTTTGGCCCTTTTGATCATAGAGTGAGTATTAAGATCAATTGAAAGGTGAGGTTGAGTACTATGATTATCAAATGGTAATTCAATCACTAATCTGCTTCATTTGATTTTTGTGTAACAAGTTGTGAAGCTAAGGAGACTGTATTTCTGGCAGGATACAAAAATGGACTAGTTGGATTTTGTTAGGAAAAGTTAGAGTTAAAAGGTTTATTTTGTGAAGGTAATTTTGTGTTATGAGGTTCATGAGTTTGTATGTGGGTAGTTGTGTTACTAGGGTCAGTCACCAGAGAGTTATGGAATGTTGTATGACGATTCTGCTATAGATTAGAAGTTTCATCTAAGCATTTGACAATAGGAAACTTAGGTAACCAAAGAGAGACAGACTTAGAGATATGGCCTGTTGAACCTAGAAAACCAGAAAACCAAGGAAATTCATCTTTATTGAAGATGACATTTCTAGACACACAGACTCTCCCAGTAGAACTTAAGCACCTATACCCCTTATGTATAGAACTATAGCCCAGAAACACACACTTAGTAGAATGTTATTGAAATTTATTTACCTGATAAGGCCTGAAACAAAGAAAGCAAGAACAACAAAATACCTTTAGAAAACTATAATCAGGTTTATGTTGAATAATATCTCAAAGGGAGACTTATCCTGGAGAATAGCAGTAGGAAGTCTAATGATTAGGTACACTATTATGTAAAAGGCATCAGGAGAAAAGCTAAATATGATATTAGATTGAGCAAGGAGAGTCAGACTAGTCTCAGTGACATGTTTGTGATTTCTCTATGCTCTCCCATTCCAAGCAGAAGAGTAAGGACATGATGTCATGAGTTGGATTCTTGACTCCTTTGCCAAATAGATAAAGGCCTTAAACTCACCACCACCATCTGATTGAAAACCTTGATCTTTCTATTAAATTGGTTTTCTACCAAAGTTTTAGAGTCTTTCAAAGCTTGTAGAGCCTTGCATTTATGCCTTAGAGGATACCGCCATGTAAAGCTAGAAAAATCATCCACAAAAAGGATGTAAAATCTGAAGCCATTCTTAGAAACAACAGAGAAAGGTCCCCATAAATATGAATGAATCAAATCTATAATATTAGTAGACTGAGATAGAGACCTTGAATAGGGAAGGGAAAGTGACTTGTCTAATTGGCAATCATCACAAAACACTTTTTCATTAGCAGAGCCAACTGTCACATTACAAAGCTTTAAAACAAGAAATATAACCATAGTAGATGGATGTCATAACTTCCTGTGCCACCCTTCCTTTAGAGACATAGAAGAACTAGGATGAACATATACATTTGACACCATAGGAAAACCCTTTCGACCAACAGCCTTGGAAACACAAGAATCAGATGAACCTTTCAATCTATAGAGCCCGTTCTCAACCTTCTCTATAAGAAGTGTCCTCCCTTGGAGGACGACTCCCACACAATTTTGGCGAGAGCTGTAAAAACGTCTACGGGTAAAGCATCCTATAGCTATGAGATTTTGACTGGCTATGAGTCTTTTTTATCATCTATTTCAGCCTACGCCATTTGCTCCTAGTTGCTCTCCCGAGTAATCTTTCCCGAGTACATCCACCAGGATATATTGTATCCAACAATGCAGGTATTGTTTTGTTAACACTTCGATATTATAGTTTAATTATTTTAGATATTATTGTTAAAATATTGTGATGACTCTCTTAGAAACGTTAATCATATTTAACTTAATTAATGCATGTCGATACATAATATTATAAAAGATCCTTATTTTATTGTGTTTTTGTAAGTGCTGATTAATTACTAATCCGATATGTTTTACATGTGTCAAGAACTTACTTCCACAAGTGTTTCACAGTTGTAAAAACATATGTAAATATAAATCATGCATCTTCAAGTAATGACATTTGTTTTCCACCAAGGATCTTTCTAGACATGAAGTATGTATATATATAAAAGGTAAACATTATTTACCTCTCTCTTACCTCTTTTTCTTTTAACAGTTCCGAGTTCTTTCTAGAGAATCTCACTCTTGCCTCTTCTCTTTTAACAAGTCTGAGTTTATTTTTAGAAAACTTATCAACCAGCTTTCAAAGGTGAAATTTGTTTCGGATTTTCTTTTCCATATAATATTTTTTATATAGTTGATTTTATACCACTTATTATAATTTTATCATATGTAGAATATAGTAATCATTCTTTTTTTTTATGCAGCTATGAACATCACACCTCTTCGTTATTTGAAACCATATGAAAAGAGTCAAAAACTCAGGGTTCGTATTTGTCGGATTCGGAAGAAAAAATATTTTAATGATCCCGACAAAGTTACAAGTTTAGATTGCATCGTGGTTGACACAGATGCAAGGAGGTTTTTATATATATATTTTTAATTTCTTATATATTAAATAATATCAAATTCAGCTTTATTATAATAATTTAATGTATATGTTTATTTTTCAATCACAGGGAGACGCTATTCAAGCAACTATGAAATCTTGGGATTGTGATTACTTTTCTGCACAACTTGAGGTTGAAGTTGTTTATGAAATCGGCGGGTTTTGCAGCAAAGAGAACAAAGACTTTTCTTAAGTCGTTCCTAATGAGGGAAAACTTGAGTTTAGTCGGAAGACTTCAATCAGAAAAATTAAAAATGTAGGACCAAATATAACATCGATTCTATTTGGTGGATTATAATTGTCTCGCCGAGTGTATTGGAAACTATTCTCTTCCAACAGGTAGTCAATCTTTTATTTTTTAATTGAATTTTCAGAAAAGCTTTGTATTATATTTTTTCTATTATATGTAACTACTTTTTTTCCTGTAGATATTTTGGGACGAATATCTGCAGTGCAACTGTTAGAGAATAGACCTCTTGAAAAAATTTCAAGAGTAGAGAGCAAGTTGGAGTTTATACTTCAAAATTTAAGGTTTGATTTTTAATAAATTTGTTTTTCAAAACTGAATTTTTATATTAATGATTATAATTTTATCTTAATATAGAAAAGAAGAAATCTGAATAACTCTGTGGGGTGAAATAGCAAGAGATGTCAATATACAAGGCCTTGAAAAAATGGAGCAACCTATCTTTGCTAAGTAAAATATTTCATGAGTAAGTTAATGTTTTTTATTATTATTTGTAATTAGTTTTTGTTATTATTATTATTATTATTTATAATTAGGTATGTTTTATCTAATCCTATTTAATTTTGCAGACAAACACTGTCTTAGTAGTACAGGTTCAACTTTATGCTTTTTAAATCCAAGCATTCCTCAGCTTGATTCATATAAGTTGGTGTAAGTTCCTTTATTTTCTTTTAGCTTATATTTTTTCGTTAATATTTATATTATTTTATTATAGTTTTGTATTAATAGTTAGAAGTTTGAAATAAACGTTGTAGATTTGAATCTTCTATCTTGCCAATTGAGGTGCTTACTGCGTCCAAGAATGTACACCTAACAAGCGACGAGATGAAAGTTATAAACCGCAGAACTATTGCTGAACTTCAGCTTTTAGATCCATGTCGAAATAAGGTAACTATTAATCATTCCATTCGAACTTTAACATTATTGTTGATCTAAACTTTATAAGAGTATTCATTCATTTAATTATTAACATTATAGTTTTTGCTTATAAAATTTTCATCAATATATCCAGATATGCTGAATTTACATGTCGTGCAACTATCGTTGGAAATCGATATCGGAGGAGGATGGTGGTATAAATCGTGTCCAACATGTTTTAAACAAGTTAAAACATATGTAGATGTTCATAGTTGTCCGGCCATGGACAATTAACAAAACCACCCAATCCTTGGTAAGTTTTATATCTTACATATATATTTCATTATGTTCTAACTTTTATTTAAATTTGAAATAAAAAATCATTCAACTTATTATTTTATGGATAAAAATAGACTTTAGCTAATAGTAAATTGTAGGGTAAAAATAGACTTTAGCTAATAGTAAATTCTTTATTCATCCCTAGCTTTAGGGATAAAAATATACATTAGCCAAAAAAATCTTATTATCCACTAGGAAGAGGATCTTTACCTATATTAAAAATTTATTTTCTAGACTTAAAAGTAATGTTTTAAAATTTAGACTAGATGATAAATGATATTAAATATTTTTCCATAAATTACTTTGGAAAATATAAAGAATTCTTAGTATAAGAAGATTTTATATTTTTAAGTTTTGCATCTCTATTTCCTAGAATAATAGATGGTCCCTTTAAGTTTTTAAATCATTTTTTTGGACTATTAGTTGTTTAAATGTTATAAATTGAAATCAAATAAACCATTTTAAGTAAATAAATTATACTATTCATTAGAAAAAGGTCTTCACCTATATTAAGAATTTAGTTTCTCGATTTAGTAATAATTTGTTACTAAATTTGGTAGTGTTTAACTTTACAAATTAGACTTGACGATAAATTAGATTAAATACTTTTTCATTAATTACTTTGAAAAATATAAGTAGTTTTTTTTATAAGTGTGTTAAGAGTTTATATTTTTTTAGTTATATATCTCTATTTCCTAGAATAATAGATTTCCCCCATAGTTTGTAAATCGTTATTTTGGAACTTTTGATTTTTTTTGTGTTATAAAATGAAACTAAATAAGACATTTTACGTTTGAAGGTTCAAAATGGAACTGATTGTTGAAGACGATACAGATCGGACATCTTTAATGTTCACTAGTAAGGCGGTTGATAAATTTTTAGGATTTTCTTACCATAAATTAGTTTATGAATATGGGTATGATGATCCAAAAAATCTTCCACCAAGTTTAGCTTCTCTTGAAGGACGCCCGTATATTTTTAAAGTTCGCTTTGGTAATGTTAGAAATGACTTCGTTATTATGCACATGTTTGAGGACGATGTTGTCATCGCACCGAATGTATCATCACCTCCTCTAGGAGAAAGAGCGATCAACCTTGATAAAAAGAAACGCAACTTGAAGCATCAAAGGAAAACGAATCCAATAAAAAAATTAAAAAGACCCGTTAGTTCAGACATGCTTATGTATATTTGTAAAAAAACTCTTTTTTGTACTACCTTTCTAAAATAGTTAGTTCACACATGTTTATGCATGTTTGTAAAAAAACTTTTTTTTGTACTACCTATAGTTTGTAAAATAATTTTTTGCTTACTTATGTTTTAGGTTGTGAAAAAAATGTTTGTAACCTTTTATTTTTTGTTTTATAAAATAAATGTTTATAAGTAGTTATATAACTATCATTTTAGTTTTCTTGATATATATATACACGTTTTGTAATGATTTATATGATTAACCAGCAGCAAAGCGCGTGATATTTTTCTAGTGCTATATTTATAATGACATCTATTAGAATTCATAACATATAAATAAAATATTATAGTTGTAAATTGTATTATACATATTTATAATCAACACCAACTTTGACATAAAAAAAATATCCGATATAAAAATTAATTTTGGAGGTATGTATTATCTATTATATTTTGGTTGAGTTTTTCAGCTAACCACTTAGTCTTTTTTTTTTTAAATTTACTTTTCAGAATTTCTTTCTTTCTCTAGTGCCCATATAAATAAAAACTATAAATAATTTTATTAAATTATATTTATTTTTATATCAAAATACATTAAAAACAAATGGAGCTATAATTCACCATAGTTAGTCACCCAATCAACTATATAGAACTAATTTACACTCTCCAAAAAAACACCTTCTCTAAAAAAACACTCTCCATTCAAGTTAAGAAATAAGGTTGGACACTCCCGACTTTCGTACCAACTGCAACTGATAAGGAAATAGATTCATAAGGGACTTAAATGTAATTAATAAGGACTTGAATGATAAGTTCTATTAATAAAGAATAAGATTAAAGCTTTATAGAAAGAATAGGGACTGAAATGTAAATAAATCTTTTATGTAACCGAATTTGTAACTAAGTCACTGGGCCTATTTAAAGAGGTCAAGGAGACTGATAACACCTATGAAAAAATAAGAGGAGAAATATTATATTCACCATATAAAAATCTCTGCTGATTCTTAGTCAATATTATCAATCCAATTTCTATTCTCACCAAATTGGCGCTAGAAGGAGGGGGCGAAGATACCTTGATCGATAGATCAAAAATCGAGTCTCGAATTTTTTTATTTTTTGAAGCATTTCGTTTATACTTTCGTTGATCGGAGATGAATTCGGAGGAAGGAGATAATCCGTCTATTCGAAGGGCTTTGGAGACATTGAGATCTGATCTGCAAGAGAAAGAAGTAGATGAATCAGTTCCGATTCGATCAAGCCAATTTGATATTGAAGCTAAAGTGAATGAGTTGTTAAGAAAAGTGGCAGAACTTGATAAATTTGCTCAAAAAAAACAAGATAATAATGGCAATAGACTTAGATCTGAAATAGCAAAAGGTAATCGGGATGATTAGTCGGATCCATCGAATGACTTCGACGATGTTCAAGATGTTCAACGTAAAATATATTTTGAGCGTAAGAAGGAACATAGTGGAATGAGAAAAAAGGAAAAGTTGCAGAAGCGACGGTATGTAGATTCTAGTGAAGAAGATTTTGAAAATTTATAATCAGATGAAACACCAAGATATAAGCATTTTCGAAGTCATTCAAAAGAAGGAGGATATGAATTTTGGCCAGCTAAAATGTATAAGGAAGGAAGACAAAAGAAGGGAAAACAAGTGTATTCTCCTCGAAAATTTGAAGAAGGCGAACCAAGTTTGTATGCTACTGTGGGAATGAGGAACGAAGACCAGTTTGTTCAAGGAGTAGATTGTAGGGATTCACCGTTGATTAGTGCGATTAGATCTGTACCACTTCCGAGGCGGTTCGACATTTCTAAAATTGACAAGTTTGATGGAACTCAAGATCCAGATGATCATATAGAGCAATTCAAGAATTATATGACTAATTTCGAGGATGATGATAAATTGGTTTGTAGGGCATTCTCTCAGACATTCAAAGGAACTGCATTAAAGTGGTATAATAAGATCTCTAAGGAGTCCATTGTAAATTTTAGAGGCTTTTACACAGCTTTTTGAAGACAGTTTGTGGGAAACAAAGAAATGAGAGCTAACAGAGATATGATAATACAATGTAAGCAAGATGTGGGAGAAACGTTGAAAGATTATACTAAAAGATTTGTGTTAACAAAAGCAGGATTAGATGATTGTGAGGAAGTGGTAGCTATGGCAGCGTTCCGACAAGGATTGTTGCCAGGAGATTTAGCTGATGAAACAACAAGGCGTAGGGTATTAACGTTTGGAGCTCTCATGGCTCAGGTTGAAGATCAGATCAAAGTCGAAGAGTCTACTCGAGTTCGAGGAGGAAATAATGGTGTTCAGAAAAGGAATAGTCAAGTGGGAAATAATCAAGTGAACGCTTCGAATAATAACTCGTCACGGGCGAGGGGTAGTCAAAATGTTTCCAATCGAGGAGGTTCGAACTCATATCAAGGGGGTTCTAATCAGCACAATTTTAATAATCAACACCAATTCAGACCAAGATCGAATGTATGGGTAAAACCAGAACATTATGCGGATTTGACTAAAAATGTGGCATCGATTTATGAGAAAACCAAGGGAACAGTAAATTTTAGAAAGCCGACGCCAATTAATAAACCAAGAGAGGAACGCAATAGCAAGTTCTGTAGTTATCATAATGATGTTGGTCATGATACAGCTGATTGTATTGCTTTGAAGAAGGAAATGCAGGTTTTGATAGAGAATGGAAAATTGTTGGAGTGTGTCAAAAGTCAAAGTAATGGTCCGAAGAACGCTAAAGCCATAACTCAAAAGGTAAGTAATCCTAACTCTAAGCAGGAAAGTGCATTGATGATTTTAGATGTTGCAGAGGATGAATTTGATGTGGCTTCGGAATATGTCGACCCAGACCCCAGTCGATTGTTGTTGATGTCAGTTGATGAGCCGATGTGTAAGGGACGTGTTCGAGATTTATGTGCGTTCTTTGAGTCATTGGCAATATTTGGGGGAGACTCAATGACTAATGCTACTAATAATTCGAGGAAAATACATATAGTAAAGTTAACTCATCAAATTGAAGGAGGAGCATCAGCACATTTATACAATAAGAAGAATGTCCCATTTATAATTTTTGATGGAGATAATTTGAGAGGAATTACAGGACCACATGAAGATGCAGTAGTCATTGGAGCAGAAGTGTGTGGGGTAGAAGTTCGACGAGTATTGATTGATACTGGAAGTTCTGCTAATGTGTTGTTCAAATCAACATATGATAGATTAAACGCTCCGCCTCGGATAGAAAGGTCAGAAAGAACTATAATTGGGTTTACTGGCGCAACAACGAATGTAGTAGGGGAATTTGAAGGTGAAATTTCTATGGGAAAAGGGCCTTTTAAAAAGAAAGTACAAGTACTTTTTATGGTGGTAGATTGTCCGACGAGCTACAATGCTATCTTTGGAAGGTCATGGCTGGCAAAAATGTATGCTATAGTTTCTATAGTTCATCAATGTTTGAAATATGTAGTCGGGGATCGAATTGGTGTAGTTCGAAGTGATCAAAAAGTAGCTAGAGAGTGTTATGCTGCTGCATTTAGACTACGTGATAAAAGTACCGGTGATCCAATGGAGAAATAACAATTTGGGGGGTTTCCTTCTAGTAGTAAAGATGAAGGAATCGATGATCCAAGGTCAACCCCGAGTTCTGTGATAGTAAGTGAAGAAATAGAAGACTACGTCTTCGATAATAATAGAGTACTTCGAATTGGGACTTTATTGTCTTTATTAGTGCGAGAAAGGTTATTGAATTTTTTGTCTAAAAACTTGGATGTGTTTGCTTGGAAGTCTGAGGATGTAGTGGGGGTCCCAATTGATATTATATGTCATAGTTTGGCTGTGGATTCGAAGATCAAGCCAATAATACAAAAAAGGAGAGCTTTTTCTTTGGAAAAATCTGAGGCCATAATTGCTGAAGTAGATAGATTGTATAAAATGGGGCATATTAGGGAGTCCAAATATCTGAAGTGGACAGCTAATCCTGTAGTGGTGAAAAAGAAGAATGGAAAATGGAGAATGTGTGTAGACTTCACATATTTAAACAGAGCTTTCCCAAAGGATCCTTTTCCAGTACCTCGAATTGATCAATTAGTGGATTCTACTTCTGGAAACAAAATTCTAACATTTATGGATGCATTTTTAGGATATAATCAAATTCAAATGAATCCAGAGGATGAAGAAAGCACAACCTTTATCACTGATCGAGGTTTACATTGTTATAGAGTGATGCCGTTTGGATTGAAGAATGGTGGGTCTACATATCAAAGGTTGATGAATAAGGCATTTGCTTCACAAATAGGGAGGAATATCGAGGTATACATCGATGATATGTTAGTTAAGAGCAAAAGTGATGATGATCATATTGATGATTTAGAAGAGACGTTTCTGAATCTTAGAGCAATACAGTTGAAGTTGAACCCAGAAAAATGCACGTTTGGAGTACGATCTGGTAAGTTTCTGGGATATGTGATAAGTGAAAGAGGAATTGAAGTGGATCCAGAACAGTTGAAGGCTTTGATATCAATGTCTTCGCCTCAGAATATCAAAGAAGTGCAAATATTAACAGGTAGGTTAGCAGCTCTGAACAGATTCATTTCTCGTTTTTCAGATAAATGTTTGCCTTTTTTCCAGGTGTTACATCGACCGAAGAATTTAGAGTGGACTTCGGATTGTGAAGAAGCTTTTATTAAGATAAAAAATCTTTTGTCCTCTCCTGAAATATTATCAAAGCCTCGAGAAGGTGAACAACTATTTTTGTATGTAGCAGTATCGGATTATGCAGTGAGTGCAGTTCTGATAAGTGAAGATACGGGAGTTTCGAAGCCCGTTTATTATGTCAGTAAAAGTTTGGTTGATGCTGAAAAACATTACTTAAAGCTTGAAAAATTGGCGTTGTGTATAATAGTGGCGGCGAGAAAAATGCGTCCTTACTTCCAAGCACATACAATTGTGGTTCGAACTTCTTATCCATTGAAAAATGTATTGCAAAAGCCAAATATCTCAGGAAGAATGACTAAGTGGTCAGTAGAATTGGGAAATTTCGATGTGTTATTCTCTCCACGAACGACTGTTATAGCTCAGGCCTTAGCAGATTTCTTTGTTGCGTTTCATTCGAGCAGGTTCGAAGAGAAAGAAGATGAAAAAATACACACGAATCCGGTGTGGACGGTACGAACTGATGGAGGATCTAGTAATAAAGGGTCGAGTGCGGGGGTAGAATTGGTGGCACCGACAGGGGAGTATATGTTTCAAGCTATAATATTTGGATTTCATGCTTCGAATAATGAAGCTGAATATGAAGTAGTGTTAGCAGGATTGCGGTTAGCAAAAATTTGTGGAGCAATATTTGTGCACTTAGAAACAGATTCACAGTTAGTAGTTAACCATGTTAAAGGAATATCAGAAGCTAAAAAAGACCGTTTAGTTTTGTATTTGCAAGAACTTCGAAGTATGATGGCACAATTTGAAAATGTTGAGGTGGAGCATATTCGAAGAGGAAATAAAACAATGGCTGATTCTTTAGCAACAATGGCTGATTCTTTAGCAACAATGGCTTACTCTGAAGATTATCCATGGATCGTGACACAACCACTGCCTTCGATTATATTAAGATCTGAGCAATGTGAATTTGTTGAGGAGGTAGTAAATGATTCGGTGCGCATTCGGGGTGATTGGAGAACTGACTTGTTAAATTTTCTTACAAAGGGAATACTACCACTTGATAAGCACTTGCTCATGAAAATAAGGAATAAAGCTCTTGGTTATGTGGTGTTGGATGGGGTATTGTATAAGAGGTCTGTGTCGAGGCCTTTATTACGATGTTTGAGTAAGCAAGAATCTCAAAACATTTTATCTGAATTACATGATGGAGATGGATCAGCTCATTGTGGTTTCAAAGCTTTTACACGTAGGGTATTGTTGGCAGGATATTATTGGCTTACTATATTGCAGGATGCCAAGTTATTAGTTCGAAGTTGTGATACTTGTCAAAGGTATGCACATTTGATACATAAACCAGCGACACCTCTAATGATAATCTCTGAGGCGGTTCCTTTTGATAGACGGGGGATTGATTTAGTAGGACCATTGCCTATGGCTTCAGGTGGAAGACAGATGATTATTGTCGCAGTTGATTATTTTTCGAAGTGGGCAGAAGTAGAGCCTTTAGCTGGAACAAAAGCTAAGGATGTGATCAAGTTTATTCTAAGTAACATCTGCTACCATTTTGGAGTTCCTCGAAAGATAACAACAGACAACGGTCCCCAATTTAATAACAAGGAAATGGACTCTTACTCCTCGAAAGGAATACAGCAATGCTTTTCTACTCCTTTCCACCCACAAGCAAATGGGCAAGTGGAAGTTACAAATAGATCTATTTTGGAGGGTTTGAAGAAAAATTTGGCGGGAGCAGCGGGGAAATGGCCAAATTATCTTCAAGAGGTGTTGTGGGCATATCGTACAACTCCTAGAGAGGCCACAAAAGAGACTCCTTTTTCTTTGGTGTATGGAATGGATGTTGTATGCCCTGCTGAATCTACATTACCTTCCTATATGCTATTGCATTATTCCGAAGTAGATAATGATGAAGCTAGAAGGATTGAGCTTGATTTGTTAGAGGAAAAGAGGGTTAAAGCACATTTGAATGTGGTTCATTATCAAACCTTAATGAGAAGCAGGTACGATGCTAAGGTTAAGAAGAGGGAGCTCAAAGTTGGTGATAAAGTGTTACGAAACGTATTTCTTCATACCAAGGATAAACACCTCGGAAAATTGGCTCCGAATTGGGAGGGTCCTTATGAACTCAAAATGAAGGTCAAGCCAGGGTCATATAGGTTGTCTGATTGTGAGGGGAGGATGCTTCAACACCCTTGGAATATAGAACATTTGAAATTGTATTGTGAATAAAATCGAACTTAGAATTTTTGTAAAAGACAAACATACTCTTTCCTTATCTGTTGGCCCAGAAAGGTTTTAATGAGGTGTCTGGTAAAAATTGAAGTTCATAATAAAATTTCTTTTGGCCATTGGTTGTTTAATATGATGAATGATTTGTTATTTTGGTAACTTGGCAGAGACTGATCATTTTTGAAAGTTAACCAAGAGTAATTTTCCAAAGCAATAGCTTTGAAGAAACAACCTATTTCGAGATGCCAAGTTTTATGAGCGCATCAAATTTTCGATGTGCCACGTTTTATGAGCGCATCAAATTTTCGAGGTGCCACGTTTTATGAGCGCATCAAATTTTCGAGGTGCCACATTTTATGAGCGCATCAAATTTTCGAGTGCCACGTTTTATGAGTGCACCAGAACTTTGAAATATTAAGATAGTTGACTGTATTAATTTTGTCATGATTTATTAGAAAGTTATGATATTTTGTTATACTTAAAAAGTTGTGTGCTAAATAAAGTTAAGAGATTCATAAAATTTAAATATGCTTGTTTCATCGGATAAAGCTTGAAGCTTACAAAAAGGAGAAAACTACTTAATAATAAAAAACAACAACAATAAACACATGTTTAGTCGTCTTCCGATGACCCTTCAGAAACGTCATCTTCTTCTGAAGAGTTTGATGCAACCTCGAATGCTTCGTCTGGGCGATCTTCCTCGGGAATTTGTTTCCAAAATTCTGTTAAATTTAACCTTGGATAGGCGGCATGAATTTCTCGAAGAAGATCGATAGCTGTTTGGGTTTGAGCCTTCTTGATACCATCAAGCATCAAAGAACCAACAACAGCTTCGGCTTTCTTGATGGCGTCCTTCTTTTCCTGCCCGAATCCTGTTTGAAGCGTAGTCAATTGAGTTTGACAATTTTTCAGGCTTTCTTGAGTTTTCTTAACAAGTTCTTCAGCCTCGGTAGATTTTTTCTTTTCATCAGAAATGGCAATAGAATGTTGAGAATTTATATTTTCAAGAGCCAGACGATGAGAAGTCTCCATAGCTTCGATTTTTTCTTTATGCTCGTTAAGAAGTTTTCTTTATTCAGCTTCAAAATTTTGAAGTGCTTTATCTTTCGAAGCTTTTTCAGATTCGGTTTCCTTTTTGCTCTTGATTAATTCTTGTGCAAGGAGCTCCAATTGTGTATGTGAATTGCTTACTTCTTCACACAATTTTTTGGCTGCAGCACCTAAGTTAGTAAAGGGTTGAAGGATTGAAGTTACCTCATCGAATCTGTCAGGGTTGGGCAAGTTTGATGGGCGATGGACAAGAATAATTGCGTTAGATGTTGAAGTTATGGCAGCCCCGGCAGAAGATGATGGAATGGTGTTGGTAGGCTGATAAAATCTTCATAGGTGACTGTTAGATCAGTTCCTGGTGGGAAGGTAAGTTTTCCCATCTGGTTCGAGCATTCTTTTGACCGCGTCAATGGAATTTGGAGGGAGCATCGGGTTTTCAGGGAAGTCAACTACCAAGGTTATGCGCCAGAGATGGCTGTTGATAAAATTGACTGGTTGAAAGGCGGAGTGAAAGCCATTTCCCCAGGCTTTCTCAGCCCATTCAGCCATTCTCATGAAGATAGTCTTTGTAGTCTTCCGACGACTTTTGAATCGCCTCGAAATTTCTGGGAAAAGAGTATACAATTAGATAAGTAGGCCTGGTTAGTTTGACTAGGCTTAATAAGTTGTGAAGAAAGTATTAACAATAATAACCATGATTTACTTACTATTATCTCTCGAGATGAGAGTAAGTTTTGAGGGGTTGTCATCGGAAATTTCTTTACCATTTTCCCAGGCTCCTGATAAAAAAACAAACCTTTGCTTCCAAAACCTGTCAGCCTCGAGGAAGTCATCGATAATCTTCAGATCATCCTCCAAAGTTAGGTAGTAGAATGGTAAAACTGGCCCCTTTGAGAGTTTGGTCAGTGAAATGAAGTCCTCTATTTCGAGGGGGATGTCTCCTAACCTCGACACCATAATGGCGGAGAGTAAAGTGAACATTTGGTTTGGAGTGACTTGTGTTGGGCACAACCCAAGAATTTCGAAGTACTCTACAATCATTGGATCGAGAGGAAATCGAAGTCCCCAATTGAAAAGTTCAGGGTAAACTACCAATTCGTTTTTCTGACAACTCAAAGGTGTTTCTCCTTCTATTGGTAGACGAAGAACGATGTTGTCTGTTAATCCTCATCGTTTCCTAAGATTTTCTTTTTCTAATTCGGGGTAGTAAGTATAGGGTATGTTTTTTAGGGCTAGAATGTACCGAGGACAAAGTAGTTTTAGGTTTTCCTGAACCAAGGCGGCAACATCTTCGGGGAGGGTAATAGGAGCTTTCTTTCCTCGAATATTTGTTGAAGGGTTTACTTCTTCTTCCGCCTCGGATTCGGCTTCGACATTGGATTCAGTGGCTTCAGAATCATTTTCTTCATCAGTTACTTCATCGCGAAGTCTGCGAGTTTGAGTCTCAGTTTGGGATTGTTTTTCGTTTTCCATAAGAACTGGTTGACTATTTTCTGGAGTAACGTCAACTATTTCTTGTGGGGGAGGAGAGGAGGTTTCTGCATCATCACCCATTGTTAGGAAGGTTGGTGTTTTGTGAAATTTAGCTTTAATTGCTTCGGATTGTAGGATAGGTGATTTGGGTTGTAGTTTTTTAGGAGTTAGAGATTTGTCAGAATTGACAGGCTTAGGTTTTCGATGAGGTCTTAGTGATGGAAAAGTGGATTGATTTCGAGGAGGAGAAGATTGCTGGCTAGATCCTGGGTTTGATGCTAGGGGCGAAGACGAATTAACAAGGTTGGAATTGAAGTTACCGTATTTGAAGGTGGTAGAGGAGAAGTGGGGAGCGTTGTTGATTAATCCAGCAGCTCTGTATTCCTCAGCTCTTTATCCAATACATAAATAGTCATAAGCGCCAAACACTTGATTGCCAGGCTTAGGAAGGAGGGATTTCTGCGTTTTTCTGGGTTTTGTGGATTTATATTTTCTGTATTCAGGGTACTTTTTCATACAGAGAACATAGATTCGAGTAGTAGAGTTGTTTGAAGGTAGCTAAGGATGATGAAGATTCAGTGGAAGGTAGCTTAGAATGATGAAGGTTTGGTTGAAGGTAGCCAAGTGAGTTGAAGGGGGTGGATAAGGATAGGCTAAGAAGGATAATGTGTTTAAAAGGCTTTCAGTAAGAAAGGAACTAAGTATTTATACTAATCAAAAAGACGTTGAGAATTGAAAGATGCAAAAGTACTGAATTGATTTCATTGGGTGAAATATGGAACGTTGAGAATGTTTGCCACGTAGTAGGGCTATGACGAAGGGTCAAATCGCTATCTCAAGTAGGGGTGTACCAATTTAAAAGTATGAAAATTATATAATTCGAAGTGAGTGGAATGGATATCTTCACTCCATTTTATATTCGAAGTGAAGGAGGAATAAAGGAAAGAAGGCTTTATCTAATTGGGATGATTTTCGAGGACAAAATAGTTCTAATAAAATTACTTTTATAAGAACTACGTGGGCTACTGGTAAGGAAATAGATTCATAAGGGACTTAAATGTAATTAATAAGGACTTGAATGATAAGTTCTATTAATAAAGAATAAGATTAAAGCTTTATAGAAAGAATAGGGACTGAAATGTAAATAAATCTTTTATGTATCCGAATTTGTAACTAAGTCACTGGGCATATTTAAAGAGGTCAAGGAGAGTGATAACACCTATGAAAAAATAAGAGGAGAAAGATTATATTCACCATCTAAAAATCTCTGCTGATTCTTAGTCAATATTGTCAATCCAATTTCTATTCTCACCAGCAACGACATTATAAAATTGCTTGAGAAGCCATTAACTGAACATCCTATTTTCACACAAATTAATTCTGTGGGTTTATCACAAATTATCATTTAATATAAAATCATGTTTTAAAAGTTGCGCAATATTTAATATTTTTCTTAGAAAAACCTTTTAAAACTTTTTTTAAGCCCTTTGTTTCCTATTTTATATTATCAAGAGTTTCTTAATTTGAATAGGATAAAATCATAAATAACAAAAGACAAAAATCCGAATAAGTATGTTCCTATAAATAAATTATCTTATGTCCAACAATTTTCATAATCTGGGGTTACCAAGTTACACAAAAACAAAACAAGATAAAGTTCTTCGCACATTCCACCATCTAGTCCACCTTTTAACCAAACAAACTATAGAATCCATGAATAGATTAACTACATTTATAACTTTATATTATAACATCAATCCACTTGATTTATGGGAGTAAGACTTAGTTTGACACTATATTTCTTCTTAGATATTTATAAAGCTTTGAAAATGTTTTATTTCAGTTAATTGAGATAAAATTTGAACATGATTATGGGTTTTTTTGTTAGAAAAGTTTTCTAATTGATCTCAAGAAACTTCAAATTTGGTGTTCTTTGATGAAAGTATAACAACTCTGAATCTGATACTGACAGCATCGTAATAGTAACCATCTTGCTAGGATTCTTCCATTGTAATCAACTTGTTAATATAGAAAGTGTGATGTCTATACCTAAATGAAAAAAGAAAACACGAGCATACCTAGTGACAATGTTAAATCCTTACCATAGAAAAAGAAATATGACTTGGTTTAATTGTAATTGTTTTTAACTTTTATGCATTTTATTTTCTTGGTTAAGCTGTCCAACATAAAAAGTTATGCAAATAATCGAACTAAAACTTTTTTATCCAATCTCAAACCCGTTTGGTATGTCAAAGTCATGTGTTTGTACCTACTCTCTTAAAATTTATATATGTCTGTATTTTGGATGAACATTTTTTAATCCGTAAATTTATAGTTATTGTTAAAATAATATAGTATATATGTTTTCCGGGATAATCGAGGTTTTCTTTAGGAAATATGTCGGATGCCACAAAAATTATATAAAGTGATGTATTGAATATCATGTTGTTGATTTTATTACACTATTCAATCTAATGAATTCTAAAGCGAAACTATACTATTTCGAATAATATTTTTCTCGTGTGGATTCAATCACTTGCAAATTATTAAGATGACCGTTTTACTTCAGAATATCGGGAAGAGCCAGACGTAATACCAAATTTAGAGATACCATAAGGCATTACAAAACTTGTAATCCAAAAATTGGCACAATGAGGAGGTGTTATATGGATTAGCGAAGTCCCAAGTGTTTTACAGACTTTTTGGAAACATACAAATGTATGCTTTTTCATCTTTTAACGATTGTACGAAAATATCATTCTTGAAAACTTTGAAATGAGTATTTTTTATCTTTAAGATCCTGGTTCAACCATTTTTAAAATTGAAAAAAAATATTAATCTACTTTATAACAACATTCTAATGTAATTAATTTAAATAAAAAACTAAACAGCTTACAAGACAAAAATAAAACGTTTAGAATTTCAACAAATATTTCAAAAGTATCAAAGTTGGAACAAATTTTTAAAATACATTCTAAGATGCGAGACAAATTGAAAAAAAAGGATAAAAATTATTAAAAATAAAAACATCATATCTCAAACTCAAAGACGAAATGAAGTTTTGGTTTTAACAAATAAAGTGTAGTTTTGTTTTTTCAATGTCCAATTACATTAAAAAAATATCTCCCACAAATCCTTTGACATAACTTTTTTTCTTAAACCTTTTTTTTTTTTATATATTTAGACAAAACACAATAGTTCAATTTTGTTTACATTAAGACAAAACAAAAGAGTTAAATCCTTTCAAGAAAAATTATATATTGAAATATGTGATAAGATATAATATTATGAAGTTCAAAACAAAGAAAGTTTCTCCATTGCTGATACAAATATAATAGCGAGTCATATAATTGGATTTGTTTTTATGTATTTTGATATAAAAATAGATATACTTTAATTAAATGATTATAATTTTTATTTACATGGACATCAAAGAAAAAAAATTAAAACCAAATGTGTTTAAATAGATGATAGATATCTCCCAAACTAAAATTTTCTCCAATTACTTTTTTTATAACAAAGATAATTAGGTTTGATTGTATAATAAATGTTAGATTTGATAGAAAAAACATTATCAATATTTACAACTCTAACTCAATTGACATATGGTATGACTATAAATAAGTTATGAATTCCATTATATTAACTTATAGACAGTCCATAATCGAACATATTCTCTTTAGATTTTGATCAAAATTGCTTACCCAAAAATAAAGCATTTAGCCATTTAAAATATAAAAAAAAAAAACAAATCTTTAACTCTATTCTTCATGATTATAAATATGTAGTCTCTTCCATTGCCAAATATCGATCTCAGGAATTAGATGAACATCAAGGGTGTTGATCTTTAACCTCAGACAATGATAGTAAAATAAAATAATATTTTATTCACACATTATATTATCAGCAAAATTAGAAATTAAATTACCACATCAATGTAATAGATACCTCATTGAAATACTTATAAAAAATTGTATATGACTAAAATATATATTTTTTCTAATTTTGATTATAAATTTAAACTGATATGCTATATAATTTTATTATATAGTTTTAACCCTAAATGTTATGTCTATACCTAAATGAAATACACATAAAATATGAATTGATTTAATTGGACAAATAATTTATACCTAATCAACAACCTTACCAATCACCATTGGCATCTATACGGCGAGTTTAATCAATAGATCACTTCAAAGCTCTGGCTATACACCTCCAATCTTTCGAAATTACATCACCAAATAAAAAATATAAAGCAATAGTAGATCAAATACTTCAACTCTATATATACTTAGGGTTCACAAAAACTTTAAAGACAATGGCAAATATCTTCGGACAACAATTAGTTTGATACGAAAACAATTATTTAAGCATCAAAGACATTAGATTTTTTGAGTTGCTACAATGTACACGGTTGCAAATTAATATATGTAAACAGATGACCTCGATTGATAATGTCTACATAGGTGAACTAAATCAAATCATGTTTTTCATTAAAAACATCTAACGTATATAACTTCAATATTGTCCATAGTTATATATAATTAATTTTAATATATTCTAAATTTTAATAAATAAAATGATAAAAACCGCATATATTATAATTAATTCTAAATAACTTTTTTGTTATGGTATATAGATGAAAATAACATAATTAAGTTATTTACATTTTGGTATGGATCATATATAAAATATATAATTTCAAACTAATAATATTAATTTTTAGATATAGATGTCTTACATATCCCACCAATAGTCATGTTTTACACTAAATAGCAAAATCTTCTTTAGAAAACATGATAATTATAGAAACCGTTTTCAAGCTAAACCAATGGATCACTTTTTGAAATTAGGATTATTGTTTTTCCTTTCAATTTTATTTGCTACTTTTTTTTAACTAATCATCATATTTTTTCAAGTTAGCTCTTTTAGTTAACATTTTTGAAGTTCACATATTTTTAAATTTCCTTCATCCCTTAGAACATACTATTAGAGAATTTTTAGTTTTCCAAACCCTAGTATTTTTTAGTTTACATACTTCATTATTTTGGAATCATAAATTTCCGAGAACTCTCGCTTGACCATTGCAAACAGATCGTCCATATATAACCGACCCAAAATACGCTGATAAAGAGCAACAAAGACAATGCCAAGCTCGTTGCGGAAGGTCCACTTGAGGGTGAATGCGGCAGCAGGAGTATCGTAGTTAAATGATGCTGCACTTGCTTGTTCCTCCAAAAGACATGATTAGAATCTAAGTGTTGATTGGTGAGCCTCTCAACTCATTTGCAAGCTCTTTACATGTCCAGAGAATTAAACCCCCGGTAGTAAAGATCAACAGATGCTCCAACATATTAAATTTGGTTTTCAAAGTCTATTCTGCAAATAAATTCAGCTGCATTTTTAATGTTTTCTATTAATATATATAAAATTCATATTAAAACTAAAAATATTAAGACAAACCTTACTTTTCAAACAAAACTGAAACTCTCTCCATTCAAAGTTGAATGATGAATCAAAGTTCCATTTGTTTTTATCGATTTTGATATAAAAATAAATATTATTTAATAGAATTATTATAGTTTTTATTTACATTAACATTAGAGAAAGTGATTCTGAAAAACAAATGTTGTGTTTGTGGATTAATTATACTGTAAAATATTAAAATAATCAAATCAATTTTGTTCCTAATGATTATAAATAACTTTGAACTTTTAATTTCATATTTAAACACCATTTTGAAGTTAATGAAATTATTTACGAGTAATAAACAAAAATTTCAAATTGATGATTAACAAATACATATTTCTAATATTAGTTGATCGACAACTTTGGTTTATTTTATTTAAATATATAAAAGAAAAATGAATAATTTATTTATTTATCTTCAGTAAAATAATTATTGCACTTCTTCCTTTGTTTTTTTAATATAATTTAATAATAAAGAAAAACAAAACAAATCGGGATTACTTAAACAAAAATCAAAATTTTTAATTCCAATATTGATTACGAAAAACAAAAACGAACCAAAGGGACTCAACCCTAGAGTTCCATTTATATTATCAGCAAAATTGGAAGGTAAAACTACGACATTAATCCAACGGAGTAGAAAATAGGGAGTGAACAATAGAGTAGATTTTTGTGTAAATATTTCACTGAATCATTTCTTTGCCAAGTTGGCTGTTTAAATACAAGAGAGGGTGTAACAACATTTCAGAATATTCCTTTGTTTGTTACATTTTCTGTTAGTGAATAATATAGGCTGTTTGGACACATGACCAGGATGTGGGTGAGTGTTTGGACACAAGTATAGCACATGGGTCTCTAGGTAGACTTGTGCTGGGCTTGAGTGACACCCTTGTGGTCCAGCAAGATAGTATCCAAGGCCTGTTGGAATAACCCGAAAACACAGGCCCAATCACTTAACCCTTAGAACAGAAGATCACTTGTAGTGTCGAGACTTGTTTCTTGTTCCTCAGAACAGTCACCGGTCATGGTGACCTTCGCCGGCGACTGTATCTTAACATCCCCCCTCAAACGGAGCGGTGACTCCAGGAGCCCGAGTTTGTCACGGAGATAGGCAAATCGAGACGGCGGTAACGCTTTGGTGAGAGAATCAGCAACTTGGTCTTGAGTGGGAACGTATCGGATCTGAGCAGCACCGGCGAGAACCTGGTCCCTGATAAAGTGCACATCAAGCTCGATATGCTTGGTGCGTGCATGAAAGACGGGATTCGAAGCTAGAGCTCCTGCCCCCAAGTTGTCACACCATAGCACAGAAGGGGGTATGAGCGGGATTCGTAGTTCAGTAAGCAGTGAGCGAATCCAAATCAATTCAGCAGACAAATTTGCCAGTGCCCGGTACTCAGATTCAGTAGAAGAACGGGAGACGACGTTTTGTTTCTTGGAGGACCAGGAAATCAATGTCTTTCCAAGAAACACACAATAGGCTCCAGTGCTGCGTCGGTCGTCGATTGAAGAGGCCCGGTCAGCATCAGAATACCCATGCAGTTGAAGATGAAGACAAGGCTGAATGTGCAGTCCCAACCATCGTGAACCAGATAAGTAGCGTAGGATTCTTTTTAAGCATTGCCAGTGAGTAGTTGTAGGGGATTGTTGATATTGGCTAAGCCGATTTACGGCATAGGCAATATCTGGTCTGGTGTGTGTGAGGTACTGCAGTGCCCCTAACAGGCTTCGATACTATGTAGGTGAAGGCAGAGGAGATCCAGTAGTTGCTGACAAAGCTGTGCCAGGAGCAAGAGGAGTGGGGCAAGGTTTTGACAAAGCTGCTCCCTGATTAACAAGTAAGCTTTCAATGTAATTGTGTTGAGTAAGATAGAACCCTGAGGCATCACGATGAACCTCTATTCCTAAGAATAGAGAGAGTGAGCCCATGTCTTTTAGAGAGTATTTGGCATTTAGGTTATGAATGAACTGAGACAGACAAGCTTCATTGTTCCCTGTGACCAATATGTCATCCACATAAACCAGGATGAGGAGTATTGTAGTTGTAGTCACTAGATAGAAGAGGGAGCAATCAGCTCTTGAATTTTGAAACCCCCATAGAGTTAGAGTATCCCGTAGTTTAGAGAACCAGGCCTTTGGTGCTTGTTTGAGGCCATAGAGAGCTTTGTGCAACTTGCACACATAGGTAGGGTGACTGGTATCTTCAAAACCCTGAGGCTGTTGCATGTAGACAGTCTCTTGTAAGTCCCCATTAAGGAAGGCATTGTTGATGTCAAGTTGTTTGACAGACCAGTTCTTAGAGACAGCAATAGTAAGGATAAGTCGAACTGTAGAAGCCTTCACAACAGGGCTAAAGGTGTCATAGAAATCAACACCAGCGGTTTGGTGGAAGCCCTTGGCCACTAACCTGGCCTTGTAACGTTGGACAGACCCATCCATAGCATATTTGACCTTGTAGACCCACTTACAACCAACCACAGTAGAGTAAGAAGGTAGAGGTACCAAAGACCAGGTATTATTGTTCATTAGAGCAGCATATTCAGTCTTCATAGCAGCAACCCAGTTAGGATTCCCTGCAGCCTTAGAGAAACTAGAAGGTGTAAGCATGTCCTGATTAGTAGTAGTGATAGTTCTAACATAAGGTAATCTAGGCTTATGGATACCACTTTTGTGTCTGGTTTGCATAGTGTGTGTGTTTGTAGGCTGTGAGAGTGGTAGAGGGTGTTGTGAAGTAGGAAATGGAAGGTCAATAACTAGTGTAGGAGTAGGGCTGGTAGAAGAGTTGTGATGTTGGTGTGGCTTTGTGATAGTATCTGAGTCTGTGAGGGAATGAGGAGCAGTGTCTGTGTTGGGTCTAGGTGGTAGATTAGGCAGAGGGTGTGAGGAAGTGGTTTGGTGATCTGTCTGTGTAGCACACTGAGGAGTGTGATGCTCAGTGGAAGGATCAGTGTTGGGATTAGTACAAGATGTTACTCTTTCAGAAACCAGAGAGCTAGTTAGAGAAGGAAGCCAAAGATTGACAGACTGATAATGAGACTGACTGCTTTGGGGTTGTTGAAGAAACCCTGAAGTAAAAGGAAAGTCAGTCTCATTAAACACCACATTTCGAGACACATAGATTCTCCCTGTAGGACTTAAACACTTATACCCTTTATGACTCTGACTGTAGCCTAGAAAAACACATTTAAGAGAGTGAAACTGAAATTTATGAGTCTGGTAAGGTCTGAGGCAGGGAAAGCAAGCACAGCCAAAGGTTTTGAGAACTAAATAGTTAGGTTTTTTGTGAAATAGAGCTTCAAAAGGTGAAATGTTATTAAGGGTAGGAGTAGGTAATCTGTTGATGAGATAGGTGCTAGTGGCAAAGGCTTCAACCCAAAATTTGTAGGGTAGTTTAGACTTAGCAAGTAGAGTTAAGCCAGTCTCCACAATGTGTCTGTGTTTACGCTCAGCTCTTCCATTCTGAGCTGATGTGTAAGGGCAAGACCTACGTAGTAATATACCACTCTCTTTAGCTAGGGTAGCCAATGGTCTGAACTCTCCCCCCCAATCACTCTGAATTACTTTGATTTTTCTTTCAAATTGATTTTCAACAAAGGTTTTAAAGGTTTTAAATACTTCAGTAACCTGCCCTTTAGTTTTGATAGGATAAACCCAAGTGTATCTTGAAAAATCATCAAGAAAAAGAACATAGAACCTGAACCCCTCAGTAGACAGAATAGGGGAAGGCCCCCAAACATCAGTATGCACAAGATCCAACACATTGTTAGCATGGGAAACAGATAGAGGGTAAGAAAGTGTGTGAGACTTGCCTAACTGGCAAGCCTCACAGAAGCTATTCTCATTACTTGAAACATTTTGAAGATTACAGGACTTAAGAACACTAGCTAGAACAGACTGAGATGGATGGCCAAGCTTCCTATGCCATCCATCTTTAGAGACCTTAGAAACTTTAGGAGGACAGACCCTATCAGAACACAAAGAACTTTGAGACAAACAAACTTGAGTATTAAAACTGACTGGATAGGTAGACTGATTTCTAGAAAGAGTTTCCATCTTGTATAGACCACCTTCACATCTCCCTTTGAGCAACACTGTCCCTGTGGTTTTGTCCTTCACAAGACAAAAAGTTTTGTGAAACTCAACAAATACATGATTATAATTGGTAAGTTGAGAGATAGACAGTAAGTTTTTGTTGATTTTGGGAACATGTAATATGGATTTAAGAACAATAGGCTGTTTAGATAGTGATAGGAGGGAAGTTTCACCTATGTGAGAGATTGGAAGTCTCTCACCACTACCAACCAAGACATGTTTAGTACCTGTGTAGTCATGTTTCTGTGTAAGCTGATTGGTACTCCCTGTAACATGATGGCTGGCTCCACTGTCAGCATACCATACCCCATCTGATGCTGTATCTTGTGCTGCTAGTAGAGCACTGTGATCACTTTCAGATTTAGGTTGTTCTGAAGAATTTGATCCCATGACTGAAGGGTCATCTCTGTAGTAGCAAACAACTGCAGAGTGCCCATATTTGCTACAGATTTGGCAAGTGGGTTTGTTTTGAGCAAACCTTCCACCTCTGCCTCTATAGTAGCTGCTTCGACCCCTGTAGTTGGAGTTAGACCTTCCTCCTCTATAGTTTCTGAAATTGTTGTTGAAGTTCTTGTTTGGTCCAGAATAGTTTCTGAAATTGTTGTTGCTGACTTGTTGTTTCATATCACTTCTCTGAGCATAATTGGCATTTGAAATACTGATTGTATTCATTGTATTTTGCAGATCATGAAGTTGTTCTAGCCTGCTTTCAAAAGTTAAAAGGCTAGTCTGCAAATCAAGCCAAGTAAGACTGTCTTTATCAGCAAGACTGACTACTATTGGTGTGTAGTCTCCATCAAGCCCTGCAAGAACCTGAGTGATCAGGTCATCCATGGAGGTAAGACATCCTGCAAGTATTAAATTATCAAAGATCATTTTCATTTTGTTTAAGTAGTCAGACATAGTACTGGCCCCCTTGCGAGTTTTTTGAAACTCTGCCTTGAAGTAGGTGACTCTGGCTCTTGTCTGAGAGCCAGACAACTTTCCTGCTGCTTCCCAAAGCCCTTTGGATGTCTCTTCCTCCATTAATTGAGCTGCTATCTCAGGGCTCATTGTGGAGTAGAGCCAACCAAGTAAGAGTTGGTCCTTTGAGACCCACTCTTCATAGTCTGCATTTTCTGATACATTGCCTTCATTATCAGTAGAAACTTTAGGAGGGCAGACTTTCTCTCCTGAGATATAGCCACCTAGCTTGTTACCCTTGATCATGGGTAACACAACTGTTCTCCAAAGGAGATAGTTGCTTCTGTCGAGTCTGATATTGTTTGTGTTGTTGATTGAGTGCAGCTGCAGAGTTTTTGAAGCAGCAGAGGAACTGTTGGGAAAGAAGGAGCCTAATGACTCTGAGGAAAGCGACTGCGATTCATCAGAGTTGGCCATTCAGATCAGAATGGCTCTGATACCAAGTAGAAAATAGGGAGTGAACAATAGAGTAGATTTTTGTGTAAATATTTCACTGAATCATTTCTTTGCCAAGTTGGCTGTTTAAATACAAGAGAGGGTGTAACAACATTTCAGAATATTCCTTTGTTTGTTACATTTTCTGTTAGTGAATAATATAGGCTGTTTGGACACATGACCAGGATGTGGGTGAGTGTTTGGACACAAGTATAGCACATGGGTCTCTAGGTAGACTTGTGCTGGGCTTGAGTGACACCCTTGTGGTCCAGCAAGATAGTATCCAAGGCCTGTTGGAATAACCCGAAAACACAGGCCCAATCACTTAACCCTTAGAACAGAAGATCACTTGTAGTGTCGAGACTTGTTTCTTGTTCCTCAGAACAGTCACCGGTCATGGTAACCTTCGCCGGCGACTGTATCTTAACAAACGGTAATAAATATCTTGTTGAAATATTTATAAGAAATGCAGCTAATATTAAAAATAAAATATATAAAATTATAAAAATATATTTATTATAATATGGTAAGATATATATAATGAGTCATGTTTAACAAAAACACACAAATGAGTATAGAATACTGCATTCTCTCGACACTAAAAAAATATTTCTGACCTAATGTCAATTGTGAAAAGTTTCCGCGACAGGTCAAATGTGTAACATAATTTATTTATCTATATAGATAATTTTGATTTATTTTATTTAAATATCTAAAAGAAAAATAAATAATTTATTTATTTATATTTAAGTAAAATAATGCATAAACTTTTTTTAGTTTCTTTAATATCATTTAATATTAAAAACAAAAAATAAAACCAATTGAGATTCGAGTATTGATTATTGAGGAGAAAAAATGGTAAACAAACAATCTCTGACTCCTCATCATCCGAAACAGAGTGAAGTTTCGAACTCTGTTGGTTGGTTCAGAGTGAAGTTTTGAACTCTCTTTTTATTATTGAAAATCGGTCGAGGATGGATCATCCTCGACTATAAATTCGAGTTTTGAAAAACAAAATAGCTCACCTGTAGGGCTTTGCACTCAGCTTTGATTGAAATATCTATAAAAAGGATAGGTAATATCAAAAATAACAATTATTTAAAAAAATTATTCAATATAATATGATAAGATATATTTTTTGTGATGGATAACAAGTAAGTTCAACAAAATACACAAATTACTAAAAAGAATACTATGGTCTATCCAACCTAAAACAAAAAGAAACAATAAGAATTATTAAAATTAAAGTTATAAAAAACTAATTTATAAGTTATATATATAGTATAAATTGTAGTTTTTCTAACTTTAATTTTATATATTCAAATTAGATTAATTTTTTCATATTTATTGAAATATAAAAAAAAACTTTTTTAGTAAAACTGGTATATCGTACTACTAATAAAATTTTACATTAATCCATACCTTACTAAAATAGTACCATTTTTAGTTTACCTATAACTATAACATCTCGGTAATTTGTACTTTACATCTGGTGCGAGAGGAGAGGCGACATCTGTTCCAAATTGTGGAATGTTTATTGAAACTTATCAGGTCACATATCAAAATTATCAAATCTCAGTTTTTTCCCTCACAGTTATAAATGCACTCGATCTATTATTGTTCTGCGTAATTTAGTTATTTTAGTAAATTTTTAATTTAATTTTAAATGTGTTAAAAAATTCAAAATTATAAATAACAATTAAAAAAGATAATCTAACAAAATATTATTCACAAGAATACTTTACTGAGGATAATATGGATAATTATATATATATATATATATATATATATATATATATATATATATATATTAAATTATATATGTGTTAAAAAATTCAAAATTATAAATAGCAATTAAAAAAGATAATCTAACAAAATATTATTCACAAGAATACTTTACTGATGATAATATGGATAATTATATATATATAAAAATAAGTGATATAATAAAAAGATAAAAAAAAATAGATTAATTTTAGTAGCAATCCAAAATATAACATGTTTATATAATATATATGAGGCTGGTGAGTTCACTTCTTTTAGACTTTAAATAAGAACTAAAACTTATGTAATATCTAATTCCGTTTTAACTTGTGTAAAATCTAATTTAAATTTATATTATTATATAAAACATATAATGTTTAAGACTTTTAGTCTAATGTTTTATATAATGTTAAAAAATACATAATATAATAGTTGATTTAAAGCGCTTCTATCTCTTTATAATGTATTTTTTTTCCTCGCTAAACCATGGAGAGAGAGTTGCACTCTTTTTCAGACTCGTCCGAAAAAGTGATCCATGAGCTAACTATCTTCTTGAGAATGGTCATGTTTTCACTAACAATTGTGAAGATTTTACAATTTACTTGTAAAATATCTAAAAAATAATATTATTAGTTTAATTATAAATTCTATATTTTAAAATTAATAACAAAAATGTTAATAACTTAATTATGTTATTTTCATCCATAACAAAAAATAAAATTTTATTTAAAACTAATTTTAATATATGTTTTTATCATTTTAGTTATTAAAATTTGGAATGTATTAAATTAATTATATATAATTATGGATAATATTCGACATTTGATTAGGTTCCTATAATATGTTTTCAGAAAAAAAAAATATGAATTCATTAAGAAAAATATTAATATTTCTCTATTTTTATAAAAATTATAAATTTACATATAGTTAAAGTTTGAAGAAAAGAAGAAAGTTTAAGATTTAGTATTTCTATAATTTCTTTTCTTTATCTGTTCAGTGTACATAGTGCAACATTTATAGAGATTCAGAGGGTGTAACAACCTTGGAAATATTCCCATGTGAGGTTTGTTACACCTTGTTACAGACTGTTTGGCTATAGGCCAATTGTAATTCTCGAACAGACTTTGTTAATAAGATTGGGCTTTACTTCTTAGAACCAGACTTATACTAACATAAGACCAAGACTCATTTGGAGGCCCAAGTCTGATCCATGACTAAACCCGGCCTTAGACACCAACTAGGGTTTAGTTAGTCTCAGACAGCACTTCGACTTCTTCTCTCTTGTCTGCCTCTCTCTTCTTCTTCTCTTCTCTCTTCTTTTCTTCTCGCTTCTTCTCTTCTCTGGTGTGTATGGTCTGCTTGAGACCAACACTACCTTCAACATCCCTCCTCAAACGTAGTGGCGATTCAGACAGCCCGAGTTTGTCGCGAAGGTACAAGAACCGAGAAGAGGTTAGGGCTTTGGTCAGGAAATCGGCGATTTGATCCAACGAAGGTACGTATCTGATCTGTACTGAGCCTTGTAAAACTTGGTCTCGTATAAAATGAACATCTAATTCGATGTGTTTTGTTCTTGCATGGAATACAGGGTTGGAGGCTAAGGAACTGGCTCCAAGATTATCACACCACATCACTGGCGTTGGTATGAGTGGGATCTGGAGTTCAGACAGAAGTGACTTCAACCAGATGAGCTCAGTCGAGAGATTTGCCAAGGCGCGGTACTCCGATTCAGTGGAGGAACGGGCGACGACATTCTGTTTCTTGGATGACCAAGAAATAAGTGTCTCGCCTAGGAACACACAGTATGCCCCCACACTGCGACGGTCATCTGGGGAAGAAGCCCAATCGGCATCCGAGTAGCCATGGAGCTGCAGTTGGTAGCAAGGCTTTAAATGAAGCCCCAGCCAGCGTGTACCAGATAAGTACCTAACAACACGTTTTAAACTTTGCCAGTGTCTAGAAGTAGGGTTCTGTTGATGCTGACTTAGGCTATTGACTGCAAAAGCAATGTCTGGTCTAGTGTGAGTCAGATATTGCAGCGCGCCTAACAAACTTCTGTATTGTGTAGGGCAGAACAATGGAGACCCATCAGAAGCAGAGTGCTGAGTGCCAGCCACCATGGGAGATGGACATGGCTTGGACAGAGACAGACCTTGAGCACTCAGTAAGTCCTCTATATACTTGTGTTGTGTTAGGTAGAAGCCACTGGGATCACGATGAACCTCTATTCCCAAGAATAGACTGAGTGGTCCCATTTCTTTGAGTGCAAATGTGGCATTGAGATTGTGTATGAATTGAGTCAAGCATGTTGTGTCATTACCTGTTACAATAATACCATCTACATACACAAGAATTAGGAGAATAGATGTTATAGAGACCAGACAGAACAAAGATGAGTCTGCCTTAGAATTACAGAACCTCCAACTGAGTAGATTGTCCCTCAGTCTAGAGTACCAGGCTCGAGGGGCTTATTTCAGACCATAAATAGCCTTATGTAGCTTGCAGACATGTGTAGGATAGGCAGAATCAATAAATCCCTGAGGCTGTGTCATATACACAGTCTCTTGAAAAACCCCATTGAGAAACGCGTTATTAATATCCAGTTGCCTCACTGACCAGTTCTTAGAGGCAGAAATAGTGAGAATTAGCCTGACAGTCGATACTTTGACCACTGGACTAAAAGTCTCATAGAAATCAATCCATGGCTGTTGATGAAACCCCTTAGCCACCAGTCGAGCCTTATACCTTTGTATAGAACCATCCAGGCCATATTTGACTTTGTAGATCCACTTACATCCAATAACATTAGATGTAGTAGACTCAGGAACCAGAGACCAGGTCTTATTAGCCAGTAAAGCCTTATTTCAGTAGTCATAGCAGTTTGCCACTCACGATGCCCAATTGCCTCAGTAAAACAAGTAGGTTCAAACACAGTTTTGTTAGCAGTAGTTAAAGACCCTACATATGGTAGTTTAGGGTTAGAAATTCCACTACGAAGACTAGTTTGAATAACATGTGTATGGGTTGGTGGGTGGGTGACAGAGAGGTGTTCAGGACTAGATATGGGCAGTTCTATGGTCAGGTTAGGAGTCTGAGAAGTGTTTGCATTAGTGTAAGCAGGAAGTTTAGAAACAGTAGATAAAGAGTCAGTAGAACTAGATGAGAGAGTTACCTTAGAAGGGCTGGTAGGAGGCTGTTGAGTGTCGCTTTGTGGCTGCAAGGGAGCAGGGTACAGAGGTGTGTTCTGTTCAGTTGGAGCTACAGAGTTAGGCTCAACAGATGATATATTTTCATCCATCACAAGACCTGTAGATAGAGTAGGTAACCAAAGATGAACTGACTCAGAAGACACACCCTCACTCTGATGAGTATTAAGGAAACCACTAGAGAAAGGAAAATATTCTTCATTAAAAACCACATTCCTAGATATGTAGAGCCTCCCAGTAGAACTCAAACATTTATACCCCTTATGACTCTGACTATACCCCAGAAAAACACACTTGATTGAATGAAACTGAAATTTATGATGTTGATAGGGTCTAAGACAGGGATAGCATGAGCAACCAAATGTTTTGAGTGTGAGGTAGTTAGGAATTTTATGAAACAGAACTTCAAATGGTGATTTATGATGTAGGGTAGGTGTTGGTAGTCTGTTAATCAAGTAGACACTAGTCTCAAATGCCTCAACCCAATACTTGTAGGGTAGATGTGACTGAGCTAATAGAGTAAGTCCAGTTTCAACTACATGTCTATGTTTCCTTTCAGCCCTACCATTTTGGGTTGAAGTATGAGGACATGATCTCCTCAAAATGAACCCATACTCTTGAGCTATAGGAACCAGCAATCTGTACTCACCACCCCAGTCACTCTGAATAGCCTTAATTGATCGTTCAAACTGTATTTCAACCAATGCTTTAAACATTTTGAATACCCCTAAAACCTGACTTTTGTCCCTGATAGGATACAACCAGGTGTACCTAGAGTAATCATCTAGAAATAGGATATAGTATTTAGACCCCCCCCCAGTAGATTGAATAGGTGCTGGACCCCAAACATCTGTATGAATTAGATCTAGAACATGTGTAGAATGAGAGTTGGAAATAGAATAAGGGAGACTGTGTGATTTTCCTAACTGGCAAGCCTCACAAAAACTATTGGCATTACTTAAAACAGAATGAAGGTATCCTTAAGAACTTTGTTTAGCACACTAGATGATAGATGGCCAAGTTTTTGATGCCATTCATCTTTGACAGACTTAGAAACAACTGTAGATAATACCCTAGAGGCTCCTAGATTTAGATTGCCTTGTGACTTAGGAATAGTATCCATCTTGTAGAGCCCATCTTCACATCTCCCTCTGAGCAGAATAGTCCCTGTTGCCTTGTCCTTTACCAAACAGAAAAATTTGTGAAATTCAACAAAAACACTATTATGATTAGTTAGTTGAAAAACAGAGAGAAGGTTCTTATTGATTCTAGGGACATGTAAAATAGGTTTTAGAACAATAGGTTGTTTTGTGAAAGAATTTAGAGTGGAATGACCAACATGTGAGATAGGAAGTCTCTCACCACTGCCAACTAGAATGTGTTTTGTACCTGAATACTCAGATTTCTGAGTCAATTGGCTAGTGCTACCTGTGACATGGTGACTAGCACCACTGTCTGCATACCAGACTCCTTCCCCTGATGTATCTTGAGAAGACACCAAGGCACTTTGATCACCTTCAGACTTTGACTGCTCAGATGGGGATGAGCCCATGACTGAGGGATCATCCCTGTAGTAACATACAGCTGCAGAGTGACCAAACCTGTTACAGATTTGGCATGTTGGTTTACTCTGTGAGTACCTTCCACCTCTACCTGAGCCTCTATAGAAATTGTTTCTGCCTCTAGGGTTGTAGCCATTGTTGTTATAGTTAGATCTACCTCTATATCCTCTGCCTGAGCCTCTGTTTTGGTTATAGTAACCCTTCTGACCATTGTTTGTGGATTGTTGTTTGATATCTCCTCTGTAAGCAATATTAGCACTAGAAATATTAACTACATTCATAGCATTCTGCAAACCTGTCAACTGCTCTAGTCTGCTCTCATAAGTGAGTAGACTAGTCTGTAGATCTAGCCATCCTAGCTCTTCCTTGTCAGTTAGAATGACTACAATTGGTGTGTACTCAGCATCCAAGCCAGCAAGCACCTGAGTTAGTAGATCATCTATTGAGGTGAGACAGCCTGCTAGGATTAGGTTATCATGAATCAGTTTCATTTTGTTGAGATATTCTGTCATAGATGTAGATCCTTTACGAGTTCTTTGAAACTCTGATTTATAGTACGTTATCCTTGCTCTAGTCTGTGAACCAGAAAATTTCCCAGCAGCATCCCAGAGACCTTTAGCAGACTCCTCTTCCATCAACTGAGCTGCAATTTCTGGGCTCATGGTGGAGTATAACCACCCAAGCAACAACTGGTCATTGGCAACCCAGTCTTCATAATCTGGGTTGTCTGTGACATTACCTTCTGTGTCTGTGATAAACTTTGAAGGACACACCTTCTCGCCATTGATAAAGCTCCACAATTTGTTACCCTTAATCATAGGTATTACAACTGTCTTCCATAGTAAGTAATTTTGTCTGTCAAGTCGTATATGATTGACATTAGTGATTGACTGCAAATGCAGGTTTTTGGCTGAGAAGGAAGAGTTGTTGGACAGTATGGATCCAACTGAGTCTGTGCTCAGTGAAGGAGATTCATTTAGATTTGCCATTGAAGGTTGGAGAAGCTCTGATACCAAGTTAAAGTTTGAAGAAAAGAAGAAAGTTTAAGATTTAGTATTTCTGTAATTTCTTTTCTTTATCTGTTCAGTGTACATAGTGCAACATTTATAGAGATTCAGAGGGTATAACAACCTTGGGAATATTCCCATGTGAGATTTGTTACACCTTGTTACAGACTGGTTGGCTATAGGCCAATTGTAATTCTCGAACAGACTTTGTTAATAAGATTGGGCTTTACTTCTTAGAACCAGACCCATACTAACATAAGACCAAGACTCATTTGGAGGCCCAAGTCTGATCCATGACTAAACCTGGCCTTAGACACCAACTAGGGTTTAGTCAGTCTCAGACAGCACTTCGACTTCTTCTCTCTTGTCTGCCTCTCTCTTCTTCTTCTCTTCTCTCTTCTTTTCTTCTCGCTTCTTCTCTTCTCTGGTGTGCATGGTCTGCTTGAGACCAGCACTACCTTCAACACATACTAAGAAGAAGATTGGGAAGTAAATAAATCTGTTGCCGATCCAAACATTTCAGCTTCATGATTTATTCTTTAAGATATAGTCCACCTATATACCCATTATCAATTGACGTCATCTATTTACATATGTATAGTTTAATCTGCAACATTCTACATCTATTTACATATGTATAGTTTAATCTGCAACATTCTACATTGCAACAACTCAAAAAATCTAATGTATTTGACCCTAAAATAATTATTTTCGTAGCAAAATAATTGTTATCCAGGATATTTATCATTGTTTAAAGTTTTTTAACCCTAAAATATGTAGAGTTGAAGTGTGTGATTTTAGTATTGGTTTATATTTTTTTCTCGTGATGTGGTCCCATTTTTTAAGGTCTTTTTCACATGAATAAGAGATAGAACATAAGATCAACGATAACGAAACTCGATTTTTATTCGTATCTATTTCTACCAGTGTTTTAACTTTGAAACCGCAAAGAAATTTTTGTTTTTAAATTGCATATACTATGTCCAAGTGAGAGACAGGAAGCTGAGCCAATTCAAAAATCAAAAATTATATTTTTGATTCACTTAATTTTGTTACACTCGATACAAATTTTATATAAGCATGTAGATTGTTTGTTTAACAATAAGTTGTTAAATTTTGTTATTAAGCACGTAACATAAATATATTTTATTACTTGAGCCTTTAGGATAAGAGAAACCCAAGCAATAGTATCCCATGCACTACTTTCATGGTCTGATGTCTGATCCAAAACTTGACCCGAATCGATATCCAGACCCGACACATAGAAGAACCTTCTTTCCTAATTTGTTCTAACCCTAATCAACAGCCACCTTTGTTGTCTCTTCTTCTCTTTCTCTGACTTACCCTTTTAAACGAACCAGTGGAACTCCAAGGCTAAGTTTATCCCGTAGAAAAGAGAATCGCAATTGAGACAAGGGTTTGGTGAGAAGATCAGCTACTTGATCGTGTGTCAGAACATAGTGAATATCCACGGATCCCTGTACTACATGATCCTGACGAAGTGAAGATGAAGTGCAACATTTTTGGTACGGGCATGAAACACAGGGTTTAATGCCAATGAACTTGCTCCAAGACTGTCGCACCAGATGATCGGAGCTCGATAAAGTGGAAGACCGATTTTCTCCAACACAGAACGAAGCCAGATTAATTCAGAAGAAATATTAAAAAAAGATCGATACTCAGATTCAGTACTGGATCGAGAGACTACACCTTGTTTCTAAGAGGACCAGGAGACCAAAAAATCACCCAATTAACATCTGTAAATCTAATGGGCTGATGAGCATCACTTGGTTTGATATGAAGGCCTAATGTCACCATCCCAAATAAGTATCTTAAAATTCTCTTTACAATTTATAAATGTGTAGTGGTAGGTGACTCTTGAAACTGACTGATCTTATTAACAACAAACGCGATGTCAGGTCTAGTGTAAAGTAGGTATTGTAACGAGCCTAACCCACTTCTGTATCGTGTAGGACACTGAAGACTTTCACCATCAAGTTTGGAGACAACAGGGGCTGACTCACATTGGAGTGGGCAGGAGTTTGCACTGGAGAGATCTTTCTTAGCAAGTAAGTCGTTAATATATTTTGTCTGAGTTAAGTATAAGCCATATTCATCCTGGCACACCTCCATACCTAGAAAACGTTTGAGACAACCCATATATTTGAGGGAAAACTCATAATGAAGCCTCTGCATGAACTTAGTCAAGTAGGTAGAACTGTTACTAGTAACAGTTATATCATTCACATAAACTAGAAAAGGATGTTGGATACCTATTTGGTCATTAAGAAGAACATAGAGCACTATGTTCTTGAATTTCGGAAGCCCCATAACAAAAACGTATCCTTTAGCTTGGAGTACGGGGCTTTTAGGTGCTTGCTTTAAGCCATACAAGGATTTTTATAGTTTACAAACATGATTAGGAAAGTCAGCATCCATATATCCTTGAGGCTCCTTCATAAAAACCTGTTATTTTAATTCACCATATAAAAAGGCATTGTTTATATCAAGTTGCCTTATAGACTAGTCCCTGGAGACACCTAGTGTAAGTACAAGTCTTATGATGGAAGCTTTGATAACTTGGCTAAACGTTTCCGTAAAGTCAGTTCCAGGCTGTTGATGGAAACCTTTAGCCACAAGTCTGGCTTTGCATCTTTGAATAGACCCATTAGGATTGTACTTTAGTTTATAAACCCATTTGAATCCCACCAGGCTCATGTCATCTGTATATGGAACCAGGGACCAAGTATGGTTTGCCAATAAGACATCATACTCAGTTGTCACAGCTGGAGACTATTCAGTAATAGTGATAGCGTCATAGAATCTTAATGGCTCTCTAAGAGTAGCAATATACACAGTAATAAGACCAATATAAACATCATTAGGTTTAAAAAACCTGCTTTGGCCCTTTTGATCATAGAGTGAGTATTAAGATCAGTTGAAAGGTGAGCTTAAGTACTAGGATTATCAAAAGGTTATTCAATCAGTAATCTGGCCTCATTTGATTTTTATGTAGCAGGTTGTGAAGCTAAGGAAACTGTATTTCTGGCAGGAGACAAAAGCAGACTAGTTGGATTTTGTTGGGAAGAGTTAGAGTTAAAAGGTTTGTTTTGTGAGGGTAATTTTATGTTGTGAGGTTGCTGAGTTTGTATATACGTAGTTGTGTTGCTAGGATCAGTCACCAGAGAGTTAGGGAATGTTGTATGAAGAGTCTGGTGTAGAAGTTTCATCCGAGCACTTGACAGTAGGAAACTTAGGTAACCAGAGAGAGATAAACTTAGAGATAGGACCCGTTGAACCCAGAAAACCAGAAAAGAAAGAAAATTCATCATAATTGAATATGACATTTCTAGACACATAGACTCTCCCAATAGAACTTAAGCATCTATACCCCTTATGTACAGAACTATAGCCTAGAAACACACACTTAATAGATTGATATTGAAATTTATTTGCCTGATAAGGCCTGAAACAAGGAAAGCAAGAACAACTTAACACCCTTAGGATGCTATAATCAGGTTAGTGTTGAATAATTTCTCAAATGGAGACTTATCCTGGAGAACAACAGTACAAAGTCTATTGATTAGGTACATTACTGTGTGAAAGGCATCAGGCCAAAAGCTAAAGGGAAGATTAGATTGAACAAGGAGAGTCAGACCAATCTTAGTGACATGTCTCTACTTTCTCTATAGGAAAACCTTTTAGACCAACAGCCTTGTTAAACACAAGAATCAGATGAACCTTCCAATCTATATAGCCCATTCTCAATCTTCCCTGTCAGAAGAGTCCTTCATGTGATCTTGTCCTTCAAAAAACAATTAAAATTATGAAATTCAAGAAAAATATTGAATTTAATTGAGAAACATATAGGAGATTTTGTTAATTTGAGGGATATGTAGGATATTATTAAGATGAATATGTTAATTGGTTTTGGTTAAAAGAGTTGTTTCACCTAGGTGTTTGATTCTGAGTTTACTACCATTCCCCACAATTAACTTAGTACATGAATACTCTGATTTCTGTGAAATAATTTTAGTTGAATTAGTGACATGGTGACTAGCACCACTGTCAATGTACCAAGCTTCATCTCCTCCTCAAGACTCTTGAGAAATAGTCAAGGCACTTTGATCTTGACTAACTTTGTTTTGATCAGTTGGTAACTGTCCTATAACACTGAGATCATCCCTGAAGTAGCAGTAAGCACCTCCATGGCCATACTTCCCGCAAATTTGACAGATAGGCTTATTATTAGTGTTGAACATGTAAACTCTACCTCTATAAAAGCCTCTTACTCTATTGTTGATAGAGTAGTTAGGTGAATACCTTCCCTTGTAAGCACCTCTTCCTTGTCCTCTATCTCCACTTCTTGGATTGACATTGTTGTTACCAGAAAACCTTGACTCAGTTTTATTAACAGGTGCAAGATTGAAATTTTCCAAGGACAACTGCACCTTGTTTAGCTGGTCTAGTCTGTTTTCATAGGTCAATAGAGTGGCTTGAAGATCAAGCCGATTTTGTACCTCCTTGTATGCTAGGTGTACAGCAATAAGAGTGTATTCTGTGTCCTGGACAGCTTGGGAGGACAAGGTTTATCACCATTAATAAACCCTCCCAGCTTGTTTCCCCTTATTATAGGCAGCACCATAGTCTTACACCACAAAACGTTGTGTCCTTCAAGTCTTAAGATATTGAAGGTACTTATCTGATTCGTTTGCGTGCTTTTGTTGATCAGCATGTTATCCAATGGAGAACATACTTGCTCAGCGGAGCCAGAGCTAAAAGATGGAGAGTCTGCCATTGAAGGAACTGCTCTGATACCAAGTGAGAGAAAGGAAGCATAGAGCAAATTCAAGAATTAGAAATTATATTTTTGTACACTTAATTTTGTTACACTTGATACAAATTTTATATAAGCATGTAGACTGTTTGGGGTAACAATAAGTTGTTACATTTTGTTATTAAGTACATAATATAATTTTTTTTATTAGTTGGGGTTTTAGGATAAAAGAGACCCAAGCAATATTCTCCACATACTATTTTCATGGTCTGATGTGTGATCCAAAACTCGACCCGAATTCACATCAAGACCCGACACATAAATGAACCTTCTTTTCCAATTTTTTCTAACCCCAATCGACAACCACCTTCATTTTCTCTTCTTCTCTTTCTCTCTGACTATCCATTACGGTAACAGTTTTTCTCCTATCATGATCAGTATATATCCATCGTCATGTAAAAAAATCAGTTTAAAAAATCTGGTAAAAAAGTTTGAATTTCGAAGTAAACTAAAATGCTAATCAGTTTAACACCTCCTCGTTGTGATTAAATGTTTCGTAATGTCTGTTACCCTATCTCTCAAGTTGGTATTGCGTCTTGCAACCTTCCCGACATTTTGAATTAAAACACTTTATCTTGATAATTTATCATTGGTTGAATCCGCATAAGAAAAGAATACTCGAAAGAGTATAGTTTTGCCTTAAATATTCTAATTTTTTTATTTAAAATAAAAATAAATAAAAATATATAAAAAGTTCAAATATTATTTAAATATAAGATGATTGAAAAGCTTAGGATTTGATACTATTGTTGCTTAAGTTCGATGTGATTTACCTGATACGAACTTTTCATTTAAATACATTGAATTGAATCGTGTAATAAAATCAATAATATAATATTTAATATTTCATCATCGTTATATAATTTTGTGGCATCCTACATGTTTTATAAGAGAAGTTTAGGATTATTCCAAAAAACATTAATATTATATTATTTTAATAAAAACTATAAATGTACGAATAAAAAAAGTTTATCCAAAATAGAGGCGTATATAAAGTTTAAGAGAGTATAAGAGATTAAGTACACACAAGATTGGATAAAAAGTTGGAATGTAATTATTTTTTAAATTATGAAGAACAAGATAACTACTTGATGAGGTGAGCGTTTTGATTTTTCATATTTTTTTTTCGATTTTACTTGTTATGCTGGTACCTATTTCATTTAGATTCATGACATTTTCTATATTTTCTGTATTTAACAAGACACTTATCAAATAAATAAATTACTCATTTTTCTTTCATATATTTAAATAAAATGAATCAAGATTAACTATATTATTCACTAATATTAGAAATATATATTTATTAATTATCGATTTGAAACTTTAGTTTATTCTTTTTAAATAACTTTGTTAACTTCAAAATGATGTTTAAATATATATAATATTACATGAAAAGTTCAATAAAGTTAAAAATTACATTAAATTGGAAGTACAACAATAAGGAGTACATTATTTATAATCATGAACAGCATTGAGATTTGATTATTTTAATATTGTACATGCCTAAATGCTATATCTATAATGACATCTAATAGAATTTATAACATATAAATAACATATCATAGCTGTAAATTTTATTATACATATTTATAATGAACACCAACTTATTATACATATTTATAATGAACACCAACTTTGACGAAAAAAATATTTGATATAAAAATTAATTTTTGGAGGTATGTATTATCTTTGGTTGGGTTTTTCAGCTAACTACTTAGCTTATCTACAAACAAAACATTTTTTTTTAGAATTTCTTTCTCACGTGCCAATATAAATAAAAACTATAAATAATTTTATTAAATTATATATATTTTATTTCAAAATACATGAAACAAATGGAGTTATGATTCACCATAGTGACCCAATCAACTATATAGTTATCTTTAGAAAGAACTTATTTACTCTCTCCAAAAAACACCCTTCATTCAAGTTAAGAAATAGGGTTTCCTCACACGACACTCCGACTTTTGTACCAACCAGAACGACATTATAAAATCGTATGAGAAGCCATTGAGTAACTGAACATTCTATTTCCATACAAATTAATTATGTCGGTTTATCACAAATTATCATTTTATATAAAATCATGTTTAAAAGTTGCATAGTATTTCATTTTTTTTCTTATTTCCCAATAGAGAAAACCCTTTTTTGTACTTTTTTTAAGCACTTTGTTTCCTATTTTATATTATCAAGAGTTTTCTAATTTTGATAGGATAGAATCATACAATAACAAAAGACAAAAATCCGAATAAGTATGTTTCTATAAATAAACTATCTTATGTCCAAGAATTTTCATAATCTAGGGTTAACAAGTGACACAAAAACAAAACAAGATAAAGTTCTTCACACATTCCTCCATGTAGTCCACCTTTTAACCAAACAAACTATGGAATCCATGAATATGTTAACTACATTTATAAATTTATATTATAACATCAATCCACTTGATTTATGGGAGTAAGGCTTAGTTTGACACTATAGAAAAGTTGATATCAAGAAACTTCAAATTTGGTGTCCTTTGATGAAAGTATAACAACTCTGTAGCATCTTAACACTAACCACCTTGCTAGGATGATTCCATGTTAAATATAGAAAGTGTAATGTCTATACCTAAATGAAAAGAGAAAACACGAGCATATCTCCCACAAATACTTTGACATAACTTTTTTATTAAAACTTTTTTTTATATTAAGACAAAACAAAATAGTTAAAATATTTTTTACATTAAGACAAAACAAAATAGTTGATTGATTCTCTATCTAACAGAATGGTGAATCACTTTATTTTTATGTATTTTCATGTAAAAGTAAATATAATTTAATAAAATGATTATAATTTTTATTTAAATTAAAAACAAATGTGTTTAAATAGATGATAAATACCTCCAAAACTAAATTTTTACAAAATTATTTTTTTATAAGAAAAAATATTAGGTGTTCATCATAAATATAAATATGAATAATAAATATTATATTTGATAGAACAAGATTATCAATATTTACAACTCTTATCTGAAATGGTAATATTTTTCAATTGACATATGGTATGACTATACTATTTATATGTTACGAATTCCAATATAATAATCTATAGACAATATATAATCGAACAACATATTCTTTTTAGATTTTGATCAAAATTGCTTACCCAAAAATAAAGCATTTAGCAGAAAAATCAAATCTTAATTCTATTCTTCATGATTATAAATGTAGTCTATTCCATTGCCAAACATCGATCTCAGAAATTACATGAACATCGGAGTGAAGGTTGTTGATCTTTAACCTCAGACAGTGATAGTAAAATAAAATAATATTTTATTCACACATCATATTATCAGTAAAATTAGAAGTTAAATTACCACATCATAGATATCTCATTGAAATACTTATAAAAATGTACATATACAAATAGACTAAAATATATATTTTTTCTACTTTTGATTATAAATTTAAATTGATATGCTAATTTTATTATATAGTTTTACCCTAAATGTTATGTCTATACCTAAATGAAATACACACGCATAAAACATGAATTGATTTAATTGTACAAGTATAAATTATTGATTTAATTGTACAAATAAATTTATACCTAATCATCGACCTTACCAATCACCATCAGCATCTATTCAGCGAGTTCAGTCAATGTGTAAATCACTTCAAAGTTATGGCTACCCACCTCCAATCTTTCGGAATTACATCACCAAATAAAAAATATAAAGCAATAGTAGATCAAATACTTCAACTCTATAATACTAAGATAGGAGAAAAATACTATAATTTATTTGGAGAAAAATACTCTATAATACTACAATTTATTTGTACAACTTATTTGGAATTATGATAGGAGAAAAATCTAGTACCGCAATTGAAAAAGCCTTAGAATATGGAATTACATCACCAAATAAAAATTATAAAGCATTAGTAGATCAAATACTTCAACCCTATACATATTAGGGTTCACAAAAACTTAAAACAATGGCAAATATCTTTGGACAACAATTATTTTGATACGGAAACAATTATCGTGGCATCAAAGACATTAGATTTTTGGAGTTTCTACAATGTACACCGTTGCAAATTAAACTATATATGTAAACAGATGATCTCAATTGATAATGTCTATATAGGTGCAATATATCTTAAAAAAATAAATCATCGAGCTTAAATGATTGGATCAACAACAGATTTATTTACTTTCCAAGCTTATTAAGCTTATTTAGTATGTAAATTTATAATTTTTATTAAAATAGTAAAATATTAATATTTTATAAATCAAATCATGTTTTTCATTAAAAACATATTCGATGGAACCTAAGGTATATAACTTCAAATGTTTAATATTTTCCATAATTATATATAATTAATTTTAATATATTCTAATTTTAATAAATAAAATCATAAAAACAGCATAATACTTTTAAATATTTTTTTGGTTATAAATAACATAATTAAGTTATTTACATTTTTTGGTAGGGATCATATATAAAATTTATAATTTGAAACTAATAACATTAATTTTTAGATTTAGATCTCTTATCCCACCGATAGTTATAGAAATTGCAAAATCTTCCTTAGTGAAAACATGATAAATATGGAAACCGTTTTCAAGTTAAACCGATGGATCACTTTTTGAAATTAGGATTATTGTTTTTCCTTTCAATTTTATTTGCTACTTTTCTTTTTAAATAATCATCATATTTTTTCAAAGTTAGCTGATTTAGTTAACTTTTTTAAAGTTCACATATTTTTAAGTTTCCTTCATCCCATAGAACGACTTTCAGAGAATTTTTAGTTTTCCAAACCTTAGTATTTTTTTAGTTTACATATTTCATTCTTTTGAGATCATAGATTTCCGAGAACTATCGGTTGACCATTGCAAGCAGATCGTCCATATATTACCGACCCAAAATACTCTGAACAAAGACCATGGCAAGCTCGTTGTGGAAGGTCCACTTGAGGGTGAATGCGGCAGCAGGAGTGCGGTAGTTAAATGATTCTGCACCTGTTGCTCCTTGCTAAAAAAGACATATCTAATCCAAGTGGTGATGGTGAGCCTCTCAACTCATTTACAAGCTCTTTACGAAGAAAAAAATAAACAAACCACGTCAATCTTAGGGCGCGAAATTGGAAGGTAAAACTACAACATCAATCTTAACGGTAATAAATATCTTGTTGAAATATTTATAAAAAATTGCAGCTAATATTAAAAATACAATATATTAAGATATAAAAAGATATTCGTTATAATATGCTAAGATACAGCCCTTGTGATATGTCAGTAAGCATGGTGGCTCTAGGGTTTCTGTGGAAGAGAGGAAGGCTGAGGAAGAAGAGTTGTTCGAAGACAACTCTAGACTCAGCACTTCACTAAAGTCCTAACTCTAAACGGTATTCTCGTGTGTGTTTTGGTGTTGGACCGGGTTAGGCCTTTGGCCTTGTTAGCTATCAAGACCAAGCAACTTAATCAAGGCCCGGTTCTATCAAGATGGATTTATAAGTATTGCTGTAACCAAACAATGGCTAACTGCCTTTTATTCATGTAACCAATCAGTATCCATTACTCACTAACAACCTCACATGGGAATATTCACAAGGTTGTTAGTGACTCTACTTGTATAAATACACCTGTATGTGATGCTGAAATGTTTAAGGAAAATACATTAAAAATTACAAATTCATTTATCCTTCTTTCTCACTTGGTATCAGAGCACAGCTCTTGAGTCTTCAATGGCTACTCCAAATGATTCACCATCCTTCAGCTCAGACTCCATTGGGTCCATCTTCTCCAACAGCTCCTCTTTCTCCTAAAAAAACCTACACCTGCACCCAATCAGCAATGTTAATAACATTCGCTTAGATAGAAGCAATTATCTTTTATGGAAGACTGTTGTGTTACCTGTGATAAAGGGTAACAAACTATGGAGTTACATCACTTGAGAAAAGGTCTGTCCTCCTAAGTTTGTGACAAACACTGAGGGCATATTGATAGAAAATCCAGATTTTGAAGAATGGGTTTCAAAGGACCAGCTGCTACTTGGATGACTCTACTCTACTATGAGTCCTGAAATAGCAGCTCAACTCATGGAAGAACAGTAAGCTAAAGGTCTTTGGGAGGCTGCTGGCAAATTGTCTGGTTCACAGACTAGAGCAAGGGTGACATATTACAAGGCTGAGTTTCAAAGAACTCGTAAAGGAGCCTCAACAATGTTTGACTACTTAAACAAAATGAAGCTGATTTTTGACAATCTAATTCTAGCTGGTTGTCTGACATTCATTGATGATCTATTAACACAAGTACTTGCAGGTCTTGATGCAGAGTATACACAAATTGTAGTCAGTCTGGCTTGACCTTCAAACAAGTCTGCTCACGTATGAAAGCAGACTTGAGCTACTCACTGGGCTACAAAACTCAGTTTCCAACATTAACATCTCTAGTGCTAATGTCACTCACAGGAGTGACTCAAAACAACAGCCTCCTAACTCAAACCAGAGAGGATACTTTCAGAACAACAGAGGTGCTAATCAAAGAGGATTTAGAGGCACATCTGGCTATAATTACAACTATGGTGCTAGTGGTAGAAGTGGTTTCTATAGAGGCAGAGGAGGAAGGTTCTCACAGAACAAACCAACCTGCCAAATCTGTGGAAAGTTTGGTCACTCTGCTGTTGTTTGCTACTACAAGGATGATCCCTCAGTAATGGGATCTACATCTTCAGAGCAAGCTAGATCAGAAGAAGATCAGAATGCTCTAGTTGCAACACAAGACTCTACAGGAGAAGGGGTCTGGTATACTGACAGTGGTGCTAGTCACCATGTCATAGGAAGCACTAGTCAAATGACACAGAGGACTGAGTACTCAGGTAACAAATCGATCCTTGTTGGTAGTGGTGAGAGACTCCCCATTTCTCACATTGGCCATTCTACCCTACATTCTCTAACCAGAAAACCTATCTGCTTAAATAATATTCTTCATGTACCTAGAATTAACAAGAACTTACTGTCTGTCTATCAATTAACTAATCATAATAATGTTTTTGTTGAGTTTCATAAAGGGTTTTGTCTTGCGAAGGACAAGGTAACAGGGAGTATCCTGCTCAGAGGGAGGTCTGAAGATGGTCTCTACAAGAAGGATATCTTTTCTAAGTCACAATCTGGTCCTAGGCTAGGGTTTCCTACTGCTTTCTCTACTAGTATCTCTCAGTCTGTCAAAGATGGATGGCATAGGAAGCTTGGCCATCAATCTCAAAATGTTTTAAATTCTGTTCTTAATTCATGTAAGTTGAATTCAGTGTTGAGCAATACAATCTCTTTTTGTGAGGCTTGTGAGTTAGGCAAGTCTCACAGTCTACCATATTCTATCTCTACCTCTCATGCTGTGAATGTTCTTGACTTAATACATACTGATGTATGGGGCCCTGCTCCTATTCAATCTAGTAATAGGTGTAGGTACTATGTGTTATTCTTAGATGATTTCTCTAGGTATACCTGGCTGTATCCTATTAGAGATAAGAGTCAAGTGTTTGAAACATTCAAGACCTTTAAAACTCTAGTTGAAAATCAGTTTGACAGATCTATCAAAGCTGTTCAATGTGATTGGGGGGGTGAGTTTAGGCCTCTGATTTCACTAGCTAAAGACATTGGGTTCTTATTACGAAGGTCTTGTCCACATACCTCAGCCCAGAATGGTAGGACTGAGAGAAAACACAGACATATTGTGGAGTCTGGTCTCACTCTTCTAGCTCAGGCACACCTACCCTACAAGTATTGGGTTGAAGCTTTTGAAACCAGTGTCTATTTGATTAATAGACTTCCTACACCTATTCTTTATGATAAGTCTCCCTTTGAAACACTCTTTCATAAAAAACCTAACTATCTAAGCCTAAAAACCTTTGGTTGTTCCTGCTTTCCTTGCCTAAGACCCTACCAAACACATAAATTTCAGTTTCATTCTATCAAATGTGTGTTCCTAGGATACAGTCAAAGTCACAAAGGTTATAGGTGTCTTAGCTCTAATGGGAGGTTGTTTATTTCTCGAAATGTAGTGTTCAATGAAGAGGACTTTCCTTTCTCTACTGGTTTCCTAACTACATGTCAAACTGAGTCTGTTTCTATGTCTTCTGTTCACTTATGGTTACCTAGCTTTCCTACAGGGTCTGTGACAAATGAAAAGGTACCATCTGAGGGGACTAACTCTTCTACTTCAACTGAACAGCCTACTTCTCTATGTCCTAATCCTTTGCAGCACCAGAAATCTACATCCAACTCTGTATCTAACTCTTCTAAGACAACCAGGTTCTCAAACTCACAGCCTCTATCTACAGCCAACCAAAATATCCTTAACTCTCCACAAGTCACTAGCAACCAGCCTTCACTGCCTACACCTACATTGACTATTGAACTACCCTTTCCTAACCCTAATCCTGCTGACTCTTCCCAAAACCTACAAAACACTCACACAATGCAAACTAGGCAGAAAAGTGGCATTTCTAAACCTATAATTCCTTATGTGGGGTCTCTTGTTACTACTGATAAAGATTTGTTTGAACCTATAAAGTTCTCTGAAGCTGTTGGGAATCCTAAGTGGCAGCAAGCTATGGTTAGTGAATACAAAGCACTTTTGGCTAATCACACCTGGTCCCTAGTGCCAGTGACTGACTCATCTACAATTATTGGTTGTAAGTGGGTTTATAAGCTCAAATATGGTCTGGATGGGTCTATCCAAAGACACAAAGCACGGTTGGTTGCTAAGGGTTTTCATCAAACACCTGGAGTTGATTTCTATGAAACTTTTAGCCCGGTTATTAAGGCTTCTACTGTAAGGGTCATTCTTACTATTGTTGTGTCTAAGGGATGGCCAATAAGGCAGCTTGACATCAATAATGCATTTCTCAATGGTGTGTTACAAGAAACTGTGTACATGACACAACCTCAGGGCTTTGTTGATCCTGCCTATCCTACACATGTCTGCAAACTACACAAAGCCATCTATGGTCTAAAGAAAGCCCCTAGAGCTTGGTATTCCAAACTACGGGATACACTTTTGAGTTGGGGTTTTAGTAATTGAAAGGCTGATTGTTCATTGTTCTTTTTGGTCTCCAAGACTACTGTCCTACTCATTTTGGTCTATGTTGATGATATTCTGGTCACTGGGAATGATACAGCTTGCCTAAATCAATTCATTCACAATCTTAATTCCGTGTTTGCTCTCAAAGATATGGGGTCACTCCATCTATTCCTTGGAATATAGGTTCATCGTGACCAGAGAGGCTTTTATTTGACACAGCACAAGTACATAGAAAACTTACTTTGTGCTCAAGGACTTTCCATGTCCAAGCCCTGTCTGTCTCCAATGACATCAGCTTTCTGCTAATGATGGCTCGCCTCTGGTGTGTCCTACACAGTATAGAAGCCTGTTAGGACCTTTACAGTATCTGACTCACACTATACCTGACATAGCTTATGCTGTCAGAAGTCTGAGCCAGTATCAACAACAACCAACTTCTATACACTGGTAAAGCTTAAAGTGTGTGTTACGTTACCTCTCTGGAACTCGCTGGTTAGGTCTTCACATTAAGCCCTGTTACCAGCTCCAACTCCATGGCTATTCTGATGCAGATTGGGCTTCGTCCCCTGATGATCGTCGAAGCATTGGAGCGTACTGCGTCTTCCTTGGCGAAACCCTCATCTCCTGGTCATCAAAGAAACAAAATGTTGTGGCCAGATCCTCAACAGAGTCAGAATATTGGTCATTAGCTAATCTATCAGCAGAATTGATTTGGCTGAAATCGTTACTTACCAAAATTCGAATACTTCTCATTCCACCTTCAGTCATGTGGTGCGACAACCTTGGGGTTAGCTCCCTTGCCTCCAACCCGGTTTTTCACGCTCGCACCAAGCACATCGAGCTCGATGTGCATTTTCTTCGAGATCTAGTGCTTCAGGGACTGGTCCAGATTCGGTATGTACCCTCACTTGATCAAATCGTTGACTCTCTCACAAAGGCTCTCCCTTCCTCTCGATTTTTTTACCTCCGTGACAAACTCGGGCTTTCGGTGTCGCCTCTGCGTTTGAGGGGGGATGTCAGTAAGCATGGTGGCACTAGGGTTTCTGTGGAAGAGAGGAAAGCTGAGGAAGAAGAGTAGTTCGAAGACAACTCTAGACTCAGCACTTCATTAAAGCCCTAACTCTAAACGGTACTCTCTTGTGTGTTTTGGTGTTGGACCGGGTTAGGCCTTTGACCTTGTTAGCTATCAAGACCAAGCAACTTAATCAAGGCCCAGTTCTATCAAGATGGATTTATAAGTATTGCTGTAACCAAACAATGGCTAACTGCCTTTTATTCATGTAACCAATCAGTATCCATTACTCACTAACAACCTCACATGTGAATATTCCCTTGTTAGTGACTCTACTTGTATAAATACACTTGTATGTGATGCTGGAATGTTTAAGGAAAATACATTAAAAAATAAAAATTCATTTATCCTTCTTTCTCACTTAATAGATATTAAGTTATGTTAAAAAAAACACAAATTACTATAGAATACTGCGTTCTGTCGACAGTGAAAAGTTTATACCGTGAGGTCAATTGTGAAAAGTTCTGCTGTGCGTGGGTCAAATGTGTAACATCAGGAAGCAATCTGGGTCTTGCTATACTCCCACCTACCAACCTCACGACCAAGAACGTAAAACGAAACAATAAAATTATTAAAATTAAAGTTAGAAACTACTCTAATTATTTATATATATATATATATATAAATTAATTTTAATTTTATTTATTTAATTAAATATTAAAATATTTAAAGAATATCTTACTATTGAGCATCTTCTAAAATAATATAGTTATAATATATATTTTTTCTGATATATTTCAAATAAGTTGCATATAAAACTAAAACATTGATAGTCATAAATATTTATTTCACTAAAATATAAATATAGTTCAAGATTCTACTAAAATTAGCGAAAACCAAAATAAAAAAGTTGATCATAATGCGGGAATGAAAACGATCCGAAGAACGCTTACTTTCCGTGAAACCGCATCTTTCCAATATCTAGTTAGGGTTTATGTGTGTATTTGATATTTTGAAATCTTTGTCTTTGATTATCTCTGTAGTTGGATATGTTTCGGACTATTTTCGTGACGTTGAAAATTTTGTGTCCAATTCGAAAACTAATTTTTTATACTATGCCAAAACACTCCAGTCTTCAGTCCCATAATGATGTTGCTATTAGAACGGGGTTGGTGAGAAAATGAATCATGTGGAACAAGCAACGGTTTGATAAACATTTTTTTGAAGTCAGAGTAGTTTTATTTTCTGTAAAGAATTGAATTGAACTAGTTATGCCGGAAACAAGAAGTTCAAAACTTAAAAGTAAAACTGATATGTAATTCAACTTTAGACTAAACCTTTTACTCAGGAATGTTATCGGTCCGGTTGGGTCCGGGTTTTGACGGAACCGGACCGAATCGCTAAGCTTATCGGTTCGGACCGGATCAGAACGCTAAGCTTTCGGTTCTAATTTTTAGAACCGGACTGAACCGCTAAGTTTTTGGTTTGGTTCGGTCCCGTCCGATTCGGTTCCGGTTCCGGTTCCGGTTCGGTCCGAGTTCGGTTCGGTCCGGTCCCGTTTCGGTCCAGTTTCGGTTTGGTTCCTTATCGGTCCGGTTTCGGTCCATTTAAAAAAATTAATTCCAATCAAAATTTGATTTTTAATTTTTTATGAAATAAATAATATAAATCCTAAATTTTATAAGTTAATCTTTTGATTTTGGTAAAAAAATAGTAATTAACTATTAATTTTGGTACTATAAATTATAAAAGAATAGATAATAATAATAAATAATCGGTTCCATAGGTTTTATTGGTCCGATTTCGTATCGGTTCTATCGGTTCGATTTCGTATCGGTTTATCGGTTCCATTCCATGTTGGTCTTATCGGTTTATCGGTTTTATCGATTCGGTTTCTAACCGGAACCCAACCATTAAAGTTCGATCCGGTCCTTATCGGTTTAGTCCCGATCCGGTTCTCTCGATTCTGGAGAACCATTGACAGCACTCTTATAAGAGTTCATAAAAGGTTTTGACAGCAATTTATACTTACAGAACTACACTACAAATTTGACATTTGTTTCTAAAATAATACCATTTTGTTTTACCTCTTATCATCGCTCGTAATTTGTACTCATGGTGTAAGAGGAGAGGCAACATTTGGTGCCAAATTGTGGGGTGTTTATTGAAACTTATTAGATATTATTAGTAATTACATCGTAAGTTTTGAATTTGGCTTCAGTGTTATTTTCGTTGCTGGAGTGTCATTTCACCGAACCTAAGCATTTTTAGGTCTGTGAAGAATACGTGATTGATGAAGTTTCAAAGCAACTTTGAATTGTTTGAAACTTCAATGACGGTTGAATTTAGTTCGAAGAAGAGATAGTGAAGAGAGAAGATAGTTTAAACTATAGATTAAGGTTAAATTTTATGAGAAGTAGTTATATATCAGTTTTAATATATATATAGCTTATAAACTAGAGTTTTTTCTAACTTTAATTTTAATAATTCTTCGGTTTGTTTTATGTTGGACAGACCACAGTATACTTGTTAATAATTTGGGTGTTTCTGTTGAACTTACTTGTTATATATCTAATGATATTATAATGAATATTTTTATTATTATTTAAATAGTTGTTATTTTTAATATTAGCCGTATTTTTTATAAATATTTCAACCGAAGGTTAGTAAAAAGCCCAACAGGTGAGCTATTTTGTTTTCCAAAACTCGAATTTATAGTTTTAGGATGATCCATCATCGAACGAAATTTCAATAATAACATAAAGAAGGAGAGCTTGAAACTTCACTCTGTTTCCGATAATGAGGAGGAAACCATAGAGTTTGGAACTTCACTCTGTTTCCATAAATGATATTAAAGAAACTAAAAAAGAAGTTCATTGGTTATTTTATTTAAGATAAATATATAAATATTTATTTTATATTTAAAATAAATCAAAGTTATCTATATTATCAACTAATATTAGAAATATGTATTTGTTAATCATTAATTTGAAGCTTTAGTTTATTCCTTTTAAATAATTTCAGTAACTTCAAAATGATGTTTAAATATGAAGTATTAAATTAAAAGTTTAATAAAATTCAAAATTACATTAATCTCGAAGTACAACAATAAAGAATTATTTATTTATAATCATGAGAAACAAAATTGGGATTTGATTATTTTAATATTTTACATGCCTAAATGCTTTATTTTTGGGTAAGCAAATAAAAATCTAAAGAGAATAATTTATAAAAACTAGATTATCTATAAGGTGACGTTCAATAGAGTTCATAACCTATAAATAACATAGCATAGCTGGAAAATTATTACACATATTTATAATCAACACCTAATTTTAACATATTCGATATAAAAATTAACTTTTGGAGGTATGTATTATCTATTATATTTTGATTAGGTTTTTCAACTAACATTTACATATCCACATACACAACTTTTGTTTTCAGACTTTCTTTAATGTCAGTATGAATAAAAATTATAAATAATTTGACAGCATCTATATTTATTTTTATATTAAAATACATAAAAACAAAAAGGACTATGATTCACTTTTGTATGTTAGTTAGGGATCCAATCAACTATATAGTTATCGGTTAGTAATAACTAATTTTAAGAAAAGGTTTTTCGTTCGTAATATTTGTTAGCGAGAACTCTGAATTTAGTAGTGTTTTGTATTTCACATTTGACATTTAAATTGTTTTGCGCATCACATATGGTTATGTTTCGCATTTGATAAAAGCTTATATTTGATTCATGCCACATGGGCATATCTTGTTTTTTCAGATCAAGTCTATATATCTTTATTCAGGAGATGAAGAAAATAAAATAAAAGAGGTTCACATTAAGGAAACAAAAATAGTTATCTTCCATTGTGTCTTAAAATGTATATATGATCTAGTAACAAACAAGAACAAAAATAAAAAACTAAGAAACAATGAGACTTTATAGTAGAAACCATCAAGACCTACGAAAACTGAAGAAGGAGTCTTCACATTGGGATCCAAAATTTTAAAACGTACAACCAAATATGTAAGAATAAACCCTAGGAAGTATGGTGAATATTGAATATATTTAAAATGTCAAAACTTTACACCCTAAAAACGAATAAGAAACACTCGAGTAAAAAAATAATAAAAACATACTTTTCTTACTCGAGTAATGAAGACAATCAGGCAACGAAATCCACCGAAAATAAAAAATTTGAAGATCAAAGTATTGATTTTGTATCGCAATAACATATTCATTAAGTTCGCATGGTCAACTTTGTTGTTCTCAACATCATGTGATATATTGGGTTCGATGATGGTTTACTACGTTGAAAATATAAAAAAAAATTAACAACTCTATTTCGGTTATGGAAACTTTTATGAATTCAATAAACATTTGTTGCGATTGAAAACGTAATTGATGATTAATATCTTACTATTAGGGAAAGAGCACCCAAATGCTTGATCCCAATATGTTAAAAATGACAAGGAGCTAAAGAATACATAGGTTAATTTGATTGAAACACTTCAAAATATTAACGATGATCATTTATGTACTTAACTAGTTTCAACTTCCGCATTTAGAATTTCGGTGTAATTTATAATTCGTATTTAGTAGTGTATACAATTCGCACTTCACATTTCGTAGTGTTGTGCTCTTCATTTGGTGGTATTGTGCTTGGAATTTTATAATGATTCACGAGTGTTGTTTGGATGTGTTTCACGCTTCATATTTAAGCAAAAGACTTTGACATTTTGTTGATTCTACTTCGCATAAACCTACTCAGAATAAAAGCTCCCTCATATATACTTACGTATATAAATAAACCACTAAATATGTCATGTTATAATTTGAGTTTATTAATAATATTGATATGATAAAAGTAGAAAATAGAGATGTGATAAAAATACTAAAAAAAATAAGAATCAAATTTGCATATCATTTTTACTTTACTAATTAGTGATTGTTTGCGTTTAGCGTTTACTTTTACTAATTGCTTTGTGCTTTGCATTTGTACTTGATACATTGGTTCTCATTTTGTATTTGGCATTTATACATTGATTTTTGGTTCGTATTTATAGGTTAGTATTGATTTATAATTTGCACTTGATATGTAGTCTTAATCCTCAGTTCGTATTAGAATGGTTATGTTGATGTTACTTTGTAAACAAACATGAAAACACTCTCGCACTATAGGCTAACTGCCATAGTTAGTTATTAAGAAATATAAACTCATAGCATGAATGAGAGAAGAGTTGGGGAAATATAGGCTAACCAAAACTCTTAACTAGTATATATTTTTTTAAAGTGTAATTATGCGTGAACCAAGTTCTAATAAACGCAACAAAGTGGATAACACATTATCTCATGTACAAAATAAAAAACCATACAAAAAATTTAATTAATTAAAAGATGAGGTTGCGACTGTTAATTCAAAAGGTGTGATCAAAAGCTCATTGAAGCTAACTGATGCATAGAATGCACAAGTTAAGGAAAAACCAATTAAGGGGATGAAATAGAATACACCATGAGAGAATATGAAAGATGAAGAATTGATGAAGGCACAATAGAAAACATAAAAGGTGTTTTCTTAATTTTTAGTCAACAACCACAGTTTGCGGTTTAATTTTTGTATCAATAGGTAGATGGAAAGGCAAAAATTAAAAGGTAAATGAGGCACGATATGAGGATATGAAGGTACAGTTGAAGGTGGAGGTGGAAGTAAATAATACAAACATAGAAAATATACAACATTTTAATGGTGTACATAATGCAAGTGTTAAAAAAAAATCATTTAACATATGTGGAAAATGTAGAGGATCCACATGATACAAATATTGAAGTGAATGCAAAATGTTACACAACTTAAATAAGTTGAGCATGTTAAATTGTTCACAATTTTCATAGAACTTAATTTTCATTATATAAAAATATGTAGATGTTTAGATCTATGTAAAATCCTTTGCTTAGTAACAAATTCACATTTCACACTTGCGTTCTCTATAATTCGCACTTCGCACTCGGCTTTTGAAGTGCTTTGCACTTCGCACATGATTCTTGCTTTAAACATATCTTTTTGTGCTTCACATTCTGTATTTCTTTTTTACCATTTATATGTTTCGCGTTTTGTGATTCTCGGTCGTTCTTTTTCAGATTTGTCTTGTGTCTTATGTCTTGTTTCATGTTTCGAATTTATGGTTGGCTTTATGAACTTAATATGATGTACTTGTGTATTTGTAACACGTGACATAAAGTAAATACCTTTATAAAGAGAGAAAGATAAAAGTCCAAGTGCAATAAAATAATTGGCAACAATATGATGTAGAAATCTATAATCGAAATTCTAATCATTGTTTCAATTTTAATAGTAGATATAATTGATCACTTTCAATATTTTTGAGGGTGTAAAGTATGTAATTGGTCTAGAGGTATTCTTATGGAGAGTAATCAAATTGCTAGAGAGAGAAATTGTAAAGAATATTCTAAAAACAAAAAGTGTCAAAAGTCAAAGTCAAGTGTTATAACTACTAGACATTCTTTGGTAGAATGACCAACTGGTCAGTAGAATTGGGAGATTTTGACATTACTTTTTCTTCTCAAATGACTATTAAAGCTCAAGATTTAGCTGATTTTTTGGTCAAATTTTATTCGAGCCGATCAGATGAAGGGAAAAATAAAGAGGTGTTACTATAAACTTTGATATTGGTGGTTCGAACTGATGGTGGTTCTAGCATATTGTGATCTAGTGCACGGGCTCAATTAGTTGCTCCTTTTGGGGAGACAATGTACCATGATATTGGGTTTGGATTTCATGTATCGAATAATGAGGCTGAGTATGAGGCTGCGTTAGCTGATTTAAGGCTTGCAAATATTTATAGAGCGACAACAGTTCATTTAGAAACAGACTCGCAGCTAGTGGAAAATCATATGGTAAGCGTATCCGACGCCAAGAAAGATCAGTTAATTTTGTAATCTACGCGAGCTTTGAAATTTGACTCTTTTGTTTGATAAAGTGATTGTAGAACATATTAACCGAGGAGATAATAAAATTGTTGATTCTTTGGGAAAAATTACTTATGAAGATTTTTAAGAAAGCTCTGGGGTGATTTTGTGATACGAGAATCTCTTAGTGTCAAAATAGACTAAAATAATTTGTTTAAGAGTCTTTTTAGAGAGAGAAAGTAAGAATCTAGATTAAGTAGAAAGAGAAAGTAATATTATATTCATCTCGAGATCTGTGAAGCGTGTGTGGTCCTTTTATAGTACAATTGTGGGTCCCACACGCTTTAACTCCCGTTTATTACATTTTTTTGTTCATATCTCTTTTCATCTTCTCATAATGGCTAATTCTTTAGTAGTCTATACAATTTTCCCCTAACACAGTTTCTTCTTTATAATTTTCTCCTATCACACTTCTTCTTTACAATTTTCTCCTATCATACTTTTTCTTTACAATTTTCTCCATGTCTTTTATTCTTCCTCATCAGTAGCCCCCAGTCCTAGTAAAAATAGTTTTACTGGGACTGTAAAGAAGTCGCCACTGCTCCTTCGAACATCTTCTCCTTGGGGAACTCTTCTTCAAATGCAGAATTTCCTCCTCGAAAATGCCTTTGATCAATACTTCAAATGCTACATATCTTTTCGAAAAAACATCTCCTCAAAAAGTGTTTTCTTAACATGTACATCCCTTAGACTATATACTTCTTTTATCTCATATTAACCAGTGTAGCCCCCCAATCCTTGCAATGTCTTAGCAAGGACAAGCCTATTGCTTGGAAACGGTGCCCGTCGGAATTCGTTGTGTGAGCATATCCCAACCACCATAATATGATGATATGACATTACAATGATTGACTGAAAAATGTATGACATCAGCAGTCGTACTTTCTTGTTAGCGTATTTTTGGAGAGATCGTTTCACATCCATGAGATTGGATCATGCCTCTGAAGCTTCTCCCGCGCTTTTCTGTCAGCAATTCTTGACCTAGGGTACCCATAATGCCCCTAGGCAAACAATAGGAAATGTCCCTAGGCCCGACTTTCCCTAAAAGCCCATTGAATTCTATAAATACTTACCTCCTTCATTAATAGCTCAAACTTTCCACGCAGAATTTCTAGAGTGAGAAAGCTCGCTTACAAACCTCGTCGGATTCCAGAGTGGCTCCTTATTAGCAAAAAGTTCGAAGAGAGAGTCGATGTTGGTGAATACACTGAGCCTCAACCTCCACCTGCTGTGACTACCTTCTACGGTTCGTGGCCCCCTCCTCCAAATTCAACGACCATCATTCCCCTCGAAATATCACAACAGAACCAAATCACCAACCAGACCGCCCTTGGAGAAATGGGGAAAGAAAAGCACCACAAACACTCCTCGGGAAAGAGAAAGCGACACCACAAAGATAAGCATTCGCAGGAGCGCAAACATTCTAAAGAAGCGCCACCAACTACCCCTGAAGCTCCTCGAACTGTAGTGGTGGATACTTCTCTTCCGAAGACCGGGGATCCTGTGTCAAGCCTTCCAGCCACTCCATCCATAACAGGGACTGGAACTCCCCGGTTTTCTCCTGGACATACTGTAATTACCGAGGCAGAAATTCGAGAGTTGCGCAACAAAGCCCTAGCTGCTAAAGGGAAAGTTTTCGCCTCGGACAATCCTGAGTCGTCTATTCAAGCTATTCAGGTTGCTGATCTGAACAACGTCGTCAAACTTCCTGCAGAGTCATCTAGTGAACATCCCATCACCGCGAACAATCCTGAGCCACATACTCAAGCCATTCAAACCACAAGTCCAAACAAAATCATCGAAATCCCAGCAGAGTCATCGAGCAAAATGCCTATTCCTCCTCTAACAATATTCGAGGAGCAGGCAAACCGTATTGCCCCCAAGTCAAAGGGAGATGTAACACTTCCCTTAGAACTTGATGCCATCATGGGCAACAATATTCGAGGGATTGAGAACAAACATGCAGTTGCTCTTCATAACATATCGTACAAGTATTTTTCTCCATCAGAGGAAATGTTACTCCGTACTCGTTGGTGCATCCCTTCGTACATCGACATTAGGTTCCCCTCCGAAGGAGAGACCCCATTATCAGTGAGGGATCATGAACTGATAGTTTATACCGAAATCATGAATTGGGGACTAAGATTTCCTTTAGACCCATTTTTCATTGAATATTTTGCTAAAATTGACCTTTTCCCTTCTCAAGCTGGACCCAACATGTGGTTCACATTGATGGCATGCATCATGGCCTCGAGAATTTCAGGCCAAGAATTTTCCTTGGAGCAGTTCATCGGATTATTTGGGTTAGCTAGGAACCCATTCTTCCCATTCTATTCACTAACCTTTAACCGAAAGCAAAAAGTGTTGAAAGATTTGCTAGAGGCTGACAAGAAATGGAGACAGCAATTCATCTTCTTCTCGGGTCATTGGGAAACAGGCTCAGAAGCAACCCCTTCGAACCCTCACAAATTGTCTCTCCTGTGGACCAACAAATGTAAGTCCTCGAACGAATTTACTTATAGTAACCCTTCGAATAATATGATTCTAACTTGATATTTTTGTAGCTATGACTGGCGTCTCCAAACCATTTGCTGATCATGTAGAGAGTTCCATTACCATCTTCACCAAGCTCAGTGAGTGGGCCAAAGAGAAATGGGAAAATAGATTTCGCTTGTGTTTCATGGACAAACAACAATGTGGCTCTGAGCAGACTTTGGAGGTTGAATCCTCTCGATCGGTTATCCTTAAAAGAGTTGATGACCCATCCTTCTCAAGATGAAGTGCTAGAGCGAGTGACGAAGAAGGATATAGTGATTTATCTTCCAAAGCGTTCTCGTGCACAGAGTCATCGGGATGGGTCCGATGAAGAACTCCCTACTAAAGAACAACATCAACAAATGGAAGTGGCCATCGTCCCAGAGCCGGCCTCCTCGGCCAACATAGTGACTCCCAATCCTGACTCTCCCCCCCAAAAAGTCCGTCCATCCTCGGAAGAAGAAAGACTTGAAAGCCAAAGGGAAAGACAACAAGGTTTCCCTGGAGCCTATCCAAGAGCTGTCTAAGGACGGCAAGCTTTAAAACGACGCCCCCTAACCTGCCCAGGAAATTGAAGACCAAAGGGCATTGGATGAGCCTGAGCATGAGGTGGGAGATAACTCTCCCAAACAGAACTCAAACTTAACGCCTAGCACTCCTCGAACTCATGCTTCACATCCAGCTCCCATTGAAGAGCCCCCAATACTTACTCCGCTGCCCATTCCTCGAAGTAAACCTCCCCAACATGTTGAACTTAGAATTCTCGAAGGGGAGTCATCGGATTTTGACGTTGTTGGCCTAGGCTCTCCCAGCAGCTCCTTCGAAATTCCCCATGATGATGAATTTTCACTAAGTCTGCGGGGCCTGCTGCACACCTCTGTCATTAGGGGAAAGAAAATGCAGCATTTAGAGAATCGAAAGAACCACTATAAGTTCAAAGCCTCCATGTTGGCTTCACAACTTGAAGAAGCCAAAAAGCAATATGCTATTGTGGAGAGCCAAGCAGAAGCACTGTATGAGAGATTATCTGCATCGGAAAATTATGTCATCATGTTTGAGAGGTGCTGCCAGGAGGAAAGGGACCTCTATCAGAAAAAGACGGAGGGCCAAGAGAAACACATTATTGAATATCAAAAGGCCCATGAAGTAGCGCGCAAAGGTTTCAATGACTGTTGTGATGATTATGAAAAATTTTACAAGGACAGAGAAAGATTGGTGAAGCGCATCGAAGATTTTCCTTGGCAGGTGGAGGAGGAGAAGAAAAAGGTTGTGAATGCCTATGTGACCAAGTGCACAAACAATCTTGCTGATCGAGATGCAACAGTTCGAGCAGGCCTAATAACTCAACTTTATGCAGAGCACCCCAAATATGACCTAGGCAGCTTTTGGAAACTCGTGTCCTCGGATCTTCGTCCTCCTCATATTTTTGTTTGTGAGAGTGAGTCATCAGATTCCGAGGAAAGTGATTCGACGGAGAAATCGCAACAGTAGGTAAAAATGGTTGCATAGTTTTTTGTGTATAAGACCTTAGAAGGCAATTTTTGTTTTCCTTCGTTCTCTATGCGAGGAGATGTACTCCTCAGATTTTTGTGTATGCCCTAACTGGGAAAATTTGACCATGCAACTTATTATTTATCGTTTTTCTCCCAAGTGTTTGCCAATTCATATTGTTGTATCGATTCAATAATCTATATTTATTCGCCTTGTGGTATGCATCAAGAACTATCCTAAGATTATGTAAAAATAAATAGGCTAAGGCATGGCATAAATAATAATATAAAAGTGTAAACAATTCGAGGCACAGCATATTGTGACCCAAAGAATAGTTCGAATGGTGAAACCATTCGAGGCACCACTTAATGTAACCCAAATAATAGTTTAAGGTAAAGAAAAATTCAAGGCACAAATTATTGTGACCCAAACAATAGTTCAAAGGGTTGAACAATTCGAGGCACAAATTACTGTGACCCAAATAATGGTTTAAGGAAAAGAAAAATTCGAGGCATAAATTATTGTGACCCAAACAATAGTTCGAAGGATTAAACAATTCGAGTCACAAATTACTGTGACCCAAAGAATGGTTTAAGGCAAAGAAAAATTCGAGGCATAAATTATTGTGACCCAAACAATAGTTCAAAGGATTAAACAATTCGAGGCACAAATTATTGTGACCCAAATAATGGTTTAAGGCAAAAAGTACGTTCTATTAAACAGCTCATTGGGACACCTCGTTAAAACCTTCCTGTGCCTATCAGGGTAGGAAAGAGTATGTCCACACTATGTTTTGGAACTTTGATATACAAAAAAGGACAACTGTTACGCTCTAACTAGTTCCTCATTCAAGATACAATTTTAAGTGTTCAATATTCGATGGGAGCCGGAGATATCGCCCTTCCTTGTCTTTTAATCGATACGTGCCCGGTTTTACTTTCTCGGTGACTTCATAAGGGCCCTCCCAATTTGGTCCCAATTTACCCAGACTCTTGTCTTTAGTATGCAGGAAGACTTTACGTAGTACTTTGTCCCCCAGGTTAAAGTCTCTATGCTTTACTTTAGACGCATATTGACTCCTCATAAGAGTTTGATAATGTAGAGACGTCAACTGTGCACGTTGTCTTTTTTCTTCAACCAAATCTAACGCCAGTGCTCTGCTTTGATCATTTAAGTCTGCTGTATACGTTGCCACACGATATGAAGGGAAAACAATTTCTGGAGGGACAATGGCGTCCATGCCATATACTAAAGCAAATGGAGATACAGCAGTGGTCGTTCGTGGAGTTGTCCTATAAGCCCACAACACTTCTTGTAAATAATCAGGCTATTTTCCTGCCTTTCCTTCCAAATTATTTTTTAAACCATCGAGAATTGTTCGATTGGTCACTTCCACTTGTCCATTAGCTTGGGGATGAAATGGGGCAGAAAAACATTATCGTATGTCCCTGGAAAGGCAAAAACTTTTAAACTCCTTGTTATCAAACTGAGGCCCGTTATCCGTTGTGAATTGCAATGGTACACCAAAGCGACAGCAAATATTCGACACAACAAAATTAATTGCATCTTTGGCTTTTGTCCCTGCTAAAGGTTTCGCTTCCACCCACTTAGAGAAATAATCCACCGCTACGTTTATAGTCTACCTGCCGCCAGATGCCATTGGTAAGGGCCCAACTAAATCAATACCCCACCTGTCGAATGGGACCGCCTCCGAAATACTCTCCAATAATACCCCAGGCTTATGGATCACATTGGCATAGCGCTGACACGTGTCACATCGTTTTACCAAATCTTTTGCATCTGAAGCGATAGTTGGCCAATAATAACCAGCCAGAAACACACGTCGAATTAACGCCTTGTATCCACAGTGGGCTGAACCTTCCCCATCGTGCAATTCGGACAGGACAAATTGCGACTCATCCTTGTTCAGACACCTTAGTAATGGTCGGCTCAAAGATTTCTTATACAAAACGCCTCCCAACATGATATACCCATAAGACTTGAACCTGATTTTCCTAGCCTCGTACTTTCCAACAGGTAAAGTATCATTTTCCAAGAAGTCAATAATGGCTGACCTCCAATCATCTTTGATCACATTGCTCACCTCGTTAACATTCATTGTATGCTCCACATCAATCATGATTGAGTGACGTTCCTGAATCAAGACCCATGGGTATCCCTCCATTCGTGAGGCTGTGGCCAAGGAATCTGGGACAACATTTGCCTCCTTTCGAACATGTTCATACTTGACCTCCTCGAACTCAGACACCAAATCTTTTAATGCCTTAATATATTGTATCAGCTTATCTTTTCTGGCCTCAGACTCTCCTAAATCTTGGTTTATCACCAACTCTGAATCACTGATCAGCTTAATCTTTTTGGCCCCACATATCTGAGCTAAACGCAAACCCGCCAATGATGCCTCATACTCCGCTTCATTGTTAGTTTCCTTAAAACCAAATTAAATAGCTTGAAACATAGCTAACCCTTCTGGAGAAATCAACTGGACACCCGCACCACTTCCAGAGTTGTTCAACCCTCCATCTGTTCGTACCAAAAATTCCATTTCATCAAAATTGTCAACGACCTCCTTATCCTCTATGTCTGAGTGGAATTCAACCAAAAAATCAGCCAAAACTTGGGCTTTTATCGCCGTTCGAGGCTCAAATGCTATGTCAAAATCTCTCAATTCTACTGACTATTTAGTCATCCTCCCAGAGATATCGAGCCTTTGTAACAAACCTTTTAGGGGGAAAGTCGTCCAAACAATTATAGGATGTGCCTGGAAGTAAAGTCTCATCTTTCGGGCAGCTGTTACCAAAGCCAACGCTACCTTCTCCAACTTGAGATAATAGATAGGTTTCAAAAGAGAGTCCTCTTCGCGGAGTAAAACAGCACTGACTGCACAATCTGGCACTGCTACATAGATAATTAATCTTTCCCCCAGCAATGGTTTAGACAGTATATAAGGGGATGTCAAATATTCCTGAATTTGGCAAAAAGCTGCTGAACACTCATCAGTCCAATTAAATTGTTTAGCGTTTCGTAATACCTTAACGAAATGTGCACATTTGTCCGAGGATCGAGAAATGAATCTATTCAACGCTGCCAATCTCCCTATCAAGATCTGGACTTCCTTGATATTTCGAGGTGGAGTCATGGTGATTAAAGCTTTTATTTGGTCCGGGTCAGCCTCGATGCCTTTCTCACTGATCATATATCCAAGGAACTTGCCTGATCGTACCCCAAAAACACACTTTTCCGGGTTCAGTTTCAAATTTACCTTACTAAAATTATTAAAAGTTTCCTCTAGGTCAGCAAAATGATCTTCGTCTTGCAAACTCTTGACTAACATATCATCGATATATGCTTCGACATTCCGACCAATCTGTCCCTCAAAGGTTTTGTTGACCAGACGTTGATAAGTTGCCCCCGCATTTTTTAAGCCAAATGACATAACCTTGTAGCAATATAATCCTCTCCCGGTAATAAATTAAGTGCTTTCTTCATCGTGAGTATCCAACCGGATTTGATTATACCCAGAATACGCATCCATGCAAGACAATAATCGATTGCCCGAGGTCGAATCCACTAACTGATCAATGCGGGGCACCGGAAATGGATCCTTGGGACAAGCTTTGTTTAAGTCTATGAAGTCAACACACATTCTCCACTTGCCATTATTTTTCCTGACCAAGACCGGATTCGAGGCCCATACGGGATAATGTGACTCACAAATATGGCCTATGCTTAACAGCCTCCCCACTCCCAGGAGAATAGCTGTAGCCTTCTTCGGAGAAACTGGTCTCCTCTTCTGGACAATGGGTCTAACATCAAGTCGTACCGCAAGTTTATGACATATTATCTCCGATGGTACTCCCGTGACATCCGGTGCACACCAAGCAAACATATCAAGTTTGTTAGACAAAAACGCAATTAATCTTTCTCTGAACTCAAAAGAAATGTTTACTCCAATCTTCAGAGATTTGCCGTTCTCAAATTCATGTCCCTCGGAATCCTCTTCTGGGACCAGAAATCCGGGGGTCTCCCTCGGATCATCACATGGGATGATTTCCGAGGAAGGCCCCTTTAATTTCTATGCTTTATCCGAAATTTCTCCCCGAACTCCCTTCGAGGATAAAGCTATCTGGTAACATTCACGGGCCATTTTCTGGCTGCTTCTGATTATTCCGATGTTGTTCCCTACCACATATTTTAGACACTGATGCAGCGTCGAGATTACACCATGCATTCGGGACAACCAAGAGCGACCCAAAATAGCGTTATACGAGGTTGGTGCATCAACAACAATAAACAATACTTCCACCTCTTTCTTGAATGGCCCACGGCCTAACTCAACCACATATTGAAATTCTCCAACCACCCCTGCTGTGGCGCCGGTAAAGCCCACTATGGTTCTGTCGGAACACCGTATAACTGGTGGGTCAGAAATCCTCCTATACGTGCTCATAAACAAGATATTCGGTGAGCTTCCTGTATCAACAAGTATCTTCTAAACTTGATCTCCAACAATACTCGCGGCAATCACCACCGCATCCTCGTACGGGCCTGCAACATTTCGAATATCATCGTCATCAAAACATATGATGGGGGAGGGCAATCAGTGCATTTGTGCTGACACCCTTGCTTCAATCTGGGTAGTCAGGTTGACCATGTGCCTCTTCCGCGAGCTATTGGACTTACTTGCGATTGTATCCCCTCAAAAGATTGCCAGCGACTCAAAGAAAGCACAGAGGTTGTTCACTCTCCCCCTCGGAATAACCTCTTCCACCATATTCACATTGTTCCTACCCTCCTTGGGATCCAAATACTCTTGTTCAATATCAAAAACATCAACCTCCTCGGAAATCACCATAGCTGTATCACTGTTCTTTGGAACAGTCTTTACCACAACATTGTTCTAAGAGTGCTTTTTGACAAACTCTAACAACATACCATTTTCGATCAAAGCTTGCACTTCTTTTTTCAAGGATATGCAGTCATTGGTGTTGTGCCCGATATCTTCGTGATACTTACAATACTTGTTAACGCTTCTACTTTCCCTCAGAGTCTGAATAGGAAAAGGTTTCCTAAATGGTACTGTGGATCTCGCCTTATCAAATATAGCAGCAACATTTTATGTTAACTCCGCGAAATAGTCTGATCGAACCCACTTATTCGACATTGGTCGGGCCCCTTGATTGTAATTTTGATGGTTGCCATAATACGACGGGTTTGTTTTCTGCCTCGGCGGATATTGACCAATACTTTTGGCTTGAACATTGGCGCGAGGCCCTTGGTTACTAGGCTCAGATTGCTGAAACTGGTTCTGATCCAATTGATCACCGGATCCTTTCTCAGATGCCTGAGTCTCCTCCACAAGAATTCTCTTCTCAACCTAATCCAACAACGCTCCGAAGGTCATGACCTGACTCTCCGCCACCGTATCCTTTAATAATCCGGGGAGTAAGCTCATCCTGAAAGCTGCAAGTGCCACTGAGTCTTTACAATACTCCATGTCTGTTTTCGTTTTGACAAATCGATTGGTGTAATTCTTCAAGCTCTCCCCAACCTTTTGTCTGCAATAGATTATCGTGTCTGTGTTAGCTTTGAACTTTTTGCTCCCTACAAAGTGTTGTCTGAAGATATTCCAGAACATGTCGAAATTCTTTATCGAGCCCTGCGGAAGCCTATTATACCATTTGGAAACTACCCCCTTGAAGGTCTGAGAAAACGCTCAACACAACAATTTATCATCGTCGTCAAAATTAATCATAAAGTTTTTGAATTGTTCGATGTGATTATCAGGATCTTGTGTCCCATCGAACTTTTCTAATTTCGATATATCGAAATGCTTTGGGAGGTTGCCCACCAAAATATCCGGGGACAAAGGAGAAGCTCTCCAATTGTGACCCGTCCGATAAACATTGGATCTCAAATTTTCATTGCTCGGAAAGTACAATCCCTCCTCGGATGGTAGAGTATATTGATGCTGCCACTGCGAATTTCGCAGGCCTACGTCTTCTTTTCCAGTAAGAAACTTCGCTTGGCCATAACCCCGCTCATTAACTTGAGTACGGTAATTCTTCTCCCTCAGAAGTTTCCTCTCTGAGCTTCTTCCCCTTCGGTAATCAGCGTGTCCTCGACCATGTCTTTTCTTTCTGTGATTTTTCCTAGGAGATGACTCCGATGATCTGTATCGAGAATAATCGCTCGAGTCAGATGAATCCAAATGTCGTTTTTCTTTCCTCCTCGACGATCGTCGTTCGTATCCCCTGTATCTGTCGTCCCTGGTTTTAGGATGAAAATCGGTTTCGTGCTCCTCTTTTCCACTAACTGGCTCCCTTCTTATCTCGAAGCGAAGATTTCCTGAACGGTTTCCTTTTCTGCCTTCAATCTTTCGATCTCCAGCAATAGTTTATTCCTTCGAGCCAACAGGTTTGAGTCATCAAAAGTGTCTCCGACTCGCTGGCCCCCACACGCCTCGTATTCCATGTCGTTCCGATAATCATCACCCACCAAATTATCCTCGCAATTGTTAACAAAATCGTCCCCTTGCTCTTCCATAATTTCCCTCGGAATAGGAACTATTTCCAGGAAGCGATTGTCGTCAGTACAATCTTCGTTTCGCACAGACGGTGCCACTGAAGAGTTTTAAGAAAGCTATGGGGTGATTTTGTGATACGAGAATCTCTTAGTGTCAAAATAGACTAAAGTACTTTGTTTAGGAGTCTTTTTAGAGAGAGAAAGTAAGAATCTAGATTAAGTAGAGAGAGAAAGTAATATTATATTCATCTCGGGATCTGTGAAGCGTGTGTGGTCCTTTTATAGTACAATTGCGGGTCCCACACGCTTTAACTCCCGTTTATTACATTTTCGGTCCATATCTCTTTTCATCTACTCATAATGGCTACTTCTTTAGTAGTCTATAAAATTTTCCCTTAACAGAATTTCTTCTTTACAATTTTCCCCTATCACACTTCTTCTTTACAATTTTCTCCTATCATACTTTTTCTTTACAATTTTCTCCCTGTCTTTTATTCTCCCTCATCAACGTATACAAAAGAATATCCATGGATACTTCTATATGAGAGTCCTTCGATTTTAACGTGATCAGAATTAATATAAATATATGGAGGAAGTATTTGTTACTCTAGACATAATTCAAAGTGATTAAAATTCTGATATCTTTGATTTTTTAACTAAGAGGTACGTTAACTCAAGATACACAGCTGTCTAAAAACTTAAGGTACAAGACCCATGGTTATGTTGTATTTGATGAGGGTACAAATTATCGTGAAGGTAGAATTGGAAGATGTTTTGGAAATTTAGTATTTAAGGTTTTTGTATAGAGTAGTAAGAGAAGAGAGCTGCTTGTACTTAATATATTAGGAAAAATTCCAACCCTTTTAATGATGTTAGTTGGGGTATTTATAATTTTTTCTATGATCCATGGGCCTTTCAGAACAGACCTTATATTCGGGTCCTTCCTAGGAGCCCCCAAGCCCAAGAGTTAAAGTGATATGCACACAGTTGAGTCACTGGTCTACACAAGTCACTATTTAATCAACGAGTTTTATTCATTCTGTCCGAACTGTCTCTTTGGATAAAAACAATTACTTTAGTACTCCCCCGTAGATATTCGATCCGACCATATAACCCCCTTAGCTCTTTTCGAAGTGTTTCGAGAGAGCTAATATCATAAAAGAAATCTGAACTGTAACCAAAGTATGTTATCAAAACCGTTTTTATGGAACAGTCACGACTTTAAACGGTTGGTTTTATTATGACATGTGTCATGCAATTACTTGGAGAAACCGAATGGTTTCCTCATTGGAAATGGTATCTATTTGCCAAAAAAAGAAACTAACCCCTATTTTTCCTAGCCTCCTAATTATCACTATTAGCTTGTTTTCCTTAGTAAATTACTTGAGTAGTTTTATTTATATATAAGATTAATCTTCATTATTTCTATCGTTAGAGTAAGAAAAATAACATATTCACCTTCATAGTTTTAGAGAGATAAATCTCTTAACTTTTACCCAAAGTCTCCTTCGATTATTCTTGTTTAATTTCAAATTTTTGTATGTTCACAGCTAGCACAACACTTATTAAAGGAGGTTGTCTTAATTTGTGAGAGTTTAAAGAAGAAAATAAAAAACCTAGAATTGCCACCGGATTACCCGCTTCTCCGGTGATACAAATCCTAGAACCAGATAGAAACTCATCATCTGGTAAACGTCCTTTCGTTTCTAAATTTAGCCATTCTGATCAATCTTCCACATACAGTAATCAACCTGCCCAGCAAGCTAAGGTTTCTACCAAGTAAGTTATTAGAAGTCGTAAACCTAAATCAACCATCATTTCCATGGGGTCAGATGTTGGAGAAAATACTCCGTGACGGTTCAAAAGAATTTCAAAAGTTAAAAAAACCCCTATATATCGGAAAAATAAAAGGATAAACCATCAGATCCCTCTACCGATGTTAATAAACTTCTCAGTAATAACCGATTGAAGGGAAAAAACTACTTTGACTCATCTATCAACTTCCTCAATTGGGGTTCTTTCTTTTGAGAAAGATAACCCTGATAAGCAGGTCGATGATACCGTAGAAATGGATTCCCAAATAGTGGAAAAAAAATGGATGATAGTGATGAAGATACACCTTTGGAGACATCAGACTGCATTGGGGATGATAAAAAGAAAACAAAAACAAATAAAGAAAGCCATAATGGTGATATCCGAACCACTCCCAAATTGTCTGGTTGGAAATGTCGGACCTAACTTTACCAAAGTTAGCATCAAGTATCTGCAAGCTATATATAAAATATCCTACGTGTACACCCACATGGCTAATATGGGTAAACTTAAGAGAAAATGGGGGTTCCCTGAATCAATGAAAGTTAGGATTCGAATCCCTGAAGAAACTCTGATGGACTGCAAGGTGAGCGAGTTGATGGTGTATCCCGAAGTGCTCAAATAGGGTTTCAGGTTCCATCGAGACCCAGAAATCGTTAGGTAATTTCACTTGGTAAAACTATACCCGAGTCAACTCAACCCTCACACCTGGTTTACCCTTCTGGCCAACGTTATAACTTCAAGGCTATCGAAGATTCCGATAATCATGGAGCAGTTTGTTGCTGTGGTTGGTTTATGTCGAAACACTAACATTCCCTTCAGCTATTTTAACATGGGGAATGACTACAAAGTAGTCAATGACTTACTGGAAGCTGATAAACCATGGAGAACCTAATCTGAGCATGCTACTAGATATAAGAAGTCTTCTTGTAATTATTTTTTAATTTCTTGCATGCTATTTTTTATTGGTCCTCACATCAGATATATTTTACAGTGTTTTCAAAGTTGTTCTCCCGACATCTTGAAAATGGAAAAGTCACTTTTACTAAACTGCATCAATGGGCGGGCAAAAAAATAGTCGAATGGATTCCATAATTGTTTTACTATAGGCAATATGGTAAGAGCTCACTTATGGAGGACAAAGTGGATCCGTGAGCTCACATGTGAACAATTTACTACCCCTCCCCCATCTGTTAAAATTCTAAAGATGATTGAAGAGGCAGATGGTAAGCTTTTCATACCCGCTAGGAACAGAGCTCCTAGTCACCTTGATATGATCAAGAAACAGATAAAGTAAAAGATAAGGTATGACGTTGAATAAGGGGCATTAGCTCAAGTAATCCCCAAATTGGGAAGTATGAGGCCCCTGGATGAAATAAGTGCAGCTCTTTTGAAAGCTGTCGCAGCTACAGTGGAAGAGATTCAAGATCCTTTAAAAATTTTACCCGTTCAGAAGAATAAGGGTTGAAAAAGAAGTATTGAGGGTAGTGAAAAGAAGATAGGAAAAAAGAAGAAGACTTCTGTTGGTTCAGAGATCATTCTCTAATACGAAGCTCTTCCAACTCATGTTCTAACAAAATATCCTTCTCAAGAAGATATACATATTGACCCTTCCTCCCCTAAGTTTCCTAGTGCTAACTAGCCCTCTGTTGATGGTGATGTCAATTTGGATGACCTTGGAAACTTATGCTTAAGTGAATTTGATAAGGAGGATTTTGATATAGCTTTTCCATAGACTTTCACCATTGCCAATGTTGTGACACATGATGGTGAGTCTTTTGAAGTATCTAGTGAACATGACACCCTAGGGTACAATCTTTTAGGCTACATTAGGTCGATAGTTGACTTTAAGAGGAAAGGTTAGATCTCATGTCACATAAATTACATCCCTTCATGGAGAAAAACAATCCCTTCTCAATAAGGACCAATCTCTATAAGACACCGTTAGTTCGGAGAAAAACAAAAATGAAAATTTAACTAAGGAAGTGAAAACTCTTAAAGACATGCTAGCTCAGTCTAAGTCTGATCATAATCAGTTGCAATTCAAATTCTTTGATTTAGAAAAAGAAATTTCATATTTTAACGAGCAATAAGAAAGACAAAACTAGCTTTCATACGTTATCAGAGGAAAAGACAAAGGTGGATGATCTTTTAAAAAAGAAAGAAGATAAAATCACCGATCTCAAGAGAAAAACTGCCAATGAAATATCTGATGCTGTAAATATCTACGCTGAGGGTGTATTAAAATATTTGGACCAGAGAGATGAGTCCATTAAAGCGGACATGATACTAATATTCTACAAAAATTTCTCAAAACGGTATCTTGGGAAACTGTGGGAGTTTGTATCATATAAAGAAATCCTCTTTCATACTATGTCGCTTGGTGATCAACTGTGCGTTTCTTTAGACAATTCTGAGTCTGATGATGCTGGGGAAGAATCATATAATGCTGAAAAATAAGAACATGAGGAAGAGAAAGTTGAGAAAAAAATCAAAGGGACTAAGCCCTAAAGTTAATCATTTTCTTTATTTTGTGTTTGGGAACCAAAGTCCTTGAAATGTTTAAGGTATTTTTTTTTATATTCTAAGATCGGATTGTCTAGTAGCCATGTTGGCATAAGACCTTGTCGTACACAAGAGATTTTTGTAATATATATTGGGTGTCTTTTATGACCCTATCATCATTCAATGCCATCTTTGTTTTAATCTACTTAGTATTTTTCCATGTTTCCTTTTATTCTTCCATTAATATCCAATATTTCTCAAAAAAATAAATAAAGCAATATATTAAATCTGATAAGTAATCGAAAAAGATAATTGTTTAATAGGTCTGTAACTCATTGAAAATAAGTCTTTAATCCATCTGAGCCATTCAAAGGTAGTTTATTTGAAGGCAATACATGTTTAATAAGCCTTTAATTCGTCCGATTCACTCAAAGGTAATCAATTTGAGGGAAACAAGTGTTTAATAAGCCTTTAATTCATCTGATACACTCAAAGGCAATCCATTTGAAGGCAACAAGTTTTTAATAAGCCTTTAATGTATCTGATCTACTCAAAGTATCTATTTGAGGGGAACAAATGTTTAATAAGCCTTTAATTCATCTGATTCACTCAAAAGAAATCCATTTGAGGGAAACAATTGTTTAATAAGCCTTTAATTCATCTGATCACTTAAAGTTAATCCATTTGAGGGAAGCAAGTGTTTAATGAGATTTTAATTCATAAGATCCACTCAAAGAAAATTTAATTAAAAAGGCAAAGGATAATATATTAATTAAGATCTGGACACCTCATTAAAACCTCCCCGCGCCACCAGGGTAGGAAAGAGTATACCCTAAAGTATTTATATTGAAGTAAAACAAAGTAAATATTTACATAGTGAATTTATTCTATATGTAACATGAGATGCTCAACATTCCAACAATGCTTTATAAGTGCGTTTTTTGTTTAGAAGATTGAATGTTCCTTGCTTGACTCTTTCACATATGACGTATGGTCCTTACCATTTTGGAGCCAGCTTTCCAAACTGCTTCTCTTTAGTGTGCAGGAAAACCTTTCTTAACTTCTTATCTCCTACTTGGAAATCTCTTTTTTTTACTCTAGACGCAAACCTGCTCCTCATTAAACCTTGATAATATGTAGTTCTCAAATATGCTTTCACTCTTTTTTCTTTAATTAAATCCAACTAAGCCCTTATAGCTATTTTATTCTCTCTTTTTGAATAATTTTGAACTCTAAAGGAAGGAAGAGTAGCTTCTATAGTTGTGATAACATCCATCCCATAAACTGGAGAAAATAAAGACTCATGTGTGGTTGTATGAGGGGTATTTGGTATGCCCATAGTCCTTATTGCAAGTAACTTGGCCATTTCCCAGCTACACATTCTAAATTCTTCTTTAGGCCTAACAAAATTGTTTGAGTCTCCACTTCAACTTGTCCATTGGCTTGAGGATGAAAATGAGAAGAAAAGCAGTGTTGAATTCCTCTTGATGTACAAAATACATCCATATATTTGTTATCAAACTGAGGACCATTATCTGTCGTGATGCGTTTGGGAATATCAAATCGACATCATATGTTGGAGAGAATAAATTTTATACTTTAGATGTTGTTCCAGATAAAGGTACAACCTCTACCCATTTAGAGAAGTAGTTTATTGCCACAATTATGGTACGACAACCCCCAAAAGCCATTGGATGTGGTCCAACCAAATCAAGTTCTCATATATCAAAGAGTATAGGTTCGGAAATTGATTACATAGGGACTACTGGCACATGGAATGCATTTCCATATCTTTGACAAGGATTACGTATTTTCACTAAATGTTTAGCATCTGCCATAATAGTAGGCCAATAGTATCCTACCAATAAGACTCTTCTAGTTAGAACGTTATAACCATAATATGTTGACCTTTCTTCATCATGTAATTCTGATAAAACATTTTGAGACTCATCGGATCCGAGGCAACACTCTAGAGGCTTGCTGAATGTTTTTTTTATAAAGAACCCCCTTTATGACTAAAAAACCACGAGCTTTGTATTTTATTTTCTTTGCCAAAACCTTAGTAGAAGGTAGAACTCCGTTAGCAATAAATTCTTGGATTTCATTTCTCCAATCTTTAGAAAGTATAGAAGATAAGTGCAGGCTCTCTCCTACCTCACCCTTCTTTCATGTGGTTATATCTATGGAAGGACATTCTTGCATGAGGATCCAATGGTATGCTTCGAAATATTCTAAAGTGGCTAAAAAATCTGCCATGACGTTTGCCGATCTAGGGATATGCTCACATTTGATTCATTTTAAAACCAATAGTGAATTTCTTTAGTACTTGTAGAAATTTTATCAAGTGATCTTTCATGGTTTTAGATTCTCCTTGATCTTGATGAATGAGTAATTGTGAATCACTTATTAATCAGACTCTTTTAGCCCCACATATTTGACCTAACATTAAACCAACTATGGTCGCTTCATATTCTGACTCATTATTGGATGCTCTGAAGCCAAAACATATAGCCTGATATATGATATCACCATAAGGGGAGGTTAGGCAAATTCCAACTCTACACCCTATGGTACTAGATCCACCATGAATTGGATTACTCATTCCTTCTTAAAATTACTGACTTGAGCTTCTTCACGAGGCCTCTTTGAAAGAAATCCCACTAAAAATTCAGCCATAGCTTGAGCTTTGATCGCAGTTCGAGGTGAAAAATCAATATTATAATCTCCAAGATCAGTTGACCATTTGGTCATTCTCCTCGATATGTCAGCCTTTTGTAGCACGTTTTTCAGTGGAAAAGAAGTTCGAACTCGGACAAAGTGTGCTTGAAGTAAGGTCCCATATTTCTAGCTGCTATTACCGAAGCTAAAACTAATTTTTCCAGTTTCAAATATTTGTTTCTTAGCTTCCAGCAAACTCTTTCTTATATAATAAACCGATGGGGTGATGATCCACTTCCCGAACTAATACACCACTTATCGCATATTCCGATACTGCTAGGTACATATAAAGTATTTCTCTTAAACAGGTTTGAACAACGTCTTGGGTGAAGATACGTGATTTTTTATTTTGAGGAAAGCTTGATCAGAGTTAGGAGACCAATTGAAGTCCTTAACATTCCTTAAAACTTGGAAAAATTATGCAAATTTGTCTGATGATCTTGAAATAAACTGGTTCAATGCAGCCAGTCTTCTAGTTAATATATGAACTTCTTTAGTATTTTGAGGTGGATCCATAGCTAACGAAGAATTTTACTAATCCGGATCAGTCTAAATCCATTTCTCATTTATAATATACCCCAAAAATTTACCAGATTGGACTCCAACGGTACATTTATCTGGATTTAACTTTAAATAGATGATTTCTAAGTTAGAAAACGTTTCTTGGAGATCAGATATGTGATATTCCTCCGTAGGGTTTTTTTACCATCATATGTTCAATGTAAACTACTATATTTCTGCCGATTTGATTAACAAATTCCTTATTCACCAACCGTTGATAAGTAGCTCCAACATTCTTCAGCTCAAAAGGTATTACCTTATAACAATGGAGCCCCATATCGGTAATAAACGTAGTGTGATCTTGATCATTCAAATTCATCTCTATCTGATTATACCCAGAGAAAGCATCCATAAAGGACAACACCTTGTTCCCTGATGTTGAGTCTACTAGCTTATCTATCCGGGTTAGTGGAAAGGGGTATTAAGGGAAAGCTTTATTGAAATCTGTGAAGTCAGTGCAAATACGCTATTTTCCATTATTTTTCTTGACTAAAACTGTCTTAGCAGTCCAAAGAGGGTATTGAGATTCTTTAATATGCCACATCTTGGTTAAACGATCTACTTCTTGAATATTTGCTTCAGATTTTTCTCTAGAAAAAGCTCTTATTTTCTGCACTATTGGCCCAACATCGGATCTCATATATAGTTTATGATTAATTATAATGGCTAGTACTCGGGTTACATCCTTATTACATCAAGCAAAAACACATGGATTTTGAGACAAAAAGGATAATAATTTTTCTTTTAGCTCTAAAGATAATTTAGATCCAATCTAAATACTTTTACCTTCTGTCAGAGAATGAATTTCAACTTCTTCAACTGGAATTATCGCACTAGAAGCCTCCCTTGGATCATCTATCTCATTTAGTTTGGCAGAAAGCTTCACTGAATCCTATTCCTTGTCAACTTTCTCTGCTTCTGTCGACTTTGGAAAAGAGCAGTGACATAACATTCACGAGCTACTTGTTGGCTACTTTAGACAACGCCCATTTTTCCTCCCACAACATACTTCAAACATTCGTGGACAATGGAAGCTACTGTATGCATCCTTGAAAACCAAGATCTACCAAATATAGCATTATAAGATGTCGGATAATCAAATATTATAAATAAAACCCTTACCATCTTTTTAAATAGACCTCTCCCTAATAAGATCTCTTCTTCAAATTCTCCAATTACATCGGAGGAGTTCCTGATAAATCCTACTATGGTCCTATTCGAACGTTGGATGATTGAGGGGTTTTTCATTTGTTTATAAGTCGATAGAAATAATATATTCACTGAACTGCCTACATCAATTAAAATCTGAAGTATATAATTACCTCCAATGGATGCCCCTATCAACACAACATCCTTATGTGGGCCCGCGATATCCCTTAAATCATCTTCATAAAAAACGATGAATGGAGCAGGGATTTGATAAAGATGTGTAAATATTTTTCCCTCTAAATGGGTTGTTAGGCTATTTACATGTCTCTTTCTTGAACAACTTGAGGGTGTATCCATAGTATTTCCCCCAAAAATGGTTAAAGATTCAAAGAATTTACACATATTGGAGATTGTTGAAGTATTTTCCACTATCATCCCAACTTGATTCCGATCTGGACTAGGGTCTAGGTATTCTGAATCCACATCAAACCTTTCTATAATGAACATAACATCTTCTTTTCTATATGCACCTATATTATTTCATGGACTAGTCGGTGACGTTGCTCGCGTTGACAGGTTGTTACCTAGTTTTTTTGACAAAAGTTGACAATTTCCATCTATCAATTAAATTTTCCGTTGTGTTATGATTGACATGAGACACAGTAGCATGCTCATTCTCATCTCGTATTCTATCATTTTCATAAGGTAGCATTTCTTGCATATTGAGATCCACATCCCAAATATTTCTGAAATTCGAATTACAAGTAAGATTTTGAATGAAGTTATTAATGTAACTTTATCTCCCACTGTGGTCACCAATTTGATAAGGGTAAAAAATATTATGAGGATAGAACTGGAAGATCTTCTTGTAGTTTGTATTTAATATTTTAGGAAAAATTCCAACCCCTTTAATGTTGTTAGTTGTGGTATTTATATTTTTTTAGGATTCATGGGCCTTTCGGGTAAGACTTTGTATTCGGGTCCTTCCTATGAGCCCCCAAGTGCAAGAGTTAAAGTGATAGGTACACAAATGAGTCATCGGTCTACTCAAATCACTATTCAATTAACGAGTTTTATTCATTCTGTCCGAATTGCCCCTTCAGATAAAAACAAAATTACTTTAGTACTTCCCCATAGATATCTGATCTGATCAGTATTATATGAAGTCTTATACAATAAATATTTAAGTAGACCATTGCTGCGTTGTTTGGGTAAACAAGAATCTCAGGATCTTTTATCTGAGTTGCATGATGGTGAAGGTACAACTCACTATGGGTTTAAGTCTTTGACGCGAAGAGTTTTGTTGACAAGTTATTATTGGCCTTCAGTTATGAATGATGCTAAAGTTTTAGTTTGAGGCTGTGATACTTGTCAACATTTTTCCAATTCTGTTCATAAACCATCACTTCCACTTATGTTTATTTCTGAAGCTATTCCTTTTGATAGATGAGGAATAGACATGGTAGGACCATTGCCTATGGCCTTAAGAGGACGTCAAATGATCATTGTGGCGGTAAATTACCTTTCGAAGTGGCTGAAGATGAACCATTATCCGGTATAAAATCCAAGGATGTTATTAAATTCATTGTGAATAATATTTGTTGTTGCGGAGTTCCTCATGAAATCACCATAAATAAGGCTAGCGCTTTAGATTCAGCCAAATCGAGACTAAATCAATCACTAAGAGGAAAACAAAAAAATTAACTACAAGGTTGGAAGCAAAGGAAGAACAGATTGACCGTTAATAGGACTAATCACAGAATTGACAGAGTCACCGATGATGATTTATGAAAAAATAAAGGTTCTATCAGGGTAAAGTCAACCTGAAAAGTTGTTCGGACCATAAGATCATAAATACAAGCAATTACTATAATTTATATGGTGGCATAGGCCATTTTCTAAATATTTTTGGGTTTTACAAGACCAAATCCAAGTATTTGTAGACGAAAAAAATTTAAATTAATTCATAAAAAAGAAAACATAGAAGGAAATAGGACATGGTTAAGGTGATACCGCAAAACAAGCCTCGGTAGAAGCTCAACGAGCTCTAGATACAAATGGCCATCACAGTGGCTGAGCCAAAAAATAAAGAGGATTATCTAGACGCGGATCCTAAGAAAGAAACAATCAAAATGATTGCCAAAGCAGATCTATATTCTGGATTAATAAAAAGATCAAATCTAAGGTATGTTGATGAAATTGAAATAGTGTGTCAATGAAAAACATTCCCACACTTGTACATAAAACCATACTCAGGCCTATCCTTCAAAGATAAAGTTTTGAAGGGAGTAACATCTCCTTATAGTGTTGTGATACTAATAATAGTAGACTTGGCCGACATATAGATTAAAAGGGTAATGATCAACACTGACAGCTCAAAACAATATCCTATATTAAGGAACATATGAAAGAATGAGAGGGGAACCAATGATGATCAAAAGTTAGAGAGTCTTGACAAGGTTCACATATGCAAATACATATGTCTTAGGAGAATTAAATCTAGATGTGGCCCTTAGAAAATAAGAATTAAAAAAGGTGACATGTTTTTTCATGGTGGTAGATGCACCATCTCCATATAATATAATATTAGGCTAATCTTGGCTAGAAACGATGCATGTTATGATGTCTACAACATCATTAACCCTCAAATCATAACAACAAGTGAGTGAAGAGGTTGTCTTTGAGAAGCCCTCAGTTATATCAATCGGGGAACAAAATATAAGATATCATGTAATAAGGGAAATATTAAAGATCGACAAAGATATTCCTATTAATCTCAGGATACAATCAAACCCAGTTGAAAGAGGAGGACCAAGAAAACACGACGTTCATTATTAAAAGAGGGCTACAATACTATAAAGTAATGTTATTTGAATTAAAGAAAATGCTAGAGCAACCTATCAAAGGTTTCTATCCGTAATTGAGATAGAAAAAAACAAGTATATATTGATGGCATGTACATGGAGAAGACCATATGGTAAACTTCACTAAGATGTCCAAAAAACCCCAGACGTATGAATCTAAAATAAAATTTCAAAAACTACACCTTCATTATTCGGTCCAAAAAATTCATAGGATATATGGTGGGAAATGTAGACTATTCTTCCAAGTGCTACAATAAGAAGGAAAATTCCAATAAACTCCAGCATACGGTGAGGTGTTTAATAACATCAAAATATTCATAGCCTATCTAGATTTATTGACAAAGCAAAAGTAAGGAGAATGCTTGTATATATACTTGACAGTCTCGGATAACGCAGTTTGCGCAATACTACTAAAGGTGGAAGGAAAAAGAGTCTAAAGCCATATACAATGTAAGTAAATCTTTACTACCAACAAAAACTAGATATTTACAACTAGAAATAATATCTCAAACATTGGTAGTAACGACTAAGAAAATTAAACCATACTTTCAAGCATACACTATAATCGAGCGAACCTCCTTCTCGTTAAGACAAATATTAAATAATCTCAAAGTTTCAGGAAGATTGACCAAATGATCTGTATGCATCAGGGGTTAAGGCATAAATTTTGAACCTAAAACGAAAATAAAAGCCTAAACATTAGCCGACTTTTTAATAGAGTTCCAATCCGAGAAATGAATCATAATAAATGACGAGCCAGAAAATATATGATGGCCAAGACCAATGTAGAAAAGAACAGTCAAGATACGGGAGAAGAATACAACACCTTTCCCAATTTTAGATATCTTAAATCATTTCACCTGGTTCGGATTCTCAACATCAAATAATGAGGCAGAATACGAAGCTTCCATCGCGAGACTTAAGTTAGCTAAAATCTACGAGGTAAAAAATTTACACCTTATGACTGCTTCTCAATTTGCCAAATAACAGGGGAATCCGAAGCAAAAAATGATAACATAATCCAATATCTTAGTAACTACAACGCTTCTTTTCACAATTTGAACATGTTAAATTTAAGCAAGTGCCACGAGCACAAAATGAAATAGCTGATGCACTTGCTATCTTAATATGTACATCTTCAATGCCAAGAGTAATATTACAAGCAAAACTCTTAATCATACTGCCAAATCACTTCTTTTCATCCTTCACATCCGAAGGAGTAATGATAAATGAAGGAGAAAAAAAGGAAGAAGATTGGCGAACACCAATAAAAAGTACCTCAAAAAATGAGTCGTTCTTGATAGAAGAAGGACAACAAGAAAAATAAAAATAATATCCACAAAGTATGTATGGACATCACACACATTGTACAAAATACGATTATCACATCCATTACTAAGGTTCCTAGACACTAACAAAGCAGACTTCATAATTGAAAACTTACATGAGGCAGAAGACATTTCTCACTACATATACAAAATATTATTACTCTACGGCTATTACTGACCAACAATCATGAAAGATGCAAAGTGAAAAATAAATACATGTGATACTTGCCAAATATTCTCAAATTTAGTCCAAGTTCCACTAATATTATTGAAAATAATACAAAGGCACTCTCAATTGATAAATCGGGTATGTACATCGTGGGACCATTCTTGATAGCCCGAGAGAAATAAAATATATAATTATTGTCTTATACTATATCTAGATGGATAGAGCACAAACAGGGCAAAACGTCATAGAAAAGATAGGTAATAATATTTTAAAAGGTGAGTATATGTTGTATGTGTGACACACAAAGAGTTATCACCACTAATAATATAATACAATTCAAAAATGATAAGTACTATGAAGAAAAATAAATTAAACAAATATTCTCTTCTCATTTCCATCACTAATATAATTGGAAAGTCTAAGTGACATAGAACAATAATCGAGGGTATAAAAAGAGTTCGGAATGAGAAGCTAAAACTTGGTCGGATACCGTACAAGAAGTTTTATGGTCACACCTAACAATATCCACAACTACCACAAAAGAAACATCATTTTCCATGGTATATATAATGAAGGTAGTAGCGCCAACAGGAATATGCATACCATTCCATAGGGTTGTAGCATACGACGCATCAAATAATGATAAAAACCGATATGCAACATTAGATATCATAAACAAATAAGGGTAAAAACATACATTTGTTCAGAACATTACAATGCACTAATTAGGAATATATACGATTTAAAAGTTTCAAACTAGGATACAAAGTTCTAAGACAAATATTTCAACATACAAAAAAATAAGAATCGGAAAACTAGGCCGAACATGGAAATGAATGTTTACGGCCAAAACAAAAATAATGCCACAAAGTTATGTGTGGGCGAACGAAGATAAAAATCAAGCTAGGCACCCCTTGTAATATTGAGCGTTTGAAACTCTATCATAGTAATGAATACTAAAACATATTTGAACTTACTACTCATTTAAATCATATTTATTATATGTAAATGTACTCTTTCTCTCTTAGCCGCGCACGAAGGTTTAAATATACATCCCATATCAACAAAATACTTTTAGTGCCAAATATATGGTTAACTTGTTATTTATACAACGCAAAATAACACACAATGTTAAAAAAATAAGATTCTAAAGCAAAAATAACCTTCAGAACGTGCCAAAGTGCATAATGTCAATTGTAAAAAAAGATCAAGCAAAACATTTTCACCAAGCTAGAAATGCGAAAGAACAATATATTGAAGGGGAAATATACTTTAGAATAAAGTATCATATATACAAAAATAAACATTGTATGTTGACAAATACAAAAATGAGTCAAACATAATATGCTTTGCCAACACACAAGTGCTAAAATATATTATGTCAAAAGAAATATATCATTCAAAAATAAAAAGACAAACAAAATCCAGTCAATAAAAAAAATTCAAAACAACAAAGTGCCTCAGTTTGAATAAATATTTCAAAAAACAAAATCTAATATGCTCCGTATGATAAAAGTTACTAATCAAAATAATGGATAATAAAAAAAATAACTAGAAGTCATCACTACAAATAATGGATAAGAAAAATTAAAAATGATTCATCAATCCAAATAATGGATGATAAAAAAAGATGATCAAAAGTTATTAATCCAAATAATGGATAATAAAAAGGATAATCGTGAGTTAAAAGTCCAAATAATAGATAATAAAAAGGATGCAAGTCTCAATCCACATAAATAAGGTATATGTGCTTATAACAAGGGGAAAATCCTACCATGAAGTCATGCACCCTTTATATACTTGGAAAATTCTAGAAAAATAAAAGTACATAACCAACAAGTTTTAAAAAACAATTATTATCATATTTCACATGATCAGGAAATAGAAATAATAGAGAATGCATTATGTGTTCTAGACACAAAGACTAGTTCATAAGCAATAACAAAATTACTCGCAAAAATAATAAATCTTATAAAAAACAAACATTGCCAAATTAGCAATTACAAAAAGAAGAAGATGACAACAATAGAGTCTCTACAAAAATTAAGGAGTGATAGGTTGTAAAGTAGTCGCAGACACAGTGCCACACACATCGATTACTGATGACCAATCTTCATCAGACGCGTCGTTATTAACATCACATTCTTCGCCGTTTTACTGAAATAAAAAATAATATGATCCTTACTCTTATATTCTTCAATATCGTCAAACACATCATAAAGTAGCTTACCCATATCAGTTCATCCCAAGAAAATAGAGATATAATAAGAAGATTTATTAGTCCAAATAATAATCTTCAACCATTATGCTTCAAGAATGTTATATAAAATATTATGAAAATATATCTCAGGATGATCCTCATAGATATAATACCAATCTGGAACAAGCTTCTATAACAACCTCTTAGATAGAGGAAATCATAACAAATTTATACTTATCAAAATCAATATAATAAGATTTACGCTCAGCTGCAAGCTGCTTCAGCATAACAGTATAGCTGGTTGCTATATAATCTAATTAATCTTGCATATTTTTCGGTTTCGAGAATGCAAGTTATTCTTTGGACCTTGAGTCTTAAAGAATATAATAAAAATACGCCTACATACCTTTCGAGGCAGAAAATTTTGGCTTGCAAGACCGATAAATCTTCTCAATATTACCATAATGCAAGTAATTTTCTTTACAAATATAAGTCTGAGATTGCAGTTGAAGTGATAAAACTTTAATTTTCTCTCGACTATCATCAAACATCACTTGTAACTACTTATCCCTCCTGTAACTAAATCCAAAAAAAACTTTCAAATTAGATCACTCGTCTATAGATTCAGAAACACTATTTAGATGGGTTCACAGATATGATAATAAAATAAAGTACACCTGATACTCTAGAAACAATGCTGGATAAATCAAATGATACTTTTGTGAAAGTTCACGTTCTCGATTGACTGCATCCACCTATTTTCTTAATAAATTTGATAATATTCTATTCCATCAGGAAATGAACATCATATAAATTAGCTCAGGTAATGTACATGACCTTAATTTTGATGATATAAAGTGTTCATGAAACATTATGGAGGTATATGAAGATGAAAATTTCCTTATTTTTCCCATTATTTCATCATATCTCCAACATATATCATCCAACACCGGATCATCAAATGGGACATTTATAACAAGAGCTGAAGAATATAAACAAACTTAGCTTTAGTAAAAATAAAGCTTGAATAAAAAAGATTTGAGAAAATGAGTACCCACAATTATCATGTCAAAAAAGATTGATATAACCTTGACTATTGTTAAATTTGGGGTCTCAATTTCCTCGAATATAAACAAAAAATATTTTTCTAGTCCTCTATGACTTTGCAAATATCGTTAATGATCTGCGCAAACCGACAAAGCCCTAACTATTGTCAATTTTTAAAGAATATAAACCGACTTAGCTATAGTAAAAAGTAAAGCTTGAATAAAAAACGATTTGAGGAAATGAGTACTTACGATTATCATGTCAAGTAAGGTTGATAAAGTCCTGAATAAAAATCATTAATGAAGAATATAAACAGACTTAACTATAATATAAAATAAAGCTTGAATAAAAACAATTTAAGAAACAAGTACTTACGATTATCATGTCAAGAAAGGTTGATAGATCCCTGACTATTGTCAATGTTGGGGTCTTAATTTCCCCGAATATAAACAAATAATATTTTCTAGTCCTCCAGGACTTTGGGAAGATCGTTAATGATCTGTGCAAATAGATAAATACCAGCATAAAAGAAATGGCTATTCTTTTAGCCTAAAATTCAATAGCGATTAAGAAATCCTTAATAAAAAAAGGTGTCTAAATAGCCTCATCCATATAATAATACTTGGAAGAAACAAAAGACAATATTAATGACTCAATTGATTTGGAATTTTTTTTGACTCAAATGGAAAAATTAAACAACATCACTATCCAGTAGAAAACGAAAATCTTGATAAAGAGAATGAAAAAGATAAAAAAAACATTATCTCTACGAGTATCAGTGGGAGTTTCCTATTTCTTAGGAAATTGAGATGAACGCGTTATCAAATTGGTATTTTGGTCGATATTGAGGACACTAACAGCTGATTTGGGACCAACGTCATAGAGTTACCGCCACCAATAGCTTAAACACTTGGAGAATCCATATTCGAGTATGAAATGAAAATAATTGCTCATTTTTTCTAATTTTGTTATAGAAAAAGAATAGTTTGTTAATATTTTCTAACAAACTAACAAACAGAGCAGAGCTCAAAGAAAAAACAAAGAAGAAAGGAAGAAAGACAGACCTTTGCACATAATTTGTAAAATAAAAAAGATCATTAAATTCTAAGTGTATAAATACTCGAAAACAAAAAATTCATTGTTTGTACAATATATTAAATACAAAATATCCATTATTCATAATTTTCCTTCTCTAAGATAAACAATTTTTTCGTACGGCTGACTGTACAAAAAATAAATTTATTAGCCTTTAGCTTTAGCCTTGAAGAAGGATTAAATTGGATACTCAAAAATTAAAAAACAAAGCATTAGGCAATCAATTCCTTTAACATATAATTAATTGGGAATACAATTAATTACTAGCAATGCACAATGTATTTAATACATAAATACCTTCCTAAAAAATATAAGTCGTCAATTTTAGCAAAATTTACTTTGACAGAATACATAGAAGTGATAATATTTCATAGTCTTTAACTTTAATCTTCAAGAAGACCAAATGGGCTACTTACACGTCTTATAACATGTATAACACTGATTTATAATAAAACAAGGGAAATAGTTAACCACCAACCTCTCCAAGTCATGATTACCCCAAGCAATGAAAGATATATAATATATATTTGCGCTTATTATTGTAATCAGGGTCATGCAACTGGAGGCTATTTTTAGTTAAGAGAAAAAAATCAGAAATTATTGAACAATGGAAAGTTAGCTGAGTTCGTCAAGAATAGAGAAATAGAAAGATGAGAATAGAAGGATAAAAGTAATAGTCCAATTATTTTTGATAAACAAGTGATTTATATTATATTTGGAGAAAATATTGTAAGGGTAACATACTAGTCATCAAAGAAGTGATAAAAGAAAGACTTAGAAGTGAATCTTATCGAATAGTCATCAATACATCTAAACTGGATTCCGACACTAGATTTAATATATATACTAATAATGATATATGAGGCCTTGTTAGGCTTTATGAATATGATTTATTTGTTACTTTGAAATAGTCGGGGTCATTATCAAGAGAGCAATGATTGACATCGGGAGCTCGAGTTATGTTATGTATCAAAGCGGATATGAAACAATAATTGGGGAATCTTTGTAGTTAAATAATTAAAAAAATCTTATGAGTTTTGCTGGACGATCAACTAGAAGTGTTAGAGAAGTAGAGTTACCGGTGACTGGTGGATCCAACTTGACATAAAATATAATGAATACTTTGTTTATGGTTGTTAATGCACTTAGAACATACAATATTATTTTGGGTCGTCCATAGTTACATAAGATTAAATTTTTTGCATTTTCTTACCATCAGAATGTAAAGTAGTTTGAAGGAAATTAAATAGCAGTTATTTGAAGCAATCAAATGATAGCTCGAGATTATTATTCGATATCCTTTTGTCGAGATAATATCGTGGTATTTCTGTCACGTAATTCATTTAAGGATTAACATTTTATTAAATATATTAATCTTGTAAAACTAATTAAAGAGGAAGAAATGAACGACCTTCGTGAAGTTATGCTTTTAATCGAAAATGTTGATGATTTTTTTTATTTGGAGTTAAAAGTGGGGGAAAGCGGTGAAAATAGGCAGACAATTAAGTCAATAAGTTAAATTCTTTATTTACTGTTTATAATTAGATAATTATGTTTTTGCATGGAGTATTGATAATTTTTTGGGCTTTAAATTTGATTATTTTTCTATTTATAAGAGACTTATAACAATACAGATTAAAGGGAATTTGGAAAAACAATAACTAATGTGATGTTGAATAAAGTTAAAAGGATTACTTAAAGTATGAAATATGTGAGACTCAAAGTATCCAAGATGGGTACTAATTCCAATATTATTAAAAAAACTGGACAATAGAGAATGTATATAGATTTTACAGATCTGAATCGTGCTTATCCAAATACTTATTTTATTTTTTACCTCGTATTGATTAACTAATGGATGCTACAGGAAGACTCAAACTACTTTTATTTATAGAGGCTTATTCAGGATATAATTAGATTAGAATGAACCCCGATGATGACTGAAGTACAACATTTTTTATTGAACGAGAGTTATATTGTTATAAGGTGATGCAATTTGGTTTGAACATTGCAGTAACAACTCATCAACGACTCAGCAACCATATTATGTTTCAACAATTGGGAAAATATATGAAAGCTTATATTGACGATATGATAGTGAAAATTAATGACGAGACTATATATCTGAAACTTTCGACAACCTTTAAATTTTAATGTGAAGTTAAATCCATTAAATTATGCTTTTGGTGTACTGACTAGAAAGGTTTTTTGCTATGTGATTAACGAAAAAGAGATTGAAGCTCACCTTTTATATTTAAAAGCGTTGTTAGCTATGATTCCACCTAAATCTATTAATGAAATAAAAAATTAATAGATCGTGTGATAACTTTATCAAAGTTTATATTTAGAGCTTTAGACAAACGTCATGTTTTCTTCTAAGGAACAAAAATGTTCAGTTGGAATCATATATTTTCTAAAGTGGTTGACGAGGTTAAAAAGTATTTAACTTCAACATATTTTTTTTCTACCCCAAATAGAATGGAAACATTTGTTTCTATATATATATAAGTGTCAAGTTTTGATGCTAGTATTGTGTTGGTTAGTCAAGATAAATGTGTACAAATGCTTACTTATTGTGCGAGTAAAATTCTTGATAGATGCTGAAAAAATAATCTCAATCTAAAAGATTTAATGTTGGTTTTGATTGTGTCTGAAAAAAATTACAAACATACATTAAAAATGAGACTATTATATTACACCTTTTTTTTTATAAAAATAAACGCTTCTAAATATTGTATAAAAGTTGTTAGTTGGTATATAAAATTGGGGAATATAAATTCAATATAAGTTTCGTATAACACTAAAAAAACATAAGGATAGATTTTATTAATAAATAAATTTTTTTACTAGAAGTAAAAAGTGAAAATTTGGAAAAAAAAGTAGTAGAGTGAATAAAGTTTTTTTGAAATCCTAAAAGTAACTAAAATTATTTTATATTATATTCCGAAAAGAGATACGCACCTAGAACTTCAAGACTATGACAAACGAATATATGACTACCAATTCCATAGATTCATTTTTCTCTTTTTATATAATGTATAGACAATTCAGATGATGGCAAAAACAAAGTATATTAGTTTTTATCGGTCATCTTTTTTAGTCAATTTCAATGTAGAACAGAGAAGACCTAATTTAAAGTAGACATGACCAAGATATAATATAATAAGTAGTAAAGTTCAATAAAATAAAATATATTAACGAGATAAATATTTTTAGAAAATGTTTACGATAAATTGATTTACAGTAAATAATAAAACTATTATACATATAATTAAGATGACTTGTTGGAGATGAGATTTTCTGAAAAAGGATTCTAAAATATTTTGTATATGTGAATATTGTTTTATAAGTATATATGTAATTATTATAAATAATGTTGAATTTTATTATAAAAAAAATTAAGTGTAACATCACACTCCTAGATAAGTCGCTGTAATAGCACACTCTGTAATAGCACACTCCGATTCTGAATAAAAAATTAAGTGTATTTATTTTTAATATTTTTTTACGTGTAACAATAATAGATATTAATGTTATAAAAAAATTAGTTATGGATTTGTTTGATATTGAGTTAAAAGTGTTTGATCTTTCTTTTAGTTATATTCAATCTTTTCTCTCTTTCACAAAATCTTGAAAGAATACAAAAATAAAGACTTGAGGTAGATCAATTTAGGTTGCGTAATTGAAACAAAACATTTATCAAAAGCCTTACTATTATATATATATATATATATATAGAAATGCGTTATTTTATAATTTTACTAATTATTTTATAATTTATAGTAAAATTATTCATTATTTGTAAATATTTATTTTCCAGCAGTTTAATCTAAAATAAAAATTTTAAAAATATTTTGATAATTTGGATAAACTTTTCTTTTAACTTTTTTTTAGTTAAAAAATAAATAACTAACATAATTATAAATATATCTTTATACTATTTTGATAATCTATACCTTGGAAAAAATTAGAATACTATATAAGTTTGTGAAAATGATAAAGTATTTCGTGAGTGCTCGACGGACACTAATATCCCATTTGAGGAAGATAAGTTCATCAATCTTCATGCCATCATTACTACCGTTCTATCTATCCGATGCATCGCACCGTTGGCCCAGTATTAGGAGTAGTTTGAATAAGTAAATGATAAGTTTTGACTCAAAGTGAGATTTTTATTAAGAGTTTTTGTATGGAAGTGTTTTAAATCAACTATTATATTATATATATTTTTAATACATTATATATTTTTAAAAATAATATTGTTATCTATTATTAGTATACTCTTCCCATGAGTTTATAGGACTCAAGAAACACATGGTCATGAATTTATAAAATCGGAAAAACACAAAATTTGGAAAAAGAAACAAGCCAAACTCAAATAATTAGTTTTGAAAAAAATCATCATATGATTTACAATTATATTTAAACATTATGAACAATCTATCTATTTATATTTCAAAACTTTTTTTATCTTTTCATTATATTTTTTTATATATAAAAAAATTATCCATACTATCATTAAATCATAAAGTATTTTTGTGAACCATCATTTTAAAATTTTGGTTTATCTTTTATTAATTGTTATTTATATTTTTTAATTGTTTTACACACATAAAATTAAATTAAAAGTTTACTAAAATTACTAAATTACTTTAAATTAGATGCAAAACAAAGTACATTTATAATTATGAGGGAAAACTGAATTGTGATACTTTTATACGGGACATGCCTACGTAATTTATTTTTTTCATAATTAACTTGGATAAAAAATCTAGACCTAACCCTAACCAGAAACTGAAAATATTTGTTAGTCATTGCATGGTAAGCTTCCTAGATTTGTTTGAATTTGGCTTCAATGTTGGAGTTTTAACTGGTCAACTTTTTTATTTTGGTTTTGGCTAATTTTAGTAAAATCTTGAACTATATTTTCTTTACTATTTGAATATAAATAAACTTTTATGACTATCAATGTAAGTAACTTATTTGAAATATATAGAAATAATATATATTATAATTATATTATTTTAGAAAATGCATAATAGTAAGATATTTTAGTAAATAAAAAACAAATCAACAAAAACAGTAAAACAAATTCCTCACAAGTAGAACTTTATCTTTCTCCCTCACCTAAAGCTAGAATATCCGGTAGTAAACCAAATTTATAACCTCGTCCTCGGCTAACACCCTTAATCCGCTGGTAGGAAATTCAATTGTATCATCACCTAAACATTCAAAACCGACGGAAGTTCTTGTTACATCGACCCCGAAACGGTAGTGAACAATACCCAAACAGCAGCAACCATTGTTATGGTATACTGCAACCTGGTATTGAGCGGTAGGATAGAAATATATATATATATATATATATATATATATATATATATATATATATATATATATATATATATAACTTATAAATTAGAGTTTTCTCTAACTTTAATTTTAATAATTTTATCGTAGGATATAAATTAGATTGCTTCCTAATGTTACATATTTGACATGGAGCCCGAAACTCTTGATAGTCGACAAAACTCAGTATTCTTATTCTATAGTAATTTATGTGTTTTTGTTGAACTTGACTTATTATCTATCACAAGTGATATACTTTATCATATTATGATGAATATTTTTAAATTTAATATTAGCTGCATTTTTAATAAATATTTCAACAAGATATATGTTACCGTTAAAATTACCAATTTTGCTTGATAATATAATGTGATTTTATTTGAACAGTCATTCCTTAGATCGAAGTTCGCCAATGAAAATCCTGTAATTTATCCCATTCATTTATTTATTTTTCCTTTCTCAATAATCAATATTGATTTTATTATTATTATTTTTGGTTAAGTAATATAGATTGGTTTTGTTTTTCTTTATTATCAAATGATATTAGAGAAACAAACAAAGAAGTTGTTTGATTATTTTACTGAAGAAAAATAGATAATTGTTATTATACATTTAAATAAAATAAATTAAAGTAATTTATAGTATAAATATGTATTTGTTAATCATCGATTTGAAACTTTAGTTTATTCTTTTTTAAAAAAATTGTGAGCTTCAAAATGATGTTTAAATATGAAAAACATATAATATTAAATTAAAAGTTCAATAAAATTAATTTTTTTTTTACATTTATTTGAAAGTACAACAACAAGACTACATTAATTATAATCAATGAGGAACAAAATTGAGATTTGATTATTATTTTAATAGCGATAAAATTTATTGACGGTAAAATTTATTATACATAATAAATGATTCGACATAAAAATTAATTTTCGAAGTAAGCATTACCTATTTTATTTTGGTTAGGTTTTTCAGCTAACTGCTTTGCTTACCGGTACCATCCACGAACATAACCTTTGTTTTTCACAATTACTTTCTCTAAAGTCAATGTAAATAAAAACTATAATAATTTTATTAAATGATATTTATTTTTATATCAAAATCGATAAAAATAAGTGGAACTATGATTCACTATTCTTTTAGTTAGAGATCAATAAACTATATAGTTATTTGTTAGTAAAAAAACCAATTTTAAAAAAATGTTTTTCGGTCACAATATGACTGAGATATTTATTATACGTTTAGAAATAAGAACATTTTATTTTGAGTTTTGAAGTTAGAATTATATTCTTTACTTTCAATTTTATTTGCGGTTTTTTTTTATAATCATCATTTTTTTTCAAGCGCGATTTTAGTTTTCGAATTCTTTTAAAATTTACACATTTTTAAGTTTCGTTTAGTCTTTTAGAACATATTTTTAGAATTTTTTAGTTTTCCAAAGCCCACCTTTATTTGGTATTTGTTAAAATCCTACCACGAATATTATTTTCGTGTATAAATTTTATCTCCTACTTTATTGGGATAAGTTATTTTATTTTTTGTTTACGTTGATTAAACTAGTTTGTTGTTATGGATTATACTGGTTTTGTTAGGGATTTGATGATACGATTTTGGTTCAACCAAAAGTTTGAAAAATTAAAAAAAAATATGCATTTCAGTGTTTTCTAAAACGATGTTCGGCACAATGGTTGAACCAGACTTTTAAAGATGCAAAATCATACATTCGTGGGTTTCATTGAACTAGTGGGTGCATCTGCATGTGTTTAGTTACAATTCACATGTTGTTAAAGTCGTGCACTTCATATTTGCAAGTAATCTATTTAAGCACTAAGTTCGCAATTCGCATTATCTATCTTTGACACTATGTGTTTATGGTCGTTTCTTGCTTTGCATTTATTTGTGTTAGCATTTAGCTCTTAAAATTTAGTAGTGTTTTGTACTTTGCATTTGTAATTTAAATTGTTTTATGCGGCATATATGGTTATGCTTCACATCTGATATGAACTTATATTTGAATCAGGCAACATGGGCATAGCTTGTTTTTTCAGATCAACTCTATATACCTTTATCGAGGAGATGAAGAAAATAAAATAAAAGATGTTCACATTAAGGAAACAAAAAGAGTTATGTTTCATTGTGTCTTAAAATGTATATATGATATACTAAGAAACAAGAACAAACATAAAAATTAAGAAACAATGAGATTTTATAGTAGAAATCATCAAAACCTTACGACAATTGAAAAAGAGTCTTCAAATTGGGATCTAAAATTTTAAAACGTACATCCAAAGATGTAAGATTATTTTTGTATGAAGCACGGTGAATATCTAATATATTTAAAATGTAAAAACTTACAACCTCAAAAAAAAAGATGAGGCACTCGAGTCGATGAAGACAATTAGGCAAAGAACATCCACCGAAAATACAAAATTTAAAGATTAAGGTATATATTTTATATCGCAATAACATATTCATTAAGTTCGCATGCTCAGCTTGTTTTTCTCAACAACATGTGATGTATTAGGTTTGATAAAGTTTTACTACGTTGAAGATATGAACAAAATTAGCAACTCTGATTCGATTCCAGCAATTATGGAAAATTTATGAATACAATAAATAGTTGTTGCGATAGCAAGCCTAATTGATGGTTAATATCTTATTATTAGGGAAAGAGAAACCAAAGACTTGATCCCAATATGTTAAAAATGATAGGGAACTAAAACAAATACATATGTTAATTTGATTGAAACACTTCAAATTATTAAAGATGATCATGTATGTATTTAACCAGTTTCAAATTCCGGATTTAGGATTTCGCTGTAATTTATAATTTTCATTTAGTAGTGTATACGATTTGCACTTCACATTTGGTAGTGTTGTGCTCCTCATTTGGTGGTATTGTGCTTGAAATTTATAGTGATTTACGAGTCTTGTTTGGATGTGTTTCACGGTTTATATTTAAGCAAAAGAATCTGACAATCTTTTAGTTTATGGTTGGACAATTTGCTTTAACACATGTCGAAAGATAGGCATTTGGTGTTAATGGCTCATACGAAGAAATGACTTCTCAGGAAAAAGAAGATGATGATGAAGATAATGGATCTAATTCACGAGATGATGGAATGGAAGAAAATGATAATGACGATGGTTTTTCAGAGGAAGTTACGAACAAATTAGGTATTGTGTTCAACCACACAAGATTAAATATACTTCGCATAATGTTGTTTCCACTTCGCATAAACCTAATCAGAATAAAAGAACTCTTTCATATATACTTAAGTATCTAAATAAACCACTAAATATGTCATGTTATAATTTGAAGTTTGTTAATAATATTGATAAGTCAAAATTAGAAAATAGAGATGGGATGAAAATACTAACAAAAAAAGTAAGAATCAAATTTGCATATCGTGCTTACTTTATTAATTGGTAATTGTTTGCATTTAATGTTTACTTTTATTAATTGCTTAACGCTTCGTATTTGTACTTGATATATTGGGTCTCACTTTGGATTTGGTATTAATATATTGATTATTGGTTCGTGTTTATAGGTTAGTCTTGATTTATGATTTGCACGTGATATGTAGTATTAATTCTCATTTCGTGGTAGAATGGTTATGTTGATGTTACTTTATAAGCAAACGTGAAAACACTATGCACTATCAATCATAAATGTTTAGCTTCCATAGTCAGTTATTGAGAAATAGAAACCGATAACATGAATGAGAGAAGAGTAGGAGAAATAGAGGCTAACCAAAACTCTTAACTTGCACATATTTTTTAAAAATGTAATTGTGCGTGAACCAAGTTTTAATAAACGAAAAGAAGTGGATAACACATTATCTCATGTACAAAATCAAAAACCATATATTAAATTTAATGAAGTAAAAGATGAGGTTGTGATTGTTAATTCAAAAGATGTGATCAAAAGCTCATTAGAGCTAAACGATGCATAAAATACACAAGTTAAAAAAGACTTATTTAAGGGGGGTGAAAGAGACCATGAGAGAATATGAAAGATGGATAATTGATGGATGCACGACATAAAATATAACAGGTGTTTTCTTAATTTTTTAGTCAAAAACTATAGTTCGAGGTTTGATTTTTGTACCAATTGGTGGATGGGGAGGCGAAAAATGCAAAAGTCAACGAGGCACAATATAAGGACATGAAGGTACAAGTACAAATGAAGGTTTAGATTTATGTAAAACTCTTTGCTTTGTATTCAATTAAGTGATGCATTTTTGTCTTTATTATTATAAAAATTAATTGAAAAATACGTATTTCTCACTACTCATAAAGTATATTTATCCATATTGCACATTTCGCAGATGGATTAGTTACAAATTCACATTTCACACTTGCGTTTTCTATGATTCACATTTTGCACTAGACTTTTGAAGTGCTTTGAACTTCGCACATGATTCTTTCTTTGAACTTATCTTTTTGTGTTTCAGATTGTGCATTTTATTTTTACCATTTATATGTTTTACAATTCGTTATTCTCGGTCATCCTTTTGCACATTTATCGTGTGTCTTGTTTCACATTTAGAATTTGTGGTTGGCTTCATGAATTTGATATGTTGTACTTGTGTATTTGTAACAAGTGACATAAAATAAATAGCCTTTACAAATGGAGAAAGGTAAAATTCCAACTGCAATAAAAGAAAAAAATGGTGTAGAAAATAATTGGCCACACTAGGACGTGGAAATCTATGATCGAAATTCTAGTTAATATTTTATTTTTTTATCGATCACTTCTAATATTTTTGAGGGTGTAAAATATGTAATTTGTCTAGAATTTTTCTTATCAAGAGTAATCAACTTGACAAAAAATATAATGAATACTTTGTTTATGGTTGTTAATGCATTTAGAACATACTCTATTATTTTGGGTCGTCCATAGTTACATAAGATGAAAGTTTTTTGCATTCTCTTACCATCAGAATGTAAAGTACTTTGAAGGAAATTAAATAGCAGTTATTTGAAGTAATCAAATGATAGCTCGAGATTATTATACGATATATCCTTGTGTAGAGATAATGTCGTAGTTTTTCTGTCACATAATTCATTTAAGGATTAACATTTTATTAAAGATATTAATCTTGTGAAACAAATTAAAGAGGAAGAAATGAACGACCCTCGTGACATTATGCTTTTAATCGAACATGTAGATTAAATTTTTTATCTGGAGTTAAAAGTGGGGAAAGCGGTGAAAATAGGCAGACACTTAAGTCAATAAGTTAAAATTCCTTATTGAGTGTTTGCAATTAGATAATTATGTTTTTTCATGGAGTATTGATAATTTTTGGGCTTTAAATTTGATTATTTTTCTATTTATAATAGACTTATGACAATACAGATGAAAGGGAATTTTATAAAAAAACAACTGATGCAATGATGCATGAAGTTAAAGGGTTAATTAAAGTATAACATATATGGGCTCCAAAGTATCCATGATGGAAAATTTCAATATTATTAAAAAAAACTAGACAATAGAGAATGTATATAGATTTTACAAATCTGAATCTTGCTTGTCCAAATAATTATTTTATTGTTTTACTTCGTATTGATCAACTAGTGGATGCTACATGAAGACTCAAACTACTTTCATTTATAGAGGCTTATTCAGGATATAATTAGATTAGAATGAATCCTGATGATGACTAAAGTACAACATTTTTTATTGAATGAGAGTTATATTGTTATAAGGTGATGCGATTCATTTTGAACATTGCAGTAACAACTTATCAACGACTCATCAACCATATTTTTATAAAACAATTGGGAAAATATATGAAAGCTTATATTAAAGATATGATAGTGAAAATTAATGACAAGGCTATATATGTTTTAATATTTTCTGAAACTTTTGACAACCTTTAAAATTTTAATGTGAAGTTAAAAATCCATAATTTATTCTTTTAGTGTACGAACTAGAAATGTTTTTTTGTTATGTGATTAATAAAAAACGGATTGAAGCTCACCTTTTACATTTAAAAGTGTTATTAGCTATGATCCCACCTAAATATATTAATGAAATAAAAAATTAACAGATCGTGTGATAACTTTATCAAAGTTTATATTTAGAATTTTAGACAAACATCATGTTTTCTTCTAAGAAACAAAAAGGTTCACTTGGAATCATATATTTTCTAAAGTGTTTAACGAGGTTAAATAGTATTTAACTTCAACATAATTTATTTTCTACCCAAATAGAATGGAAACATTTGTTTATATATATTTACATATATATATATATATATAAGTGTTAAGCTTTGAAGCTAGTATTGTGTTGATTAATGTAGATAACAATGTATAAATGAAAATTTATTATGCGAGTAAAATTTTTGGTAGAGGCTGAAAAAATAATCTCAATTTAAAAAATTTAATGTTGGTTTTGATTGTGTTTGAAATTTTTTGCAAACATACATTTAAAGTGAGACAATTATATTACATTTTTTTTTCTAAAAAAGGCGCTTCCAAAACTCATATTAAAGTAGTTAGGTGGTATATAAAATTGGAGATTATAAATTCGATTTTGTATAGCAGTAAAAAACATAAGGATAGATTTTATTAATAAATAAATAAACTGACGAGAATTAAAAAGTAAAAGTTTTGAATAGAAAAATAATAGAGTAAATAAAACTTTGGATATGGCTATATATACCCAATTCAGGTTTAAGTATACCCAAAATCAACCTTTGACTTTTGTTTGATTTTTTTTGACTTTTTTACCCTCGACAAGAAAATTAATATCCAGACTGCCATTAAGTAAGAAAAACTACTAAGAGTATCATGAGTATACCCAATTCACCAAATAACCTATTTCGCTATCTATACCCAAACAAACAATCTTCTTTACTGAATTTAGTATCCAAATAGTATAGTTTTCTTAAAAATTTGAAACAAAAATCAAACTTCATAACAAAATCAAGAACATTCAACCTAGAACACAAAATCGATCATGACTGAAGCAGAACTAGGGATCAATGTGGAGGAGTTGATGTCGCCGGAAAAAAAAGATGATGAAATTTTGCCGGAAAAAGAGTTTGAGTCGCCGGAGAAGCAGCCACCGTCGCCGGAGAAGCACCCATCGCCGGAGGAGAAGGTAAAAACATCGTTGGTGGCCGGTGCACCATCGGTTCCAGGCCATGGAACCGGTGGTGCGTAGGTAACGCACGGCCGACTCTTGGCCTTTAAACCGGCCGTGCGTTACCTACGCACCACCGGTTCCATGGCCTGGAACCGATGGTGCAAGGGCCACCTGTCGGTCAGTACCGAAGCCTAAGCACCACCGGTGCTGAGGCCATGAACCAGTGGTGCAGGGGCCTCAGTCCGCTCGGTTCTGAGGCCCCAGCACCACCGGTTCATGGCCTCAGCACCGGTGGTGAACCTGGTCGTGTCCGGCCGGTTCTGGGGCCTAAAACCACCGGTTTTAGGCCTCTTAACCTTGGGTTTGCGCTGTTTGTTTCGAAAAAAATATGGTTTTTTTCCGTTTTTTTTCGTTTTTAACTATACCTGAATGCTTATTGTGGTTTGTCATTGTGTAACAAAGGACGGATGTCGCAAGTGGGAGTGAGGCACCTTCCGCTACCGACTACAGTCATTTGTTCTTCACTACCGAGTTATACACTGGCGACGCGTTGGTGAAATGGGTTACGAAGACAGGAAAACTCTATGGTATGGTTATCAACATAAGTCGGCGCGACAAATTAAACAGTAGAAAAAGTCTGAGGATGTATTTCCAGTGTCAGAGGGGGGGGGGAATATACTCCTAGAGTTGCAGAAAAAGACCGTAAACGGAAGTCTACAGGAACGAAAAAGATTGACTGCCCATTTCAGCTTCTCGGGTTAATGGTTGAACCAGATCAATAGAAGTTAGAAGTGAAATATGGTATTCATAACCATGAGACTTCATTACATCTAGATGGTCATTCTTTTGCTGGCCGTTTGAATGATGAAGAGATGGAATATGTTGAACGAGCGACCTACATTGGTACTAACCTCAGAGATATACTGAATGGTGTTAAGAAGTTGAACGAAGATATTGTTTCTACCATGCGGACGATCTACAATGCAGGACAAAAAATACAGTTTCATTTGGATTGTATGGTCATGAAGAAGGTTAGCGAGGTGTTCGGAAGGCAATATACGATGAACTCATGGAAAACTACGACACATACAGCAAGATTTATAACGGTAAAGAGGATTACCTGAAGGTTGCAGAAAGTATAAACTACTACGAGACACCAGCATCACCCAAATATTGGATGACAATGCCTGAAATGGGGATTGCGATTGCAACCAAGTTCGAATGCATTGTTCATTTTGTGTCACTCGTGGGGTCTCACAACTGTAGTTATACTTTTTTACCTCTGCGCGGTAAACCCCCCATTATGGCCAAAGACGTGAGATTGGGTTTGGATTCGTTGATACTAACCACTTTGTCAATATAAGTCATTCGATTAATGGCTATGTTTTTACTTACAACTATATTACTCAATTATTGGTTCTAATTTAAGTTTCATAATACAAAATATGATAGTTTAACAAATCGTACGAATGGATAAACAACTAACAAGTCCGTGAAAAAGAAACACCACAACAAAGCTAAAACAAGTCCAATAATGAGGACAAACAACCAAGGAGAGAAGAGCTGCAGGACTTGATCTCTCCACCTAAGCGCACCGGCTTCCCCACGCTCTACGGGCATAGTAACAATCGAGCGAACAGCGTCTAGAAATCTGTCGTCCGTAGTACGTGGTGGTGGAGTAATAGTATGCCAACCATACTCAGCCAGGTACCTCTAGTAGGTGTTCGTTGCAGACTGTCTGTATGTGGCAATGGTAACGGTCAACCGATCCTCAGAAAGTAAGTGTTGACGCCAATCTAGTCATGCGTTCTCTCGCCACGTGTACCTCGCTAAATATCCTTTCCTGTAACCCGGTCGGAGTACAAGTGGGAGTTCGGGCTCATCCTGAACCCGTCCAAACTGGCGCATAACCCGATCAGGCATGTAGCCCTCGACCGTGCTCATCATCCGCAAAGGATAAACGATGGTGCGGATCTCCTGAACAAGGAACTGGACTCTAATGTCCTCGTATGGCTCAAATATCACCTGTTCCAAAACACTAAAACACTTAGACTGTTTTAAAATCCTAAAACTTAATAAAAAAATGTTCATGACTGATAAAATTTAAAAACTTACATTTGTCTCCTTCTAATCTGAAAGGAGAGTACGAACAACCGATTTGGGGCGGATGTTTTGCCCAACAATCCGCTTCGGTAGCCACTTCACAATCCTAGGCTGCCTCGCTACGTGGTCCGCATTCTCTAATGCTCTAAACGCGGGGAAGTGGTCATAAATCCAGCAATCAAGCATAGCTATAAATCCATAAAGGTTATGCTTCGATGCTTTCGAAGCATCACCCAAACCACGGAAAAGGATGCCTATGCACTCGTACCCCATGCGATGTCCCACAACCCAGAATCCATATTCGCCAACCCATACAAGTAGTCAGCCTTGACGCTTTTCTGACTAGTATCCGTAAAAATAGTGCAACCAAATAAGAACATAAGGTATGCTCGTGATACCTGGCGGATAGTCTCAGCATCAGTCTCCTCAACGTAGCGACCCCTGGTAAAAGTCTCCCGCAGCCAGTTGATCTTGAAGCCAAAGCCTCTGGTGGACTGTATCTCTGCGCAGACCTCATCCACTGTCAAACCTAACATACTAGCATAGTAGCTATATGCCTCATCACGTGGAGCCGTGACTACATCCAGGGTCCGACCAACTACAGGGAGACTTGTAATGGAGCTGACATCGTCGAGGGTAATCGTCATCTCCCCAAATGAGAAATGGAACGTGTTGGTCTCCTCATGCCAACGCTCAACAAAAACCTCATCAAGCATGGAGTGTGTGAAGTACTGAGGCAGGTGGGCTATAAGAGGACAGAAAGGAATCCACGCCAAATGTCGTTGCACCTCTGGCTGAGCACTGAGGTCCGACATACAAAGCACATTATAATGTGCTTGTATGCCTAGTGTAGTGCGACCCTATAAATAAAAAACTAAGTCAGAACATAATAATAGTAAAACCTTAGACTAGACGTTTAATAGTTTGGTACTTACCTATCCTATGAAGACGTGGTACGCCTCGTGCTCCTTGTAGTCAGGAAACAGAGGTATTTTGTTGCATTTGAGAAATGCAAACGTCTTCCACTGCTCCTCAGTGTGGATCGCATCGATATGCTCCTCATCGATGGTGTCCTGCTCAGGGTCCCCAGTGGCATCCACCCTGTCACTAACAGGTGGTGGATGTGTACTAGTATGCCAGGGGACGGACCTCTGCGAGCGGGAGAGGGAGGTGGTGGATCACTAGCAGTGGGAGATGGTGATCGATGTGATGACGATGTCTCTCGTCGTGAGGAGCCTCCGCATTTTGTATCATCTACCGCAATTCTGTGGCTTTTTCCTTCCTCTTCCCATGGTTGATTCGGCGCAAAGACCGATCACTCCTTGTCCTTTCCTCCTCTTCCCTAAGACCAATAGTCTCAAGGTCCTCAAGTAAATCTCGTCCGCGCTTGGCATCGCGGACCCGCTCATCCTCGACAGCCCGTACAGTCTTAAGACTCTTCCCCGGGGGTGGCGCCCGTGACCCAGGGGGATACGCCCTAGATGGAGGAAGACGTCGCTCCTCAACCGCGTCTGACCTACAAAAATACAAAACAAATCACGAAATTAATAACAGTAACATATGATGTAACCCACAAAATTAAAAACATCAACACTCTAATTCGCAACCGAGCTAACTATAGAAACTAATTTCTTATAAATTTCAATTTTTTTAAAAAAAAATGCAAAAGTAAAGCCTTTGAAACACAAATTGGGCATTTTTTTTAAAAAAACCAGCCCACCAGAGGTACGCAGCAAGCTGTACCGAGCGGCACGGGCACCTAGTGCCGAGTGACACAGATGCCTGTGTCGCTCGGTACACAACAGGTGTACTGAGCGGCACACCTGCTCGCACCGATGGTGCTGCCCAAGGCGCACCACCGGTGCCATATGTCGGCCATTTTCCAACCGGCAACTTGGCTAGAAAATGGCCACTAAACCCTATAAATTTTGCTAATTCGAGCCCTAATTCTAACCTAAATCCTAAATTCAACCCTAAATCTAACGTAAATCTAAAATTCATACCTAAAACTAACAAAATTAACAAACAAATTTAGGTTAGGGAACTTAAGTAGGTGGTGGTGAGGGGTTTTTGTTCTTGACCATGATGAAAGAGGAGGAGGAGGAGGAGTGGTGGTGGTTGTGGCTCGCCGGAAAAATTAAGAGAGAAGTGAGAGTGTTTGAGTGAGAGAGTTTAGAGAGAAGTGAGGGAAGTGAGAGAAAGTGTAGGGAAAATGTTGTGGATGAAGTTAGTAAAAAAAATTGGCTTATATACCTAGAAAAGGGTATTTTCTTAAAAAATGGGTATACTTAGATCACCTTTGGGTATACTCAAAATTGGGTATACTTAAACCTGAATTGGGTATATATAGCTTGACCCTAAAACTTTTTGGTGAAATCTTAAACTATGAATTATTTCATATTATATTTCGAAAATGGATACGCAGCTAGAACTTCAAAACAATTATGACAAACGAATATATGGCTACGAGATCCATAGGATCATTTTTCTCTTTTCATATAATATAATGCATAGCCATTCAGCTGATGGCAAGGGCTTGGGATAGACACACCACTACTGATTAGAAAACAGATTATATTAGTCTTTATGGTCATCTTTATAAATGTACATGGATCATTATTCAATTTCAACTCAGAATACCTAATTTAAAATAGACATGACGAAGATATAATATAATTAGTAAAGTTCAATAAAACAAAATTGATTAACAAGATAAATACTTTTATAAAATGTTTACAATTAAAAAAAGGAATTACGTTAGATAATATTATACATCTAATTAAAATGAGAGTTTATTACCAAAATAATAGTTATACAAAGTAAAAGACTCAAATGTGAGTCTGCTAAGGACAATGCCCAAGGCCTAAGCCCGTATTGGAAAACCATTTCGACGTCATCGACATGCAATGCAAGAAATCGATCCAGAGACCAATTCTTGATTGATACAATCAGACAACCTTCACTGCAGTCCAGGTCGACTGATAAAGCGCTGACCGAAATTCACCCAATTTAGCTTTTTTCTCTAGTTTCATTGGCAACTCACTATCCGCTACAATCAGCTTTCTGATACTATAGAGTCACAAACAACTCACCTAGAAGATAAGTTTTACTGTCAATTAAGCCTTTTAGAATATAAATTTCTACAACAAGAAAATCATTTTTGATAATCTCAATCTATACTGGTTGCAATGTATCCTAACTCTAGACTTTCTAGAAGGGTAATTGCAAGCAGTTTATTAGGGGCTTTTAGATAAGGAAAACTTATCTCATTTTTGCACTTTAGAGACCAATTAGCAAGAAAATCTGCTGCCTGGTTTTGAGACCTTGAGATATGACTTAACGTCATAGTAGAAGTGATAAGCTTTCTGCAGATATTTATTGTAGGATTTAGGGCGCATTGCCTTTAGTAATAGTATTAACCAGTACCAGACAATTCGATTCAATATCTAATCTGTTCCAATTATTGTTATTGCAGGTAACAAAACCCTCCAACAGAACTCTTGCTTCAACAAATAAGGGAGAGAGCTTCCCATAGGTATTGCCAGAACAATGAATGATTTCACCATTCTTTTTTCTAATGACAATACCTCCACTGGACTCTCCAAGTCTATTACAGGCTGCATCAACATTCTTTAAAAGTCTCCCCTCCACTGGAGCCTTCCACTTGATGTAAGTAATATTAGGAGTGTCTTTATATGCTGAACTGCATCCTAGAGAGTAACCTACATGTAAGGCATTAGACCAGTGTTTTTTGTTTAGGATTTTAGAAGTGTCAAGCCCAGTTATAATTCTGTTAATTTTGTAAATAACATTATTGACAGAGTCTTTAATGTCTTTATACTTTCAATTATTCATTCTCTTCCAAATCATAACACAAACTAGAGCAGGAATAGTATGACTGATGTGAACTTTAGGTTTATTAAACTAGAACCATGTTCTGACTAAGTGAGGCAAGAACATGAACTTGTCAATTTTGATGTTAAACATATTACTGTAATAACACCAAATTTACCAGGAAAAGTCAAATTAACAAACAAGTGACTAATATTTTCTGAGTCCAAATAAAATTGACACTTATAGGCCATGCGTATATGCTTTTTTGCATAATAGAATCAACAGATATAAAGTTTTTCAAAAGTATTCAAAGGAAGAAAGAATACTTCTTGGGAGTAAGCATATTCCAAATATTCTTGTATAAACCAGAAGAAAAGGAATGATGCCTAATGATATTCCAAGTTTGCTTTGTGTTAAAAGTGTTGTACTTTGAAAACATCTAGATTAGTTGATCCTCTTTGTCCATGTTGATATTAAATTTAATAATCTGATTGACTCTATTAAACATGTGTTTAAGAGCTCCATGTTCCAACCAATATATCTCCAGAAGGTATTCACTTTCGCATTAAGAAACCAATTGTTTTCTGCATTGATACTGGAGTTGACAATAGGCTGATGATTGTGCCAGTTGTCTCTCTAGAATTCAACCTCTCATCTGCCCAATATCCACCTCAAGTTGCTTTCAGCCTCCTCCTTAATTTTGGTAAGTCTTTTTCAAACGAGAGAAGCATTCTTATGATAGTTAGTTAGACTAGGATGAGTATGTTTTCAATATATGTTATTCATTATATTTTCCTAGAGACTCTTATTTTTTCTTAAATGAAACCAAAGTTTGTGAGAGAAAGTGAGCTGCATATCAGGTAATTGTTTTATGCCAAGCGCACCTTCTGCAAAAGGACAACAAACACTAGACCATAATGTCCAGTGGATGTTGTTCTCATTAAAGTTACTTCTCCATAAAAATATATTGAAACTTTTCTCAAGTCTTTTAATGATACAATTAGGAATAGTACTGTTTTGCATCCAAAATGTAGGAATAGACATAAGAACAGAAGATACTAGAGTGAGTCTGCCTCCAAACGAAAAGAATTTAGCATTTCATTCATTGATCTTGTTGTAGACTTAATCCAAAATGAAATTTTAATTCTTTGATTTGTTATTGTTGCAGAGGCTGACACCAAGGTAGCTAATTAGAAAAGTATCAGTTGAGAATCCAGTGTTAGCCTCAAGTAGGTTAACTCTTGATCTATTCATCTTTTTAGATGTAGTAATCTTTGTCTTGTTCTTATTTATAACCTGACCAGAAAATTTTTGGTAAGTGTCCAGGATTTCATTGAGAGAATTAATAGAAGACCTCAAGCTATTGGTGAAAACAAGTATGTCATCAGCAAAGGCTAAGCTAGGAACCAGGTAATCAGTCCTAGTAGAGTATCTCATCTTATAGTTAGCACCAAAAGGATTGAGAAGACCCCTAAATAATAGTTCCTCCCCAATAATGAAGAGGCTTGGGGACAGGGGATCCCCCCTACCTTAAGTTTCTTTTGGGATTGAAGTACCCAAGATATTCACCATTAACTAGAACTGATATATTAACTTTAATTTCCTGATATTGTTAACAAATTGGACTATCAAAACTATACTTATAATTATTCTAATAAGATCTGGATTATTTGGGACAATGACATTAACATTGAAGTGATTGATGATCATGATCAATGCTTACAATGTAATGTTACAGGTAATAATTCTAACTCTAACTTTAATCTTGCAGTTATCTATACTAAATGTCAAAGATCTAATAGGATGGTTCTTTGTGATTATCTTAAGAGTCTCTCTAATCCAGATAACAGTTGGATCATAGTTGGTGACTTCAACGTGATCAAGTCTAATGAAGAGCAAATTGGATGTACCTCTTTCTGTCAAAACAGCATTGATGATTTCAATGCTATGATCAATGATTGCAACTTTGAAGATGCTGGTTTCACTGGCTCTATGTTTATCTGGAACAAAAACAATAAATGTAAAAGGTTAGACAGGGTTTTGATTAACAATAAATGGGCAAAACCTTTCAACAGCACTCAGGTTATTCACATGGTCAGAACTTGTTCTGACCATGCTCGTCTTTTAATAACTGTTAACTACTCTAATGGTCCTTGCAAGAAAAAAACGTTTTATGTTTATGAATATATGGACTAATGATTCTAATTTTCTTAGTACTGTTGAAAACAACTGGAATCTTAAGATTGCAGGTTTACCTAGCCAAATGTTTTGGTTTAAGTTGAAAAGGTTAAACAATTGTCTCAAAGCTTGGAATGCTACTAAGTTTTGTAACATTTTCACTAAGATTACAGATTTAGAAGAGGAAGTTAAGAGACTGAAGGAGTTACATATTACTAACAACACTATTGAGGTTCAAACTGCTCTTAAGAAGACTAACAGCCTATTAATCCAAGCTCTCGGGAATGAACACGACTACTGGAAGCAAAAGAGATACAATACTTGGTTAAATGAGGGTGATCAAAAGACTAAGGTGTACCAAGCTTATGTTTCTAAGAAGAGAAGGAGACATGTTATCAAAGATATTGAGGAAAATAAGATTTGGGTTTATAGCCAGGAGGAAATTGGTATCTCTACTGAAAAATTATTTAAGGATTCACTCACTAATTGTCCTTACAACAGTTATGAAGAAGAAGCTATGATTCTTCAAGACAACATTTTTGAGAATATTCCAAATATGGTTACCCAGGAAGATAATGTTAATCTTTTGAGGCTCCTTGCTGAAGATGATATTTCGTAGGCTATTAACTCCTTAAAATCTTCTAGTGTTGCTGGCCTAGATGACTTTAATATCATTTTCTATAAATCCTGTTGGAATATTATAAAGAACAATCTATTTATTTTTATTATATCTTTCTTCAAGGGTCATAATATTCCTTCTGGTTTTTTTTCCGCAGGAATTTTTCTTATACCTAAGGTTTCTAACCCTACCTTTTGGGATAATTACATGCATATTAGCCCGTGTACCATGGTTAACAGGATTCTGTCCAAGATATTTACCAATAGATTAGCGGATATTTTAGCTAAGATAATCTCTAAAAGTCATGTTGCTTTTGTTAAAGGGAGGTCTATCCATGACAATATCTTAGTGGCTAAGGAGTTAGTTCGTGACATAAATAAAAAACCTACGACTGGAAACATTGTTACTCAACTAGACATGTCAAAGGCATTTGACAAAATGTCATTTTCATTTATAACTAAAGTCTTAAAATTGTTTGGTTTTTTCTGATAAATTTATCTCAATTAAGGTAGGGGGAAGTTTCATTTATAACTAAACTCTTAAAATTGATTTCAGTCTCCTAACTGTAGCATAATTATGGGATGGAGTAGCGGGGAAGCTTCTTATCTTAACATGTTGAGGAGAACTAGTTTCAGAATTGTTGCTGTCATTTCCATCTTGCAGAGCATATCATTGATCAAGCATTTGTAATGCTCCAATTATTTCTAAGTCTTCAAGAACAAAAGCAGCATTTTTAGCATCTTCTTTGTTAGGAACGTTTTTGTAACTAGAGTTCTGACTGTCTTGTATAACTAAAGACTTAATCTTAGGCCTGTAAATTTACTGAGGAATCAATATATTTTCATCTTTTTGAGTTTTAGAGTTTGTAATCTTTTCTTCATTCTGATTTAAATTTTTGTTCATCTCTTCTTTCTTGCAATCACTAGCTTTGTTCCCCATATGTAAACAGACATTACAGTAGTCAGGATTGGTTTTATACTTAACCTTCAACCACCAACCGTCATTGCAACCGAAACCGATCCAGATTTTGTATTAGATCTTATCCCTGACATCCATTTCAACAAGAGCATAACAGGCAGTTGCAAATGCTCTGTTTTTATCAGGGATATTAACATGAAAAGGGACACCAGTAGAGGAGATAACATTTGTTAGAATCTTTTTTCATATAAAAACTGAGGAATGTCTTCGATCTTTATCCCTATAAGTGCCAGAGGGCTTTCTTTTTTGGAATTGTATTCCGGTGTCCATCGAAGCACCTTCATCACAACATTTTCGAGGTTCTGAATCCTTCTAGCCTAAATCTTGCAAACATCCTCCTTTAAATTGAATTCAAAAAAGATGTGGTGAGAATGTTTAATTTGAATGCTATATTGACCTTTAAACTTGAACGAGTCAAAATTTGTTCAACACATTGTTCTTGGGAATTCCTCAAGAAACTTTTCCAATAATCGTAACCTTTGAATGATTAACTAATACCTCCTTAAAAATCTTATCATATTGAAAAGAAATATGATTGTTTTTTCTTTTTATGCTTTCTGGTTTAAGGTCGATTGTCTGAGATGAAAGGTTTGGCGATATTACTTCAGCATAAGTCTTTTTCGTTTGTTAAATCACTCTTTTTTTCGAGGGAAGAACAAAGTTTTCTTCATCTTCGAAAAGGTTGTTGTTGTAAACTTCTATGGAGCTTTTACTTAAACAGAAGATCTGAAACAAACAAAGATTGATTCTTCCTTAAAATAATTGGGATGTTGTTCTTCTTCATGGCTTTTTAAAGTCTTGGAAGAGAAAACCTTTTCTTGAAGAAGACCTATTTTTTTTCGAGTGAATCTACCTCTTCTCAACACTAGTTAAATTGAGTAACATAAAAATATTTGAATAGCAAACAAGGAAATCGACGTAATATCTCTCTAAATTCTGATTTCTATTTCTAAGGGTTCTCTTATTTTCTATGGCAAAACTTAGAGTGAAATGTTACTATTTGAATCTATAATCCGGGCCTAGAATATTTTGTATATGAGAATATTTTTTAGAAGTAATATTGAATTCTATAATTATATTATATTATATTATATATATTATTATAAATAATTTTGAATGGATCACATTATATTTTTATAAATTATTCGTTATATAAAATAGTTTTAAATTTATTGCCATGTATCGGTTTGTAACAGTAATAATAATATTAGTATTTTTAATTTTTGAAATAAAGAATTAATATATGATAAATAATAATATAATAAGAAATTGATATCTAAAAATTAATTTGATGAGTTTTAAATTATAAATTTATTAAAGTTAATAACCTAATAAAAAATAAACTTTTATCTAATATATATAGAAGACATGCTTGTCCTCTTATTTCCTCTATAACGGCATGGTCATCCATCCGGTCTATTCGATACTCATAACGGCATTCCTATCGAAGAAGTTCAGGGCATCTTCTGAGTTGATGTCAGGTTCCAGACACTAGCTCTTCTTGAAAGATGCTTGTTTGCGTGTTTGTTGTTGTTTTCGTCTAAAAAGAGATCCGCTCCAAAATGTTAAAATTTGGGATATATTAAAATGAATTCCTTATAAAATTAATGATATATAAGGATAGAAAATATTCACATTTGACTATAAGTGGATGCAATATCATACTCGATTCTGAATAAACGTTCGGGTGTATTTATTTTCAATTTCTCTTTAAGTGTAACAATATTGAATATTAATGTGTTATAAAACAATTACTTATGGATTTGTTTGATATAAAATTGAAGTGTTTGATCTTCCTTTTAGTTATATTCAATCTTTTCTCTCTTCTACAAAATCTTGAAAGAACACAAAAATTAAAGATTTGAGGTAAATTGCGTAATTGAAACAATACATTTTTCAAAAGCCTATTTAGTGTATATATATATATATAGTCACTATATATAAAGATAAAGAAATGCCTTATTTTATAATTTATAGTAAAATTATTAATTATTTTGTAAATATTTATTTTCAAACTGTATAATCTAAAACACAATTTTTTAAAATATTTTGATAATCTATATGAATTTTTCTTTTAACTTTCTTTTTCGTTAAAAAATAAATAACTAACATAATTATAAAACAGATTTTAAAAATATTTTGATAATATGTATAAACTTTTCTTTTCTTTTTTTTAGTTAAAAAATATATAACTAACATAATTATAAATATATCTTTATACGATTTTGATAATCTATACGTTGAAAAAAAAAAAAATACTATATAAATTTGTGAAAATGATAAATTATTTTGCTGTGTGCTCCAAGACCCTAATATCCCATTTGAGGAAGATAGTATCATGGATCTTCATGCCATCATTACTACCGTTCTATCTATCCGATGAGTCTCGAAGTGATATTTTTATTAAGAGTTTTGATATGGAAGTGTTTTAAATCAACTACTATATTATATATACTTTCAATTTAGACTAAGATATGTTTTATATAGCATATAAATTTAAATTAGATTTTACATAAGTTAATACGAGTTCATTTAAATGCTTTAGTTGTGTATTATTTAAAATAATATTGTTATCTATTATTAGTAATACGCTTCCCATGACCTTATAGGATTCAAGAAACACATGGTCATGAGTTTATAAAATCGGAAAAACACAAGAAAATTTGGTATAAGCAACGAAAAAAATTTGCTGCAAAAAATGATTATTCGTTGGTAAAACCTTTTAGCAATAAAAAATTTGTTCCAAAAAATTTGTTGCTTTAGGTTGGACGCTTAAAGTCCTTAGAAACGACAAATATATTTCTCGTTGTAAAAAATGCTTAATTGCAATAATTTTGTTTTTCGCTGCAAAAAATCTATAATTGCAATAATATTATGTTTCGCTGTAAAAAATATGTAATTACAATAATTTTATTTTTCGTTGTAAAAATCTGTAATTGCAATAATTCTATTTTTCGTTGTAAAATTCTAGTAGTTGCAATAAATTTGTTTTTCTTTGTAAGATATACTAATCGCAATAAATTTATGTGTGATTGTATAAAATAGTAATTGCAACATATTTAGACACAAAAATATATTTTTGGTAAATATAGTTTTATGAAAAAAAAATATTATATGAATATTTGTTGTTTATGATTTAAATTTAATTCTTTTTATTTATATATTTAATATTTACAGTTAATCAGCTAAAATATTAAATTTTATTTACAAATTTAATATTTTTAATTAATAAAAGATAAAATTTTTATTTTCATACAAATTTAAATTTTAAACTAATAGACATTGACTAGGGAAAAAATGAAAATATCTATACAAATAAAAAAACATTATATTTAGAGAAGACTACATCTTATAAGAAGAATGTTTAAATTGACATTTTACAAAGTTAATAAAAGACTATAACATACTCTGGCTTTGTCACTAACTACTTAAGAATTCCAGGCACATGTTATAGTAAAGACCAAGTTATTGAAGAGTTCCTTGCACATGTCACCTTACTGCAATCCATCCGACATTCTATTGGCGTTTAAACCAACTTACTGAAGAAAACCAACTAGTGCAGAATTTCCTGCATAATGAACATAGATACTAAGCCAGTTAACAGGTATTACTCTGTTTTTTTCTTTATGCTAGTATCATTTCTGTAATGAAAACAAATCCAGTCCTATGTATTTGAAAATCAAATTTTTGTAGTTGCTCACCATAAAATATGAAAAGGTAGCAAGGTTTTTACTGTAATGACTTGTGAAGAAAAAAATGTAAATACATTTCTGAACGGAAAGTAGTATGGTAACTAGACCAATAATACCATAATCTTTTTTCGAAAATGATCAGAGTTTTGCTTGACCAATAATACCATAAATGTTTTTTCGAAAATGATAAGAACTGCAAGGCACCTAGATGCTGCATCCCATATCTCGCTATACCTGTTATGGAAAAAACATGTTATTCCATTATTCAGTACAAGAGGCACATAGGTCTTGCGTATCCTTTGAGCACAAATTTCCATTTGTATTCTTGAAATTGACAAGACCACATTCCTACTGTTTATATGTGAAAGATGAGTCACTTAGATGGGCAAGAGAAAGTGAAGAACCTGATATTTGAATGTATAATCAATTCAGTTAGAAGTACTAAGAACCAGTAGCAATCAGACCATATACTTAAATAACTTAGGCCACGCAACGCCAAAGTATTCCTCTAACCTGATACGCGTCTAAATCTCCGCCTGAAGCTGACGTCTTTCACATATTTCATTACTTTTACTTGCTGTTATTCATCCTGAGTCTGTGAAAAAAATAAAAATATATATATGGTTATTCAGGTAAAAGGTCCATCTGGCTTTCTGCTTCCTTGAAAGCAGAGGAAGTTACTCAAAAGGATTGATGGCTCTGCTCTTAATGCCATCATCACAGGAGTTGCCACTAGCATTGAAGAAGAAATTGCTGATGTTCTACGACTGACAACCAGATCAACGACTGACATTACTACAAATTATCAACGACTGACAACCCGATCAACTTACCCATTCTCAAGATCTATATATTCAGCAACTGTAAACATGACTTGTAAATATGACTTTTACGCGTGACAAATATACAAAATCTTAGTTGTTTGGTCGTCCTCGCTTTGTTTGGCATATAGGCTGTAACAGGATCTCAAAGCAGCACCCCACAAGCCTTGCCAGCTCTGTTTAGTAATTCCAGCAGTATATTATGAAGAAATACACAAATTTTGTATCCTTATGACAATAAATCTTTTTGGGATATGTAACACCCTTCAGACAACAGATTTGAAGCAATGTACAATGCCCTAACAAAGAAAATACAGCAAGATTACAGACATGGCCGGTATACGCACTATCATATGATGTAATTAAATACATACATAGATCTATGGTTTAACTCATAAACTTGAATGCAAAGAGTATCTTGCACACCACAATAGGTTGAATGGCATGCTGAGTCTGACCAGATTCAACTGTCAAAATGTGGTCTTTAACAGCATCCATTAAATCTAGCAGCAAAGATGAATTTGATTGGAAGATAGGAAAGTAGGTGATTATCCCCCAAAGATAGGAAAGTGCAGCCAACTGAGGCTTATCAAAAGGCTTGGACAAAATTATCCGAAGGGTAATATCTTGTACAGTCATGTTGACACCCTCTTCTAAAAACTGGCGGATTCTCTCTAAAGTGTCTTGAAGTTAGAGCAGTGTACTTGTAGTCTCCTACACGATGTTAACAATACATATGTTGGTTCTTTGGGTGAAAACTCTATTAAATCATTCAATGAACTAAAAAAATAAGTCATAAAGAGTAAGACAGATAAAGACTGCAAATTGAATAGCTGCAGAAAGTGAATCAAATAGAGATTGGACTTTCAACATAAACATTATGCTAAAATCTATAAAGATAGAACATAAAGAACGAAAACAAAGAACTACTGCACAAATTTTTAAAAAAAACAGGTATGATCTTAATCCGTCAAAGAACTAAAATAGCATAAAACTAAGGTGCCCCAAAACCAGATTAAAAAGAGTAGAATGACCAAATAAAACTATCAATCTCACCAGAAAACTCGAAATCCGCCTAGATAGAGACTCTGGAGGTTAGTTCAGCAACCAAAATTAAAAGATCATGCGTAGGCCTACCGCGAAGTTAAGTCAAATTAAAAATATCCATGAAATCAGAAGAAAAAACACCATAGAACAAGTATAAATTAGAATACATGATACCTTCATAATAACAAATCATGTGTGACATCGGTTGAGAAAGATTCGAGAAAACAAAAAAGAAAGATAACAAGAATAGAGAAAGGGGTAGGGGAAGAGAGACGAAGGGTTATGAATTAATAAATTAGATTTGATGTTCCCCCTTTATTTTTCAGATTTACCGCTTCAATTTTGGTTCAAATTCAAAAAATAAAATATAAAAATATTCAAAACTTAGAAACAGTTTTTAACTTTAATTTCCAGTTTATTATTTAAAACTGGAATAGAAATTTGAATCAACTTTTCACTATTGTTTAGGCGACGAAGGGTTTATTACCAATCTATTTTATAATAAAAAAAATTAAAATTGTTGTTCTTTAACAATAATTGTTTTGTTGCAATATTATTTTGCTATGAATTCTTTTTATTGTTGCGAATTATTATTTTTTGCAATAAATTTTATTTGTTGTTAAAATTTTCGTTGTATATAACAAAAATTGTTGTAGTGTTTTTATTAAGAGTTTTGATATGGAAGTGTTTTAAATCAACTACTATATTATATATACTTTCAATTTAGACTAAGATATGTTTTATATAGCATATAAATTTAAATTAGATTTTACATAAGTTAATACGAGTTCATTTAAATGCTTTAGTTGTGTATTATTTAAAATAATATTGTTATCTATTATTAGTAATACGCTTCCCATGACCTTATAGGATTCAAGAAACACATGGTCATGAGTTTATAAAATCGGAAAAACACAATATTTGGAAAAAGAAACAAGGAAGCCAAACTCAAATAATTAGTTTTAAAAAAATCATCATATGATTTACAATTCTATTTAAATATTATGAACAATCTATCTATTTATATCTCAAAACTTTTTTTATCTTTTCATTATATCTTTTTTATATATAAAAAAGTTATCCATACTATCATCTAATTATAAAATATTGTTGTGAACCATCATTTTAAAATTTTGGGTTATCTTTTTTTAATTGTTATTTATACTTTTTAATTGTTTTACCCATAAAATTAAATTAAAAGTTTACTAAAATTGCTAAATTACTTTAGTTTAGATGCAAAACAAAGTACATTTATAATTATGAGGGGAAAACTCAAATTAATTTGATACTTTTGATACGTGACATGCCTACGTACTTTATTTTTTTCATAATTGACTTGGATAAAAAATCTCGATCTAATAAATTTCAATAATTCCGATACATAACCAAATACACAAATAATCAATATATAATAAAAGAAAAAGATTTCAAAAAATCATATACACATAAACCCTAACTAGAAACTAAAAACATTTGTTAGTCATTGCATGTTAATCTTCATAGATTTGTTTGAATTTGCTATTCTTCTGATCATTTTCATTCGCGTTATGGTTAACTTTTTTATATTAGATTTGGCTAATTTTAAGTAAAATCTTGAATTATATTTATATTTATGTTTACTATTTGAGTATAAATAAATTTTTATGACTATCAAAGTTTGAGTTTTATAAGTAACTTATTTGAAATATATTAGAAATAATATATATATATATATATATATATATATATATATTATAATTATATTATTTTAGAAGATGCTAAGATATTTTAAATATTCAATTATGTTAATAAAATAATAAAAATAAAAATTAATATATATATATATATATATAATTTAAATATTATATATATGAATCTACTGATTCAACACTTATTCAGTCCAATTCAAACATACATGGCATATAGTAGTCTTAAAAACCTATTAAGCTAAAGTGTATATGGCATATAGTAGTCTTAAACCTATTAAGCTAAATTGTTAAATGCATCTCAATGAAATCAACAAAAGGAGTAAAACAAATTCCTCATAAGTAGAACTTTATCTTTCTCTCTGGCCTAAAGCTAGAATATCCCGTAGTAAACCCAATTTATAACCTCATCCTCGGCTAATACCTAAACATTCAAAACGGACGGAAGTTCTTGTTACATCGACCCTGAAGCGTAACAACCATTGTTATGGTATCGCTGCAACCCTGGTATTGAGCGGTAGGATAGAAAGATTAATCTATATCTATATAACTTATAAATTAGAGTTTTCTCTCAGTGATGTTTAAATATGAAAACATATAATATTAAATTAAAAGTTCAATAAAGTTAAAAAAATTACATTTATTTGAAAGTACAACAACAAGGACTATATTATTAACGGTAAAATTTATTATACATATTTATAATTAACACCAACTTTGACATAGAAATGATTCGACATAAAAAATAATTTTCGCGATATGCATTACCTATTTTATTTTGGTTAGGTTTTTCAGCTAACTACTTTTCTTACCGGTATAATACACAAACACAACATTTGTTTTTCAGAATTTCTTTCTCTAAAGTCAATGTAAATAAAAACTATAATAATTTTATTAAATGATATTTATTTTTATATCAAAATCCATAAAAACAAGTGGAACTATGATTCACCATTAGTTTAGTTAGGGACCAATAAACTATATAGTTATCTGTTAGTAAAAAATTAACTTAAGAAAATGTTTTTCGTTCACAATACGACAGAGATATTTATTTATTATAATTGAACGTTTAGAAATAAGAACATTTTATTTTTCAGTTTTGAAATTAGAATTATATTCTTTACTTCCAATTTTATTTGCGACTTTCTTTTATAATCATCATATTTTTTTCAAGTTAGCTGTTTTAGTTTTTGAATTCCTTTTAAGTTTACACATTCTTAAGTTTCAATTAGTCTATTAGAACATATTTTTAGAATTTTTTAGTTTTCCAAACCCACTTTTCTTTGGTATTTGTTAAAATCCTACCAGGAATATTATTTTCGTGTATAAATTTTATCTCCTATTTTATTGGGATAAGTTATTTTACTTTTTGTTTAAGTTGATTAAACTAGGTTGTTGTTATGGATTATACTTATTTTGTTAGTTTTAGGGATTTGATGATACGATTTTGGTTCAACCAAAAGTTTAAAAAATGAAAAAAATATGCATTTCAGAGTTTTTTAGAACGATGTTCCGCACAATAGTTGAACTAGACTTTTAAAGATACAAAATCATAAATTCGTGGGTTTCATTGAACTAGTGAGTGCATCACATGTTGTTAAGTTGAGCATTTCAGATTTGCAAGTAATCTATTTTAGCACTAAGTTCGCAATTCGCATTATCTATCTTTCACCCTATGTGTTTATGGTTGTTTCTTCCTTTGCATTTATTTGTGTTAGCATTTTGTTCTTAAAATTTAGTAGTGTTTTGTACTTCACATATGTCATTTAAATTGTCATTTAACTTATATTTGAATCAGGAAATATGCGCATAGCTTGTTTTTTCAGATCAAGTCTATATACCTTTATCGAGGAGATGAAGAAATAAAATAAAAGAGGTTCACATTAAGGCAATGATAAGTGCATTTCATGTCACTTATTACGCTTCCATTATTCTTAAAATCGTCTCCGGTTAACAAGTTTTCGTTGTGCTTCAACGTGTTTTTCATTCATTCTCGTAGGTATACCAATATGTAGACAATATAAACTTTTTGGGAATAGAATGCTCATAATGTTCTTAATAATTTATAATTTTGTATGTTTTACTTCCCTTTAACATTTTTATGGCTAGATTGACTATTGTTTATGTTCGTAACCTTCATTTCATTTCAGTGTAAAGGCATGCATATAAGTGACAGTAGTCCTGAGAGATTTCGAAAAGAACTGTTCATTATTTCGATTACGATCTAATGATTTTAATATATTCATTTTATTTGGCATCGTAGGAAAATGTTGGTTCCTACTTGAGGGCAAGTTTTGAACAAGTTCTGGGTCTGTTGATCCAAAGTCGTACACATAGGCTTCATTGGGCTGCATGAATCGGAAGAAACAAAAAGGGAGAACAGAAAGAGAAAAGAAAAAGAGGAAGAGAAAAGGAAAATGACTTGTTTAGGGTTTTTTTCGATTAGAATAGACAAGAATATAAAAAGACAAACGAGATCCATCGATAAATAAAAAGACGGTTGCTTTGGGTTTTCTTTTGACAATGGAAACATACAACCAGACAGCAGGAGGCATGCATTTGCTTTGGTGGTTTTCGAGAGGCAGCAGGTGACAGCTACTGTCATTTTTGATCGGCAGTGGAGGTATTGACTATGGTGTTTTTGATCGGTAGTTTATGTATTGCTCGAGACAGGTGACAACTATTTTTTTCTCGTTGTTTTTTCGATCGGTAGTTTACGGATTGTTTCCGTCAGGCGATACTTGGTGGTTATCGTTCGATTATGAACTAATCGTTGTCATGGAACTCTAATGGAATTGTTTCAATAATACTCATGGTTTGATTGCTTGATTGATTTGTGAGATACGTTTATCGGTTACCTAGTATGGTTGTGCTTATCGTTAGATGCGTCGCGAACATCTAGTTTGTTAATCTTTAATGAATGCGAAAGTAGATTTAAGGGTTTAGAACTTGCCATGCTAGCATAGGTTCTTGAATGATTTGTATTGTGATTGTTCATGATTCGTAATATGTCACTAATCATATCATATTACCCTATGTAATCGAAATAGATAACTTGCACTTAAAACCAATTGTACCTCAATTCCTATAAATATATAGGATTGTCATGCAAGCGGTGTCTGCTTAACTGCTATCTCTTTTGTGACTGTTTAAGTGGTTTGGTTTACGTGTACTGAGAGGTAGTGTATACTGATTTCGTGTTATCTGATTAGTAATCGTTGTTCTCATACACATTGGTTAAGTATCGTCATACTCTGAGTAAAATAAACAATGAAGTTAGGGTTCCATGTTTTCTCTCGCATAAGTAAACTCTTTAGTTAATCTCGTTAGTTAATTTGCTTAGTTATAATCATTCACCCAACTTTATAGTTGTTCAAGCATTAGTCTAATAATCATACATGTTACATAAGTGAATTCTTGTCATATACACCTGGTCTTTGTGGGAACGATCTTACTTACTTATTACTTGCTACTATTTGACCGCGTATACTTACGTGAGAAAAGGATTAACAAGTTTTTGGCGCCGTTGCTGGGGACTCGGTTTTATTTGACAGTTTTATTGCTTATCATCAGGGGTCGTTATAAAACTACTAACTTGATTCAGTTACTTGCTTTTCGTCTGTTTTCTTGTGCTTCAGGTACTTGAGCGTGTATGCAAACACGGTCTCAAACTAGAGCACTACCTACAAAAGGAGCTTGAAAGAAGCCAAGGAACAGAGTTACCATTCTCAGATTTCGATACTAATTCTACAATGGATGAGCCAGCTCCAAAACCACTCATGGAGTACTCTCAACCAAAGATCATGGATATTCAGTCTAGCATTGTTAGACCTAATATTACTGCGAATAATTTTGAGATTAAACCCGACACTATTTAGATGATGCAAAATTCTTGTCAGTTTGGGGGAGCTTCATCCGAGGATTCTAATATGCACATTATGACATTCCTTGAAATCTGTGATACTTTCAACTTCAACGGTGTTTCAGATGATGCCATAAGACTGAGACTCTTCCCATTTTCTCTGAGGGACAAAGCTAAGAGCTGGTTACACTCTTTACCAGCAGGCTCTATCACTACTTGGGATATACTAGCGCATAAATTTCTCTCAAAATATTTTCCCATTGCGAGAACAAACGCCATGAGGAATGTTATTACTCAGGTTTCTCAGTCATATGGTGAATCTTCAAGTGAAGCGTGGGAGTGTTACAACGAGATGCTCTGAAAAGGTTCTCATCATGGGATGCCTGATTGGTTAGTAATAAATTGCTTTTACAATGGTTTGGGTCCGCAAACAAGGCCCATGGTCGATGCTGCATCTGGGGGAGCCTTATTAACGAAAAACTATGAGGAGGCTCACGAGCTCATTGAGATGATGGCTGCTAATGAATTCCAGAACCCTTCTCAGAGACTGTCACAACATAAAGTAGCTGGAATTCTTAACGTAGACACTGTCACTACTTTAACAGCTCAGCTTGAAGCTCTAGGCATAAAGGTGGATTCTTTGACTAAACTAGGGGTACATCAGGTAGCTAGTGTGTGCGAGATTTGTACTGGAGGGCATGACACTCAACAATGCTCTATCTCTACTGAGTCAGTGCAATTTGTGATTAACTTTCAGAGGCAGAATCAACAACCAATCTCAAACACCTATCACTCAAGGAACATAAATCATCCGAACTTCATTTAGAGCAATAATCAACAAGGTAATCAGTATTATGGTGCTAAGTCATACGCTCCTCCTGGATTTCAGCAACAAGGCCAGCAACATCAATCTCAACAGTATGCCCCAAGACAACCTCAGAATCAAAATCCTAGCCCTTATTAACATTCTGGGAAAGACTCTGAATTCGAATAGATGAAGTTCATGATTAAAAGTCTGATGGTATCTCACAAAACCTTGGAAAATCAGATTGGGCAGATGGCCAGTAACATGATCGTTAGGCCTCAGGGAGTTCTTCCTAGCGACACGGAACATAAACCAGGTAAATGGGACGGCAATGAGCAATGCCAAGCTATCTCAAAATCAGCCCATTCTGAAAGATTGTGCTCAGAGTTAGCCCTCATCTGAATCAATTCTGATCAAGATCAGCCACCTAAAAATCCATCTTAGTCAGTTGTTGAGCCTACGATCTACCCTCCTCCACCTTTTCCACAAAGGTTGCAGAAACAGAAGCTAGATACTCGGTTTGAGATATTTCTGGAGGTATTCAAGAAGCTACACATCAACATACCCTTTGCTGAAGCATTAGAGAAAATTCCTAGTTATGCCAAGTTCATGAAGGGAATTCTTTCGAAAAAGCTAAATCTTGGTGATTTTGAGACAATGGCGCTCACTGAGGAATGTAGTGCGATCTTACAACAAAAATTAACTCCCAAGCTTAAAGATCTAGGAAGCTTCACCATTCTTTGTTCAATCGGAAATTTAACTTTCAGAAAATGTTTATATGACTTGGGAGCGATCATCAATTAGATGCCCCTATCTGTGTTTGAGAAACTTGGGCTTCCTGAGCCAAAACCGACTAACGTCTCTTTACAACTGGCTGATCGCTCTATCACATATCCTCGTGGTATCGTGGAAGATGTCTTAGTAAAGGTAGATAAGCTCATCTTTCAGACTGACTTTGTTATCGTGGTATCACATATCCCCATAATCATAAGAATGCCACTTTTGGCTATGGGAAAAACTTTGATTGATGTATAGAAATGGGAGCTCACTATGAGAGTGCAAGATCAGAAAGTCACTTTCAACATTTTCAAGGCTATGCAATCTCCAAAAGAGGATGAGGAATATTTCAGGTTGGATATGGTCGATGCGTTGCACAGTAATGAGTTGGATCAGTTTATGAGTTCATACGTTCTAGGAAAAATTATACATGGTGAATCTGACTTTGAAGATGAAGATTTAGCCGAATGCGTTCAACTACTACAGGAAGTCCCGTATCAAAAGAGGCTCAATATTCCTCATGAGTCGCTTGGATTGGGTGATTTTAAGGATTCTTAGGAAAAACTTAAACCTTCTCTAGAAGAAGCTCCTAAACTTGAACTCAAACCACTACTAAATCATCTCATGTATGCTTTCTTAGGAGAGTCATCTACATTACCCGTTATTATTGCATCTAACCTTTCAGGTAGTGAGGAAGCAGTTGGTGAGAAGCGTGTGCTTCAATTGAATGAACTTGACAATTTTCGGTCTCAAGCCTGTGAGAACTCGAAGATGTATAAGGAAATGTCAAGAAATGGCATGATAGGAAGCTTGTACATAAAGCTTTTGAGTCGGGTCAAATGGTTCTTCTTTTCAACTCTCGTCTAAAGACTTTCCCTGGGAAGCTCAAGTCAAGATGTTCTGGACCTTTTAAAGTCAAGACAGTATATCTACATGGAGCAGTTAAAATCTATGAGAAATCACCAGACAAAGCATTCAAAGTCAATGGTCAACGACTCAAGTATTACTATGGAGATATGGTGAACCGTGAGGCATTCATCATCCGCCTCGTCACTACATGAGTTCGAGTGGTATCGTCGAGCTATCGACGTTAACCAAGTGCTTCGTGGGAGGCAACCCACTGGGAAATAATGATCAACACTGCTGGACGAGTAAGGGAGTGTTTATTGTATCTTTTAATTTCTTGTAGTTGCATTCATCATAGTAGTTATTCATGATAGACAGTGCATCTTCATGTTAGTCATGCTTATCTGCATATTCATGCCATGATCATATAGACTGCGTTTAAGATCGAGTTAGTCTATTAACATAGCATTTTGCATCTTTGATCTCTTGAGTTGTTGTTTCTACTTAAGTAGCCAATAATGAAAATTGTTTGTAATGAAAGTAGGAATAAAATCTAATTAGGATGCTTGTAAGTTAGTTTGCTTGATGTAGAAGCACAATTACACGTAGACTCATCGATTGTTTTTATGCTAGTGACGGACACACTTGAGTATTGTTATACATAATCCTTGCTTAGGTTCAGAATCATACCTTAATCCTTTATTAGATCATGGATTGCAAAAATATAAGTTTGGGGGAGTTGAAAGAGAAACATGCGTATTATTTAGTTAGGCGTCAAAGGGTAGTAGTCGCTCACTGACGTGCGTCCTCTCGTTGGGGACTACGTATTACGAGTAGTCTAGGGGTGGAATGAGATGGAGCGAAACACACTCATTCTCAATTGATTTGTGATTAAAAAAAAGAAAAAGAAAAGAAAAGATGAAAAATAAAAGGTAAAATTGGCTAGGATGAGCTCTTTGGTACTCGAGTTATTAAGTTCTAGGGGACTTTGTGCCTAGTGACCTAAGACTTTTCCGGTCTGGGATCCGCTAACCTAAAGCTCGCTACATGGGCACCATTGTATAAGTCTTTTGAGGACCTCTTCCATTGCATGGTCAAATAAGTCTTTGTGTGTCTGTATATAGAATAAAGCATAATACATATTTGACAACCCCGGGAAATATGGATGTGCATCTTGACTATGGAGAATCTAGGTTGTATTTCGTTCTTAAACTTGTGGTTATTATGATAAGAACGAGTAAGGCCCATTAACTTGTACAAAAAACATGTCGATTGAGTTTGAGCACACACGAACGCTTCTATGCTTGTATTGCTAGCATTTGAGTACCTAGTTATTTCGCATTCCGAGGTCATTACATTCATTGAGACATTTATGCTGAATTAGTTGCGGTTACTCGTTCGGGATCATTGCATTCATGCATCAATTGTTAAACCTGTTTTGCATTGCTTGAGGACAAGCAACGATTTAAGTTTGGGGGTTTGATAAGTGCATTTCATGTCACTTATTACGCTTTCATTATTCTTAAAATCGTCGCCGGTTAACAAGTTTTCGTTGTGTTTCAACGTGTTTTTCATTCATTCTCGTAGGTATAACAATATGCAGACAGTATAAACTTTTTGGGAATAGAATGCTCATAATGTTCTTAATAATTTATAATTTTGTATGTTTTATTTCCCTTTAACACTTTTATGGCTAGATTGACTATTGTTTATGTTCGTAACCTTTATTTTATTTCAATTTAAAGGCATGCATATAAGTGACAATAGTCCTGAGAGATTTCGATAAGAACTGTTCATTATTTCGATTACGATCCAATGATTTTAATATATTCATTTCATGATCTAATGTTGGTTCTCACTATATATAAAATTATTGTAATTAAAAAAATAAAATTATTGCGAATATTCCCTTTTTAAAACGATATATATATATATATATTATATATATATATATATATATATTGCAATTTCACAATTTTTACAATGAAAAGTAAAATTATTGTAATTACATTTTTTTACAGCAAAAATAAAATAAAATTATTGCAATTATGTAAAACTGAAAAATAAAATTATTGCAATTAAACATCTTTTGCAATGGGAAATATATTTATCGTTTTTAAAGACTTTAAGCGTCCAACCTAAAACAACAAATCTTTTGGAATAAATTTTTTATTGCTAAAAACTTTTAACAACGAATAATTTTTTAACCTTAAGACAAATAAATAAATTATTCATTTTTCTTTCATATATTTAAATAAAATGAATCAAGGTTAACTATATTATTCGCTAATATTAAAAATATATATTTATTCATTAACGATTTGAAACTTTAGTTTATTTTTTAAAAATAAATTCGTTAAACAGAAGGTGCCTCTGGGGCATCTTGTAGTTTCCTAACCAAAAGTTCGTCGTCTTCGTGGGTGAAGTATATGTATATAGTTAAAGATGTCACCAATAAAAGGATGAAGAGACAGCTGAAGTCCCCAATCAATGATAGTGGTGTACAAACAAATTTCGTTTTCCCAGCCTTGGTAAGGTTGCTCAACCGAGATGCCATATTTTTTCCTAAATTCACAGTGACCCTCATCTGACAAGTAATCATATATTGGGTGTTAATCGTTTGAAGTATAGATCCGAAAAAGCTTGGGTTTCCACCTCTTCTTTAGGATGACTATTAGAAGTAGAAAACTCTTTCTTTTTTACGTTTATAGGACCCATATCTGGGGTACATGGTTGTATGGTATTAATAGAGCTATTAAGCACAATTATAATAGGAAAAAAATTGTTATTATAACAAAGTGTTACTAACGGGGAAACACAGGTGGTTCGGTATGCCATACATGGAAGATACAAGTTTAAAATCTGTGACGAGTGCCCAAGTTCAACTATCATCATAACCTCCAAAAGATAACAAAGGAGTAAAAGAAACAAAAAAACAACAACCATAAAACATACTAATTATCGGGCGTTGAAGTGATAAAAGAAAAGATGAAAATGACAATATTACAGTTAGAGCGAGGTTGCTAGCAAAGTTGTTCAATGTTTTTAACAAAAATTAACAAGTGAGGAGCCCCAATAATGATTTATGGCATTTAAACTATACCTTGCGGTTGATTTGGTCTGCATTATTGAAGTAAGATCGATGGTGGTTATTATTTGAATATATATTTAATATCATAATGGATAGGTGATGTTTGTGTTACATGTGTTAGCTTTTATCAGACATATATGGCTCGTTAAGCCACGTCGATGCCACTTGGTTTCCCCAAGAAATAAAAAGGAAAATAATTCAACTTTTGATGTCTTTCTCACTTACCTCGCCTTTTTTATTTTTTGTACCTCTTTAATTAATCTCTTCTCGCAATATGTATTACTTAAATAACTAACAATAAGTCCTCATAAGGCCATACCCCATGGGCGATGCATGTTTCTTATACTTGATGGGGTAAAATCAAACTGATGATCAGTTAATGATCAACTAACGACAATATGTAGCAAAACTTATCCTCCGGGTGATAGCGCCACACCCCTCGGGCAAGTCATGGTCCTTATACCCTATGAGTTAAAACCAAATCGAGAAGGAATTAATGATCAACTAGAGGCAGAAGACAATGAAGCTTACAAACTAAGCATGGTTGTTATTCGAGCGATAAAAAAAGAAAGATAAGAGGTTTGTCAAGCGAGTTGGATGACATCACGGGGCTAGGCATCATCAAAATAATGGCTACTATAAATGTTCCCCTCACTAAGCGCCACTAACGAACGTGTGCAATAATGACTCAAGCAGTGCACCATGTATTAAAAGACACTAAGGCACGTCCCAAAAGATGGTTATGTAATTAATAGTGGAGATAGGAAATCTCAGTTGCGAACTTGTATAAATAGAACTGTAAAGGAATAAGAAAATGGACACTTTATTATTTATTATTTTCTTTTCAAATTCAAAAAGTGTATATTTTTTGCATATATTCAAAGAGTTCAAACATTGACCATTTTTACTGACCGGAGGAATAACTCAACCACGATTTATCTCCCAATTACCAGAAATAAAGATAAATTTCCTTTTCTAAATCTTGTGAGTAAAAGGAAGATTAATAAGAATTTTAGAAAAACAGCAATTTCAAAAACAAAAGGTGGTTGTGCAGTGTTATATAGGATTCCTATTTAGAAATTCCTCTGCACCAAAATAAAGATCAATTTTATTAAGCAAAATTTTAAAATAGATCAGCAACATGCAACAGTTTAGGAAGGACAAATATGAGTGTATAGAGAAAAACTAAAAAAGAACTCCACTTAAAGAGAATCGAAAACATTGATCCAATGTAACCATGAGACAACTTCATCATTAATTGTAACAAATAAATTCACTAATGTGCAAGAAATCTAATAGAAACTCCTTTATGAATACACCAATCAACAAGTTTCTTCCTACATTATTCTTTATGTAAATCAAGATCAGTACGATGGGAAAATTCATGTAGCTACTCAACATTCAGATTAACTAGACATGCAAGAGGAATATCCTTTGAAGATAACGAGGTACTTGGGGAATAAACATTAATACAGAGGCACCATTCCCATCAATAATAGTCAAATCAAAACAAATACATGAGTAGAACAAGAGTTAGGTTTTTCTTTCCCAACTTTAGTAACATTTTTCTTTGAGGCACGAGTACGAACTCGATGAGGAGATGCATTAACCACTCTTTTGACAAGAAGCGTGCCATAATCAGAGTGACTAACTTGAATATTAAGATTATCAACAATGTTAAGAATCAAGGCTTGAAAAATAAAAACAAACAATCGAGACAAGAAAAGAAAAAGAAGAAGCGAGTAAAAAAGAGAAAAAAAAGGAATTAAAATATAAAAATGTAAAACAAAAATGATATATAATAGCACATTTACTACACCCACCAATTAAATATAACCAGAGAAAATGGAGGGTCAAGATAAGGGCAATCAAACTTCAACACGTGTACCTATAAATTAAGTAACAATATTACACATATTTATCGTTGTCAGAAGAATTTCATTCTAACAAATTTATTACAATTGACCATCAAATTCCAAGCGTATAATTACTTGGAATTAAAAAAGGAGGGGGTATAAGTTTTGCAAAATAAAATAAATATAAGACTATATTGTCTGTAATTACTTCTGGTAAAAATAAGCAAAATTTGTTTCGGTAATAAAATTCATAGTCTTTAGCTTTAGCATTCGAAAAAGGAACTAAACGGGTTAATAAAAAATAATTTCAAACGTATAATTACTTGAAAATTAAAATTTACGAAGGTATCAATTCCTTTAAGCAAACTTTACTACAATCGTATAGTTACTTGGAAATAAAACAAGTGCTTACAATGCACAATGTTTAAATATAATTTTTTAATCAAAGTTAAAATCAATCAGATAAGCAATAGTTCAATTTGGTAGAATATATAAACTTGCGTTCTATAGCCTTTACATTCGGACTTCAAGAATGATTAATAGGACTCTTCATAATTTGAAAGACAAGAGTCAAGGAACATATTCTTTCAAAATCATATCCATTCCCTCGTCATTTATTCAAGGCTATAGAGGATACAGAGATATCTATGCAAATACACTCGACAAAAACAAACAAATCTGAAACATACACAAACAAAGTCGAAGCAAAAATGTATACTTCACAAGGCAAGAAAATTATAAAAAATGTCAGCAACAAATCAAAGTCTTTAAATCAATTAAAAATTTAAAGATCAAGTATCGTTCAAGCAAGGCAATAAAAAGACAAAAAATGTTTCAAACAGAAATAAAAAATGTTGTGGATAAGTGTTAGAATTGGTGTGCGAGTGTGTGAACGGACCTCACGGACTAGCAAGATATTGTCCGCTTTGCGCTCGTAGGCGCGCACGGGTTTGCTCTTGGGTGTACTCCCAAAAGGCCTCTTGCTAGTTGAGGTGGGCTCACACTTATATACACTCTTTTTATGTTCAATCTTGGCAATGTGGGATTGGGGTTCCTCTATGGGATGAATTTTATTCTCCTCTATGGGATGAAGTTTATTCTTCACATTCCCCCTTAAACTTTATCCCAGTAATTTGCCGGAAATTCGGCGGTTAAGCCTTAAACCTGCTCTGATACCATGTTAGAATTGGTGTGTGAGCGTGTGACCCGACCTCACGGACTAGCGAGATATTGTCCGCTTTGCGCTCGTAGGCGCGCACGGGTTTGCTCTTGGGTGTACTCCCAAAAGGCCTCTTGCTAGTTGAGGTGGGCTCACACTTATATACACTCTTTTTATGTTCCTTGTTAGCAATGTGGGATTGGGGGTCCTCTATGGGATGAAGTTTATTCTTCACATTCCCCCTTAAACTTTATCCCAGTAATTTGCTGGACTTCGGCGGTTAAGCCTTAAACTTTTATCCCATGTGAAGAATAAACTTCATCCCATAGAGGAGAATAAAATTCATCCCATAGAGGAGAATAAAATTCATCCCATAGAGGAACCCCAATCCCACATTGCCAAGATTGAACATAAAAAGAGTGTATATAAGTGTGAGCCCACCTCAACTAGCAAGAGGCCTTTTGGGAGTACACCCAAGAGCAAACCCGTGCGCGCCTACGAGCGCAAAGCGGACAATATCTTGCTAGTCCGTGAGGTCCGTTCACACACTCGCACACCAATTCTAACATGGTATCAGAGCAATATAAGGCTTAACCGCCGAAGTCCAGCAAATTACTGGGATAAAAGTTTAAGGCTTAACCGCCGAAGTCCAGCAAATTACTGGGATAAAGTTTAAGGGGGAATGTGAAGAATAAACTTCATCCCATAGGGGACCCCCAATCCCACATTGCTAACAAGGAACATAAAAAGAGTGTATATAAGTGTGAGCCCACCTCAACTAGCAAGAGGCCTTTTGGGAGTACACCCAAGAGCAAACCCGTGCGCGCCTACGAGCGCAAAGCGGACAATATCTCGCTAGTCCGTGAGGTCGGGTCACACGCTCACACACCAATTCTAACAATAAGCAATAGGCACCTCATCAAAGACCAACAAATGTTCTTGCCAATAACAAAAGTTGTCGTGAGCAACACTGGACTAGCCAATAACAAAAGTTGTCGTGAGCAACACTGGACTAGTGTTTCTTCGTTACTCTCATGAAGACTAGAGAGAGCTACTTATAATGATGTAATTAGTACAGTATGAACCAATCAACCCATAATCTTATCCAAATGTCTAAATATCTACTTAGACGGAGTAAAAGATACACTTAACCGAATATCTTAGTGATTAGAGTAATATCATATATCATCACTAACTATCTCGAAAATATTTATTATAACATTAGATTTATATAAAGATCCAATTGCAACAAATAAACATAACTTATCTTTACTACCACTAGTACTTTCTGTTTCTATAACTCTCTAAAACTTTTATTTAATACTTTTTTAAACAATAATTAAATTTACTCTTAAATTATCTTCGCGTAACATCAAAATCGATTTTTATATAAAACAATAAACTAAATATATATATTTTTCTACACTTTTGTTAGTCGGACTTAAATCGATATGATATGTACAAAAATATTAAATCACATTTTATATTTTTAAATTAAGATCGAAGTTTATTTTATATTTTATTTAAATTCGACTTAATTTATAGATTATGATACGAATATTTTCTATTTATCCCGAGTTATCTTTTATAATTGGACTAATTTAAATATAACAGTCTTTATTCCACAAGTTTATAGAAAGTAAAAACTCCTCTAGTAAAATTCTGTATTCAAAGATGCTTCTTTATTTATTTTGTTCCTTAAATTCATATGTAAATAAGCTTTTTTTATAAAGATAAGCACAAAAGTTTCTCATCTTAAAATCGCTTCTTTTATTTTTCTTTTTCTCTTTCATAAAATTTGTTTGAAAAGCCATTGGTAATTGAACATTCTATCTCAACAAAAATTAATTCGTACGGTTTATCCCAAATTATCATTTAATATAAAATCATCTTTTAAAATTCCGGTAGTATTTCATCTTTTGTATTTCCGAATATAGAAAACCTTTTTAAACTTTTTTTGAAACTCTTTGTTTCCTATCTTATATTATCAATTAGAATAGGACAGAATCCTACAATAACAAAAGACAAAAATCTGAATAAGTTTGTTTCAATAGCTAAAATAGGCTAAAAAGCATACGTGGTCCTCATGTTTACCATTTGTATCAACTTGGTCTCCTTTCTTCAATCATGCATAGAACGCATCTTCATCCTTTTTTAACTTGCAACTTTAGTCCCTCCTTCAACTTTTGTTTACAAAATGGTTGGAAGAAGACTGTTTCACAATAGTTTGTCGCCGTACCGGTAATAGAAATTTGTGTTTTTAGAATTAACACGCTGGTGTTTTTAGAGCTAGATAACGCATTCAAAACTAATAATAGAACTAGGTTTTGCGAAACTATTGAAAAATATTTTGGAAGATATGTATACGTTTTATAGTTTAACCCCTCTTAATTTTCATTCCTAGATTCGCCACTGCCTAGTGACAATGTTAGATCCTTAATATACAAAAAAACATGACACAATTTAATTGGAAAGAACATAGTTCAGGTATTTCTAACTTTTATAGGTTTTAAACAAAGCGGCAAAACAATATTCTAGATGGTTATCTTGCTCGTCGGACAATAAACATTTATGAAAATAGTCTCAGACTTTTTATCCGATCTCAAATCCATCCGGTATGTTACATAAATGTATTTTGGATAAACCCTTTTTGATTCGTAAACTTATAATTTTTGTTAAAATAATATATATTCTGGAATAATGTTAAGCATGCCACAAAAATTATATAAAGTAAAATGTTGAATATCATATTATTGATAGTACTATACAATTCAATTTAATATATATTAAGGCGAAAGAATTCTTTCGAGTATTACTTGAGTATTACTTTTCTCCTGTGAATGCAACCACCTGCAAAATATTAAGATCTGAGTGTTTTAATTTCAAAATTTCAGAAAGAGCCAGGAGACCAAAAGACGCAATACCAGCTAGCATAACGGGCATTACAAAACCTGCTCTGTCCAAAGGTTAACACAAAGAGGAGTTGTTAACCAAATTAGCAAAGTTCAAAATGTTTTACAAACTTTTTAAAAACAATCATACTAATGTTTGATATATATATATACAAATATATGCTTTTTCATCTTTTAACCATTCTACAATAATATCATTCGTGGAAATTCTAAAATGCACATTTTTTATCTTCCCAAAATTATAACAACATTCTAATTTAAATAATTTAAATATAAAAAAAACAAAACAATATATCTCGTTATTTTACCAAACATTCTAATTTAAATAATTTAAATATAAAAAAAAACTAAACAATTTATCTCGTTATTTTACCAGACAAAAGTAAAACGTTTTGGATCTTCATAATTATAAAGGTATACTATTATTGTTTTGCATCTAAATTGAAGTAATTTAGTAATTTTAGTAAACTTTTAATTTAATATTATGTGTCTTAAAAAATTAAAAATTAAAAATAACAACTAAAAAAAATAATCTAGCTGGATAACTTTTTATATCCAGAAGAGATATAATAAAAAAATATAAAAATTTTTAGATATAAATACATGGATTGTTCATAATATTTTTTAATAAAATTATACATCATATAATGATTTTCAAACTATTTACTTGAGTTTGGCTTCCATTTCCAAAAACTATTAGATAAAAAAACTAGTTAAGTCTAGAAAACTCAAATAACCTCTTGAACATGAAAAACTTGATAATAATAGTAAATCATTTAATTAGTGCCAACTGAGAAATTTCACTTACAAACCTAACATGAAGGGCAAAGTATAAGTTCACACTTTTAAATTGGATAAAAATTCTAATATAAAGAAAACAACTAATCAGACATTGCTTAACCAAAGAATCTAAAAATCAAATTCAGTATTGAAAATTGAGAAGGAAAAAAAAGAGTAAACAAACAAATTAAATCCTAGGGCTCCCATTGGCAAACATACTTCTCATGAAGAGACATTAACCTCATAGTGAGGGTTGTTGATCGTTGACCTCAGACAGTGACCATCAAATAAAATTAGTTATATTCACACATTATATTATCAGCAAACTTAGAAGATAAAAGTACCATAACAGATATCTCGTTGAAATATTTATAAAAAATGCATCTAATATTAATAATAACATATATTTTTAAAAAATACTTATTCATCATAATATAGTATAAAAAGTTTTACTTGAACTCATTTATATAATGTCATGTTCATTTACAACCAATATCCCTTGTGATTATAAGTCAATTTCAACCAAAACACACAAATTACTAAGGATAAGACTGTCTTCTGTCGAACATAAAACAAAAAACAATCAGAATTATTAAAATTAAAAGTTAGTAAATAAACTTTAATTTATATATTTGGTAAAAATATATATTCAACTTACTTTAAAATAGTTATAATTATCAAAATATTAAATATTTAGCATATAGAACTTATTATCCATCTTTTAAAATAATATATATATCAAGATTCTACTAAAATTAGCTAAAACTAAATAAAAAAATTGAGTGTAACACCAATGAAGATGATCCAAAGAATGTTTACTCTCCGTGAAATGACATCCAGATAAAAACCCAACAACAAAAATAACACCAAAGACAAATTCAAACAAATCTAGAAAGGTTACGATGTAATGTCTAACAAATGTTTTCAATTTCTGGTTAGGGTTTAATATCGGTGATATATATAAATTTAGTAAATTCTCATCTATTAAATTGGATACTAATATATTGTGAAATCTAAAAAAACTATTGTATATTGATTATGTGCGTATTTGATTTCTTGAAATCTTTGTCTTTTATAAAGAAAAATAGATAGACTTCTTGTTTTTCATCTATTAAATCAAGATTAAAAGATTTGACACTACAATAATTATGATTTACACAAAAATTATGATTTTAAAATTTTAGTTGATGGTTCTCTATCATCCTCAAAAAGAAGGAAAGGGTTAGTATTGTAGACAGAGAAGAAAGGGAATCAACTATGGCTTCCTCGAAATTGCAAGCTATATGGAATCAAGCCCATAATAGTTGAATTTATTCATACATTTATTTCATCATATTAGATGGAAATTTACATAAGATTCTATATGATTAGGTTTTTTCATATATATTTTTAGTTACTTTTATTTATGTAGAATTATATAAAAGATTCTATTTTCAATAGAACTAAAATAATTATATTATAAATTACTAATACATATTATATTATTGTAAATAATTAAATTAATTTCTTTTATTATTTTATTAAAATTTATTTTAATCGAGATATAGTGAACAGTAGAAAACAAATTCCAAATAAAATATATAATTATAGTAAATTATAATTTATAAATATTTTATAAAATTATTTTAATAATAAAGAGAATGTATTTAATATATATATGCAATGAATATTATTTATATTTATACACGTATGCTATGATATTTATATGTTATGAATTATATTAATGTCACCTTATTAAGGAAAAAAAAGTGAAAAAAAAAGTAATCAAACAGAGTGAAGTTTTGAACTCTCTTCTTCTATTGTCCAAAATTTGTTGGAGGAGGTATCGTCCAAAAACTATAAATTCGGGTTTTGAAAGGCATACTAGCTAACCTGTCGGGCTTTTCATTCAGCTTTGATTGAAAATATTTATTAAAAAGACAGGCAGTATTAAAAATAACAATTATTTAAAAAAGTAATATTCATCATCATATAGGGCTGTCAACGGTTTTCCGGAACCGAGAACCGGACCAGGACCGAACCAATTAGGACCGAATCGAGAATTGGACAAAACTTTAACGGTTCGGTTTGCGGCTCCATTCAAAAAACCGAAAAACGATAAAGAATCGAAACAAAAAATCAGTTAGGAACCGAACCGATAAACCGATTGGACCGATAAGGAATCGAACCGATAAAACCGATATGGAATCGAACCGATGAAACCGATAAATCGGTTCCACCGATTATTTATTATTATTATATTTTTTTATAAATTATAGTACAAAAATCAATAGGTAATTACCAATTTTTTAAGAAAATCAAAAGATCAATTTATAAAGTTTAGTTTTTATATTATTTATTTTAATAAAAAAAATTAAAAAATCAAATTTTAATTGGTTTTATTTTTTTTAATTGGACCGAACCGGACCGAAACCGGACCAGACCGAACTCGGATCGGACCGAACCGGAATCGGAACCGAATCGGACCGGACCAAACTGAACCGAAAACTAAACGGTTCGGTCCGGTTCCAAAAGTTAGAACCAAAAGCATATCGGTCCGGTTCGGTCCGAAATGATATCTCTTGCGATGGATAAGGAGCAAGTTTAACAAAAATACACAAATTATTAAAAAGAATATTATGGTCTGTCCAACCTAAAACAAATATATATATATAAAATGATATATATATTACTCATAAAATTTAGGATTAATCTATACTTTACTAATATAATACTGTTTTGATTTATCTGTATAATCTCTTTTAATTTTTACTCTACATCTGATGCCAAATTGTAGAATGTTTATTGTTAGATTTTGATCCCAATTGCTTATGAAGAAATAAAGTATTTAGGCATGTCTCATATAAAAATTATCAAATTTCGCTCGTAATTATAAATGTATTCAATCTATTATTGTTTTGCATCAAAGTTCAAGTAATTTAGTAATCTTTTAATTTTTAATTTTTAATTTTTAATTTTATATGTGTTAAATAATTCAAAAAAATAATCTAACAAAATCTTGGTCACAAAGATAGGATGATATTATGGACAATTTTTTATATATAAAAGAGACCTAATAAAAAGATAAAAAAAAAGTTTTGAGATATAAATACATGGATTGTTCATAATATATATTTGAGTTTGGCTTCTTTGTTTCAATTTCCAAACATAATATTTTTTGGATTTTATAAACTTATAATCATTCACAATTCACAAAACAGTTAGAAAATAAATATTAACAAATAATAAATAATTTTACTATAAACTATAAAATAAGGCATTTTTTTGTCTTTATAACCAAAAAGCTGAAATTTTAATTCCGATATTTGGTTATTGAAGAAAAGAAAAATTAACAAACGATATTGGTTATTTTAAGAGGGTTTATGTGTATTTGATTTTTTTGAAATCTTTATCTTTTATAGTATATTATTTTAAAAAAATTTGTTTTTATTTTTCGGAAAACTCTAAAATGCTCATTTTTTATCTTTGATATCTTTGTTCAACTATCCTTGAAATTGAAAAAATAGACTAATTTATAACAATATTCTAATTTAATTAATTTAAATAAAAAACTAAACAACTTATCTCGTTATTTTATAACACGAAAATAAGACGTTCGTGATGGTAACAAATATTTCAAACGATCAATGTTGGAACAAATTTTTAAAATACATTATAAGATACAAGACAAAAACTTATAACCATGTAGCTTTCTAGAAGAGATAAAAAGTTAGAACAACTAATGAGCAAAAAAAAGATGAAGATTATTATATAATACATCCATCTGAAATCGAAAGACTTGGTTTTGAAACTAACAAATAAAACCTAGCTTTGGTATTTTAATATCCATTATATTAAAAATATTCCCATAAATACTTTGACATAATTTTGTTTCTTAAATTTTTTTATTTTTATATTAAAACAAAACAAAATAGTCAATTTGGAAAATTAAAAACAAACGTATTTCAATTATAAATGTTTCATAAGATAAGCTAAATAGATAATAGATAACCTAGTTCAGCTTTTTCCACTTGATAAATTTCATTATTTTGTTAGCTTATTAAAACTATATGGATAAATTCGTGGGTTCCTCACCCTATCACGATCTATGCTTGTATGTACATATTCTCTTAAACTTTATATATGCCTATATTTTGGATGAACTTTTTTTTATTCGTATTATAGGTTTTGTTAAAATAATAAAGTATTAATGTTTTCCAGTTTTTCTTACGGAACATGTAGGATGCTATAAAATTATATTACGTTTGAATATTATATTATTGATTTTATTACATGATTCAATTTAATATATTTAAGAGAAGATCGATAGTAAGGTCCTTAAATACATCTGAGTTTCAGCAACAATGGCATCAAACCCTAACGTTTTTCCATCATATTATTTTTAAATAATATTTGAACTTTTTATATGCTTTTATTTATTTTTATTTTAAAATAAAATAAATAAAAATTAACGTCTTTCGAGTATTATTTTCTTTAGCGGATTCAACCGCTGATAAATTATTAAGATAGAGTGTTTTAACTTCAATTCAAAATGTCGGAATATGCCACAAAAAGGAAAGATCATAACAGACAATATATATTATAATTATTTTTAGATAAAATTGTATTTTTTTTGTTACACTTTATAGATGAAAATAACGCAATTAAGTTATTAACATTTTTGGTATTGGTATAGTTATGTTTTACAGTAAATTGTAAAAGTTTCGCAATTGTTAGTGAAAACATGATCCGTTCCGAAGAAAATAGTAAGTCTAATGGATCATTTTTTGGGGCTAGTCTCAAGCAATAAGAGTGCAAGTCCTAATTAATGGTTGAGCGAGAAAAAAAATGTAGAGACGTTGAAGAGATACAGGTTTCAATTCTTAAGAAAACAGTCCAGATACGAAGGGATAACAAATTCAGGCCTAGACTTATTGCTGCAGTTCGGAAATAGATTGTACGTATATAGAGACCAAGGTCCAAAATCAAATAAAAAGACTAAACCAATCGAAATTTTTTAAAAAATGGTGTTTTTTTATAATTATCCTAATCAGATTTGGTTTTTATTCTAAAATGATGATATTTTTGCTTAATTATAACAATAAAAATTAATTTTGAACTCATATTTATCATGTATAGTTAATTTTGAAATTGTATGCTTATAATTAAGCAATACAATCTACCTTCACCATCAGTTTAGTGTGAGCATTATGCAAGTAAAAAATCAAACACAAATTTGTTTGTAATCTACTCACTTATTCTTAAAACGTTTTGAGATGGTAGATACTTAATATATTTATATATATATATATATATATATATATATATATATATATATATATATATATATATATATATATATATATATATATATATATATATATATATATATAAACTAATTCAAATGATACTTAATATATATATAAACTAATTCAAATGATACTTAATATATATATATAAACTAATTCAAATTCTATCACGATTTGATTTAGAATTTTCAATTTATTCATACTTTTTTCTAGAAACAGTTTTAAATCTTTTACTTTTATCATTTGGTTGCGGTTGTTTTTTGTCAGATAACATTGTAATCATATCTCACAATAATGCTTATGAAGCTTAGCATATGAAAAATAAGGGAAAACATATAACCTTATTCGAAATAAAACGATCGATTATATCATGAGAGTTGGAGATTGTTTTTTTAAAATCAAGTTTTAACATATAACATTTAGCAAAGACTAAGCGCATTCTTGAAAAAAAAACATTTAAGCCAAGTAGTCTAAAATACTTAATAATAAAACGAAATATCAATACAATTTTAATAAAAAAATCAGTTTTAAATTGACACTTGATAATAACACACAACTATAATTATAATAATATACATGTACAGATGATTTTTATAAATTATACGCACTCTAACCATCAGATCATTATGTAAGCATCATACACAACAGATTTGTTTGCGATTTATTCACTTGTCATTTGAACTTTTTAAAATTGTAGTTGCATATTTCATCTTTAAGAGATTATAAAATAATTTCAACTCTACGAGTGTTTGATGTAGAATCTCAATCTATTCATACATCTATTCTTGCTTTTTAAATAAATATTTTTTCAATTTTTCACTTTCATTATTTGGTTGTTTTTTTAAATTCAGTAATAACATTTACCGTCGTTTTTTTAAAATTCATTAATGAAATTTACCACCAAATGTTATTTATTGTTATATTAGGTTCATATTGATGAAATTTTATAGAAATTTTATAGACCAATGTGTTAACCAGTCTCATACATTTAGTTTATATAAAACAACTTCTTGAACGAAAAAACGTGTGCAATATGATAATATGACCTTGGAAATATAATCGCATTTTCCTTACATCTACAATCGAATCCAGTTTTAACTTTTTCAGAATTATATATATATATATATTTGAAGCATATACTAGACTTTTACTCACATAATAAATTATTTATGTACCCCGTTAACTTCACGAATCAACACAACAGATACATCAAAACTTGACAGTGATAGGTATGGAAACAAAGACTTACCTTTTAGTGGTGTACATTGGTCCTAACCATCCATGTGTTTTCTCACTCGTCATTTATTAAGATTTGTTGCTCGGATTGGAACTCTGTTAAAAAGTCGGCTAATGTATAGGCTTTTATTTTCATTTTAGGTTCAAAATTTACTCTGGCTTTGTCAATATTTTATAGATAGGCCATAAATATTTTGATGTTATTGAACACCTCACCGTATGTTGGAGTCTATTGGAATTTTTCTTCTTATTGTAGCACTTGGAAGAATAGTCTACATTTGTTTGTAGATCTTCATAAGAACCTATTGATAGCTGTTAACCTTCCTCTTAATATTTGAACTTCTTTTATGTTTCTTAGGGCCTTCATTGCTGCTAGGTTGATGAGATGGGATGTATTTTCTTTGATTTTGTTTCTCACCATATATCATAGGAATTGTTTGGACCAAATGTTGAAGGTTTAGTTTTCTAGGTTTTATTTTAGATCCTTATGTCTGAGGTTTCTGGACATTTTAGTGAAGTTTACCATATGGTCTTCTCTATTTACATGTCATCAATATATGTTTGTTTTATCTATCTCAGTTGCGGATACAAACCTTTAATACGTTCCTCTAGCGTTTTCTTTAATCAAAATAGCATTACTTTATAATATTGTAGCAATCTTTTGATAATGAACGTCGTGTATTCTTGGCCCTCCTTTTTCAACACGGTTTGATTGTATCCTTAGATTAATGGGAGTATCTTTGTTGATCTTTAATATTTTCCCCTATTACACGATAACTTCTAATGTTTCCTTCCTCGATTGCACTAATCAAGGGCTTCTATGGGGTCATGTATCTTCTCAGACAACCTCTTTATTCTCTTGTTGTTATGATTTGAGGGTTAGTGATATTGTATAGTGATGAGTCCGGATAACTTAATCACTGCCTACTGAGATTTCCGGGCAAGGGCAATTCGGACATAAACTTGCCACTAAACTATCCGGACAGGACCAAAGTAAAAATGACTAAACACGTTCTGACTAAGTGATGTGCTAATGAGCTTAATAAGTAAATGGGTCTTTAAACTTGACCTGGTTCCATAATTCGACCTAAAAGCCCATGAGTCCATAATTAAGGGCATAAATACCCTAACAACTTTCATTAATGAGGGTAATGAACATTTAATACAACCAGGAAGCTCAAATCTCTCACTACTTCACACTTCAACACTTAATACTTTTCATACTTTCAAAAACACTTTACAAAATTACCCTAAACACAAAATCAACCTCACCATATAGTATTCCCTGGTTTGTTTTTTTATTTCTTCTTAACACGGCCACTTTACTTTTACCAGATACCTTAGACACTAGAGAAGTATACACTATAACATGCATCGTTTCTAGCCAAGATCAGCCTAATATTGTATTATATGGAGATGGTGCATCTACCACCATGAAAAGACATGTTAACTTTTTTTGGATTCTTATATTATGAAGGCCCCGTCTAGAGTTAATTTTCCTAGGACATATGTATTTTCACATCTGAACCCTATCAAGAATATCTGACTTTTTATCATCATTGGTTCCCCTTTTAATCTAAATGTTGGTCAACTTTACTATTATTAGTATCACATTACTGTGAGGAGATGTTACTCCCTTCAAAACATCATCTCTGAAGGATAGGTTTGGGTATGGTTTTATGTACAAGTGTGGGAATGTTTTCTCTTGAAACACTATTTCAATTTCATCAACATACCTTAGATTTGATCTTTTTATTAATCCAGAATATAGATATCCTTCAGGAATTATTTTGATTGTTTCTTTCTTAGGATCTGGGTCTAGATAATCTTTTTTCTTTTTTTGGCTCAGCCACCGTGATGGCCATTTGTATCTAATGCTCGTTGAACTTCTACCAGGGCTTGTTTTGCGGTATCACCTTAACCATGTCCTATTTCCTTCTTTGTTTTATTTTTTTATGAATTCATTTAATTTTTTTTCGTCTACCAATACTTGGATTTGGTCTTGTAAAACCCAACAATCTTTGGAAACGAGACCTATGTCACTATAAAAATTATAGTAATTGTTGTATTTGTGATCTCCTTGTCCAAACAACTTTCCAGATCCACTTTACTTGATAGAATCCTTTGTTTTTTCATAAATCATCATCGGTGCCTCTGTCAATTCTATGATCGGTCCCATTAACGGTCGATCTGTTCTTCTGTTGCTTCCAACCCTGTAGTTAATTTTTTTACTTTCCTTCTGGTGATTGATTTAGTCTTGATTTGGCTGAATTTAAAGCACTGGCCTTATTTAGTCTCCATTTTGAAAAGTAATTTACCGCGACAATGATCATTGAACGTCCTCTAAAGGCCTTAGGCAACAGTTCTACTATGTCTATTCCATATTTATCAAAAGGAATAGCTTTGGAAATAGACATAAGTGGAAGTGCTGATTTATGAATAGAATTGGCAAAACGTTGACATGTATCACAACCTCAAACCAAAACATTAACATCATTCATAACTGAAGGCCAATAAAACCTGTCAACAAAACCCTTCGTGCAAGACTTAAACCCATAGTGATATGAACCTTCACCATCATGCAACTCATATAAAATCTCTTGAGATTTTTGCTTACTCAAACAACGCAACAATGATCTACTTAAATATTTTTTGTATAAGACTCCATATAATACTGATCGGATTGGATATCTACGAGGGAGTACTAAAGTAATTATGTTTTTATCCAAAGGGGCAGTTCATACATAATGAATAAAACTCGTTGATTGAACATTGACTTGAGTAGACCGGTGACACAGTTGTGAACCTATCACTTTAACTCTTGGGTTTGCGGGCTCATAGGAAGCACCCAAATATAAGGCCTGACCAGAAAGGCCCATGGATCTTTAAAAAATATAAATACCACAACTAACAACATTAAAAGGGTTGGACTGATTCCAAAAATATTAAATACAAACAACTTTCTTCTCTTACTACTATTTATAAAAACCTTAAATACTACATTACAAAAAGATCTTTCAATTTTACCCTCACAATAATTTTTACCCTCGTCAAATTGTTGACCACAGTAGGAGATAAAGGTACATGAATAACTCTATATAAAACCTTACTTGTAATTCGAAGTTTAGAAATATTTGGGATATGATCTCAATATGCAAGAAATGCTACCTCGTGAAAATGAAAGAACACGAGTTGAGAATAAGCATGCTGCTGTGTCACATGTCAATCCTAACACAGAGGAAAGACTATTCATGCAAGATGAACATGTTCAGTTGAGGGCTGAGATTGAAGCTATGAGTGCCCAAAGGCAAGATGAAAGAGCATTGAAAAAACAATCTGATGCGGGAGGTATATCTACAGATGAGGTTGGGGATAATAACAAATAAGGTGAAAATGATAAGTCCCCAAAGACTCATATTAACTCTAAAAAGGTTTTTGTATGGCTTGTTTATTAGATTGTTTTTAAGTCATTTGATCTTAGGCCTAATTGTTTTTTCAAAGGTTTTTGTTGTCTTTTTTATCTCTTTGTTAGGTGACTAGTTATTGTGGTAGACTAAGGGTTGGTCTGTTTTTAGGCGAAGGGCAAGAAGATTCATTTTCAGATATATTATCTTCATTGAATATGTTAAAAGAATTACTTAAGTTGATGGATTGAATTGCTTCAATCACATCACATTCATTAATATCAGGTGGAATTGAATTTTGATTAAAAATGAGGGTGTTATCTCTTTTTATATTAGGTTCAGATAAGTTAATTCCTTGATTGAGGTTATTCTTATAAGGAGGATTATATATTGCAATGTTTTGGGCAGTTTGGTTCTCATTGTTAGTATTAGTCTCATTATTTCCTAAATCTATTAACCCATTAGATTTGTCATGTTCAGTACGATTGTGTTTATTTAGTTCAAATATTAATGATTTTATTTTGGGGATCCAGATTCATTTGTTTTAAAGTTATTCTTAGTAATGACAGTTTTGCGGATTTTCTTCAAATATTTTGTTTTAAATTCTTCCATTTTACATAGCTTTTCATTATGACCAATGTGTTTGATTTTTTTATAGTAAGCAGGGATGTCATTGTAACTGACATCCTGCCAATAACCATCTTTTTCCCTAAAGCTTATCCAAATTATTTGGGGGAGGAAACTTGAAGTGTATATTATTGTCCAAGCTTTACACATGTTAAAGCTTGCACAATTTTTAAAAGGTATCCACACTGCCAAAGGCAAACCAATTGTTTTGGATATGTGCTTCATTAAGTTGTATCATACATAATTTCAGGTATTTTTGGAAAAGAGACCCAAACGGGAGTCAATGGAGACTCACGTTTGGTATGAAAGTCGGGAGATCATTTAAGTATTGAGAAAGAATATTGACTTGGGGTTCTAACAGTTCTTTTCCATAATGTTTTAACATCATCAAACATTTCAAATTCCATAACACAATGTCTATAGTCCCATTTGACTCAACTATAACTTCCTATAAATCCAAATGATGCAAGAAAAGTTTTAAATTCTTCGAGAGAAGGACTTCCAAAATAAAAATTAGCAATTAGTGTTATTTTTACAGTGAAGAGAGGATTGACTTATCTGATTCCTGAAATTGCACAGATTTGTAGTCTTCCTCGACCCCATTGATAATATTTGCATGTACGAACCCTTTCCTGGTTTCTCTATTGAATTCTGACATCGATCTCCTTGTGCCCTTTAGTGGTTTTGCGTAAGTTTTCCTTGTAATCTTCGTTAGAGATGTTACTGGAACAGCTTCGTAAATCGGAGTCAATATTGATGGTGGGAGATCTTTAGTTTTCTTTGCATATTTCGAATCTTGAGTTGATGGGAAATTTTGTTAGAATGTAGTTTTTTTTTTATGAATTTGGTGTTCTTAAAATTGACAAGAAGTTTTTTCAATTTGTTCTTCGAGGGAAAACACATCATTCTAGATTACCATTTGGTTTTTAGGTTAGAAAAGGGAAAGCTTTGGAGGTGGACAACCACAATTTAGTCCGAGTTTAAATTATTGTGGTAGCCATGAATTGAAGTAGACGGTTTTTTGGTTTTATCTTCTTGGGTTTCTTGCAAGTAATACTAACCAGTTACTATAATTATCTTTAGGTAGCTAGCCTAATACCAATTAAATACTAAAATATAAATTTATTAACTAAAACTAAAACCAAGATAAAACTTAACTTCACATGTTAATTAAAAACGTAAAGAAAATTTAACTAATCCAGCACTAAACCCTACCCTCCGAACCCACCTATTGGCAGCAGCAAGAAACGGCTACACTACCCTCGTTGTCCTCCGACAGAAACAATAAACCTGTAACTTTCGTCCGACAACCACGCGACACCTCATACCTGTCAGCAAACCCATCTAATTTGATTTCGAGCCGTAACAAGTGATGGTAGGGTTTCATTTGTGGTTTCGAGCAGCAGCAACTGGTTTCGTTTGTTGTTTCGATATCCCTAACAGGCGAACTCCGTCGAGCAGATTCAGGCGAATTGAGACTAGCAGCAGCTCGAGCAGGGAGTGGGGCGAGCAACTTGATACATGGGGTTTTGTGGTTGTACTTGTTATTCGCGAAAAACAAGTTGTGTTCGTCAATTATTAGCAAAAATAGAGGGTTCCGACGTCATTCTTACGGCGTGGACGCGACAAAAGTGTGGGCTTTCAGAGATTGCACTCGTTGTGGTGTCCAGAGTGGCAAATATAAGGCCTAAGACGTTGTCTCTAGTAGAGAAAGAGAGTAAGTGATGGAGTAGTATTTTGTAAAGAATTTCATTAACTAACATTGATTGTAAAAGTTGATATTTAAGTACAGATTCATGGTGTAACAAACTATGGAATATTCTATAGTTTGTTACACATTTCAGTTCAAGATTTATACTAAGTGTTTGGATACAAGGGTAGAATGAGAGTAGGTGTTTGGACACATGAATAGCACATGGGTCTTCTAGCTTGGGTCTTGTGAGGCTTTAGTGGTACCCTTAGAGTCCAGCAAATCAAGGTCCAAGGTCTGATTCTTCGACCCGATACACAAGCCGATCGTGCGTTTTGCCTTAGCCCTAGGACAGTCGTTCAGTGTTGTGTCTTGTTGCCTCCTGTATCTCAAGGCAGTCACCGTCCATGGTAGCTCTTGCCGACGGTGAGTGCTTGACATCCCCCCTCAAATGGAGCGGTGACTCCAGGAGCCCGAGTTTGTCACGTAGATAAGCAAATCCAGAGGGAGGTAGGGCTTTGGTGAGGGAATCGGCGATCTAGTCTTGAGTGGGGACATAGCGAATCTAGACAGCCCCTTCAAGAACCTGATCACGAATAAAATGTACATCAAGCTCTATGTGCTTGGTGCGAGCATGGAAGACAGGGTTTGAAGCCAGTGCGCTTGCCCCCAGGTTATCGCACCACATAACAGAAGGAGGTATGAGGGGGATTCGAATTTCAGTGAGTAGCGATCGAATCCAGATCAATTCGGCAGACAGAATGGCAAGGGCTCTGTACTCAGACACAGTGGACGATCAAGAGACGACATTCTGCTTCTTAGAGGACCAGGAAATCAGTGTCTCTCCAAAGAAGACACAGTATGCCCCAGTGTTGCGTCGATCATCGGTGGAGGAAGCCCAGTCAGCATCCGAGTATCCATAAAGTTGAAGATGGAAGCATGGCTTTATATGCAATCCCAGCCTTCGTGACCCGGATAAGTAACGTAGAACTCTCTTTAGACATTTCCAATGAGTAGTTGTAGGAGACTGTTGGTATTGACTAAGTCGATTAACGGCATATGCAATATCGGGTCTGGTGTGTGTTAGGTACTGCAAAGCTCCTAACAGACTGCGATATTGTGTAGGTGAAGGGAGCTGAGATCCATCAGTGGCTGAGAGAGCTGTGCTAGGAGCAAGAGGAGTGGGACAAGGCCTGGATAGAGCAACACCATGATTGACAAGTAAGTTTTCAACATAATTGTGCTGAATGAGATATATGCCTGAAGCATCACGATGAACCTCTATTCCTAAGAATAGAGAGAGTGATCCCATATCTTTGAGAGAGAACTTTGCATTAAGGTTGTGAGTAAATTGAGTGAGGCACGCTGCATCATTACCTGTGACCAGAATGTCATCAACATAAACCAAGATGAGTAGGATAGTAGTTGTAGTAACCAGATAGAAGAGATAACAGTGAGCTCTTGAATTCTTGAACCCCCAAAGAATAAGAGTATCACGTAATTTAGAGAACCAGGCTCTAGGTGCCTGCTTCAGGCCATAAAAAGCCTTGTGTAACTTGCAAACGTAGGTAGGCTGACTGATATCTTCAAAACCCTGAGGCTGTTGCATGCAAACAGTCTCGTGTAGCTCCCCATTTAGGAAAGCATTATTGATATCAAACTGCCCGACTGGCCAGTTCTTTGATACAGCAATAGTCATAATAAGCCTGATTGTAGAAGCCTTCACAACAGGGCTAAAAGTGTCATAGAAATCAACACCAGGGGTTTGATGGAACCCTTTGGCTACTAACACGTCCTTGTAACGTTGAACAGACCCATCCATAGCATACTTGACTTTATAAACCCATTTGCAGCCAACCACAGTACAATAGGGTGGTAAGGGAACTAGAGACCAAGTGTTATTAGCCATTAGAGCATTGTATTCAGCATTCATAGCAACCACCCAGTTAGGATTCCATGCAGCCTTAGAAAAACTAGATGGTGCAAGCATGTCCCTGTTGGTAGTAGTAAGGGTTACAATATAGGGTAGTTTGGTTTTATGAATGCCAATTTTGTGTCTTGTCTGCATGGTATGTGTGTTTGTAGGTTGTGAAGAAGAGATAGAGTGGTTTGGGGTGGGCAAGGGTAGGTCAATGATAAGTGCAGGTGTGTGATTAGTTTGAGAATCAGTGTGTTGGTATGGATGAGAAGCAGTGTCTAAGTCTGTGAGTGAATGTGAGGGAGTGTCTGTATGAAACCTAGATAGTGGGTTAGGTAGAGAGTGTGAGGGAGTGGTATGATGTTCTGGCTGTGGGACATACTGAGAAGTATGTTGCTCAGTTGAAAGATCAGAGATGGAGTTAGTACAAGTAGTTACTCTTTCAGAAACCAAAGAACTAGACATAGAAGGAAGCCAAAGATTGACAGACTGAGAAGAAGACTGACTGCTTTGGGGTTGTTGAAGAAACCCTAAAGTGAAGGGAAAGTCAGTCTCATTAAGCACCATATTTCTAGACAATTAGACTCTCCCTGTAGGACTTAAACACTTATACCCTTTATGACTGTGACTATAGCCTAGAAAGACACACTTAAGAGAATGAAACTGGAATTTGTGAGTTTGGTAATGTCTGAGACAAGGGAAACAGGCACACCCAAACGTTTTTAGGACTAGGTAATTGGGTTTTTATGAAATAGGGCTATAAAGGGTAAGATATTTTTAAGGGTGTGGGTGTGTAATCTGTTAATGAGATATATACTTGTGTCAAGTGCTTCAACCCAGAATTTGTAAGGTAGTTTAGACTGAGCAAGTAGGGTCAATCCAGTCTCCACAAGTTTCCTGTGTTTACGCTCAGCTCTTCCATTTTGAGCCGATGTGTAAGGACAAGACCTTCGTCGTAGGATGACACTTTCTTTAGCTAGGGTAGCCAGAGGTCTAAACTCTCCTCCCAATCACTTTGAATTGTTTTGATTTTTCTCTCAAACTGATTTTCAACAAGAGCTTTAAAGGTTTTAAACACTTCAATAACCTACCCTTTAGTTTTGATAGGGTAGACCCAAGAGTATCTAGAGAAATCATCAAGAAAAAGAACATAAAATCTAAACCATTCAGTAGATAGGACAAGAGCAGGCCCCCAAACATCAGTGTGAATGATATCTAACACATTGCTAGCACGAGAAGTAGATATAGGATAAGAAAGACTGTGAGACTTGCATAGCTCACAAGCCTCACAGAAACTGTTCTCATTACTTGAAATAGTTTGGAGATTACAAGACTTAAGAACACTAGTTAAAACGGACTGAGATGAATGGCCAAGCTTCATATGCCATCCATCTTTAGAAATCTTAGAGACATTAGAAGGACACACCCTAGTAGAATGTAAAGAACTCTTAGACACACAGACTTGAGTATTGAAACTGACTGGATTGATAGGTAGGTTCCTAGAAAGAGTATCCATCTTGTATAATCCATCTTCACATATCCCTTTGAGCAACACAGTCCCTGTTTCACAAGACAAAACTTTTTGTAAAATTCAACAAAAACATGATTATAGCTAGTGAGTTGAGAAATAGACATAAAGTTTTTGTTGATTTTGGGAACATTAAGTATAGGTTTGAGAATAATAGGATGTTATGTAATAAAAATGAGAGGTTTCACCTGTGTGAGATATTGGAAGTCTCTCACCACTACCAACTAAGACATGTTTAGTACCTGTGTAGTCATGTTTCTGAGTCAGCTGATTGGTACTACCTGTAACGTGGTGACTGGCTCCACTGTCAGCATACCATATTCCCTCTGGTGCTGTATCTTGTGCTGCAAGCAAAGCACTGTGATCACCTTCTGATTTAGTATGTTCTGAAGAGGTTGACCCCATAACTGATGGGTCATCTCTATAGTAGCAAACAACAGCAGAGTGACCATATCTGCTACAAATTTGGCAGGTTGGTTTGTTTTGAGCAAACCTTCCACCTCTACCTCTGTAAGAGCTGCCTCGACCTCTATAATTAGAGTTAAACCTTCCTTTGTAGTTTCCATTGAAGTTTCTGTTTTGTCCAGAGTAGCCTCTTGGACTGGAATTGTTGGTTTGTTTCTTTGTATCATCTCTTTGAGCATAGTTAGCACTTGACACACTAATTGTAGACATTGTGTTTTGCAGGTCATTGAGTTGTTCTAACCTGCTTTCAAAGGTTAGAAGGCTTGTCTGCAGATCAAGCCAAGAGAGACCATCTTTGTCAACAAGGCTGACTACTATTGGTGTGTAATCACCATCAAGACCTGCAAGGACCGGAGTAGTCAGATCATCCATGGAGTTAAGGCACCCTGCATGTATTAGGTTGTCAAATATCATTTTCATTTTGTTCAAGTAGTCAGACATAGTAGTAGTCCCTTTACGATTTTTCTGAAACTATGCTTTGAAGAAGGTGACTCTGGCTCTTGTCTGTGAGCCAGACAGTTTTCCTGCTGCTTCCCAAAGACCTTTGGAGGTCTCCTCTTCCATTAATTGAGCTGCTATCTTAGGGCTCATAGTGGAATACAACCAACAAAGCAGTAGTTGGTCCTTTGAGATCCACTCTTCATAGTCTGGATTCTCAGATATATTGCCTTCATTATCAGTAGAGAGTTTTGGAGGACAAACCTTCTCACCGAAGATATAGCCACCTGGTTTGTTCTCTTTAATCATGGGTAACACAACTGTTCTCCAAAGAAGATAGTTGCTTCTGTCGAGTCTAATGATATTTTCATTGTTGATTGAATGCAGCTGAAGACTCCTTGGAGCAGCAGATGAGTTGTTGGGAAGAATGGAGCCTGTGGAGTCTGAGGACAGCGATGGAGATTCATCGGAGTTAACCATTCAATGGATCAGAATGGCTCTGATACCAAGTGGGAAAAGAGAGTGAGTGATAGAGTAGGATTTTGTAAAGAATTTCACTAACTAACATTGATTGTAAAAGTTGATATTTAAGTACAGATTCATGGTGTAACAAACTATGGAATATTCCATAGTTTGTTACATATTTCAGTTCAAGATTTATACTAAGTGTTTGGATACAAGGGTAGAATGAGAGTAGGTGTTTGGACACATGAATAGCACATGGGTCTTCTAGCTTGGGTCCTGTGAGGCTTTAGTGGTACCCTTAGAGTCCAGCAGATCAAGGTCCAAGGTCTGATTCTTCGACCCGATACACAAGCCCATCGTGTGTTTTGCCTTAGCCCTAAGACAGTCCTCTAGTTCAGTGTTGTGTCGTCTTGCCTCCTGTTTCTCAAAGCAGTCACCGTCCATGGTAGCTCTTGCCGGCGGTGAGTGCTTGACATCTCTTATCAATTGATATGTAACTTCTCGGTTTCTGTCAAAGAATTCATAGTAGGTCAAGTAATGGAGGTTTTTAGATATGAATCATGAAGGACTTGTAGAAATGGAGGTTTTTGGGTTCCAATAGATAGACTCATATCCAGTAGCAAAAAAGAAATCAATATCAAATATGAGACTCTGAATAATATATTGCAAATCCATGTCTAGATTTTGTTCCAAAACACAGCATAGCATTTACCGGTGGATTACGCCAATTATCTCTTTTATAGCCTAAATTTGAAGATGAATGTTAGATCGTTGACAAGCATATGATGTTGGTTATACATTTTTTTATCATTTTCATAAAATATAATTGTAAGTTCAAATTTCGTACATCCATTATGTTGTTTACTTTTTCTCTACCATTTTTAACCGCATATTTTTTTTCAAATAAAATTTAAACCCCATGATAAAGTGAAAGCTGACATAATTTAGTAATTGTAGTAAATCCAACGTACTAAAAATATACAAATGGTTCCATAGAATGAATTGTAACTTCCTACTCATCCTTTAGTTTTCACCTGCATGTTAACGCAATTGGAATTAACTTGAGTTGTTAACTTGTCTGGTGTTCTTTTATTAAATTTAGTTGTCTGTGAAGTATAAACTTGAGTGTTTATGAAGAAAATTGAAACACATTGGCTTTTGGAAGATTATGGTTGAATCTAGTCCTTTTGTTGTGGTTGTTTCGTTGTTTGCATGGTGAAAAAGAGAATCTTTGAGGCGCCAGTTTAGATTTTCTTAGGCTTTGTTATTTGATTCAGTTTTCTGAAAGTTTTACTCGGTGAGCAAGGATTTTCTGTTCGCATTGCTACTTTTAAAGTCCTTCATGTGAGGGAGGGAGAGCAAAGTAGTAGATTAAAAAGTCGAATAAAATTGTCGTTGGGGAAAAACCACTGAGCTTGAAATTGTTCTGAGACAATGCTGATTAGGCTTCATTTTCTTATATTTGGGGGTTCCTTTTATATAGATATATCTTTGTTGGATTCATTTCTTTATATCTTCTAATTCTTTTTGAAAGCCTGTAAGGATTATATTATATCAGAAATATATTTCATATATTTTTAATATTTTAAATTTCAACGTCAATTGAACAATTTGGAGATATAAAAAACAAGTCTTTGAAGATGTTCTAAATTCCCATAAAGAACGTCTTAAAGCTGATGATGAATAAGAGCATGATGAAAAGGTGTTGTTAACAAAAGCAGAATGTGAGTCACGACTCAACTCGACATATTCTGGAAGGACCCGAAATCGCGGTCGAGGAAGAGGCAGAGGTGGTTTTGGCTATGAGAGAGGAAGCTTTTCCTGTGGAATATCAAAATCTGTTGATGGAGAAGAACATATCTAAAGAAATTCGAACTTTGATATCACAAAGGTATGATGCTATACTTGTCATAATTTTGGGCATTATGCTATGGATTGCAAACCGCAGAAAGAGGAAACAATTAATCTAACAGAAGAAGTAGAAGAGAAAGCTACATTGCTAGTCATGGAGACCAATTGCGTTTTTTCTAGAGAGAAAACATTTATGATGGCCAAAGATAAATCTGAAACAATGGCAACGAAAGGGAGTGTTGATGAATCAATGTGGTACTACGGCACAAGCGCTTCAAATCATATGACCGGGGACCGAAACCTATTGACAGACTTAGATAAATCAATGAGTGGTACAGTAAAGTTTGGCGATGGCTCTATGATCAATATTTGTCGAAGAGGAACGACAAACTTCCGAAGCAAAACCGGAAAACACTTGCGCATGCAGAACGTCTATTATGTACCATGATTAAAAGTTAATATCATTAGTTTGGGACAAGTAGATGAGTTAGGAGGAAACGTTGTTGTTCCAGGTGGATTTCTAAGTGTTTTTTATGCATATTACAATCTAGTGGCCAAAATACCTCGAGCAGAAAATAGACTTCATGCAATGAAAATGAGTCAAAAAAATTCACAATGTCTCCTATCTATCGAATCTGAAAAATCGCAAATATTAGATGAATGACAGATGGATAAGGTAATTGATTGTTTCTAAAAAAAACTACAATTGTTGTATTATTTGCGCAAAGCTTTGTAGTTCAAGGTTTAATTGTCAAATTTAAGGTGTACATAGTAATGAGAGAGATTAATTGTTGGGTTAAGATCTTTGAAATCTACATTAATATATATATTAACTATATAATATATACAAACACCACAATGTTGGACTCTAATCTCTTTTTAGAGATGCAGACACTCTTTACATATATTACTGTCTAGCATTGTAGTGTTTGTGTATACTATATCATTAGTATATATGCTTGTGTAGATATCAGAGATCTTAACTCAATAGTGGTATCAGAGCTATAATTTTTTGCTTCCTCAACAATTGATGTTGGACTAATCGAGCCACAGAAACATGCATGTATGAGTTGCAATGGTCTCTTGGCATGAAAATTTGCTTGATTTGGAACTGGTAATTTGATCACTTGGCGATCTCAGAAGCAACGAATTATGGCGTTGTCTTCTTGTGAGGCTAAATTTATGGTAGCAATTGCAGCGTCATGTCAAGCATTATAGCTAAGACATGTTGAGCGAGGTGACTAAAATGAAATAAAAGCCAGTGCATTGTATGTTGATAATAAATCTGCAATTGCATTAATAAAAAATCCAATATTTCACAGACGAAGCAAACACATAAAAATTCGCTACCACTTCATCCGCGAATGTGTCGAGAAGCACTAGATAGTCATGGAATTCGTTTTCACCAAAGAGTAATGTGTTGATATTCTCACCAAAGCTCTCGCATGACTTCAATTTACAAAGATGCGAGAATTACTCTAAGTAAAAGATCTCGACCAAAATCAAATTTAATGGGGAGATTCTTAGAATATTTTTAATTTTGACATGTCATTGTGGAAGTTATGGAAGGTATTATTAAGTAGTTATTTTCTATTTTCTATTTTCTATTTAAGAAATCATTTTGATTGTAATTATGTACGTGAAGTAATATCTGTATTTCAAAATTTACAGAAACTTAGTTTCTTATTCTCTTGTTTTAGTTTCTTTCTTTTTGGTGAAATTCAAACACATTTATTTTGGTATCAAAACCAACAATGGTATCAGAGCCAGACATAATAATATTTTTATGAAACCATCAAGAGAAGATGGAAGAGTTCGAAGGTATGAAGATTTAAACCATAGTACCACAAGCGCTGATGAAGCATACGTGATGGAATTTAATTGATAGGATTGCTGAATAAATGGGCAGCGGAATATCCAAAATTTGGAGCACATTAACAATATGGAAATGATGATCGATAATAGAATTGAAAATCTCGAAGATAATATTTCCAACATGCATTCAATGGTGAGTAACACAAATGACCAAAATATTTTGGCACAGTAATGAAGACAGCTTTGAAAGCAGACCGTTCAAGAGACAGTCCGAAAAAGGATGAGTGAACAAGATCTTCAGGATCTCTTCTGAAAAATAGGAAGATAATAAAGGAAGAAAAGAAAGAATGTTACATATGTAATATTCCATATATGACCATAATATGTCCAAACAATCCACCACCAAAGGAATTAAATGTGTGAATGGATGCATAAGATGAAGAAGACAACAATTAAGTTCAAGCTTAAGGTAGAGAATGCTAGATAAGCATTGAACACATGTTATGTATCAGTTATTAAATTAGTTATTATGATAAGATCAAACCATTATTTAGTATCGTCTATATAAATAAACTTTGTATTGGTGTTTTAAGTAAAATGAAAGAAACCATGATTGAGTAAGGATTGTTTTTGATAGAGTTTTGGATTGACTAAGAATTGCTGATAAATTTTTGGAATACTTTTTCGAGACAAATCCTGGCGGCAGAGACAATACTTGACTCGGTTGTTGTGATAATACATGTCTCTATTCATACGATGATTCTATAATCAACAATTGAGTAATATTTCATTTTAGTTTTTATACTGAAGGGAACAAACAACACATGTATATTAATTCTGGATGTAAATTGATGATAAATATATAATTCTTCTTCATTTATATATTGTAATGATTTGCATTTTACGAAATAGAAGAAACACAAATCATAAATATAAAATAAATTAAGTTTTTATATTTTAGGGGTTTAAATTTGCTTTGGATTAGGTTATATGTTAGCTAATGTTCAATCCATAGTTTAATATACGATTTATTGATGTTTTGGTTGTTTTGAGAGATTTCTATGAGTCGTAGTTTGAACGGATAAGTGGTTTTGGATGTTGGATTGCAACTCTTTGAACACAAAACACATTTTTAGGTGCATGTATTACTCAAATTCATATTTATTAGTTTTATAAAACATATTTATATATTTTAACGAATCAATTGACTTCAAATGTGTAGATTCTTAATAGCCATGGACTCAATACATTTCAGTCAGTTTCCAATTGGAGAAGCTCACCATGCATATACCACTAGACAGTTTCATAGCATGGTATATTGGTGCACCAATTGTAGGATATTATAATATTGACCCAATTTTTCACCAAATGGACATTAGTTTTATTTTAGTAGTTATATCACATTTCCTAAATTTCAAATACATCCACCATATTTTAGTCATGGTCACAACATACATTAGACAGTTATTTTATTGGGAAACTTTTGAGTTGCATATATCACCAGATAATAATACCACAACGTGGTTACTACTCCACTAATCGGGAGATACTTTGATCCTAACCTCTAATTTTTATAATGGATCTTAGTTTGATAAAACTTCATAATGTACGAGTTGCATATATCACCAGATAATAATACCACAACGTGGTTACTACTCCACTAATCGGGAGATACTTTGATCCTAACCTCTAACTTTTATAATGGATCTTAGTTTGATAAAACTTCATAATGTAACAAACTCTGATCTTCAAGTTTAGTTTTACTCCATTTTTGTTAGTAATATTTCAACTATTATTTCCAAATAATATAACAATAAATTTTACAATTATCATGTTTGATATATAAAATATAACAACTACTTATATCCCGACGGCCCAGCCATAGATCCATCATTACCAATGGGAAGTTTTGACTTCTCAGCGTGATTATAAAGAACAACCTTGGAGTACAATTACACTTCTAGTCAACTTTCATTCAAGGAAAACCGATGCAGCAGAATAGTGCACCTACTTATCCAAACTAAAATCAGGGCTAGATGGTGGCCCCGACATAAATAAATGTCAACCCGCTGAACTTCTGAAAGCATTAGCAAACATATTATAATAAATACTTTCAAGGTTCTTAACTAATTATGCTAAAGAATAACATTGATCCGTGGATAAAAAAATGATAAGACTCGAGTATCAACGATCATGCCTTTTCACGAACAATGAAAGCAGCTTTCATGTGGACGAGGACGATCTTCCAGATAAAAAATCTTCACTAGTCGTAAAAATCTTATATGAATTTTTTTATCGCCGCTCTGCAACAATTATAAAATGGATAAGTACTACGAAAAATTGGATTCCGAGCATTAAGTACACGATGTTTCAGTGTGGAATTTATAAAAAAAATAAAGTTTAGATCAGTCTCCATGACATTTAGATGAACCGTTATATATTGGTTTAATAGTCTGTCAACCGAAATCATTAAGAGCTACAAGATTCTTTGGACTACTTTCATGAACCCTTTTATAGGTTCTAAATTGATAAAAGAAGACGTGAAACACATAATTATTTGTACTCAAAGGCCCAGTGAATGTTTGAGGGAGTGCACTCAAAGGTTTGTAGATATCAAGAGTAGGTAGCATGGCTACCAAGATTTGGTGGTTATAGTCACATAGAGGCAATGAGTCCTACAAGGGACACTTTTAAATAATATAATACAGAAAAAAAGTTTGGTGATCTACTAGATCAAGTGGAGCGTTATATTAAAGTATATGAGAGTTCTAAAGCTAAAAGAAAGGGAGACACGGTAATTTAACCTATCCACCAAACCATCTTCTGGCACTACAAAATGAGACAATGGCACAACTTAACACAAAAATAGAAGATGAAAATCCAAGGCGTAATGACGGTTTTTTCAGCCTGGACAGAATCTAGTCAATCACAAAGGACAAAATCAAAATTTGGCTACAATGCCAGAAATAGTAAGAGAGCAGATCGCCCGTAGATGGGACCATTCACAACACTAACAGAGTCACTAACGATGATTTATGGAAAAATAAATATCATCAAATACATTAGACATGAAAAGTTGTTGAGACAAAAAAGAAATAAAGATTAAAACAAATACTCTAAAGTTCCGCATGACACATGTCATTCACTAAGGGGGCACAAAATCACCTCCAAAAAGAAAACATCGAACCAACAACATCGTCCAAAAAGCATAAAAATAGCGGATATGGATCTATATCATGCGAATCAGCACCCAAACATCTCCTGGCAACCACAAACACCGCGAGATGACCTCATTGTAGAGAATAACTTGTAAAGCAACGACACCACAGGACATGGTCAATACTAAAAATTGTCAAATAGAACTAAACCAGTGTACTACAATAACCAAACTACTATAACATAAACCATACCACAACACCACAACAGCAATAACAAACAATAAAGTGCATAAAATACCACTAGATCTAAATAAAAAACATATGAAAATTTAAATCCTAAAAATATCAAATATAAAACATAAAACCTTAGATCTAAAACTAAAATAACAATAAAATACATAAAATTTCAACAATAATTATACTCTCCGTGTAAGAGAATAAATCGGAGCAAAAAGACGATGAACTCTTTTATTCATGAATACATCTTTCTATGCCTAAACATTAACCATGAAAATAAAATATGCAACAATCTGATATCATCGAACACCGAATAAAAAAGAAGACGAGGACATCAGCTAAACATAATATATTTTTAGAGTTAAACAAGACCACGAACGTTGGGTGACGATTTCAAAAGAAAATATCATCAATAATTTAATTATAAATGAAAGCGTAGACGAACTACTACATAGAATCAGAAATGATATAAGAAAGAAAAAAATTATCCAAAAAAATATAAATGGTAAAACTCTATAAGAAAATACCGAATAAACTGTGTATTTTGGAAGAATCTTATACATTTTATAAAACAAATTGATTGATAAATAATTTTAGTTCAATATACATGTTTTTAAGTATAACCATCCATAATATAAATATCATTGACTTGTGGACAACTAACAATTACTTAAACCGGCTACGTTAGAATTATCTTCTAAAAACTACCTAGTTTGTTTCTCACTTGATTTAGTAAGTTGAAAGACAATTTCTTTTTATAATATTTACAGTAAAAATACAAAACTTGATCTATATAAGACATAAAATGATTTTTTTTTAATATAGTCATCACCATGATATTCAAAATCATTTGATTTTATAAGATTATTTATTTTTTAAAAAAAATTGAAAGATTTATAAGATCCGATAACCCAAACTATTATATATAAAGATAAAAAAAAATTGAACTAGTTCCATTCCTAATTTACTCCTGATATAAATATAGGTTTTAAAACATGTCAAAATTATTTCCGTCTCTTCCTCCCTCTATTCCTTCTTCATACGATTTCAAACCCTTTCATATTCTTCTTCATCATTCGCCGACTACGCTCATACACACTATGATTTATGGTCGTTCACTTTTCAATCCACGATTGAACAACTTCACAACTATATCAACATTAAAACAGTAAGTCATATCCTTTTTTCTTTAAAAAAATCAGTACGATTCTATTGAATTTCATAAATCTAGTGTTTGGTTGCCATGTATTTTTCAAGTTTTTGAGTTAGTTTAGTGATAGTTTACTGCATATATATCAGTTTTGTCTGATTTATACCAGTTCGATTGACCTGTTTCGTAAACTATCTACTTCATTTGAACGCCCTGCAATTTTATATCCAAATAGCTTTACTATTGTTACTGCAAATCAAGCATGCATTTGTTACATTTGTATAGGTTTCGTAGCTATTATTTTTCCCATAATTGTAGGTTTTTATAGATTTAACATCTATCGGTGTGTACTGGTTATAGATTAACATAGATTCTGCATCTATCAGTGTATCAGTGCTTATACATTAACATAGGTTTCGCATATTTCAATTTACCACATGCGTTAACATTTTCAAATGTTGCGCATCTATCACTATTATAATGGTTTCAAATTTTCATACGTTTCATATCTATCACTTATCTAACTTCCAGTGACTTCGCATCTATCGTAGCTGATCTATTTTTCCTATTTTATTTGTTTTATTGGAAAATGGCACCAAAAATATGTTTCTACAGGTCAAGCCTCTTTGCATTGAAAAAACATATGCAAGAGACAAAAGTGAGGCCAGAACATATAGAAGCAGCAAAAAGGATGCCTTTTTATTCAATTTTAAAGGCAGTATATGATCTTAGAAAGAAAAAGACTCCTTACAAAAATCATTGGGATGTAAATGAACAAATAGTACAAACATATCATAACGAAAATGAAGCATTCAAATTGGGACATAAGTTTCTACTGCTTACACCCCATGACATAAAGATCATCTTTAGTTTAAAATATGGAAACCAAATTATGCCACTACAAGCCAAACTTTTTGAACCAAAGTATTCTGAATTAAAAGACGAAGAACAATCAAGGATTACGAAAAAATACTTTTCTAATAAGACATTAAGAAAAATTGATAAAAGCTGAACAAGATCAATCATTCACAAAATGATAAAGGTATGAAATTTCATTTTTTCTTACATTATTGCGTTGGTTTCACATTGACATAGGTTTCTCATCTACTACCTCTGCCCTATTTCACATTTGCATAGGTTTGTCATCTACCACTTCTGCTTTAATTTAACATTTGCATAACATTCTGCATCTAGCATTTTTACTCTTCTTCCAAATATGGATAGGTTTCGCATCTATCATATTAACCATGTTTCACATTAGCCTAGGTTTCACATTTATCAATATTAATTAAGGTTTTGTATCTATCTTTTTTATTCTGCTTTCACGTTTCCATAAGTTTTGTGTCTATCAATTACACATGTTTTACATTAGCATAGGTTTCGCATTTATCCCTTTTAACTAATGTTTTTGCATGTTGATAGGATGCTATAACTAAAACATCAAAAGTATCTAAAGAACATGCCATAATAGATTTTGTGATATTCTTTATAATGTTAGCCTGTTCGACCTTGTTTTTCTCTACATCTGGAGATGTAATAGCATCTACACTGTGTATTATGTAGAACACCTAGACAAAATAAACAACTACATTTGGGCTGAAGCAATCTGGGAAACGTTAATGAATTCAATAATAGTTCGTCATGAAACTAAACCTGTAAAAGTAGTTGGTTATGTTGCTCTTTTACTCGTTAGTAATTTCCTTTGTTCTATTTTAAATACTATTTAGTAAAAAAATGGTATCTAAAATATTTTTAATATATAGCCATTCATCATGGAATGCACAATAATATGTCAAAACGATGAAATTAAAGATAAGATTCCTAGATGCTTCAAATGGCTGGGTTTTGAGGGCAAAACAACATTAGATTTGAATGGTACCATAACAAAGATAACAGATGAACATGTATATCTACACATCATTTTTAGGTCTAGTTTCACATGTTACATAAATATGTATTTACTATAATATTTTAACACTTTTGTATAATCTAGAAGAAGAATTGAAACTAACAAAAGAATAAGAATAATAATTTGGATGAGAGTTCCAAATACAAGAAGAAAATAATGATGTTCCTCAATAAGATGATGATGTTCCACATGAGGATTCTGAACAACTAAACCTCAATGACAATGATGTTCCTTAAAAAGACGATGATGTCCCGAACGGGATTTTGAAAAAGTAAACGTCAACGACGACGATGATGATCTAGATTAGGATACGCACTAAGACTCACCTGCAAGATATTCTACTGATAGTAAAATAACAATAAACCAATATATTGTTTAACCACGTCTAAAAGTTACAAGAATTAAAAAGACTGCAACACGAAGAAGAAAACCAGTAAAGAACGTGGAAAGAGAACTTTGTTGATAAAAACGGGTACTCTCAACAAACAGAACATGGTACAGACAAGATGCCCTCTTATTGCAAGAAAATAAAAAAGAATTCTCTAATCAACATTGCTGGTAGAATGTACCATCTCAAAACAGAAAGCAAAAGGTTGAAAAAAAACTGGCAACAGAAAAAGTAAAATCTCTCTTTTTATCATATTTACTATAGGTTCCACATCTAACATCCATAATGTCATAATATATTTTGCATATATCATATTAAATATAAGTTTCACATATATCATGTTTACTAAAGGTTGCGCATCTATCATTTTATTCATGTTTCACATTTTATCATTTCTATTTAGGTTGCGCATCTATCGTTTTATCCAACGTTTCACATCTATCATTTCTGTTTAAGTTCTGTATCTATAATTTTAATTCACATTTCACATCTATCGTGTCTATTAAGGTTCCGCAATTATCATTTTAATTCATGTTTCACATTTATCGTGTCTACTGAAGTTTTATAATTATCATTTTAGTTCACGATTCACATCTATCGTGTCTATTAATGTTCCACAACTATCGTTTTAAATCATGTTTCACATCTACAATATACATTAAGTTTCCCAAATACAATTTAAAACTCATTTTACATGCATCATGCCTATTAAGGTTGCGTATGTTTCATGAATAATCTCATGAAAAGGTTCTGCATCTATCACGTTTATTTATATTTCACATCTATCATATTTATTACGATTTTGCATTTATCATCCATCATCTTATATAAAAGGTTCCTCATCTTTCAATGACTTATTAGTTTGCAGAGAATTAACAACATATCTGCAGTCCTAGCCCCAGCCACACCACCAGTTCCTCATCTAGCCAAATCTTTGACTTATCAACAATTTAAAAAAGGAATAAAATAAACTAGAACGTAGAAGATTTCAAGAAAAAAAATTAAAGAACTAAAAAGGAAACTCGAGGAAAAAAGAGAAGATCATTACACAAATGAAAGTTGATGCAAAGATGGACATAAAGGTCAACCTACGAAAGACACTTAAATTGTCTATGTTGAAGCCAAACATATACGATAAAGTTATCAAAACAATTGAAAAGTAACCAAAAACTTATGTTAAGAAAAAAGTGATTGAATGATCAAGCCCAACACTCACCGAATAAATTCAGAAAAATCAACATGCTTTTGTTATTGGTGTTTTTGTCGAAAACCCTATTGTTGATGTCAAAAACCAAGACACAATACTTAATATTATAGTGGAAGACAAGGTTTTACCTACACAATAAGAGAACAATTAAATTGGTGCAGAACAACAGGATTCTACTGTTGTTGGTGTTGAAGATGATCATGTTGTTGGGGTTAGGCTTGATGTTGATGTTGTTACATCTAAGGGTATTGTTTCTGTTAAAAATGAGTATATTACTTCTGGTTATGTTGGGGTTAAAAAATCTATTGTTTATGTTAATGTTTTTACATCTAAGGGTATTGTTGTTGTGAAAAATGATCAAGTTACTCCCGCTGAAGTTGAAGTTGAAAAGCAAGATGATCCCCCTATTGATGTTAAATTTGTTACTTCTCACGGTATTTTTGTTGTGGAAAATGAGCATGTTACTCCTATTGAAGTTGGGGTTGAAAAGCAAGATGATCTATCTGTTGATGTTGATCTTGTTATATCTAATATTGATGTTGAATAGAAGCATGCTCCTTCTGAAGATGTTGGGGTTCAACCCAAAATGATCCACCTGTTGATTGTGTTTTTATGGAAGAACATGATCCATATATTGTTACTGTTGTATAGGTTGTTAGGGAAGAACATGATCAAGATACTAATATTATTGCAAATGTCGCTAACGAATTTGTTGTTGAAGTATCTGAAGTGACTAAGGATGTTGCTGAAGTGACCAAGAATGTTGCTGAAGTGTCTGAAGTGACTAAGAATATTGGTGTGGATAAAGAGATTATATAGATAACCCAAAATTAAAAAAAAAACTTGTTTTAAAAAACCTATGTATTTGAAGATATATTTTGTTATGTATTTTTTTTTTTGCTTGAATACTCTAATCTTATTAGTATTTATGTATTTAATATGTTTATCATATACTTGTATAGTGGTTTGTATAATACAATGTTTCACATCTATAAAAAAAACACCAAGTTTTGCATCTGTATTCAATGTGCATCATATTTACCCATGTTTCGCAACTATTTTCTTAACATTTGTTTTGTATCTAATGTGCAGTTTTTATTTTGTAAAGGACCATGCCTCTGAAGTCCAAGAAATTAAAACGCCACAAGTTAAATATTTATACCTTTACAATTGAGAATGAAATTATAAGAATTGACAGGATATACAAAAAAGACAAGTAAGTGAATTACCTTTCTTATATTCTCTATATTTGCACTATTTTCGCAATTTTCATATTTGAAATGGTTTCGCATCTATCATATTTTCATTTTTTCGCATGAAACATAATTTCACTAGTTTCTCATCTATCATAATTATACACGTTTTTTATTTATCAATTTACTTAGGTTTCACATCTAGCTTAGTTTCACTTTAGACATATTTTGCATTGGTTTCTCATCTCTCACATTTCCTTTGGTTTCACATCTAGCATAGTTTTCCTCGTTTCTGATCTATTTTAGTTTTGAACATTTTGGATCTATCTCATCTTACAATTTTACTAGTTTGGAAGTTTTGCAGAACGAGTTGGTGGAAGAGCCTTCATTTGAACTAAATTTGGATCTTTCTTAACATCAAATATCTAAAAAACTACCTAACATGGAAATGACAAGAAAATAATGGTCATTTACAAACAAAGTATCAGTTACAATTGACATACAAGAATACTACAAATTAGAAATGATTGAAAACGGAGAAAACAGTCCTGATCCAATAGTATGGTTAGTTCCAAAGAAAGAATGATCTAATATTTTTATTAGTACTATGATGGAGATAATAGACGAAAATGAAATCGAATGTACGGTAAAAGTTAAATTTACATTTACTTTCTTTACCTTGTTTCCCGTTACATATATAAACAAATTGTTAGCTTCCGTTTTTGACAACATAGATACTCGGCGGTTATATGTATATTTACCTTAAACTACACAATTTACGAATACCTGTTGCTAAAAGTCCGTGAGAATTTATGCCAGTAACATACTTATCTGGAAGCGTAATGGTAAGAATAATATACTTTTACAACACACGTATTAATTAATAAATAAATAATGATTTTAAATATTACTACTTCAATGTAGTTGATGCTGAACCAAAATATGGATGCAACACTATATGTTGACGATAAGCTTCGAAACATCACAAAAGGTTACATCTTTGTTCCACTTCTAACAGAAGTCCACCCTGAGAATGGTAACCATTGGATATTATTGGTAATAGATGTTTAACATGAAACAACAGTAAATCTAAACCCAATACCAAAATATGGAGATCCAACAAGAAAAACTATAAAAAGATTAGTAAGTATATATTTTCTAATATAATTTTATAGCATACACGCGCGCATATATATATATAATATAATATAATTTATATGTTTGTCTACTAAATTACAGATTACATACCTTCAGAGTAAAAACATTTTACGAGCAGAAGCAACCATAAAGATATATTGTCCAATATAAATTCCTAAAGAAAGACATGTATCACTTGATTGCGGAGTAATGGTCTGCGATTACTTCAAAATTTATGTTTTTCATGAAAAAATGACTTTGATAAAACTTCTGGCATTGCATCATTAAGAAGAGCATACATGTTTTACATGTTTCTTAATAAAACCAACACTAATAGATTTGTTGTACAATTTGTCTACAACTAATATATCTTAATGAAATTGGACACTAACAGTAAATGTTTCGTATTTATAAAAAATGTAAATAGAGCGTCACACATCTAGCATATCATTTAAACAAAGAGTTTTGCGGCAATCGTATCTTTTGTACACAAGGTTTCGCATCTATCTTTAATTCTGTATAATGTGTTTCGTATCTATTTAGTCATTATTTTTAAACTATTAATTGTATTTGATTGGTTATTTACTTATATGATTTGAAAAAAAATAGATACTCGTGGTTACATTGCATTAACTACAAACCTCACCAATAACAACCAAGATATTATTAATGTCAAAACTTCTAAACTTTTCACCTTATTAAACTTTTGTAGCTATCAGAAATGTAAATTAAATGTCCCGTATATGGCATATCATTTGTCGCTTTGTTTCGCATTTATCAGAAATATAAACAAAGAGTTTCACATCTATCGTAGAGAAGTTATCATTTAGTGAAGTTTTATGTTTTTATAATTAATGTAGTATACCAATCTCCCACCTATTTTTTCAAGTCAAAATTTAAACTAGTAATTACATTTGATTGGTTATTTACTTATATGATTTGACAAAAGTAGATACTCATGATTACATTGATTTAACTACAAAGCCCACCAATAACAACACAGATATTACTATTGTCCAAGCTTCTAAACTTTTCAACTACTTAAACTTTTTAGCTACTCTTATAAAGCTAGTTCATACTTTGATCTCTCATACACTAAACAAATTATTGTTTTGAAAAATGTCAAATCCAAATTATTCTTCAGATGATGAATCAGTTTACAGTGATTTCAGTTCACTTATTTGTTTCCTTGAAGCAACCGGAAACTGGAAACAAACCACAACAGAGGAATTCTATTCATATTCCTCCATGGTTTCAGCTTCTTTTATTATGAAAAATATTCTGAAATTAAATTTTCTGAAGATGACCATGATCCAAATAAGGATCATATTGTTGTCCTCTTAAAGATAAATATGAAACGTGACCATAAGGAATACTAAGATGAAGAGTTTAAATACAAATACTCAGAAGACGAAGAAAAATATTCAGAGGAAGATTATTCAAAGGAAGATGACTCTAAAGATGAGGAAGAAGACTCTAACTAAGGGTAGGAGGAATGGTCTACTTTTACTTTTTGTTGTTTTACTAAGGGTAAGAGCGGGTTTATACTTTTTTTTACCTTAATGTTTATACATTTTAATGACTAAAAAGAGTCTGAATCTGAGTTTGACTAAGGAGACTCTATTTTTTAAGTTTGGTTCAAACTTGTCTCTCTTATATTTAACTTACCATGCATTTCGTTTGTTTCATAATGAACTTAATCCTTTTATTTATCTGTTTTTATATAATAAGAATATAAAATATTAGACACTTTAATATAATAATGGTATGGTTATGTATGATAAATTATATAGTTAAAAGATGATATTTTGATTATTTGTAAACATAGGGGGTTGCAATGTAACTTATCCATTTATATAATTGATTCAGTTATAGAAGTATGACACATCTATTAATAAGGTGTGAGACGATGAATAAATGATGACTCTTTTGATCAATCTCAAACTGATTTCTAAAGTAACTTTCTCTCTCTACAATCTAACTCTCTCTTTTAATTTCTCTCACTAAAAACAATATTCTAACTCAATAGTATACATATTTATTTATCATTTTATTTCTTTTAACCCATCTATTAAAATCATAAAATATAGTTAGTTATGAGCTGTTTCAGCAACTCTCAAACCAATGTATTTAGTTATCCAAGGTTGTGCATCTATCATAATATTTGGTATTTGGTTATCCAAGGTTGCACATCTATCAAACTCATGTATTTGGTTTTTAACGGTTTTGCATCTATTATAAACAAATGAATTTTGTTATACAACGTTTCACATTTAGCAAAATCAACAAATTTGTTAATGTTTGTTTTCGTATCCATCAAGTCCATCAATTTTGGTTATAAATGGTTTTGCATCTACCAGATCAATCTATAATAGAACGTTTCACACTTATCAAGTCCATCTATAATAAAATGTTTCCAGCCTATTTTTATTATGACAAAAGAAAACATAAGTCTAAAAAATCAAAAATTACATTGATCTTATGAAATGTCCACACATGTTCGTCTATTATGACTAGATTTACAAAAATGAGAACATGTTATAGATTGAATAATTAATTCCCCTCTAGATGGAATTCGTTTCTTCTTAGGTCGTCTAGCTCTCATTTTTAAAACTGGAGGAAGTACATCTGGAGAAGTTGTTGAAGTAGATGCTTGACCAAAAGTAGTAAATACAACTATACCATATGAATATGTTTCTTTATAGCAGCTTACAAAATAGCATGGTTCAACATATTTCACAGGATCCGCATCTATATAAAATAACACAGCTAAAGCATGATAGCATGACAAACAATATTGTCACATATCACAAGAATAAGTACGTACACTAAGATCAACAATCATAACAGCCTCACAAGACACTTCATGCAAAAGAAGAGTAGACGAATGAACTATCCATGGACGACCTTCTTCCAAGTTAACTTTAATTTTTTTATCAAATTGAGGACATAAATCGCTAGTCCAACGTAACATCACCAAAACATCTCGAAATTTGACTCGTTTGTAAAACTTTAATCCTATCAATTAACTTTAATATAGGCAAACCAAAAACTATTTGATTTTATTGTTAAAAGACTCAGCTGGATTATAATTCATACAACCATATCTCTTGCCTTTGAAAAAAGCACAAGCATATTTTCCGGTATGTTATCACAAAAACTTTCAACCTTTCACCCCATTGTTTAAGAAATTTATCCATATATTGAATAAAAAATTATGACTAGCAACATATGCGCATCTTTTAAAAAGTTTGACCATAGTATTCTTAAATTTTGTCGATGTACCAGTTAAACAATGCCTCAACATTATCTCTTATTTTACCATGCACGAATCATATAAGTAATCATTTAACTCATTCTCTTCCTATATTCATCAAACATAAATTATGTCATAACTTGGTTTCCAATCAAAAATGTGAATTCGCACGTCGTGACCCGATAGTTGAGCAATTCTCAACCTCCGACGAACTTTTCACTCCCCGGTTGAAAATTACACAACCGACGGTTGAGAATAGTCCCCCATCAAGGGAATATCCTTACACTAAATAAAATGGTGAAGGGCCTAAGGGGACTGGTACCCATCGACTATAAAATTATCAATCGACGGGGTCAATTTTAACCACCTGTTAATAATATTGCACCCCGTCGGGTTGATAATATTTCACCCGTTAGGGACCTAATACTAAACAAAATAGATATTTGCAACAAGTATGTAAATCTAGAACGACGTATGAAGTCTATCTCCCCAGCGGGTGGACGGTATGTCCCCGGCGGTTGGTCATGGACCGACCCGGCGGGGTTGGTTTCTATAGCTAAAAGGATTTCATCTCCCCCCGTCAGGGAACAGGGCCTCAACCGACGGGGGAACACATGTTCAGTTTTTTCTAAATTGGGAAGAACTACAAATATGGAAACTTTTTTAAACTAATTGGTTAGAGATACTATCTTATTTATAGTTTCATTGTCCTAAAGCTTCTTCTCGCCTAAATCCATCCGAAAATCAATTTGCTTTTTATTGTGTCTTTGGGTGTTTTAGAGTTTTTTTAGAGATTCTAGAGTTTTTAGGATTTTCGAATTTTTTGATTTTTTAAAAATTTTATTAAGTTTTGAGTATAAAGAGATTTGGAAGGAGTAATTTTGTGTTTTTTAAATTTTGGTTATGTAACCCCAAACCAACTACTTGAATAAAAAAATATACTTTATCAAAAAAAATCAATAAATGACTATTAATAAAAACAATATCCAAAAAATAGGTTATAATTTGGAACCGGATTAACCAAAATTGTATTTATTCTCCACGATAAACATCCAAAGTTTTTTTGAAAAAGCATTTACAAATACTACCTATCACATTTTGAAAACACATCTACAAATAGTACATATCACATTTTTTAATCCAAAAATATGTCTTTAAGAGACCTTAAATATTAGTTTATGTTTCCTAATTTGTAATTGCACCAAAATTTATCATGAATTTTCTTATCCACTACATTAGTTGCACAACACTATACTTTTCATAAACCAATGTTGTTGACACCTTTTAACGATCCATGTTTTATTTGTTTTCGTAAAGATTTTTCTTACGAAATTTATGAATTGCATATATAAAATATAATAGTAATTTGTGGTGAAATAAGTTTCTCTTTGTATCTTTTACTATTTTAATATTACCATACTGCTATCTCAAAATTCCAAATGAGATTAGTATAATATAGTTGAAGTTTTTGAAAATTTTATATTTTAAATATGTTTTGTTTTTCATTTAATTAGTAAAACAAAGTATTTTTCACAGGTTTCAAATTGGATAGCCGAATTGGTGGAGTAGATGGATTCGTAACAAAAAAAATCATGCGTACGATGTCTTTTACAAACATTTTTGTTTTTATTTAAACTTACCACCTTATGTGGTTTACTCGATGCATACTCGTTGAATAGATGGTTCCCTCCGGAAAAAAAATCCATTTTTCATATTGAGATATAAGATGGAGTTAAGTAAAAGCAATAAAATTGATAAAACAAAATGTTTTCTAACAAATACCCACAAAATAAATTCATCATATTTCAAAATATCTAGAACTATTATTTAAACAAATTTACATCAACATTTATCTACTATTCTCTGCCCAAAATAACTTGAAGTTAAGTTTGCTCGTACGTAGGTATCGCTTCAGGTTAGAATCAGTTCTCTCCATCCAGTTACTCGTCGCATATCCCAAAAATGCATGAACTTGTTTGTTTTCCAAACCATAACTTTTTCAGTGTATTTATCAAGCCAATAATTTTCAATGTATTTGATTGCAAGATGATAATTTTTGTAGTCAAATTCAATTTTTTATGTCGCATACGCTATCTTTTTGCAAGCAGACGGAAACTACGCATGATCGTTTTTCTCTAAAAAAATACTTCCTTGTATTTCCTTGGACGTTTTGGTTTATGTGTCAACGGCATAACACATGCGTTATCTTTGGGAAGATTACTTTTAGGACGTTAATCAGTGTTACATCTTTGTCCGTCAAAATCACGAATGGTTCTTCAATGTCGTGAGTGACAATCAATGATTGTAAACATTCTAATACCCATTTGAAGTTGTTTAATTTCTCCACGGACATAAACGTAAAAGGAGAAAAATAAGTCAAATGAGTAGATGTCACGCTTACGATCTCAAACAACGGCACCCTATATCTTATGATCTTGGAGGTGATATCCATGATCAACACTATTTGAAATGTCCATAACAGATTAAAACCAACTGGATGCGCAAAATATATATATGAGTAATGATACAACCATCGTCTTCACTAGATTTATGTCATTCGTAATAATTATGCCTCTTGAGCTCTACCAATAGAAACTGCAACTGTGACCTGCCTGCTTTCTTTAACATCCGGTTTTTCTGCCAAGCGTTTTAGATTGTGTGCATGGAAGAAACATTATATTCATTCAACTTTTTAAATTCGTTCAATATCTCTCTAGGGCATGTTCCCACATAGATTGGTTTTAGGTATGTATAATATGACCCTTATGCAAATAAAGATTAAGGTTCTCAAGATAAGTCGTCACATATAAGACCCTCCAACCAACTCAGATCAGAGTAAACAGTTCCATACGAGAGAAACGTCGAGGATTTACCAAGTAGATGAAGATCGATAGAACGTGGTGCATTTATCCAACATTTATTGTCTACAACGAGGTGACATAGTCGCATCATATCGGCGACATACCGCTGAGCCACACATAGTTGAGTATATCTATAAGAATGGTTAGTTGATTAACAAACGTTTTGAATCCTTAGCAACAATATCAACTTTTGGAAGATCAATGGGGTTATGAGGCGTGCAGTTCTTACTAAGAGAAGTCTAACAACTTTGAGTGTAACATGAGGAGGGAACTCCAATTGGGTGTTAATTTAGATGATCGCCAACGTGTGGAGCTTAAGGGAATAACCCCATGTGGGTATCCAAACAGCGTGAAATTTAACGGAGCCTTGACGGTCAACAGCAGGGTCACGAGACACGGGCAATACGATGGTTTCATCGCACCAAAAAAAAAAGGAAAATATAAGCATATACCCTTCTAGCACCTGCACAGTCCATCACCAGGTTGTGAGGGTTGCGAGTTGCATTATCATTGTGAGTGACTGACAAGTCCATAGTGGAAAAGATTTCCAGATCTGACAATGCACATCGATGAATGGTATCTAGGGTTGTCATGAGACTTCAAAGAAGCCACCAAACCACATAAAATTCATGCTTTGAAACGAGGTCAAAACTAGAAAGAGACGAATAGCAGTTTAGGGCAAGATGGCATGCTAGAACGCATGACTTCTAGACAGATGTCGATGGGTGGCCTTGTGAAAAAATGTTGCATAAAATAATCTTTGATATACAGGGATGATAAGGGGAACTCTGGTTTGTTGAGTAAAGCCAACTATAGGGTCATATCCGTAAGAGGCGGCCGAGAAACATAAGCTCGAACCGAAATCTCTATCAAACACACCAAACAACACAGACTACTACGAATGGGCAGTCTAAAATAACAATAAAACTGCCAAAAAAACAAGATCAATCCAGTAATAAATAAAATATGCAGCTAAAGTAGGTCGATTCAGTGAGTGAGATTAAAATATTATAGAAATGATATCCTACACATGATTTTAATGAATCGAAGATAACAAAAAATAGACTAGAGGATGCATAAGATGGTTTTTTTTGAAAGGTGGACTACGAGATGGAACAGAATTAACTTATGTTTTAATGTTTCGACGCTTTGAATTCGAGGTCGAATTCTTCCGAACCGGAGAATGATATTGTAGCTAAGAATGCAAACCGGTTTCTCGCTGAGGTATTTAAATTGGACAAAATAAGTATTCAAATCAAATATTTCGACGAATCCACCAGATTTTAGAAATGTGACTTATTGTATAACATTTTTGTAATTTCTTTTATTTAGAATTAGAGTTTCGTATAGTATTATATAAAACATCTTATTCCCGTCAAAATTTGATTAATTGAATTTTGAAAATTATTTATGAATTGTTTTTTATAACTTAAATTAGAATTTTAACGTTGTTAATTTCTGTCACGCTATCAGCAGCTTTTAACACTCCATGTTTTACTTGTTCACGTAAAAACATTTCTCACGTAAAAACATTTCTTACAAAGTTTCTATGTTTATCAAAATTCAATCATCAATAAATACTATCCAAAAGATACAATTACCACACTCTCAAAACTCAATCATCCAAAAGTTGTATCTACGATTTTGACTAAAAGAATAGTAAACTCAATTAATAATTCAAAGGAAACAAAGATGAAGCAAAATCAATTTTAATCTCCATTATATATTTTACTACAGAAACTAGCACCAATCACATTTCCAAATTTCCAAATTCATACTATGGTAATTGAACACAATTTTTGTAAAAGACTTTATAATCTTAAAATAAAACCCTGAAAAGAAAAAAAAATCAAGCATCAGAAAAGCCACATAATCAAAATGATAACAAAAGCACATGAGAATTGGGTTTGAAGTTTCTTCAGAAGGTGTCGAATCAGAAGCATCATCCTTCTCTTCTCTTCAGTAACAAAAGGTTCATTTTTTCTCACAGATCTAGTTGGGATGCCTTTTCTTCTTCTTCTTGCTAGAGCATTTCCGACCTGGTTCCCCAAAGCAGAAGCAAAAGCATTTTCTTGAGTTGCTGAAGCCGCAACAGCAATAACATATCCATCAAAATCTGAAACACCTAATTCATATTTCACCGAAGCAGAAGTAGATACAGAAGCACCACCGTTCTCTTGAGCTGTTGCCGCTGCAGCAGCAACAACAATTAGATCTAAATACAAAGCAGAAGTAGAAATAGAAGCACCACCATTCTCTTGAGCTGTTGCCGCTGCAGCAACCACTTCATGTTTGACAGCGCAATCTATAGAACCGAATCTAGCCATTGCATTGATAACCGGTTTCCGTCGACGGGATATACATGATGATCCACAAGCACTTATTGGATACAAGTTGATACGAAAGGAAATTAAACTAACAACAAACGAAGCAATACATGAATTAGCCAATTCATAGTTCATAGGCTGCTTCTCATTTTTCACTCTAATTCGAGGCTGCATTTGGTGAGGCTAAACTTTCCACGTGAACGACTGAATTGAAAGTGTATAAAGCTCTGGATCTAGTATGAATCTTGAAAGATGCCAAATTACTAATATCAAAAGATACGAAACTACCTTCATCGTCCCCTATTAAAATTTCACCCTCCCGTGTGAGCCGCAATGGATAAATAAGATCATTTTGAAAAATGCTCTCGATAACAGAATAAGGAAACATCAATTCGATTTTTGTAAAAGAGGAAGTTACACCGTACTCCTTCATCATCCATATCGACATACGGAGAGTATAACCATCATGACAAGGAATAGATAAACACAGACAACCATCCAATACACTTAGATCGGTAAGGCATTTAAGATCGGGAATAGGGATTACACTAAAACTCTCTTCAGTTAACCCAAAAGACACTATCACCTGGCCATATACACTATCATAATCAGTCCAATGAAGAGCATTATTAAGAAAGGCTCCCCGGCTGTGACAACCCATTACTCTATCAAGATATTTGGTTTCTAAAACGCTTCTCCAAGTACCTTTTTTCAAAGAGAAAAGGTTAATCCTAGCTTCAACGAGACTAAGCTTCTCCTGCGGTATATTCCAGTACTTTCTAGGGAGGGCTACAAGTAAAATCTTGTAATCGTCCGTAGTGGAATCATACCCAAATCCATCTATCAAAATATCTTGGGGATATATAAGGGCAGGTACTTCTGTGTACTGCCTAGTACAGGGATTGCATATATAAATTCTATCGTAGTTAAGATCAGAGACACATATCAGGCCATTAACAGAACCTAAAGTTACACCATGTGGGGGTCCAATGGAAAACGGCAATTCCAACCTTTGGTATTTAGATTGACCATCAAAACTATGGCAGTCTATAGAATAAATTGTGTTCGTGTTCGAGCTGTCTAACTCCATGACTTTATAGGATCCGATTTCAAGGGCTTGTTTCAATTGCGATTTAGCAAAAACAGGACTAGAAATGAGAGAAAGCCATGATTTAGATACAGACCTGAATCGCAAGAGAGATTTAACCGGTAACTTGATTAGCACCTCGATCAAAATATCGTCATTCACCATTGATTTCACCATTGATTGTGTCTGTAGCTTTCTCTCCTAACTCAAGAGTGAGAAGAAGAACGGAAGATAATAGAAAGAAAGGGGTTTTTTCGACCTTATAAAGATGAGAACTCTCTTCATGGGACGAAAAAGGCTTTTGAACTCTTGGGCCCATGAGACAAGCCCGACAAAATAAAGGTTTTAAATGTTAAAAAAGGTAAATGTCGAATTAAAAAAATTTACTCTCATCTTTTTCATAACGTGTCTTTTTTTAATGAACTTTTTTTAATAATAATTGTCGTTTTCGTTTTCTATCTTAATATTAATTATTTTTATTTTATCTAATAAAATAGTTCTATAAATTATTAATTCCAAGATTGATTTACGTTTTAAGAGATGTATTATCAAATGGAGTGAGTAATTGTTGATCTTTCTATCAACGTAAGAATCGAGAATTAAATCAGAATGAATCGGAGCGAGAACCGGGATCGAACTTCGAACTTTAACAGTTCTTTTCACGAGACATTCTAAACAAAAATTTAAAAAAAAAGTTTGAAGACCGAAAAAAGCTAAAGCATACAATCCCATCCCATTACTGGAGCCAAAAATCAAAGTTTAAAGAAAAGTTTGAAGACTGAAAAAAGCTAAAGCATACAAACCCATCCCATTACTGGAGCAAAAAATCAAACCCCTTTCAATTCTTTTTGTCGGAACTTAAGGGGAGTCTCAAATAATTCTATTGTCAAAAGAATCAAGAACATAATCCTTAAAGGAAAAATCAGTTTTATCTCTATTCAAAAGCTTATGGTCTCCTCAGATCAAGATCATAAAGTAACCTTAATTTCCAAAATTGGTTTCTCAAACTATTATTCTAATTGTACTAGCAAGATCTGGATCCTCTGACATCTCAAACTATTATTCTAATTGTACTAGCAAGATCTGGATCCTCTGGAACCACAGGTTCAATGTAGACATAATTGAAGACAATCATCAATTGCTTAGGGTCGCTCCATCTAATCCTAGGAATAGAGATTCATCGTGACTATATTAAAAACTAACTGTTAGCTTAAGGAAGGTCTCTGTCCAAGCATGTTTCACTCCTATTGCTGCTGATCATATCGCTGTTAGGTGCACTGCAATATTCAACTCACACTCGGCCTGATATTGCCTTTGCTGTGAACAAGCTCGGTCAATATCAGTAGGCACCTACTACAATACAATGACAGAATTTAAAAAAGTGCTCTGTTACTTATCTGAGTCTAGCTGGGTTGGACTTCACATCAAACCAAGTTGTAATCTGATTGGGCATCTTCTCCAGACAATCGAAGAAGTGTGGGTGCATATTTCGTCTATCTTGGGGATTCTCTCATTTTCTTGTCTTCAAAAAAGGAGAATGTGGTGGCTCGGTCTTCTACTGAGTCAGAGTATCGGACTTTAGCTAATTTGTCTGCTCAACTCATCTGACTTCACACAATTCTCACTGAAATTCAGTTCACTGTCATACCCCATCTATAATTTGGTGTGACAATCTGGGAGCCAGCTCTCTAGCCTCGAATCCTGCCTTCCATGCACGAACAAAGCATATCGAGATCAACATACACTTCATTCGTGATCAAGTTCTTCAAGACTTGTTTCAAATTCGATTCGTGTCTTCTCATGACCAACTAGCTGATTGCTTCGTGAAATCGTTTCTCCTTTCTTCGAGACAAACTCGGTCTCATTGCTTCGCCTCTTCGTTTGGGGGGTATGAAGAGTTTGTGAGGACTGAGTTCATCAATGGTGGTTTCGAGCTTTGGGTTCTCTATGTGTTTGTGAAAGATTAAAGTAAGAGACTTTTAGGGTTTCAAGCAGAGTTCACTTCGCTTAGATTAAACGGTTGTGTATAATGTGTGTGGAGTATGGATTCGGGCCTGCCAGAATAAAAGGTTTGAACCCATGAAATTTATGAAATCGGTCCAAGCCCAATTGTATCACACGTTAATAAGTCAATAAGTCACAACAGTCTAGTGTTGTGACTTATTGATTCCTCCATTAATATTTTTATTTCTTCCTTATAAAAAAGTAAAAACACAATCAAAACTGGTTTTTACTTTTTTACCCTTTACTTCATTTTAAATTTATGTTTATTTGCCACTGTCTTTCTTTTTATCTTCACTTTCTTTTTATCTTCACTCAAATCAGTGGATTCTAGAATCTAGTCTCCGAATCAATCAGCTATTTCCAAAAATAAATAAATCAAATATCAGTGTGAAACATAAATACAATTGATTCCAAAGAAGATTTCAGACGATTCTGAAACAAAATCGGCAGTTGATTCCGAAAAGCGGTTTCGGAATCAACTGCCGATTTTGAAACAAAAGCGCAGTCGATTCCGAGACTGGATCTCAGAATCCACTGTCATTTTGAAACAAAAGGTCAGTCGATTCTGAAACCCCTTTTCGGAATCAACTGCCATTTTGAAACAAAAACGATTCCGAAACTGGGTCTCAAAATCAACTGTCATTTTAAAACAAAAATGGAGTTTATATAGAAGATGTTAGCTAGACTAAATACTAGTTATTGTCTAGTTAGCTGGGACTAAATAATTATTGTTATGTGTTATTGTCTAGTTAGCTAGGACTGAATACTATTTTTTTTTTCGGAGGGAACCCGCAGCCGCTACTCAGAGTTCAATGAGTGCGCACAGGGTAAACCCTCAGTCTGATGCGATAGCCTGCAAACCAACGCCAGAAGGTAAACCACACAAGGTGACAGGCTCAACCGAGAAAACGTATGTAGAGGGACTCGAACTCATGACCTTTTTGGTTATAAGAATGCCATACTCAACCAACTCGGCTATCCCCTTGGAGGCGGACTACCTTGTTATTGTTATGTGACGAAGAATTACCTAAATGAAAAACACACTAGCATATCAAATAAAATCTAAAAAGCTCACTAAATGAAAAACACACTAGCATATCAAGTAAAATCTAAACTCACCTTATCAAGTGGTTATCTTGTTCCTCACAGATAAAAAAATAATCCCACTCAAACTTTTTACCCAACATCAAATACATTTGGTATGTCACATAATTGTGTTTGGATGTACTCTCTTAAATATTATATATGGCTGTATTTTAGATAAACGTTTTTTTATTTGTAGATTTATAGTTTTTGTTAGAATAATAAAACATTAACGTTTTCCGGAATAATTCTAAGTTCTTCATAGGGAGCATGTGAGATGCCACAAAATTATATAACGTGAAATGTTGGATACCATATTGTTGATTTTATAACACGATTCAATTTAATATATTTAAGAGAAGATGCTCGTAACGTAAATCACATTAAGCTTCACCAAAAATGGATCAAACCCTAAGGTTTTCTTCCACATGACAATCGGTGGGTCTGCCGCTCGCGGCATCATCATGAAGCTTTACGCAGACACCACACCTCACACAGCCGAGAACTTCCACGTTTTATATACCGGAGAGAAAGGTGTAGGTCGTAGCGGCAAACCTCTCCACTAGTGAGATCAAACACTTCAACTCTATATATATTAGGGTTAAAAAACTTGAAACAATGACAAATATCTTCAGATATCAATTATTTTAATAATGAAAACAATTTTTGCTCAATTGAATATGAGATAAGTTTGAAAACTTTTATGGTATTTATATTTGTAAGTGATTTTAAACATTAATTTAACTCACTTTTTGTTTTTTTTTCTTATTCCCTATATATGTTATTTTTTGGTCAATTCTCGTGAAAGTATAACATAGTTATTTCTACCTTAGTTGAAGTAGATATTTTATAGACAGTATAATTGTTTTCTTTTGGGTTTGTTGTTGTCTTTGAAATTAGGTTTGTGTTTTAAGAATAGTTTGGTAAGGCAATGTGTTTTCTTTTGGGTTTGTTGTAGTCTTTGAAATTAGGTTTGTGTTTTAAGAATAGTTTGGTAAGGCAATGTGTATTTTGAATGAAAAAGGCTAATCTAACTAAATTCTTTAAAACATGGTGAAAAAAGATTTTTATTTTGTTTGAAAATAAAAAACTACTTTTATAAAATTTATAAATTCAGAAAAGATATTGAATGTTTTGGAATAGATGACTATATATCAAAACAAGATAATTCTAAGAGGATACACGATTTTAAACCTACCAAAATATAAGGCAATATCAGATATTAAAATTAACAAAGATAAAAACTTTTGTTCATATCCATTTATCCACCCAAAAAATAATAGAAGATAATTTTTTTTAACCACAAAAAGGAAGGCATGGATGTCATCGAACACGTATCTAATCGTATTAAAATTCATATCTTGTCAAAGGAATGAAGGCTAAACTTTTACGGCAAACGAATGTTTCTCTTGAGAAAATATACAAGAGAAACACTACCCTGGCTTCTTTGCTTTCCTTTGACTACAGAGTTTTTTCGCACTTCTGCTAATCTTTGGTGAAAAATGCATTTGAATATCAATATTCTTATTGTTTATATGTCTGGTTATCCTTTAAAACAAACATTTTGTTTAAACTTGAAACATGTTGAATATAGAATTGTTCAACTTGCACCATCTATTTCCCTAGTTTCTGTATCTACAGCACTTATAAAACAATAATTTAAATTAATATGGAAAAGTAACAACAGTTTGAACCAAATACAGTTTGAACCAAATAAAACATTGTGAACGTGTGAGATTATCGTTTCCAACATGCAAAGAAAAGACTAAACAGTAATTAGGAATTTACATTGGCGATTGTAATCAGCTTGGTATATTAATGTTTGTGGAGTTTGAATATAGTGGTGTTAAGGCTCTGGTGGCAGGCAGAAGTTTATGAGTAGAAATGTTGAATTGCTCAACACTATATTTAGAAGTGTTTATTATTATTTTACAGAACACTACTTTTCTTTTTTCTTATTACTAAATTGTATTAGAATTTAGAACCATCATGTTTTTTAATTTAAATTTTTATTTTACCATAATTAAAAGTTAATGATTATTAATAGAAAACTATTTAAAAAACCACATAAATATACCTTTTAGCAACTAGGTCCGTATATTTAATAATATTCTTATAAAAAACAAATTATTATAGGTAATATCATGAAACTCCTTCTAAAAAATAAATTATTTAAATACATTATCATTAAGTTCACGTAATAGTTTTTTTCTCCCAAATTATGTCATTTTAACAAAAATTTTAATGTAGTCGACTTTGTTTTCAGTAAAGTTAGATATATTGTTACCCAATTCATCTAAATTTTTTACAATTTTCGATTATATTTTTTACATTTTTTTGTTGTGTTAAAATTGAGTAGACTGATTAGATTTTTAAACAAGTAGATTGAATTAGATTTTTTTTATTATTAATCAATTATTTTTTACAAACCATAAAGTTTTTTTTTTCAAAATGTATGGTTTTTTAAAAAAAAATTATGAGTAGATTAAAGTTATCATAAATGAATATTGTAAATCACACTATACAAATTATATTTTTGGATAAAAAAATAATTTAAATGTTTTTCATTTTTCTCTCCTCTTTTTCATCTTTTTCTTCTTTACTCTATCACTTCCGAACTCTCGTTGTCGCTTTCATTTATAAGAAAATATTTGGTAATATTCTCTTTTATGGCCTTCACCAGCAGCCATTGTGTTGTTTCACTTTAAAGCTAAAATGATTTTTAGATGATTTTTGAAGTTGTTTTATGGTCATATGAATTTTCCATCCTCTCTTCTTTTGTAGGTGTGTTCTGGTGACAATTGTATTATGTATTTTGTTTTCATTGTCGGTCTTGAAACATTGGAAGAGGTACTATAACTAACAGCGTTCGTGATCTTTTTCTTTCCGATTTGAGACAATGTAGATTGAGATAAGGTGTCAAGTGCTAGTTTTGGTCTTTCAAAGATCCTTACTTTATGTTTACCATTTCTTCTTTCTCTTTATAGATTTTTATTTTGATGTTACATGATTATTGAAACACTCATCATTATCATTATATACATATTCTTTTATTTAGTTTGAATTACATCATTTTTAACATACATTTCATCCAGAAGAGATTTAATTTTTAACATCACTTGTCCAGTCAACATTAATTTTAGTTTGGTATTTCTCATCTATTTTATTTTGTAACATATTAGAACTATGTTTCTTTTTTCTCAATTCAGTTATTTGTAACTCTAAAAAAAGATTTATTTATTACATCACCTTCAACTCTTGTAGAAAAATATTGGGATAACTTTAGACCCACTACATGTGCGCAACCTTATGACCAAACTCCTTTTCTCTCTAATCAAGTATTTTGTATCTACTAAACATCATTCAACTACACACAACCTCTATTCTTATCCCTTCATCGAATCATTAATCTCTTAGTAGGGTAGACTGAACTTCTCTCAAAAGCACCCATTTAGACTGATGGCGTGGCGGAAGATTAGAAGAAGAAAACAATAGATATGACCCTAACCCTAGGTTAGAGAATAAAGAAGACCCATAGAAATAATCTCAAATTCTATTAATCAAAGTCTGACGGCAAAATAGGGTATACCATGCTTTATATAGCACTACCCTAGCGGAAGATTAGAAGAAGAAAATAGTATATATGACCCTAACCCTAGGTTAAAGAATAAAGGAGACTCAGAGAAATCTTTGATTTGAGTACCTGTTTGACTCAATTCCGATACCTAGGCGAGAAACCAGTCTTTTTGCAGTCTTCGCAACATCATTCTTCCCCCGTTGGGAAGAATTCAACCTCAAATTCGGAACACCAAAACATTGACAGAACTGCAAAAACATTGGTGTGTTCACCGCTGATTTCAACTGGTACCATCATAAGGGTGTAAGAGGTGAGAATCTGAATGCTGCAGCTCTTGTCAATAAGTGGTTTCTAAGCTTTGTCCCTCTTTATCATGTCATCGGCATTACTGTGGTCAACAATAGCTTTGTCCATAGGAACTACTTCACACCATATTTTATCTTTGTAATTACCAACAAAAAATGCAATTTGAGTGTGTTTAGAAACTATTACCTCAGTGTACTCTATCAATCCTGACAATATACACGAGTATGAAAGAGCTTCAGTATTCAACGCCAATTTGTGAACAGCCTCCTCTAAAATTTGATTCTCGTAGATATCTGAATCAATTAAAAACTTGCAAATTCTTCCTCCAATTGTACAGGTAGACTCCAATATGTCGTTTTCTATTCTAGTCTTCAAATCAAGAGGTACCCGGAACATGAACCATGTATCTGCATAGCAGGAATTGCGGGTCTCTGATACCAACTGATGGTGTGGCGGAAGATTAAGAGAAGAAAACACTAGATATGACCCTAACGCTAGGTTAGAGAATAAAAGAGACTCGGAGAAATAATCTCAAAATTTTATTAATCAAAATCTGACGGCAAAATAGGGTATAGCACGCTTTATATAGCACTACCCAAAACTCCAATTCCAAATAAGGAAAATTACATAAATGTTTTAAAATAAATAAATAAAATTAACGTTAAAATCTTATAACTGGTTTTCAAAGGTTTTACAGGTTGAATTTTGTTATCAAACTTCGTGACAAAGTCACATTTTTTAAATCTGACGGGCTCGTCAAAATCTTCGATTTGAGTATTTGTTTGACCCACTCTGATACCTGGGCGATAAACCAGTCTGTTCGCAGTCTTCACTACATCATAGGCCATAGTGGTCCACTAACACGGTCTATGTAGAATCATCGTGACCGCAAATCCATCAAATGTCGAACACATTTTTGAAACCCATTTTTCCAATTTCCCTTAAGGGAAAACCTTTATCGATAAGACAACCTACTTGGTCAAGGTAATTTTAATATGGACCGTGAGATTTGGACCGTGCAGCTCAAGTTAGCTAGCCACGAGTTCAACAGGAAGCTCTTAAGAGATTTTTTCCTTAGGGCTCTCGAAGAAAAAGTCCATAATCGACTTAATCCCCTACTCAAACATGTGGCAAAAGAAGAAAAAGTTGTCAATTTTTAAGAAACACTGAGGATATTCCCTTTTGATGTTATTGGTAGAGTTTTGCTGGGATATGATCTGTTTTGTTTGGATTTTCATCGGCAAATACCCCCTCTTGTTAAGGCGTTTTATACCGCGTCCGAAATTAGTGTGGCTCGAGGTATGGAGTCCGTATACCCAATTTGGATGGTGAAAGGCACGTTCAGTTTAGGAAGCAAGAAGAAACTTAAGGAAGTTGTGAAGACCGTTCATGTTATGATGATGGTGATCATTGGAAAGAAGAAGAGAAACGAGTTGACTTTCGAGATTTTTATCTAGCTTATAATCTGTTTAAGTGGTTAGAGACAGAAAGCTATCCGAGCCCTCTTGGTTAGAGCATGTCTCTGCCAAGCTTGAGGTCTTCAGTTTGAGTTCTAAATGAGCTAATTAGGTTGGCCAACCCGGTTCATTTATCTTAAATGGGTGAATATGGTGAAAATTTAAAAAATATATAGTAAATAAATAAAAGGTAAAAAGTAACAAAAATAAACCAAAGGTATTTTAAGTGTTAAATATTGAGTGACCAATCTGAATCGTGCTTGTCCAAATAATGATTTTCTTTTTTACCTCGTATCAATTAGTGGATGCTACTTGAAGACTCAAACTACATTAATCCGGATGATGAATGAAGTAAAACATTTTTTTTGTACAAGATTTATATTGTTATAAGGTGATGCGATTTGGTTTGAATATTGCAGTGACAACTTATCAACGACTAATTAACCATTTTTTTATAAACCAATTGGGAAATATGAAAGCTTATATTGAGGGTATGATAGTGAAAATTAATGACGAGGCTATATATGTTATTAACGTGAAATTAAATACATTAAATTATTCTTTTGGTCTACGGACTAGAAATGTTTTTTTTGTTATGCGATTAACAAAAAATGGATTAAAGCTCACCTTTTAACAATATAAATCTCGTCAAATATAATTATATTAGAATGAATCCTGGTGATGAGTGAAGTACAACATTTTTTATGGAACAAGAGTTATTTGTTATAAGGTGATACGATTTGGTTTGAACATTGCAGTATCAACTTATCAACGACTCATCAACCATATTTTTATAAAAAAAAATGGGAAAATATATGAAAGCTTATATTGAGAATATGATTGTGAAGTTTAATGACGATGTTATATATGTTTTAACGTTATCCAACATTTTTTATAACCTTTAAAATTTTAATATGAAGTTAAATCTATTAAATTATTATTTTGGTGTACGGACTCGAAATATTTTGTGTTATGTGATTAACAAAAAAGGTACTAAAGCTCACTTTACATTAAAAAGTGTTGTTATCTATAACCTAAATCTATTAACGAAGTAAATAATTAATATATCGTGTGATAACTTTATCAAAATTTATATGTAGAGCTTTAGACAAACATATGTTTTCTTCTAAGGAACAAAAAGGTTCAGTTGGAATCATGAATGTTCTAAAGTGATGGAAATATTTGTTTCTATATTAATAAGCGTCAAGTTTTGATGCCACTTGATTAGTGAAGATAACGGTGTACAAATGCCAACTTATTATGCGAGTAAAATTCTTGGTAAATACTAAAAAAATAATCTCAATCTAGAAAAGTTAATGTTGGTCTTGGTTGTGGTTGAATTTTTTTTTTGCAAACATACATTAAAAATGAGATTATTATATTGCATCTTTCTTTCAAAAAACGCTTTTTAAACTCATATAAAAGGGATTAATAGTTGATCTATAAAATTGGAGAATATAAAATACAGTATGAAATTCGTAGCTCTGAAAAAAATAAAAAGATTTTATTAATAAAAAAAAATCGACCAAAATAAAAAAATAAAAATTTGAAAAAATAATAACTGAATAAATAAAGGTTTTTTTTTTATGAAATCCCAAAAGTAACTCGAATTATTTTATACTATATTTCGAAAAGGGATACGCAACTACAACTTCAACATAAATTATATTTATGAATGTATGGCTATCCGACGGATCCATAGGTTCATTTGGTCTCTTAATGGATTGTTAGTGTTTGGCATATTGTATTAATTTTTATAGGTCACCGTTTTAACTTAGAACCGAAAAATCCTAATTTAAAATAGACATTTCCAGGATATAATATAATAAATAGTAAAGTTCAATAAAATAAAATTTATTAACAAGATAAATTCTTTTAGAAAATGTTTAGGATAAAAATAAATTGAATAATAAAACTAATATATATACAATTATAATTAAAAGTATTTGTCAGAATGAGGCTTTTCTATACGGGATTCTATAATATTTTAAAGTTTTGAGATAGATCAATTTATATAGAGTAATTGAAATAAAATATTTTTCAAAAGCCTTACTAGTATAAAAAATCCAAAAAAACAAAATATAGTGCGTAGATTCCACCATCTTAAAATGATATAAATATTGTTTATATTCCTTTTGTTTTCATCAGGTGATAAATGATGACAGAAATTGCATATATCTTTTGTTATCTTGAAAACATGATATTAGACGGCTGGAACTCATAAAAGCAGACAGCTTTTGAACATGTCAAATGCTTATAGTATTTTAGAGTAATTTTGTGTTATGTTATTCTAGTTATAAATAAACGGTAGTTGTAAGTAACTTATTTGAAATATATGAGCAAATATATATATATATATATATATATATATATATATATATATATATATATATATATATATATTATTTTAAAAGATGTGTGATAATAAGTTCTATATCTTAAATATTGTAATATTTTGATAATTATAATTTTTTAAATTAATTTGAATATATATTTGTACAAAATATATGAATTAGAGTTTTTCTTACTTCAATTTTAATAATTTTGAATTTTTTTTACGTGGGACATAACACAATTTTTTTTGGTTGAACTTAAACTTATTTTACAAAATATTTTGGTGATAAATAAACATGAAAATAATTTAAAGTAGTAATTCATTGCACTAGAAAAATTTAGTTGTAAGTGGATGTTCTCTCGTAATTTAAAATAATTTCGTTTTATATCTTTTTAACCATGTAAGCGATTCTTATTTGTATACAATTATGCTCACTCACTCATACTTTTTTTTATAAGTAATACTCTTCCCATTATATGAGTTTATAATTCTATTTAAATATTACAAAAAAATTATATATTTAAATCTCAACTATTCTTTTATAATATTTTTATTATATCTCTTTTTATATAACGAAGAAATTATCCATGTTATCTATAATATTTTTGTAAACCATTCAATTTGAAATTTGAAATTATCTTTTTTGAATTGTTATTTATAATTTTGAATATTTGAAACAATTTAGAATTACTAGAGATGTCAGATGTCAAACAAAATACTATTGATGTCAAATTTTTATGACAAATTTTTTTATGGACTCTTGATACCGAATATATATATATATATATTTAGACCGATTTTTTAAAAAAACACAAATAATAGTAAAATGTAAATTTTTTTAATTGATGTTATATATATAAATTATAACAAAAATAATAGATAATATTTTTGAAACTACTCAAATATACAACTAAATATATTTTGATTGTTTTAAAAAATCAGTTATGAAATATTTTTATAAATATTAGATTTTTTTTACTTAAAATAACTAATACTAATAAAATTTGATACACATACTATAAAATTAGCTGTATTACTTAATTTTTTATATACATATGACAATTTAAAAATATATATTACTTCCAAAAATATAATATACGAGATATTCTAATTTGGATACTCTTTACCACGGTTTGAATGAATCCTTGTCATTAATATTAATAATATTGAAATAATTATTTTTGACTAGGTTTTTAAATATTGATGTTTAGCGGTTCGATTTGATAAAACAGGAACTCCTTATAGAAAAGAAAAGACCTAATCACCTTTTTAAACTCTATCTGACCCAGATTTTCCAATTTATATCTATACAAAACTTGTACTGTATTTGATAAAACAGTGATCACCGTAAACAAAAACCCTTCTAGTGTTAGATTAGATACTTATTATTTGATTTGTTAGATAGTGCATTCGTTGCAATAGAAAAGGCTTCTATATATTTTCTGACTTTTAACCAGATATGTATATGTTATGAAAGACAAAGATTTCAAGAAATCAAATACACATAATCAATATACAATAGTTTTTTTGGATTTCACAATATATTAGTATCCAAGTTCATCGATGAAAATTTACTAAATTTATATATATCACCGATTAAGCCTTAACTAGAAAATTGAAAACATTTGTTACAAAGACATTGCATTTGTTTGAATTTGGCTTTAGTGTTATTTTTGTTGTTGGGGTTTTTATCTCCATGTCATTTCACAGAAACATTGTTGTTTTTAGGATCCAAATCGATTATCCATTCTATTCGATGGAAGCAATTGTTGGATATTATCGGGTATAAATATTTATACGTAATTTATTTGAAATATAAACATATATTATAATTGTATTATTTTAAAAGATGGATAATAAGTTCTATAGGCTAAATATTTAATATTTTGATAATTATAAATAATTCAAATTAAGTTGAATATATATTTTTACCAAATATATAAGAGTTTTTTTTCCTAACTTTTAATTTTAATAATTATGATTGTTTTATGTTTTATGTTCCACGGAACTAGTTAGTTTTAAGGAAGTAATTTGTGTGGTTGAACTTAACTTATAATCACAGATTCTGTCGCAGATGCCATGTATCTTCCCTAGAGCAAGTATCCACAAATTAATAAAGAAAGACAGGCATGCCTCTAAACATAAACCAATGAAGACAAAAAATTAAAGCACAAAAAATGTAAGCAAATGTAGAGTTGGTCATATATGTATTAATGTATCCGATACTAGCAAAGCCCAAAACATGTTTACCGCAATATATTTAGTCCGAATAGCGTGCATTTGCAGCACAATGGTTAAGTATTTGAAAAATACTTTCGTAAACCAATGGACCTCAATATCTTGGAATATAACACGTTCATCTTCTAGAATCTTGAACCAACTACAGTATTGAATTTCCTATAATTTCCGTAAACCTATATCTTCTCGGACATTTCGAGTTAACTAAACTAGAGTAGATGAAAATTATCATATAATTCACTGTCTTTTGCATGAAAATGATTTTAAACTCACCTTGGTGTCAACATCGATTGAAATCACTCGAGAAAGGCCGAATCTGTACAAAAATCAGGGCATGAGTTATACAACATGACAACGGACCAATAAAGTAGCATCGATAGAGGAAAGAAACACCATACAATTACTGCTTTGGATAGTTAAGATTAAAGAAAATCGAAAGAAAGTGGACTGACCCGGTATTTAATGCTTCTGTTGCACACATCTCCTCCTCATAAAATTTATGATCGAACATAGTGGTTTCCTTTAAAAAAACCGAGAAATACCACCAAACTGAGTACAAATCAAGCATGAAGAAACAATGTAAAGAATACTAGAGGATCAAGACATACTCGATTGTAGGAATCAATGATCAATGCTGAAAAATCAATGATCATAGTTGCTTCTACTCTGCCATTCCATTCCGCCACGGCAATCTTTTCCAAAATTTAGTCGGATCAAATTAGCTAGTTCAGAATCAAGTTGGTAACATGACGAGGGAGGCTAATGATTTGAGGAAAATTTGATGTACCTTCTTTGATTATGCATTCCGATCGCAAGAACAGTTAGAGCGCTGTGGCAGTGTTTATGGCTGTTTCCCGCTAATCAAATAGAGAGAAGTTTGACGTTATTTTGGAAAGGTGAGTAAAGAGAAGTAGTTAGAGAATGAGATATAAATAGAAGTATTTTATTTTCAAGGTAACTTAGGTCTACTAAAGGATAAAAACTTATTGCGGATTGGTATTTAAGCAGACGTTTATATGTTATGAAAGACAAAGATTTCAAGAAATCAAATACACATAATCAATATACTGTTATAAAATACTATGCAATTATCACTAAATGGCTCAAGCACAGAATATATGCGAATGAAAGATTGAAACACAGGATTTAACGTGGTTCGACAATTGTCTACGTCCACGGGCGCCGCCAGAGAAAAGAGTTTCACTATGATAGAAAAGGTTACAGATTTCAGATTGTGTTTTGTGTCGCCCTAGTAATCTATTTATAGGGAATTAATAGACTTACTAGACTATGGGCCTAATGGGCTCATACCACTAGACTGGCTCTTTTATAAGAGGATCGGACAATAATAATCATTTAGAGTATCACAACACAAAACTGTCCTGCCGGACACAGTACACTGTCAAGGCACTATTCGAACTGCCGGACACAGTACACTGTCAAGGCACTATTCGACTCATTCATAACAAATCTTCCCCTTGAGGCGAATATCCTTTCTTCACTATCAACAAAGAATCTTCTCTTCTTCTGACTCACCAAATGCCCTTAAGGCATTCACTCTATACTGCAAACACCGATCCAGTTTAGGCATTCCCTAAACTTTCGAACTGATACTGCCTTGGTCATTATATCTGCTGGATTATCGTGTGTAGACACTTTCTTCACATCAACAATTCCCTTTGATATTATATCACGAATAAAATGATACCTGACATCTATGTGCTTTGTACGCTCATGGTACATCTGGTTCCCTGTAAGGTGTATGGCGCTTTGACTGTCACAAAACACTTTTGTAGTAGTCCTATCCAAGCCCAAATCTGCCACCAAACCTTGCAACCATATTGCCTCTTTAACTGCTTCTGTTACCGCCATGTACTCTGCCTCTGTTGTAGACAAAGCTACAGTAGCTTGCAACTGTGCTTTCCAACTGATCGCACTCCCAGCTAGAGTAAATACATATCCTGTCAGAGATCTTCTTTTATCCATATCACCTGCAAAATCAGAATCAACAAAACCAACCAATGATCCTGCAACATCATTCAGCGATTCACCAATACCGGTTTTGTTAAAAGTTAAGCCAACGTTCACAGTATTCTTTTGAATAGATTCAATCTCTTCCCCTATAGCACCAATCCATCGATCTGCCTCTGAACTCGCTATAGCTTCTTTGTAGCTACTAGGTTTCTGCATCTCAACTTCTTCTGCAACTGACAGAGCATATGCAACTAGATTCACATACCTTTTTGGAAGTCTAATATCTCTTCTTTCTCTGCCCAATGCTATGCTATAAGGTTGTTGTTCTGGTTCAGACGCATCATCTTCACTATCATCTGATGCTGACGCTTCACCTCCTGATTCTGGATCCACCTCAGAACCACTTGAATTATTGGACCTGCTAGGCACTGCTTCTACTTAAAGCTCCACCTGTTTACTCACAACCGATCCTGATTCGACCATTTCTCCTACTTCCTTCTGACTGTCTATCGAAGCAAACTCATTAAAAGTAACGTCCCTACTGATGAGAAAACCTGGAGACTTTGGAGAGGTACACCATAACCTATATCCTTTCACTCCAGTAGCATATCCTAGAAATATGCATCTCTTTGCCCTCGGCTCAAGCTTACCATCTCTCACATGAGCATACGCAGGACAACCGAACACCCTCAAATGTTCATAATCAGCCGACGATCCAGACCAAATCTCAAAAGGAGTTTTACAATCAATAGCCGTTGATGGAGACCGATTCACCAAGTAACACGCTGTATTGATAGCTTCAGCCCAAAAATCCTTTCCCACACCGGAATGTGAGAGCATACTTCGTGCCTTGTCACAAAGCGTTCTGTTCATTCTTTCTGCGACTCTATTCTGTTGTGGTGTTCTAGAACAAGTGCGATGGCGCACTATTCCCTCAGCTTCGCAGAACTCGTTGAACTCACGACTGCAATATTCTAACCCATTATCTGTCCTAAGACGTTTGATTTTTCTTCCTGTTTGCTTCTCAATCATCGTCTTCCATTTGACAAAGGTTGAATATGCCTCATCTTTCGTTTTCAGAAAGTAAACCCACACCATCCTTGAATAATCATCAATCAAACTCATGTAGTATCTGGCTCCGCTCTTAGATGGAATTCTGTTTGGACCCCAAAGATCTGAGTGAATGTAGTCCACTGTGCCTTTAGTCTTTCTTACAGCCGATTTGCTGAATTTGACTCTAGTTTGTTTACCAAACACGCAATGCTCACAAAATCCCAATGATTCTGCTTTATACCCTTTCAACAAATCTCTCTTTCCCAAAACAGCTAATCCTCTGTCACTCATGTGACCAAGACGCCAATGCCACAACTTATTTTGATCCTGCCTACTTTGGCTATTACTCCCTAATGATGCTACTGCAGCATCGCCCATAACAACACTCCCCTGGAGAATGTAAAGACCCTTCTGCAAACTACCTTTCATGCATACCATTGAGCCTTTTGTCACTTTGATTACACCATTTTCTGCATGGTACTTGTAACCCCGAGAGTCTAGAGTCCCAAGAGAAATCAGGTTTCTTTTTAACCCAGGAACATGCCAGCACGTCAAGATTCTAACAACCCCGTCAAACATTCTGATTCTGACGTTACCAATACCACCAACAGCCAACGAATGATTGTTCCCTAAATAGACAGTTCCCTGCATTGGCTTGTACGTATCAAACCACTGCTTGAACTGACACATGTGATATGTAGCGCCAGTATCAAGTACCCAAGAGTTTTGCCCAAAGTCTGAACTCACGGACAATACATCTCCTTTACCACTGTTTTCACTATCGTCAAAATCGTTCACACCTTCAACAATGTTTGCTGCATTTTCCTTTTGATTTCCCTTCTTACCATTCAGTTTCGGACAATCTCTCCTATAATGACCCTGCTCACCGCATTCATAACAGTTTGAGTGCTTCACCCTTGACTTGGACCTCAAGTTCTTCCTTCTTAAAGAACTTGCTTTGCTTTTAGATCTTCCCCTAGTCATAAGACCTTCCCCTTCAGCTTGATTGTCTGGCTGTAACTGTCTCATGTCTTTTGATTTCAGTGCCCCTTTGACATCTGCTAGCGATAACTTATCCTTACCATACATAATGGTATCTACGAAGTTTTCATAGGGAGCTGGTAACGATCTCAATACAAACAAAGCTTGATCCTCATCCTCAATATTGATATCTATGTTCTCCAAGTCCATTATAATTGATTTAAAATTATCTAGGTGCTCTGTTATGGACATACCTTCTTTCAATCTGAAATCATACAAACGTTTCTTCAAATATAATCGGTTTACTACTGATTTCTCTAAGTAAAGATCTCCTAGCTTCCTCCATGCGCATGCAGCAGTCTTCTCACCACTAATCTCGCGAAGCACATTGTCTTTCACACTCATTAAAATCCAGCATAAAGCCCTTTCTTGAAGATCTTGTTTCTCCTCTTCTTTCATCTCTTCTGGTAACTTATTCTCCACAGCCTTCCACAGCCCTTGTAGTACCAATGAAGATTTCAGTTTAATCTTCCACAACGCAAAGCTGGATCCCCCATCAAATTTTTCAATCATGTATTTTGTTGCTGTAGACGCCATTGTGAAACCCTAATTGCAAAAGCCCTAATTTCACCACGTGGCTCTGATACCAATTTTGATATAAAATACTATGCAATTATCACTAAATGGCTCAAGCACAGAATATATGCGAATGAAAGATTTAAATGAAACACAGGATTTAACGTGGTTCGACAATTGTCTACGTCCACGGGCGCCGCCAGAGAAAAGAGTTTCACTATGATAGAAAAGGTTACAGATTTCAGATTGTGTTTTGTGTCGCCCTAGTAATCTATTTATAGGGAATTAATAGACTTACTAGACTATGGGCCTAATGGGCTCATACCACTAGACTGGCTCTTTTATAAGAGGATCGGACAATAATAATCATTTAGAGTATCACAACACAAAACTGTCCTGCCGGACACAGTACACTGTCAAGGCACTATTCGAACTGCCGGACACAGTACACTGTCAAGGCACTATTCGACTCATTCATAACAAATCTTCCCCTTGAGGCGAATATCCTTTCTTCACTATCAACAAAGAATCTTCTCTTCTTCTGACTCACCAAATGCCCTTAAGGCATTCACTCTATACTGCGAACACCGATCCAGTTTAGGCATTCCCTAAACTTTCGAACTGATACTGCCTTGGTCATTATATCTGCTGGATTATCGTGTGTAGACACTTTCTTCACATCAACAATTCCCTTTGATATTATATCACGAATAAAATGATACCTGACATCTATGTGCTTTGTACGCTCATGGTACATCTGGTTCCCTGTAAGGTGTATGGCGCTTTGACTGTCACAAAACACTTTTGTAGTAGTCCTATCCAAGCCCAAATCTGCCACCAAACCTTGCAACCATATTGCCTCTTTAACTGCTTCTGTTACCGCCATGTACTCTGCCTCTGTTGTAGACAAAGCTACAGTAGCTTGCAACTGTGCTTTCCAACTGATCGCACTCCCAGCTAGAGTAAATACATATCCTGTCAGAGATCTTCTTTTATCCATATCACCTGCAAAATCAGAATCAACAAAACCAACCAATGATCCTGCAACATCATTCAGCGATTCACCAATACCGGTTTTGTTAAAAGTTAAGCCAACGTTCACAGTATTCTTTTGAATAGATTCAATCTCTTCCCCTATAGCACCAATCCATCGATCTGCCTCTGAACTCGCTATAGCTTCTTTGTAGCTACTAGGTTCCTGCATCTCAACTTCTTCTGCAACTGACAGAGCATATGCAACTAGATTCACACACCTTTTTGGAAGTCTAATATCTCTTCTTTCTCTGCCCAATGCTATGCTATAAGGTTGTTGTTCTGGTTCAGACGCATCATCTTCACTATCATCTGATGCTGACGCTTCACCTCCTGATTCTGGATCCACCTCAGAACCACTTGAATTATTGGACCTGCTAGGCACTGCTTCTACTTCAAGCTCCACCTGTTTACTCACAACCGATCCTCATTCGACCATTTCTCCTACTTCCTTCTGACTGTCTATCGAAGCAAACTCATTAAAAGTAACGTCCCTACTGATGAGAAAACCTGGAGACTTTGGAGAGGTACACCATAACCTATATCCTTTCACTCCAGTAGCATATCCTAGAAATATGCATCTCTTTGCCCTCGGCTCAAGCTTACCATCTCTCACATGAGCATACGCAGGACAACCGAACACCCTCAAATGTTCATAATCAGCCGACGATCCAGACCAAATCTCAGAAGGAGTTTTACAATCAATAGCCGTTGATGGAGACCGATTCACCAAGTAACACGCTGTATTGATAGCTTCAGCCCAAAAAATCCTTTCCCACACCGGAATGTGAGAGCATACTTCGTGCCTTGTCACAAAGCGTTCTGTTCATTCTTTCTGCGACTCCATTCTGTTGTGGTGTTCTAGAACAAGTGCGATGGCGCACTATTCCCTCAGCTTCGCAGAACTCGTTGAACTCACGACTGCAATATTCTAACCCATTATCTGTCCTAAGACGTTTGATTTTTCTTCCTGTTTGCTTCTCAATCATCGTCTTCCATTTGACAAAGGTTGAATATGCCTCATCTTTCGTTTTCAGAAAGTAAACCCACACCATCCTTGAATAATCATCAATCAAACTCATGTAGTATCTGGCTCCGCTCTTAGATGGAATTCTGTTTGGACCCCAAAGATCTGAGTGAATGTAGTCCACTGTGCCTTTAGTCTTTCTTACAGCCGATTTGCTGAATTTGACTCTAGTTTGTTTACCAAACACACAATGCTCACAAAATCCCAATGATTCTGCTTTATACCCTTTCAACAAATCTCTCTTTCCCAAAACAGCTAATCCTCTGTCACTCATGTGACCAAGACGCCAATGCCACAACTTATTTTGATCCTGCCGACTTTGGCTATTACTCCCTGATGATGCTACTGCAGCATCGCCCATAACAACACTCCCCTGGAGAATGTAAAGACCCTTCTGCAAACTACCTTTCATGCATACCATTGAGCCTTTTGTCACTTTGATTACACCATTTTCTGCATGGTACTTGTAACCCCGAGAGTCTAGAGTCCCAAGAGAAATCAGGTTTCTTTTTAACCCAGGAACATGCCAGCACGTCAAGATTCTAACAACCCCGTCAAACATTCTGATTCTGACGTTACCAATACCACCAACAGCCAACGAATGATTGTTCCCTAAATAGACAGTTCCCTGCATTGGCTTGTACGTATCAAACCACTGCCTGAACTGACACATGTGATATGTAGCGCCAGTATCAAGTACCCAAGAGTTTTGCCCAAATTCTGAACTCACGGACAATACATCTCCTTTACCACTGTTTTCACTATCGTCGGAATCGTTCACACCTTCAACAATGTTTGCTGCATTTTCCTTTTGATTTCCCTTCTTACCATTCAGTTTCGGACAATCTCTCCTATAATGACCCTGCTCACCGCATTCATAACAGTTTGAGTGCTTCACCCTTGACTTGGACCTCAAGTTCTTCCTTCTTAAAGAACTTGCTTTGCTTTTAGATCTTCCCCTAGTCATAAGACCTTCCCCTTCAGCTTGATTGTCTGGCTGCAACTGTCTCATCTCTTTTGATTTCAGTGCCCCTTTGACATCTGCTAGCGATAACTTATCCTTACCATACATAATGGTATCTACGAAGTTTTCATAGGGAGCTGGTAACGATCTCAATACAAACAAAGCTTGATCCTTATCCTCAATATTTATATCTATGTTCTCCAAGTCCATTATAATTGATTTAAAATTATCTAAGTGCTCTGTTATGGACATACCTTCTTTCAATCTGAAATCATACAAACGTTTCTTCAAATATAATCGGTTTACTACTGATTTCTCTGAGTAAAGATCTCCTAGCTTCCTCCATGCGCAGGCAGCAGTCTTCTCACCACTAATCTCGCGAAGCACATTGTCTTTCACACTCATTAAAATCCAGCATAAAGCCCTTTCTTGAAGATCTTGTTTCTCCTCTTCTTTCATCTCTTCTGGTAACTTATTCTCCACAGCCTTCCACAGCCCTTGCAGTACCAGTGAAGATTTCAGTTTAATCTTCCACAACGCAAAGCTGGATCCCCCATCAAATTTTTCAATCATGTATTTTGTTGCTGTAGACGCCATTGTGAAACCCTAATTGCAAAAGCCCTAATTTCACCACGTGGCTCTGATACCAATTTTGTTAAAAGATTGTGTTTTGTGGCAGTGTTTGTGGCAGTGTTTATGGCTGTTTCCCGCTAATCAAATAGAGAGAAGTTTGACGTTATTTTGGAAAGGTGAGTAAAGAGAAGTAGTTAGAGAATGAGATATAAATAGAAGTATTTTATTTTCAAGGTAACTTAGGTCTACTAAAGGATAAAAACTTATTGCGGATTGGTATTTAAGCAGACGTTTATATGTTATGAAAGACAAAGATTTCAAGAAATCAAATACACATAATCAATATACAATACTTTTTTTGGATTTCACAATATATTACTATCCAAGTTCATCGATGAGAATTTACTAATTTTATATATAACACCGATTAAGCCCTAACTAGAAATTGAAAACATTTGTTACAAAGACATTGCATCATAATCTTTCTAGATTTGTTTGAATTTGGCTTTAGTATTATTTTTGTTGTTGGGGTTTTTATCTCGATGTCATTTCACAAAAAGTATATTTTTTGGATCATCTTCATTCGTGTTACGGTCAATTTTTTTATTTAGTTTCGGCTAATTTTAGTAGAATCTTGAACTATATTTATATTTACTATTCATTTCATTTGATGAACTATATTTATATTTACTATTCATTCCATTTGATTATTCGTGTTTATTCGAAAATATTGTTGCTTTTAAAATCCGGATCCATTATCCATTCGATGGAAGCAATTATTATAAATAATTTAGTTGAAATACTTTTATATATATATATATATATATATATATATATATTATAATTGTATTATTTTAAAAGATGGTTAATAAGTTCTGTATGCTAAATATTTAATATTTTGATAATTATAATTAATTTAAATTAAGTTGAATATATATATTTTTACCAAATATATAAATTAGAGTTTTTTTCCTAACTTTTAATTTTAATAATTATGATTGTTTTTTGTTTTATGTTCGACAGAACACAGTCTTATTCTTAGTACTTTGTGTGTTTTGGTTAAACTTAACTTATAATCACAAGGATATTGGTTGTAAATGAACATAACATTATATAAATGAGTTCAAATACAGTTTTTTTATACTATATATTATGATGAATAAGTTTTTTTTTTTTAAATATTTGTTATTATTAATATTAGATGCATTTTTTATAAATATTTCAACGAGATATCTATTACATTTAAGATTGCTGTGGTACTTTTATCTTCTAAGTTTGCTGATAATATAATGTGTGAATATAACTAATTTTATCTGATGGTCACTGTCTGAGGTCAACGATCAACAACCCTCACAATGCGGTTAATGTCCCATCGGAGCCAAATGTTGTCTCTCCTCTAGGTAAAACAAAATGGTATTATTTTAGTAAAATATTGATTAATATCAAATTTTTATGAGTAGTATAAGAATAAATCGTTGTCAAAATATTTTATGAATTCTTATAAATAAAAGGTTTAGTCTAAATTTGACGTATATATTAGTTTCATTTTAAGTTTTGAATTTGTTGTTTCTAGCATGAGTAGTTCAGTTCATTTCTTTACAGAAAATAAAACTACTCTAACTTGGACAAAATGTCTATCAGACCAGCCTTATGCTTGTCGGAGGGATGTGGTTGATTTTCCCACGGACCGCGAATCTAGCTCGGCAATGACAACATTATTATGGTGGTGATGAGTTGAGTGTTTCTGTATAGTAGAAGTTTTTAGTTTTTGAATTGGACACAAATTTTTCACGTAACATAAACCGACCGAAACATAACCAAATACAAATCAATATCTGATAAAAGACAAATATTTCAAAAAATCAAATACATACAACGTAGCTAGAAGTTGAAGACATTTGTTAGACATTACATTGGTAAGCTTCTGAGATTTGTTTGAATTTGGCTTCGGTGTTACTTTGGTTGTTGGAGTTTTTAACTGGATGCCATTAAACGGAAAGTAAGCATTTTTTTATCATCTTTATTATGGTCAACTTTTTTATTTTGGTTTTCACTAATTTTACTAGAATCTTGAACCATGTTTATGTTTACTATTTGAGTATAAATAAATATTTATGACAGGTTCGAGTTTTATAAGTAACTTATCTGAAATATCAGAAATGATATGTATTATAATTATATTATTTTAGAAGACACCCAATAGTTAATATTTTTAATATTTAAATAAAAAAATTTATTATATATATATATATATATAACTTATAAATTAAAGTTTTTTCTAACTTTAATTTTAATAATTTTATAGTTAAAGATCAACAACCGCCACTCTGATGTTCATATCATTCCTTAGATCTATGTTCGCGAATCGGAGCCTCGGAATTGAGCTCTTTTGTTTATTTTTCTTATCCTCAATAATCAATATTGGAATTAAAATTTTGGATTTTTGGCAAAGTAATCCAAAAACAAACAACACCACCAACTGGGTGTATAATAATAATACGTCTAACCTTCAATCTCGTACTATATTATGAAAAACTAATTCTCGTACTTATTAGGCGGCCAAGTAAAAGACAACTATAATTGTCGATCTGCCAGGCAATTAAAGGATGAGGTCGACAAAAAAATTAAAAATTATGGGGAGGGATAAATGTGAATGATTACGACTAAATCTGAATTGTGTACAATTTAAATTAATATATCTTTAAAAAAACATTTTGTCACATCAATATCTCAAATTACGATAATAAAATTATCTTTCTCCATAATAAAGAAAATCAGCTAGTAACACCAACTGCAAACCACCAAACTAAAATTCTCTACAAGAAAATGAATGTGTTAATAAAATGTAAGCCAGAAAGAAATGAACAAATTCATAAAAGAAAGGATCATAAGTATTCTCTACAAGAAAATGAATGTGTTAATAAAATGTAAGCCAGAAAGAAATGAACAAATTCATAAAAGAAAGGATTATAAGTTTCTCAGTGTTAGAATTGGTGTGTGAGCGTGTGACTGACCTCACGGGTGCGCACGGATTTGCTTTTGGGTGTATTCCCAAAAGGCCTCTTGCTAGTTGAGGTTGGTCCACTTATATACACTCTTTTATGTTCAATCTTGGCAATGTGGGATTGGGGTTCCTCTATTGGATGAAGTTTATTCTTCACATTTCCCATTAAACTTTATCCCAAATTCGGCGGTTAAGCCATTTATGGCTCTGATACCATGTTAGAATTGGTGTATGAGCGTGTGATACCAAGTTATTTATATGGCTCTGATACCATGTTAGAATTAGTGTGCGAGCGTGTGTGACCGACCTCACGGACTAGCAAAATATTGTCCGCTTTGCGCTCGTAGGCGCACACGGGTTTGCTCTTGGGTGTACTCCCAAAAGGCCTCTTGCTAGTTGAGGTGGGCTCACACTTATATACACTCTTTTTATGTTCTTTGTTAGCAATGTGGGATTGGGGTCCTATATGGGATGAAGTTTATTCTTCACTTTCCCCCTTAAACTTTATCCCACTAATTTGCTGGAAATTCGGCGATTAAGCCTCATATGACTCTGATACCATGTTATAATTGGTGTGTGAGCGTGTGACTGACCTCACGGACTAGCAAGATATTGTCCGCTTTGCGCTCGGAGGCGCGCACGGATTTGCTCTTGGGTGTATTCCGAAAAGGCCTCTTGTTAGTTGAGGTTGGTCCACACTTATATATACTCTTTTATGTTCAATCTTGGCAATGTGAGATTGGGGTTCCTCTATGGGATGAAGTTATTCTTCACACTCAGGCATGCAATCAAATGTATGTTTAGAGTACACTTTTCCGTCTAGTTTTAATCATGGTCAATTTTTTAAAAAGTAAGCATCCTTTACTTTTCATGGTTAATTTTTTATTTTAGTTTTCGCTAATTTCAGTAGAATCTTAAATTATATTTATGTTATTAAATGATATTAAAGAAACAAAAATTTTCTTTAATAAATATTATTTGAAATATCAAATAATAATAATTATAATATTATTTATCTCATACTATTTGAGTATAAATAAATATTTATGACTATCAAGTAACTTGTTTGAAATACATGAGAAAAAATATATATTATAATTATATTATTTTAAAAGATACAAAATAGTAAGATATTTTAATTATCTAAATATTTTAATAAATTAAAAAATTAAAATTAACTTTATATATATATATATATATATATATATAACTTATAAATTTGAAGTTTTTCTACCTTTAATTTTAATAATTCTATGGTTAAGGATCAAACAAACGTCACTCTGATGTTCATGTCATTCGTTAGATCGATGTTCACCAATGGGAGCCCTGGAATTCGCCCCAAAATCAAACAACAACACCAACTGTCTGTGTTTCTAACTTTCAATCTCATAACTTATTCATCTCCATTTCCTTAACCGATATTTCCGAAATTATGGTTTCTTCCATCAAAACAGGTTCGTTTTATTTAATTCTCTACAACTATCCATAAAAAGTTCTATCTTTTAATAAAAGATATATTCCTCCCGCAATAATCCCTGCCATCCAGAGTCTTTGCCACGGTGAAACTCATTTGAAAGAAAACCCTAGTTCTTTGCTTGAATAAAGAAAGTGCTTTTTTAGAGAGAGTGTTTTTTGGGAGTGAGTGTTTTCCTACCAAAAGTATTATGTATAATAGATAATACCTCCAAAATTAATTTTTATATCGAATATTTTTTTATGTCAAAGTTGGTGTTGATTATAAATATGTATAATAAATTTTACAGCTATAAAATGTTATTTCTTATGTTATGAATTCTATTAGATGTGATTATAGATATAGCATTTAGACATCTACAATATTAAAATAATCAAATCTTTCATGATTATAAATAATGTAGTCCTTATTTATTGTTGTATTTCCAAATTAATGTAATTTTTAACTTTATTGAACTTTTAATTTAATATTATATATTTTTTATATTTAAAAATCATTTTGAAGTTAACGAAGTTATTTTGACATAATAATCCAGCCTTATTCAACATGTTATTATTAGATAGAATTCAAAATGTTATTATTAGATACAAGAGATGCTAGATGAAAAGATAGTGAAAGACAGCGAAGATGAGGCAAGTGCTAAACACATTAAAGAGAACTAGAGTGAATTGAAAAGACAGTGTAATTTTAGTGGGTCATAAATTACACATTAAGGACTGTAATAGTTTTTCCTCTTTTAAGTGTTACAGTCTCTACAAAACCTAGCATTAGGGTTTTTGTGTATTCACCAAAAACGGCAGAGTCACTGTGTTCTTCTAATAAAATTGATCGGCTGCAGATTCGGATTCGTAGGCATAATTTGTTGAACTCCGTTAACAATTGTGTGTTTGATTTCACTTTTGTTTTTGTGCTTTTCCTTTTTTCTTTTGATCTGATTTGACAGGAAATTAGCATATTTCCCCTACAAATGGTATCAGAGCACCATGCCCAGATGGAACGCAATGTGGTGGGTTGTGATGTGGGTAAAATTCTCAGATGCCAAACATCTTACTAGAAGCCAAGAGCCATACTCAAGGTGAATGATCTACTGGATAGATGGAGCGCCAGATGGCTCATCAAGCAGGTGGCTTGATCAAGGAGCGGTCCAGATTCATCTATAGATGGAGCGCCAGATGGCTCATTAAGCAGGTGGCTTGATCAAGGAGCGGCGCAGATTCATCTATAGATGGAGCGCCAGATAGCTCATCAAACAGGTGGTTTGATCAAGTAGCGGCACAGTGTCATCAGATAGTGAGCAGAGGCTAGAGTGGTACTTTGTTCGAGAGGAGGATTGTTAGGTGCGACCAAAGTCCCACATCCCACTAGGGCTGTCAAACGGATATTTCGGATACGAATCTGTCTATATCCGAATCCGAAATCGGAAATCACTATTCGAATCCGAATTCGAATCCGAATTTTTTTTAAAAATAATATCTGAATCCGTATCCGACGGACATTATCCGGATACGGATAATATCCGAATCCGAATATCCTCTAAAGTTTTCAACTAATTACATTATTGGTTAAGCTACCTTTATACACACCTTAGTAGAAATTCATATTCCTTCATATTCCTAATTTAGATGCGGGATAAGGTTAAAAAAATATACTTATTTTGAAAAGCCACCATATCTTTTATAGAAAGTTTGGTAGCAATTCTTTTCCACATTTTAGATGTGGGATAAGACTGGTAAGACTAAAAAAGATATACTTATTAAGAAAAGCCACCATGTCTTTTATAAACAGTTTGGTAATAATTCTTTTTCCAACTTTAGATGTGGGATAAGTTAGAATTTTTAAAGAAGCAATCTTCCATATTTATGGACAACTTTCTTAGTATTTTGTTTTGCTTTTTACGATGTGGGATAGCTAAAAAACATGTTTAAATAAAAAAAATTATATATATTTATTTATACAATTTCGGATATCGGATATTTCGAATACGGATATGACTATATCCATATCCGCTATTTTCGGATACGAATTCGGATACGAATATTATCCGTTTTGTTTCGAATACGGATATTATCCGTTTTTTTTGGATTCGATATCGAATATTTTCGGTCGGATATCGGATTTTTCGGATTTTTTTGACAGCCCTACATCCCACATCGGTTAAACATGGGAAGAAAGATCAGTATATAAGTTAATAATACATCTCCAATAGAAATAGGTCTTTTGGAAGTGGACCAAAAGCAAAGCTGTGCTGGAGATCAGAGTATTCTTACTTATACACAAATGCGGAATATAATGACGCAATATTCCCTACAAATGGAATACAAATGGTATCAGAGCCTGGGAGCAAAAATTCGATGGTGTAGATTTTGGGTTATGGAAGATGCCTATTGAAGATTATCTGTACCAGAAAAAACTTTATCAACCCCTTTCAGAAAAGAAACCAGAGGGTATGAAAGATGAAGAATGGACCCTTCTTGATAGACTAGCTCTTCGAGTCATCCGATTGACACTATCCCGCAATGTTGCTTTTAACATCATAAAGGAAACAACCACGACGGGCCTTATGAAGGCTATATCGAGTATGTATGAGAATCCATCAGCGTCTAACAAAGTTCACTTGATGAGGCATTTATTCAATTTGTGAATGATGGAAGGCGCTTCAGTAGCTCAACACCTCAATGAACTCAATATAATCATAACCCAGTTGAGTTCAGTTGAAATTTATTTTGATGAAGAAATACGAGCATTGATACTGTTGTCTTCACTACCAGATAGTTGGAATGCTGCTGTCACTGCGATGAGTAGCTCGTCAGGAAGCAATAAATTGAAATTGGATGATGTTCGTGACCTAGTTCTTAGTGAAGATATTCGAATGAGAGAATCAGGTGAGTCATCAATCTCCTTAGTCTTACATACAGAATCGAGAGGAAGAAATTCAACCAGAGTATATGGACGGGGTAAATCAAGAGACTGGAGGTCTAAGTCTAGGAATCCTAAAAATTCCCAGGGGTTGAGAAACAACGAGTGTTGGAATTGTGGGAAGACCAGGCACTATAAATTTCAGTGCAAGGGAGAACCAAAGGACCAGGGGAAGAAGACGGAGGCAAATATCACTTCAGAAGGAGACAATGCATTATTATGCTCCTTAGAAAGCAGGGAAGAGTCTTGGGTATTAGACTCTGGAGCATCGTTTCATGCGACTTCGAAGAAAGAATTCTTCAAGAGGTATGTCCCTGGTAACCTTGGAAAAGTATATCTTGGTGATGATCAATCTTGTGATATTATTGGTAAAGGTACTGTGAAGATTAAGTTGAATGGGTCTGTATGAGAACAGAAAGATGTCAGACATATCCCCAGTCTGAGAGAGAACTTAATCTCAGTAGGGCAGTTGGCTAACGAAGGCTATAATACGATATTCCATGGTGATAATTGGAAAATTTCAAAGGGAGAAATAACGGTTGCTTGCGGAAAGAAGAGTGGTACTCTTTACAAGACATCAGAGACGAGTTGTTCAATTGCAATAGTAGGAGGAAACGAAAATCCAAATTGTTGGTACCAGATGCTTGGCCATATGAGTATGAAGGGTATGAAAATTATGTACTCAAATGGGAAGCTTCCAGGTCTAAAGTCAGTTGATATAGACATGTGTGAAGATTGCATACTTGGAAAACAGAATACGATCAGTTTTCAGACGAGTGGTTGAACCCCAAAGAAAGAAATGATGGAGCTTGTTCACTCTGACGTTTGGGGGCCAACAACTGTTTCATCTATAGGAGGGAAACACTATTTCGTGACCTTTATCGATGATCATTCTTGAAAGGTATGGGTTTATTTTCTGAAGCATAAATCTGAAGTGTTTGATGTTTTTAGGAGATGGAAATCTATGGTTGAGAATGAGACAGGTCTGAAGATTAAAAAGCTGAGAACTAATAATGGTGGTGAATATGAGGACACCAAATTCAAAAACTTTTCCTATGATCATGGTATCAGGATGGAGAGAACCGTTCCATGTATGCCTCAACACAATGGTATTTCCGAACGTATGAAAAGAACGTTGATAGAAAGAGCCAAAAGCATTCGAATACAGTCTGGTTTACCGAAGCAGTTCTGGGCAGAAGGAATCAACACATCGGCTTACCTAGTTAACTGAGGCCTGTCGGTTCCCTTAGAACATCGAATACCCGAGGAGGTATGGAGTGGTAAGGATATAAAATTATCACATCTAAGAGTTTTTGGTTGTACAACATATGTTCATATAAGTGATCAAGGCAGGAACAAGCTTGATCTGAAATCTAAAAAATGTTTCCTGATTGGCTATGGAGAAGATGAGTTCGCTTATCGTGTTTGGGATGAGGAGAACAGGAAGATGATACGAAGCAAAGATGTGATCTTCAATAAAACAGTGATGTACAAGGACAGAGATAAAACTGAAGCAAATGACTCAAAGCCGTATGAATCAGTATTTGCAGATATCGAGGGAGTCCCAAATAGTCAAGAAATAGAGCCGATCAGATTAACCCCTCAACAAGGAGAGTCCGTTGGACAGACCGATCGACAACAATCCGATACCCTACAGCTGACCGAGACAGTTCCCTTTTCGTGAAGATCTTCCCGACACCATGTACCCAACAGGAGATACTTGAACTATCTGTTACTTACCGATGGAGGGGAACCTGAATGCTATGATGAAGCTTTCCAGGCTAGTGATGCTAGTTAGTGGGAGTTTGCTATGAAAAATAAGATGAAGTCTTTAATAAAAAATGATACATGGGACCTAACTGAGTTACCAATGGGTAAGAAGGCACTTCATAATAAATGGGTGTATTGGGTGAAAGATGAGCCTGATGGCTCTAAGAGATACAAAGCCCGACTATTAAATCAGTGTTGAGTTTTGTTGCCATTGTGAAGACCTTTATCTTGAACAATTAGATGTGAAGACTGCATTTCTTCACGGAGATTTAGATGAGGAGATATACATGTATCAACCAGAAGGTTTCTTAAAAGAAAACATGGTATGCAGACTTAAGAAAAGTTTGTATGGTTTAAAACAGGCTCCAAGATAGTGGTACACGAATTTTGACGGTTTTATGCGCAAAGAGAGTTTTCAGAAATGTAATGCGGACCACTGTTGCTATTTTAAAAGATGTAAGTCCAGTTATATCATTTTGCTACTCTATGTTGATGATATGTGAGTAGCAGGTTCAGATATGGATGATATTAGAAGATTAAAGCTACAGTTGTCAAAAGAATTTTACATGAATGACTTGGGTCCGGCAAAGAATATTCTTGGAATGCAAATCATAGGAGATATGCGTAGAAATTTTTTGCAGTTATCTCAGTCAGAGTACATCGATCGTGTTTTGAATATATTTAACATGTGTGATGCAAAGCCAGTTAGTACACCATTGGCAAGTCACTTTCGTTTATCCAAGGATCAATCCCCTACGACGGTTGAAGAAAAATACTTCATGGCTAAGGTTCCTTACGCCTCAGCTATTGGAAGTTTGATGTATGCAATGGTCTGTACGAGCCAGACATTAGTCATGCAGTGGGAGTTGTGAGTAGGTTTATGTCAAACCCAGGGAAAATTCATTGGGAAGCTGTTAAATGGATTTTGAGGTACCTATTAGGTACCACAGAAAAGTGTTGTACTTTGGTAATGGTGAGTTAAAGGTACAAGGCTACGTAGATGCAGATTTTTGAGGTGAAGTTGATCACTGAAAAAGCACTACCGGTTATATATTTACTGTTGGAACTACAGGTGTTAGTTGGATGTCAAAGTTATAGAAAATTGTCACTCTATCAATTACAAAGGCTGAGTATATGGCAGTAACCGAAGCCAGTAAAGAGATGATATAGCTTCAAGGTTTGTTAACCGAGTTGGGATTCAAACACAAGAACAACGTCCTGCATAATGATAGTCAAAGTGCAATTCAGTTGATGAAGAATTCAACATTTCATTCAAGAACCAAGCACATCAGTCTTCGCTATCATTCCATTAGATATTTATTGGAAGATGAGGTGCTAATACTGGAAAAGATCCAAAGAAGCAAGAATCCAGCTGATATGTTGACAAAGACAATAGCCATTGAAAAACTGAAGTTGTGTTCAACTTCAGTTGGTCTGTAAGAGTAATAAGACCAGAAAGATCTGCTGCATAGATCAAGGTGTGAAGACAGGTTGAAACCAGTCTTCAAGTGGGAGATTTTTATTTTGACATAATAATCCAGCCTTATTCAACATGTTATTATTGGATAAAGAGATGCTAGATGAAAAGACAATGAAAGACAGTAAAGATGAGGCAAATGCTAAACACATTAAAGAGAACTAGAGTGAATTGAAAAGACAATGTAACTTTAGTGGGTCATAAATTACACATTAAGGACTGTAATATTTTTTCCCTTTTTAAGTGTTACAGTCTACAAAACCTAGCGTTAGGGTTTTTGTGTATTCACCAAAAACGGCAGAGTCATTGTGTTCTTCTAATAAAATTGATCTGCTGCAGATCGGCAGACGTAGGCATAATTTGCTGAACTCCGTTAACAATTGTGTATTTGATTTCACTTTTGTTTTTGTGCTTTCCCTTTTTTCTTTTGATCTGATTTGATAGGAAATTAGTATATTTCCCCTATAAATGGTACAGAGCACCAGGCTCAGACGGAACGCAATGTGGTGGGTTGTGATGTGGTTAAAATTCTCAGATACCGAACATCTTACCGGAAGCCAGGAGTCATACTCAAGGTGAATGATCTGTTGGATAGATGGAGCGCCAGATGGCTCATCAAGCAGGTGGCTTGATCAAGGAGCGGCGCAGATTCATCTATAGATGGAGCGCCATATGGCTCATCAAGCAGGTGGTTTGATCAAGGAGCGGCGCAGATTCATCTATAGATGGAGCGCCAGATAGCTCATCAAGCAGGTGGTTTGATCAAGGAACGGCACAGTGTCATCTGATAGTGAGTAGAGGCTAGAGTGGTACTTTGTTCGAGAGGAAGATTGTTAGGTGCGACCAAAGTCCCACATCCCACATCCCACATCGGTTAAACATGTGAAGAAAGATCGATAGATAAGTTAATAATATATCTACCTTAGTATGAGACCTTTTGGAATTGTTCACTAATATTAAAAATGAATAAAGTATGGGAAAAAATCCATGTTAATCATCGATTTGAAACATTAGTATACTTTGAAACTTTAGTATACTTTCAACAGAGTTAAAAATTACATTACTTTTGGAAATGCAACAAAAAAAATTGAGATTTGATTAATTTTAATAACCAACTTTGACATAAAAAAATATTCGATATAAAAATAATTTTGGAGGTATGCATTATCTATTATATTTTGCCGACATAAATAAAACTATAAATAATAAATTATTTTTATTTTTATGTCAAAATACATTAAAAAAAAGAAAATTTATTTCCAACATAAATAAAAACTATAAATAATAAATTATTTTTATTTTTATATCAAAAATACATAAAAACTAATGGAGCTATGATTCACCACCATAGTTAGGGACCAATTAACTTAAAATGTTTTTCAATCAGAAATATTTATTTTTATTAAATTTAACATTTGTTTTTCAGTTTTGAAATTAGAATTATGTTTTTTCTTTCAATTTTATTTACCACTTTTTTTAGATCATCATCATATTTTTTTTTGTAAGTTAGCTGTTTTAGTTAACTTTTTTAAAGTTCACATACTTTTAAGTTTTCTTCCGTCTCTAAGAACGTACTTTAAAAATTCTTTTAGTTTTCCAAACCCTAGTATTTTTTTAGTTCACATGCTTTATCTTTTGGGATTATTGATTTCCGAGTACTCTCGCTTGACCATTGCAAGCATATCGTCCACATATAACAGATCCAAAATACACTGGTAAATCCAACTGTGGCTCTATTCGAAATGTTGGAATATATAAGGGGTTTTCATTTTTTTTATAAGTCGATAGAAATAATATATTCACCAAACTTCATGTATCAATTAAAATCCAACGTATATCATTACCTCAAAGGGATGCTCCTATTACGACAACATCTTCATGTGGGCCTGCAATATCTCTTAAATCATCTTCATAAAAAACAATGAATGTAGCAGGGATTTGACAAAGATGTGTAGACATTTTTCCCTCTAACTGGTTGTTACGTTATTTACATGTCTCTTTCTTGAACAGCTTGAGGGTCTAGTCATAGTATCTCCCCCAAAAATGGTTTAAGATTCAAAGAAGTTACACAGATCGGATACCGTTGAAGCTTTTTTCATTATCATCCCAACTTGATTCCGATTTGGATTAGGGTCTAGGTATTCTGAATCAACATCAAACCATTATATAATGACTATAACATCGTCCCTCGACTATCGCGATTGGTGGCAGATAGTCAATTGACTTTCAAATGTCCGTTGACAGTCCCTGGACTATCGCGTTTGGATAAAGTTAGTCCATCAGATCCTCTGATCCATGAGAAGCTGCCACCTGTCACCATAGTCCCCATATTTTTGTATCACCACTAGTCCCTTGAGTTTAGTTATCCGTAATATTCTACATTTTCAGTTTGACCTAAACTGAAGGTACTAGTGGTCATACAAAAATATGGGGACTATGGTGACAGGTGGCAGCCTCTCATGGATCAGAGGATCTGGTGGACTAACTTTATCCAAACGCGATAGTCCAGGGACTATCAACGGACATTTAATAGTCAAGGGACTATCTGCCACCAAACGCGATAGTCGAGGGACGATGTACTGTTCAATGCCGTTTTTATAACTATAATCTGAGAGTTATTTGAAATTTTTACATAAACCTAATCATCCATCAAATTATAAGAGAAGTATGAAACTAACCGTTGTTGCCGTCCTTTCCTACGACAGAAAGCAATACACCCTTATACTTTCCGTATAAGTGGGTTCCATCGACTTACAACATTGGACGACGTGAATGGAAACCTTACAGACATGAACCGAATGTTATAATATCACGGCTCTTCAATCGTTGAAGTACCCCCTTAGTAAACCAAAAGAACTTGAACTATCTCTGAAAACTCCCCTCGTTGCCTTCTCCAAAGCATTCCATGACAAACGGTAGGAGATATGTATACCGTACTCTTGTTTGACAGACGATTGTATGGTTTTGGCTGCCAACGAATGACATGTCTGAATGGAATCATGAATATCCTCCGCAATCAAATCTGATGTCAAAAGCCTATGCCTCTTATGTTATTGGGAGAAAACAGAAGTGCAAGAATGGTGCGTAACATACCTCTTAATCTCCATTAATCCGGTGACAAAATCAATTGATGCGTAAAGTCTCTATTTCCATCAGTTTGTGAATTTATTTTCACAATAAGAAGTTACCTTGGTTGCTGTATTGTGTATGTATTCGAAAAAAAACCATTCTCTAAAGTATATCGGCACAAAGATAACCTTAGAGTTGTAGCCCTTTCTTCGAAAGTTTGACCGATTCTTGTAATAGCATCAGCCCAACCAGTAGTAGCAAGTTCTTTTTTTCTCTAACTAAACCATTACCACTCTCCTCGTTAGTTAGTTTATTATGAGAGGGTTCTCCCAAACTTAAGCTAAGTTGTTTACAATTTTGACAAGAACCCCTATCATCAGAACCCTTATCACCAAAACCTTTATCAAGTACTTGTTGTTCTATGAGAAAACTAACCCGTTTCAAACGCTCCAAATCAAGATAAAACTCTGAACCAATAAATATTTCTCATTATTAAGGGAAAAAATTTGTGATCCATACAGGTTTAGGTAATTAGGTAGTTACCTATGACTAGATCCTCCCATGTGCGCTCCACGTACTCTTGGAAACTTAAAAAGTTTTTCAAACTCGTGATTAAGACATGTCTTACCCTGCATTGAACAATTATATAGCAGTCACGTGACAAAGTAGTAATAACAGACAATTCGCACTACCACAAATGAACAACTCTCGGTACTCTAATTGAACAACTCACAAATATTAAATGTTATCAACGCAACTCCCAGTTCCTCAATATAATGTACACAAGTCACAATAGTAATACTACTATACAAAGAACACACAGTATTATGCAACACTCAGATCTATTTTAATCACCCATACAACTTGCAAATATCAAATGTTATCAATGCAACTCCCAGTTTCTCAACATAATGTACACAACTCACAATAGTAATAGTACTATACAAATAACACGCAGTATTATGCAACATTCAAATCTATTTTAATCACTTATACAAATCGCAATATCGGATGTTATCAATGCAACTCATAGTTTTCAATATAATTTACACAACTCGCAATAGTTTTAGTACTATAAAATGAACACGTAGTATTATGCAACACTTAGATCTATTTTAATCACCCATACTACTCGAAAATATCAAATGTTATCAATGCAACTCCAGTTTCTCAATATAATGTACACAACTCGTAATAGTGTACTACACAAAGAACACGCAGTATTATAAATCACTTATACAACTCGTAATTTTGTATGTTTTATTTCTCTTTAACACTTTTATGGCTAGATTGACTATTGTTTATGTTCGTAACCTTCATTTTATTTCAGTGTAAAGCCATGCATATAATTGACAATAGTCCTGAGAGATTTCGATAAGAACTGTTCATTATTTTGATTACGATCCAATGATTTTAATATATTCATTTCATGATCCAATGTTGGTTCTCACTATATATAAAAATATTGTAATTAAAAAATAAAATTATTGCGAATATTCCCTTTTTAAAACGAAATATATATATATATATATATTGCAATTTCACAATTTTTACAATGAAAAGTACAATTATTATAATTATATTTTTTTTACAGCAAAAATAAAATAAAATTATTGCAATTATGTAAAACTGAAAAATAAAATTATTCCAATTAAACATTTTTTGCAACGACAAATATATTTATCGTTTATAAAGACTTTAAGCGTCCAACCTAAAACAACAAATCTTTTGGAACAAATGTTTTATTGCTAAAAACTTTTAACAACGAATAATTTTTTAACCTTAAGATAAATAAATAAATTATTCATTTTTCTTTCATATATTTAAATAAAATGAACCAAGGTTAACTATATTATTCACTAATATTAAAATATATATATATTTATTAATTAACGATTTGAAACTTTAGTTTATTTTTTTAAAATAAATTCGTTAAACCGAAAGTGCCTCCGGGGCATCTTGTAGTTTCCTAACCGAAAGTTCGTCGTCTTCGTGGGTGGAGTATATGTATATAGTTAAATATGTCACGAATAAAAGGATGAAGAGACAGCTGAAGTCCCCAATCAATGATAGTGGTGTACAAACAAATTTCGTTTTCCCAGCCTTGGTAAGGTTGCTCACCCGAGATGCCATATTTTTTCCTAAATTCCCAGTGACCCTCATCTGACAAGTAATCATATGTTGGGTGTTAATCATTTAAAGTATAGATCCAAAAAATCTTGGGTTTCCACCTGATGCAGACAGTTCGGTGAATTAGTAGTTTGGAGCTCCAGTGTCAGTTTTTTACCCACAGCACCTTGTTTCGAAGGAAACGACGTCACGAACGCAAGTCACCAGCTTCGCTCGTGAGCTATGAGCTTTTTTAGGCATTCGGGCTCATCTATCCTCTTTTTTCGCACTTTTAATACTTTAGGTTATTTTTGTAATTTTCATATTTTTAATTTTAGGGTTTTGCTTGAACTCTATATAAACCTATCTTCTATTCATTGTTAGGGGAATTGTTTCTGTTTAATAAAAATTAGGGTTATCCCTTTTAAGCTTCTGCTACGTTTCACTCTCCTTCATAGTGGTATCAGACACAGGAGTCCTGCGCGATGGTACGAGCAAGAACCAGCGGTCGCGGTGGCGCTAGAGTGTACCGAGATACAAGTAAGGTAGATGATCGTGAAGATGCTGACATATGCCGTCAGGTAGCCGATCTTACCCGGCAGGTGACTGTTCTTACCGCCAAGCAACAAAGCACAGAGGTTGAGGGTATGGTTAACCCTTTTGGGAGGGGATCGACCAGACTACTTCTAACCCACGCCGCTGGGAGCTTGGTTTCAAGATAGACGTCCCAGACTTTGATGGCATCCTTAAGGCGGAGGCACTTATCGATTGGTTATCACAGATTGAGGAAGTCCTGGACTTCAAGGAGGTTCCGGAGGAGAGATGAGTTTCATTAGTCACCATCCACCTACGCGGTAGGGCACAGGCTTGGTGGCAGCAGGTGAAGCAGAACCGCGCGCGTGCAGGCAATGATAAAGTCCAGAGTTAGGAGAAATTCAAAAGAAATATCCGCAAGGCTTTCCTTCCCTACAACTTCGAGCGGGAACTCTACCAACGAATGCAGAATCTCCCGCTATATTGGCGGGCTACGCCTCCAGCTTCAAGACACGCTGAATATGTTCGATCCATCCTCTGTTTCTGAAGCCCATCGGCGTGCCCTCCAGGCAGAAAAATAGTCGGCTCGCCGGACCCAGACTGGCGTAAGGACCGGTGCTCCTTCAGGGATTCCAGCGTCCAAGTCAGTTCTCCGCCCAACACCTAATCCGATCCCTCCTGGGCGCCACCCAACACCTGATCCGATCCCTCCTGGGCGCGGTGCACCAAGTCGTTCTTCAAGAAATTTACGGTGCTATGGCTGTGGCGAATTAGGGCATCGTCAGGTCGAGTGTCCCAATGCTGCGGGTGCTAGGTGTCTCTTTTCGCAGGAGGCGTTTGAACCAAATCATATTGTTCTTGATGGCCCTCCAAAATTCGATACCTACGATTATGACTTGCCTGAGGATGCGGAAGAAATCGTGACTGGCGATGTTGGAGCAGTGCTGATGCTGCGCCGTACTTTCCTGTCTCCTCGCGTTCCGGAGCAGAGCGACTGGCAGATGAGTAACGTGTTCCAGTCGACGTGTACGATTGGCGGGAAGGTGTGCACCTTCATCATTGATGATGGCAGCTGCGAAAATGTCTTCTCCGAAGCAGCGGTTTCGAAGCTAGGGTTGAGGGCGGAATCGCATCCCAAACCGTACAAGCTCGCCTGGTTAAGTAAAGGTACGGATATCACTGTCTCCAAGCGCGTGCTTGTTTCTTTTTCTGTAGGGAAAACATGCCATGATGAAGTCTTCTATGATATCGTCCCTATGGATGCTTGTCATCTACTGTTTGGCCGTCCTTGGCAGTACGACATGTCTGTTCTACATGATGGGCGGGCAAATACCTACTCATTCCTCTTTCAGGGAAAAAAGATCGTTCTTATGCCAGCAAAGCCTCGACCCCTGAGCATTCACTCTACTCCTCCCTCATCGACTTTGCTGTCCCGTGCTTCTTTTCAGATAGTTATGGAAGAGGCTGGCGTAGTTTTCCTATTGTTCTGTGACCCTGTTGTGCCTCTTTCCAAGGCGGACCATAGTCCTGTCATTCAGTCTCTATTGCAGGAGTTTGCAGATGTGTTTCCAGCGTATTTGCCACCCGAATTACCTCCTCTGAGAGATATTCAACATCAGATCGACCTGGTCCCTGGTGCTGCTCTACCAAATCGACCCCACTACCGAATGAGCCCGAAGGAGCATGAAGAATTACGTCGACAGGTGGAGGATTTGTTGGAGAAGGGACATATTCGGGAAAGTCTCAGCCCTTGTGCAGTTCCGGCATTACTGACACCGAAGAAGGATGGTTCTTGGCGTATGTGTGTGGACAGCCGAGCTATTAACAAGATCACTGTTCGCTACAGGTTTCCTATAACGCGCCTAGCTGATCTGTTAGACCAGTTGGGTGGTGCTTCTGTGTTTAGCAAGCTTGTTTTGAAGAGTGGATACCATCAGATTCGGATTCGTCCTGGTGATGAGTGGAAGACGGCGTTTAAGACGTGTGAGGGCTTGTTTGAGTGGATGGTGATGCCGTTTGGCTTGTCCAACGCGCCTAGCACGTTCATGCGTATCATGAATCAGGCATTGAGGCCTTTCATTGGTAAATTTGTTGTTGTTTACTTTGATGATATTCTGATTTATAGTTCGAACCATTCTGTGCATCTATCCCATTTACGTGAGGTGTTATTGGTGTTGCGTCGAGATAAGTTTTATGCTGCTACTGCCAAATGTTCGTTTATGTCCCCAGCTGTTCAATTTTTGGGTTATATTGTTTCTGTTGACGGGTTACGAGCTGACCCGAGCAAAGTTACTGCTGTAGACCAGTGGCCTCGACCTGCTTCCATTACCGAGGTTCGTAGTTTTCATGGTTTAGCATCGTTTTATCGGCGTTTTATTCCCCATTTCAGCAGTATTATGGCCCCGATTACGGATTGCATGAAGGGCACAAAATTTAGTTGGACCGACGATGCTGATGCAGCATTTGTAGAAGTTAAAAGACGTCTTACCACAGCGCCTATTTTGGTGCTGCCCGACTTTTCCCAGCCATTCGAGCTTCATTGTGATGCGTCTAAATTTGGTATTGGGGCAGTTCTCTCCCAATCAGGGCGTCCCGTGGCTTTCTTCAGTGAGAAATTGGCAAATGCCAAACTGCGATTTAGTAATTATGATATTGAATTTTATGCGATTGTTCAGGCTATCAAACATTGGCGTCATTACTTGTTTCAGCATAAATTTGTGCTATATACTGATCATGATTCTTTGAAGTACCTTGGTAGTCAAGACAAAGTATCTCATAGACATGTTGCTTGGATAGCTTATTTGCAGCAGTTCACTTTTGTCATCAAGCACAAGGCTGGTATTACGAATCGGGTTGCTGATGCTTTGAGCCGACGTCACACTCTGTTGACTGAGATGCGCGTTCAGGTTCCTGGCTTTGATTATTTTGTTGACCTTTATGTTACTGGCTCATTCTTTTCTCGGGTTCTGGAACTGATTCAGCAGGTTTTCTCTTTCGTGGCGTACATCTGTGTATCTCTAACTGTAGTTTGCGTCCGCGGCTGATCCAGGAGCTGCATAATGAAGGTCATGTGGGTCGTGATCGGAGATACCAGTTGCTGTCGTCCTCCTATTTTTGGCCATCGATGCGGAAGGAAGTTGGTCGTTTTGTCGCCCGTTGTCGAATTTGTCAGTTGGCCAAGGGAACATCCACAAATGCAGGTCTTTATTTACCCCTGCCGATTCCGGCTCAGCCCTGGACCGACATCAGTATGGATTTTGTTCTTGGTTTACCCCGGACTCAGCGTGGATTCGATTCTATTTTTGTGGTGGTTGATCGTTTTTCTAAGATGGTACACTTTATTCCTTGTAAAAAAACATCTGATGCAGTCTGTGTTGCGCAGCTTTTCTTTCGGGAGATTTATCGTATTCATGGCCTTCCCAATACCATTGTTTCTGACCGTGACACCCGGTTTGTGAGTCATTTTTGGCGCAGCTTATGGCGTATGGTGAATACACAGCTCAACTTCAGTAGTGCTTACCACCCTCAGACGGATGGTCAGACAGAAGTGGTTAACCGATCTCTCGGTAACTTGTTGCGCAGTCTGGTAGGAGATAATCCGAAGGCTTGGGATCAGCTCTTACCGCAGGCGGAGTTCGCCCATAACCATGCTCTTAATAGATCCACGGGTTTTTGTCCTTTTCAGGTGATGTATGGTATTGTGCCTAGGGGTCCAGTAGACTTGTTAGCACTGCCTAGCAAGATTCGTCCTCATACAACTGCTGAAGAACTTGTCTCACAGATTCGCCAAACACACAAGCAGACTCATGATCAGTTGGTCTTGAGCACCGCCAAATATAAGTCTCAAGAAGATTCTCATCGTCGTCCTGTTCAGTTCGAAGTTGGTGACTATGTATGGGCAGTTTTAACAAAGAATCGGTACCCTGCTGGTGAATACAATAAACTGGCCGCCAGGAAGATTGGTCCAGTGGAGATTGTGGAGCGGATCAATCTGAATGCTTATCGACTACGTTTGCCTAGCCATGTCTGCACGACTGATGTTTTCAATGTTAAGCATCTGATTCCTTATGCAGGTGATTCTTCTGATGGGGAGACCGTGTCAGATTCGAGGGCGAATCTTTTCTATCCTGGAGGGAATGATGCAGACAGTTCGGTGAATTAGTAGTTTGGAGCTCCGGTGTCAGTTTTTTACCCACAGCACCTTGTTTCGAAGGAAACGACGTCACGAACGCAAGTCACCAGTTCGCTCGTGAGCTATGGGATTTTTTAGGCATCCGGGCTCATCTATCCTCTTTTTTCGCACTTTTAATACTTTAGGTTATTTTTGTAATTTTCATATTTTTAATTTTAGGGTTTTGCTTGAACTCTATATAAACCTATCTTCTATTCATTATTAGGGGAATTGTTTTTGTTTAATAAAAATTAGGGTTATCCCTTTTAAGCTTCTGCTACGTTTCACTCTCCTTCACCACCTCTTCTTTAGGATGACTATTAGAAGTAGAAAACTCATTCTTTTTTACGTCTATAAGACCCATGTCTGGGGTACATGGTTGCATGGTATTAATAGAGCTATTAAGCACAAGTATAATAGGAAAAGAATTGTTATTATAACAAAGTGTTACTAACGGGGAAACACAGATGGTTCGGTATGCCATACATGGAAGATGCAAGTTTAAAATCTGTGACGAGTGCCCAAGTTCGACTATCATCACAACCTCCAAAAGATAACAAAAGAGTAAAAGAAACAAAAAAACAACAACCATAAAACATACTAATTATCGGGCGTTGAAGTGATAAAAGAAAAGATGAAAATGACAATATTACAGTTAGAGCGAGGTTGCTAGCAAAGTTGTTCAATGTTTTCAACAAAAATTAACAAGTGAGGAGCCCCAAACATGATTTATGGCCTTTAAACTATACCTTGCGGTTGATTTGGTATGCATTATTGAAGTAAGATCGATGGTGGTTGATTTGGTATGCATTATTGAAGTAAGATCGATGGTGGTTATTATTTGAATATATATTTAATATCATAACGGATATGTGATGTTTGTGTTACATGTGTTAGCTTTTATCAGACATATATGGCTCGTTAAGCCACGTCGATGCCACCTGGTTGCCCCAAGAAATAAAAAGGAAAATAATTCAACTTTTGATGACTTTCTCACTTACCTCGCCTTTTTTATTTTTTGTACCCTTTTAACTAATCTCTTCTCGCAATATGTATTACTTAAAGAACTAACAAGAAGTCCTGATAAGGCCCTACCCCATGGGCGATGCATGTTTCTTATACTTGATGGGGTAAAATCAAACTGATGATCAACTAACGACAAGATGTAGGAAAACTTATCGTCTCGGTGATAGCGCCACATCCCTCGGGCAAGTCATGGTCCTTATACCGTATGAGTTAAAACCAAATCGAGAAGGAATTAATGATCAACTAGAGGCAGAAGGCAATGAATCTTGCAAACTAAGCATGGTTGTTATTCGAGCGGTAAAAAAAGAAAGATAAGAGGTTTGTTGAGCGAGTTCGATGACATCACGGGGCTAGGCATCATCAAAATAATGGTTACTATAAATGTTCCCCTCACTAAGCGCCACTAACGAACGTGTGCAATAATGACTCAAGTAGTGCACCATGTATTAAAAGACACTAAGGAACGTCCCATGAGATGGTTATGTAATTAATAGTGGAGGTAGGAAATCTCAGTTGCGAACTTGTATAAATAGAACTGTAAAGGAATAAGAAAATGGACACTTGATTATTTATTATTTTCTTTTCAAATTCAAAAAGTGTATATTTTTGCATATATTCAAAGAGTTCAAACATTAACCATTTTTACTGGTCGGAGGAATAACTCAACCACGATTTGTCTCCCAATTACCAGAAATAAAGATAAATTTATTTTTCTAAATCTTGTGAGTAAAAGGAAGATTAATAAGAATTTTAGAAAAGTCAGCGATTTCAAAAACAAAAGGTGGTTGTGCAGTGTTATATAGGATTCCTATTTAGAAATTCCACTGCACCAAAATAAAGACTAATTTTATTAAGAAAAACTTTAAAATATATCAGCAACATGCAACAGTTTAGGAAGGACAAATATGAATGTATAGAGAAAAACTAAAAAAGAACTCCACTTAAAGGGAATCGAAAACATTGATCCAATGTAACCAGGAGACAACTTCATAATTAATTTTATCAAATAAATTCTCTCATGTACAAGAAATCTAATAGAAACTCCTTTATGAATACATCAATCAACAAGTTTTTTCCTATATTATTCTTTATGTAAATCAAGATCAGTACGATGGGAAACTTCATGTAGCTACTCAACATTCAGATTAACTAGACATGCAAGAGGAATATCCTTTGAAGATAACGAGGTACTTGGGGAACAAACCTCAATACAAAGGCACCATTCCGATCAATAATAGTCAAATCAAAACAAATACATGAGTAACACAAGAGTTAGGTTTTTCTTTCCCAACTTTAGTAATCCTTTTCTTTGAGGCACGAGTACGAACTCGATGAGGAGTTGCATTAACCACTCGTTTGACAAGAAGCGTGCCATAATCAGAGTGACTAACTTGAATATTAAGATTATCAACAATGTTAAGAATCAAGGCTTGAAAAATAAAAACAAACAATCGAGACAAAAAAGAAAAAAGAAGATAAGGGCAATTAAAATATAAAAATGTAAAACAAAAATTATATATAATAAAAAATTTACTACACCCACCAATTAAATATAACCATATAAAATGGAGTGTCAAGATAAGGGCAATAACACTTCAACACGTGTACCTATAAATTAAGTAACAATATGACACATATTTATCGTTGTGAGAAGAATTTCATTCTAACAAATTTATTACAATTGACCATCAAATTCCAAGCGTATAATTACTTGGAATTAAAAAAAGGAGGGGTTATAATTTTTGCAAAATAAAATAAATGTAAGACTATATTGTCTGTAATTACTTCTGGTAAAAATAAGCAAAAGTTGTTTGGGCAATAAAATTCATAGTCTTTAGCTTTAACATTCGAAAAAGGAACTAAACGGGTTAATAAAAAATAATTTTAAACTTATAATTACTTGAAAAATTAAAAATTACGAAGGTATCAATTCCTTTAAGCAAACTTTACTACAATCGTATAGTTACTTGGAAAAAAAACAAGTGCTTACAATGCACAATGTTCAAATATAAAATTTTAATCAAAGTTAAAATCAATCAGATAAGCAATAGTTCAATTTGGTAGAATATATAAACTTGCGTTCTATAGTCTTTACATTCGGACTTCAAGAATGATTAATAGGACTCTTCATAATTTGAAAGACAAGAGTCAAGGAACATATTCCTTCAAAATCATATCCATTCCCTCGTCATTTATTCAAGGCTATAGAGGATAGAGAGATATCTATGCAAATACACTCAACAAAAACAAACAAATCTGAAACATACACAAACAAAGTCGAAGCAAAAATGTATACTTCACAAGGCAAGAAAACCATAAACAATGCCAGCAACAAATCAAAGTCTTTAAAACAATTAAAAATTTAAAGATCAAGTATCGTTCAAGCAAGGCAATAAAAAGACAAAAAATGCTTCAAACGGAAACAAAAAATGTTGTGGATAAGCAATAGGCACCTTATCAAAAACCAACAAATGTTCATGCCAATAACAAAAATTGTCGTGAGCAACACTGGACTAGTGTTTCTTCGTTACTCTCATGAAGACTAGGGAGAGCTACTTATAATGATGTAATTAGTACAGTATGAACCAATCAACCCAAACGTCTAAATATCTACTTAGACGGAGTAAAAGATACACTTAACCGAATATCTTAGTGATTAGAGTAATATCATATATCATCACTAACTATCTCGAAAATATTTATTATAACATTAGATTTATATAAAGATCCAATTGCAACAAATAAACATAACTTATCTTTATTACCACTCGTACTTTCTGTTTCTATAACTCTCTAAAACTTTTATTTAATACACTCGTACTTTCTGTTTCTATAACTCTCTAAAACTTTTATTTAATACATTTTAAACAATAATTCAATTTACTCTTAAATCATCTTCGCATAACATCAAAATCGATTTTTATATAAAACAATAAACTAAATATATATATATTTTCTACACTTTTGATAGTCCGACTTAAATCGATATGATATGTAAAAAATATTAAATCACATTTTATATTTTTAAATTAAGATCGAAGTTTATTTTATATTCTATTTAAATTCGACTTAATTTATAGATTATGATACGAATATTTTCCCATTTATCCCGAGTTATCCTTTATAATTGGACTAATTTAAATATATAGTCTTTTTTTCCAAGTTTAAAGAAAATAAAAACTCCTCTAGTAAAATTCTGTATTTAAAGATGCTTCTTTATTTATTTTCTTCCTTAAATTCGTATGTAAATAAGATTTTTTTATAAAGATAATCACAAAAGTTTCTCATCTTAAAATCGCTTTTTTATTTTTCTTTTTCTCTTTCATAAAATTGGTTTGAAAAGCCATTGTGTAACTGAACATTCTATCTCAACAAAAATTAAACAAAAATTAATTCGGACTGTTTATCACAAATTATTATTTAATATAAAATCATCTTTTAAAATTCCGATAGTATTTATTTTTTTGTATTTTCGAATATAGAAAACCTTTTTAAACTTTTTTTTGAAACTCTTTGTTTCCTATTTTATATTATCAATTAGAATAGGACAGAATCCTTCAATAACAAAAGACAAAAATTCGAATCAGTTTCTTTCTATAGCTAAAATAGGTAAAAAAGCAACCATATTTACCACTTGTATCAACTTGGTCCATTCATTCAATCATGTATAGAACGCATCCTTATCTTTTTTTTTTAATTTGTAATTTTAGTCCTTCCGCACATGTGAAGCTTGTGAGCTTGACACGTGGCATTTGTTTTTGTTGCAAGAATGATCCCCCAATTTTTCTTCCAAAATTACCACTTCTCGTTCCATCTCAGCTGTCATGTCACACGCTCCCTCAGCTTTACCATTTACCCTAAGTTTTTACCATTTTACTTAAAAACTTACCATTTACCCTAACTTAACCCAAACCCGAAACCATATAAAACCCAGCCCAGCCCATACTGATATAACCCGACTCGTTTACCCTAATTACCCCAAACCCTAATACCAGACCCCTCTTTCTGTCAAATGTGAATGTACTGGACGATTCCCGGCCAGGCTTTAAGTTCCGACTGGGTATATAGTTGTAGCTTAGTAAATCATCAGATTGATCTAAGAATACTATTGATTTGACATACTATTTAATCATAAATTTATAGCAGAATGATGTCGCTTTTTAAATTTACCTACTTTTCAGCTTCCCACGAGTCCCACGATATATATATATATAATATTAAGCTTGTTTTAACAAACTGAAATAGATTCCATTATGATGTGGCATTTAAGTTTCACTTGATGTTCAGGTTTCTTAGGTGATCCAAGAGACAAGAAGGTTTAGGATATAAGAGCAAAAAAAGAAGGTAGAGGCTAATGTGTATGATTTCTGTCACCTCTTCTCTTTCTTACAAATTTTCTAATCAAATTCTTAGAGTTTCCAAAATCCAAGTGGACCTTACACGTCCAAACAACTGCAATTGAGAGTAATGACACTATAATTTGTTTTAATTTTTTTTTATAAAGATTTGAAAAATGTTTTATTTCAGTTAATTGAGATAAATTTGGAACATGACTACAGGTTTTTTTTGTTAGAAAAGTTTTCTAATTGATCCCTAAAAACTTCGAATTTGGTGTCCTTTGATGAAAGTATAACAATCCGATATTGACAATATAACAATCCGATATTGACAACATCATAATGGTAGCCACCTTGCTAGGATTATCTAAATTTTAAAAAAAAACACCAACATACCTAGTGACAATGTTAGATCCTTAATATAGGAAAAAAAATATGACACAGTTAATCGTAAAGAACATAGTTCAGGTATTTCTAACTTTTATGGGTTTTAAAGAAGGTGACAAAACAATATTCTAGATGGTTATCTTGTTCGTCGGACAATAAAAATTTATGAAAATAGTCTGAGACATTTTATCCAATCTCAAATCCATTCGGTATGTTACAGACATTTATTTTGAATAATTTTTTTTTATTCGTAAACTTATAGTTTTTGTTAAAATAATATAATATATATATATTTTCCGTAATAAATTTAAGCATGCAACAAAAATTATATAAAGTAAAATGTTGAATATATTATTGATAGTATATATAATCCAATTTAATATATTTTAAGACGAAAGTATACTCTTTCGAGTATTTCTTTTCTCACGTGAATTCAACCACTTACAAAATATTAAGATCGAGTGTTTTAATTTCAAAATTTCAGAAAAAGCCCGGAGACCAGAAGACGCAATACCAGCTTAAGAGATAGCATAATGGAGATTACAAAACCTGCTGTGTCCAAAGTTTGTAACACATTTTGGACTCTGTTGTGGTTATATATTTGTTATCATCCCAAAACATATATGATATGGGAGAAGACAGACGAAATTCAAAATTTCAAAAATAAAACAATAATAAATCATGAAAGGAGGAATCATAAAATAAACTGCACTACACGTGAAAAAATATAACAAACGAGCGTAAACCAGATTTTGCCAGAAAAATAAAGAGTTATATATCTATTTATTTATAAAAAAAATGCAAAAAAGTTTCAATATTTAGGAATTTGAACATAAATTTCAAAGGTGATAGAAAAACATCTGCCTTTTAACTAAGATTGCAATACCATTTATTATCATTAATTATAATAACAAAAATTTATTTAAAATATTAATCTTACTTATGAAGAGATTCGAAATCAAGTTAATTTTTTTTAATTTAAAAATATTATTTGATGAAAAATCGATTCAATTCGAAGTACAACTCTTTTTTAGTCTAAAAATAAGACCCCGTAAAACCCTAAACCCAATCTGAAACTGAATAGAATCTAACTAACTAAAAGGCCAAAAACGTTTTACAAACTTTTTAAAAACAATCATACTAATGTTCGATATACCTACAAATATATATTTTTTCATCTTTTAACCATTCTATAATATCATTTCTGGAAATTCTAAAATGCACATTTTTTTATCTTCCCAAAATTATAACAACATTCTAATTTAAATAATTTAAATAAAAAAACTAAACAATTTATCCAGACAAAAGTAAAACGTTTTGGTAATTTTAGTAAACTTTTAATTTAATATTATATGTGTTAAAAAAATCAAAATTAAAAATAACAATAAAAAAATCTAGAATTATACTTTACGATTATATGATAATATGGATAACTATTTATACACACAAGAGATATAATAAAAAAATATAAAAGTTTTGAGATTTAAATACATGGATTGTTGATCATAATATTTTTTAATAAAATTACACATCATATAATGATTTTCAAACTATTTACTTGAGTTTGGCTTCCATTTCCCAAAACTATTAGATAAAAAAACTAGTTAAGTCTAGAAAACTCAAATAACCTCTTGAACATGAAAAACTTGATAATAATAGTAAATCATTTAATTAGTGCCAACTGAGAAATTTCACTTACAAACCTAACATGAAGGGCAAAGTATAAGTTCACACTTTTAAATTGGATAAAAAAATTAATATAAAGAAAACAACTAATCAGACATTGCTTAACCAAAGAATCTAAAAATCAAATTCAGTATTGAAAATTGAGAAGGAAAAAAAAAGAGTAAACAAACGAATTAAATCCTAGGGCTCTCATTGGCAAACATAATTCTCATGAAGGGACATTAACCTCATAGTGAGGGTTGTTGATCGTTGACCTTAGACAGTGACCATCAAATAAAATTAGTTATATTCACATATTATATTATCCGCAAAATTAGAAGATAAAAATACCATAACAGATATCTCGTTGAAATATTTATAAAAAATGCATCTAATATTAATAATAACAAATATTTTAAATACTTCAACTCTATTTATAAACCACTGGTGAGATCAAATACTTCAACTCTATTTATGTTAGTGTTGACAAAAACATGAAACAATGGCAAATATCTTCATATAACAATTATTTTAGCATCAAAGAACTTAAATTTTTTGAGTTGCTACAACGGACAATGTTCAATGTTCGTTACCAATTAAACTATACATATGTAAGCAGATGAGAGGACGTCAATTGATAATGTTTATATAAATGGGCTACATTTTAAAGAATAAATCATGCCGCTGAAATTTTTGGATCAACAACAGATTAATTTACTTCGCAAGCTTCGTTTTAGTATATAAGTTTATAATTTGTATTAAAATAGTGAAATATTGATGTTTTTTTTAAAATAAATTCATTTGTTTTTCTAAAAATATATTTCATGGAACCCAAGTTATATAACGTCAAGGTTGAATATTATCCATAATTATATATAATTAATTTTATAAAAATTAATTTTAATATATTCTGAATTCTAATAAATGAAATAATAAAAACAATATATATTATAATTATTTTTAGATATATTATTTTTTTGTTACAGTTTATAGATGAAAATAACGTAATTAAGTTATTGACATTTTTGGTATTGGTATAGTCATGTTTTACAGTAAATTGTAAAATTTTCGCAATTGTTAGTAAAAACATGATCTGTTCCCAAGAAGATAATAAGTCTGATGGATCATTTTTTCGGGCTAGTCTCAAGCAATAAGAGTGCAAGTCCCAATTAATGGTTGAGCGAGAAAAAAATGTAGAGACGTTGAAGAGATACAGGTTTCAATTCTTAAGAAAGCAGTCCAGATACAAAGGGATAACAAATTCAGGCTTAGACTTATTGTTGCAGTTCGGAAATAGATTGTACATATATAGAGACCGTAGAGAAGGTCCAAAATCAAATAAAAAGACTAAACCAAACCAAATTTAAAAATAATGATGTTTTTTTATAATTATCCTAATCAGATTTGGTTTTTATTCTAAAATTATGATATTTTTGCTTAATTATAACAATAAAAATTAATTTTGAACTCATATTTATCATGTATAATTAATTTTGAAATTGTATGCTTATAATTAAGCAATACAATCTACCTTCACCATCAGCTTAGTGTGAGCATTATGCAAGTAAAAAATCAAACACAAATTTGTTTGTAATCTACTCATTCTTAAAACGTTTTGAGATGGTAGATACTTAATATATATATAAACTAATTTAAATACTATTACGATTTGATTTAGAATTTTCAATTTATTCATACAATTTTTTTAGAAACCGTTTTAAATTTTTTACTTTTATCATTTGGTTGCGGTTGTTTTTTGTCAAATAATATTGTAATCATATCTCTCAATAATGCTTATGAAGCTAAGCAGATGAAAAAGAAGGGAAAACATATAACCTTATTCGAAATAAGACGATCGATTATATCATGAAAGTTGGAGATTGTTTTTTTTTAATCAAGTTTTAACATATAACATTTAGCAAAGATTAAGCGCATTCTTGAAAAAAAAACATATAAGCCAAATAGTCTAAAATACTTAATAATAAAACGAAATATCAATACAATTTTAATAAAAAAATCAGTTTTTAATTGACACTTGATAATAACACACAACTATAATTATAATAATATACATATACAGATGATTTTTATAAATTATACACACCCTAACCATCAGATCATTATGTAAGCATCATACACAACAGATTTGTTTGCGATTTATTCACTTGTCATTTGAACTTTTTAAAATTGTAGTTGCATATTTCATCTCTAGGAGATTATAAAATAATTTCAACTCTACCAGCGTTTAATGTAGAATCTCAATCTAATCATACATCTATTCTTGCTTTTTAAATAAATATTTTTTCAATTTTTCACTTTCATTATTTGGTTGTTTTTTTGAAATTCAGTAATAAAATTTACCGTCATTTTTTTAAAATTCATTAATGAAATTTACCACCAAATGTTATTTATTGTTATATTAGGTTCATATTGAACTTTCTATTCTCCAAATTTTATAGACCAATGTGTTAACCAGTCTCATACATTTAGTTTATAGAAAGCAACTTCTTGAACGAAAAAACGTGTGCAATATGATAATATGACCTTGGAAATATAATCGCATTTTCCTTACATCTACAATCGAATCCAGTTTTAACTTTTATATATATATATATATGAAGCATATACTAGACTTTTACTCACATAATAAATTATTTATGTACCCCGTTAACTTCACGAATCAACACAACAGATACATCAAAACTTGACAGTGATAGGTATAGAAACAAAGACTTACTTTTTAGTGGTGTACATTGGTCCTAACCATCCATGTGTTTTCTCACTCGTCATTTATTATGATTCGTTGCTCGGATTGGAACTCTGTTAAAAATTCGGCTAATGTATAGGCTTTTATTTTCATTTTAGGTTCAAAATTTATATCGTATCCCTGAGGCGTACAGATCATTTGATCAAGCTTCCTGAAACTTTGAGATTTTACAATATGTTTCTTAACGAGAAGGAGGTTCGCTCGATTATAGTGTATGCTTGAAAGTATGGTTTCATTTTCTTAGCCGTTACTACCAATGTTTGAGATATTATTTCTAGTTTTAAATATCTAATTTTTGTTAGTATTAGAGATTTACTTACATTATATACATCTTTAAACTCTTTTTCGTTCCACCCGTATTAGCATTGCGCTAACTGCGTTATCTGAGATTGGCAAGTATATATACAAGCTTTCTTCTTACTCTGGCTTTGTCAATATTTTATAGATAGGCCATAAATATTTTGATGTTATTGAACACCTCACCGTATGTTGGAGTCTATTGGAATTTTTCTTCTTATTGTAGCACTTGGAAGAATAGTCTACATTTGTTTGTAGATCTTCACAAGAACCTATTGAGTGTTGTTAACCTTCCTCTTAATATTTGAACTTCTTTTATGTTTCTTAGGGCCTTCATTGCTGCTAGGTTGATGAGATGGGATGTATTTTCTTTGATTTTTTTTCTCACCATATATCATAAGAATTGTTTGGACCAAATGTTGAAGGTGTAGTTTTCTAGGTTTTATTTTAGATCCTTATGTCTGAGGTTTCTGGACATTTTAGTGAAGTTTACCATATGGTCTTCTCTATTTACATGTCATCAATATATGTTTGTTTTGTCTATCTCAGTTGCGGATACAAACCTTTAATACGTTACTCTAGCGTTTTCTTTAATCAAAATAGCATTACTTTATAATATTGTAGCCATCTTTTGATAATGAACGTCCTGTATTCTTGGTCCTCCTTTTTCAACACGATTTTATTGTATCCTTAGATTAATGGGAGTATCTTTGATATTTTCCCCTATTACACGATAACTTCTAATGTTTCCTTCCCCGATTGCACTAATGAAGGGCTTCTATGGGGTCATGTATCTTCTCAGACAACCTCTTTATTCTCTTGTTGTTATGATTTGAGGGTTAGTGATGTTGTATAGTGATGAGTCCGGATAACTTAATCACTGCCTACTGAGATTTCCAGACAAGGGCATTTCGGACATAAACTTGCCACTGAACTATCCGGACAGGACAAAAGTAAAAAATCATTAAACACCTTTAACACGGAGGAAAGACTATTCATGCAAGATGAACATGATCAGTTGAGGGTTGAGATTGAAGCTATGAGTGCCCAAAGGCAAGCTGAAAGAGCATTGAAAGAACAATCTGATGCGGGAGGTATATCTACAGATGAGGTTGGGGATAATAACAAATAAGGTGAAAATGATAAGTCCCAAAAGACTCATATTAACTCTAAAAAGGTTTTTGTATGGCTTGTTTATTAGATTGTTTTTAAGTCCTTTGATCTTAGCCCTAAATGTTTTTCAAAGGTTTTTGTTGTCTTTTTATCTCTTTGTTAGGTGACTAGTTATTGTGGTAGACTAAGGGTTGGTCTGTTTTTAGGCGAAGGGCAAGAAGATTCATTTTCAGAGATATTATCTTCATTGAATATGTTAAAAGAATTACTTAAGTTGATGGATTGAATTGCTTCAATCACATCGCGTTCATTAATATCAGGTGGAATTGAATTTTGATTAAAAATGAGGGTGTTATCTCTTTTTATATTAGGTTCAGATAAGTTAATTCCTTGATTGAGGTTATTCTTATGGGGAGGATTATATATTGCAATGTTTTGGGCAGTTTGGTTCTCACTGCTAATATTAGTCTCATTATTTCCTAAATCTATTAACCCATTAGATTTGTCATGTTCAGTACGATTGAGTTTATTTGGTTCAAATATTAATGATTTTATTTTGGGGATCCAGATTTCATTTGTTTTAAAGTTATTCTTAGTAATGCGAGTTTTGCGGATTTTCTTTAAATCTTTTGTTTTAAATTCTTCCATTTTACATAGCTTTTCATTATGACCAATGTGTTTGAATTTTTTATAGTAAGCAAGGATGTCATTGTAACTGACATCCTGCAAATAACCGTGTTTTTCCCCAAAACTTATCCAAATTCTTTGGGGGAGGAAACTTGAAGTGTATATTATTGTCCAAGCTTTACACATGTTAAAGCTTGCATGATTTTTAAAAGGTATCCACACTGCCAAATGCAAACCAATTTCTTTGGATATGTGCTTTATTAAGTCTGTATCATACATAATTTCAGGTATTTTTGGAATAGAGACCCAAACGGGAGTCAATGGAGACTCACGTTTGGGATAAAAGTCGGGAGATCATTTAAGTATCCAGAAAGAATATTGACCTAGGGTTCTAACAGTTCTTTTCCATAATGTTTTAACATCATCAAACATTTCAAATTCCATAACACAATGTCTATAGTCCCATTAGACTCAACTATAACTTCCTATAAATCCAAATGATGCAAGAAAAGTTTTAAATTCTTCGAGAGAAGGACTTCCAAAATAAAAATTGGCAATTAGGGTTATTTTTACAGTGAAGAGAGGATTGACTTACCTGATTCATGAAATTGCACAGATTTGTAGTCTTCCTCGACCCCATTGATAATATTTGCATGTACGAACCCTTTCCTGGTTTCTCTATTGAATTCCCTTTAGTGGTTCTGCGTAAGTTTTCCTTGTAATATTCGTTAGAGATGTTACGGGAACAGCTTCATACATCGGAGTCAATATTGATGGTGGGAGATTTTCAGTTTTCTTTGCATATTTCGAATCTTGAGATGATGGAAAATTTTGTTGGAATGTAGTTTTTTTTATGAATCTGGTGTTCTTAAAATTGACAAGAAGTTTTTTCAATTTGTTCTTCGAGGGGAAAAACATCATTCAAGATTGCCATTTGGTTTTTAGGTTAGAAAAGGGAAAGCTTTGGAGGTGGACAACCACAATTTAGTCTGAGTTTAAATTATCGTGGTAGCCGTGAATTGAATTAGAAGGTTTTTTGGTTTTATCTTCTTGGGTTTCTTGCAAGTAATACTAACCAGTTAGTATAATTATCTTTAGGTAGCTAGCCTAAAACCAATAAAATACTAAAATATAAATTTATTAACTAAAATTAAAACCAAAATAAAACTTAACTTGACATGTTAATTAAAAACGTAAAGAAAATTCAACTAATCCAGCACTAAACCCTACTCTCCGAACCCACCTATTGGCAGCAGCAAGAAACGGCTACACTACCCTCGTTGTCCTCCGACAGAGACAACACACCTGTAACCGTCGTCCGACAACCATGCGACACCTCATACCTGTCAGCGAACCCATCTAATTTTATTTCGAGCAGTAACAAGTGATGGCAGGGTTTCATTTGTGGTTTCGAGCAGCAGCAACTGGTTTCGTTTGTTGTTTCGATATCCCCAACAAGCGAACTCTGGCGATCAGATTCAGGCAAATTGAGACTAGCAGCAACTCGAGCAGGGAGTGGGGCGAGCAAATTGATACATGGGGTTTTTTGTTGTACTTGTTATTCGCGAAAAACAGTGTTGTGTCTTGTTGCCTCCTGTTTCTCAAGGCAGTCACCGTCCATGGTAGCTCTTGCCGGCGGTGAGTGCTTGACATCTCCCCTCAAATGGAGCGGTAACTCTAGGAGCCCGAGTTTGTCACGTAGATAAGAAAATTGAGAGGGAGGTAGGGCTTTGGTGAGGGAATCGGCGATCTGGTCTTGAGTGGGGACATAGCAAATCTGGACAGCCCCTTCAAACCTGATCACGAATAAAATGTACATCAAGCTCTATGTGCTTGGTGCGAGCATTGAAGACAGGTTTTGAAGCCAGTGCGCTTGCCCCCAGGTTATCGCACCACATGACAGAATGAGGTTTGAGGGGGATTTGAATTTCAGTGAGCAGCGATCGAATCCAGATCAATTCGGCAGACAGATTGGCAAGGGCTCTGTACTCAGACTCAGTGGACGATCAAGAGACGACATTCTGCTTCTTGGAGGACCATGTGATCAGTGTCTCTCCAAGGAAGACACAGTATGCCCCGGTGCTGCGTCGATCATCGGTAGAGGAAGCCCAGTCAGCATCAGAGTATCCATGAAGTTGAAGATGGAAGCAGGGCTTTATATGCAGTCACAGCCTTCGTGGCCTAGATAAGTAACGTAGAACTCTCTTTAGACATTGCGAATGAGTAGTTGTAGGAGACTGCGGGTATTGACTAAGTCGATTAACGGCATAGGCAATATCGGGTCTGGTGTGTGTTAGGTACTGCAAAGCTCCTAACAGACTGCGATATTGTGTAGGTGAAGGGAGCTGAGATCCATCAGTGGCTGAGAGAGCTGTGCCAGGAGAAAGAGGAGTGGGACAAGGCTTGGATAGAGCAACACCCTGATTGACAAGTAAGTTTTCAACATAATTGTGTTGAGTGAGATATATGCCTGGAGCATCACGATGAACCTCTTTTCGTAAGAATAGAGAGAGTGATCCCATATCTTTGAGAGAGAACTTTGCATTGAGGTTGTGAGTAAATTGAGTGAGGCACGCTGCATCATTACCTGTGACCAGAATGTCATCAACATAAACCAAGATGAGTATGATAATAGTTGTAGTAACCAGATAGAAGAGAGAACAGTGAGCTCTCGAATTCTTGAACCCCCAAAGAATAAGAGTATCACGTAATTTAGAGAACCATGCTCTAGGTGCATGCTTCAGGCCATAAAGAGCCTTGTGTAACTTGCAAACGTAGGTAGGCTGACTGACATCTTCAAAACCTTGAGGCTGTTGCATGTAAACAGTCTCTTGTAGCTCCCCATTTAGGAAAGCATTGTCGATATCAAACTGCTTGACTGGCCAGTTCTTTGATACAACAATAGTCAGAATAAGCCTGACTGTAGAAGCCTTCACAACAGGGCTAAAAGTGTCATAGAAATCAACACCAGGGGTTTGATGGAACCCTTCGGCTACTAACCTGGCCTTGTAATGTTGAACAGACCCATCCATAGCATAATTGACTTTATAAACCCATTTGCAGCCAACCACAATACAATAGGGTGGTAAGGGAACTAGAGACCAAATGTTATTAGCCATTAAAGCATTGTATTCAGCATTCATAGCAACCACCCAGTTAGGATTCCCTGCAGCCTTAGAAAAACTAGATGGTGCAAGCATGTCCCTGTTGGTAGTAGTAAGGGTTCCAATATAGGGTAGTTTGGTTTTATGAATGTCAATTTTGTGTCTTGTCTGCATGGTATGTATGTTTGTAGGTTGTGAAGAAGAGATAGAGTGGTTTGGGGTGGGCAAGGGTAGGTCAATGATAAGTGTAGGTGTGTGATTAGTTTGAGAATCAGTGTGTTGGTATGGATGAGTGGCAGTGTCTAAGTCTGTGAGTGAATGTGAGGGAGTGTCTGTATGAGTTCTAGATAGTGGGTTAGGTAGAGAGTGTGAGGGAGTGGTCTGATGTTCTGGCTGTGGGACATACTGAGAAGTATGTTGCTCAGTTGAAAGATCAGAGATGGAGTTAGTACAAGTAGTTACTCTTTCAGAAACCAGAGAACTAGACATAGAAGGAAGCCAGAGATTGACAGACTGACAAGAAGACTGACTGCTTTGGGGTTGTTGAAGAAACCCTAAAGTGAAGGGAAAGTCAGTCTCATTAAACACCATATTTCTAGACAAGTAGACTCTCCCTGTAGGACTTAAACACTTATACCCTTTATGACTGTGACTATAGCCTAGAAAGACACACTTAAGAGAATAAAACTGGAATTTATGAGTTTGGTAATGTCTGAGACAAGGGAAACAGGCACACCCAAAAGTTTTTAGGACTAGGTAATTGGGTTTTTATGAAATAGGGCTTCAAAGGGTGAGATATTGTTAAGGGTGTGGGTGGGTAATCTATTAATGAGATATACACTTGTGTCAAAGGATTCAACCCAGAATTTGTAAGGTAGTTTAGACTGAGCAAGTAGGGTCAATCCAGTCTCCACAACGTTCCGGTGTTTAGGTTCAGCTCTTCCATTTTGAGCTGATGTGTAAGGACAGGAACTTTGTAGTAGGATGCCACTTTCTTTAGCTAGGGTAGCCAAAGGTCTAAAATCTCCTCCCAATCATTTTGAATTGTTTTGATTTTTCTCTCAAACTGATTTTCAACAAGAGCTGTGAAGGTTTTTTAAACACTTCAATAACCTGCGCTTTAGTTTTGATAGGGTAGACCCAAGAGTATCTAGAGAAATAATCAAGAAAAAGAACATAAAATATAAACCCTTCAGTAGATAGGACAGTAGCAGGCCCCCAAACATCAGTGTGAATAAGATCTAACACATTGCTAGCACGAGAAGTAGATATAGGATAAGAAAGACTGTGAGACTTGCCTAGCTGACAAGCCTCACAGAAACTGTTCTCATTACTTGAAATAATTTGGAGATTACAAGACTTAAGAACACTAGTTAAAACAGACTGAGATGGATGGCCAAGCTTCCTATGCCATCCACCTTTAGAAATCTTAGAGACATTAGAAGGACACACCCTAGTAGAATGTAAAGAACTCTTAGACACACAGACTTGAGTATTGAAACTGACTGGATTAATAGGTAGGTTCCTAGAAAGAGTATCCATCTTGTATAATCCATCTTCACATATCCCTTTGAGCAACACAGTCCCTGTTACCTTGTCCTTCACAAGACAAAACGTTTTGTAAAATTCAACAAAAACATGATTATAGCTAGTGAGTTGAGAAATAGACATAAGGTTTTTGTTGATTTTGGGAACATGGAGTATAGGTTTGAGAATAATAGGCTGTTTATGTAATGAAAAAAGAGAGGTTTCACCTATGTGAGAGATTGGAAGTCTCTCACCACTACCAACTAAGACATGTTTAGTACCTGTATAGTCATGTTTCTGAGTCAGCTGATTGGTACTACCTGTAACGTGGTGACTGGCTCCACTGTCAGCATACCATACTCCATTTGCTGCTGTATATTGTGCTGCAAGCAAAGCACTGTGATCACCTTCTGATTTAGGATGTTCTGAAGAGGTTGACCCCATAACTGATGGGTCATCTCTATAGTAGCAAACAACATCAGAGTGACCATATCTGCTACAAATTTGGCAGGTTGGTTTGTTTTGAGCAAACCTTCCACCTCTGCCTCTGTAAGAGCTGCCTCGACCTCTATAATTAGAGTTAAACCTTCCTCTATAGTTTCTATTGAAGTTTCTGTTTTGCCCAGAGTAGCCTCTTGGACTGGCATTGTTGGTTTGTTGCTTTGTATCATCTCTTTGAGCATAGTTAGCACTTGACACACTAATTGTAGACATTTTGTTTTGCAGGTCATTGAGTTGTTCTAACCTTCTTTCAAAGGTTACAAGACTTGTGTGCAGATCAAGCCAAAAGAGACCATCTTTGTCAGAAAGGCTGACTACTATTGGTGTGTAGTCACCATCAAGACATGCAAGGACCTGAGTAGTCAGATCATCCATGGAGGTAAGGCACCCTGCAAGTATTAGGTTGTCAAATATCATTTTCATTTTGTTCAAGTAGTCAGACATAGTAGTAGTCCCTTTACGATTTTTCTGAAACTCTGCTTTGAAGAAGGTGACTCTAGCTCTTGTCTGTGAGTCAGACAGTTTTCATGCTGCTTCCCAAAGACCTTTGAAGTTCTCCTCTTCCATTAATTGAGCTGCTATCTTAGGGCTCATAGTGGAATACAGCCAACCAAGAAGTAGTTGGTCCTTTGAGATCCACTCTTCATAGTCTGGATTCTCAGATATATTGCCTTCATTATCAGTAGAGAGTTTTAGAGGATAGACCTTCTCACCTGAGATATAGCCACCTAGTTTGTTCCCTTTAATCATAGGTAACACAACTGTTCTCCAAAGAAGATAGTTGCTTTTGTCGAGTCTAATGATATTTTCATTGTTGATTGAATGCAGCTGAAGACTCCTTGGAGCAGCAGAGGAGTTGTTGGGAAGAATGGAGCCTATGGAGTCTGAGGACAGCGATGGAGATTCATCGGAGTTAGCCATTCAACGGATCAGAATGGCTCTGATACCAATTAGAGAAAGAGAGTGAGTGATAGAGTAGGATTTTGTAAAGAATTTCACTGACTAACATTGATTGTAAAAGTTGATATTTAAGTACAGATTCATGGTGTAACAAACTATGGAATATTTCATAGTTTGTTACACATTTCAGTTCAAGATTTATACTAAGTTTGTTACACATTTCAGTTCAAGATTTATACTAAGTGTTTGGATACAAGGATAGAATGAGAGTAGGTGTTTGGACACATGAATAGCACATGGGTCTTCTAGCTTGGGTCTTGTGAGGCTTTAGTGGTACCCTTAGAGTCCAGCAGATCAAGGTCCAAGGTCTAATTCTTCGACCCGATACACAAGCCCATCGTGCGTTTTGCCTTAGCCCTAGGACAATCCTCAGGTTCAGTATTGTGTCTTGTTGCCTACTGTTTCTCAAGGCAGTCACCGTCCATGGTAGCTCTTGCCGGCGGTGAGTGCTTGACATCTCTTATCAATTGATATGTAACTTCTCGGTTTCTGTCAAAGAATTCATAGTAGGTCAAGTAATAGAGGTTTTTAGATATGAATCATGAATGACTTGCAGAAATGGAGGTTTTTGGGTTCGAATAGACTCATATCCAGTAGCCAGAAAGAAAGCAATATCAAATATGAGACTCTGAATAATATCTTGCAAATCCATGTCTAGATTTTGTTCCAAAACACAACATAGCATTTACCGGTGGATTACACCAATTATTTCTTTTATAGCCTAAATTTGAAGATGAATGTTAGATCGTAAGCGTAGTTGTTATACATTTTTTTATCATTTTCATAAAATATAATTGTAAGTTTAAATTTCGTACATCCATTATGTTGTTTACTTTTTCTCTACCATTTTTAACCGCATATTTTTTTCAAATAAAATTTAAACCCCATGATAAAGTGAAAGCTGACATAATTTAGTAATTGTAGTAAATCCAACGTACTAAAAATATACAAATGGTTCCATAAAATGAATTGTAACTTCCTACTCATCCTTTAGTTTTCACCTGCATGTTAACGCAATTGGAATTAACTTGAGTTGTTAACGCAATTGGAATTAACTCGAGTTGTTAACTTGTCTGGTCTTCTTTTATTAAATTTAGTTGTTTATTCATGTTGTTTTTTTTGGCATGGTGTATTACTGTTCCATATATTGCGGTGAAGTATAAACTTGAGTGTTTGTGAAGAAAATTAAAACACATTGGCTTTTGGAAGATTATGGTTGAATCTAGTCCTTTTGTTGTGTTGTTTCGTTGTTTGCATGATGAAAAAGATAATCTTTGAGGCGCCAGTTTACATTTTCTTAGGCTTTGTTATTTGATTCAGTTTTCTGAAAGTTTTACTCGGTGAGCAAGGATTTTCTATTCGCATTGCTACTTTTAAAGTCTTTCATGTGAGGGAGGGAGAGAGGGAGGAAGAGCAAAGTAGTAGATTAAAAAGTTGAATAAAATTGTCGTTGGTGAAAAACCACTGAGCTTGAAATTGTTCCGAGACAATGCTGATTAGGCTTCATTTTCTTATATTTGGGTTCCTTTTACATAGATATATCTTTGTTGGATTCATTTCTTTATATCTTCTGATCTTTTTGAAAGCCTGTAAGGATTATATTATATCGGAAAATATATTTCATATATTTGTTAGTATTTTAAATTTCAGCGTCAATTGAATAATTTGGAGATATAAAAAACAAGTCTTTTGAAGATGTTCTAAGTTCCCATGAAGAACGTCTTAAAGCTGATGATGAAGAAGAGTATGATGAAAAGGTGTTGTTAACAAAAGCATAATGGGAGTAACGACTCAACTCGACATATTCTGGAAGGACCCGAAGTCGCGGTTGAGGAAGAGGCAGAGGTGGCTTTGGCTATGAGAGAGGAAGCTTTTCCTGTGGAATATCAAAATCTGTTGATGGAGAAGAACATATCTAAAAAAATTCGAACTTTGATATCACAAAGGTACGATGTTATACTTGTCATAATTTTGGGCATTATGCTATGGATTGCAAACCGAAGAAAGAGGAAACAATGAATCTAACGGAAGAAGTAGAAGAGAAAGCTACATTGCTAGTCATGGAGACCAATTGCGTTTTTTCTAGAGAGAAAAAATTTATGCTGGCTAAAGATAAATCTGAAACAATGGCAACGAAAGGGAGTGTTGATGAATCAATGTGGTACTACGACACAAGCGCTTCAAATCATATGACCGGGGAACGAAACCTATTGACAGACTTAAATAAATCAATGAGTGGTACAGTAAAGTTTGGCGATGACTCTATGATCAATACATGTGGAAGAGGAACGACAAACTTCCGAAGCAAAACCGGAAAACACTTGCGCATGCAGAACGTCTATTATGTACCATGATTAAAAGTTGGACAAGTAGATGATTCAGGAGGAAACGTTGTTGTTGAAGGTTGATTTCTAAGTGTTTTTTATGCATATTACAATCTAGTGGCCAAAATACCTCGAGCAGAAAATAGACTTTATGCAATGAAAAAGAGTAAAGCAATTTCACAATGTCTCCTATCTACCGAATCTGAAAAATCGCAGATATTAGATGAATGACAGATGGATAAGGTAATTTATTGTTTCTAAAAAAGACTATAATTGTTGTATTATTTACGCAAAGCTTTGTAGTTCAAGGTTTAATTGTCAAATTTAAGGTGTACATAGTAATAAGAGAGATTAATTGTTGGGTTAAGATCTTTGAAATCTACATTAATATATATATATATATATATATATATATATATATATATATATATATATTAACTATATAATATATACAAACACCACAATGTTGGACTCTAATCTCTTTTTAGAGATGCAGACACTCTTTACATATATTATTGTCTAACATTGTAGTGTTTGTGTATACTATATAATTAGTATATATGCGTGTGTAGATATCAGGGATCTTAACTCAACAGTGGTATCAGAGCTATAAATTTTTGGTTCCTCAGCAATTGATGTTGGACTAATCGAGCCACATAAACATGCATGTATGAGTTGCAATGTTCTCTTGGCATGAATATTTTCTTGATTTGGAAATGGTAATTTGATCACTTGGCGATCTCAGAAGCAACGAATTATGGCGTTGTCTTCTTGTGAGGCTAAATCTATGGTAGCAATTGCAGCGTCATGTCAAGCATTATGGCTAAGACCTGTTGAGCGAGGTGACTAAAATGAAATAAAAGCCAGTGCATTGTATGTTGATAATAAATCTACAACTGCATTAATAAAAAATCCAGTACTTCCCAGACGAAGCAAACACATAGAAACTCGCTTCCACTTCATCCGCGAATGTGTCGAGAAGCACTAGATTGTCATGGAATTCATTTTCACCAAAGAGTAATGTGTTGATATTCTCACCAAAGCTCTCGCATGACTTCAATTTACAAAGATGCGAGAATTACTCTAAGTAAAAGATCTCGACCAAAATCAAATTTAATGGGGAGATTCTTAGAATATTTTTTATTTTGACACGTCATTATGGAAGTTATGGAAGTTATGGAAGGTATTATTAGGTAGTTATTTTCTATTTTCTATTTAAGAAATCATTTTGATTGTCATTATGTACGTGAAGTAATATCTGCATTTTAAAATTTACAGAAACTTAGTTTCTTATTCTCTTGTTTTAGTTTCTTTCTTTTTGGTAAAATTCAAACACATTTATTTTGGTATCAAAACCAACAATGGTATCAGAGCCAGACATAATAATATTTTTATGAAACCATCAAGAGAAGATGGAAGAATTCGAAGGTATGAAGATTAAAACCATAGTACCACAAGGGCTGATGAAAGATACGTGATGGAATTTAATTGATACGATTTCTGAATAAATGGGCAGCGAAATATCCAAACTTTAGAGCATATTAGCAATATGGAAATGATGATCGATAATAGAATTGACAATCTCGAAGATAATATTTCCAACATGCATCCAATGGTGAGTAACATAAAGACATATCGAACAAGATCCAAGTTAAATAGCCCACTTAAAGGCGTGAATCACTGTGTAAAGGATCTAGAAATTTATATAATGAACATGGAGCAGATTTTCAAGAATATGGGTGTGAGAAGAGAATATCAAGTAAGGGTTGTTGATGTGAATATGTGTAAGGAGGCCAAAAAATAGTTGAAGAAGAAGTTGACAAATAAATACCTACCAGAGATTAAGGTATGCTATGAATTGAAGCATTAACTACGGTAGTGTTATCTCCTTATCCAGATGAATTCTCTAGCCAAGGGGGCTCTTGGTAATCTCGAGAAAATCGGAAGTGTGAAGAAATATTACAATGCATTCAAATTGATTATGCATGACATTGATGGCTTGTTAGATAAAGACAAGTTATTCAACTTGGTAACAGGATTAAGAGGAGAAATACAATACAAAGTAAAAATGGGCCAAAATATTTTGGCGCAGTAATGAAGACAGCTTTGAAAGCAGACCGTTCAAGAGATAGTCCGACAAAGGATGAGTGAACAAGATCTTCAGGAACTCTTCTGAAAAATAGGAAGATAATAAAGAAAGAAAAGAAAGAATGTTACATATGTAATAGTCCACATATGACCATAATGTGTCCAAACAATCCACCACCAAAGGAATCAAATGTACAAATGGATGCATAAGACGAAAAAGACAACAATCAAGTTCAAGCTTAAGGTAGAGAATGCTAGATAAGCATTGAACACATGTTATGTATCAGTTATTAAATTAGTTATTATTATAAGATCATAGTATCGTCTATATAAATAAACTTTGTATTGGCGTTTTAAGTAAAATGAAAGAAACCATGATTGACTAAAGATTGTTTTTGATAGAGTTTTCGATTGACTAAGAATTGCTGATAAAGTTTTGGAATACTTTTTCGATACAAATCCTGGCGGCGGAGACAATACTTGACTCAGTTGTCGTGATAATACATGTCTCTATTCATACGATGATTTTATGTTCAACAATTGATTAATATTTCATTTTAGTTTTTATACTAAAAAATGGAACAAACAACATATGTATATCAATTCTTGATGTAAATTGATAATAAATATATAATTCTTCTTCATTTTTATATACTGTAATGATTTGCATTTTACGAAATAGAAGAAACACAAATCATAAATATAAAATAAGTTAAGTTTTTATATTTTAGGGGTTTAAATTTGCTTTGGATTAGGTTATATGTTAGCTAATGTTCAGTCCATAGTTTAATATACGATTTATTGATGTTTTGGTTGTTTTGAGAGATTACTATGAGTCGTAGTTTGAACGGGTAAATGGTTTTGGATGTTAGATTGCGACTCTTTGAACACAAAACACATTTTTAGGTGCATGTATTACTCAAATTCATATTTATTAGTTTTATAAAACATATTTATATACTTTAACGAATCAATTACGTTATTCAGACTTCAAATGTGTAGATTTTTAATAGCCATGAACTCAATACATTTCAGTCAGTTTCCAATTAGACAAGCTCATCATACATATACCACTAGACAGTTTCTTAGCATGGTATATTGGTGCACCAATTGTAGGATATTATAATATTGACCCAATTTTTCACCATATGGACATTAGTTTCAATATTTTAGTAGTTATATTACATTTTCTAAATTTCAAATACATCCACCATATTTTAGTCATGGTCACAACATACATTAGACAGTTATTTTATTGGGAAACTTTTGAGTTGCATATATCACCAGATAATACCACAACGTGGTTACTACTCCACTAATCGGGAGATACTTTGATCCTAACCTCTAACTTTTATAATGTATCTTAGTTTGATAAAACTTCATAATGTACCAAACTCTGATCTTCAAGTTTAGTTTACTCTATTTTTGTTAGTAATATTTCAACTATTATTTCCAAATAGTATAACAATAAAGTTTACAATTATCATGTTTGATATATAAAATATAACAACTATTTATATCCCCGACGGCCCAGCCATAAATCCATCATTACCAATGGGAAGTTTTGACTTCTCAGCGTGATTATAAAGAACAACCTTGGAGTACAATTACTCCAAAGTCAAGTTTCATCCAAGGAAAACCGATGCAGCAGAATAGTGCACCTACTTATCCAAACTAAAATCAGGGCTAGATGGTGGCCCCGACATAAATAAATGTCAACCCGCTGAACTTCTGAAAGCAGTAGCAAACATATTATAATAAATACTTTCAAGGTTCTTAACTAATTATGCCAAAGAATAGCATTGATCCGCGGATAAAAAAATGATAAGACTCGAGTATCAACGATCATACCTCTTCACGAACAATGAAAGCAGCTTTCATGTGGACGAGGACGATCTTCCAGATAAAAAATCTTCACTAGTCGTAAAAATTTTATATGATTTTTTTTATCGCCGCTCTGCAACAATTATAAAATGGATAAGTACTACGAAAAATTGGATTCCGAGCATTAAGTACACGATGTTTCAGTGTGGAATTTATAAAAAAAATGAAGTTTAGATCAGTCTCCATGATATTTAGATGAACCGTTATGTATTGGTTTAATAGTCTACCAACCGAAAATATTAAGAGCTACAAGATTCTTTGGACTACTTTCATGAACCCTTTTATAGGTTCTAAATTGATAAAAGAAGACATGAAACACATAATTATTTGTACTCAAAGGCCCAGTGAATGTTTGTGGGAGTGCACTCAAAAGTTTGTAGATATCAAGAGTAAGTAGCATGACTACCAAGATTTGGTGGTTGTAGTCACATAGAGGCAATGAGTCCTACAAGAGACACTTTTGAATAATATAATATTGAAAAAAAGTTTGGTGATCTACTAGATTAAGTGGAGCGTTATATTAAAGTAGATGAGAGTTCTAAAGCTAAAAGAAATGGAGACACGATAATTTGGGCAACCTATCCACCAAACCATCTTCTCGCACTACAAAATGAGACAATGGCACAACTTAACACAAAAATAGAAGATGAAAATCCAAGGCGTAATGACGGTTTTTTTCAGCCTGGACAGAATCTAGTCAATCACAAAGGACAAAATCAAAATTTGGCTACAATGCTGGAAGTAATAAGAGAGCAGATCGCCCGTAAATGAGACCATTCACAACACTAACAGAGTCACTAACGATGATTTATGGAAAAATAAATAACATCATCAAATACAATAGACATGAAAAGTTGTTGAGACAAAAAAAAAATAAAGATTACAACAAATACTCTAAAGTTCTATATGACACATGTCATTCACTAAGGGGGCACAAAATCATCTCCAAAAGAAAACATCGAACTAACAACATCGTCCAAAGAAGCATAAAAATAGCGGATATGGATCTATATCATGCGAATCAGCACCCAAACATCTCCTGGCAACCACGAACACCGCAAGATGACCTCATTGTAGAGAATAACTTGTAAAGCAACGACACCACACGACAAGGTCAATACTAAAAATTGTCAAACAGAACTAAACCAGTGTACTACCATAACCAAACTACTATAACATAAACCATACCACAACAGCAATAACAAACAATAAAATGCATAAAATACCGCTAGATCTAAATAAAAAACATATGAAAATTTAAATCCTAAAAATATCAAATATAAAATATAAAACCTTAGATCTAAAACTAAAATAACAATAAAATACATAAAATTTCAACAATAATTATACTCTCCGTGTAAGAGAATAAATCGGGAGCAAAAAGACGATGAACTCTTTTATTCATGAATACATCTTCCTATGCCAAAACATTAACCATGAAAATAAAATATGCAACAATCTGACATCATCGAACATCTGAAAAAAAAAAGAGAAGACGAGAACATCAGCTAAACATAAAATATTTTTAGAGTTAAACAAGACCACGAACGTTCGGTTCGGTGACGATTTCAAAATAAAATATCATCAATAATTTAATTATAAATGAAAGCGTCTACGAACTACTATATAGAATCAGAAATGATATAAGAAAGAAAAAAAATTATCCAAAAAACTATAAATGGTAAAACTCTATAAGAAAATACCGAATAAACCGTGTATTTTGGAAGAATCTTATACATTTTATAAACAAATTGATTGATAAATAATTTTAGTTCAATATACATGTTTTTAAGTATAACCATCCATAATATAAATATCATCCACTATTGTGGACAACTAACAATTACTTAAACCGGCTACGTTAGAATTATCTTCTAAAAACTAAGTTTGTTTCTCACTTGATTTACTAAGATGAAAGACAATTTCTTTTTGTAATATTTACAGTAAAAATACAAAACTTGATCTATATAAGACATAAAATGTCTTTTTCATCACCATGATATTCAAAATCATTTGATTTTATAAGATTATTTTATTTTTTATTTTTTTGAAAGATTTATAAGATCCGATAGCCCAAACTATTATATATAAAGATAAAAAAAATTTGAACTAGTTCTATTCCAAATTTACTCCTGATATAAATATAGGTTTTAAAACATGTCAAAATTATTTCCGTCTCTTCCTCCCTCTATTCCTTCTTCATACGATTTCGAACTCTTTCATATTCTTCTTCATCATTCGCCGACTACGCTGATACACACTATGCTTTACGGCCGTTCACTTTTCAATCCACGATTCAACAACTTCACAACTATATCAACATTAAAACAGTAAGTCATATCCTTTTTTCTTTAAAAAATCAGTACGATTCTATTGAATTTAATAAATCTAGTGTTTGGTTGCCATGTATTTTTCAAGTTTTTGAGTTAGTTTAGTGATAGTCTACTGCATATATATCAGTTTTGTCTGATTTATACCAGTTCGATTGACCTGTTTCATAAACTATCTACTTTATTTGAACGCCCTGCAATTTTATATCCAAATAGCTTTACTATTGTTACTGCAAATCAAGCCTGCTTTTGTTACATTTGTATAGGTTTCGTAGCTATTATTTTTCCCATAATTGTAGGTTTTTATAGATTTAACATCTATCGGTGTGTATTGGTTATAGATTAACATAGATTCTGCATCTATCAGTGTATCAGTGCTTATACATTAACATAGGTTTCGCATATTTCAATTTACCACACGTGTTAACATTTTCAAAGATTGCGCATCTATCACTATTATAATGGTTTCAAATTTGCATACGTTTCATAGCTATCACTTATCTAACTTCCAGTGACTTCGCATCTATCGTAGCTGATCTATTTTTCCTATTTTATTTGTTTTATAGGAAAAATGGCCCCAAAAACATGTTTATACAGGTCAAGCCTCTTTGCATTGAAAAAACATATGCAAGAGATAAAAGTGAGGCCAAAACATATAGAAGCAGCAAAAAGGATTCCTTTTTATTCAATTTTAAAGGTAGTATATGATCTTAGAAAGAAAAAGGCTCCTTACAAAAATCATTGGGATGTAATTGAACAAATAATACAAACATATGATAACGAAAATGAAGCATTCAAATTGGGACATAAGTTTCTATTGCTTACACCCCATGACATAAAGATCATCTTTGGTTTAAAATATGGAAACCAAATTATGCCACTACAAGCCAAACTTTTTGAACCAAAGTATTCTGAATTAAAAGACGAAGAACAATCAAGGATTACGAAAAAAATACTTTTCTAATAAGACATTAAGAAAAAATGATAAAAGCTGAACAAGATCAATCACTCATAAAATGATAAAGGTATGCAATTTCATTTTTTCTTACATTATTGCGTTGGTATAGGTTTCTCATCTACTACCTCTGCCCTATTTCACATTTGCATAGGTTTGTCATCTACCACTTCTACTTTAGTTTAATATTTGAATAACATTCTGCATCTAGCATTTTTACTCTTCTTTCAAATATGGATAGGTTTCGCATCTATCATATTAACCATTTTTCACATTAGCCTAGGTTTCACATTTATCAATATTAATTAAGGTTTTGTATCTATCTTTTTTATTTTGCTTTCACGTTTCCATAAGTTTTGTGTCTATTAATTACACATGTTTTACATTAGCATAGGTTTCACATTTATCCCTTTTAACTAATGTTTTTGCATGTTGATAGGATGCTATAACTAAAACATAAAAAATATCTAAAAACATGCCATAATAGATTTTGTGATATTCTTCATAATGTTAGCCTGTTCGACCTTGTTTTTCTCTACATCTGGAGATGTAATATCATCTAGAGTGTGTATTATGTAGAACACCTAGACAAAATAAACAACTACAATTGGGCTGAAGCAATCTGGGAAACGTTATTGAATTCAATAATAGTTCGTCATGAAACTAAACCTGTAAAAGTAGTTGGTTATGTTGCTCTTTTACTCGTTAGTAATTTCCATTGTTCTATTTTAAATACTATTTAATAAAAAAATGGTATCTAAAATATTTTTAACATATAGTCATTCATCATGGAATGCACAATAATATGTTAAAACGATGAAATTAAAGACAAGATTCCTAGATGCTTCAAATGGCTGGGTTTTGAGAGCAAAACAACTTTGGATTTGAATGGTACTATAACAAAGATAACAGATGAACATGTATATCTACACATCATTTTTAGGTCTAGTTTCATATTTTCCATAAATATGTATTTACTATAATATTTTAACACTTTTGTATATTCTAGAAGAAGAATTGAAACTAACAAAAGAATAAGAATAATAATTTGGATGAGAGTTCCAAATACAAGAAGAAAATAACGATGTTCCTCAATAAGATGATGATGTTCTACAGGAGGATTCTGAACAAGTAAACCTCAATGACAATGATGTTCCTTAAAAAGACGATGATGTCCCGAACGGGATTTTGAAAAACTAAACGTCAACGACGATGATGATGATCTAGATTAGGATACGCACCAAGACTCAGCTTCAAGATATTTTACTGATAGCAAAATAACAATAGACCAATATATTGTTTAACCATGTCCAAAAGTTACAAGAATTAAAAAGACTGCAACACGAAGAAGAAACCCAGTAAAGAACGTGGAAAGAGAACTTTGCTGATAAAAACTGGTACTCTCAACAAACAGAATATGGTACAGACAAGATGCCCTCTTATTGCAAGAAAATAAAAAAGAAGTCTCTAATCAACATTGCTGGTAGAATGTACCATCTCAAAACAGAAAGCAAAAGGTTGAAAAAAATCTGGCAACAGAAAAGGTAAAATCTCTCTTTTTATCATATTTACTATAGGTTCCACATCTAACATCCATAATGTCATAATATATTTTGCATATATCATATTAAATATAAGTTTCACATATATCATGTTTACTAAAGCTATCATGTTTACTAAAGGTTGCGCATATATCATTTTATTCATGTTTCATATTTTATCATTTCTAATTAGGTTGCGCATCTATCGTTTTATCCAACGTTTCACATCTATCATTTCCGTTTAGGTTCTGTATCCATCATTTTAATTCACATTTCACATCTATCGTGTCTATTACGGTTTCGCAATTATCATTTTAATGCATGTTTCACATTTATCGTGTCTACTGAAGTTTTATAATTATCATTTTAGTTCACGATTCACATCTATCGTGTCTATTAATGTTCCACAACTATCGTTTTAAATCATGTTTCACATCTACAATATACATTAAGGTTCCCAAATACAATTTAAAACTCATTTTACATGTATCATGCCTATTAAGGTTGCGTATGTTTCATGAATAATCTCATGAAAAGGTTCTGCATCTATCACGTTTATTTATATTTCACATCTATCATAATTATTAAGATTGTTCATTTATCATCCATCATTTTATATAAAAGGTTTCTCATCTTTCAATGATTTATTAGTTTGCAGAGAATTAACAACATATCTGCAGTCCTAGCCCCAGCCACACCACCAGTTCCTCATCTAGCCAAATATTTGACTTATCAACAATTTAAAAAAGAAATAAAATAAACTAGAACGTAGAAGATTTCAAGAAAAAAATTAAAGAACTAAAAAGGAAACTCAAGGAAAAAAGAGAAGATCATTACACAAATGAAAGTTGATGCAAAGATGGACATAAAGGTCAACCTACAAAAGACACTTAAACTGTCTATGTTGAAGCCAAACATATATGATAAAGTTATCAAAACAATTGAAAAGTAACCAAAAACTTATGTAAGAAAAAAGTGATTGAATGATCAAGCCCAACACTCACCGAATAAATTCAGAAAAAACAACATGCTTTTGTTATTGGTGTTTTTGTCGAAAACCCTATTGTTGATGTCAAAAACCAAGACACAATACCTAATATTGTAGTGGAAGACAAGGTTCCACCTACACAATAAGAGAACAATTAAATTGGTGCGGAACAACAGGATTCTACTGTTGTTGCTGTTGAAGATGATCATGTTGTTGGGGTTAGGCTTGATGTTGATGTTGTTACATCTAAGGGTATTGTTGCTGTTAAAAATGAGTATATTACTTCTGCTTATGTTGGGGTTAAAAAACCTATTGTTTATGTTAATGTTGTTACATCTAAGGGTAGTGTTGTTGTGAAAAATGATCATGTTACTCCCGCTGAAGTTGAAGTTGAAAAGCAAGATGATCCCTCTATTGATGTTAAATTTGTTACTTCTCACGGCATTTTTGTTGTGGAAAATGAGCATGTTACTCCTATTGAAGTTGGGGTTGAAAAGCAAGATGATCTATCTGTTGATGTTGATCTTGTTATATCTAATATTGATGTTGAATAAAAGCATGCTCCTTCTGAAGATGTTGGGGTTAAAACCCAAAATGATCCACCTCTTGATTATGCTTTTATGGAAGAACATGATCCATATATTGTTACTGCTGTATAGGTTGTTAGGGAAGAACATGATCAAGATACTAATATTGTTGCAAATGTCGTTAACGAATCTGAAGTGACCAAGGATGTTGCTGAAGTATCTGAACTGACAAAGAATGTTGCTGAAGTGTCTGAAGTGACTAAGAATATTGGTGTGGATAAAGAGATTATATAGATAACCCAAAATTAAAAAAAAAATTGTTTTAAAAAACCTATGTATTTGAAGATATATTTTTGTATGTATTATATTATTTTTTTGCTTGAATACTCTAATCTTATTAGTATTTATGTATTTAATGTGTGTATCATATACTTGTATGGTGGTTTGTATAATACAATGTTTCACATCTATAAAAAAAACACCAAGTTTTGCATCTATTATTCAATGTGCATCATATTTACCCATGTTTCGCAACTATTTTCTTAACACTTGTTTTGTATCTAATGTGCAGTTTTTGTTTTGTAAAGGACCATGCCTCTGAAGTCCAAGAAATCGAAACGCCACAAGTTAAAGATTTATACCTTTACAATTGAGAATGAAATTATAAGAATCGAAACGCCACAATTTAAAGATTTATACCTTTCCTACATTCTCTATATTTGCACTATTTTCGCAACTTTGATATTTGAAATGGTTTCACATCTATCATATTTTCATTTTTTCGCATGAAACATAATTTCACTAGTTTCTCATCTATCATAATTATACAAGTTTCTTATTTATCAATTTACTTAGGCTTCACATCTAGTGTAGTTTCACTTTAGACATATTTTGCATTGGTTTCTCATCTATCAGATTTCCTTTGGTTTCGCATCTAGCATAGTTTTCCTTGTTTCTGATCTATTTTAGTTTTGAACATTTTGGATCTATCTCATCTTACAATTTTTCTAGTTTGGAAGTCTTGTAGAACGAGTTGGTGGAAGGGCCTTCATTTGAACTAAATTTGGATCTTTCTTAACATCAAATATCTAAAGAACTACCTAACATGGAAATGACAAGAAAATAATGGCCATTTACAAACAAAGTATCAGTTACAATTGACATACAAGAATACTACAAATTAGAAATGATTGAAAAAGGAGAAAACAGTTTTGATCCAATAGTATGGTTAGTTCCAAAGAAAGAATGATCTAATATTTTTGTTAGTACTATGATGGAGATAATAGACGAAGATGAAATCAACTGTACTGTAAAAGTTAAATTTACATTTACTTTCTTTACATTGTTTCCCGTTACATATATAAACAAATTGTTAGCTTCCACTTTTGACAACATAGATACTCGGCGGTTATATGTATATTTACCTTAAACTACACAATTTACGAATACCTGTTGCTAAAATTCCATGAGAATTTATGCGAGTAACATACTTATCTGGAAGCGTAATGGTAAGAATAATATACTTTTACAACACACGTATTAATTAATAAATAAATAATGATTTTAAATATTACTACTTCAATGTAGTCGATGCTGAACCAAAATATGGATGCAACACTATATGTTGACGATAAGCTTCGAAACATCACAAAAGGTTACATATTTGTTCCACTTCTAACAGAAGCCCACCCTGAGAATGGTAACCATTGGATATTATTGGTAATAGATGTTTAACATGAAACAACAGTAAATCTAAACCCAATACCAAAATATGGAGATCCAACAAGAAAAACTATAAAAAGATTAGTAAGTATCTATTTTCTAATATAATTTTATAGCATACACGTGCGCGCACACACACACACACATATATATATATATATATATATATATATATAATCTAAATTATTTGTTTGTCTACTAAATTACAGATTACATACCTTCAGAGTAAAAACATTTTACGAGCAGAAGCAACCATAAAGATATATTGTCCAATATAAATTCCTAAACAAAGACCTGTATCACTTGATTGCGAAGTAATGGTCTGCGATTACTTCAAAATTTATGTTTTTCATTAAAAAATGACTTTGATAAAACTTCTGGCATTGCATCATTAAGAAGAGCATACATGTTTTACATGTTTCTTAATAAAACCAACACTAATAGATTTTGGGATGATATTTTGTAATATTTTTTGTACTTTTTTTATAATGTTTATAATAAGTATTTGTTGTACAATTTGTCTACAACCAATATATCTTAATGAAATTGGACACTAACAGTGAATGTTTTGTATTTATAAAAAATGTAAATAGAGCGTCACACATCTAGCATATCATTTAAACAAAGAGTTTTGCATCAATCTTATCTTTTGTACATAAGGTTTTGCATCTATCTTTAATTCTGTATAATGTGTTTCGCATCTATTTAGTCATTATTTTTAAACTATTAATTGTATTTAATTGGTTATTTACTTATATGATTTGAAAAAAATAGATACTCGTGGTTACATTGCATTAACTACAAACCTCACTAATAACAACCAAGATATTATTAATGTCAAATCTTCTAAACTTTTCACCTTATTAAACTTTTGTAGCTATCAGAAATGTAAATTAAATGTCCCGTATATGGCATATCATTTGTCGCTTTGTTTCGCATTTATCAGAAATATAAACAAAGAGTTTCACATCTATTGTAGAGAAGTTATCATTTAGAGAAGTTTTATGTTTTTATAATTAATTTAGTATACCAATCTCCCACCTATTTTGTCAAGTCAAAATTTAAACTAGTAATTACATTTGATTGGTTATTTACTTATATGATTTGACAAAAGTAGATACTCATGATTACATTGATTTAACTACAAAGCCCACCAATAACAACACAGATATTACTATTGTTCAAGCTTCTAAACTTTTCAACTACTTAAACTTTTTAGCTACTCTTATAAAGCTAGTTCATACTTTGAGCTCTCATACACTAAACAAATTATTGTTTTGAAAAATGTCAAATCTAAATTATTCTTCGGATGATGAATCAGTTTACAGTGATTTCAGTTCACTTATGTGTTTCCTTGAAGCAACCGGAAACTGGAAACAAACCACAACAGAGGAATTCTATTCATATTCCTCCATGGTTTCAGTTTCTTTTATTATGAACAATATTATGAAATTAAATTTTCTGAAGATGACCATGATCTAAATAAGGATCATATTGTTGTCCTCTTAAAGATAAATATGAAACGTGACCATAAGGAATACTAAGATGAAGAGTCTAAATAAAAATACTCAGAAGACGAAGAAAAATATTCAAAGGAAGATTATTCAAAGGAAGATGACTCTAAAGATGACGAAGAAGACTCCAACTAAGGGTAGGAGGAATGGTCTACTTTTACTTTTTGTTGTTTTACTAAGGGTAAGAGCGAGTTTATACTTTTTTTTACCTTAATGTTTATACATTTTAATGACTAAAAAGAGTCTCAATCTGAGTTTGACTAAGGAGACTCTATTTTTTAAGTTTGGTTTAAACTTGTCTCTCTTATATTTAACTTACCATGCATTTCGCTTGTTTCATAATGAACTTAATCCTTTTATTTATTTGTTTTTATATAATAAGAATATAAAATATTAGAGACTTTAATATAATAATGATATGGTTATGTATGATAAATTGTATAGTTAAAGATGGTATTTTGATTATTTGTAAACATAGGGGGTTGCAATGTAACTTACCCATTTATATAACTGATTCAGTTATAGAAGTTTGACACATCTATTAATCAGGTGTGAGGCGATGAATAAATTATGACTCTTTTGATCAATCTCAAACTGATTTCTAAAGTAACTTTCTCTCTCTACAATCTAACTCTCTCTTTTAATTTCTTTCACTAAAAACAATATTCTAACTCAATAGTATACATATTTATTTATCATTTTATTTCTTTTAACCCATCTATTAAAACCATAAAATATAGTTAGTTATGAGTTGTTTCAGCAACTCTCAAACCAATGTATTTAGTTATCCAAGGTTGTGCATCTATCATAATATTTGGTATTTGGTTATCCAAGGTTGCGCATCTATCATGCCCATGTATTTGGTTTTTAACGGTTTCGCATCTATCATAAACAAATGAATTTCGTTATACAACGTTTCACATTTAACAAAATCAACAAATTTGTTAATGCTTGTTTTCGCAGCCATCAAGTCCATCAATTTTGGTTATAAAAGCTTTTGCATCTACCAGATCTATCGATAATAGAACGTTTCACACTTATCAAGTCCATCTATAATAAAATGTTTCCAGCCTATTTTTATTATGACAGAAAAAAAACATAAGTCTAAAAAATCAAAAATTACATTGATCTTATGAAATGTCAACACATGTTCGTCTATTATGACTAGATTTACAAAAATGAGAACATGTTATAGATTGAATAATTAATTCCCCTTTAGATGGAATTCGTTTCTTCTTAGGTCGTCTAGCTCTCATTTTTAAAACTGGAGGAAGTACATCTGGAGAAGTTGTTGAAGTAGATGCTTGACCAAAAGTAGTAAATACAACTATACCATATGAATATGTTTCTTTATAGGAGCTTACAAAATAGCATGGTTTAACATATTTCATAGGATCCGCATCTATATAAAATAACACAGCTAAAGCATGATAGCACGACAAACAATCATATTGTCACATATCACAAGAATAAGTACGTACACTAAGATCAAGAATCATACCAGCCTCACAAGACACTTCATGCAAAAGAAGAGTAGACGAATGAACTATCCATGGACGACCTTCTTCCACGTTACCTTTAAATTTTTTATCAAATTGAGGACATAAATCGCTAGTCCAACGTAACATCACCAAAACATCTCGAAATTTGAATCGTTTGTAAAACTTTAATCCTATTAACTAACTTCAATATAGGCAAACCAAAAACTGTTTGATTTTATTGTTAAAAAACTCAGCTGGAGTATAAGTCATATAACCATATCTCTTGCCTTTGAAAAAAGCACAAGCATATTTTTCGGTAGGTTATCACAAAAACTTTTAACCTTTCACCTCATTGTTTAAGAAATTTATCCATATATTGAATAAAAAATTATGTCTAGCAACATATGCGCATCTTTTAAAAAGTTTGACCATACTATTCTTAAATTTTGTCAATGTACCGGTTAAACAATACCTCAACATTATCTCTTATTTTACCATGCACGAATCATATAAGTAATCATTTAACACATTCTCTTCCTATATTCATCAAACATAAATTATGTCATAACTTGGTTTCCAATCAAAAATGTGATTTCGCACGTCGTGACCCGATAGTTGAGCCATTCTCAACCTCCGACGAACTTTTCACTCCCCGGTTGAAAATTACACAACCGACGGTTGAGAATAGTCCTCCATCGAGGGAATATCCTTACACTAAATAAAATGGTGAAGGGCCTAAGGGGACTGGTACCCATCGACTATAAAATTATCAATCGACGGGGTCATTTTTACCCACCTGTTAATAATATTGCACCCTGTCGGGTTGATAATAGTTCACCCGTCAGGGACCTAATACTAAACAAAATAGATATTTCCAACAAGTATGTAAATCTAGAACGACGTATGAAGTCTATCTCCCCAGCGGGTGGACGGTATGTCCCCGGCGGTTGGTCATGGACCGACCTGGCGGGGTGGGTTCCTATAGCTAAAATGATTTCATCTCTCCCCCGTCAGGGAACAGGGCCTCAACCGACGGAGGAACACATGTTCAGTTTTTTCCAAATCGGGAAGAACTACAAATATGGAAACTTTTTTTAACTAATTGGTTAAAAATACTATCTTATTTATAGTTTCATTGTCCTAAAGCTTTTTCTCGCCTAAATCCATCCGAAAATCAATTTTCTTTTTATTGAGTTTTTGGGTGTTTTAGAGTTTTTTTAGAGATTTTAGAGTTTTTAGGGTTTTCGAGTTTTTTTATTTTTTTTTAAATTTAATTAAGTTTTGAGTATAAAGAGATTTGGAAGGAGTAATTTTGTGTTTTTTTAAATTTTGGTTATGTAACCCAAAACCAACTACTTGAATAAAGAAAATATACTTTATCAAAAAAATCGATAAATGACTATTAATAAAAACAAAATCCAAAAAATAGGTTATAATTTGGAACCGGATTAACCAAAATTGTATTTATTCTCCACGATAAACATCCAAAGTTTTCTTGAAAAAGCATTTACAAATACTACCTATCACATTTTGAAAACACATCTACAAATAGTACATATCACATTTTTTAATCCAAAAATATGTCTTTAAGAGACCCTAAATATTAGTTTGTGTTTCCTAATTTGTAATTGCACCAAAATTTATCGTGAATTTTCTTACCCACTACATTAGTTGCACAACACTATACTTTTCATAAACCAATGTTGTTGACACCTTTTAACGATCCATGTTTTATTTGTTTTCGTAAAGCTTTTTCTTACGAAATTTCTGAATTGCATATATAAAATATAATAGTAATTTGTGGTGAAATAAGTTTCTCTTTGTATCTTTTACTATTTTAATATTACCATACCGCTATCTCAAAATTCCAAATGAGATTAGTATAATATAGTTGAAGTTTTTGAAAATTTTATATTTTAAATATGTTTTTGTTTTTCATTTAATCAGTAAAACAAAGTATTTTTCACATGTTTCAAATTGGATAGCCGAATTGGTGGAGTAGATGGACTCGTAACAAAAAAAAAATCATGCGTACGATGTCTTCTACAAACATTTTTGTTTTTATTTAAACTTACCACCTTATGTGGTTTAATCGATGCATACTCGTTGAATAGATGGTTTCCTCCGGAAAAAAAATCCATTTTTCATATTGAGATATAAGATGGAGTTAAGTAAAAGCAATAAAATTGATAAAACAAAATGTTTTCTAACAAATACCCACAAAATAAATTCATCATATTTCAAAATATCTAGAACTATTATTTATACAAATTTACATCAACATTTATCTATTATTCTCTGCCCAAAATAACTTGAAGTTAAGTTTGCTCGTACGTAGGTATCGCTTCAGGTTAGAATCAGTTCTCTCCATCCAGTTACTCGTCGTCGCGTATCCCAAAAATGCATGAACTTGTTTGTTTTCCAAACCATAACTTTTTCAGTGTATTTATCAAACCAATAATTTTCAATGTATTTGATTGCAAGATGATAATTTTTGTAGTCAAATTCAATTTTTTATGTCGCATACGCTATCTTTTTGCAAGCAGACGGAAACTACGCATGATCGTTTTTCTCAGAGAAATACTTCCTTGTATTTCCTTGGACGTTTTGGTTTATGTGCCAACGGCATAACACATGCGTTATCTTTGGGAAGATTACTTTTAGGACGTTGATCAGTGTTACATCTTTGTCCGTCAAAATCACGAATGGTTCTTCAATGTCGTGAGTGACAATCAATGATTGCAAACATTCTAATACCCATTTGAATTTGTTTAATTTCTCCACAGACATAAACGTAAAAGGAGAAAAATAAGTCAAATGAGTAGATGTCACGCTTACGATCTCAAACAACGACACCCTATATCTTATGATCTTGGAGGTGATATCCATGATCAACACTATTTGAAATGTCCATAACAGATTAAAACCAACTGGATGCAAAATATATATATGAGTAATGATACAACCATCGTCTTTACTAGATTTATGTCATTCGTAATAATTATACCTCTTGAGCTCTACCAATAGAAACTGCAACTGTGACCTGCCTGCTTTCTTTAACATCCGGTTTTTCTGCCAAGCGTTTTAGATTGTGTGCATGGAAGAAACATTATATTCATTCAACTTTTTAAATTCGTTCAATATCTCTCTAGGGCATGTTCCCACATAGATTGGTTTTAGGTATGTATAATATGACCCTTATGCAAATAAAGATTAAGGTTCTCAAGATAAGTCGTCACATATAAGACCCTCCAACCAACTCAGATCAGCGTAAACAGTTCCATACGAGAGAAACGTCGAGGATTTACCAACTAGATGAAGATCGACAGAACGTGGTGCATTTATCCAACATTTATTGTCTACAACGAGGTGACATAGTCGCATCATATCGGCGACATACCGCTGAGCCACACATAGTTGAGTATATCTATAAGAATGGTTAGTTGATTAACACACGTTTTGAATCCTTAGCAACAATATCAACTTTTGGAAGATCAATGGGGTTATGAGGCGTGCAATTCTTACTAAGAGAAGTCTAACAACTTTGAGTGTAACATGAGGAGGGAACTCCAATTGGGTGTTAATTTAGATGATCGCCAGCGTGTGGAGTGAAATTTAACGGAGCATCGACGGTCAACAAAGAAGCCACCAAACCACAAAAAATTCAAGCTTTGAAACGAGTTCAAAACTAGAAAGAGACGAATAGCAGTTTAGGGCAAGATGGCATGCTAGAACGCATGACTTCTAGACAGATGTCGATGGGTGGCCTTGTGAAAAAATATTGGATAAAATAATCTTTGATATACAGGGATGATAAGGGGAACTCTGGTTTGTTGAGTAAATCCAACTATAGGGTCATATCCGTAAGAGGCGACCGAGAAACATAAGCTCGAATCGGAATCTCTATCAAACACACCAAACAGCACAGACTACTACGAATGGGCAGTCTAAAATAACAATAAAACTGCCAAAAAAACAAGATCAATCCAGTAATAAATAAAATATGCAGCCAAAGTAGGTCGATTCAGTGAGTGAGACTAAAATATTATAGAAATGATATCCTACACATGATTTTAATGATTCGAAGATAACAAAAAATAGACTAGAGGATGCATAAGATGGTTTTTTTTGGAAGGTGGACTACCAGATGGAACAGAATTAACTTATGTTTTAATGTTTCGACGCTTTGAATTCGAGGTCGAATTCTTCCGAACCGGAGAATGATATTGTAGCTAAGAATGCAAACCGGTTTCTCGCTCAGGTATTTAAATTGGGCCGAATAAGTATTCAAATCAAATATTTCGACGAATCCACTAGATCTTAGAAATGTGACTTATTTTATAACATTTTTGTAATTTCTTTTTTCTTAGAATTAGAGTTTTGGATAGTATTATATAGAGCAGCTTTTAACAATCCATGTTTTACTTGTTCACGTGAAAACATTTCTTACAAAGTTTCTATGTTTATCTTTGTATCTTTTATTATTTTTAAATTACGATTACCACTCTCTCAAAATTCAATCATCAATAATAGTTCTAAGATATTTTATGCCTTAAAGTAACTTATATACCAAGGGATACAAAGTATCCCGTATAATCAATGCAGATATCATATTATTAATAACAAACCATAACTTATACTAATTTTAATTACTAGTTTTTATTAATCATAATTTAGGATTTATTGATATATTTGACTCACTCTGTATGTTAGACGAACCAGAGTTCCCTTTATCATCCCTGTATCCCTTATCATCCCTATATTTGACTCACCAATAACGCATGTGTTATTCCTTGTATTTCCTTGGACGTTTTGGTTTATGTGCCAACGGCATAACACATGCGTTATCTTTGGGAAGATTACTTTTAGGACGTTGATTAGTGTTACATCTTTGTCCGTCAAAATCACGGATGATTCTTCAATGTCGTGAGTGACAATCAATGATTGCAAACATTCTAATACCCATTTGAAGTTGTTTAATTTCTCCACGGACATAAACGTAAAAGGAGCACAATAAGTCAAATAAGTAGATGTCACGCTTACGATCTCAAACAACGGCACCCTATATCTTATGATCTTGGAGGTGATATCCATGATCAACACTATTTGAAATGTCCATCACAGATTAAAACCAACTGGATGCGCAAAATATATATATCAGTAATGATACAACCATCGTCTTCACTAGATTTATGTCATTCGTAATAATTATGCCTCTTGAGTTCTACCAATAGAAACTGCAACTATGACCTGCCTGCTTTCTTTAACATCCGGTTTTTCTGCCAAGCGTTTTAAATTGTGTGCATGGAAGAAACATTATATGCATTCAACTTTTTAAATTCGTTCAATATTTCTCTAGGGCATGTTCCCACATAGATTGGTTTTAAGTATGTATAATATGACCCTTATGCAAATAAAGATTAAGGTTCTCAAGATAAGTCGTCACATATAAGACCCTCCAACCAACTCAGATCAGCGTAAACAGTTCCATACGAGAGAAACGTAGAGGATTTACCAAGTAGATGAAGATCGACAGAACGTGGTGCATTTATCCAACATTTATTGTCTACAACGAGGTGACATAGTCGCATCATATCGGCGACATACCGCTGAGCCACACATAGTTGAGTATATCTATAAGAATGGTTACTTGATTAACAAACGTTTTGAGTCCTTACCAAAAATATCAACTTTTGGAAGATCAGTGGGGTTATGAGGCGTGAAATTCTTACTAAGAGAAGTCTAACAACTTTGAGTGTAACATGAGGAGGGAACTCCAATTGGGTGTTAATTTAGATGATCGCCAGCGTGTGGAGCTTAAGGGAATAACCCCATGTGGGTATCCAAACAGTGTGAAATTTAACGGAGCCTCGACGGTCAACAGCAGGGTCACGTGACACGAGCAAGACGATGGTTTCATCGCACCAAAAAAAAGGAAAATATAGGCATATACCCTTCTAGCACCTGCACAGTCCATCACCAGGTTGTGAGGGTTGCGAGTTGCATTATCATTGTGAGTGACTGAGAAGTCCATAGTGAGGAAAGATCTCCATATCTGACAATGCACATCGATGAATGGTATCTAGGGTTGTCATGAGACTTCAAAGAAGCCACCAAACCACAAAAAATTCAAGCTTTGAAACGAGGTCAAAACTAGAAAGAGACGAATAGCAGTTTAGGGCAAGATGGCATGCTAGAACGCATGACTTCGAGACAGATGTCGATGGGTGGCCTTGTGAAAAAATGTTGGATAAAATAATCTTTGATATACAGGGATGATAAGGGGAACTCTGGTTTGTTGAGTAAAGCCAACTATAGGGTCATATCCGTAAGAGGCGGCCGAGAAACATAAGCTCGAACCGGAATCTCGATCAAACACACCAAACAACACAGACTACTACGAATGGACAGTCTAAAATAACAATAAAACTGCCAAAAAAAACAAGATCAATCCAGTAATAAATAAAATGTGCAGCCAAAATTTGTATCTACGATTTTGACTCAAAATTCAATCATCAATAATACTTCTCAGATATTTATAAATACTATCCAAAAGTTGTATCTACGATTTTGACTAAAAGAAACTAGCACCAATACACATTTCCAAATTTCCAAATTTATACTATGGTAATTGAACACAATTTTTGTAAAAGACTTTATAATCTTAAAATAAAATCCTGAAAAGAAAAAAAAATCAAGCATCATAAAAGCCACATAATCAAAATGATAACATTGTTGAAAATATTTTACTACAGAAACTAGCACCAATCACATTTCCAAATTTCCAAATTCATACTATGGTAATTGAACACAATTTTTGTAAAAGACTTTATAATCTTAAAATAAAATCCTAAAAAGAAAAAAAAATCAAGCATCAGAAAAGCCACATAATCAAAATGATAACAAAAGCACATGAGAATTGGGTTTCAAGTTTCTTCAGAAGCTGTCGAATCAGAAGCATCATCCTTCTCTTCAGTAACAAAAGGTTCATTTTTTCTCACAGATCTAGTTGGGATGCCTTTTCTTCTTCTTCTTGCTAGAGCATTTCCAACCTGGTTCCCCAAAGCAGAAGCAAAAGCATTTTCTTGAGTTGCTGAAGCCGCAACAGCAATAACATATCCATCAAAATCTGAAACACCTAATTCATATTTCACCGAAGCAGAAGTAGATACAGAAGCACCACCGTTCTCTTGAGCTGTTGCCGCTGCAGCAGCAACAACAATTAGATCTAAATACAAAGCAGAAGTAGAAATAGAAGCACCACCATTCTCTTGAGCTGTTGCCGCTGCAGCAACCACTTCATGTTTGACAGCGCAATCTATAGAACCGAATCTAGCCATTGCATTGATAACCGGTTTCCGTCGACGGGATATACATGATGATCCACAAGCACTTATTGGATACAAGTTGATACGAAAGGAAATTAAACTAACAACAAACGAAGCAATACATTGAATTAGCCAATTCATAGTTCATAGGCTGCTTCTCATTTTTCACTCTAATTCGAGGCTGCATTTGGTGAGGCTAAACTTTCCACGTGAACGACTGAATTGAAAGTGTATAAAGCTCTGCATCTAGTATGAATCTTGAAAGATGCCAAATTACTAATATCAAAAGATACGAAACTACCTTCATCGTCCCCTATTAAAATTTCACCCTCCCGTGTGAGCCGCAATGGATAAATAAGATCATTTTGAAAAATGCTCTCGATAACAGAATAAGGAAACATCAATTCGATTTTTGTAAAAGAGGAAGTTACACCGTACTCCTTCATCATCCATATCGACATACGGAGAGTATAACCATCATGACAAGGAATAGATAAACACAGACAACCATCCAATACACTTAGATCGGTAAGGCATTTAAGATCGGGAATAGGGATTACACTAAAACTCTCTTCAGTTAACCCAAAAGACACTATCACCTGGCCATATACACTATCATAATCAGTCCAATGAAGAGCATTATTAAGAAAGGCTCCCCGGCTGTGACAACCCATTACTCTATCAAGATATTTGGTTTCTAAAACGCTTCTCCAAGTACCTTTTTTCAAAGAGAAAAGGTTAATCCTAGCTTCAACGAGACTAAGCTTCTCCTGCGGTATATTCCAGTACTTTCTAGGGAGGGCTACAAGTAAAATCTTGTAATCGTCCGTAGTGGAATCATACCCAAATCCATCTATCAAAATATCTTGGGGATATATAAGGGCAGGTACTTCTGTGTACTGCCTAGTACAGGGATTGCATATATAAATTCTATCGTAGTTAAGATCAGAGACACATATCAGGCCATTAACAGAACCTAAAGTTACACCATGTGGGGGTCCAATGGAAAACGGCAATTCCAACCTTTGGTATTTAGATTGACCATCAAAACTATGGCAGTCTATAGAATAAATTGTGTTCGTGTTCGAGCTGTCTAACTCCATGACTTTATAGGATCCGATTTCAAGAGCTTGTTTCAATTGCGATTTAGCAAAAACAGGACTAGAAATGAGAGAAAGCCATGATTTAGATACAGACCTGAATCGCAAGAGAGATTTAACCGGTAACTTGATTAGCACCTCGATCAAAATATCGTCATTCACCATTGATTTCACCATTGATTGTGTCTGTAGCTTTCTCTCCTAACTCAAGAGTGAGAAGAAGAACGGAAGATAATAGAAAGAAAGGGGTTTTTTCGACCTTATAAAGATGAGAACTCTCTTCATGGACGAAAAAGGCTTTTGAACTCTTGGGCCCATGAGACAAGCCCGACAAAATAAAGGTTTTAAATGTTAAAAAAGGTAAATGTCGAATTAAAAAAATTTACTCTCATCTTTTTCGTAACGTGTCTTTTTTTAATGAACTTTTTTTAATAATAATTGTCGTTTTCTATCTTAATATTAATTATTTTTATTTTATCTAATAAAATAGTTCTATAAATTATTAATTCCAAGATTGATTTACTTTTTAAGAGATGTATTATCAAATGGAGTGAGTAATTGTTGATCTTTCTATCAACGTTAAGAATCGAGAATTAAATCAGAATGAATCGGAGCGAGAACCGGATCGAACTTCGAACTTTAACAGTTCTTTTCACGAGACATTCTAAACAAAAATTTAAAAAAAAGTTTGAAGACCGAAAAAAGCTAAAGCATACAATCCCATCCCATTACTGGAGCCAAAAATCAAAGTTTAAAGAAAAGTTTGAAGACTGAAAAAAGCTAAAGCATACAAACCCATCCCATTACTGGAGCAAAAAATCAAACCCCTTTCAATTCTTTTTGTCGGAACTTAAGGGGAGTCTCAAATAATTCTATTGTCAAAAGAATCAAGAACATAATCCTTAAAGGAAAAATCAGTTTTATCTCTATTCAAAAGCTTATGGTCTCCTCAGATCAAGATCATAAAGTAACCTTAACTTCCAAAATTGGTTTCTCGAACTATTATTCTAATTGTACTAGCAAGATCTGGATCCTCTGACATCTCAAACTATTATTCTAATTGTACTAGCAAGATCTGGATCCTCTGGAACCACAGGTTCAATGTAGAAATAATTGAAGACAATCATCAATTGCTTAGGGTCGCTCCATCTAATCCTAGGAATAGAGATTCATCGTGACTATATTAAAAACTAACTGTTAGCTTAAGGAATGTCTCTGTCCAAGCATGTTTCACTCCCATTGCTGCTGATCATATCGCTGTTAGGTGCACTGCAATATTGAACTCACACTCGGCCTGATATTGCCTTTGCTGTGAACAAGCTCGGTCAATATCAGTAGGCACCTACTACAATACAATGACAGAATTTAAAAAAGTGCTCTGTTACTTATCTGAGTCTAGCTGGGTTGGACTTCACATCAAACCAAGTTGTAATCTGATTGGGCATCTTCTCCAGACAATCGAAGAAGTGTGGGTGCATATTTCGTCTATCTTGGGGATTCTCTCATTTTCTGGTCTTCAAAAAAGGAGAATGTGGTGGCTCGGTCTTCTACTGAGTCAGAGTATCGGACTTTAGCTAATTTGTCTGCTCAACTCATCTGACTTCACACAATTCTCACTGAAATTCAGTTCCCTGTCATACCCCATCTATAATTTGGTGTGACAATCTGGGAGCCAGCTCTCTAGCCTCGAATCCTGCCTTCCATGCACGAACAAAGCATATCGAGATCAACATACACTTCATTCGTGATCAAGTTCTTCAAGACTTGTTTCAAATTCGATTCGTGTCTTCTCATGACCAACTAGCTGATTGCTTCGTGAAATCGTTTCTCCTTTCTTCGAGACAAACTCGGTCTCATTGCTTCGCCTCTTCGTTTGGAGGGTATGAAGAGTTTGTGAGGACTGAGTTCATCAATGGTGGTTTCGAGCTTTGGGTTCTCTATGTGTTTGTGAAAGATTAAAGTAAGAGACTTTTAGGGTTTCAAGCAGAGTTCACTTCGCTTAGATTAAACGGTTGTGTATAATGTGTGTGGAGTATGGATTCGGGCCTGCCAGAATAAAAGGTTTGAACCCATGAAATTTATGAAATCGGTCCAAGCCCAATTGTATCACACGTTAATAAGTCAATAAGTCACAACAGTCTAGTGTTGTGACTTATTGATTCCTCCATTAATATTTTTATTTCTTCCTTATAAAAAAGTAAAAACACAATCAAAACTGGTTTTTACTTTTTTACCCTTTACTTCATTTTAAATTTATGTTTATTTGCCACTGTCTTTCTTTTTATCTTCACTCAAATCAGTGGATTCTAGAATCTAGTCTCCGAATCAATCAGCTATTTCCAAAAATAAATAAATCAAATATCAGTGTGAAACATAAATACAATTGATTCCAAAGAAGATTTCAGACGATTCTGAAACAAAATCGGCAGTTGATTCCGAAAAGCGGTTTCGGAATCAACTGCCGATTTTGAAACAAAAGCGCAGTCGATTCCGAGACTGGATCTCAGAATCCACTGTCATTTTGAAACAAAAGGGCAGTCGATTCTGAAACCCCTTTTCGGAATCAACTGCCATTTTGAAACAAAAACGATTCCGAAACTGGGTCTCAAAATCAACTGTCATTTTAAAACAAAAATGGAGTTTATATAGAAGATGTTAGCTAGACTAAATACTAGTTATTGTCTAGTTAGCTGGGACTAAATAATTATTGTTATGTGTTATTGTCTAGTTAGCTAGGACTGAATACTATTTTTTTTCGGAGGGAACCCACAGCCGCTACTCAGAGTTCAATGAGTGCGCACAGGGTAAACCCTCAGTCTGATGCGATAGCCTGCAAACCAACGCCAGAAGGTAAACCACACAAGGTGACAGGCTCAACCGAGAAAACGTATGTAGAGGGACTCGAACTCATGACCTTTTTGGTTATAAGAATGCCATACTCAACCAACTCGGCTATCCCCTTGGAGGCGGACTACCTTGTTATTGTTATGTGACGAAGAATTACCTAAATGAAAAACACACTAGCATATCAAATAAAATCTAAAAAGCTCACTAAATGAAAAACACACTAGCTAAAATCTAAACTCACCTTATCAAGTGGTTATCTTGTTCCTCACAAATAAAAAAATAATCCCACTCAAACTTTTTACCCAACATCAAATACATTTGGTATGTCACATAATTGTGTTTGGATGTACTCTCTTAAATATTATATATGGCTGTATTTTAGATAAACGTTTTTTTATTTGTAGATTTATAGTTTTTGTTAGAATAATAAAACATTAACGTTTTCCGGAATAATTCTAAGTTCTTCATAGGGAGCATGTGAGATGCCACAAAATTATATAACGTGAAATGTTGGATACCATATTGTTGATTTTATAACACGATTCAATTTAATATATTTAAGAGAAGATGCTCGTAACGTAAATCACATTAAGCTTCACCAAAAATGGATCAAACCCTAAGGTTTTCTTCCACATGACAATCGGTGGGTCTGCCGCTCGCGGCATCATCATGAAGCTTTACGCAGACACCACACCTCACACAGCCGAGAACTTCCACGTTTTATATACCAGAGAGAGAAAGGTGTAGGTCGTAGCGGCAAACCTCTCCAGTAGTGAGATCAAACACTTCAACTCTATATATATTAGGGTTAAAAAACTTGAAACAATGACAAATATCTTCAGATATCAATTATTTTAATAATGAAAACAATTTTTGCTCAATTGAATATGAGATAAGTTTGAAAACTTTTATGGTATTTATATTTGTAAGTGATTTTAAACATTAATTTAACTCACTTTTTGTTTTTTTTTCTTATTCCCTATATATGTTATTTTTTGGTCAATTCTCGTGAAAGTATAACATAGTTATTTCTACCTTAGTTGAAGTAGATATTTTATAGACAGTATAATTGTTTTCTTTTGGGTTTGTTGTTGTCTTTGAAATTAGGTTTGTGTTTTAAGAATAGTTTGGTAAGGCAATGTGTTTTCTTTTGGGTTTGTTGTAGTCTTTGAAATTAGGTTTGTGTTTTAAGAATAGTTTGGTAAGGCAATGTGTATTTTGAATGAAAAAGGCTAATCTAACTAAATTCTTTAAAACATGGTGAAAAAAGATTTTTATTTTGTTTGAAAATGAAAAACTACTTTTATAAAATTTATAAATTCAGAAAAGATATTGAATGTTTTGGAATAGATGACTATATATCAAAACAAGATAATTCTAAGAGGATACACGATTTTAAACCTACCAAAATATAAGGCAATATCAGATATTAAAATTAACAAAGATAAAAACTTTTGTTCATATCCATTTATCCACCCAAAAAATAATAGAAGATAATTTTTTTTAACCACAAAAAGGAAGGCATGGATGTCATCGAACACGTATCTAATCGTATTAAAATTCATATCTTGTCAAAGGAATGAAGGCTAAACTTTTACGGCAAACGAATGTTTCTCTTGAGAAAATATACAAGAGAAACACTACCCTGGCTTCTTTGCTTTCCTTTGACTACAGAGTTTTTTCGCACTTCTGCTAATCTTTGGTGAAAAATGCATTTGAATATCAATATTCTTATTGTTTATATGTCTGGTTATCCTTTAAAACAAACATTTTGTTTAAACTTGAAACATGTTGAATATAGAATTGTTCAACTTGCACCATCTATTTCCCTAGTTTCTGTATCTACAGCACTTATAAAACAATAATTTAAATTAATATGGAAAAGTAACAACAGTTTGAACCAAATACAGTTTGAACCAAATAAAACATTGTGAACGTGTGAGATTATCGTTTCCAACATGCAAAGAAAAGACTAAACAGTAATTAGGAATTTACATTGGCGATTGTAATCAGCTTGGTATATTAATGTTTGTGGAGTTTGAATATAGTGGTGTTAAGGCTCTGGTGGCAGGCAGAAGTTTATGAGTAGAAATGTTGAATTGCTCAACACTATATTTAGAAGTGTTTATTATTATTTTACAGAACACTACTTTTCTTTTTTCTTATTACTAAATTGTATTAGAATTTAGAACCATCATGTTTTTTAATTTAAATTTTTATTTTACCATAATTAAAAGTTAATGATTATTAATAGAAAACTATTTAAAAAACCACATAAATATACCTTTTAGCAACTAGGTCCGTATATTTAATAATATTCTTATAAAAAACAAATTATTATAGGTAATATCATGAAACTCCTTCTAAAAAATAAATTATTTAAATACATTATCATTAAGTTCACGTAATAGTTTTTTTCTCCCAAATTATGTCATTTTAACAAAATTTTTAATGTAGTCGACTTTGTTTTCAGTAAAGTTAGATATATTGTTACCCAATTCATCTAAATTTTTTACAATTTTCGATTATATTTTTTACATTTTTTTGTTGTGTTAAAATTGAGTAGACTGATTAGATTTTTAAACAAGTAGATTGAATTAGATTTTTTTTATTATTAATCAATTATTTTTTACAAACCATAAAGTTTTTTTTTTTCAAAATGTATGGTTTTTTAAAAAAAAATTATGAGTAGATTAAAGTTATCATAAATGAATATTGTAAATCACACTATACAAATTATATTTTTGGATAAAAAAATAATTTAAATGTTTTTCATTTTTCTCTCCTCTTTTTCATCTTTTTCTTCTTTACTCTATCACTTCCGAACTCTCGTTGTCGCTTTCATTTATAAGAAAATATTTGGTAATATTCTCTTTTATGGCCTTCACCAGCAGCCATTGTGTTGTTTCACTTTAAAGCTAAAATGATTTTTAGATGATTTTTGAAGTTGTTTTATGGTCATATGAATTTTCCATCCTCTCTTCTTTTATAGGTGTGTTCTGGTGACAATTGTATTATGTATTTTGTTTTCATTGTCGGTCTTGAAACATTGGAAGATGTACTATAACTAACAGCGTTCGTGATCTTTTTCTTTCCGATTTGAGACAATGTAGATTGAGATAAGGTGTCAAGTGCTAGTTTTGGTCTTTCAAAGATCCTTACTTTATGTTTACCATTTCTTCTTTCTCTTTATAGATTTTTATTTTGATGTTACATGATTATTGAAACACTCATCATTATCATTATATACATATTCTTTTATTTAGTTTGAATTACATCATTTTTAACATACATTTCATCCAGAAGAGATTTAATTTTTAACATCACTTGTCCGGTCAACATTAATTTTAGTTTGGTATTTCTCATCTATTTTATTTTGTAACATATTAGAACTATGTTTCTTTTTTCTCAATTCAGTTATTTGTAACTCTAAAAAAAGATTTATTTATTACATCACCTTCAACTCTTGTAGAAAAATATTGGGATAACTTTAGACCCACTACATGTGCGCAACCTTATGACCAAACTCCTTTTCTCTCTAATCAAGTATTTTGTATCTACTAAACATCATTCAACTACACACAACCTCTATTCTTATCCCTTCATCGAATCATTAATCTCTTAGTAGGGTAGACTGAACTTCTCTCAAAATCACCCATTTAGACTGATGGCGTGGCGGAAGATTAGAAGAAGAAAACAATAGATATGACCCTAACCCTAGGTTAGAGAATAAAGAAGACCCATAGAAATAATCTCAAATTCTATTAATCAAAGTCTGACGGTAAAATAGGGTATACCATGCTTTATATAGCACTACCCTAGCGGAAGATTAGAAGAAGAAAATAGTATATATGACCCTAACCCTAGGTTAAAGAATAAAGGAGACTCAGAGAAATCTTTGATTTGAGTACCTGTTTGACTCAATTCCGATACCTAGGCGAGAAACCAGTCTTTTTGCAGTCTTCGCAACATCATTCTTTTTGCAGTCTTCGCAACATCATTCTTCCCCCGTTGGGAAGAATTCAACCTCAAATTCGGAACACCAAAACATTGACAGAACTGCAAAAACATTGGTGTGTTCACCGCTGATTTCAACTGGTACCATCATAAGGGTGTAAGAGGTGAGAATCTGAATGCTGCAGCTCTTGTCAATAAGTGGTTTCTAAGCTTTGTCCCTCTTTATCATGTCATCGGCATTACTGTGGTCAACAATAGCTTTGTCCATAGGAACTACTTCACACCATATTTTATCTTTGTAATTAACAACAAAAAATGCAATTTGAGTGTGTTTAGAAACTATTACCTCAGTGTACTCTATCAATCCTGACAATATACACGAGTATGAAAGAGCTTCAGTATTCAACGCCAATTTGTGAACAGCCTCCTCTGAAATTTGATTCTCGTAGATATCTGAATCAATTAAAAACTTGCAAATTCTTCCTCCAATTGTACAGGTAGACTCCAATATGTCGTTTTCTATTCTAGTCTTCAAATCAAGAGGTACCCGGAACATGAACCATGTATCTGCATAGCAGGAATTGCGGGTCTCTGATACCAACTGATGGTGTGGCGGAAGATTAAGAGAAGAAAACACTAGATATGACCCTAACGCTAGGTTAGAGAATAAAAGAGACTCGAAGAAATAATCTCAAAATTTTATTAATGAAAATCTGACGGCAAAATAGGGTATAGCACGCTTTATATAGCACTACCCAAAACTCCAATTCCAAATAAGGAAAATTACATAAATGTTTTAAAATAAATAAATAAAATTAACGTTAAAATCTTATAACTGGTTTTCAAAGGTTTTACAGGTTGAATTTTGGTATCAAACTTCGTGACAAAGTCACATTTTTTAAATCTGACGGGCTCGTCAAAATCTTCGATTTGAGTATTTGTTTGACCCACTCTGATACCTGGGCGATAAACCAGTCTGTTCGCAGTCTTCACTACATCATAGGCCATAGTGGTCCACTAACACGGTCTATGTAGAATCATCGTGACCGCAAATCCATCAAATGTCGAACACATTTTTGAAACCCATTTTTCCAATTTCCCTTAAGGGAAAACCTTTATCGATAAGACAACCTACTTGGTCAAGGTAATTTTAATATGGACCGTGAGATTTGGACCGTGCAGCTCAAGTTAGCTAGCCACGAGTTCAACAGGAAGCTCTTAAGAGATTTTTTCCTTAGGGCTCTCGAAGAAAAAGTCCATAATCGACTTAATCCCCTACTCAAACATGTGGCAAAAGAAGAAAAAGTTGTCAATTTTTAAGAAACACTGAGGATATTCCCTTTTGATGTTATTGGTAGAGTTTTGCTGGGATATGATCTGTTTTGTTTGGATTTTCATCGGCAAATACCCCCTCTTGTTAAGGTGTTTTATACCGCGTCTGAAATTAGTGTGGCTCGAGGTATGGAGTCCGTATATCCAATTTGGATGGTGAAAGGCACGTTCAGTTTAGGAAGCGAGAAGAAACTTAAGGAAGTTGTGAAGACCGTTCATGTTATGATGATGGTGATCATTGGAAAGAAGAAGAGAAACGAGTTGACTTTCGAGATTTTTATCTAGCTTATAATCTGTTTAAGTGGTTAGAGACAGAAAGCTATCCGAGCCCTCTTGGTTAGAGCATGTCTCTGCCAAGCTTGAGGTCTTCAGTTTGAGTTCTAAATGAGCTAATTAGGTTGGCCAACCCGGTTCATTTATCTTAAATGGGTGAATATGGTGAAAATTTTAAAAATATATAGTAAATAAATAAAAGATAAAAAGTAACAAAAATAAACCAAAGGTATTTTAAGTGTTAAATATTGAGTGACCAATCTGAATCGTGCTTGTCCAAATAATGATTTTCTTTTTTACCTCGTATCAATTAGTGGATGCTACTTGAAGACTCAAACTACATTAATCCGGATGATGAATGAAGTAAAACATTTTTTTTGTACAAGATTTATATTGTTATAAGGTGATGCGATTTGGTTTGAATATTGCAGTGACAACTTATCAACGACTAATTAACCATTTTTTTATAAACCAATTGGGAAATATGAAAGCTTATATTGAGGGTATGATAGTGAAAATTAATGACGAGGCTATATATGTTATTAACGTGAAATTAAATACATTAAATTATTCTTTTGGTCTACGGACTAGAAATGTTTTTTTTGTTATGCGATTAACAAAAAATGGATTAAAGCTCACCTTTTAACAATATAAATCTCGTCCAATATAATTATATTAGAATGAATCCTGGTGATGAGTGAAGTACAACATTTTTTATGGAACAAGAGTTATTTGTTATAAGGTGATACGATTTGGTTTGAACATTGCAGTATCAACTTATCAACGACTCATCAACCATATTTTTATAAAAAAAATGGGAAAATATATGAAAGCTTATATTGAGAATATGATTGTGAAGTTTAATGACGATGTTATATATGTTTTAACGTTATCCAACATTTTTGATAACCTTTAAAATTTTAATATGAAGTTAAATCTATTAAATTATTATTTTGGTGTACGGACTCGAAATATTTTGTGTTATGTGATTAACAAAAAGGGTACTAAAGCTCACTTTACATTAAAAAGTGTTGTTATCTATAACCTAAATCTATTAACGAAGTAAATAATTAATATATCGTGTGATAACTTTATCAAAATTTATATGTAGAGCTTTAGACAAACATATGTTTTCTTCTAAGGAACAAAAAGGTTCAGTTGGAATAGTTTGATTTTCCCAGAATGTATCCTAATTTTTGGCCTAATTCTTCTTCTGATAATCGATTAGCAATAATTTTTCTGTGGACTTCCGGAAATTTGTTTCATGTTCGCATTAAATACACTTGCTGATTATTTTTCTATAAAATAGACTCAGTATTTATTATTAATTGATCTATTGAATTCATGTATTTTTTAATTTTTATAAAAAAACAATTAATAATTAATAATTTTTAATAAGTGTGCACTCTTCCTTCCAAAACGTTCATTAATCTTTAGTATAAATTAATGGATATAGGGTGTGGAGATTTATTAGAGGACATTGCTCTTATTCTATTTGTTTCCGAATCAAATATAGACACATGAATCCTCTATTTCAGGTTTTTTTTTCTTTCTCTCTTCTAGTTTAATTTCGTGCATATGTTTTATGTATCTTTTGATGGTATATTTAACAGAGTAATAATTGCGATTTTATAAAAATATTTAATGATCCCGGTTAGAAATTTTAGGTGACGGTTGAAAGTAGTCAATCGTTTATTAAAATTGTTAAATTTTATGTTTATGATTATTTTTATGGAAACGTAATTTTATGTTTTCTATATGTTGGTTTTACTAGGTTTATTAAATTATGTGATGTTTTTCTATGGTAATTAGTAATATGTTAAATAACTATCATTTTATGTAAATGTCTAATGATTCCGATTTAAATTCTAATTAACAATTATGTTGTAAAAACTTGGTAGAAAAAATGAAAATAATTTAATCCATTCATTAAATTTTAACTCACAATTCTATTTTACGAAAATAATTTGTTTTTTTACTGTTTAACAATTTTTTTATAACGTGTTGGAATCTTTTTTTTTATTGTTCTAAATAACGTATGGCTTAAAAATGATGCACACATCTACCAAAACCGGTTTTTATCATCCATGACAATTTTTGTTTCACAGTATTGATCACGGATCCACGAACTATATTTGGAAAACTGAATGAAAACGATCTATTTCGCATTTTTTTTTTCAATTTCTACACTAAGAATAAAATAGATTTTCAAAACATCGTTTTTGTTGCATTAGTGCGGTCAGTTTTTTTACATTATTAGTAAAAAATAAAGAGAGAACATGAAGAACATCTTCATCCGGTTCCCCAACTCTGTTTCTCAGGTTATTCGACCATTTTGTGATACATATTATGAAGAAGATCATAATAATTGTTTCGATAAAATCAAATTTATTAAATACATGTATAATTCTTAAACGGTAAATCATTTACAACCACAATAATTGAGAACAAAAATAATAGAAAGACCAAATTGCAACATGTGTATATCCGTTAATTTAGATATGTGGTAAATTTGAAATATGGAAAACGAATTATTTTTATAGCACAGAATTATAAATTAATAGTTAGCAATAAATAGAATTGCATCTCAAAAGTTAGAGAGAAGGTCTCTTCTCTCTCTTAAAACTTAATCGAAAACCTCGTAACGGCTCTTTTTTTTCTTCTGCATTTTACGGCCAGTAGTGGTTTTTCAGGCCTTTTGGTCTGAAAACCACGGCTGTATTCTTTCCTCTCAGCACTATAAATACAATCAGGTTCTTACTTGTCCCGTCCATCGGCGAACTCTTCGTCGGCCGGCCTCCTGGCCTCTTCTCCGGTCGTCTTGTCTAGACCACCTCCGTCCGCCGCCGATTTCGTCAACGATTCAAGCAGCTTACCGATCCGAGCATATGCCTCTCAGTCATCCTCAAGGGATTTCGGCTCTCCCAGACCTGGTGGCGTCAGCCGTGCGACAGCAGCGGCTCTCTCGCTCTCTCCGATGACAGCCGCTCTCCTCCGACAGGGCAGCAGCTCGTCTCAGCCGTCCTCAAGGGACCAATTATCGCCCAGAACTGGATCTACGTCCTCTCCGATGGCAGTAACAGCATCATCGTCCCCTCCGATGTCAGCCTCGCACCTTCGTCCGGGCAGCAGCTCCTTCGATCTCGACGCTTCGCAATCTTCCTTGCAGGTTGAGTTCGATCTCAGGGGAGCCGTTTCATCCAGGCCTGGCGGTGTCGATCGAGCGACAGCAGCCACCGCTTCCCCACTCCGTCTGACGGCCGCTCCTGCTTCTCGTCTAGGTGGTGTTTCTCTGGATCTCAACCCTAGATTATTACATTCTGTTTTGCAGGTGAACTCTGAAGGCTCTGGTGGAGACAGACTTCTGCTGGGCAGTTCACCGACTAATGGGCCTCTGCCGGGTATAGGCCCAGTGGATCTAAATCCACTGAGATCTAATTTGTCTCCTGGGACTGATTTTAAGCGGGTTTCAAATGCGGTTTTTTTTAGAGGTTTGGGCCTTGAAGTCCCTCTTCGGCCCAGTTTGAATTGTCAAAAGGGCCCAAATAGAGGTAATGTCTCTTTTGTCCCCTCTTTTGTGGGCCGGTCCTCTAAAATAATTAGGCCAACCAAAGTATTTATTATTGAAAAGCCTACGGAAAATAAAGGGAAATGGCTTTTTAGAGGAGGATCCATTATGGGCCGCCCTATTCTCATCCGGAATTTTGGAAATGCGGGTAAAGACCCAAAAGCTCCATCTTCATCCTCTGAGGAAAATCCTTCCGAGTACATTCCTGAAGCAGACCCTAGTCATCACCTTTCATCCATAAATGAAAAGACAGAAGTGGAAAGTGGAGAAGAGGCGGAATCTCCTCCGAAAAGGCTTCGCATTGTAGACCCGAAAGGGAAGGGTAAAATGGAAATGTCCTCCGACAGGACCATCGTCTGATGCACTGTAAGTCACTCTCTTAATGAATATTGCTTCCTGGAATGTTCGGGGTCTCAATGACCCTGTTAGACAAAAAGACGTAACTGATTTTATTATTAGAAATAGTATTTCCTTGATTATTATAGTCGAGACTAAAGTTAATATAGCTAAGGTTGACGCTATTATAAGTAGAATGGTCCCCTTCTGGCATGTCATAAATAACTACTCCTCCCACCCCCTCGGTCGAATTTGGGTCACTTGGAACCCAAGTGTGATCTCAGTCTCGAAACTCTCCGAGTCTCCCCAGTACATACACTGTCGAGTCAAATGCCATAATTATAATACGGCTTTCAGGTTAACAGCAATCTATACTTTTAACGAAGCAATTGATCGCTCCCCCCTTTGGAACGAATTAATTGCCATTTCCAATCAAGAGAAACATATTCCATGGGTCGCACTAGGTGACTTTAATGCTATTCGTCACCCTGACGAAAGAATTGGTGCTTCGGATAACTGGACTTCTGCTATTGACGAGTTTAACAACTGCTGTTACCTAAGTGAGCTTAGTGATCTCCGGTCCACCGGGTTTCACTTCACTTGGATTAACAAGCAGCCTGCTCGACCAATCCTCTCTAAAATAGATCGAGTAATGGTCAGTCCCAACTGGGACGACCTTTTCCCAGTGTCTAATGCCCAATATGGATTCCTTAGATCGTCAGACCATACCACAGTTACTCTCAATCTTGGTATGCCTAGACCTAGAAGTAAAAAGCCCTTCCGGTTTTTCAACATGTGGCAATCTCATCCTTCATTCAAGGAGATAGTCCTGAAAAGCTGGAATTGCCCTATTTCATCCTCTGGAATGAGGCTTGTAACAGAAAAGCTTAAAAGACTCCAAATCGATCTTGCTAAACTCAACCGTAGAGAATTTAGTGATATCAGTAATAGAGTTAGTACGGCTCAATCCAAGCTGTTTGAGATCCAGTCAAGACTTGGGCTTGACCCCCTCAACCCGAGAACCATTTGCGAAGAAATTGAGGCTTCCAAAGACTACATATTTTATAGTCGTGCCGAGGAGTCATTTCTAAAACAAAAATCTCGAGAAAATTGGATTAAGCTCGGGGACAAGAATACTAAATTCTTTCATAATAGTATCAAGTCCCGTCTCTTCAGTAATAAAATCGTTTCTATTAATAATGACTCCGGAGTTACCATCTCTTCGCCAATTGGTATCTCTAAAGTCATTGTTAAGTACTTCGAAAATTTGTTGGGCTCTCAACATTCTATCTCTTACCCGGGTCTGGAGAGAGTCTCTTCTTTGATTACTTCCACTGTCAACAGTAATGATATGGATTTAATGACGCGCGAAATCTCTTGCGAGGAAATTAAATCTGCATTATTCAACATTGACAGTAACAAGTCGTCTGGGCCTGATGGATATAACTCTTCCTTCTTTAAATCTTCTTGGAATATAGTTGGTTCCGATATTTGTAATGGTGTCCTAGAATTCTTTAATTCGGAATCTTTGGATAAGGCTTGGAACTCAACTTCCATTGCTCTTATTCCCAAAACCGTATCTCCCTCTGTTCCTGGAGACTTTAGACCTATTGCCCTATGCAATGTTGTCTATAAAATTATCTCCAAAATTCTTGCTAATAGAATTAAGGAATCCTTCCCCTATCTGATCGACCCTTCTCAATCGGCCTTCGTGGCGGGAAGGAATATCTCTGATAACATTCTATTATCCCAAGAACTATTGCGAGGGTATCATTCCAATGCTGCAGGCAAAAGGATTGCTCTCAAAATAGATATAATGAAAGCATTTGATAATGTCCATTGGCACCTAGTTCTTGACATCCTGGTGGCAATGCGATTTCCTGGAAAAATGATTTCTTGGATAATAAAATGTATCTCCTCCACCTCTTACTCAATTAATATTAATGGAGACTCTTGTGGGAATTTTTCTAGGAAAAAAGGTCTGAGACAAGGTGATCCTTTATCACCTTTCCTTTTTGTACTCATTATGCAAGTTCTTTCTGGGTTACTCAAAGAAAAAAGCCAGAATAATAACTTTCGTTTTCACTGGAAGTGTCAAAAGCTTAAAATCATCAATCTCTGCTTCGCAGATGACCTGATGATCTTCAGCCACGGGGACCCCAACTCTCTAAACCTAATAAAAGAGGCCCTGGATGAATTCTATAAGCTCTCTGGTCTTAAAGTCAACCCTTTAAAAAGTCATATTTTTCTTTCGGGTATTACGGAGTCTCTCAAGGCTAGTTTACTGCCCATTCTGGGCTTCCGGGAAGGTACCCTCCCAGTAAAGTATCTGGGAGTCCCCCTTATTACGAGTAGACTTACCCACTCGGACTGTCGTCCTCTGCTTCACAAGATCACTAATCGTATTGAGTCCTGGACCTCCAAACATCTCTCTTATGCAGGTAGGCTTCAGTTAATTAAGTCTGTCTTATTTGCTGGTCAGGTCTACTGGTCCTCTATTTTTATTCTCCCCTCTAGAATAATCAAAGAGCTAAGCCAGTACCTCAGTCGTTTCCTCTGGTCGGGAACGATCACGAAAATTCATGGGGCAAAAGTTTCTTGGGACTCTGTAACGTCTCCCATTAAAGAGGGTGGCCTTGGGATTTTAAATCTAAAGATTTGGAATCAGGCGGCCATCCTCAAGCATCTTTGGTCTATTATTAGTAATACTAATCACTCCATCTGGTGTGAGTGGATTAAAGTGGAAAAAATGAAAGGAAAAAATTTCTGGATCATCCAATCTGGATCCAATCCCTCGTGGATTTGGAGGAAAATTCTTCGTATGCGCCCTTTGGCAAGTAACTTGTACAGGGTGGCTATTGGCAATGGTAAAAATACTTTTTTCTGGTATGACCCTTGGCTTCTTTCAAAGTCACTGGCTTCTCACTATGGGGAAAGCATAATAAGTGATTCTCGGTTGGGAGATAATCTTAAGGTTTCGGATATCATTCATAATGGATCCTGGAGATGGCCACCTGATATCAGACCAGAGAGATCCCGAAGTAGAGCTCATCTACTTGAAATAAACAACCTCATTGAAACTCTTCCCCCCCCTAACATCACCTCCATCGATGTCCCGTTCTGGGCGACATCAGCAAGAAATTCTGCGTTCACAATTAAGGACACGTATAACGCAATTCGATCTCCCAACCCAGAAGTGGGTTGGGCCGGGTTAGTATGGCACAAATATAACATTCCTCGTCACTCCTTTATTCTTTGGCTTGCTATTTTAGGCAAGCTTGTAACCAGGGACACAATTCTTGATTGGGGGCTAAACACCCCCACCGATTGTGTCCTTTGCAATTCTGATTCTGAATCTATCTCTCATATTCTCTATGAGTGTATATTCACTCAGAACATTTGGTCCTATGCTAGTACCAAGCTAGGATTCCCGTTCTCTTCTTCGTGCTGGCAATCTTGGATTATCGAGGCGTCTAAATGGTCCAACTCTCGGGACCATTTTATCTGGCGTACTTGTTTTGGCGCGGTCACTTACCACGTCTGGAAGGAGCGAAATGCCAGAATTTTTGGTTCCGCTCCAGCCCTGGAATCCTTAACTTTCCATCGTATTGTAGATGATCTACGATTCAGATTTCAGGGTACCAAGATCAGCTGGCCATAGTAAAAGTATAATGCTTCATCTAATTTTTCCTCTTTTCTATGCAGGTTTTTCTCTCACCAAGACTTCTAGCAATCCTTCAGTAGATCTGAGATAGTCCGAAGTCTGAGCCTCGGTTACGCTACGTCAGCATCCAATGAACTTATGTTTCCTTTGTCCTATGATGTACTTCTTAATCTAACTCTTTTTCTATTAATTGTCTCCTCGGGGTATGCCCCAGGTATCTTGTATGAACTATTTCCATTAATTTAAAGTTTACTTTCACCAAAAATAAATAAATAGAATTGCCGGAACAACAGAATTGTTAACTAAATTCTTAACCCCTGTCAAAGAACATTTGGATAGTCACAACCATTTGAGATATTTTTTATTACCGCTTTACAAGATGAAACATAAAACATAACACATTTTAGTGAAAACAAATTGTTCACATAACACTCCAAAAGATATTTGTCCGCTTCGTTCTGCACAGGTTGTTGTTTAATGAAGAAGACAACAGTCAAATAATTAATAAACCTATAATAAATATTTAGATTTTTCTTCTTCTTTTATATCTCATTAAAAATTCTTTAGTTGTTTTCTAGTTTTTTTTATATAGCCGAAAAATATTTTATTAATAGTTAACAATTGTATATAATTCATGATATATGTTAATTTTTTTTTAATCAATTAAATTTTCAAATATGATCAACAAAATACTGAACATTCCAAGTCGCTATAACCAAAAACTAGTAGCAACAAGAGGCCCTTTTCCCCATTTTAGTTTTTATTTATTCTCACACCATTTTCAAAACTTCATATATAACAAAGAAAAAAAAATGTTAAATAAATTATCTTTTTTGGTTTTTGTATTAGATTTCAAAGTTGATCAAAACTGATATTTGAATTAGATTAGTCTAGAATTATATTAGATTACAGGATCTTATATTATTTCTTATAGTATTTTGAAATTAAATTGTTATTTTCCAAACGGTCTCTCGTTGCTACTAAGTTTTGGTATCATCGATTTGGAATGTTTCACATTTTGTTGATCATGCTTGAAGAACTGATTAACTTTAAATTTTTTTTAGGATAAATCGTGAATGATATGCAATTGTTAATCGTCACCAGAGTATTGCTTAGTGTATGAAAAAAGACTAGTGAGTAACTAAAGAAAATAGATGCGATCTATCTCACTAATTGCTTGGTTTTTTTTTGTATGTGTTGTCCAAAGAGGAGTAATTTCCTTTTTCACGATTTCGGTTTAATGACGACTCGGTCCTTCAAAATTACCTCGCCGGACAACTTCAAGATCAAATTTTGGTTTAGTGTAGAATCTAAACCGATAATTTTGAGAGAAAAATGTAGTATAGGAAAAATACAAAGAAAGATATTAAACTTCCACTCTAAACGATATAGTTTTAATTGAGCAAACACCGGTAAACAAAGGAAAGCTCGATCTTCTGGTTTTTGGAATTTGAAATATCTGATAATGATTTTTTTGTTATATATTATTTGATGTGAAATCGCATCAAATAATATACAATAAATCGCGGAAAAATAGTTAAACTTTTTTTGTTAGCTTCCCCTAATTAATAAATTCAAAACCAAGAACACTTACTCAATTCCGTTTATGAAATTGAGAAACATACAGGATCAAATTAGTGAAGAAAGGAAATGTTTCCAAACACTGAAGGAAGCAACCGTATTTCTGATTAAGGTTGAGAATGATGAAATTCCTAAACCTAGCCCTTTATTTATCGACTTTACAATGTGAAGCCTAACATTGTAAAGCCCATCATTTGTTACTTCCTTGTGTCTGTGACCATAACTAGATAAATTAAAAAAATTCAATTTATATCCTTGATTTATTAATTCGGACTTAAGTGTTGAGATTTAGGCCATTTTCATCACAATGCCCAAATTCAACCCGGTTACCACACTTGAGCCCATAACGCATTTTCACCCATAGGCCCAATTTAGTTAATTAAATAATTAACTCGATTACTTTTAATTTGGACTCTCTTAAGACAATAACTGAATATGTTTATTTAGCACGTCGATCCAAATTATTGTCAGTCCATAAATATATTCTAACAATCTCCCACTTGGACCGCCATATGCTACTCAAGAATACATATTTAACTTTAATGAGATCCATATATTTATTGTCATGGGAAAATGGTACAATCCCGTACATGGGTGATAACATTAAATGACTAAAAACCTCTTTCTCGTAATGTGAACAATATGATGCAACAATAATTATATTACCATTATCAATCATTACTTGGGCCAATTATGGAGCGTGGCCTAATAGTAATATGTCTTGTAATCGTACATATCTACTCTCAAATGGTTCCTACCTTTGGAAATCCAATACTATACAGATATCAATAAATATTTCCAAACATATATATATATATATATATTGCAATAAACTTTAATGTGCATAATACTGTAAAATATAACATTAGATCTTATTACAAACTCTCCCACTGAAACTAACAACCCTCTAAATCAACTACACTCATACTGATGGTGTGTCCCTGGAAAAATTTAAGCATAACCGCATTTGTTAAGGGATTTGTTCACCTAACCTTATAGAGATAGAAAGAAGTGTAGCTTACTCCAAAAGATATTTGTGGCTTCGTTCTCCCCAAATTGTTTAATGAGGAATACGACTTCAGCATTAAGTGTAGTTCCTGCCTACATATAATACGTAAGAATTTTAAAGAGGAGACTTTATACGAACTTTGCATTAATTACTTTAGTAAAAGACCATTTTAGTTTGCGACCCTCGAGCAAAACATTATGACATCTTAAGTGTATCTAAAAACTATAAAGTATGTATTTCACAAATTATAATTTATGAGATAGTTTCATCTTTAAATATCCAGATGACACCGTCCACATACCGATAACCTCGTCCTATAATTTGAAGAGAAAATTTGAAATTAACCCTGCAAATGTACATGCACTCGCAGGTGTGTTGACGGTGTCATATTGATATTCAAATATGAAACTTTATGAAAAATTATAATTTGTAGACTACATATTTTATGGTTTTTAGGTTTTTAGATACAATAAGATGCCATAAAGTCTTCGCGACTCCACTGCGGGAATTGAAGCCGTCACAAGATGACTTGGGCTTCTACTGAAGTAATTAATTTGAAGTTGGCATAAAGTCTCATCTTTAGTCTTTACATTCTATGCGCATGACCTGCAACTTGAAAAGTTTGCAACGACTATAAAAAGTACGTGAATATCTTTAAATCATCATTCGCATCATCTAAAAATCAGAAAATACTAATTGTAAAAGCAGGTTAGTATAACACTTAAATCCACAAATAATGAAAAGTGCAAATTCTATCTGGCTAATGCAACGTTGAAACATTTCTACAACAACTTTAAATCATTTAGGACAACAAGTTAATCATAAAAAAAAATTCAGGATCTGCTATCCGGTTAGAGCTGCAGGTATTTTCTTTGCTAGAAGTTCCCATAACAACCCCTGGTTAAACAGGGTGTCGAGGGAGCTTTGTTAGCATGGTTTAGAAGCCTTTATTTTATGTTAGTCCAGTTTCTGGGTGTTTTGTGGGCATCCGTGTGGAATTTTGTGGGAATCGTGTGAGAGACTTTGGAATTTGTTTGGGAAAAGTTACAGTTCTAAGTTTTCTAAAACACGCCTTAGATTACTTGTTGTTTTTATTTAACGTATTGTGTTAGTAAATTTTATTTGTATTTAAACCGTCAATTTCATTAAATGAATGTAGACTTCTCCTTTCACATTCCAGTAACTCCTCTGCTTTTCTATTTTTAATTTATTATCACCATTAAATCTGTCTTCTACACTAATAAAGTGATATGAGAGTCCTCTTCTTAAGGAATTTGTGAGGTTCAATGGAAAGAGATTTTTTAATCGCTGCACCACTAGTCTTCGATGGAGACAATTATCAAATGTGAGCAGTTCGTATGGAGACTTACTTGGAAGCTTTGCATATTTGGGAAGCAGTAGAAATAGATTACGAAATCTCTCAACTTCCAGCAAATCCTACTATGACACAGATCAAAGCACATAAGGAAAAGAAGACGAGAAAATCAAAGGCAAAAACTTGTCTATTTGTAGTTGTATCTCAGATGATATTCACACGAATAAGGTCTCTCAAAACAGCCAAAGAAATTTGGGATTACCTCAAGGATGAGTACGAAGGAGATGAAATGATTCGTGGAATGAAAGTCCTAAATTTAATTAAGGATTTTGAGTTACAGAAGGTGAACGAGTATGAGTGTGTGAATGAGTACTCTGACAGAGTTCTCAGCATTGCCAACAAGGTGAGATTGCTTGGGTCTGACCGCCATTGTAAAGTTAAATGTCATTGTAAAGTTAAAGTTCATCCACCATACAAGTGTTGGCAGAAACCTGATGATCAATACTTCAAATTTAATCAACTCGGACATGAAGCTGTAATATGTAAATTCAAGGGTCAGATGCAAATTCACGAGTAGCTGATCAAAAAGAAGAAGATTCAGAGAATCAAATGAGAGCTGGTTGATTGAAAGTGGGTGCACAAATCATATGACATATGATAAAGAGCTCTTTAAGGAATCAAAAGACATCGAAGTCAAGAGAGTGAAGATTGGAAACGGTAAACACTTGGAAGTCAAGGGAAAAGGTCCGGTAGCTATAACAAGTTATGGAGGTACAAATTTTATTTCAGATGTTTTATTTGTACCAAAAATTGATCAAAATATGTTAAATATTGGTCAATTGCTTGATAAAGGCTAAAAAGTGTTCTTTGAGAATAAACAGTGCCCGATCAAGAATGCTAGCCGCAAAGACTTGTTCAATGTTAAAATGAAAGGAAATGTTTTTGCTCTAAATCTTATGGCCTTTAAATCCAGAGTTTATACCACTTAGATTTGGCACAAAAGCTTGGGAATTTTCATCATCGAGATCTGCTTCGTATGGAGTCAAAGAAGTTGGTTGAAGGACTCACATACATTGATGATAACATGCCTCATTGTCGGGCTTGTAGTTTTGGGAAACATCACAGACAACCATTTCCTAAACAAGGTTGGAGAGCCTCGAGAAAGCTACAACTAGTCCATACTGATCTTTGCGGTCCTCAATGAATACCATCACTAAATGGTAATCTCTATTACATCATATTTATTGATGATCTAACGAGAATGTGTTGGATTTATATTTTAAAGCAAAAATCAGAAGTTGTAGGTGTATCTTGGAAATGTAAATCCAGAGTTGAAAATGAAAGTGGATGTTTGATACAGACTATAAGTTATGATAATGGCGGATAATACACTTCAGAAATGCTTAATAGGTTTTGTGAAGATGATGGAATTGAACATCAACTCACATCACCATACTCTCATTAACAAAATGGAGTCAGTGAAAGAAAAAATAGATTCATAATGGAGATGACGAGATGCATGATTTATGAAAAGAATCTTCCAAAATGTTTTTGGGGAGAAGCAGCAAACACTACTGTGCACTTACAAAATCGAATTTCAACGAAAGCTGTAAAAGACTCGACATCATTTGAAACTTTGTATGGTTACAAACCTTCTTTAAAGTTTGTTAGAATATTTGGCTGCCTTTGTTTCACTTATATTTTATTGGTCAAGAGAGATAAGCTTGATAAAAGGGAAGAAGCCGGAATCTTTATTGGGTATAGCACTATATCCAAAACTTATAGATTTTTCGAGCCACTTACTGGTCCAGTTATAGTGAGCCGAGATGTTCATTTTATTGAAAATGAGCAATGGAATTGGGAAGAGTCAACCAAGGTGAACCAGATTTTTAATCCACCAAACAGTTCAATCAATGGTAGCATGATAGAAGAAGAAGAACCTAGAGATGAAGAGTAAGATACTTCAATTGATGATGCTCCGGTAAAAGGTACTAGGTCTCTGTCTAATATTTATCAAAGGTGTAATGTAGCTGTTCGTGAGCCTACAGGGCTCTATGATGCAAAATACATTCAAGATTAGATGGCTGCAATGTAGGAGTTGTCGATGATTGTAAAAAATAAAACTTGGGAATTGGTTGGTCGACCTCTAAACAGAAAAATAATTGGTGTAAGATGGGTTTTCAGAACAAAACTAAATCTTGATGGTTCAGTTAACAGATTCAAAGCAAGACTTGTTGTAAAGGGATATGCACAAGTATTTGGAGTGGACTGTTCGGCAACATTTGCACCTATTGCTAGGCTTGACACAGTAAGACTACTGTTTGCTCTGGCTGCGCAAAAGAGTTGGAAAGTGTTCCAACTTGATGTTAAATCCGCGTTCTTAAATAGATATTAACAAAAAGAAATTTGTGTCAAACAACCTTAAGGTTTTGTAAGCAGAGGGAATGAAGATAAAGTCTACTTTATCTTCATGAGCATGGTACAGTAGACTTGATGATCATTTGGTGGGTCTTGGCTTTCATAAAAGTCAATATAAAGTCACATTGTATGTCAAGCATGAAGATACAAATACCTTAGTCATTTCTCTATGTAGATGATTTGTTAATTACAGGAAACAATCTTGACCAAAGTAACCAATTCAAACTAAAAATGGAAAAGGTCTTCGAAATGACAGACCTTGGTCTGATGTCGTACATCCTCGACATTGAGATCAAACAAAGCAAAGATGAAGTATCGATATGTCAAGGAACATATGCAAAATAGATACTTATAAAATTACAAATGGAAGATTGCAAAGCAATGAATACTCCTATGAATCAAAAGGAGAAACTGGTCAAAGATGATGGTTCTGCTAAGGTTATCAAAGCTGAGTTCAGGAGTTTGGTAGGCTGTCTGATGTATTTAACAACAATTAGACCTTACATCTTAAATGCTGTAAGTATTCTCTCCAGATTCATGTTTTGTCCCAACGAAACTCACATGACAACTGCGAAATGATTTATCCGATACGTAAAGGGGACTTGGAATTATAGAGTCAAGTTTTAAAGCAGAAAGAGATGAAGATAACTGCTTTCTCTCACAGTGATTGGGGTGGATCAATTGATATACGAAAAGTACATCTAGTTATTGTTTTTGCCTTGGATCAGGTTTATTTTCTTGGAGTTCAAGGAAGCAGGAAACGGTAGCTTAATCCACTGCTGAGGTAGAATTTATAGCAGCAAGAGCTACTGTTAATCAAGCTCTTTGGTTAAGGAAACTTCTAGTCAATCTAAACATAGAGCAAACACAAATAACTCTGAACCTAGTTGATAATCAAGCTGCCATTGCGATCTCCAACAATCCAGTTTTTCATGGAAAGACTAAGCACTTCAATATCAAGTTATTCTTTGTTCGATAAGTTCAAAAGAGTGGTGATGTGGCTCTGTGTTACTGCAAATTAGAAGATCAAATTCCAAATATTTTACCAAATCTCTGCCACTTAGCAAGTTTGAAGATTTGAGAAAGAGACTTGGAGTTTGCAGCTTCTAAACAAGGAGGTGTGTTAGCATTGTTTAGAAGCCTTTATTTTATGTTGGTCCAGTTTCTGGGCATTTTATGAGAATTTGTGTGGAATCTTGTGGGAATCGTATGAGAAACTTTGGGAATTTTTTGGAAAAGTCACATTTCTAAGTTCTCTAAAACACGTTTAGATTACTTGTTTTTATTTAACTTGTGTTAATAACTTTTATTTGTATTTAAACCAGCAATTTCATTAAATGAATGTAGGCTTCTCCTTTCACATTCTAGTAACTCCTCTGCTTCTCTATATTACATTTATTCTCAGCATTAGATCTTTATCTTCTACACTAACAAGCTCCAGCTTTGCTTTGTGAACCATTCTGCTGATTTAACCATAAAAAATGATAATTAGAGGACAAAAGCTCAATATATTATCAAAAGAGACATGTATTACCATGACAACTAACTCATAAGATTTATTTCCGCCCCATAGATTTGTACTAAAAAGAAGTATTTCAGAAATTTATCTGCCATTTTCAATCAACCAAAAATTCTATCAAAAGCAACCCTTAATGGTTCCCTTTCATTTTTCTGTACCCATTGTATTTGATGATTAAGCGACATATTGAGGTATTGGAAAATGTACTCCTGAATAACACAACTTATGGTTTTTTTTCCGATTTAATCTATCTTAGTTACAGCACACTATATATTAAGAGAGAAAAAAATAATTTTCGTTGGATTTTAAATATTTTTTGTTTTATTTTTAGATCTAAGAGACGGGTGTAGTGTTTTTTCACTCTAAGTTGTTTATGTTTATGTAATTTATTCGTTCTCGTTATTTTTTAGGTGTGTTATGGTGCCAGATTGTTACGTTTTCATCGTTGGTGTTTATACATTAACCAAAGTACTCACGAACAACGAAGCAAATGGATTTTTTTGTCCCGATTTAATCCCTCTTAGTTACAATTAAAATTATATATATATATATATGAAGTGAGTGAGATAGAGTATAATTTATGTTAGATTTTTATGGATTTTTTATTTTAGTTTTAAAACTAGGATTTTATGTTCTAGATTTTAGATTTTTAAATTTAAATTAGAGACTCTTCATTTGGATGAGAATTCTTATCTTCTTAATTGATGTTTAGACGACTCATGAATAGGTGAGCCTATTGGAACCTAGTGTAGCAAACCTTGTATGAGGTTTGATGGATACAATGTTGGCATTATTTGTGTCGTTTTAGGTATACAATGTATGATACATTGGTTATGGTGATATGGTGTATGGTATCTAGAATATCGAGGATAGTATGATGGAGGCAAGGAATATACATGATGCATCTCATAGCTGGTGATGTCCTAGTTTTCACGGTTGACAAAATTATTAGATCTCTTTTCTTTTTTGTTTGAGGTTCTCATATTCTCTATCCGGTTATACTAGATGTTAGAGTTCTTATTCTCTTTCTATCCTTGCATCGTCATTTTTGCTTCTCGTCTGTATGTTTATGGATCTTTGAACAAAGTTTTATTAGCCTCATTCCAGTGCTCTTTTATATGACTTTTTTTTATTTTTCAAGAGTGTTTTTTTAGTTTGTCTTTCAGTATTCTTAAGGTATTCCCAAAGTAAGATCATTTCCTTTGTTTTCATCTATTTATTCACTATCTAGATTAGAGATTTGACTTTGAGTATTGAATTTAATGGGAACAAAACTTTCGATTCCCAAAAAGGACGTCGATTGATGTCGATATTTCTGCATCACTAGGCATATATGAAACAAAAATAAAAAGTAGAGTGAAGTGAAGGATTTTGAGACGGTAGAGTATTCAAATAAGTAAAAAAAATGTGAATCAAATATACGATATATTATTAATGGTTGTTCGACCTTGATCTATAGGTTCTTGTATTACAATAAACACTTCATAGATTTACTGAATAATAGCTTAAATATCTCTAACTTCTTAGATTTACCGTTAAATGTATCTTGATTGAGTCTATTAGATATTTATGTACTTCAATTTATTGATGGACGGGTGTGATTAGACTAATTGCACTCTTATCAATCATCATACCAAAAAATAAACTGGTAATAAAATAAATATATATAATTTTTAAATCATAAATGTTCTTAACTTTTTCCACTTCTCATTATTTTATCTTTTTTATGTTCATGTAATTTTTTTTTTAAATTTCACAAAAAAAAACATGAAAAAAGTATTTACTAAATTATATTTTTAGTTTTTATTTTAGTTTTCAAAATAGATCAAAACTAATTAAATTCAATTACTTAAATCTATGTTAAATAAAATTATGGTTACGGCTAAAAGCGGCCCATAAAGATAACTAGCTCCAAACTTTTAAGAGCTTACCAAAAATACCGTTTTAGCCCGTCGGGGCGGCCTTCTGACCTAACGGGAGAGGATCCTGTCGGATGAAACTAAATAACCTGACGGGTGAGAAGGTTCGTCCCGAAAGGTGAGCAAACGAATTAGAGGACAAAATAGTAAAAAATAAAAAGTTCTCTATATTTGGCACTATTATAATTTTTTCTGCCTAAAATTATATTTGGGTCCAATAGTATTAAATTTAAATTTTAAAATTTTATTTGAAAATGTTAAAAACATTAATGTGCAAAATTCTAATTTCTCCTTACCAAGAAATTTTTATTTTACTATTATTAAGGATATTTTATCAACATGTCGATCCATTTTACGATAGGTACTATATGCATAATATTTTTTTAATTATATATATATATATTTGTTTTGCTTGACGTACTTACATCTAAATTACTTAAATCATCCCTCACGGCTAAGCTATAAATTTGGTAATTTTTTTTACTAAATCTAGTCCCAAAATAGTAACCAACTCTATTTTTAAGTAGCCTCATACAAAATTTAACCATCCCCAATTTTTTACCCAAAATATTCCCGTCTGATATACTAAGTCCTAGTTTTAAACTCTAACCATCCCCAAAACTAAACAACCCCAATCTCTATATTCTTCCCTATCTTTTTCCCTCTCTCTCACTAAACTTCCAAATTCGAAAATCACAAAACTAAAGATTTGGCTTACAAGAAAGTGTTTCATCAACTTAGGAGTACTCTAATCCAATAAAAACAACAAATGACAACGGAAAAAGAGTAAAAAATTATTTTCACTAAGTTTTTTTGTTATTTTTAAGGTTTTAATGGTTTTTGTAAATTTGAGCTATTTAAGGTGTTAGAATAGGTAAATCTATGTTTATTTAGGTGTTTGAAGTTATATGTTGATGTTAGATATTTGAGTTTGTGTTAGCATAGAGTTTTTATGTTCGATTTGTGTTAGAATTTAGGTTTTTCGCGCAGGTGTTCTTGGTCCCCGCCGGGTCAAAATTTGTCAACCGGCGGGGAACATATTTTATTTTCCATATTGTTCTCAACTGGCGGGGGAACACGGGTTCAGTTTTTTCAAATCAAGAAGAACTTCAAAAATGAATCTTTCTAAGGAATTGGTTAGAAAAACTACATTATTTGGAGTTCCATGTTCCTCACCAAGGTTCTTCTCCTCAATATTCATCCGAATATAAGATGAGTTTTTCTCGAAGATTTTTTGGAGTTTTTAGAGGTCTGAGGTTTTTTTTTTTTCAGTTTTGAGAGTTTTTTAAATTTCTTGAAATTTTGTAAAATTTTGTGTATTAAAAGGAGATTGGGGGAGATAATTTTGTGTTTAAAATTTTGTGTATTAAAAGGAGAAACTGGTCAAAGATGATGGTTCTGCTAAGGTTATTAAAGCTGAGTTCAGGAGTTTGGTAGGTTGTCTGATGTATTTAACAGCAATTAGACCTTACATCTTAAATGCTGTAAGTATTCTCTCCAGATTCATGTTTTGTCCCAACGAAACTCACATGACAGCTGCGAAATGATTTATCCGATACGTAAAGGGGACTTGGAATTATAGAGTCAAGTTTTAAAGCAGAAAGAGATGAAGATAATTTCTTTCTCTCACAGTGATTGGGGTGGATCAATTGATATACGAAAAGTACATCTAGTTACTGTTTTTTCCTTGGATCAGGTTTATTTTCTTGGAGTTCAAGGAAGTAGGAAACGGTAGCTTAATCCACTGCTGAGGTAGAATTTATAGCAGCAAGAGCTACTGTTAATAAGCTCTTTGGTTAAGGAAACTTCTAGTCAATCTAAACATAGAGCAAAAGCAAATAACTCTGAACCTAGTTGATAATCAAGCTGCCATTGCGATCTACAACAATCCAGTTTTTCATGGAAAGACTAAGCACTTCAATATCAAGTTATTCTTTGTTCGATAAGTTCAAAAGAGTGGTGATGTGGCTCTGTGTTACTGCAAATTAGAAGATCAAATTCCAAATATTTTACCAAATCTCTGCCACTTAGCAAGTTAGAAGATTTGAGAAAGAGACTTGGAGTTTGCAGCTTCTAAAGAAGGAGGTGTGTTAGCATTGTTTAGAAGCCTTTATTTTATGTTGGTCCAGTTTCTGGGCATTTTGTGGGAATTTGTGTGGAATCTTGTGGGAATCGTATGAGAAACTTTGGGAATTTTTTGGGAAAAGTCACATTTCTAAGTTCTCTAAAACACGTTTAGATTACTTGTTTTTATTTAACTTGTGTTAATAACTTTTATTTGTATTTAAACCAGCAATTTCATTAAATGAATGTAGGCTTCTCCTTTCACATTCTAGTAACTCCTCGGCTTCTCTATATTACATTTATTCTCAGCATTAGATCTTTATCTTCTACACTAACAAGCTCCAGCTTTGCTTTTTGAACCATTCTGCTGATTTAACCATAAAAAATGATAATTAGAGGACAAAAGCTCAATATATTATCAAAAGAGACATGTATTACCATGCCAACTAACTCATAAGATTTATTTCTGCCACATAGATTTGTACTAAAAAGAAGTATTTCAGAAATTTATCTGCCATTTTCAATCAACCAAAAATTCTATCAAAAGCAACCCTTAATGGTTCCTTTCATTTTTCTATACCCATTGTATTTGATGATTAAGCGACATTCATTTCTTACGAATCTTTATGTAGATAATCTAGTAAATGTCATTCATCTATAGACTTGACATTAACATAATATTAATCTTTGATAAAAATTAAGTAATATGCTCTTATTATATATCTTTCCGGATCGAATATAAACAAATGCATCATCTATTTTAGGTTTTTGTCTCTCTTCTACTTTTAATCAAAAACCTTTTGATTGTAATATATAATAGTTTGATAATCGCGACAAAACTAGACAAAAAAATTCTACTTGGTCAAAGGGAAAAACAGTAAATCCTAATAATTAAAAAGATTTTATAAAAATTGGGACTGGTTAACATTATTTGGGACCAAATTTAACTAAATCCTTTGGTAAATTTATATTAAAGAGACCTTTTATATTTAAGGTAATTATTTTATTTTACAAGTCAAAGAAAAAATATAATATATTTTACATCTGCAATTTCAAATTTACCTACCACAATCTAACTACTAAATAATCCATTGAAAAAAAAACTACATATAAACGATAAATTTACTAATTAGTCTTAAATTTACTAATTAGTCTCTTATACCTAGTTTTTTAGGATGCTCTTAGATATGAAAACAAGTACAACTCACATGTAATTGGTTTGGCTCAATTGAATCTGCGATGAGTTTGAAAGACTTTTATGGTATTTGTATTAATTTAACTCACTTTTTTTTTCTTGATTCCCTATTTATGTTATTTTATGGTTAATTTTCGTGAAAGTATAACATCGTTGTTTCTACCTAGTTGAAGTAGATATTTTATAGGCAGTATAATTGTTTTCTTTTAGGTTTCTTATAGTCTTAGACATTAGGCTTGTGTTTTAAGAATAGTTTGGCAAGGCAATGTGTATTTTGAATGAAAAAGGCTAAACTAGCTAAATTCTTTAAAAAATGGTGAAAAACAATTTTTATTTTGTTTGAAAATAAAAAAATACCTTTATTAAAAAATTAAATTAAATTAAAAAAAATATGGAACAAATGACTATATATCGAAACAAGAGAGGATGGGCCGGATTTTAAACCTACCAAAATATAAGACAAGATCACATATTAAAATTAACAAAGATAAAAACTTTTGTTTTTATCCATTTATCCACCCAAAAAAGATAATAGAACGTAAATTGTAATGGACATCTCAGGCTGGCTTTTTTAACCACAAAAAGGAAGACCTGGTTGTCATTGAACACATATCTAGTTCGCCAGGACAGGTGTTAGTCGTATTAAAATTCATATCTTGTCATAGTAGTGAAGGCCTAAACTTGTACTAGAAAGGAATGTCTCTCTTAGTAAAATGTACAAGAGAAACACTACCCTGGCTTTTTTGTTTTTCTTTGACTACAGAATTTTTAGCACTTCTGTTAACTTTCGGTGAAAAACGTATTTGAATGTGAAAATCAATACCGTTTATACGTTTGGCTATCCTTTAAAACAAACATTTTGTTGAATCTTGAAAGATGTTGAATATAGGATTGTTCAACTTGCACCATCTATTTCCCTAGTTTATACTGCACCACTTATAAAACAATAATTTAAATCAATATTGAAAAGTAACAGCAGTTTGAACCAAGCATATCAAGAATAATATGAATGAGTGTAAAACACTGCGAACATGTGAGATTATCTTTCTCAACATGCAAAGAAAAGACTAAAGGATAATTAGAAAGTTACATTGGTGATTGTAATCAGCTTGGTATATTCATGTTTGTGGAGTTTGAATATTGTGGTATATTCAAGACTGTAACTGCTAAGGATTTGGTCTATGCCCTCAAAAGACTATCTTATTTATAACTGAAAGAAGATAAATAGAGATTATTCTAAAATAGTAGATGCATGTGACGGGTTTGAAAAGCTATAGTTTTAGTACCACACTTCAAATATCATATTTTTAAGATAACAAGGAAGAGTTGTAAATTCTCGCTTAAATGGTTAAGCATGCGAGAGAAGACAAAAGGATCTTAAACAACATTTATAAATTTATTATAATATCAATCCACTTGACTTATGAGAGTAATGCTTAGTTTGACACTATATTTTGGTTTTTAGATTTTTATAAAGATTTGAAAAATGTTTTATTTCAGTTAATTGAGATAAATTTCGAATTTGGTGTCCTTTGATGAAAGTATAACAATATTGACAGCATCATAATAGTAGCCACCTTGGTAGGATGCTGTCAATACCTAAATGAAAAAAGAGCATACCTAATGGTTATCTTGTTCGTTAGACAATAAAAATTTATGAAAATAATCACTCAAAACTTTTTATCCAATCTCGAATCCATTTGGTAATTCACAGAAATATGTTTGTACATAGTCTCTTAAACTTTATGTATCCGTATTTTGGATAAACCTTTTCTTTATTCACAAATTTATAGATTTTGTTAAAAAGATATAAGATATATGTTTTTAAGAATAATTCAAGGTTTTCTTTAGGAAACATATACGATGCCAAAAAAATATTATGTAAGGTGAAATGTTTAATATTCATATTATTGATTTTATTACCCTATTCAAATTAATATATTCTAAGGCGAAATTGTACTTTCTTTTCCAACTGATTCAACCATTTACAAATCATCAAGATAGATCGTTTTAACTTTAAAATGCGGAAAATGATGAGAAGATGCTATACAAACTTAAAAGATAGTATAAGAGACATTACGAAAACCTAAAAATAAGGAACGCCTTTATTTGATGGATTACTTGTTGTAGGAGAGTTATATTAGATTTAACTTCCTAAAATTTAATACCTAAAAGTAAAACACATATTTTTTAGAATATTTTATTATGGTAATTTTTAGTTTCTTGTTAGAAAAATATAATTCGTTGTTTGTATGAATAAAAAAATTAAGCAAAAAATATTGTATCGAAAATATTAAAAAAAGATATTTAGAGGTAGATTTTAATTTAAAATTAAATAAATATGAAAACCTATATATTATATTTAATATTAGATTCACTAATGTTTATAATCAAATTTGTTATATAAAATGTATATTTTTAAAATTAGATGCAAAAGGTTAGTATTATTAACCAACCCATCAGTTTTAAACAACATATCTATTTAACAATGTACACGTTCTCCATAAATATTATTAAGTAAGTTATATTCAACGGTCTGAAAAGGGTACAAAATCTTAAGGAAATAGCAGCTCTTCTCTATGTTTTCGTGTTAAAGCTTTTCCAAGGATTACTCGAGAAACAACCAAGACACAAGATCTCGGAAAATCAGATACAATGAGACCATCGATAGGAGGAAGGACTCAAGGGAACTATACAAACCCTTGCTTAACGATGGATCAACCATGGGCTTCCCTGCTCGTTTATGGAATCAAACGAATGGAAGGAAGATCGTGGCCAGCTCCGATTCGATAATAATTTATAAAAATATATAATGCTTTTAAATATGTTATTATCGATTCGATAATAACATATTCATTAGATTTCGATCAAATTTGCTTTGAGAGTGGTTTAGCCTGCTGATTGGTTAGGGTTCACAAAAACTTAAATGGCAAATGTCTTGGGTAACAATTATTTTGATACAAAACAATTATTTTAGCGTCAAAGACATTAAATATTTTGAGTTGCTACAATGTATAATGTATATACATTCGTTGCAGATTTAACTATACATACGTAAGCAGATGACATCAATTGATAGGGTATATACATACGGGCTATTTATAATTTTTTATTAAAATAGTGATATATCAATATTTATATTTTCTAAGTGAATTAATATTTTTTTCAAAAATACATATTGGACCTCAAATGTCGAATATTGTCTATAGTTATATATAATTATTTTATAAAATTTAATTGTAATATATTCTGAATTTTAATAAATAGAATGATAAAAACAACATATATTATAATTATTTTTTCTTAATTATAACAATAAAAGTTATTTTTGAACTCATTATATGTTATTTTATTATTATTTATCATATCTTAAATTTATAATATGAGATCATCTAGTTGTTCAAGTACTAATGCATTATACATTCAAAATTGAATACAACTAAATCAAACGAAGTAAACCGTCGAATTGCATTCACTCGTTTTAGCGACAAATGTAGAACATGGTCAAATTATTATAAGTTACATCCAAATAAATTTAAAACTATTTTATCTAATTCTTAAACATATAATATGACAAATATCAATATGAATCCAATATTACTTATATATATATTAGATAAAACACAATCACAGAATTCAACATTACTTGTAAAGAAGAATTACATGTTTATAAAAGCCCTTCTAATTAGATCCTTATTTATTTAATTTGTAATCGACTTTTCTATTCTACACTTTTTTTAAATACATCTTTTTTAATACAACTGATTTTATTGAACTTTGATACTTATTATATTATATCTTTGTCAGAACTATTCAAAATTTAGATAACAAAATTAATTTACTAATATTTATAGTTAATTTTAAATAAATAGAAGATGTAATAAATCATTTCAACAAGCCATAAGCCATGATCATTTTGATCCATAAATATATTGGTATTGCGATGAAATTTTATACTGCTTTGAATTTCATATAACTAATATAAGTCTTTTTTCTAACTCATTTTCTATAATATTAGACAACACAACAATATCATGTCTAATTATTCTCCTCATAGTTTGAAACAGAAGGCAGAAAACCTCCAAAGTTGCAGCACCAAGTCTATCTCTTTCTTGAACGTATTAGATTTGGTCCAATCCAATGTAGAAAGGTTAAAGTTTTGACATGAAATATTAAACAAACAGTAAAATAACTTTTTTAATGTGATAAGCCACTTAGAATAAGAACAATTACTAATGAAATGGAGTACCAATACAATTTTATAGAGACTTCTCACTTTTCATTTGATATTTGACATATGATAATGAAACACTAACTATAATTATAACATAAATATAATGTTCATGTAAAATAATTATTAAAAATATTCCAAAACGCCAGACTGAAATAAAATCATCAATTGTTAATGAAAGTTTTTAGAGTGTTTTTTTACAAAGATAAAGTTTTGATATGAAACATTTTGCAAAAAGTAAACATATTTTTGAAAAAAAATTAAGCCAACTAGTCTAAAAATATATAATAATAAAATGAAATACCAATCCAATTTTCATAAAAATATTCAGTTTTTGGTTGACACTTGATAATAACACGGTTATAATTATAATGATGATACACATGTAAAGATGATTTTTAAAAATTTATCCAAACACAGGCGATGGTATAATTTTTACAAGTTTATCCAAACATAGCTGATGATATAATTTTTAAACATTTTATACAAACCCTTGCCATCAGCTAAGCATTATATAAGAAAATAAAATATGATTGCTAGTGAAAAAATTAACACAAATTTGTTTCCGATTTATTCACTCATATTTGAAAATTTTAAAATTATAGTTGTGTATCTCTCTCTAGAAGATTATCAAATAATTTAATCTCTACCACTATTTGATGTAGAATGTCAATCTACTCATACGGTCAGTGGTGACTCATATATTCATAAGGATCGTAAACTTCTCGATATGTATTTTCAATTAAGGACTAATATATTTCGTCAATTGTGACTTCGTAAATGAATTATGTTATTTCAACACCAAAATATTATATAAACAAAAGGACATTGAATAACAATCTCAAGCAATTATTTGACTACTTCTTGCAGCTACCACTTAATTTCTTGAGATGTACTTTACACTCTGATGGTAAGATGAGGAAAAAAACTTTCATCTTACGTAACCATAAATGACCTAAATTACCATTATACGAGCTAGATGCATCAAGAACCATAAACATAGTAATAATATTTTTTCCTATTCGTTTCTATCAACTAGTTACCAGTAACTCTACATCTTCAACATAATTAGTTGACCGTCTAACAAAACTTATAAGATTTTGGTCAGTCTTACATACTAATATACCATAATAATTGTTTCATACCCTTTTTTATACAGAATATTTGTAAAGCTCCCGGTGCCAACATTATTCTCTTGATAATGATTCTAACTATTTCTATAGTAACCAATCAAGCATCTTTATGAGTGGTAACAATGCTTCATAGATCATCATCTAGTAAATATTAAAGCTAGTGTAGGAATCATGTTTATATGAATTGATGACTAATCGATATGACACGCTTCCAAGTCTTTCTTGTATCGTTTCCTTCACGATTGAGACGTTCCAACTAAATTATTTTTTTAGAAAATAATATAAGTAACTTGTTTATCATTTCCTATTTTTTTGGGCTATCAGTTTTATATTTATTTTGTTTCAATTCCAATTTTCATTCTTAACTAACTAAACCAACTCTTCATTATTTATTAACCTTTGAATTTTATCTCTTAACTGAAAACAGTTTTCAGTTGCATGATCGAGCACAATTATAACCAGAAAAACATCATCTAGATCTTTCATTGTTTAGAGAAATCATGACACGTGGAGGTTGGGAGTTAACGTTTTGCCTTATTCAATTATAAATAGTTGTTAGACATGTTTTGAGAGGTGTAAACCTCATGTTTGATTTATCAAAGTAAGTAAATATAAGTCAGTTATATGCTACTTTAATAACCTTATCATATATATTTTTTCTTTACTTTGCCTCCTATTTGACGATCTTACTCTTTTTGTTATGTTTATTAGAATTGATCCACCTTATCTTGATTCTCATCGTTGATTAACGTTTCAAATCGTCTTAACAAATTCCTCATATTATCAACTGGAAATTCAATGAAATATTTTAATAACTGAATTTCCATTAAAAGAACTATCCTAAAAGGAGTTAAAATAACATATTATTGACATCATTCTAAAATATTTATTTTCGAACATATTTTTTTAATGATTCAAGTCGTATTTATAAAATATCATAATATAATCTCTATCATTCTAATTTTCTTTAATTATGATGAACTGATTTCTAAAAAAGATCCATAATTATTTAAAACTATGGATTGATCCAAATAGAATATTATTAAACCATTTCAAATCCTTTCCCGTGAATGTTATAGAAAATGTGACATGAAGTAGAGTATCACATGGATTAAATTATAACATTATATTTTAAAATTTCTCCAAATCATATATATGAACTGTAGTCTTATTATATATATCAACTATAATGGATCAAAATTAGTAGATAAGTTTCCTTCAAGAATTTTCTATGACACCAAATATTGTGTTAGAATATAAAATGTTAACTTCATCCTTGTAGAAATTCCTTAACATACATTTACAATTTCTTATTTTTTTATTTCAAATCTCTATTTTGATGTTACTTTGTTACCATAATTTCATCATTTTACTTATTTTTACATCTTTTTACATCATTTTATTATATCCGGATTATATTATCATTAATAGACATTTCAACCTACTCAACATTTTATTTTAACATCATATTTCCAATCAATAATTATAATGTTTTAAATATTTAATCCATTCTATTTTTTTTATCTCTTTTAGCTTGCACCATATTAGATCTATGTCGTTCTTATCTTAATTCATTACTTTATATATTTAAAGTAAAAAAAGAAGAAGAAATAAATAGAATAATACCTTCAATTTTTATTGGTAATTACTAAGATAGTCCTGAACAAGTTACTTATCTCGAGTCAGTGAAACTATTCTTTATGAATGAGATATTACAACCATAGGAATACCTCGTTTCTTAGTTTCAATAAGGTGGAGAAACTATGTTAGAAATACTAGACCAACTATTTGATATCCATAAATTGACTGACCTTTCAGAAGATCTCTCTCAACTTATAAGTTAGTCATTACATTTGGTACAACCTAATACTTTACAAAGTGTTCACAAGTAAATTCTCGGTGATCCTCATCTCACAAGTAATGATATTTGGGTGTTAATTGTTTGAAGTATATATCCAAAAAATCTTGGGTTTCCATCTTTTCTTTAGGAGTAATATTAGAGGGGGGAGCCTCCTTCAAATTTCCATTGTATGTCGCTATATGACCCGTGTTTATGGTACATGTTTGTAATGTATTAATAGAACTATTAAGCACAAGTATAATTTGTAAAGAAGGGTTTTTATAACAAAGTGTCATCGATGGGGAAACATATGTGGTTGGGTATGACCATACATGGAAGATGTAATTTTAAAATTTGTGACGAGTACCCAAGTTCAACTATCATCACAACCTTCAAAATGGAAAGAGGGAGTATAAAAAACAAAAAAACAACAACCATAAAACATATTAATTATCGGGCATTGGAGTGATCAGAGAAACGATGGAAATGACAGTATTATAGTTAGAGTGAGGTTGTTAGCAAGGTTGCTCAATATTTTTCAACAAAAATTAACAAGTGAGGAGCCCCAATCATGAATTATGGCATTTACACAATACCTTGCGGTTGATTTGGTCCACATGATTGAAGTAAGATCGACGGTGGTTATAATTCGAATATATATTTAATATCACAACAAATAGGTGATGTTTGTGTTACATGAGTTAGCTTTTATCAGACATATATGGCTCGTTAAGCCACGTCGATGCCACCTGGTCTCCCCAATAAATACAAAGGAAAACAATTCAAATTTTGATGAGTTTGTCACTTACCTCGCCTTTTGATTTTTTTGTACCCCTTTAACTTATCTCTTCTCATATAATATATTACTTAAAGGACTAACATGAAGTCCTGATAAGGCCATACCCCAAAGATGAGGCACATTTCTTATACGTGATGAGGTAAGATCAAACCGATGATCACTTAATGAGCAGCTAAAGGCAAGATGTAAGAAAACTTTTCGTCTGGTTCATAAGGCTACATCCCTCGGCATAAGTCATGACCCTTATACCCGATGAGGTAAAACCAAATTGAGAAGTAATTAATAATCAATAGAGTCAGAAGTCAGTGAAGCTTACCAACTAAGTAAGGTTGTAATTCGAGCGGCAAGAAAAGAAAGGTAAGAGGTTTATCGAGCGAGTAGGATGACATCATGGGGCTAGTCATCAGCAAAAGAATGGTTACCATGAATGTTCCCCCTCACTAGGTGCCACCAACAAACGTATGCAGTAACGACTCAAGTAGTGCACCATGTATTAAAAGTCGCTAAGGCGCATCCCAAGAGATGGTTATGTAATTAATAACGGAGATAGCAAATCTCACTTGTGAACTTGTATAAATAGAACTACAAGGAATAAGAAAATTGACACCTGAATTGATTATTTTTTTCAAATTTAAAAAGTTTATATCTTTGGCATATATTCAAAGAGTTCAAACGTTGACCATTTTCTCCTAATTGGAGGAATAACTCAACCATGATTTATCTCCCAATTACCAGAAATAAAGATAAATTTATTTTTTCAAATCTTGTGAGTAAAAAGAATATTAATAAGAATTTTAGAAAAGTCAACGATTTTAAAAATAAAAAGTGGTCATGCAGTATAACATAGGATCCCCATCAAGAAATTCCTCTGCACCCAAATAAAGACCAATTTTATTCACCAAAACTATGAACATCAGCAACATCCAACAGTTTAGAAGGATAAATATAAGTGTATTGAGAAAAACTAAAAAATATCTCCACTTAGAGGAAACCGAAGACATTGGTCCAGCGTAAAGGACCATAAAACAACTTCATCATTAATTTTATAAAATAATGTCTCCCATGTACAAGAAATCTAATAGAAACTCCTTTAGGAATACACCAAGCAACACATTTTTAACTATGTTCTTCTTTATGAAAATCAAGATCAGTACGATGGGAAACCTCATGTAACTACTCAACATTCAGATTAACTAGACATGCAAGATGAATATCCTTTTAAGATAAAGAGGTACTTAGGGAACAAACCTTAATAAAAGAGACATCATTCCCATCAATAATAGTCAATCAAAACAAATACATGAGTAGCACAAGGGTATGCTTTTCTTTCCCAACTTTAGCAACCTTTCTCTTTGAGGCACGAGTACGAACTGGATGGGGAGATGCATTAACCACTTTTTTTTACAAGAAGTGTACCATAATCAGAGTGACTAACTTGAATATCGAGATTATCAACAATGCTAAGAATCAAAGCTTGAAAAATAAAAACAAACAATCGAGACATGAAAGGAAAAGAAAAAAGTAAGTGAGTAAAAAAAGAAAAGGAATAAAAGAATGAATATATAAATATGTATAATAAAAGTTATATATAATAGTACATTTAGTGCATCACCCTAGGGCAAACAAAGTTCAAAATACGTACCTAAAAAGGGTAGAGAATAAAGTTCTTAGTATTTAGCTATAGCCGTAGAAAAATTATGTTTTCGCTGAAGATCAAGAGACAATAACAAGATATTGTCCGCTTTGGACCCGAAGGCCTTTACGAGTTTACTTTTGGTATACTCCCAAAAGGTCTCTTGCTAGTTGAGGTATCTCTCACACTTATATACACTTTATTATTTTCAATGTTAGCAATGTGGGATTCTTGACGAAGTATGTGATGAAGTTTACTCTCCAACATCCCCCTCAAACTTGATCTCATTGATCGGTGGAATAAACGTCGCCGACCGGAATGAACGTCGCTCAATCATAAAGAAACACATCGCTGGATGTATTGATTGACGGCATAATATCGCATAATCACAACAGAATAAACATCATTGGATATTTAACACATTCAAATATATCACATTGCTTCGAACTTGGCTCTGATAGCATGTTAAGAATATATAAGTGTGCCTCATATACTAGCAAGATATTATCGGTTTTGGTCTCGAAAGGCCTCACGAGTTTGTTTTTGGTACACTCCCAAAAGGCCTCTTACTAGTTGAGGTGGGTTCACACTTATATATAATCTATTCTTTCCAAGCTAAGCAACGTGGGACTTTGGACCAAGTGTGGGATGCAGTTTACTCTTATACATCCCCCTTTAAACATGATCCCATTAATGGGTGGAATACACTACGCCAAATCACAGCAGAATGAACAACGCTAGATGTGTTGATGGGCGGAAAGAACGTCACCTAATCACAGCGGAATAAACATCTCTAGATATTCAACTCATTTGCTTAGTCACATATTGCTTCAAACTCGGCTCTCATACCATGTTATAATATATGTGTAAGTGTGAAACGTGCCTCACATAGAAGCAAAATATTGTCCACTTTGGCCCCGAAAGGCCGCACAACTTTGCTTCTGGTACACTCCTAAAAGGCTTCTTACTAGTTGAGGTGGGTTCACACTTATATATACTCTATTCTTTTTCAAGATAAACAACGTGGGACTCTGGACCAAGTATGAGATAAAGTTTACTCTTCAAAATCCCCCCTTAAACTTAATTCCATTAATGGGCGGAATAAACGTCTCCAAATCACAATGGAATGAATATCGCTAGATATGGTAATGGGCGGAAAAAACGTCGCCTAATCATAACAGAATAAAAATCGTTGGATTTTCAATATATTTGCTTAGAATCCCACATTGCTTCGAACTTTGTCTCTGATAGCATGTTAAGGCTATGGTATCATGTTAAGAATATATAAGTGCGCCTCAAATACTAGCAATATATTGTCCGCTTTGGCCCGAAAGGCCTCATAGCTTTTTGGGAGTGTACCAAAAGCAAAGACCGTGAGGACCTTCGGGCCCAAAGCGGATAAGATAGCACACTTATATTTTCTAACATTGTATCAAATCCATCTTAATACCTATGCAAATACACTAGACAAAAACAAAGAAATCCGAAACATAAACAAACAAAATCGAAGCAAAATTGTATACTCCACAAGACAAGAAAACCATAAAATATCGTCAGCAACAAATCAAAATCTTTAAAGAAATTCAAAATTTAAAGATCAAACATCATTCAAGCAAATCAATGGAAAGAAAAAGAATGCTTCAAACGAAAACCAAAAACTTTGTGGATAAACAATAGGCACCTCTGTAAAGACCAACGGACGTTCTTGCCAATAACAAAAATTGTCGTGGGCAACAACACTGAGCTAGTCTTTCTTCATTACTCTCATTAAGACTATGAAAAGCTACCGATAATGATGTAATTAGTACAGTCTGAACCAATCAGTCCATAATCTCATCAAACGTTTAAATATTTACTTCGAACGAGTAAAAGATACATTTAACAGAATATCTTAGTGGTTAGAATAATATCATACATTATTACTATCTCGAAGATATTTATTGTAATACTAAATTTATATAATTATCAAATTGCAATTGATAAACATAACTTATCTTTACTTCCATTCGTACTTTCTCGTTCTATAACTCTCAAAAACTTTTATTTCATCACAATTTAATATCTATTTTTATATATAATAATGAACTAAATATATATCTTTTTTACAATTTTGATACTCTGACTTAAATCGATGGAATATGTACAAAAATATTAAATCACATTTTATATTTTCAAATTAAAATTGATGTTTATTTTATATTCTACTCAAGTTAAACTTAAATTATAGATTATGAGAATTTATTATATCTTTTAGGCATTTATCCCAAGTTATCCCTTGTAATTGGACTAATTTAAATATACAATCTTTATTCCCAAGTTTAAAGAATCTTAAAATCCGTCTATTAAAATTGAGCCCTAAACATGCATCTGCGTTAAAATTTTGTATTTCAAGTGGTTCTTTATTTCTCTCTTTTGTTCTTAAATTCATAAGTAAATAAGATTTTTTTTATAAAGATAAGTACAAAAGTTTTTCATTTTAAAATCTCTTGCTATTTTTTTTTCTTTTATAAAATTCGTTTAAGGCTCCGTAGTATTTCAATTTTTCTTAATTCCCAATAGATAAAACCATTTTTAAACTCCTTTTAAGCTCTTTGTTTCCTATTTTATATTATCAAGAGTTTCCTAATTTGATAGAATAGAACCATAAAATAACAAAAGACAAAAATCTGAATAAAACAAGAAAGTTAATAGATTAACTAAATGTTTGTGACTATCTAATTTATCTATAACTACCTCTTATTTATAACTCGTAGAAGATAAAAAGAGTGAGTGGTTTAAGTATGCGACTTTTTTGGAATCGGCTTTCGTTTATATCAAGGATTTATCGGATGGTGAAGAAGATATAAAGAGAAGACAAAAGATTTTAAACAACATTTATAAATTTATTATAACATCAATCCAGTTGGCTTATGGGAGCAATGCTTAGTTTGACACAATATTTTTTCTTAGATTTTTATAATGCTTTGAATTTTATTTATTTATTTCGGTTAATTGAGATAAGTTTCGAGCTGATTATCTATTTTTTTTGTCAAAAAAGTTTGCTAATTGATCTAAAAAAACTTCGAATTTGGTGTGCTTTGATGAAAGTATAACAGCCTGATGTTGGCAGCATCATAATAGTAGCGAACTTGTTAAATATAGAAAGTGTAATGTCTATACCTAAATGAAAATAAAATACGAGCATACCTAATGACAATGTTAGATCTTTAATATATAAAAAAGACATGATTAAGGTTTACTCGTAAAGAGCATAGTTAAGGTATTGGTAAGTTTTATAGGTTTTTAAAGAAGGTGGCAAAACAATATTTCTAAATGATTATCTGGTTCGCCGGACAATAAAAATTTATGAAAATAATCACGCTCAAACTTTTTATCCAATTTCAAATCCATTTGGTAGGTCATAGAAATGTATTTTGGATAGACATTTTTTATTGCTAAATTTATAGTTTTTGTTAAAATAATAAAATATATATGTTTTCCGAAACCATTTTAGGTTTTGTTTATGAAACGTTTAGGATGTCACAAAAATTATATAAAGTAAAATGTTGAATATCATATTATTGATTTTACTTTAAATTCAATTTGATGTATTATAGGCCGAAACATTAAAAATTATATAAATTAACCCGATTGTACCTTTACCAAATAAAAACTTTATTTGGTGAGATGAAAAAAATATGAAACTTTCGATAAATATAAAGATTAAAACACAATATTATTGAAACGTGGGACGGGTTTAATATACAAATAAATTTGTTTTTCACCTATTCTTACCATACTTACAAACCGTGCGTGAGAATAAACCTAAGTTAATACACACCTTCATCTTCCTTCGCTCACTTGAAAGCCCCTAAAACCCCAAAACCCAAGCTCTCTAATGACTCATCAGCACTCAAATCCTCCATCACTTTGATAAACCTTTCAATTAAACTCTATCAACCTTAAGCGATAAATCATGAATAAGGAAGACCATGGATCTTCCGACAAAGACCTCTACGCACTGCTCCATCTCTCCCCTGATGCATGGAATGGTTGAATTCGGGTTTGGAGCTTGGTCCGAAGCACAATAAGCTAGATGAGATTAAGGAAGAGCATAATAGGCCGAAAGATTAAAAATTATCAAAAGTTTCATATTTTTCTCATCTCACCAAATTATATTACTACTTGCTAATTATTAAGATAGCATAACAGGCATTACGAAACTTGCAATCCAAAGGTTGACACAATGATGATGTGCTAAATAGATTAGCGAAGTCCGAAGTGTTTTACATACTTCTTAAAAACAATCATACTAATGTTTGATATACCCACTATTACATGCTTTTCCATTTTTTAACCATGCCACGAAATAATTATTCCTGAAAACTCTAAAATGCATGTCTTTTTTAGTTTTAAGAACCTGGTTCGACCCTCCTTAAAATTAAAAATTAAAAAATCTAATCTATAACAACATTCTAATTTAACTAATTTAAATGAAAAAAACTAAACAGCTTATCTCGTTTTTTTAAAGACCGATATAAAACTGTTAGGATTTCGATAAATATTTCAAAAGTATCAAAGTTAGAACAAATTTTTAAAATACATTCTTAGATGCGAGACAAAACTTAAAACTATATTAGTTTTCTACAGGAGATAAAAAAATTACAACCACTAATTGAAAAAAAAGAGATAAAGATTATTAAAAATAAAAATATCTGAAACTGAAAGACTAAATGAAGTTTCCCATAGATACCGTGATATAAAAAATATTTAAACTATTTTTTTTATATTAAGACAAAACAAACTCGATGATTGGACTCATATAGTTGGATTTGCATTTACCTGTTTTGATGTAAAAATAAATATAATTTAATAGAATCATCATAATTTTTATTTACATCAACATTAAAAAAAAATTAAACCAAATGTGGTTGGATTATACGGTAACCTAAATAGATAGTAGATACCTCCAAAATTAATTTTTCTAAAATTACTTTTCATAGGAAAGAAAGTTAGGTGTTGATTATAAATATGTATAATAAATGTTAGATTTGATAAAAAAATTGTCAATATTTACAACTCCAAGTGAAATGGTAATATATTTCATATGAGTGTGTTATTTATATGTTAGGAACTCCATTAGGTTAACTTATAAATAAAGCATTTAGCCAGGTAAAACATAAGAATAAAATCTTAATTCTATTCTTCATGATTATAAATGTAGTCACTTCTTGTTGTACTTGCAAAGTAATGTAATTTTTTAATTTATTAAACTTTTAATATAATATTATAGGTTTTCCAGATTTCAACATCATTTTGAAGTACAAGAAATTTTAAAAAGCAATGAACTAAATTGTGAAATAGATGATCAACAAATACAAATTTGTAATATTAGTTGATAACATAAATAACTTCGATTCTTTTAATCTTAATATATATAAAAGAAAAACCAATATTTTGTTGATTTATTTTAAGTAAAGGAATCCATGTTTGAACGTAACCAAATAATCTAAAATTTAAATTCCAATGTTGAAAATTGAGGGAAAAGAAAATAGTAAACAAAACCACGTAAACCTCAAGACTCTCGTTGCCAAACATTATGTCAGGAATTACATGAACTTCGGAGGGAGTGACGATGGTTGATCTTTAAACTAATAAATATATCTAATAAAGTGAATAAACCTTTAAAAAAATTCCATTTAAAAAATTTATGTTTAGGGCTAATAAACATTTGAAAAAGGCAAAGAAAGAACGAGTGAGAACTTTTTATATTTTTTTAATTTTTAAAAATGTATATACACAAATAAACTAAAATATATATTTTCTCTAATTTTCATAATCAAATTTAAATCGATATATCATGTAAAATATACTTTGTTAATATAGTTTAACCCTTAATAAGTCAGCTCAGAGTAATTATTCATTTACACTCTTTTCATTCAATTGAGAGCAAAAATTGAATAACAAGAGAGATATATTTCTTTAAAATATAATTAGTAATATGAATAAGTGTCTTGTTAAATATAGAAATGTCATGTCTATACCTAAATGAAATACACACTAACATATCTAAAATCTTAAATTTTTAATATTGGAAAAAATATGAATTAAAAAATAATCACATTGGAACTTTTTATCCAATCTTAAATCCATGTGGTATGTCATATAAATGTGTGTACATATTTTCTTAAACTTTATGCATGCATGTATTTTGGATAAACTTTTTTTTTTATTCGTAAATTTATAACCTGTGTTAAATTGGTATAGTATTAACATTTTTCGGAATAATTTTACGTTTCCTTCGGGAAACATGTAGGATACATATAACCTAAATGTTGAATATCATATTATTGATTTTATTACACGATTCAATTTAATGTATTTTGAAGGAAGATCGCTTGTAACAAGTAAGTAAATCACGTCGAGCTTCAGCAACAATGACATCAAACGCTATGGTTTTCTATTGGTTTATTTTAAAATAATATTCGAACTTTTTATATATATATTTTTATTTTAAAATAAAAAAAATCAATATATTTAAGACAAAACTATACTCTTTCAAGTATTCACTTATCTCCCGGGATTCCACCAATGATTAATTATTAAAATAGTGTTTTAACTTCCACATGTCAGGCAAGCCACAAGACTTAATACCAATTTGAGAGATAGCATAAGAGACGTTGGCATAAAACAGTCATACATCAGATTATAATAGGAGAAACTATTACCGCAATGGACATAGTATATACAGATTATAATATGAGAAAAGTTGTTACTGGAATAGACATAGTAAAAGCACTTTAAAAACAAGCTTTTTCTTTTAGAGTTTCGAAGTTAAAACACTCTTGGAGATATATAGGAAAAAAATAGAGTTTCGTTATCGTATAGTTGGTTTTGTGTTGTCTCCTAATAATATTAATTTTTAGATATAGATTTCCTATCTAACCAATGGCCGTGTTTTACAGTAAATTGCTAAATCTTCGCTCTTAAAAAGATAGTTAGCCAGAGACATTATATTCAAAGAGATACAAGTCTCAATTCTTAAGAAATCATACGTAGACATAACACCATCAAGCCTAGACTTATTGCTGCAGTTCGGAAATACATTCCTTCTCATAGACAGTAGAGAAGGACCAAAATCAAATAATAAAAAAGATTGGTGTTATTTTTATAGTTGTCCAAATCAATTTTTTTAATTCTACAATGATAGTATTTTAGTTAATTATAACCATAAAAATTAATTTTCAACTCATTATAAGATCAACACGTTCATCAAGTACTAATACGGTTACATCCAAATAAATTTAAAAGCTATTTTATCTAATTTATTAACAGATAATATGAGATTTATCAATACAAATTCTATATTACTTATAAATAAATATTAGATAAAATATAATCATGGAATTCAACATTACTTTAAAAAAAAATAAGTATGTGAATAAAACATTGGGCAGAAAAATATATTAGAGAATCTCTATTCCGATAAGTATTTTGGTTTTTGGAATTAATTAGATCATAGAGATTTAATTATATATTTCATAGAGATTTAATTTGATCTTTATAGTTTTTATTCAATTTATAATTGCCTTTTTTATCCTAAACATTTTTGTTAATATAACTGATTTTATTGGACTTTGATACTTATTATAATATATATTTCATATCCATTCAAAATTTAAATAACAAAATTAATTTACTAATCTTTATAGTTAAGTTTAAATAAATGGAAGATTAATAAAACATTTAAACGTACTAAATATATCGGATGCAATTTTATACTAGTGTAAACTTCATATATTTTTTTTAAGAAGAAATCTTGTTATATTAGCCATGATAGCAAAAAAACCCCAGCTATATAACTTCACAAAATTTCATATATTTAATATAAGTCTTATTTCAACTCATTTTCTATAATACTAGACAAGACAAATGTCATGTCTAATCTCCTTCTTGCCGAAATCCTTTCGGATGAAAGAACAACATTAGCTCTGTGTTTCTTTTATCTCGTGTAAAGACCGATTGGAGGTTGTTTTGATTAACAAGAAAGAGTTAGTTTAGGAAGTAATAGTCGCTTTCGTCTTCGTCAGATTATCACGAGAAACGTTTCTCGTCGGAATCCTTTTCAGTGATCAAAACCTGTTTTGTTCTTTTGTGAATCTCTATCCTGGAGATTCAGAATAATGGGCTATATGAAGAGGAAGATTTCCCTTCTCTGTCAAAAAACCTGAATCAGAGTAGGTTACCATAAAATCAAAATGAGATGAGATGAAGTCTTATGCTGATTTCTTCAAAATGAAAACTATTAATCATCCGGAAGTCGATCACAAACCTGAATGGATCGTTAAAAAATAAGATCACATATCTATCCAGTATTCTAAAGAAACCAAAGATTCATTGTTACTTAATTCTCCTATAACTCTTATCAGAAAATTCTCGTCTGGTTTGCCAAAAAGGAGAGTATCAACAGTTTCTTTAATGGTTTTCGGTTCAATGGGGCTTTCAAATTTACTACCTGGGATTCACACCATATATATGTTTTCTGAGAATATTGCGCTGGACTCCTGATTTTAGACCAGAAATTGAATGTCCGTTAACAATGGTTTGGGTGTAGTTCAAAAATATTCCTGAATATCTGAGTCAGAGTGAAATGTAAGCCAAAGAGGGATAAAACCCTAATTTATTAATATAAAAAAACTCCCAGAACAGTGTATAGAAGATAGGTTTATATAAGGGTTCAAGCGAAACCCTAAAACTAAAAATATGAAAATTACCAAAATAGCCTAAAGTATTAAAATTGCAAAACAAGAGGATAGATGAGCCCGAATGCCCAAAAAAACCCATAGCTCACGAGCAAAGCTGGTGACTTGCGTTCGTGACGTCGTTTCCTTCAAAACAAGGTGTTGTGGGTCAAAATCTGACACCGGAGCTCCAAACTGTCAATTCACCGAACTGTCTGCATCATTCCCGCCGGGGTAGAGAAGATTCGCCCTCGAATCAGAACCGGTCTCCCCATTAGAAGAGTCACCTGCATAAGGAATCAGATGCTTAACATTGAAGACATCAGTCGTGCGGACATGGCTAGGCAAACGTAGTCGATAAGCATTCGGATTGATCCGCTCCACAATCTCTACTGGACCAATCTTCCGGGCGGCCAGTTTGTTGTATTCACTAGCAGGGTAACGACTCTTTGTTAAAACTGCCCACACATAGTCACCAACTTCGAACTGAACAGGACGACGATGAGAATCTGCCTGAGACTTATACTTGGCGGTGCTCAAGACCAACTGATCATGATGTTAGGTGCGACCAAAAGTCCCACATCCCACATCGGTTAAACATGGGAAGAAAGATCAGTATATAAGTTAAGAATACATCTCCATTAGTGTGAGGCCTTTTGGGAGTGGACCAAAAGCAAAGCCGTGAGGGCCAGTGGGCCCAAAGCGGACAATATCACACTATTGTGGAGATCGGAGTATTCTTACTTATATACAAAAGCGGAATATGTGGACCCAATATTCCCTAACAAAATTGGTATCAGAGCCACGTGGTGAAATTAGGGCTTTTGCAATTAGGGTTTCACAATGGCGTCTACAGCAACAAAATACATGATTGAAAAATTTGATGGGGGATCCAGCTTTGCGTTGTGGAAGATTAAACTGAAATCTTCATTGGTACTGCAAGGGCTGTGGAGGGCTATGGATAATAAGTTACCAGAAGAGATGAAAGAAGAGGAGAAACAAGATCTTCAAGAAAGGGCTTTGTGCTGGATTTAATGAGTGTGAAAGACAATGTGCTTCGCGAGATTAGTGGTTAGAAGACTGCTGCCTGCGCATGGAGAAAGCTAGGAGATCTTTACTCAGAGAAATCAGTAGTAAACCGATTATATTTGAAGAAACGTTTGTATGATTTCAGATTGAAAGAAGGTATGTCCATAACAGAGCACCTAGATAATTTTAAATCAATTATAATGGACTTGGAGAACATAGATATCAATATTGAGGATAAGGATCAAGCTTTGTTTGTATTGAGATCGTTACCAGCTCCCTATGAAAACTTCGTAGATACCATTATGTATGGTAAGGATAAGTTATCGCTAGCAGATGTCAAAGGGGCACTGAAATCAAAAGAGATGAGACAGTTGCAGCCAGACAATCAAGCTGAAGGGGAAGGTCTTATGATAGGGGAAGATCTAAAAGCAAAGCGAGTTCTTTAAGAAGGAAGAACTTGAGGTCCAAGTCAAGGGTGAAGCACTCAAACTGTTATGAATGCGGTGAGCAGGGTCATTATAGGAGAGATTGTCCGAAACTGAATGGTAAGAAGGGAAATCAAAAGGAAAATGCAGCAAACATTGTTGAAGGTGTGAACGATTCCGACGATAGTGAAAACAGTGGTAAAGGAGATGTATTGTCTGTGAGTTCAGACTTTTGGCAAAACTCTTGGGTACTTGATACTGGCACTACATATCACATGTGTCAGTTCAAGCAGTGGTTTGATACGTACAAGCCAATGCAGGGAACTGTATATTTAGGGAACAATCATTCGTTGACTGTTGGTGGTATTGGTAACGTCAGAATCAGAATGTTTGACGGGGTTGTTAGAATCTTGGCGTGCTGGCATGTTCCTGGGTTAAAAAGAAACCTGATTTCTCTTGGGACTCTAGACTCTCGGGGTTACAAGTACCATGCAGAAAATGGTGTAATCAAAGTGACAAAAGGCTCAATGGTATGCATGAAAGGTAGTTTGCAGAAGGGTCTTTACATTCTCCAGGGGAGTGTTGTTATGGGCGATGCTGCAGTAGCATCATCAGGGAGTAATAGCCAAAGTAGGCAGGATCAAAATAAGTTGTGGCATTGGCGTCTTGGTCACATGAGTGACAGAGGATTAGCTGTTTTGGGAAAGAGAGATTTGTTGAAAGGGTATAAAGCAGAATCATTGGGATTTTGTGAGCACTGTGTGTTTGGTAAACAAACTAGAGTCAAATTCAGCAAATCGGATGTAAGAAAGACTAAAGGCACAGTGGACTACATTCACTCAGATCTTTGGGGTCCAAACAGAATTCCATCCAAGAGCGGAGCCAGATACTACATGAGTTTGATTGATGATTATTCAAGGATGGTGTGGGTTTACTTTCTGAAAACGAAAGATGAGGCATATTCAACCTTTGTCAAATGGAAGACGATGATTGAGAAGTAAACATGAAGAAAAATCAAACGTCTTAGGACAGATAATGGGTTAGAATATTGCAGTCGTGAGTTCAACGAGTTCTGCGAAGCTGAGGGAATAGTGCGCCATCGCACTTGTTCTAGAACACCACAACAGAATGGAGTCGTAGAAAGAATGAACAGAACGCTTTGTGACAAGGCACAAAGTATGCTCTCACATTCCGGTGTGGGAAAGGATTTTTGGGCTGAAGCTATCAATACAGCGTGTTACTTGGTGAATCGGTCTCCATCAACGGCTATTGATTGTAAAACTCCTTTTGAGATTTGGTCTGGATCGTCGGCTGATTATGAACATTTGAGGGTGTTCGGTTGTCCTGCGTATGCTCATGTGAGAGATGGTAAGCTTGAGCCGAGGGCAAAGAGATGCATATTTCTAGGATATGCTACTGGAGTGAAGGGATATAGGTTATGGTGTACCTCTCCAAAGTCTCCAGGTTTTCTCATCAGTAGGGACGTTACTTTTAATGAGTTTGCTTCGATAGACAGTCAAAAGGAAGTAGGAGAAATGGTCGAATCAGGATCGTTTGTGAGTAAACAGGTGGAGCTTGAAGTAGAATCAGTTCCTAGCAAGTCCAATAATTCAAGTGGTTCTGAGGTGGATCCAGAATCAGGAGGTGAAGCGTCAGCATCAGATGATAGTGACAATGATGCGCCTGAACCAGAACAACAACCTTATAGCATAGCATTGGGCAGAGAAAGAAGAGATATTAGACTTCCAAAAAGGTATGCGAATCTAGTTGCAGAAGAAGTTGAAATGCAGGAACCTAGTAGCTACAGAGAAGCTATAGCGAGTTCAGAGGCAGATCGATGGATTGGTGCTATAGGGGAAGAGATTGAATCTCTTCAAAAGAATACTGTGAACGTTGGCTTAACTTTTAACAAAACCGATATTGGTGAATCGCTGAATGATGTTGCAGGATCATTGGTTGGTTTTGTTGATTCTGATTTTGCAGGTGATATAGATAAAAGAAGATCTCTGACAGGATATGTATTTACTCTAGCTGGGAGTGCGATCAGTTGGAAAGCACAGTTGCAAGCTACTGTAGGTTTGTCTACAACAGAGGCAGAGTACATGGCGGTAACAGAAGTAGTTAAAGAGGCAATATGGTTGCAAGGTTTGGTGGCAGATTTGGGCTTGGATAGGACTACTACAAAAGTGTTTTGTGACAGTCAAAGCGCCATACACCTTATAGGGAACCAGATGTACCATGAGCGTACAAAGCACATAGATGTCAGGTATCATTTTATTGGTGATATAATATCAAAGGGAATTGTTGATGTGAAGAAAGTGTCTACACACGATAATCCAGCAGATATAATGACCAAGGCAGTATCAGTTCGAAAGTTTAGGGAATGCCTAAACTGGATCGGTGTTCGCAGTATAGAGTGAATGCCTTAAGGGCATTTGGTGAGTCAGAAGAAGAGAAGATTCTTTGTTGATAGTGAAGAAAGGATATTCGCCTCAAGGGGAAGATTTGTTGTGAATGAGTCGAACAGTGCGTTGACAGTGTACTGTGTCCGGCAGTTCGAATAGTGCCTTGACAGTGTACTGTGTCCGGCAGGACAATTTTGTGTTGGATATTGTCCAATTACTTCAGTTAGTCTTGTGGTATGAGCCCATTAGGCCCATAGTCTAGTAAGTCTATTAATTCCCTATAAATAGATTACTAGGGCGACACAAAACACAATATGAAATCTGTAACCTTTTCTATCATAGTGAAACTCTTTTCTCTGGCGGCGCCCGTGGACGTAGACAATTGTCGAACCACGTTAAATCCTGTATTTCATTTAAATCTTTCATTCGCATATATTCTGTGCTTGAGCCATTTAGTGATAATTGCATAGTATTTTATAACTACAAATGGTATCAGAGCACCAGGCCCAGACGAAACGCGATGTGGTGGATTGTGATGTGGGTGAAATTCTGTGAACATCATACCAGAAGCCGAGAGCCATACTCAAGGTGAATGATCTGCTGGATAGATGGAGCGCCACGGCTCATCAAGCAGGTGGCTTGATCATGGAGCGGCGCAGATTCATCTAAACAGGGAGTGCCAGATGGCTCATCAAGCAGGTGGCTTGATCAAGGAGCGGCACATAGCAGATAGATCCGCCCTAAAGCTCTAGAGTTCAGGTTTCTCTTCACCTGACTAGAGTAGGCGGATGGAAGTCAATTGAGAGGAGGCTAGAGTGGTACTTTGTTCGAGAGGAGGATTGTTAGGTGCGACCAAAGTCCCACATCCCACATCGGTTAAACATGGGAAGAAAGATCAGTATATAAGTTAAGAATACATCTCTATTAGTGTGAGGCCTTTTGGAAGTGGACCAAAAGCAAAGCCGTGCGGGCCAGTGGGCCCAAAGCGGACAATATCACACTATTGTGGAAATTGGAGTATTCTTACTTATATACAAAAGCGGAATATGCAGACCCTATATTCCCTACAAATGGTATCAGAGCACCAGGCCCAGACGGAACGCGATGTGGTGGGTTGTGATGTGGGTGAAATTCTGCGAACATCATAACAGAAGCCGAGAGCCATACTCTAGCTGAATGATCTGCTGGATAGATGGAGCGCCACGGCTCATCAAGCAAGTGGCTTGATAAAGGAGCGGCGGAGATTCATCTAAAAGTTTGATAACTCATCAAGCAGGTGGCTTGATTAAGGAGCGGCACAATGTCATCGAGTAGGGGGATGGAAGTCAATTGAGAGGAGGCTAGAGTGGTACTTTGTTCGAGAGGAGGATTGTTAGGTGCGACCAAAAGTCCCACATCCCACATCGGTTAAACATGGGAAGAAAGATCAGTATATAAGTTAAGAATACATCTCCATTAGTGTGAGGCCTTTTGGGAGTGGACCAAAAGCAAAGCCGTGAGGGCCAGTGGGCCCAAAGCGGACAATATCACACTATTGTGGAGATCAGAGTATTCTTACTTATATACAAAAGCGGAATATGTGGACCCAATATTCCCTACACATGAGTCTGCTGGTGGGTTTGGCGAATCTGTGAGACAAGTTCCTCAGAAGTTGTATGAAGACGAATCCTGCTAGGCAGTGCTAACAAGTCTACTGGACCCCGAGGCACAATACCATACATCACCTGAAAAGGACAAAAACCCGTGGATCTGTTAAGGGCATGGTTGTGGGTGAACTCCGCCTGCGGTAAACGCTGATCCCAAGCCTTCGGATGATCTCCCACCAGACTGCGCAACAGCTTACCAAGGGATCGGTTAACAACCTCTGTCTGACCATCCGTCTAGGGGTGGTAAGCACTACTGAAGTTGAGCTGTGTATTCACCATACGCCATAAGGTGCGCCAAAAATAACTCACAAACCGGGTGTCACGGTCAGAAACAATGGTACTGGGAAGGCCATGAATACGATCAATCTCTCGAAAGAAAGCTGCGCGACACACACTGCATCCGATGTTTTTCTACAGGGGATGAAGTGTACCATCTTAGAAAAACGATCAACCACCACAAAAATAGAGTCGAATCCACGCTGAGTCCGGAGTAAACCAAGAACAAAATCCATACTGGTGTCGGTCCAGGGCTGAGCAGGAATCGGCAGGGGAAAATAAAGACCTGCATTTGTGGATGTTCCCTTGGCCAACTAATAAATTCGACAACGGGCGACAAAACGACCAACTTCCTTCCGCATCGAAGGCCAAAAATAGGATGAGGACAGGAACTGGTATGTTCGATCACGGCCCACATGACCTTCATTATGCAGCTCCTTGATCAGCTGAGGACGCAAACTACAGTCAGGGATACACAACTGTACGTCACGAAAGAGAAAGCTATCCTCCAATAAAAAATCAGAATGTTCGCCCTGCTGAATCAGTTCAATAACCCGAGAGAAGAATGAGTCAGTAACATAAAGGTCAACAAAAGAATCAAAGCCAGGAACCTGAACGCGCATCTCAGTCAACAGAGTGTGACATCGGTTCAAAGCATCAGCAACCCGATTCGTAATACCGGCCTTGTGCTTGATAACAAAAGTGAACTACTGCAAGTAAGCTATCCAAGAAGCATGTCTATGAGATACTTTGTCTTGACTACCAAGATACTTCAAAGAATCATGATCAGTATATAACACAAATTCATGCCGAAACAAGTAATAACGCCAATGCTTGATAGCCTGAACTATCGCATAAAATTCAATATCATAAGTACTAAATTGCAGCTTGGCACTTGCCAATTTCTCACTGAAGAAAGCCACAGGACGCCCTGACTGGGAGAGAACTGCCCCAATACCAAATTTAGACGCATCACAATGAAGCTCGAATGGCTGGGAAAAGTCGGGCAGCACCAGAATAGACGCTGTGGTGAGACACCGTTTAACTTATACAAATACGGCATCAGCATCTTCAGACCAACCAAATTTTGTGCCCTTCATGCAATCCGTAATCGGGGCCATAATACTGCTGAAATGGGGAATAAAACGCCGATAAAACGATGCTAAACCATGAAAACTACGAACCTCGGTGATGGAAGTAGGTCGAGGCCACTGGTCCACAACAGCAACTTTACTCGGATCAGCTCGTAACCCTTCAACAGAGACAATATAACCCAAAAATTGGACAGCTGGGGACATAAACGAACATTTGGCAGTAGCAGCATAAAACTTATCCCGACGCAACACTAATAACACCTCACGTAAATGGGATAGATGCACAGAATGGTTAAACTATAGATCAGAATGTCATCGAAATAAACAACAACAAATTTACCGATGAAAGGCCTCAATGCCTGATTCATGATACGCATGAACGTGCTAGGTGCGTTGGACAGACCAAACGGCATCACCATCCACTCAAACAAACCCTCACGCGTCTTAAACGTCGTCTTCCACTCATCACCAGGACGAATCCGAATCTGATGGTATCCACTCTTCAAATCAAGCTTGCTAAACACAGAAGCACCACCCAACTGGTCTAACAAATCATCCAGGCGAGGTATAGGAAACCTGTAGCGAACAATGATCTTGTTGATAGCTCGGCTGTCCACACACATACGCCAAGAACCATCCTTCTTCGGTGTCAGTAATGCCGGGACTGCACAAGGGCTGAGACTTTCCCGAATATGTCCCTTGTCCAACAAATCCTCCACCTATCATCGTAATTCTTCATGCTCCTTCGGGCTCATTCGATAGTGGGGCCGATTTGGGAGAGCAGCACCAGGGACCAAGTCGATCTGATGTTGAATATCCCTTAGAGGAGGTAACTCAGGTGGCAAATCCGCTGGAAACGCATTTGCAAACTCCTGCAAAAGAGACTGAATGAAAGGGCTATGGTCCGCATGGGAATTAGGCACAACAGGATCACAGAAAAATAGGAAAACCACACCAGCCTCTTCCATGGTTGTCTGAAAAGAAGCACGGGACAACAACGTCGATGTAGAATGAGTAGAGTTAATGCTGAGGGGTCGAGGCTTTGCTGGCATAAGAACGATCTTCTTTCCCCGAAAGAGGAATGAGTAGCTATTTGTACGCCCATCCTGCATAACGGACATATCATACTGCCAAGGACGGCCAAGCAGTAGATGACAAGCATCCATTGGTACAATATCACAAAACACTTCATCCTGGTATGTTTGCCCCACAGAAAAAGAAACAAGCACGCGTTTAGATACAGTGATATCAGTACTTTTACTTAGCCAGGCGAGCTTGTACGGCTTGGGGTGCGATTCTGCCTTCAACCCGAGCTTCGAAACCGCTGTCTCGGAGACGACATTCTCGCAGCTACCAGCATCAATGATGAAGGTTCACACCTTACCGCCGATTGTACAAGTCAACTGGAACACGTTACTCCGCAGCCAGTCACTCTGCTCAGGAACGCGAGGAGACAGGAAAGTGCGACGCAGCATCAGCACCGCTCCAACATCGTCAGTCACAATTTCTTCCGCAGCCTCAGGCAAGTCATCATTGTAGGTATCAAATTTCGGAGGACCATCAAGAACAATTGGATTCGGTTCAAACGCCTCCTGAGAGAAAAGATCTCTAGCACCCGCAATATTTGGACACTCTACCTGACGATGCCCTAATTCGCCACAGCCATAGCACCGTAAATTGCTTGAAGAACGGCTTGGCGTACCGCGCCCAGGAGGGATCCGATCAGGTGTTGGCCGGGGAACTGGTTTGGATGCCGAAATCCCTAAAGGAGCACCGGTCCGTACACCAGTCTGGGTCCGGCGAGTCGACTGCTTCTCTGCCTGGAAGGCACGGCGAGTCGACAGCACATCTTGAAGCTGAAGGCGCAACCCACCAATATAGCGGGATACCCGCTGATGCGGCTACTCGATCACATCTGTGCGAGCCAGCAGCTGATAGAATTCTTCGGTATATTCATCTACAGATCTGGGTCCCTGACGAAGATTCGGAAGTCGCTGGTAGAGTTCCCGCTCGAAGTTGTAGGGAAGGAAAGCCTTGCGGATTTTTCTTTTGAATTTCTCCCAACTGCGGACTTTATCCTTCCCTGCACGCGCGCGGTTCTGCTTCACCTGCTGCCACCAAGCCTGTGCCCTACCGCGTAAGTGGATGGTGACCAATGCGACCCTTCTCTCCTCCAGAACTTTCTTGAGGTCCACTACTTCCTCAATCTGGGATAACCAATCAATAAGTGTCTCTGCCTTAAGGCTACCATCAAAGTCCGGGATGTCTATCTTAAAGCCATGCTCCCAGCGTTGGTCGTGAGAAGTATTCTGTTTGAACCCCATCCCAAAAGGGTTATCGAAACCTTCAACCTCTGTGCCTTGTTGCCTGGCGGTAAGATCAGCCATCTGACGGGTTAGATCGGCTACCTGACGGCGTAGGTCAGTAACTTCACGATCATCTAAATCACTTGTATCTCTAGTCACTGCAGCGCCACCGCGACCACTGGTTCTTCCTCGCACCATCTCGCAGGACTGCCTGTGTCTGATACCACTATGACTCAGAGTGAAACGTAACGGAAGCCAAAGAGTGATAAAACCCTAATTTATTAATAAAAACAAACTCCCAGAATAGTGTATAGAAGATAGGTTTATATAAGGGTTCAAGCGAAACCCTAAAACTAAAAATATGAAAATTACCAAAATAGCCTAAAGTATTAAAATTGCAAAACAAGAGGATAGATGAGCCCGAATGCCCAAAAGAAGCCCATAGCTCACGAGCAAAGCTGGTGACTTGCGTTCGTGACATCGTTTCCTTCGAAACAAGGTGCTGTGGGTCAAAATCTGACACCGGAGCTCCAAACTGTCAATTCACCGAACTGTCTGCATCAATATCTTTATAATAAAGACTATATAAATGTAGTTGCTGCATCTTTAGGAAGTGTTTATAAGATGAGTGTTCCTGTTGAAAATAGAGCTTGCAAAAATGTTCTTACACCCTTGTCGAAGTTGATGTTTATGCTAAGATTCATAGCAGAGTTTGGTTAGGTTTTGGTATTAATGATGGATGTTGGATCAACATTAAGTATAAAAAGCTTCCTCATTACTGTCATACATGCTATCATCTTGGTCATAGTATAAATGTGTGCAGAAAAAGTTCTGATAAAAAGTAGTCAATGGAGGAAGAATCGGTGTGGAAAGCAAAAAGTAATGATATTCATCAGGCTCCAAGTAATGTGTGTAAAGATTCAGATAATAAAAAAGGTGAAGAAGATCTGGAAATTGTTTGTTCAAACAATACTTGTATTCCAAACGTCAAGTCTATAATTGTTACACAAAATCAAAAGAAAAAGTCTTCTGAAGATGAAACTTGTTCTTACAATCAGAATGATCCTAATGTTAATCCTGAAAACATTACTTTAAAGGCTGTTGAAAATTTACAGAGGACACTGAACTAATTGAAGCTATACAACTGTTGAGTAGAAATGGTGATCAACACGATATGATTGAAGATGATAGCCTTAACTCCCCAACTCGTGAAAACATTGGGAGTATGCAGGTTTTCAGCACTATTATAAGGAAACAACTCAAGTCAGCCAAAAAGATCAAGAAACCAAGTAATAAAATAATAAAATCCCTAAAATATAATGGGATCAACAAAAGACACAAATCTTATTCTGATAATGATTAAGATTCTCAACTGGAACTTCATGGAATCAACAACAATGAAACAGTTAGAAGACTGAAAGAGAATATCTTTGCTGAAAAAATTAACCTTCTGGCCATTCAAGAACCTCTAGTGGAGGTTGACAAAATTGATAAAATTGCAGTTACTTTGGGTTTTCCTAATTATACTTATAATATCTCAAATAAAATTTGGATTTTTTGGTGCTCTGATACTAGTATTACTAATAAGACTGATCATAATCAGTGTTTTACTTTAGAAGTTCACTTTCCTAATAGTAAATCTTTCATTTTAACAGTTGTTTATGCAAAATATAACAGGCTTAACAGACAAAATCTTTGGGATCATCGTAAGTTAAGTGCTAATACTGATAAGTGTTGGATGCAATTTAGATGATGCAGGCTACCTGGGCTCCAAATACACTTGGAATAAAGGCTTGGAATGGAAGAGGCTCGATAGAGCCATGTACAATGAAAACTGGACAAACATTTTCAGCTACACTCAGGTTTTCCACATGGTCAGAACATGTTCTGACCATGCCCTCATTCTTATAAAAGCTATGAATAAGCATTCGAATAGTTCTAATATGAAAAACAAAAGTTTTAAGTTTATGAATATTTGGCTCAATGACCCATCCTTTTAAAAAAATGCTGAAATGAATTGGAATTCACAGATTAAAGGTTTACCAAATGAGTTTTTTTGGTTCAAACTTAAAAGACTAAAAAGTTGTCTTAAAGCTTGGAACAAAGAATGCTTTGGAAATGTTTTTAGCAAAGTCAAGAAAGTTGAGGAAAGGCTCAAAGAGGCTGAGTTGTTTCATATTAATCTAAATAATAATACATCTCTTACTAAACTCAGGAAAGCTAATAGCCTTTACATGCAGGCTCTTCGAAATGCGGAGGAGTTTTGGAGACAAAAAACTTACAACTCTTGGTTAAATAATGGGGACAGAAACACAAAAGTGTTTCATGCTTATGTTTGTAGGAAAAGAAGAAAGAATACAATTCATGGCATTAATGAGAAGGGTCAGTGGATTTTAAACTCAAATAACATTGGCTACTCTACTGAGAAGTACTTTAAGGCCTTTTATACTAAAAGTCTCTATGATAATCTGGAAGAGGAAGGCCATTTCCTAAATCATCCTATGCTTTCGTCTATTCCTAAGATTGTTACTAATGAGGATAACAATTGCTTGTTGAAAGCTACTGATGAGATTGAGTTATGGGAAACTATCAAGTCTATGAATACATCTAGTGTTTCTGGGATTGATGGGTATAACCTATCTTTTTATAAAGCTTGTTGGTGAATTATTAAGTCTGATCTTATTTGTTCTTGTAATGCTTTCATTTCTGGTTTTGTTATTCCCTTTGGGATTCAGGCTACGGGTCTAAGTCTTATCCTTAAGTCTCAAAACCCTATATTTTGGAATCATTATCGACATATTAGCCTTTGTACTATGACCAATATAATATTCTCTAAGCTAGTAAATGATAGGTTAGCTAGGATTCTTCCTAAGATAATCTCTCGTACCCAAGGTGCATTTGTATGTAACAAATCTATTCACGATAATATTATGGTTTCTAGAGAAATGGTCTATGATCTTAATAGAAAGCCTGCTAGGGGGAACATTATGGTTAAGCTGGACATGTCAAAAGCGTTTGACATGATGTCCATTGCTTTTGTGAAAAGGGTTTTGATTCTTTTTGGTTTCTCTAATAATTTTGCTAATCTCACTCATAACATGCTAAATGATGCTCATATCTCTATTTTTGTTAATGGGATGGTTTATAGATACTTCAAAACTGTTAGAGGTTTGAGGAAAGCGGATCCCTTGTCCCTAAGCCTATTCATTATTTGTGAAGATTTTTTCATTCGTGGCCTTGTTAATCTGGTTAAAACTAATAAATCAATGAGCTATGCAACAAGGTCTACTATGATCATTCCTAGCATTTCTTCAACAGATGATATCCTAATTTTTACTAACTGTCTAAACTCATCTATTATGAAGCTTTCTGTTTTTCTCAAAAACTATCAAAAAATTTCAGGTCAGCTAGTGAATAAGGATAAAACCCAGGTGATTACCTCTAGAAAAATGCACATCAGCAAGATTCATGTCTTGGAAGCTGGTACTGGCTTCAAACCTGATGTCCTCTCTATCAGTTAATTGGGTATAAGTTTAAGCTGCAAGAACAAAGTAAGAAATTTTAATAGGATTATTGATGCAGTTAATTCGAAAATAGCTGACTGGAACAATATATACATCTCTTTTGGGGGAAGGCTCTCTCTCATTTCTTCTATTCTAATGGCTATTCCTTACTATTGGATACATATTACTCTAATCCTCATTTCTGTTATTAAAAGGCTTGAACTGATCTTTAATAAGTTTCTTTCAAGGTAAAAAATAGAGACTACAAGTATTCACTAATGCAATTGGCAAATGGTTTGCAGGCCTTTTGATGAGGGTAGTCTAAATATCATAAACTTACTTGATATTCAGAAAACTCTCTCAAAACAACTCTGGTTCAGATATAGAAAAAATGATAATCTTTGGTCAAATTTAATGAATAATATTTATAACAAGAACTTGCACCCTCTAACTTGAAGAGACTACTCATTCTTTGCTTTTATCTGTTGAGGCTCCTACTATTTTTAGAGAGAAGAAATTTATACTACTGTGTATGTGATTAATCTTATTCCAACTGCACATAATTCAGATGTGTCTTCCTTTTAAAAGTTATAGGGACAACCCCAGATTACACTTCCTTATAAGTGTTTGGATGTACATATTTTGTCCTTCGTCCTCATGTAGAATGCAAGAAATTGGGTCCTAAAACCGTAATATATGTTTTCTTGGGTTATGGTGTTAGACAAAATGGTTATCATTGTTTTGATCCCACCAGTCAGAAACTTTATATATCTCGACATGTTAAATTTCTTGAGCATATTCCGCTTTATTCGGTTCCAACAAAATCACGTGTTATAACAAGTACCAAACCTCGGACTATTGATCCTTTTAAAAATAATGGAAACATACCAATTGACATTGATGTGCATGGTACTACTTATATGACAGATGATACTAGTTCTACACCATTAATGCCTTAATCAACTCCTTCTTTTGGTGAGCCAATAGCTTCGCCCCTTAGAATATCTACTCGTCCAAGTAAGTCTACCGAACTACCAGATTTTCTGTATTCTTTTAACTCAGCTCCTTTCGCCTCTTTCATAGCAAACATACATACTTTATATGAACCTTAGTCGTTTAAAGACGTTATTTTATCCTCGTTGGAAAAATCCAATAGTCGAAGAACTTATTTCTCTTTATCAAACTCATATATAGGATATAGTTAAGCCTCCATTTGGTAAACATATAACCTTCTCTCGATGGGTAATTTGAATTAAAACAAAATATAATAGGTATGTTGAAAGATATAACGCTCATATTGTAGCAAAAGGGTATTCACAAAAGTATGGTATGGATAATGATGAGACATTTTCCCAGTGGCAAAAATGACAACTGTTCGTATTCTTATTGCGGTTGCATCTGTTCTCTAGTGGAAGATTTTCCAACTAGATGTCAAAAATGTTTTTTTGAATGGTGATCTTCATGAGGAGGTTTACATGACTCCTCATGCAGGTGTTGCTCACCAACCGGGTGAAGTTTGTTGACTTTGGAAAGCTTTATATAGTCTCAAACAAGCTCCCTATTTCTGGTTTGAAAAATTCTCTATGGTTATTTACTTCACTTGGTTTCCTTGGTAGTAATTCCAGCCTTGTTTATCAGATATACGAGTGAAGGACAGATTATTTTATCCTTGTGTAGATGATATAATCATTACAGGTAATGATATTGATGGCATTGAGGCACTAAATCGTGATTTGGCTCATCATTTTGTGATGAAAGATTTGGGATTATTACGTCATTCTTCATGTATTGAGGTGGTTCACTCTCCAAAAGGTTATATTATCTCTCAAATAAAATATATATCTGATTTATTCAAGTGACTGCGACTTTCTGATAACATAATGGTAGATACCCCTCTTGAAACCAATGCTCAGTATTCTCCGACTGATGGTGTTCCTTTGTTAGATCCAACTCCATATCGAACTTTTGTAGGGAGCTTGGTTAATCTTACAGTTACTCATCCAGATATAGCTTATGTTGTTGATGTGGTTAGTTAGTTTGTTACTTCTTTTACATCCGTCCATTAGGGAGCTGTTCTTCGAATACTTAGATATCTTCGTGGCACTCAGTTCCAGAGTATTTTATTTCCCTCGACCTCTTCACTTGAACTGCGTACCTATAACGATGTTGATTGGGATAGTGAACCTCATGGCTGAAAATATACTACTAGTTTATGTATTTTCCTTGGAGATTCATCAATATCATGGAAAAGAAAGAAACAAGATGTTGTCTCTAGATCATCTACTGAAGCTGAGTATCGTGTTATGACCGTCACCACATGTGAAAGTTTTTGGTTACGATGGCTTCTTCTAGATATGAGGATTAATGTTACTAAACTTACTTTCTTACATTGTGATAACAAAAGCGCCATGCAGATAGCAAATACTTTAGTTTTTTCATGAGAGAACGAAACACATTGAAATAGATTGCCACTTCACTCAACATTATCTTCAGATCGACACCATCTCGCTTCGATATGTTTCATTAGCTTTGCAGGTTGCTGATATTTTCACAAACACTCAGTCAACATTGTGGTTTTGTTTTCTTTGGGACAAACTCTCAATGCTTATTATTGTTGCATTGTAAGTTTGAGGGAGGGTATTAAGGATATAAGGCCCATGCTCGTTAGTTATTTATTTTAAATAAGAGCATATGCTGTACTAATTAATATACTTTCTAAATAATACAAAAACTATAGTCGCCTAATGACTTCTCTCTTTTGTTCTTTATTTTACATGGAAAACTATAAAATTTCTAAAAATACGTTCTAAAAGACGAAGGGAAACTTAAAAATGTGTAAACTTTTAAAAAATTAACTAAAACAGCTAACTTGAAAAAAATATGATGATTATAAAAATAAAGTCGGAAATAAAATTGAAAGAAAAAAATATAATTCTAATTTAAAAAATGAAAGACAAAATGTTCTTATTTTAAAAGAAATTACACCTAAAGTACCTACTCAACTATTATATTGCCATCCAATACCCAAGTTTCCTTTTACTACCACTTAATGCTCATCTCAACTATTTAACTCACACTTAATACCCAAAATTTTTTAATACCCACCCTACCATCTACCAACTATATAAGGATATTTTTTTGTGTTCATCCCCTTTTTCTAGATTTTAAAGATTTGAAAATTTGAAGCCGCTTTCTAACCACCTAACCCTACGGCCAACAAAAACCACCATGAACCACCAAGAATCCACAATTTTCAGGTGATCTTTTAGTTTAAGGTCTGTATATTTATGTAATCTTAATATAAAATGCATTTAAGTACTGCTTTCCACGTACAAGAGGTGATCATATATTCATGGAGTTTTTGCAACCTCTACTCTATTCAGCGTACAAGTTCTTGTTATCTAATAGTTTTTAACTACTGATTGCGATGTTATTTCTTGATTTTCTGAGCTGAGGTATGTGTTATTCTATTTTGTTCGTGAGTTAGTAAATCTAATCAACTGTTTTCTCTGTTTTTCTTCTTTTTTTCAAGCGAATGTTTGGTATTATGCTAATCTAAAGCTTTAATCGTTGTTTAACTAGTTATATACTAATTTTTAGTGTATTCTATGTTGATTTTGAACATGAAACATTATATAGACTGGGAGTTTTAGGTGTCCAGGAATTCCTAACAAAGATGCAAGTTATTTTGGGAATTCAAGCGAATTGTTTGATGTTTTTTATGTGTAGAGGATGCGAATTGTGTTAAACGAGGATGCGAGTTGTGTACATTATATTGAGAAACCGGAAGTTGCATTGATAACATTTGATATTTGTGAGTTGTATGGGTGATTAAAATAGATCTGAGTGTTGCATAATAGTGCCTGTTATTTGTATAGTATATTACTATTGTGAGTTGTGTACATTATGTTGAGGAACTGGGAGTGGCATTAATAACATTTAATATTTTTGAGTTGTTCTATTAGAGTAGTGAGAGTTGTTCATTTGTGGTAGTGCGAATTGTCTGTTATTACTAACTTGTCACGTGACTGCTATATAATTGTTCAATGCATGGTAAGATATGTCTAAATCACGAGTTTTTATTTTTTTAAATGGTCGCCAAACTCCAATTGTGCCTTTCATGGAGTTTGAAAACTTTTAAAGTTTTCAGGGGTACGTGTAGAGCACATGGGAGGAGCTAGTCAGAAGTAACTACCTAATTACCTACTCCTTCAGGGATCACAAAAATTGTTTATTTAATAATGAGAAAGATTTTGTTGGTTTAGAATTATATCTTGATTTGGAACGTTTGAAACGGGTTAGTTTTCTTATAGAACAACAAGTCTGTGATAAAGGTTATATATGGTGATAAGGGTTTTGTCGATAAGGGTTTTTGTTAAAAGCATAAACAGCTTAGCTTACGTTTGGGAGAACCCTCTCATAATATACTAACTAGCGGGGAGAGTGGTAATGGTTTAGTTAATTGTGATCAGTAAAAAAACAACTTGCTACTATTTGTTGGGTTGATGCTATTACAAGAATTGGTCAAGCTTTCGAAGAAGGGGCTGCAACTCTAAGGTTATCTTTATGTCGATATACTTTAGAGCATGGTTTTTTTTTCGATACATGTACAATACAGCAAATAAGATCACTTCTTATTGTGAAAATAAATCATAAACAGATGCAAATGGATACTTTAGGCATCAATTGATTTCGTATTAATGACAATTAAGAGGTATGTTACGCACCATACTTGCAGTCTCGTTTTCTCCCAGTAACATAAGAGGCATATGCATTTGACATCGGATTTGATTGCGGAGGAAATTCATGATTTTATTCGGGCATTTCATTCGTTGACAACCAAAACCATACAATTGTCTGTCAAACAAGCGTAAGGTCTATACATCTCATACCGTTTATTATGGAATGCTTTGGAGAAGGCAATGAGGGGACTTTTCAGAGATATTTCAAGTTCTTTTGGTTTACTAAGAGGGCACTTCAAACGATTGAAGAGCCGCGATATTACTACCGATTGCCAGTTGGTATTATCAGCTAGAAATGTCTTCAATCGTTGTTTTATAGCATTCAGTTCATGTCTTCAAGGTTTCCATTTGTGTCGTCCAATGTTGTATGTCGATGGAACCCACTTATGCGGAAAGTATAAGAGTGTATTGCTTTATGTCGTACGGAAGGACGACAACCACGGTTAGTTTTATACTTCTCTTATAATTTTATGGATTATTAGGTTTATGTAAAAATTGAAAACAACTCTCACATTATAGTTATAAAAACTCTCAGATAATAAAGTTGCAAACAACTCTCCGATTATAGTTATAACAACTTGTAGATAATAAAGCTGCAAACAACTCCCAGATTATCGATCACTAGTATATTGTTTCAAAAACTCTTAGAATCTAGTTGCAAACAACTCTCAGATTACAGTAATAACAACTCTCATATTATAGATAACTAGTATATTGTTCCAATAACTCTCAGAATCTAGTTGCACACAACTCTTTGAGTAAAGTTTTAAATAACTCTCAGATTATAGTTTTAACAACTCTCAGATAATAAAGTTGCAAACAACTCCTAGACTATAGATCACTAGTATACTGTTACAACAACTCTCATAATCTAGTTGCAAACGACTCTCAGAATATTCATTACGAGTTGTGTTGTTTTAGATGATAAATCTATTGCAAGTTGTTCTATAATTGACCATGTTTTAGTACAATTTTTTACCATACGTGTCATATATTTCATGACTATTACCCATTGCAATTGGTATCGTGAGCATTGAGGATTCCAACAATTGGCTATCGTTTTTGGGCTGTTTGAAACCTCATATGTTGGAGCGTCAAATCACATTTATTTCATACCGTCATTCCGGTATAATTGATGTTGTTTCTGTATTGTTTAAAATTTGAGAAAATCTATGGAACAAACTAACAGAGACTATAAGTCTAGGATGTTATGTTTATTCCAGCGATATGCCTATGCTCCCACTCAAGATCTTTTTAATGATATAATAACAAAAAAATTATATGTAGGTGGTGAGAGAATCAAAACTTTTCTTGGAAAAATACCTCCAGATAAGTATTCTCATGCATACGTTAAAGGGAAATATACGAAGCTATGTCTTCTAATATGGCCAAATCTTTTAACAATCATATCAAAAACAATTACGGCCTACCCATCGTTAAGTTGATTGAGCGGATTAGAGTCTTGCTTATCAGTCAAGTTTCGCAAAGATACCAAGAAGGGTTAAGCTGGAGTACTAATTTATTCCCCGAGTATGAAAAGAAGCTAAAAAGGAATGTTGAGAATATAGAACTTAGGTAGTATGTAAGTCTTCTGCAACCTTGTTTGAAGTCTTTTTAGACTCTGTAAATGTTATTAATTTGTTGGATTTCAAATGTTCTTACGGAGCATGGCAACACGAGTGTTTTCCATGTCCTCACGCTTTAGCGACAATACAGTCTTCCAACCATGATCCTCTTACTATAATAGAGTTGTTCTTCACGGTCAACAATTACAGATCAAAGTCTAGTATAGAGTCTGGGCTATTTGGTTGTGCCACAAGAGAAATTAAATCGGAGCTTCTGTTGGTCGTTATGGAAGACCAGGAGTCACCTAAAGAACCGAAGGTAGACATAATGATTGGAAATGAAAATGTTATGAAGTTGTGAATTATAGAGTTTATTATTAACTTACCCTCTGGTTACTATTATTTATAGGCAGGGACAGAGTCTTAATGAGGTGGTGGTTATGTTAATGATTACAGCCTCCTCTCTGTCAAATAAATAATTAATGGGCTATTTGGTTTGATGGTATTTTGCATGCTCAATACAATTACCAGTTACCAAGGTAGACATCATAGTCTGTTCGTATTTGTTGTTATTTTTGCGAGTTGTTTAGTATATATACTAAGGAAAGTTGCGAAATATTGTGTCGAGCTCAATACTAAGAGTTGTTGACTACTGCACAAACGAGAATTGTTTAGAAGTAGCTTTTTTGTATATGTTGCAAATTATTTTGTCAAGCTCGATGGTGAGAATTGTTTAGTAGTAAATTTTTTATATATGTTGCAAAATGTTTTGTTAATACTAAGTGTTGTGCTAAATTACCCACAGTTATTTCAAGTGAGTTTGAGAATGTTATACATTTGATATTTCTAAAATAAAAAAACCTATATATACACCAAAACATTACAAGCAATATATGAACAAAAAAAATCTAGACCATTCACATAATCCACTGCATGCTAATGTTTATATCCAAAAGACTCATTCCACAATTTTTCACATAAAAAATATGACTACCAGTGTGAGTTAGTGTTTTCATCATTTAGGAAATAATATAACATTTCAGCTTTAAGATCTCTTACCATAGTTTTTTTGAGTCTTATGAATGTATCCTTTTTTATAATATCTCTGGTGTATTGACATATGAAAAAACCGCAGTCGAGGGTTCCTGGTTTTTGTTGTGGAATCCCTGTTGCATTTATCACTTTATACCCATTTTTTGTCTCTGGTATAATCATTTATTGACACAATATATCATCTATTTATAATAGTTTGTATCACGCATCAGGTACGAATAAACTCTCATATAACAGAGTTACAAATAACTGTCAGGTCACAAAATTACAAACAACACTCAGATAATATAGTTGAAACAACTCTCAGATAATAGAGTTGTGAAGAACTCTCAAATAATAGAGTTGAAACAACTCTCACATAATAGAGTTGCAAACAACTCTGAGATAATAGAGTTGTAAACAACTCCAAGATGATATAGTTGCAGACAACTCTCAGACAATAGATTTGCAAACAACTTTCACATATTAGTGAAACAACTCTCAGATATTAGAGTTGAAGAAACTCTCAGATAATAGAGTTGAAAAAAATCTCAGATTGTAGAGTTGCAAACAACTATCAGATTGTAGAGTTGTAAACAATTCTCAGATAATAGAGTTGTAAACAACTACCAGATGATAGAGTTGCAAACAACTATCAGATAATAAAGTTGCAAACAACTCTCAGATTATAGAGTTGGATACTACTCTGTCACAATAGATTTGCAAACAACTCTTAGATTATAGAGTTACATAAAACTCTCACATAATAGAGTTGCAAACAAATCTCAGATAATATATTTTCAAACAACTCTCAGATAATAGATTTGGTTAATAACATTTTGATTTGCGAGTTGTTTGCAACTATATTCATAGAGTTGTTTACAAAAGTGTTTTACAAATATGCATATACCTTAGAAGTCTAGTAGCGGTAGCGGAACAATTGTCATTGTTGTGTAGTCCGTTGCATGTACCTTAAGAAGCAGGAGTGGGTTGTAGTTTGTTATCGTCCTGACGTCTATATCAATCACGAGCAACGTCCAATTGTTCATTGTGTTAGATATCATGATTAAATTGGATCGACTAGTCGACCAATTTAATCATGATATATTTTCAAACAAGTTGTAGAGTACGGAGTGCACGCTTGTTAGATTATATCATGATTAACAGGGTCAAGGGGCGTAGCCCCTGGCTGGGGTTCAAGGGGCGGAGCTCCTGGTCAATATAATTTTGAAATTGGAAATTTGAACGTTTTATTCAAATTTTCAGTCATTTTATTACGAATCCCAGTTTTAGACCTTAACTACCCTAACTGCCAAACTGATCCAAATTGGTCGAATTGATAATTTCATACTCTCTGTTCAAATAGAATATCTCTCATTTTATCCAATTGAAAATTTTGGAGAACCCCAAAGATATTTCAATAAGAAATTGTTTACAAGACTTCAAAGATTATAAAGAATCAAAATACTGTTTTCCACACATTGTATCATTTTTAGTGCTGCAAACGAGAATGAGCACAATGCTCATGTTTATACTCATTTTTTCAAATATATCCTCAACTGTATTTGTCACAGGCTCTCCGTTTTCCATTGTGAAGTTCATTCAAGGAAAATTATATTACAACGAGAACGTGCGACTTGTTTGTAGTTTATAGCTAAACCTACCGTAGTGATGCCAAACAAATTTATGGCGCCAAATTTGGCTTCAGGGAAACTTTTGCATGGAACTTTCCAACCTACTTCTTGAAGTATTTTTAGAATCTAAGCATCCACAATCTACCAAATGACAGGGGAAAGTGAGTTGTTTATTAATATAGAAAATTGTTTGGAAAAAGATTTAGATAATATATTAAACAGTGAATTGCTTTGAAAACTAGAAATGAAAGTTATTAAAACATATCAAGCGAGTTGTTTGATAACTAGATACCTTGTAGTCCAGTTCATTTTCGAAAGGTAGCGCTAACACTTCACGCACGGCCTACGGAAGTCTGTAGGGAAACTGGGACATTGATAAATACCATACATTTGCATCTTCCCAATCTTCTTTTCTTTTTAATTTGTAGTTCTTTGTGGTATTCATTGACATTGATCAGTTAAATTGTTGGTGTAGTCATTGGCCGGTCAGTGAGAGTTACATGTGCCAGTACCGTTGGAGCTTCTAAAATACTTACCTCTTCCCCCGGTTGTTGGGTCGGTGTTAGTAGATTAAAATTAGGCAGCATGTTATCCTCCTCCACTGTATCCTCCATTGACTTGAACATATAAAGGTAAGAGTACGGTCTATACATCTCCTACCGTTTGTTATGGAATTCTTTGGAGAAGGAAATGAGGGGACTTTTCAGAGATATTTCAAGTTCTTTTGGTTTACTAAGAGGGCACTTCAAACAATTGAAGAGCCGCGATATTACTACCGACTGCCAGTTGGTATTATCAGCTAGAAACGTCTTCAATCGTTGTTTTATAACATTCGGTTCATGTGTTCAAGGTTTCCATTCATGTCGTCCAATGTTGTATGTCGATGGAACCCACTTATACGGAAAGTATAAGGGTGCATTTCTTTATACCTTAGGAAAGGACGACAATCACGGTTAGTTTTATACTTCTCTTATAATTTGATGGATTATTAGGTTTATGTAAAAATTGCAAACAACTCTCACATTATAGTTATAAAAACTCTCAAATTATAGATCACTAGTATAATATTGCAATAACTCTTAGAATCTATATGCAAATTACTCTTAGAATAGAGTTGCAAACAAATCTATGATTATAGTTATAACAACTTGTAGATAATAAAGTTGCAAACAACTCCTAGATTATCGATCACTAGTATATTTTTTCAAAAACTCTTAGAATCTAGTTGCTAAAAACTCTCAGATTACAGTAATAACAAGTCTCATATTATAGATAACTAGTATATTGTTCCAATAACTCTCAGTATCTAGTTGCACACAACTCTCTGAGTAAAGTTGTAAATAACTCTTAGATTATAGTTTTAACAACTCTCAGATAATAAAGTTGCAAACAACTCCCAGATTATAGATCACTAGTATACTGTTACAACAACTCTCATAATCTAGTTGCAAACGACTCTCATAATATTCATTACGAGTTGTGTTGTTCTAGATGATAAATCTATTGCGAATTGTTCTATAATTGACCATGCTTTAGTACAACTTTTGACCATGCGTGTCATATATTTAAGTGGTTATGATTGTGGGTAGGCCATTTTTTGGCTTTCAACTACGTCTCAGTCTCGTTGTTGAACTTCTACCAGTGCTTCTTCCTGGCTGAGTAGTTATGATTTCTTACAGGATTGGGCAAAATCTGAATCTTCCCGTGTTACAGGTTGTGCATCTTCGATTTGTGTTAGGCTTTCACTCTTTGCCAAGGTTGGGTGTTGCTGTTGTTCTCCTTGTTTGTTTATTCGTGTTGTGGCTGTTGTCGGTCGACATGCTGTTTCATATCAAACCTGAGAGTTATTTGCACTAACAAAACAAACATGAGAGTTCTTTGCGATTCTATACCTTGAGTTCTTCTAACCATACATACATATGAGATTTGTATGTTTTTAAGAAATGAGAGTTGTTTGAAAATAAACAATTTGCGAATTGTTTGTATGAGACAAGCGAAAATTGTTTGAAATATATACCACGAGAGTTTTTTGAAATACACAACGCACATTAAAATGCGAGATGTTCTTAAAACAAATAGCTAGAGTTTTCCAGACATATTATCACTCACCATATGCGAGTTTTTTGAACCGTACAAAATGATACTTGTTTGGAAAACATACCATTACAGTTGTTTGGAAAACATATCATGAGAGTTGTTTACAAAAATGTTTTGCGCTTTGTGTTTTTATACATACATGTAGATTCTTTTAAAAAACTAGACCTACTAATTTTTGTTTTAAAAACTACTTAACAACCCAACATTTTGGCTACCTTTACATAATATCAATTAGGACACAATATATCACAAAACAATATTCACATAGTTGTATCTTAATGTACTTTAGATCCACTTACATCTTCACGACCTTCTGTATCTGTAAGTCTAGATTCTTTGGCTACCACTTCCTTCTCACGAGCTTCTATCTCCTTAGCTCTATATTTTTTGCAACTTACTTCCTCTGGCATGTGAGGTAAGAGTTGTTGGTCATTGAGAAGAGACTCGTGTATTTTTGTCTCCTTTGGAGGACTTTTCTGTTTGTCTCTCCGCTGTAGGAGGAGACTTGTTTGTCTGTATCTCCGCTATGTATGTCTTTGTGGTGACCGATAACTCTTTCGGTCTTTGTTTAAATGGAACCTCTGCCGCTTTTTCATAAACCACCATGTCTGCAACTCCATTATTTGAGAGTTTTTTGCAACTCTATTATCTGAGATTTGTTTTAAATCTATTATCTGAGAGTTGTTTCAACTCAATAATCTTAGAGTTGTTTAAACTCTATTATCTGAGTATTATTTCAACTATATAATCTGAGATTTTTATATACATATATATTTTATATCTCATCATCTCGCAGTAGAGGCAGACTTCCAATCAGCTGCAAGGTCGATTGCTTGGACTCTAATCCCTACCATTTGAGAACCTTGGGATCATGCTGTATGATCTATGACGATAGGCTGCATCGAGAAAATTATTATCATCATGAGCTCTATGTTAATTAATATTCAATTAAGTAAAAACAATCTTACGAATACAAGTCTGACGTAGCCAATAACTTGATCGGGTTTTCCCTCCGCAACACAACTCCTGATCGACCGGAGAAGCTTCAATAGTATTAATCCAGACAAGTCATAGCTGTTTATTCTGCCAAGGTCTTCAACAAAATAGAGCACATTCCAACCCATTACATCTCCAGAGACTGACTAGAATAGGGTTGAGCACAAAAATAATATCAATAGTCGGGTAACATCCTCCAACTCATGCTCTCCCTCCCTCATCTGATAGCTCTTGCTATATCTTCATGTAAAACCCATCACAACATGCTATGTTAGTACAACTGAATATCCTGCTTATAACATAAACTAGATTTAGAGGTACATTTATAAAATTATTCGATACGGTTTTAGATTTTTTTGTTCCTATCTTCCTTGATATTTACCCATAAAGTATGTTATCATCATCCTTGAATCATTCTCCATCTTGTTTAAGTATCTGTTGTAGAATGCTCCTGATTTTGTTAAAAGAATTTCCTATGTGTCTTGCTTAAGGCAAAAAATGACCTTTATATTGTACGTCGTTAGCTTCACCGGCTTAGACCCAAAATGGAAGACATCTTCCTCGACCGAGAACATCTCTATAATAAAATGAATATTCGCATAAAACTTCCTCTTCGCTAATTACCCCTATCGGAGGTCGAAGGTCGTCTTCAAAAGCGTGTAGAAAGGTATGTTTCTCGTATCTTCGATATGGACAAAAGTAATATGGTTATTTCTCAGCAGCTTCACAAGACTCACCAATCCGGACCTGTAAAAGCTTGGTTTCTCAGTCATAATTCCTGCAAAAACATGAATCAACAACTATATATAACAAACAACTCCCATAAGGGAACAACAACACAACTATCTTACAGTTGCAAACAACTCTTAGCTTACGTATGCAAACAACTCTCAGATACATTTTCCAAACAACTCTCAGATAATAGAGTTGACAAACAACTCTCAAATTATAGAGTTCCAAACAACTCTCATAATATATTCTAATAGTTGTTTTAAACAACATCAACATACTAGGATGAAAATTGTTTGTATATATATATATATATATGTAAGACGATTATGCGAATTGTTTGCATTTACATAAGATGATGATGCAAATTGATTCATAATACACATGTTGCGAAATGCGATTTATTCTATTTTTCACATGCACGTTGGTAGGATCTGAAAAATATGGAAACAACACCCAAACCAACAAACAACTGAATAAAACACATCTATTAGACATCACAACACGCAGAAACCGATTAATAGTACATGCAACCTCAAAAACTATTATTTAGAACGATAATATGTAGAACGATAATAGGTTTGAAGAGAAAAACGGGTATATATGACCGAAGATATTTTTGTGATTGAAGTATCAATTGACAGAATCGTGAATAATAGTTCCATTTGTTCTTATGTATTTTTATATAAAAATAAATATAATTTAACAAAATTATTATAGTTTTTATTTATATTGACACTAGAGAAAGAAATTCTGAAAAAAAAATATTGTGTTTGTGATAAGCTAAATAGTTAAGTGAAAAACCTAAGTAAAATATAATAGATAATACACCTCTAAAATTAATTTTTATATTAAGTATTTTTTTATCTCAAAGTTGGTGTTGATTATAAATATGTATAATAAATTTTACAAGTATGTTATGTTATTTATATGTTTTTTAATTAAAAGACCATTTATTGAAATATAATAAAGAGTTTTGAACAAATAAGAATTGGCGCTAATATTTTCCGCCAAAACAAAGTTAAACCTAGCTAATACAAAGACAAAGAGTTTCTCTTAAAGAGGAAAACAACAACCAGCAGCTTAAGTCTAGGACACTAAAGCATCCAATTGAAACGAAACTCATTGATAATCCTTCGACCAAGATTTGCTACTCTGCTACAAATGGCAACTGAAAATGGCACGACCCATTTGAAAGGGGTGACCTTCAGCTTCAACCGGGACTCAATCTTCTATAGGTAAAAAATGGATCGACAAAAGGAATCTGCAACTCATCGATTAACATGAAGAATATAGGAACTTAAGGCAGAAAAAGGCTCGACAAAGCTCAGCAAACTTCATGAAGAACAGAGCTCATCTACTCCTAAGCAATGTCACCACAAAAGATCAAAGCTTCATCTCAGCCATTTCACTCTCAAAGCTAGCTACAAAACTTAAACCAACTACTAAGGAAATAAAAAGTCAAAGAGATTTAACTAGAACTGGACTTAAAAATAGGCAGGCCTTAAGAAGAATTATTGATATAAGGTAAACCTAGACTTTCGAGAACAAGAATTGAATTAAGGTTAACAGGAGTGGAAACGAAGTCGTAATCTTTTCTCTTTTTGAATTTTAATGTCCAACGAGCAAGCCAGTTGGCTGCTCTATTTTGGTCTCTAAAAATATGATTGAGAGACATTAAAGGGGATAACAACATTCTACAGCAATTAAGTATAGGGTATAGAGACCAAGGAACAGCTCCTTGACTATCATTCTTAACAAAATTCACAAATAATAAAGAGTCAGACTCAATATCTAGATTAAGCAAACCTTTTGAGTTGCATATAATCAACCCATCCATGAGCGCTCGAGCCTCTGCCATAAGAGGCATAAGCTTACCATAAAAAAAACCAGAAGCGTGAATTAAGTTACCTTCATGGTCTCTAATAATAATTCCAGCACTGGCCTCACCATTTAAATGCATTGAAGCATCAGTATTGAGTTTAAAATGACCAGGAGATGGATGGATCCATTTGAGAACAGAAGGTCTTTTGTTTGAAACATAACAAAGGTTTGAGAAACCAAAAGTCTTGGCCAAATTCATATCTTTAGACCAATGAAAAGAGTTAAAAATACCAGCAATGTTCATATAGGTAAGAATTCTGTGAACCCCATTGATAATCATGCTTGAAGAAACTTTAAAGTTTTTGTACTTGGAACAGTTTCTAAAGTTCCAAATCATGTTGTAGATTAACGAAGGGATCACGTGCCTCACTTGATTTTTCTTGTTAATAGACCAGAACCAAGCCCTAGTCATGTGATTAGTAGTCATGTATCGAAAGATTTGTATATTGAAATGACCTGCAAAATAGAGCCAAGTAGCCTAAGCAATCTCACAAGCAATAAAGATATGGTTAGTGGTTTCACAGTTTAAACAAAATTGACACTTAGAAACTACAACCATATGCCTTTTCCAATGAATAAAAGAGTACTTTTTAGGTGTTAAGTCGTTCAAAATGTTAGAAAACAGATTGGATTCAATATGATGAATACGTAGACAATCTCAAGTATCTTTAAGACTAAATTTACCAGTAGAAGATAAGCTCTAGATAATCTTATCCTTGCAGTTTTGGTTGATAGAACATTCACTGATACGCTTCATGTCTTGCTGGCTAACAAGATTTTCAATCCCAGAAAAATTTCATTGAAAGTTAGTCCAGTAATGATTAATCCTTTCAGAATAATACCAACCGTTATCAATCGAATTATCAAAAGCTGAGGCTTCGAATTAGACTAATGTTATTTATATGTTATGAATTCTATTAATGTCTCCTTATAGATAATCTAGCTTTTAATCAAAATTATTTTCTTTAGATTTCTTCTCAAAAATAAAGCATTTATGCATGTAAAATATTAAAATAATCAAATCTCAATTTTGTTCCTCATGATTATAAATAATGTAGTCCTTATTGTTCTACTTCTAAATTAATGTAATTTTTAACTTTATTAAGCTTTTAATTTAATATTATATGTTTTTCATATTTAAACATCATTTTGAAGTTGACGAAATTATTTAAAAGTTTGAAGATAAAATTACAACATCAATCTTAAATGTAATAGATATCTTGTCAATTAAGCTAATTCGTCATAAAACTAGTGTGGGTTGCCTCCTCATTATCCGAAACAGGGTGAAGTTTCAAGCTCTCCTTTTTTTCTGCTATTATTGAAAATTCGATCAATGATAGATCATCCTAAAACTATAAATTCGAGTTTTGAAAGACAAACTAGCTCACCTGTAGGGCTATTCACTAACCTTATAATACGATAAGACATATCTCTTTGTGATGGATGACAAGTAAGTTCAACAAAAACACAAAAATAGTTAAAAAGAATACTATGCATGGTCTCTCCGACATAAAATAAAACAAAACGAAACAATAATAATTATTAAAATTAAACTTAGAAAAACTCTAATTTATAAGCTATATATATTTAAATTAATTTAAATTTTTATATTTATTGAAATATATAAAAAAAAATTAGTAAAACTAATATATAGTACTTACTACTAATATAATTTGGCATTAATCTATACTTTGCTAATATAATACCATTTGGTTTTATCTGTATAATCTCTCTTAATGTGTACTCTACATCTGGTGCAAGAGGAGAGGCAACATCTGATGCCAAAATGTGAAATGTTTATTGAAACTTATTAGGGCTAGATTTTGATCCAAATTTTTTTCTCTGAAGAAATAAAGTATTTAGGCAGGTCACCTATCAAAATTATCATAATTTCAGTTTTCCCTCATAATTATAAATGTACTCTATTATTCTTTTGCATCTAAAATAAAGTAATTTAGTATTTTTAGTAAAATTTTATGTGTTTTAAAAGATTCAAAGTTATAAATAACAATTAAAGAAGATATCTAAATTTTAAAATGATGGTTCACAAAAATACTTTGCAATTAGACTAGATGATAATATGGATAATTGTTTTTTTGTAAAAAAATAAAGACAGTTTTGAGATATAAATATATGGATTGTTCATAATATTTAAACAGAATTACTATAATGATTTTCAAAACTATTTATGTCAGCTTTGGCTTCCTTTTGACAAAACTTTTTCTGATTTTATAAACTCATAACCATCAAGACCATGTGATTTTTGAGTTTTATAATAAATAACAAAATTATTTTAGTTATAGACAACTAAAACGCTTAAAATTAGATTTCTCTAGTAAAATACTACTCGATGTAGTAATACTTGGTTTGACTATATATATATATATACATATTATACTAGTAAGGTTTTTGAAAAATATTTTATTTCAATTACGCAATATAAATTTATCTATCCCAAAACTTTAATTGTCTTTCTTTCGAGGTTATTTGAAAGGGAGAAAATATTAATATAACTACTTCAACTCTATATGAAATAATTTTTTATAACATATTAATATCGAATATTGTTACACGTAAAAAAATTTAAAAATAAATGCACTCGGTTTTTTTATTAAGTATCGGACCGTGATATTGCATCCATTTAAACTCCCTGTAAAATATCATATTAATGTTTTTAAATAAATTTATATAACGGGGTATTTCGTTGGAACTTGACATTAGTTTCACCTATATTTTTTAATTGTTTGGATTCTAATGGGAATGAAACTTTTGATTCCCAAATAAGATGTCAATTGATGCCGGTATTTCTGCATCACCGCCCCAATAGATGTAATAAAATAAGAAGTAGAGTGAAGTGAAGAATTTTGAAAAATGTAGATGCTTCAAATAAATAAAAACAAATATGAATCAAATATAGGATATTTTATTTATATTTTTTAGACTTCGATTTATAGGTAATGTGTTACAATAAACACTTCATAGATATTATTGAATTATAGTTTAAATATCTGTAACTTTTTAGATTTACCGTTAAATATATATTTGTTCTTGTTTATGGGATTTTTGTTTACTTCAATTTATTGATGGATGGATGTGTTTGAACTATACTAATTGCACCTATACCAATCGTCATACTAAAAAATAAATCAGTAATAAAAATAAATATTTGTAATTTTTAAATCGTAAAAACTTAATTTTTTTCACTTTTTATATAATTTCAAAAATAATAACATAAACAAATGTTAAATAATTATCTTTTTAGTTTTTTGTCTTAATTTTCAAAATTGATAAAAAATAATGTTTAAATTCGAATAGTTAAAATTATGTTAAACAAAATTATATTTGTGTCAAATACTATTGAATTTAAATTTTAAAATTTTATTTGGAAATGTTAAGAAAACTTTTCATATAGGAATTCTAATGTCTCCGCTTCAAGGAATTTTTATTTTACTAATATTAAAAATATTTTATATATATTGCCATCCATTTTATCATAGGTACCATATCCATAATATTCTTCTTTAATAAATATATATATATATATATATATATATATATATATATATATATATATATATTGTTTTGTTTGACGTACTTAGATATAATCTAGTTAGAAACAATAATTTAATTTGTTTGTTTGCTTAGTTGAAGCTATGGTAAATTTGGAAAGCTTTTATGGTATTTTTATTTACAAGTGATTCTAGAAATTAATATAACTCACTTTTTTTTTTCTTGATTCCTATTAAGTTATTTTTTGGTTATTCTGGTAAAAGTATAACATAGTTATAGGTTGTATAATTTTTTTCTTTTGGACTTGTTGTAATGGGGAGTACTGTCTTGTTAGTTGTAACTTGATAGGTCTCAATAGTCTTTAAAGCAAGAAGATAATTCTTAGAGATATATGTTTGGTTATCCTTTAAAACAAACGTTTTGTTTAATTTTGCAACATGTTGATTATAGAGCTGTTCAACTTGTACAATCTATTTCGATATTTTCTCTACCAGAAACACGTTCCTAGTGTTGTATGCTAAGTAACCCACACAGTCATTTGAATGAATCTTGAAAAGTAAAACAGATTGAACCAGGAATTGACTAGTAGTTACCATTTGGAATGGAATGATTTCTTAATTATTGACCAGTAGTAACAACAGATTGAACCAAACATATGAATAGTTATTTAAATGAGTGTAAAATATTGTGAACCTGAGTCCATATAAATTATCTTTTTCAACATGCAAAGAAAAGACTAGAGGATGATTAGCAGTTACCTTGGTTATTGTAATCAGCTTGCATACTATTTACGTGGAGTTTGAGTTATCAAAGTGAGCTTATTAGACCGTTTGGATACGGTGGTGTTAGGGTTGGTGGTGACGGAAATTCTTGAGTAAAATCGTATAATTATCGGTTTTGTTCACGAGATGAAGAGCGGTAGAGTTCGCCTTTGGGCTCTCTAAAAGTTCAAAACACATTTCTTTCTTTGCTTGGAAGTTTTTATTATTATTTTTATAATTTTACCAATAAAATATAGAAATATAAACGTATTATAATCTACTTTCCTTTTTTTCTCATTATTAAATCATATTAACATTTAGACCCATCATATTTATTTAATTTAACATTTATTTTTAAAATAATTAAAAGATAATAATTATTAAAAAAAATATAACACAAAAACAAATCAGATATTATCATTAAATTCCTATAATAAGTTTACTGTTTTTTTTCCAAAAAGTAAAACCCATACCTTTTTTTTAGTGACTGGTTAGAAATAAAGTAGGTGATTTTTAATAGATTAATTCTAATACGGTGGATTTTGTTGTATACATAAGAAAGAGAAAAATAAAATTTTAATAAATTTATGTTGGTTATGGAAAATCATGTTGTTTATGAAACACTAAGTTTTATTATTTATATTAATATATTATTCAAAATATAAAAGAAAAAAAATAAGTGATGAAAGAGACGATAATATTATAATATAAAAAATACGTTGGAGTTATAAACCTTAATGTTTCAAGAATTAATTTCTTAGATTAAAAGATACATAATAAAAAGATCAATAGACTTATAAATTTGTATCTTGTTTTAGGAACTTCAATGAAAGTTTGGGTATCGATTTATGGAAGATAAATTATATTTTTTTTCAGGCCGGTTAAGTGTAATGTATCCCGCTTCTTATTTTAAAGGATAAAAAGAGTATTATTTGACTCATTGAACGATTGGAAAAACCATAAATAGAAGAATAAATGACGATAAGATAAAATTGATCATTTTCGTTTTTTTTATGAAGTATCGTATTTCGAATAAACTAAATAAAAGTTTAATTAGACACTTATATTCTTATCGAACTGTTTCACTAAATTATTCAACAGTCCATGAATTAAACTACTCTTTTATATTTTGCATTTATCTCTTCTATTCTTGCTCAGTTAACTTCTAGGTTCCCTAATACACTATAATTTGATGTACGAGTTATTAGATGGGAATTTAACCTTTGTTGGATTTTGATGGTCCAATACTAAATTGTTAGAGCAATAAATCCTTTTTCAATATGCACATTACCGTATTAGTATCCATATTTTTCATACTTCCATGACACCAAATAATTTTTACATATATATTATTATTATTATTTATAAGCTCAATATTATCAATATTGATTACTTTAACTCGACTTGTAACAATATGCATGAATGCTCTGAATTCACACATCATGAGATATTCTAATTTATGATTTTCTTAAAATCTCTCACTTGGATCTTTCATGTGTACCGAAGTGGATCCATCTAAGTTATGCACTATAAAATGTTTTTTAAAATAATATTCAAATATATATTAATGTCAGACGAGGGTCAACGGTGACCAAATAGGTTCCATTATGACTTATGGTATGCGTAATAGTTCTCCAATAAATGCATTGCTAACAAACAGTTTAAAGAACCCTAACTTCTCAAGGAGTGCAACAATAAACTATAACACGATGTACTCAACGCATATCAACATTTAACTCGTTATACTTTACTGAATTTGAGATCGCTTACTTTCAATTAAGGAATAATGTCAAAATAAATTAATCTACTATTAATATGAATATGTATACATGCACTCTCAAATAATAATACAATATGAATACTGAAAACTTATTTGAATTCAATTCAGACCTAAAATTAATATTGTACTTAAATCAAAACAATACTATCATTAAATTTGAATATTGACGTGTTCATGAAAGACTCTAGGCGTTGAAATTTTAATATAGAGAGATGGAAAAGTGGAAAGGAAATCATTTTTAAATTATTGTTATCTCAACTAAATTGAAGGTGTTTATTTTATATGTTTAATCTTTATTTCATTTATTATAAGGAATTTAATCTATTATTAAGCGTCATACGAATATTATTCTCACAAAATATTAAGGTATAAAGCACAAGGTATGAGTTAACATACATTTAACGTACAAAATCACAAACTTAAATAATCTCTTTAATTACTTAATTTACAAGTTCTATAATAAATTTTATATCTTATTCTGAATTAACCATGAGCAAACATCGGGAATTTATTTATTGTTGAAACATATTGAATCTTTGATATATTCTAAATTACCAAATCAAGTCAAATAAATTATAGGTTTTTTATTTTTCATACGATAATGCTTTAACATATTATTGATGTACGTATTTTCTGATAAATAATAGACTTATCAAGAGTAATCCTGATTAGATTTGATTCGGTAATACATAAACACCGCACCTAGAAATTTCATACATAAATATCAGTAATAGAAAGTTTTTAATGGCATGTAATATGGCATTATAAATTATGGTAATTAATATGACACGTAACTCTAAATCTGAATGCTCTCTTATTGAATTAATAAAATTCATAATATTTTACTAAGTTAATTCAAAAACCAAAGAAAATTATAATACAATTAATAAATAAGATATTTATACTAAATTACCATAAATGAAATTATTATTACTACACGCAACTCACTTTATTAGATATGAATATGATTGTTACAACCTATTAACCTTCATGTTGGTGGATTAACTTTTATAATTTATTAATCAATAAAGTTATTTGGTTGTAAGATATATATCAAGTTTTCTACAACATTAGCATTGAGAAATACTTAATCTTAATATTCATTTAATGTAATTTAAATAATGAAGTGCTCATGATTTGCATTGATTATATTAAAGAGTCCTTTTAAAATATGAAAAAAAAATGTTCTCTAAAGATTAATATTTTCACATTTGAAAGAAACCAATTTTGTGTAAGACCTTTAAACTGAATTATTCACATCAAATTTTCATTCTAGCTATGACAGTCCACAATTAAACATTTGAAAATCTGAATGTTATGTTTGGGAAGCTTGAGCTAGATTCTCCTTTTTCATCATAATATTTACAATGTTCTTATGAAACTCTTTAGAGTGTTATAAAAGCTTAATATGGATTATTTTGTTTCAACATAAGGGATCTTAATGTTCTTATAGAACTCATTATGGCATCAAAATGGCTGAAACTAAATTCTTCAATTGTATCGTAAATAATCTTAATATTCTTGTAGAACTCTTCATGACGTTACACGAGTAGAAGTTGAATTCTTATGTTGCATCATATAGAACCTTAATATTCTTATAAAATTTATATGACATTACAAACCAATAACTCGACTTTTCTTTTACATCATAAAGAATCTTAATATTCTTATAAAACTTTTTATGCCATTACGAAAGCTGAAATTGGATTATGTTGTTATATCACAAAGCATCTTAATATTCTTGTACAAGTTTCTTAAACAATGCTTTCTCTATGCTTAAGGTTTGATGTAGCAATTTTAATTATTTCCTCCTAATAAATTTATCTAGTAAGGAATTATTGTACGTTCAAATATATAAACCCAATTTGGGTCATGGCATTGTTCAATAAATTGTCATACTTTCTTTAGTAGTAACCAGCTAGATCAGATATGACAAATTTAATTCTTTTATTGATGTAATACTTTACTTTATGCTTAAAAATATTGTCAATAAACTTCATATTTGCATAAAAGAGCCAATAAACTTCATATATATATATATATATATATGAATAAACATGTCTTCCTCAAAACAATATAATTTTGTTTAAACAATTCTATTGCTTTGTACACACCTAATTTCTTTTATTTATTATGCTACTCATTGATGTGTATATCATATGTTTGAATATTCAGAATAATCATGGGGTTCTGGATTATTTTTTAACTAGTTTCCCTACCTTTTTTAGATATGTGACCTGAATAGTTTTAATAAAGATGTATTTATTGTCCTAATAATTCAATTTGTTGTGATGTGTGATACATAAATATGGATATCATCATTGAAAAATTTATTAACTGTGATCCTTAGCAGAGAATACGTTATACAAATAATTCATTTTATAACTCATATATACTTCAATCACCATTATCTATAAATATATCTTACCATCACATAATTTCAAAGAATTAATGGTCCTAGTTAATGAAAATAAAATATCTATAAGAGTTGTAAGATAATAATAAATAACCAGTATTTGTAAAATAAATTTACCATAACATAATTTTGGTGATTTAATGTATTCGTTGAATAAAGATAATTTATGATGGTTGGCATTGTACCAATCCATCAAAGATCTTCAAGATCTTTTAGGTATATTCTAGAAGTAAATCGACAATAGAGGTAATAACATAAATTACATGATCTGAGCGAAAGTCGAATGGTCTCAAGCGAGCTGGACCATAGCACCACAGTTGGACTATAGCTAAGTTTTCTATTTGATAAGTCTTCTATATTAATTAGGTCTCCTATTTTTGGTATTCCTATATTATTTGGAATCCTTATATTAATTAGGTTTTCTATGTTAATTACTATTTTCTATTTATGAGGTTTCTTATATATTAATGGATTAGAAGTAAGCTTGCAAAAGTCCTTTGGTAATATAGGACGACCCCCAAGTCGGCATCAGGCGAAACTCCTTTCTCCATATTATATCAAAATGGATGAAATCGTCCATGAAGAGATCATCATACTCAATCATCGGGTTACCAATTAATCAGACACTTCAAATACGAACGAGCGAGAGGTATGCATAGATTTAGTGGGAGAGCGGCATGATCATGAAGAGTATGACTGAAGCACTATGAATGCTTAATGAGAAACAAGTGCCAATCCAAGATCATGCCAAGGACACTTCAGGTTGGTGACTTAGTTATGAAGAATCTATTTTATATAGCATATGACAAGTAAGCGGGGAAACTTAGACTTGATTTGAATACTATTGGTAACATGGAAGGCATGACTCTAAAATACCACTAGAATATCAACAATTTAAATTGTATCACAGTGATATGTAAAACACATGTTCACTCATTTTTCCTTAGGATGGAGCTGAAGGGTTTTTTAATGAGACACCTTACAAATTGGTTAATTAATGATTTATGTTTTCACCAATGTATCAGTTTTTAGCTAATGTTTACACTTAGCCTTTATCTTTATCCATACCTCGGTCACGACAATCTCTAATGAATTTTTAATAAGTATTCAATATATAATAATTAGCGAATGGGTTGATAAACCATGTCCGAGGGCTACGCAAAGCCTTGATCGATACGGTCAGTTCCGAGATCGGGTTAATAGACAAAACCTAAAATGGTTACACGAGAGGTCACGTTGAGCCTAAAACCTTTTACGATAAAAATAGGAGATTGTTTGGATCTTTGAGTGATTAGAGTTGTTTTGCCATCAATTATCTCTAACCATTTCTTGCATAAAGCATCTCTCTGTGTAGATATTGACTCTAATTTCTGCTCCATCTTTGATTTTTTCTTCACCGTTCCACTGCACCACGTTTGTGCAAGCCCATAGGCATCCTTATACCTAGCCAGCTTGGTAGTCAAATCTTTAACAGAGCCATTTAAATATGGTGTCCAGTTTCCCGTTCTTTATTGATAAGGTGTTCGAAAGGGTCATGCGGAAATAGGCGAGGACAATAGGATAATGGTTGCTCTGTAAAAATCAAACAAGTAATTATACACCTAACATGCCTAATACATATAATTATATTAACAAGCTACAACACAACACAAACCTTGATCAATAACTCAAGTTTCCTTACACAATTTTTACCATCGACATGCTATCATAAAAGGTGAGCTATGGGAAATTCTTCAATTGGCAAAACATTAGCACTGATGGCATTGACATATGGACCACGATATGTCGCTCATCCGAGTTCAGGAGGGAAATTTATTGAATAGTAAACATAGTGGTATCAGAGCCACTAGCAGGAGCCACATTTTCGGTAAGCTTTGGATCTGGCCTCACTATGTTCACTAGCAACGAACCGGAGCCGACCGCCTTCGGTAATCCTGATGTAGTTGGCTTCAGCCCTAAGGCCTCCTTTGGAGAAGATATTCCGGTATCTTTGTTAGGGTCATGAACAATTGTCTCATTTCCAACATCATCTTCATCACTTAGCATAAATATTTCATTGGACATAACTATCTTGTTAGATCCATCCATAGAAGATGCCTCTGGGGGATCTTGTAGTTTCCTAACCGAGGGTTTGTCGTCTTCGTGAGCAGAGTATGTGTATATAGTTAAATAAGTCACAAATAAAAAGATGAAAAGACATCTAAAGTCCCCAATCAATGAGAGTGGTGTACAAGAAAGTTTCGTTTTCCCGGCCTTAATGAGGTGGCTCACCGGGGAGGCCATATCTTTTCCTAAATTCCTTGTGACCTTCATCTGACAAGTAATCATACTTGGGTGTTAACCGTTTGAAGTATAGATCCAAAAAAATCATGGTTTTTCATCTCTTCTTTAGGAGGACTAGTAGATGGGGAAGTCTCCTTCGAATTTCTCTTTGACACCTCCATAGGACCAATGTCTGGTATACATGATTACAAGGTATTAATATAGCTATTAAGCACAAGTGTAATACGCAAATAAGGGTTATTACAACAAAGTGTCACCGACGGGGAAACATAGGTGGTTGGATATGACCATACATGGAAGATCCAACTTTAAAATATGTTACGAGTACCCAAGTTTAACTATCATCACAACCTCCAAATGGAAAGAGGGAGTAAAAGAAACAAAAACAACAACCATAAAACATATTATTATCAAGCATTAGAGTGATCAAAACAACGATGGAAGTGATAGTGTTACAGTTCAAGAGAGGTTGCTAGCAAGATTGTTCAATGTTTTTCAACAAAAATTAACAAGTGAGGAGCGTGAATAATGAATTATGACATTTACACTATTTCTTGCGGTTGATTTGGTCCACATGATTGAAGTAAGATCAAGATTGGTTATTATTTGAATATATATATTTAATATCACAACGAATAAGTGATATTTGTGTTACACGTGTTAGCTCTTACCAGATATATGTGATTCGTTAAGACACGCCGATGCCACCTGGCACCCCAAGAAATATAAAGGAAACTAATTCAAGTTTCGATGAGTTTATTACTTACATCGCCTTTTTATTTTTTTGTACCCCTTTAACTAATCTTTTCTTGCATAATGTATTACTTAAAGGACTAATATGAAGTCTTAATAAGGTCATACCTTTAGGGTGAGGCATGCTCCTTATACGAGACGAGGTAAGATCAAACCGATGATCAATTAATGATCAACTATAGGCAAGATGTAGGGAGACTTGTCGTTTAGGTGATAAGGCCACATCCCTCAGGCAAGTCATGCTCCTTATACCCGACAAGGTAAAACCAAACCTAGAAAGAATTAATGATAAAGTAGGGGTAGAAGGAAATGAAGCTTACCAACTAAGCAAGACTGTAATTCGAGTGGTAAGAAAAGAAAGATAAGAATTTTTCGAGCGAGTAGGATGACATCACGGGGCTATCCATCTGCAAAACATGGGTTACTATAAATGTTCCTCTTCACTATGCGCCACTAACGAACGTGTGCAGTAACGACTCAAGTAGTGCACCATGTAGTACAAGCCACTAAGGCACATACCAAGAGATGGTTATGTAATTAATATTGGAGATAGAAAATCTCAATTGTGAACTTGTATAAATAGAATTGTAAAGGAATAATAAAATGGGTATTTGACTTGATTATTATTTTCTTTTCAAATTCAAAACGTTTATCATTTTGGCATATATTCAAAGAGTTCAAACGTTGACCAATTTCTACTGATTGGAGGAATAACTCAACCAGAATTTGACTCCCAATTACCAGAAATAAAGATAAATTTCTTTTTCCAAATCTTGTTAATAAGAGGAAGATTAATAATAATTTTCTAAAAGTCAGCGATTTCAAAAATAAAAAGGTGGTCGTGCAATGTAATATAGGATTCCCATCTAGAAATTCCTCTGTACACAAATAAAGACCAAATTTATTCACCAAAACTATAAAATATATCAACAACATGCAACAATTTAGGAAGGACAAATATCAGTGTATCGATAAAACTCAAAAAGATCTCTACTTAGAGAGAACCGAAGACATTGGTCCAACGTAAAAGATGAGAAAACAACTTCATCATTAATAGTATCAAATAGTCTCCTATTTACAAGAAATATAATAGAAACTCTTTTAAGAATACTATCAATACGTTTCTTACTATATTCTTCTTTATGAAAATCAAGATCAGTACGTGGGAAACCTCAAGTAACTACTCACCATTCAGATTAACTAGACATGTAAGATGAATATCCTTTGAAGATAAAGAGGTACTTGGGAAACAAACCTTAATAAAAAAAGCATCATTCCCATCAATAATAGTCAAATTAAAACATATACAGGAGTTGCACAAGTGTTAAGTTTTTATGTCCCAACTTTAGTAACTTTTCTCTTTGAAACACGAGTACGAACTGGATGAGGAGATGCATTAACCACTCTTTCGACAAGAAATGTTCCATAATCAGCGCGTCTAACTTTAATATTGAGATTATCAACCATGTTAAGAATCGAATCTTGAAAAATAAAAACAAACAATCGAGACAATAATTTCAAGTGTATAATTGTTTGAGAATTAAAAATTCCGAAGGTATCAATTGCTTTAAACAAAATTTACTACAAGCGTATAATTACTTGAAAATACAAAATATTTTTTAATCAAAGTTACAATTAAACTGATGAGCAATACTTCACTTTAGTTGAATATATAAACTTACGTTTTATAGTCTTTACATTCGGACTTCAAGAATGAATAAAGGGTTTATCCATAATTTAAAAGACAAGAGACAATGAATAAATTTGTTCAAAATCGTATTCATTCCCTCATTCTTTATTCAAAGCTATAAAGGATACGAAAATACCTATGCAAATACGCTCGACAAAAACAAAAAAAGCCAAAACACAAATAAACAAAGTCGAATAAAAAATATATACTCTACATGGCAAGAAAACCATAAAATATCGTCAAGAACAAAACAAAAATTTTAAAACCATTACAAATTTAAAGATCAAACATCGTTCAAGAAAAGCAATGAAACGACAAAGAATGTTTCAAACAAAAACCAAAAATGTTGTGGATAAGCAATAGGCCCATGCATCTAACCAAAGACCAACAAACGTTCTTGCCAATAACAAAAGTTGGCGTGGGCAACACTGAGCTAATATTTCTACGTTACTCTCATCAAGACTAGAGAGAGCTATTGATAATGATGTAATTAGTATAGTCTGGACCAACCATCCCATAATCTTATCCAAACGTTTAAATATCTACTTAGACTAAGTAAAGATACACTTAACCAGATATCTTAATGGTTAGAGTAATATCATACATTATCACTAAGTATCTCGAAGATATTTATTGTCACATTAACTTTATATAAATATCCAATTGCAATCAATAAACATAACTTATCTTTACTACCACTTGTACTTTCTCGTTTCATAACTCTCTATAATTTTTAAACAATGATTTAATTTACTCTCAAAGATTTTTATATTCAACAACAAACTAAATATATATTTTTCGACAATTTTAATAATCTCACTTAAATCGATGCGATGTGTTCAAAAATATTAAATCATATTTTATATTTTAAAATTAAAATTGATTTTGATTTATATTCTATTTAAATTAAACTTAAATTATAGATTATAAAATAATTTATTATATCCTTTTAGTCATGTTATCGGGTTCGGTTCGGGTTTGGACGGGACTGAGACCGACTCGTTAAACTACCGGACGGGTCGAGCCGGACCGCTAAGCGAAGGGAGCCAAATATGATGGACCAAGACCGGCTCGTTAAGAGTCGAGTCGGTCCGGTCCGACTTTTAACGAACGGTTTTGTTAGTTTATCATAATTTTTTTAGAGTTTTAGTTAAAAATATACATAGATTAGGAAAAAAAATTTATATATCCCTCTTACCGGGCTGGTTACCGGGGGACCGGTCCATACCAATAAAAAAATCGGTCCAAAATTCTAGCTCCCAACTCGCTCCCTAAACTATTCGGACCAGTCTTGGATGAGCCTTACAAATCCGATTACAGGCGGGTTAACGGATTGGGAAGCCTCCAAACAGCTCTATATTTTTTATCTATTTATCCCGTGTTATCCTTTATAATTTATAATTGGAGTAATTTAAATATACGGTCTTTATTCACAAGCTTAAACAATCTTAAAATTCATATAGTGCGCTCAGCATGCTTAAAATTCTATATATAAAGGCACTTCTTAATTTCTCTTGTGTTACTTAAATTCATAAGTAAATAAGAAAAAATATTATAAAGACGAGTACAAAAGTTTCTCATTTTAAAATCTCTTGCTCTTATTTTTTTTTCTCTTTTATAAAATTTGTTTGAAAAGCGATCGTATAACTCAACATTCTATTTCAACACAAATTAATTATGAGTGTGTATCGCAAATTATCATTTAATATAAAATCATCTTTTAAAAGTTGCATAGTATTTCAACTTTTTCTTATTTCCCAATAAAGAAAACCCTTTTTAAGTTATTTGTTTCCAATTTTATATTATCAAGAGTTTCCTAATTTGAATAGGATAGAATGATGCAATAACAAAAGACAAAAATCCGAATAAGTATCATAATCTATGGTTAGTAAGTGACACAAAAATAAAACAAGATAAAGTCATGCACATATTACACTATGTAGTCCACCTTTTAACCAAACAAACTATAGAATCCACGAATAGATTAACTACATTTATAAATTTATTATAACATCAATCTAAGTTGACTTATGAGAGTAATGCTTAGTTTGACACTATATTTTTTCTTAGATTTTTATAAAGCTTTAGAAAATGTTTTATTTCAGTTAATTGAGATATATTTCGACCTTGATTATGGTTTTTTTGGTTAGAATTTTTTTCTAATTGATCCTTAGAAACTTCGAATTTGGTGTCCTTTGATGAAAATATAACAACCCTATATTGACAACATCATAATGGTAGCCACCCTGCTAGGATGCTCTCATTGTAATAGACTCGTTAAATATAGAAAGTGTAATGTCTACACCTATAAAAAAAACACAATCATACGACAGTGACAATTTTAGATCCATAATATAGAAACAAATATGACTTGGTTTAATTGTAAAGAACATAGTTCAGGTATTTCTAACTTTTATAGGTTTTAAACAAGGCCACGAAACAATATTCTAGATGGTTATCTTGTTCGTCGGACAATAAAAGTTTATCAAAATAGTCTAAGACTTTTTATCCATTCGATATGTCACAGAAATGTATTTTGGATAAACCTTTTCTGATTTTGTAAAATTATTTTTTGTTAAAATAATATAATATATACATTTTTCGGAATAATTCTACGCATGCCACAAACATTATATAAAGTAAAATGTTGAATATCATAGTACTATACAATTCAATATAATATATATTAAGGCGAAAGTATATATATATATATATATATATATATATATATTCTTTCGAGTATTACTTTTCTCCTGTGAATTCAACCACCTGCAAAATATTAAGATGGAGCCATACCAGCTTAAGAGCCAGGAGAAACTTACAGTGTTTTACTATAATTCTTCATTTGATTCTGAGTTTAAATTTTACTACTATCACATCTAAGCTATATATAACTCTTCATTTAGTTAGACTTTAAATTTTACTATCGCATTGGAACCATAACTATTCCTACATTTAGTATGAATGATTCCTCCATCAAAATAGAGATAGTCCAACTAATATTTGCACTTAAAATCTAATTCTAAATATTAGTTATTTTAATCTATCAAACTTATAATCTATACTTATACATAATAAGCAAATCTAAACCTGGAATTTTCTTCTATAATATATTATAAAAAAAATTCACATCAATTTCAGGATGTTATTGTTTTTTGTTCAGCAGAAGTTATTGCGGAGTCTCTTTCGTAGGCAAAAAGCTAGACTGTGTGTATATGATTATTTAAAAACATTTGAAATACCTCAAAAATTACATTAAAAAAAACAAATATACTACTCTAGCCCAAACTTAAATCCGGATCAGTTTAAACGGGCCTCTTTTAATAAAAGTAGTACACGGAGAAAAGAATAAAGTAAAGAGTAATATGCAAAAACGAATAAAGTTTCATCATATTTAAAGTGCGCGCTTTCACGTCTCTCTATCTCGAAAACGAAGACAAAGACGAAAATCCAGAGACCCCCTATCTGAAACTCTAAAACTTTCTAGAAGAGACAACAAATTAGAACAGCTAATTGAAAAAGAAAAGATAAAGATTATTAAAAATAAAAACATCCTATCTGAACCTAAAAGATTAAATGAAGTTTTGGTTTTGAAACTAAGTTTTGTTTTCTAATGTCCAATTGTATTAAAAAATATCTCCCATAAATAGTCCGACATATTTTTTTTTCTTAAACTTACTTTTTTTCATATTAAGACAAAACAAAACAGTTGAACTTCTTTTTACATTTAAGACAAAACAAAATCATTGATTGGACTCCAACAATGGTGAATCATATAGTTGGATTTGTTTTTATGTACTTTGATGTTAAAATAAATATAATTTAATAAAATCATAATAACTTTTATTTACATTGACATAAGAGAAAAAACAAAAAAACAAATGTGTTTAAATACATGATAGATACCTCCGAAACAAATGTGTTTAAATAGATGATATAATATTTATTTATAGATAATCCCTAATCGAACATATCTATTAGTGCTCGAACCGTTGTCTTGATTGAGACTCTAACTGTTTTTGGCGCACAAGTTCGGTGGTGTTCGTCGGACAGTTTTTCGAGTCGCGATGAAGTTATAAAAAATTTATAAAGTGAAATAATAAATTAATAAAATTCAGTAAAATTTAAGTAGCTTACAAGAAATAATATTTATTTTTATAAAGTGAAATAATATTTTTTTTATAAGAAAACAAATGAGGGGTTATTTAGATATATGTATAATAAATGTTAGATTGATAGAAAAAGATTATCAATATTTACCGCTCTAACTATATTTTTCAATTTACATACGGTACGATTATGTTATTTATATGTTATGAATTATATTATATTTACTTATGGACAATCCCTAATCGAACGTATTCTTTTTAGATTTTGATCAAAATTACTTACTCAAAAATAAAGCATTTAACCATGTAAAATACAAGAAAAATCAAAATCTTACTTCTATTCTTCATGATTATAAATGTAGTCTCTTCCAAAATAATGTAATTTTTCTTTATTGAATTTTTAATATAATATTATATGTTTTTCAGATTTAAACCTATTTTGAAGTTAAGAAAAATATTTCAAAAAAAATAAACTAAATTTTGAAAAGGATAATTAACTTATACAAATTTGTAATATTAGTTGATAATATAAATAACTTTGATTCAATTAATTTAAATAGGAACAATTTAAAATTCAAATTCCAATACTGAAAATTGAGGAAACAAAAGAAAAATAAAATAAAAAAAGACGTAAATCTCAAAACTCCCATCCCCAACATCGATTTCAAGAATTACATGAACATAAATGTGGAGGTGAACCTGAGACAGTGATAGTAAAATAAAATAATATTTTATTCACACATTATGGTATCAGCAATATTAGAAGATAAATTACCACATCAATCTAGCAAATATCTCATTGAAATAAAAAATAGCAACTAATATTAAAAATAATAAATATTTAAATTTATATATATATATATATATATATATATATATATATATATATATATATAATATGATAACATATAGCGATTCCAGATTATATTTGATTCCAGATTATATTTAAGTATTAAATATTCAAAACTCATTTTATATATAATGTAGCATCATTAACTACCAAATTCCTTATCATAATAACTACAGGAATTATTAAATTTAGAAAAACCTCTTATTTATATACTTTGCACAAACATATATTTAAATTATATTTATTTATTAAAATATTAAAATATTTAGAACATAATTATGAATGGGGACTTAGAACGATATTTCAAACCTACCAAAAAAAAATGTTAGACGGATCTTGTTCCACCATGTTGAACTTTTTCATAAATTAATCTAATAAAGTAAATAAACGTTTAAATTATTTTCAATATAAACACTTCATGTAGAGAATTAGTGAATTCTTTTTATGTTTTTTTTTTTTATTTTTAAAAAATATATTTTCTCTAATTTCAATTATAAATATAAATTGATATGCATGTAAAATATATGTTACTAATATAGTTTAACCGCGTTATGTCTGTACCTAAATGAAATACACACGAATTGATTTAATTGTACAAATAAGTTTACACGAGTCAACATAAACCAAAATATGCTTTGACAGATGATGGAAATTAGGATATCTGGCCACTAGGAAAAATCAAAACGCTCACCACATCAAGCGGTCATCTTGTTCCACAGAAATTAAAGAATAATCACACTCGAACTTTTTATCCAATGTTAAATCCATCTGGCATTTTACACAAACGTAGTTTTACATACTCTCTAAACTTTATATATGTCTCTATTTTCTATAAACTTTTTTTTATGGTAAATTTATAGTCATGTTAAAATAATATAATATTAATTTTTTCAAGATTAATTCTACGTTTTCCGTAAGAAACATGTAGGATGCCACAAATTTATAAATGTTAAATATTATATTATTGATTTTAGTTTGATGTGTTTAAGACTATACACGCAGCATATTTCAAACGAAATATGCGCTGCATCTCTAGCACCAGCGTGTTATTGATACACGCTGGCAGCTAGAGATGAATTGTGGTTCAAAAGATGAACCCCAATTCATCTTTTCAACAACCAACTGCAGCATGCCATTTGGCATGCTGCAGTCTCCTATTTTTTTGTTTTTTTAAAAATCGTTTTTTTGAAACAAATGGTTCGTCAAAAAATTAAAAAAAGTATATCATTATTTATGATTTTTCGATATCTACGCGTAGAGACTTGGTTTGTTTCATTCCGACACCGAAATTTTTTGAGTTTTTTATATATTTAGTATTTTCAAAATGATTTTTGGAATATTTTTGTAAGTTAAAAAAATAAATAAATTATATCATGATTTATAATTTTTTGAGATCTATAAATAGAGACTTGGTTTGAAAGATTCGGACAACGAAATTTTTTATGGTTTTTTTATTAAGTATTTCCGAAACAATTTTCGGAACATTTTGTAAGTTAAAAAATTAAAAAAAGTATACCATTATTTATGATTTGAAAGGATTAAAAATAGATAATAACATAATAAGCTATAAATTTGGATTTAAAAGTTTTAAATTCGTTACAAAACTTAAAAAAATAAAATTCATAATGTTATTGATATAGTTACATTTAAAAAAAATTAAATGATCGATAATTTAAGTAATAATTTGGTAAATAAAAATTAAACTAATAAATTTAGGTGATCAATAATATATTTTATTAAATTTGTAAAGAAAATAATAAATTTAGGTGACCAATTTTATTTTTAACTTTGATTTTTAAATATATTATATATTATGTATTATATTTTTAATTATTGAAATTTCATAGTTTTTATTTGTAAAGAAAATATATTATGTTAATTTAAAAAAATTATTAATTTTAATATATATAATTTTAATATAAATATATAGTAAATAATAAAAAAGATAAATAAAAATATATGGTAGGATATTATATGATGGAATGATGTGGAAGAGAGAGAAATATGGTGGGGTATGCTGAAAGATGAAATATGCACTGCTGTGGGGAGTGAGAATTTTTGCAGAATTATTTGGAGAGTATGCTGATGTGGCGCACTTTTTGGAGATGAAATATCCCCACGGATGTGGATAGTCTAAGCGAAGATAGCTCGTAACAATTCAGTACATCACATCAATTTTCAGTAAAAATAGCCTAAGCTTTTCAGTCATCTTATCTTTAAATAATATTTGAACTTTTTATATACGTTTATTTAGTTTTTATTTACAAAAGAAAATAAAAATATATACTTTTTATATACTTTTATTTAATTTATAATTGACTCTTTTTTTTCTAAACATTTTTTGAAATACACTTTTGTTAATATAAATGATTTTATTGGACTTTCGTACTTATTATAATATATATATATATATATATATATATATATATATATATATATATATATATATATATTCACTCAAAATTTAGATAACAAAATTAATTTACTAATAGTTATAGTCAAGTTTAAATAAATAGAAGATCAATAAAACATTTAAGCGTAAATTTAATCCCTAGATATATTGGTATTGTGATGAAATTTCATACAACTTTAAATTTCATATATCGTTTTTTCTAAGACGAAAACTTGTTATATTAGCAATGATAGAAAAACCCCAACTTTATAACTTCACAAAATTTAATATATCTAATATAAGTCTTATTTCAACTCATTTTCTATAATATTAGACAACACAACAATGTCATGCCTAATTATTCTCCTCATAGTTTGAAACAGAAAACCCACCGAAATAATTTTTAAAGTTGGTCTATCTCTTTCTTGAACATATGAGATTGGTACGTTGAGATTGTTGGTCTTTGGCATAAAAATGATTTCATCAATAGTTATCTCTCTAGGTTTTCTTACCATAATAAAAAAATCATCCATTGCATTGTGGAAGTTAAAAAGTGTTCTTGCAGAAAGGGTAAAATTTTGACATGAAACATACATGCCGTGAACAATTAAAAAAACTGTACCTAATCTAAAAATACTTAATAATGAAATGAAGTACTAGTACAATTTTATCCACGCTTCTCAATTTTCAGTTGACATTGGATAATGACACATAACTATAATATAATATATAATGTTCATGTAAGGTAATTATTAAAAAAATCCAAAATCATCATATCAGCTGAATGTGGGCATTATGTACGAAAAATAAATACGATTGTTAAAACTTTTTAAAATTATAGTTGTGTATCTCTTATATATATATATAGATGTAAAATAATTCTAACTCCATTATGATTTAATTTAGAATTTCTATCTATTCATATAATTTATTTTTATTTTCTTTTATAGAAAGGGTTCTAAATTTTTACTCTCATCACTTGGTTGCGGTTGTTGTTTATTGTTGAAAAAAATTATAATCATTTCTATGGAACTAAGCAAGTATACCTTTGCTCGAAATAACGATCAATTATATCATAAAGCTGGAGAACGTTTTTGCAAAAATAAAAATAAAGCTTTGACATAGACATTTAGCAAAGAGTAAACACATTTGGAAAAAAAACATTCAAGCTAACTAATCTAGAAATATTTAATAATAAAACAAAATACCAATACAACTTTAATAAAAAAATTCAGTTTTCGATTCACCATTGATAATATCAAACTAATATACATGTAAAGATGATTTTTAAAAATTTATCCAAACACAGGCGATGATATAATTTTTAAAAATTCATCCAAATACAGTAGATGATATGATTTTTAAAAATTTATATAAACCCTTGCCATCAGCTGATTGTGTAAGCTTTATTTTTATTCATTTGTCATTTGAACTTTTTAAAATTTTAGTTGCATATCTCATCTCTAGGAGATTATAAAATAATTCCAACTCTACAACTCTTTGATGTAGAATCTCAATCTACTCATACGATCTATTTTTTATTTTTAAATAATTTTTTATTTTTAATTTTTCACTCTCATTATTTGGTTGTTGTTTTTAAAGTCATCAATAAAATTTACCATCATATTTTTTTTAAAATTTCATTAATGAAATTTACCACCAAATGTGTTTTATTGTTATATTAGGTATATATTCAACTTCAAATTCTCTAAATTTTATAGACCAATGTGTTAACCGGTCTCATACATTTGGTTTACGGAAAACACTTCTTGAACGAGAAAACGTGTGCAATATGATAATATGACCTTAGAAATATGATCGCAATTTTCTTACATCTATAACCGAATCCAGTTTTAACTTTTTTAGATTTATATATATTTTTACAGCATATACTAGACTTCTACTCACACAATAAATTTGTTATGTACCCCATTAACTTCACGAATCAACACAACACATACATCAAAACTTGACAGTGATAGGTATAGAAACAAAAGCTTACCCTTTAGTGGTGTAGACACAATTTATGTTAAAGTTAAATAATCCTTAAGCTCGCCAAAAGCTATAACGTATTTATTCCAACTGAATATTTTTGTTCCTTGTAAGAAAAAATGATTCTTCTTTGAAACTCTAAATATAAACCATGATAAAGCTACCATAAGATATGTTGATTTTTTACTTCATTAATATGTTTTGGTGAAGTCATACCTAACAACACTTTTAAATGTACAAGGTGGGCTTCAATAATCTTTATGCTAATCCATAATCCAAAAAGTTCCAGTTCGTATACCAAAAGAATACTTCAATGAGTTTAACTTCAAATCAATTTCTTGAAGGTTGTTAAAAGTTTCAGATACTTCTAAAACACGCATAGCCTCATCACTAATTTTCACGATGATATCATCAATATAAGTTATCACGTATTTACCAATTATGTTTTTAAAATTATGGTTGACGAGTCGCTGATAAGTTGCTCCTGCATTTTTTAAACCAAATGACATCACCTTATAAAAATATTACCCTCGTTCACTTATAAATGATGTAATTAATTAATCATTATGATTTATTTTAATTTAGTTATATTCTAAATTATAGTCCATAAATGATAGTATTGGTGTCATATTCTAGCATCCACTAATTGATCAATACAAGATAAAATAAGATCATTATATGAGCAAGGGAGATTTAGATATGTAAACTCTACACATATCCTCCAACCTCCATTTTTATTTTCCAATAATACTGGAATTTCTACCCATGTTGGATAATTTGATTCTCATATATGTCCTACTCTTAAATAACATTTCAACCTCATTCATTATTAACTCATCATTGTTTTTTGGATAAAACGCCCTTATTTTTTTGGATTGCCTTAGGTCTCTTATAAATAGTCGAATCATGAAACAATAATCGACTCATAAACCCTAGTAACATCATCAATACTCCATGTAAAAATATATGTATTAAATTTTAAATATTCATTGAAATCGATTTTCAAATATTCACTTAACATACTATCTATTTTCACCATTTTCCCATTTCTAACTTGAGATAAACAATTTAATCATGCTCGATTAAATACATAAATTCGTAACGATCATCAACTTCTCGCTCTTTATTTTCTATTAAGATATTAATAACATTCATCAATTGTGACTTCGTAAATGAATTATTCTACTGCAACACCAAGATTTTATATAAACAAAAGGACATTGAATAACAATCTCGAGCTATCATTTTACTACTTCTTACAACTTCCACTTGATTTCTTGAAATGTACTTTAAACTCTGATGGTAAGATGAAAAAAAAGCATCTTATGTAACCATAGATGACCTAAATTACCATTGTACGAGCTAGGTGCATCAACAACCATATAAATATATTATTGATATCTTTTCCTATTACTTTGTATTAACTAGTTACTGGTAACTCCACATCTTCAACATAATTAGTTAATCGTCTAACAAAACTTATAAGATTTTGGTCAGTCTTACATACTAAGATACCCTAATAATTGTTTCATACTCTTTTTGATACAGAACATTTGCGGAGCTCCCAATGTCAACATTACTCTCTTGATAATGATCCTAACTATTTATATAGTATCCAATCAAGCATCTTCATGAGTGGTAACAATACCTCATAGATCATCATCTAGTAAATATTAAAGCTAGTGTAGAAATCATGTTTATATGAATTGATGAATAATCGATATGACACGCTTCCAAGTGTTTCTTGTATCGCTTCCTTCACGATTGAGATGTTTCAGCTAAATTATTTTCTTAGAAAATAATATAAGTAACTTGTTTATCATTTTTTAATTTTTTTGGGCTATCACTTTTATATTTATCTTGTCTCAATTCCATTCTCTATTCTTAACGAACTCAACCAACTCTGCAATATTTACTAACTTATGATTTTTATCTCTTAACTGAAAACAATTTTTAGTTGCACGACCATGAGCACAATTATAACCACAAATACATCATCTAGAGGTGTAAAACTCATGTTTAGTAGTTAACTTTTTCCCTTGTTCTATTCTAAATATTTGTTAGACATGTTATGAGAGGTGTAAACCTCATGTTTGATTCATCAAAATAAGAAAATATAAGTCGGTTATATGCTACTTTAATGACCTTGTCATATACTTTTTCTTCATTTTGCCTCATATTTGACGACCTCACTCTTTTTGTTATGTTCATTGGAATTAATCCACCTCATCTTGATTCTTATCACTGATAAACGTTTCAAATCGTCTTAACATATTCCTCATATTATCAACTGGAAATTCAATAAAATATTCTAATAACTGAATTTCCATTAGAATAACTATCTTAAAATGATTTAAAATAACATATTATTGACATATTTCTAAAATATTTATTTTTAACATAGTTTTTTAACGATTTAAGCCGGTTTTTTTATATAAAATATCATAATATGATCTCTATAATTCTAAATTTATTTAATCATGATGAATTGACTTCTAAAAAAGATCCATATTCTTCAAAACTATGGATTGATCCAAATGGAAGATTATTAAACCATTTCAAATCCTTTCTCGTGCACGTTATAGAAAATATGATATGCAGAGGAGTATCATATGTATTAAATTCTTGCATTGTATTTTTGAAAGTTCTCCAAATGATATATATGATCTATAGTCCTATTATATATCCACTATATATGGATCAAAATTGGTAGATAAGTCTACTTTAAAAAAATTCTATGACAATGGATATTGTGTTAGAGTATGAAATGCTAACTCCATCCTTATAGAAATTCCTTAACATACATTTACAATTTCTTATTTTTTTTATTTCAATTATATTTTGATGTTACTTTGTTACCTTAATGTTCATCATTATATTTATTTTTACATCTTTTTACCTCATTTTCCTTTATCTGGATTATATTATCATTAATAGACATTTCAACCTACTCAATAATTTTTTTAACATCATATTTCAAATCTATAATTATAATGTTTTGGATATTTAATCCATTCTAGTTCATTATTATTTTTCATCTCTTTGAACTTGCATCATATTATATTAGATCTATGCCATTCTTATCTTAATTCATTAATTTATATATAAAGTAAAAAAGAGAAATAAATAGAATATTACCTTAAATTTGTATTGGTAATTACTGATATATTCTTGAACAAGTTACGTTATCTCGAACAAGTGAAACTATTTTTTGCGAATAAGATATTACAACTATAGACATTGGCCAAGACAACTTTACTATCACATCAAACCGATATAGGTGATATCGGTTTGGGCCACAACAAAAATTCATACATTAAATTTCTTAGTCACTAAGCTTTTTTACTAGCTGTTGCTAATGCCACATACTCTGATTCCATTGTTGAATCGTTAATAAAAGTTTGTTTCTTAGATGCCCAATAGATAGCATATCCCACAAATAGACATTGGCCAAGACAACTTTACTATCACATCAACCCGATATAGGTGATATCGGTTTGGGCCACAACAAAAATTCATACATTAAATTTCTTAGTCACTAAGCTTTTTTACTAGCTGTTGCTAATGCCACATACTCTGATTCCATTGTTGAATCTATAATAAAAGTTTGTTTCTTAGATGCCCAATAGATAGCATATCCCACAAGTAGAAATACCCATCAATTTGTGGAAGAGTAGTCTTCCATATTCAAAATATAACTCGCATCCGAATATCCTTCAAGTACCAAAAGAAATCCAATATAAGTCAAACCATAATCAAACAATTCCTTTCAAATACTTAAATACTCGATTTAAAGCTTGTAAATGATGTGAACTAGGATTGCTACTATACCTACTAAGATTTCCAACAACAAAGGCAATACCAAGGCTAGTGCTAGTCCTCACATACATATACCAAGAAGCCTTCCACCTTCCTCCAAATATTTCATCTCAAAACTAGATGATAAGAATGTATTGATTTCATCAACTTGATTTGGTCGATACCAAAAATCAACATGTCATCCACTTATCAACAAATCATAATTCATTTACAAATAACATCAAAATATATCAAAATCGTAAATTACATTAACTTACTCTGATTGTTATTATATATCCACTGCACATTAAGTTATAAATCTTGTGCAGTTGCGAATCATTAATACTTAACGTGTATAAAACAAATTTTGATTCAATATACATACAAATAACCTCCAGCATTTAATTGGATGCAAAATTCTAACAATTAAAGTAAAAGCCAGCATGTCAAAATTTGAAGGATTAAACGCCTTTTAATTGCATACATACTTGTAAAACAAGGTCAATTTTGGATGCAGAATTCATATGAACTTCATATGGATTATGTAAATCACAAATGTCACGTGTTCATTTATATAAATCCTACTTAATTTACATTTGAATGTCAAATAGAAAATCATAGATGTCACGTTTCATTTACATAATTTATTAAACTAGTTTTAAAATGTATAAACAATCTGCATAAACCTCCTTTGCAAGCAATGTTAGAAAATCAGGCCGACATGCAGAATTAAACAAATGAGACGGGATGAAATACACATGCAAAGTGTGTCTATTTCATATAGATTGGAGCATGAAAATTAACTTAAAATGCATAAGGATACCAACTCTGTCTACATTAAACAAATGAGAGCTGCCCCCTGCAGTTAATGTTATACTGCTAAATTTATTGAAACTGCTATAGAATTTACTTAATATTGTAATTTGTCAGCATTAACTCTTTCTCCACAGAAATTAAAATGTTTATTTCTTATTTAAAATGTATTCAAAATTCAAAATGTTTAAACCATAAAATATAGTTTAGAGCTAGTTGAATTTACTCCCCGACAATTGCAGACTGGAATTCAATAACTATTATTTCCACAATCTGCTTAATTAACTTAAATAATTTAATAAATCAATTATTTGCTGGTACATTCATGTATAAATCCAAATTGCATCGGCCACGTACATGAATCAACATGGATTTCTATGACAATCGTGTACTATCATATTATTGTATAACTTCATTCTTATTTTCACATAAACATATCAGTCCATGCAAAATATTGCATTAAGTAACGGAAAAGCATAACTTACATGCCGACGAATTAAAACAGTTTTAATGACAAATTGAAACTTCAATAATAACCGTGGTTAGACTGTTTTTTTTTCAACATAAACTATATGAACATATATACATGATTTTCTAGCCGAGATTAACACTAACATTGATGACCCATATATTTCAACTAAAACATTCTGTGAAAATTACTTTTATTTTCAAAATTTATGAACGTTTCATTTCATGCAATTTAAACACAAAAACAGTGCATGCAGTTCAAAATTTCATGCAATTAATGTACTATTTATATAATTAATACATGTATAAAATTGTCATTTAATTTTGAATAAGTTTAATTGTTATAAAGGACTTCATATATAATTTTATATTTTTTTCATATAACAAATCAATTCAAGCATTTTCAGTTTTGGATACATATTTTTAATAACCAAAACAACAATTAATCCAATATTTGTAGCATTTACAGAATTCAAAACAATTCACAAATTATCACAATTTTCATAATATAAAAAACTAGACTTCCATAAGTAAAAGTCAAAGGAGAAAAACTTACGCGACGATGATACCAAAGTTCCAATGCTTTGATACTTGATTATGGATTCTCTTAAAGATGACAAAAAAATGTCTTCATTTAATGCATGTTGAGATCCCTTAAGATTTTTAATATTATATTTTTCATCTCAAATTTGTACTTTTTCGTTGTTATTATTATTATTATTATTATTATTATTATTATTATTATTATTATTATTATTATTATTATTATTATTTAGACTTCTTGAAGCTTTTGGGATTACATTTGGAATCATCCCCTTGTACTGCTAGATGAGTGAAAGAATTAGAATAATACATAATGTTCATAGTAAAAATATTTATTAATTGTTCGATTATTCATTAAAAATTATTTCCACCACCAAGTAAGAAAATAGTACACCCCATATGAACTCTCAATATAACATTTTACAAAGAATGATTAATAATTATCAGCCAAAGCTTAAGGATGATGGTATAACTTTAAATTCTCTATATTTCATGAGTGTCGAAAGTTTTTTCTTTCTTCATTCAACCGTATATATGTTCTTAGATTTACTTTTGATTATATGAGTATGGTCTTTTCCTATTTGGGGATAGCTTGTTGAGACTCTTATATCTAGTATGCAAGAATATCCTTCTTTGGAAATTTTCCTCTGTGTTAAAGTGTCTGAAGGGAAATTTGGAATTGTATATGTTTTAAATCATATTTTTATAGTGTTCTGACTGAATATGAGTTTTATCCTTTTTTTCTCTATTATTTCTAGTTTGACACATCTTGCTTGTAAATTTATTCCTTGTTCATAGTTGAGATTATATAGGCTTGTATAACCGTTTCGGCTGGGAAAATTGGCTCCATTTGATACACTAATGCATATGATGGTTTAGTTGTTTCCTTTTTTGAGAGGTCCTTTAAAACCATATATTTTCTTTAAAATGTTTAGCTAGTTTTCTTCAGATCCTTCTAACATCATATTGATATCATCTAACAGAGTTTGGCTAGTAATCTCCACCTGGTTGTTTGCATGTGGATTGAAATGAGAAGATAAATTTTGTTTGATACCTTTTGTTGCGCAAAACCATATAAATAATTCATTTTACAGTTGAGTCCCATTTTTAATTTTGATGACTTTTAGTATCCCACACTGAAAGTAGATTTTTTATTTGAATAAGTCGATCACCTCTTTTTAATGATTTTCACCAATTGATGTGTCTCAACCCACTTTCAAAAATAGTTCACCGCTAGTAGTAAGAACTTTCTTCATCTTGAAACCTTTGGAAGAGCTCATACATTGTCAATGCCTTATTTATCAAATGATTATCCTCTTATATTATTTCTACTAAAAAATTATGGTTTATATTGAATTTGAGAAGCGTTGGAAAGTGTCATAGGGTTTGAACTTTTTTTCATCATCCATTATTGTAAGTTACAAGTAACTTTGAAGAAAAATTATTTGAGCAACCCTTTGTAATCACAATGGGTACTTCCGTCCTACATATGATACCAATTTGGTGAACTAAATTCCATACTAGTAGATTTGAAACTTAAGATTACCTAAAATAAGAGAGCAGCTATAAAATAATAGTAAACTAAATAGTTGTTGTATTCATTTAAGTAAGCTCTATTTATAGCTTACACTATCTCTTACAAAGAAGGGATAAAACATTATTCTCAATAAAATACTTTTTAATTAGTACATTTATATATTTATAATAGATTTGACTAGATTGTTTAGGAATATTTTGTTTGATAGTTGACCAAGTCTCTGATATCTTTAATGGATAATTTTATTGGCTTTTAGTTTTTATGGACCAGATATTGGGTCTGAAAAAATTATATATTTATCAGTAGCCTCCTAAGTATATGCAAAAGCAGTAAGAAATTGCTATCATTGATTTAGAATTATGTATTTAGTAAGAGAAAGTAAAAGAGAGAGTTAGATTATAGAAAGAGAATGTAACTTTTGAAATAGTATGAGATTGATCAAAATAGTCGTCCTTTATTCATCCATTCACACCTTATTTATATGTGTGTCAGACTTATAACTGAATCAGTTATATAAATAGGTAAATTATATTGCAACCCCATATATTTACAAGTAGTTAACATTTCATCTTATAACTATACAATTCATCATGCATAACTTTAAAATTATTATATTAAGGCCCCATGTAATTCATATCCTTATCAGTAGCCCCCTATTTCTTATGAAGAACAATGATAAGAACTTTTAATCATCGGGAATCATGGTAGATAGAAATTGTTAATTCCCAAAATCGAATTCGCTTCAGAATAAAGTTTCTCATCTCCTCAACATAATGATTTGTTTTAACATTTGTTATACTCAAATAAATGCATATCTAGATTTTGCCTCAAATGTAAATTATTTGTTAATCCATTCAAGCTAGGTTGCACACTTGTCATCCTCGAATAAAACTATACTTATCTTTACTTCGAATATGGTCCAAACCATTTACTCAACCCTTTGTTTCTACTTCAAATACTCACACATGGAATCTTTAACTAGACTTTTCTTAACGGTTAAAAACGTTTAGAATACTCTAGTACGCATGCGAAAAGCCATTAGGCCTGCCACTAGTTCTCACAAGTAACAAATGTCACGTTATCCTATTACAAGTAACCGTTTCACATTCCTTCTTTCTAACCAATAGTCATCATTACCTCTCCAACTTCTCTGACCAGTTTATCTTTCATATTTCCTTTTTAAATACTCTTGCACTCACTATTTGTTTCGTGTTTTACTTTTAGAGAGAGAAAGTTCATTTAAATATTGAATTTTTTGGCTACCTTCACCGGAAAACTCATCTTCCCTAGTTAGTCTCCAAATTTTATGAACTAGTTTGAATATTTTTCTTCATCTTAGTTTATGAGAAAATCCCCAACTACTAAAAAACCCATTCTTGGTTTTGACGATTACTTATGTATTAGTGAAAGAGCTCATGGATATAAGGTAGCGGGGGTAATAAATAACTCTCCTCAAATTTGACCTCAAAACATTGTTTACAATAACTTCAACCTTAATCAAGGTTCCTTTGGCTCCACGTCCGTTTGACAATTCCGCCATCACAACTTCAACACCTCTTACCAATAAATTCCTCACAATCACCGCCTCAAAATTCTTCTCTAGCACTTTCTAGCTCCATATATATTTCTCTTTAGAAGAACCGCAAAGTAACACACAACACATCCAGTCACAAAACACCAGAAAAAGCTTTATCACCCATCAACTCTGAACCACCTCGAATATTATGCAAAGAGACTTCTTGAATTCAATGAAAGACTCATCTCTCTCAAAGTATTCTTGTTAAAAATAAAATATTCATAGTTATGAGAGACCTCAAATTTGATAACACTTCCCAAAACACCACGAATAACCCTATACCAGTATCACCTCAAATTTGATAACACTTCAAATTTGATAGCACTCAAGCATAAAATATGGCCTCAAACTCAAATCCTCCTCAACTAATAGACAAATCTTCTGAAGAAGAAGTTGATTCAGAGGAAAAGACAAAAACTAACTCGAATGTCGAGGCTACAGAAAATGGTGCTGCTTCTGAAACTGAAGAGGACACTTTGAAAAAAGATGCACCAGTGAAAAAGGTGAAAAAAGTATTAACTAGGCTTTTTGAAGATATTGATTCCACCGTCAGTGTGAATTGAAAATAACTCCTCCTCGAATATATCATGACGCTAAAAAATGTGCCATATGATTATTATAGTGAAGCTTAAACCGAACATTTTAAGAAGAAATAGGGAATGCCATGCAATATAGTGCTTCAACTACTAAGAGAAGAATAGACTCTACTTGATTGTAGAGAAGATGAATTGGTGGTTTATCCTAAGATCATCAATTGGGGTCTTTGATTCCCACTGGATGTGATGATAGTGGAGTACTTCAAATCCTGGATATCTGCCCTACACAAGTGTTAGTTCTTTTATCACGCAAGTATGCGCGGTCAAATAGTAGCAAGTAATAAGTAAGGAAGATCGTTCCCACGAAGACCATGTGTATATGACAAAAATTCACTTATGCAACAACGTATGATTATTAAACTAATGCTTGAACGAATAATAAAGTATGAATATAACTAAGCAAATTAACTAATGAGATTATCTAACGAGTTTACTTATGCGAGAGAAAACATGGAACCCTAACTTCATTGTTTACTTTACTCAGAGTATTAATATACTTAATCAATATGTATGATAACAACGATTACTAATCAGATAACACAAAATCAGTATACACTACCTTTCAGTACACATAAACCAAACCACTTAAACAGCCACAAAAGAGATAGCAGTTAAGCAGACACGCGTGCTCGATAATCCTATACGTCTGTACGAATTCAGGTACAATTGGTTTTAAGCACAAGTTATCTATTTCGATTACATAGGATAATATGATATGGTTAGTGACATATTACGAATCATGAACAATCACAATACGAATCATTCAAGAGCCTATGCTAGCATGACAAGTTCTAAACCCTTAAATCCACTTTCGCAGTCCTTAAAGATTAAGAAACTAGATGTTCGCGACGCATCTAACGATAAGCACAACCATACTAGGTAACCGATAAACGTATCTCATAAATCAATCAAGCAATCAAACCCTAAGTATTATTCAAACAAATCCGCTAGGGTTATATGACAACGATTAGTTCATAATTGAACGAATCATCATCATGAGCTCAAAAGTTAACATAGCTCTAAGACGAATGTAAATAAACGAATAAGGGTTTATTCTGATACCCTTTTAAAAGAAAGCCAAATGGGTTTTCTCTTCTTTTTGTTTATTCTCTTCTGCAGGAAACCAAACAAAGAAGCCAAATGGATTTTCTCTTCTTTCTATTTCCTTGTCTACTTAATCTATTCTGCCCAAAAAACCCTGTAGTAGTCAATTGCGTTTTGTCTTCCTTCCTAAATCTTTTAATCGAAAACCCACAAAAGCAGACGTCCTCTGGTTCTCTCTTTGTTCTCCTATTTGTTTTGTATTATACCGAAAGACAAAACCCAAACGGCACACCCTCTTCTCTCATTTCCGTCTCTTTATATATATTCTGCCGAAACCTTAAAAAACCCAAATTACGAATCGTGAAATATTTATGCTAAATAAAATAATATTTTAAACAATATAGCTAAATAAAATCTTAGCATTAGTCTAATATGTTTTTCTTAATTCAGCATTAATTTCATTTTGTGCTTCGCTTTAATATTTTTTTTCTTAATTCAGTATTTTAAATAATATCTCAGGAAATATATTTTCCTTTTTTTCAACATTAATATATTTTTTCAAGCATTGATATATTTTTCTTTGGAAAAGCACTGGTCATAACATATTTTCTTAGCATTAATATATTTTCCTTTTTTTCAATTGCTCCAAAATTTCCCTCAAGTACATTAATTTTCTAGTTTCTTCAATTTCAACCCCAAATTTATTAATATTATCACAATTTACCCGCGGCACAAGCGCCTTTAAGAATACTGGAAAAACACATCCCTCTCTCCATCAAAGACTTCATCGCCATAGCGCCTTTAAGACTCCATCAAAAGAATATAAAAACCATTGTGTGAATACAAAGAACGGATTAGCCGATTGTTTTGAACAGGTAGTCATTGCTTCCCTGAGACAAGGGTTAAATCCGGGTGAATTGGCTGATTCCGCGACTCTAAAAAAAACAATGACATGGGGAGGATTATTAAATGAGGTTGGAAAACAGATTACAGTGGAGGAAACTAAAAAATCTAGAATATTGTGCCATAATATATCTGCTCTTACAGCGTCAATCCTACAAGCCAGTACTCAATCCTAGGCTACAGTTAATTACATGCCTAAAGATTCTAAAAAGGGGTCACATCGGCCAAGACATAATCAATCAAGTCAAGCCCAACAATTTAAACCCAAGAGGTGTCATTGGATTCAACCTGAATGGTTTGCCAAAGTGGGTGAAAGTGTGGTTACCATTTATTATAAAATTAAGAATGTTGTGATTTTAGAAGACCGACACCAATTCAATCTCTTATAGAGAATCATAATACACGATTTTGTAAGTACAACAATGATATGGGCCATTATACCCAAGATTGCATCCCCTTAAACAAGAAGTCTAAAGTTTGATTTAGAGAGGGAAATTATCAGATTTTGTCAAAAAGTAAAGAAGGAACCAGCAAGTTAATATTCATTCTCAGTCTAATGCGAATACAACGCGAGCAAGATCACCAACTAGTCCAGGAGAAAATATAAGTGCATCTAAACAAGAAAATGTTATAGTCATTATATAATGGTTTGATGTTGATTCAGAATACCTAGACCCTAATCCAAATCGGAATCAAGTTGGGATGATAATGAAAAAGACTTCAACAGTATCCGATCTGTGTAACTTCTTTGAATCTTAAACCATTTTTGGGGGAGATACTATCACTAGACCCTCAAGCTATTCAAGAAAGAGACATGTAAATAACGTAACAACCAGTTAGAGGGAAAAATGTCTACACATCTTTGTCAAATCTCTGCTACATTCATTGTTTTTTATGAAGATGATTTAAGAGATATTGCAGGTCCACATGAAGATGTTGTCGTAATAGGAGCATCCCTTTGAGGTAATGATATACGTCGGATTTTAATTGATACATGAAGTTTGGTGAATATATTATTTCTATCGATGTATAAAAAAATGAAAACCCCCTATATATTCCAACATTTCGAATAGAGCCACAGTTGGATTTACCAGTGTATTTTGGATATGTTATATGTGGACGATATGCTTGCAATGGTCAAGCGAGAGTACTCGGAAATCAATAATCCCAAAAGATGAAGCATGTGAACTAAAAAAATAAAAGGGTTTGGAAAACTAAAAGAATTTTTAAAGTACGTTCTTAGAGACGGAAGAAAACTTAAAAGTATGTGAACTTTAACAAAGTTAACTAAAACAGCTAACTTACACAAAAAAATATGATGATGATCTAAAAAAAAGTGGCAAATAAAATTGAAAGAAAAAACATAATTCTAATTTCAAAACTGAAAAACAAATGTTAAATTTACTAAAAATTAATATTTGTGATTGAAAAACATTTTAAGTTAATTGGGTCCCTAACTATGGTGGTGAATCATAGCTCCATTAGTTTTTATGTATTTTTGATATAAAAATAAAAATAATTTATTATTTATAGTTTTTATTTATGTTGGAAATAAATTTTCATTTTTTTTATGTATTTTGACATAAAAATAAAAATAATTAATTATTTATAGTTTTATTTATGTCGGTAAAATATAATAGATAATGCATACCTCTAAAATTATTTTTTATATCGAATATTTTTTTATGTCAAAGTTGGTTATTAAAATTAATCAAATCTCAATTTTTTTGTTGCATTTCCAAAAGTAATGTAATTTTTAACTCTGTTGAAAGTATACTAAAGTTTCAAAGTATACTAAAGTTTCAAATCGATGATTAACATGGCTTTCTTCCCATACTTTATCCATTTTTAATATTAGTGAACAATTCCAAAAGGTCTCATCCTAATGTAGATATATTATTAAATTATCTACCTATCTTTCTTCACATGTTTAACTGATGTGGGATGTGGGATGTGAGACTTTGGTCGTACCTAACAATCTTTCTCTCGAACAAAGTACCACTCTAGCCTCTACTCACTATCAGATGACACTGTGCCGTTCCTTGATCAAACCACCTGCTTGATGAGCTATCTGGCGCTCCATCTATAGATGAATCTGCGCCGCTCCTTGATCAAACCACCTCCTTGATGAGCCATATGGCGCTCCATCTATAGATGAATCTGCGTCGCTCCTTGATCAATCCACCTGCTTGATGAGCCATCTGGCGCTCCATCTATCCAACAGATCATTCACCTTGAGTATGACTCCTGGCTTCCGGTAAAATGTTCGGTATCTGAGAATTTTAACCACATCACAACCCACCACATTGCGTTCCGTCTGAGCCTGGTGCTCTGTACCATTTGTAGGGGAAATATACTAATTTCCTGTCAAATCAGATCAAAAGAAAAAATGGAAAGCACAAAAACAAAAGTGAAATCAAACACACAATTGTTAACGGAGTTCAGCAAATTATGCCTACGTCTGCCGATCTGCAGCTGATCAATTTTATTAGAAGAACACGATGACTCTGCCGTTTTTGGTGAATACACAAAAACCCTAACGCTAGGTTTTGTAGACTGTAACACTTAAAAGGGGAAAAAATATTACAGTCCTTAATGTGTAATTTATGACTCACTAAAGTTACATTGTCTTTTCAATTCACTCTAGTTCTCTTTAATGTGTTTAGCATTTGCCTCATCTTCACTGTCTTTCATTGTCTTTTCATCTAACATCTCTTCTATCCAATAATAACATGTTGAATAAGGCTGGATTATTATGTCAAAATAAAAATCTCCCACTTGAAGACTGGTTTCAACCTGTCTTCACACCTTGATTTATGCAGCAGATCTTTCTGGTCTTATTACTCTTACAGACCAACTGAAGCTGAACATGGTATGCAGCTGGATTCTTGCTTCTTTGGATCTTTTCCAGGATTAGCACCTCATCTTCCAATAAATATCTAATGGAATGATAGCGAAGACTGATGTGCTTGGTTCTTGAATGAAATATGGAATTCTTCACCAATTGAATTGCACTTTGACTATCATTATGCAGGACGTTGTTCTTCTGTTTGAATCCCAACTCGGTTAACAAACCTTGAAGCTATATCATCTCTTTACTGGCTTCGGTTACTGCCATATACTCAGCCTCTGTAATTGATAGAGTGACAATTTTCTGTAACTTTGACATCCAACTAACACCTGTAGTTCCAACAGTAAATATATAACCGGTAGTGCTTTTTCGGTGATCAACTTCACCTCAAAAATCTGCATCTACGTAGCCTTGTACCTTTAACTCACCATTACCAAAGTACAACACTTTTCTGTGGTACCTAATAGGTACCTCAAAATCCATTTGACAGTTTCCCAATGAATTTTCCCTGGGTTTGACATAAACCTACTCACAACTCCCACTGCATAACTAATGTCTGGTCTCGTACAGACCATTGCATACATCAAACTTCCAATAGCTGAGGCGTAAGGAACCTTAGCCATGAAGTCTTCTTCTTCATCCGTCGTAGGGGATTGATCCTTGGATAACCGAAAGTGACCTGCCAATGGTGTACTAACTGGCTTTGCATCACACATGTTAAATATCTTCAAAACACGATCGATGTACTCTGACCTGAGATAACTGCAAAACTTTTCTATGCTTATCTCTTATGATTTTCATTCCAAGAATATTCTTTGTCGGACCCAAGTCATTCATGTCAAATTATTTTGACAACTGTAGCTTCAATCTTCTAATATCATCCATATCTGAACCTGCTACTAACATATCATCAACATAGAGTAGCAAAATGATATAACTGGACTTATATCTTTTAAAATAGCAACAGTGGTCCGCATTACACTTCTGAAAACTCTCTTTGTGCATAAAACCGTCAAAATTCTTGTACCACTATCTTGGAGCCTGTTTTAAACCATACAAACCTTTCTTAAGTCTGCATACCATGTTTTCTTTTAAGAAACCTTCTGGTCGATACATGTATATCTCCTCATCTAAATCTCCGTGAAGAAATGCAGTCTTCACATCTTATTGTTCAAGATAAAGGTCTTCACAATGGCAACAAAACCCAACACCGATTTAATAGTCGGGCTTTGTATCTCTTAGAGCCATCATGCTCATCTTTCACTCAATACACCCATTTATTATGAAGTGCCTTCTTACCCATTGGTAACTCAGTTAGGTCCCATGTATCATTTTAGATTAAAGACTTCATCTCATTTTTCATAGCAAACTCCCACTAACTAGCATTACTGGCCTGGCAAGCTTCATCATAGCATTCAAGTTCCCCTCCATCGGTAAGTAACAGATAGTTCAAGTATCTCCTGTTGGGTACATGGTGTCGGGAAGATCTTCACGAAAAGGGAACTGTCTCGGTCAGCTGTAAGGTATCAGATTGTTGTCGATCGGTCTGTCAACCGGACTCTCCTTGTTGAGGGGTTAATCTGATCGGCTCTATTTCTTGACTATTTGGGACTCCCTCGATATCTGCAAATACTGATTCATACGGCTTTGAGTCATTTGCTTCAGTTTTATCTCTGTCCTTGTACATCACTGTTTTATTGAAGATCACATCTCTGCTTCGTATCATCTTCCTGTTCTCCTCATCCCAAACACGATAACCGAACTCATCTTCGCCATAGCCAATCAGGAAACATTTTTTAGATTTCAGATCAAGCTTGTTCCTGCCTTGATCACTTATATGAACATATGCTGTACAACCAAAAACTCTTAGATGTGATAATTTTATATCCTTACCACTCCATACCTCCTCGGGTATTCGATGTTCTAAGGGAACCGACAGGCCTCAGTTAACCAGGTAATCCGATGTGTTGATTGCTTCTGCCCAGAACTGCTTCGGTAAACCAGATTGTATTCGAATGCTTCTGGCTCTTTCTGTCAACGTTCTTTTCATACGTTCGGAAATACCATTGTGTTGAGGCATACGTGGAACGGTTCTCTCCATCCTGATACCATGATCATAGGAAAAGTTTTTGAATTTGGTGTCCTCATATTCACCACCATTATTAGTTCTTAGCTTTTTAATCTTCAGACCTGTCTCATTCTCAACCATAGATTTCCATCTCCTAAAAACATCAAACACTTCAGATTTATGCTTCAGAAAATAAACCCATACCTTTCAAGAATGATCATCGATAAAGGTCACGAAATAGTGTTTCCCTCCTATAGATGAAACAGTTGTTGGCCCCCAAACGTCAGAGTGAACATGCTCCATCATTTCTTTCTTTGGGGTTCTACCACTCGTCTGAAAACTGACCGTATTCTGTTTTCCAAGTATGCAATCTTCACACGTGTCTATATCAACTGACTTTAGACCTGGAAGCTTCCCATTTGAGTACATAATTTTCATACCCTTCATACTCATATGGCCAAGCATCTGGTACCAACCATTTGGATTTTCGTTTCCTGCTACTATTGCAATTGAAAAACTCGTCTCTGATGTCTTGTAAAGAGTACCACTCTTCTTTCCGCAAGCAACCGTTATTTCTCCCTTTGAAATTTTCCAATTATCACCATGGAATATCGTATTATAGCCTTCGCTAGCCAACTGCCCTACTAATATTAAGTTCTCTCTCAGACTGGGGATATGTCTGACATCTTTCAGTTCTCATACAGACCCATTCAACTTAATCTTCACAGTACCTTTAGCAATAATATCACAAGGTTGATCATCACCAAGATATACTTTTCCAAGGTTACCAGGGATATACATCTTGAAGAATTCTTTCTTCGAAGTCGCGTGAAACGATGCTCCAGAGTCTAATACCCAAGACTCTTCCCTGCTTTCTAAGGAGCATAATAACGCATCGTCTCTTTCTGAAGTGATATTTGCCTTCGTCTTCTTCCCCTGGTCCTTTGGTTCTCCCTTGCACTGAAATTTATAGTGCCTGGTCTTCCCATAATTCCAAAACTCGTTGTTTCTCAACCCCTGGGAATTTTTAGGATTCCTAGACTTAGACCTCCAGTCTCCTTCTGGCATTGAGGTACTAAAACATGATTTGGCTCAGTGTTTTGTGCTGAAAGACTTTGAACTATTATGTTATTCTTTGATCACACCATTTGAATTAACAGTCACAACCTCATCTTTTACTTCATTAATTTAGTGTATGGTTTTTTATTTTGTACATGAGAGAATGTGTTATCCACTTCGTTGCGTTTATGAAGACTTTGCTCACGCACAATTATAGTTTTATAAAAAAAATGCAAGTTAAGAGTTTTCATTAGCCTATATTTCTCCAACTTTTTCCTCATTCATGCTATGAGTTTATATTTCTCAATAACTGACTATGGCAACTAAATATTTATGGTTGATAGTGAGAGAGAGTGTTTTTATGTTTTCTTATAAAGTAACATCAACATAACCATTCTAAGACGAACTGCGAATTAAGACTACATATCAAGTGTAAATCATAAATCAAGACTAACCTATAAACACGAAACACGAATCAATGTATAAATACCAAATCCAAAATGAGAACCAATGTATCAAGTAAAAATGAGAAGTGCGCATTAATTAATAAAAGTATACGCTAAACGCAAACAATTACCAATACGCAAATTTGATTATTATTGTTTTTTCGTTAGTATTTTTATCACATCTCTATTTTCTACTTTTAGCTTATCAATATTATTAATAAAATTTAAATTATAACACGACATATTTAGTGGTTTCTTTAAATACTTAAGTATATACGAGGGAGTTCTTCAATTCTGAGTAAGTTTATGCGAAGTAGAATCAACATTATGCGAAGTAGAATCAACAAAATGTGAAATTCTTTTGCTTAAATATAAAGTGTGAAACACATCCAAACAAGACTTGTGAATCACTATAAATGTCAAGCACAATACCACCAAATAAGGAACACAACACTACCAAATGTGAAGTGAAAATTGTATACACTACTAAATGCGAATTATAAATTACAATGAAATCCTAAATATCGAATTTGAAACTAGCTAAATACATAAATGATTATTGTTAATATTTTGAAGTGTTTCAATCAAATTAACTTGTGTATTTGCTTTAGTTCCCTGTCATTTTTAACATATTGGGATCAAGCCTTTAGCTACTCTTTTCCAAATAGTAAGATATTAACTATGAATTTGGTTTTCTATCGCAACACTTGTTTATTGAATTCATAAAATTTTCCATAATTCTTGCAACCAAATCAGAGTTGTTAATTATATATATATTCAACGTAGTAAACCATCATTGAACCCAATACGTCACATGATGTGGAGAAGAACAAACTGGAACATGTGAACTTAATGAATATGTTATTACGATACAAAATCTATACCATGATCTTTAAATTTGATATTTTCGGTGGATGTTCTTTGCGTGATTGTCTTCATTGACTATAGTAAGAAAAATATGTTTTTATTATTTTTTACTCGAGTGTTTCTTCTTCGTTTTTAGGTTGTAAAGTTTTGATATTTTAAAGATGATCTTCACCATGCTTCATACAAAAAATAGTCATACACCTTTGTTTGTACGTTTTAAAATTTCGGATCCCAATTTGAAGACTTTTTCTTCAGATGTCGTAAGTCTTGATGATTTCTACTATAAAGTCTCATTATTTCACAGTTTTTATCTTTGTTCTTGTTTGTTACTAGATCATATATACATTTTAAGACACAATGGAACATAACTCTTTTTTTTCCTTAATGTGAACCTCTTTTATTTTATTTTCTTCATCTCCTGGATAAAGGTATATAGACTTAATCTGAAAAAACAAGATATACCCATGTTTCCTGAATCAAATATAAGTTCCTGTTAAATGCGAAACATAATCATTTGTAAAGAACAAAACTATTTAAATGACAAATGCAAAATGCAAAACGCTACTAAAGTTTAACAACGAAATGCTAACGCAAAAAATACAAAGCAATAAACAACCATAAACACATAATTTAAAGCATAGATAAACTTAGTGCATAAATAGATTACTTTCCAATGTGAAGTGCACAACTTAATAAAATATAAATTGTAACTAAACACCTGCATATGCACTCACTAGTTCAATTAAACCAACCAATGTATGATTTTTCATCTTTAACAACTCTGGTTCAACTATTGTACGGAACATTGTCCCATAAACCTAGTAAATTCATATTTTTCATCTTTTAAAACTTTGGTTCAACCAAAATCATATCATTAAACCCATAAAACTAACGAAATAAGTATAATCCAGAACAATAACCTAATTTAATTAACTTAAACAAAAAATAAAATAATTTATCTCAATAAAATACGAGATAAAATTTTTAAGATGAAAATAAGACTTCCATTAGAATTTTAAAAAATACCTAAGAAAATACTAGGATTTGAAATGTTAAGGATATAAGTCCTAGGACCGTTAGCTCTTTATTATAAATAAGAGAATATGTTGTACTAATTGATATACTTTCTAAATAAGGCTTTGAACAGTAATTCGTCCCTGGACTATCGCAGTTGGTGACATATAGTCCCTGGACTTTCAAAAGTCCGTTCGTAGTCCCTAGACTATCCAGTTTGGATAAAGTTAATTCCCTTGCATGTGTTGACTATCAATTTTTGTGACAGATAGTCATTTAACTATTCATTTTCCATAAATTTAGTCATTTGACTTTCAATTTTTGATAAAGTTAGTCCTCTTAATAAACATGCGCATAGGACTAACTTTATCCAAACTGGATAGTCCAGAGACTACCAACGGACTTTTGAAAGTCCAGGGACTATATGTCGCCAAAATGGATAGTCCCGGGACTACCAACGGACTTTTGAAAGTCCAGAGACTATCTGTCACCAAAGTCGATAGTCCAGGGACAAGTTACCGTTCAAAGCCTTCTAAATAATATAAAAACCCTAGCCACCTATTGGCTTCTCTCTTTTGTTCTTTATTTTACGTGCTATTAGAGCCTCAAGTAATCTGATCATAAAATCGTAGTGATCCCCCTATTTCGTAGATCTACCAGCAATAAAGTCGGTCAATGACAAACTGGATATTAAAGATAAGTACTATCGTAGATTTATTAATTGGTAAAATTATCGATAGAGAAGATAAGTATTGTATGTTCTTAATTGATAAAATTGCAATACTTGAATTATTGGTAAATTAGCGTATTAATTAGTAAAATTGTTGTTAGAGACTACGAGTAATGTATGCTATTAATTAGTAAATTTTCCTTTAGAGAATCTGAGTTCTGTCTGCTATTAATTAGTAAAATTTCTGTTAGAGAATACGAGTATAGTCTGCTATTAATTGATAAAATATCAAGTTGAATTAATTAGTGAAATTACGGATAAAGAAGATGAGTACTTGTGAACTTATTTTGCTATTAATTGGTAAAACTACATCTGAATTAATCTTGTGAATGAATCAATTTTTAAAATTACAATAGATGAGTACTGTTTGGTGAAATTGCAATATTGAATTATTGGTAAAATTGTAATAGTTAAATTAATTTGAAAAATTGCATCAATTAATTAACTAGAGAGAACTAATTGGTGAAATTGCAAGAAATTAATTTTTAAATTAATTACAGAGAATTAATTTGGGTTTCAATTTAGCATTGAAAAGAGGTTTGTCGTAAGAGCTGCATTGGTTTTTTATTTGGATTTCGATTGTGATTTCAGTTGGATTTTGGATCTGCATTTGTGTGGTTTTCAATTTGTTATCTTGTTGTTCGATTGAAATTTTCTTTTTGGAGAGAATGAAAGGGAAGGACGACTTTATGCAGTCGATTGGTACTCAGCTCAATGAAAAAAACTATTCTTACTGGAGCTATGTTATGAAAACATTTCTTCGTGGCAAGCACATGTGAGGATATGTTTAAGGTACAAAGCTTCAACCTTCTAATACACATAGTAATGAGAACTATGCTACATTTATTTACACATGAGAAATTGATAATGTGAAGATCATCAATTGGACCAACAATTATGTAACCTAGTCAATCAAGTATTTAGTTGGCTAAATATGACACTGCCAAAGAGCTTTGGGATCATTTAGAAAGGCTGTATATGCAGTCTAATTTTGCAAGACAATACCAATTAGAATTCGAAATCTGCTCTCTACAACAAAATGATTTGCTTATTTCTTATCTGTATGATGCTATATCTGATTTATGGGATCAATTAGCTCTTACGGAGTCTACAGAACTGAAAGCATGCAAGCCTTATATTGCTCGAAGAGAAGATCATAGATTGGTACAATTTTTTTATGGCCCTACGCTCTTATCTTGAAGGATTGTGAGGAACTATTCTTCACAAATTCCCTCTTCCGACGGTCAAATCGGTTATCCATGAACTTATTTCTAAAGAAACACGACTAAAAACTCATATTGAAAAGGGGTCCAAAACAAATGTTCATAATGTGTTTGTTGTTCTAAACCAATGATCTTCTGCTTGAAACCAGTCTAGATTTACATTGACTGGAGCAAGAGTTGTATTTGATGAGTTCACGTTTTGAAAAAGTAAGAATCATTGGAAATCACAATGCCCACTACTGAGAGAAAAACAATAGCAATCATCTAAGAACCGACCCCCTTTTAACGTTCTTTTCAACAACATAAACGTCATATTCATAAATTTCATCCTCCATTTAGTCCCCCACATTTTGTTGTTGTTGCTACATCATTAGAAGATACTGATAGCACCACACCACCCTCTCAATAAACCCTAAGATTCTAGAATCTTTTAAACAGTTTTTGTTTCTAATCCTGCTGTTATGTATGCATGAATATCTCATAAAGGTCTGTCTACATCTTCCACTTTAGCTATTCCTTCTTCTTTATGGATTTTAGAGTCTGGTGCATCTCGTCATATGTCCCCCTACATGTTATACTTTAATTTTGTGTATCATGTTTCACCAATATCATCCTTTTCTGCTAGTGATACATCAATATCAGTAGAGGGTGTTGGGTCTATCTCTACTCCACATATATCAGTTCCTAATGTGTATCACGTTCCAAAACTTACCTTGAATCTTGTTTCAGTTAGCAAGTTATGTAAATATGGTCATTGAGTCTTCTTTTCTAATTTTGTCTGTGTTATACAGGATCAACGTACTCAGAAAATAGTAGGGATATGTAGTAGATTGGGAGAGCTCTATGTCCTGGATGAAGTTAAAGTCGTTAATGTTGCAGATTCTAGTGTCGATTTGTCTTCTTTTTGTTTGAGTCTGTTGTCATCTGATTTTTATCTCTAGCATTATTGTTTGGGATATGCCTATGCGTCACATCTAAAACTTTTAGTCACCACATATGTTTTAGGCCAGATAGACACTTATAATATTTCTGATTGTGGTGGATGTAAACTGGCCGAATATTCGTCTTTATCTTTTAATAAAAGTGTATATTCTTCCATTTCTCCTTTTGATTTAGTTTATTCTGATGTCTAGGGTCCATCTTATGTCTCCACAAAGGGTGGTTCATCCTATTATGTATCTTTCATTAATGATTATACTCGATATACTTGGGTTTATCTTATAAAACGGAGATCAGATTTTCTTGGGGTTTATAGAGAATTTCGGGCACTTTTTAAAACTCAACATTCTACTGTAATAAAATGCTTCGTGTGTGACTTAGGGGGGAACATAGATCTCATTATTTTACTCAGTTAGTTGCATCTGATGGTACCATACATTAGTCTTCTTGCACTGACACCCCTCATCAGAATGGTATTGCAGAAAGAAAACATCGTCACCTTGTTGAGACTGCTCGTTCTTTGCTTTTATCTGCTGAGGTTCCTACTATTTTTCGGGAAAAGCAATTCATACTAATGTATAAGTGATTAATCGAATTCTCACTGCACATAATTCAGGTATGTCTCCTTTTTAAAAGTTATATGGACAACCCTCAGATTATTCTTCCTTACGAGTCTTTGGATGTACATATTTTGTCCTTCGTCCTCATGTAGAACGCAACAAATTGGGTCATAAAACCGTAATATATGTTTTATTGGGTTATGGTGTTAGACGGAAAATGTTATCATTGTTTTGATCGCACCAGTCAAAAAATATATGTCTCTCGACATGTTACATTTCTTGAGCATATTCCGCTTTATTCGGTTCCAGCGAAATCACGTGATATAAGAAGTATTAAACTTCAGACTATTGATCCTTTTGAAAATAATGCCAACATACCCATTTACATTGATGTGCCTAGTACGACTTCTATGACAAATGATACTAGTTCTATTCCATCAATGCCTGAATCAGCTCCTTTTTTTGGTGAGCCAACAGCTCCGCCCCTTAGAAGATCTACTTGTCCAAGTAAGTTTACCAAACTACCAGATTTTCCGTGTTCTTCTAACTCAGCTCATTTTTCCTCTTTCATAGAAGACATACATAGTTTATATGAACCTTAGTCGCTTAAAGAAGCTTTTTTTATGCTCGTTGGCTAAATTTAATAGTCGAAGAACTTATCGCTCTTTATCAAACTCATATATGGGATATAGTTAAGCCTCCATCGGGTAAGCATATAATCGGCTCTTGATGGGTAGTTTAAATTAAAACAAAATATGATGGGTATGTTGAAAGATATAAGGCTTGTATTGTAGCAAAAGGGTATTCGCAGAAGTATGGTATGGATTATGATGAGACATTTTCCCCAATGGAAAAAATGACGACTGTTCGTATTCTTATTATGGTTGCATCTGTTCGCCAGTGGAAGAGTTTTCAACTATGTCAAAAATGTGTTTTGGAATGGTGATCTTCATGAGGAGGTTTACATGACTCCTCATGCAGGTGTCGCTCACCAACCACGTGAAGTTTGTCGACTTAGGAAAGCTTTATACGGTCTCAAACAACTCCTCGTGCTTGGTTTGAAACATTCTCTATGGTTATTTACTTCACTTGGTTTCCTTGCTAGTAATCATGATTCAGCCTTGTCTGTCAGATATACGAGTGGAGGACAAATTATTTTATCTCTATGTGTAAATGATATGATCATTACAGGTGATGATATTGATGGCATTGAGGTACTAAAACATGATTTGGCTCAGTGTTTTGTGCTGAAAGACTTTGAACTATTATGTTATTCTTTAAGTATTGAGGTGGCTCACTCTCCAAAAAGTTATATCTGATTTATTCAAGCGAGTGCGGCTTTCAGATAACAGAACGGTAGATACCCCTCTTGAAACCAATGCTCAATATTCTCTGACTGATGGTGTTCCTTTGTTAGATCCAACTCTATATCGAACTCTTGTAAGGAGCTTGGTCTAACTTATAGTTACTCGTCCATATATAGCTTATGTTGTTGATGTGGTTAGTCAGTTTGTTACTGCTCTTACATCCGTCTATTGGGGAGCTGTTCTCCGAATATTGAGATATCTTCGTGGCACTCAGTTCCAGAGTATTTCATTTCCCTCGACCTCTTCACTTGAACTGCGTGCCTATAGCGATGCTGTTTGGGATAGTGATCCTCATGACCGAAAATATACTACTGTTTTCTGTATTTTTCTTGGAGATTCATTAATATCATGGAAAAGCAATAAGCAAGATGTTGTCTCAAGATCGTCCACTGAAGCTGAGTATCATGTTATGACCGTCACCACATGTGAAATTGTTTGGTTATGATGATTTTTTGCAGATATCAGAATTAATGTTACTAAACTTAGTTCCTTATATTGTGATAAAAAAGCGCCATGCAGATAGAAAATAGAAGTTTTTCATGAGAGAACAAAAAACATTGAAATAGATTGTCACTTCACTCAACATTATCTTCAAATCGACATCATCTCGCTTTCATATGTTTCATTAGCTTTGCAGATTACTGATATTTTCACGGAGGCTCAGTCAACATCGCGGTTTCGTTTTCTTTGTGACAAACTCTCAATGCTTATTACTGTTGCATTATAAGTTTGAGGGAGGTTGTTAAGGATATGAGGTCAATTCTCGTTAGCTCTTTATATAAATAAGATGATATGTTGTACTCATTGATATAATTTTTAAATAATACAAAAACTATAGCAGCGTCGTGGCTTCTCTCCTTTGTTCTTTATTTTACATGGAAACCAAAACATTTCTAAAAATACGTTCTAAAAGACGAAGGGAAACTTAAAAAATATGTGAACTTTTAAAAAATTAACTAAAACACCTAACTTAAAATAAAATATGATGATTATAAAAATAAAATCGCAAATAAAATTGAAAATAATAATTCTAATTTCAAAAATAAAAGACAAAATGTTCTTATTTTTAAAAGACATTACACCTAAAATACCTACTCAACTATTATATTGCCATATAATACCACTTAGTACCCATCTCAACTATTTAACTCACATTTAATATCCAACACTTCTTTAATACCCACCCTACCATCTACCAACTATATATGGATAATTCTGTTTTCTTCCCTATTTACTAGCTTTTAAAGATTTGAAAATTTGAAGCCGCTTTTTAACCACTTAATCCTACAGCCAACAAAAACCACCATGAACCAACAAGAATCCATAATTTTCAGTTGATCTTCTAGTTTAAGGTCTGTATATTTAATCTTGATATAAAATGCATCTAAGTACTGCTTTCCGCGTACAGGAGCTGATCATACGTTCATAGAGTTTTAGTAACCTCTACTTTATTCATCGTACATGTTTATGTTAGCTAATGATGTTTAACTACTGATTGCGAGGTTATTTTTTGATTTTTTGAGTTGAGGAATGTGTTATTCTACTGTTTCATGAGTTAGTAGATCTAATCACCTGTATTCTCCGTTCCTTCTTCTTTTTTTCGAGAAAATGTTTGGTATTATGTTAATCTAAAGCTTTAATCGTTGTTTAACTAGCGATATACTAATTTTTAGTATATTCTATGTTGATTTTGAACTGGAAACATTATATAGACTAGAATGTTTAGGTATCCAGGTATTCTTAACAAAGATGAGAGTTCTTTTGGGAATTCATGTGAATTGTTTAATATTTTTATGTGTACAGGATGCGAGTTGTGTACATTATGTTGAGAAATTGGTAGTTGCATTGATAACATTTTATATTTGCGAGTTGTATGGGTGATTAAAATAGATCTCAGTGTTGCATAATACTGCATGTTCTTTGTATATTACTATTACTATTGCAAGTTGTGTACATTATATTAAGAAACTGGGAGTTGCATTGATAACATTCGATATTGCGAGTTGTGTGGCATTAAATAGACCTGAGTGTTGCATAATACTTCGTGTTTTTATATAATACTATTACTTTTGCGAGTTGTGTACATTATATTGAGAAATTCGGAGTTGCATTGATAACATTGGATATTGCGAGTTGTATGGGTGATTAAAATAGATCTGGGTGATTTATAATACTGCGTGTTCTTTGTGTAGTACACTATTACGAGTTGTGTACATTATATTGAGAAATTGGAGTTGCATTGATAACATTTGATATTTTCGAGTTGTATGGGTGATTAAAATAGATCTAAGTGTTGCATAATACTACGTGTTCATTTTATAGTACTAAAACTATTGCGAGTTATGTAAATTATATTGAAAACTATGAGTTGCATTGATAACATCCGATATTGCGATTTGTATGAGTGATTAAAATAGATTTGAATGTTGCATAATACTGCGTGTTATTTGTATAGTACTATTACTATTGTGAGTTGTGTACATTATGTTGAGAGACTGGGAGTTGCATTGATAACATTTGATATTTGCAAGTTGTATGGGTGATTAAAATAGATCTGAGTGTTGCATAATACTGTGTGTTCTTTGTATAGTATTATTACTATTATGACTTGTGTACATTATATTTAGGAACTGGGAGTTGCGTTGATAACATTTAATATTTGTGAGTTGTTCAATTAGAGTACCGAGAGTTGTTCATTTGTGGTAGTGCGAATTGTCTGTTATTACTACTTTGTCACGTGACTGCTATATAATTGTTCAATGCAGGGTAAGACATGTCTTAGTCACGAGTTTGAAAAACTTTTTAAGTTTCCAAGAGTACGTGGAGAGCACATGGGAGGATCTAGTCATAGGTAACTACCTAATTACCTAAACCTGTATGGATCATAATTTTTTTTCTTTAATAATGAGAAATATTTATTGGTTCAGAGTTTTATCTTGATTTGGAGCGTTTGAAACGGGTTAGTTTTCTCATAGAACAACAAGTACTTGATAAAGGTTCTGGTGATAAGGGTTCTGATGATAGGGATTCTTGTCAAAATTGTAAACAACTTAGCTTAAGTTTGGGAGAACCCTCTCATAATAAACTAACTAACGAGGAGAGTGGTAATGGTTTAGTTAGAGAAAAAAGAACTTGCTACTACTGGTTGGGCTGATGCTATTACAAGAACCGGTCAAACTTTCAAAGAAAGGGCTACAACTCTAAGGTTATCTTTGTGCCGATATACTTTAGAGAATGGTTTTTTTTTCGAATACATACACAATACAGCAACCAAGATAACTTCTTATTGTCAAAATAAATTCACAAACTAATGGAAATAGAGACTTTACGCATCAATTGATTTTGTCACCGGATTAATGGCGATTAAGAGGTATGTTACGCACCATTCTTGCACTTCTGTTTTCTCCCAATAACATAAGAGGCATAGGCTTTTGACATCAGATTTGATTGCGGAGGAAATTCATGATTCCATTCAGACATGTCATTCGTTGGCAGCCAAAACCATACAATCGTCTGTCAAACAAGAGTACTATATACATATCTCCTACCGTTTGTCATGGAATGCTTTGGAGAAGGCAATGAGGGGAGTTTTCAGAGATAGTTCAAGTTCTTTTGGTTTACTAAGGGGGTACTTCAACGATTGAAGAGCCGTGATATTATAACATTCGGTTCATGTCTGCAAGGTTTCCATTCACGTCGTCCAATGTTGTAAGTCGATGGAACCCACTTATACGGAAAGTATAAGGGTGTATTGCTTTCTGTCGTAGGAAAGGACGACAACAACGGTTAGTTTCATACTTCTCTTATAATTTGATGGATTATTAGGTTTATGTAAAAATTTCAAATAACTCTCAGATTATAGTTATAAAAACGGCATTGAACAGTACATCGTCCCTCGACTATCGCGTTTGGTGGCAGATAGTCCCTTGACTATTAAATGTCCGTTGATAGTCCCTGGACTATCGCGTTTGGATAAAGTTAGTCCACCAGATCCTCTGATCCATGAGAGGCTGCCACCTGTCACCATAGTCCCCAGATTTTTGTATGACCACTAGTACCTTGAGTTTAGGTCAAACTGAAAATGTAGAATATTACGGATAACTAAACTCAAGGGACTAGTGGTGATACAAAAATCTGGGGACTATGGTGACAGGTGGCAGCTTCTCATGGATCAGAGGATCTGATGGACTAACTTTATCCAAACGCGATAGTCCAGGGACTGTCAACGGACATTTGAAAGTCAATGGACTATCTGCCACCAAGCGCGATAGTCGAGGGATGATGTTATAGTCATTATATAATGGTTTGATGTTAATTCAGAATACCTAGACCCTGATCCAAATCGGAATCAAGTTGGGATGATAATGAAAAATACTTCAACAGTATCCGATCTGTGTAACTTCTTTGAATCTTAAACCATTTTTGGGGGAGATACTATAACTAGACCCTCAAGCTGTTCAAGAAAGAGACATGTAAATAACGTAACAACCAGTTAGAGGGAAAAATGTCTACACATCTTTGTCAAATCTCTGCTACATTCATTGTTTTTTATGAAGATGATTTAAGAGATATTGCAGGCCCACATGAAGATGTTGTCGTAATAGGAGCATCCCTTTGAGGTAATGATATACGTCGGATTTTAATTGATACATGAAGTTTGGTGAATATATTATTTCTATCGACTTATAAAAAAAATGAAAACCCCCTATATATTCCAACATTTCGAATAGAGCCACAGTTGGATTTACCAGTGTATTTTGGATCTGTTATATGTGGACGATATGCTTGCAATGGTCAAGCGAGAGTACTCGGAAATCAATAATCCCAAAAGATGAAGCATGTGAACTAAAAAAATACTAGGGTTTGGAAAACTAAAAGAATTTTTAAAGTACGTTCTTAGAGAAGGAAGAAAACTTAAAAGTATGTGAACTTTAAAAAAGTTAACTAAAACAGCTTACTTACAAAAAAAATATGATGATGATATAAAAAAAAAGTGGTAAATAAAATTGAAAGAAAAAACATAATTCTAATTTCAAAACTGAAAAACAAATGTTAAATTTAATAAAAATAAATATTTCTGATTGAAAAACATTTTAAGTTAATTGGTCCCTAACTATGGTGGTGAATCATAGCTCCATTAGTTTTTATGTATTTTTGATATAAAAATAAAAATAATTTATTATTTATAATTTTTATTTATGTTGGAAATAAATTTTCATTTTTTTATGTATTTTGACATAAAAATAAAAATAATTTATTATTTATAGTTTTATTTATGTCGGCAAAATATAATAGATAATGCATACCTCCAAAATTATTTTTTATATCGAATATTTTTTTATGTCAAAGTTGGTTATTAAAATTAATCAAATCTCAATTTTTTGTTGTTGTTTTTTGTTGCATTTCCAAAAGTAATGTAATTTTTAATTTTGTTGAAAGTATACTAAAGTTTCAAATTGATGATTAGCATGGCTTTCTTCCCATACGTTATCCATTTTTAATATTAGTGAACAATTCCAAAAGGTCTCATACTAATGTAGATATATTATTAACTTATCTACCGATCTTTCTTCACATGTTTAACCGATGTGGGATGTGGGATGTGGGACTTTGGTCGCACCTAACAATCTTCCTCTCGAACAAAGTACCACTCTAGCCTCTACTCACTATCAGATGACACTGTGTCGTTCCTTGATCAAACCATCTGCTTGATGAGCTATCTGGCGCTCCATCTATAGATGAATCTGCGCCGCTCCTTGATCAAACCACCTGCTTGATGAGCCATATGGCGCTCCATCTATAGATGAATCTGCGCCGCTCCTTGATCAAGCCACCTGCTTGATGAGCCATCTGGCGCTCCATCTATCCAACATATCATTCACCTTGAGTATGACTCCTGGCTTCCGGTAAGATGTTCGGTATCTGAGAATTTTAACCACATCACAACCCACTACATTGCGTTCCGTCTGAGCCTGGTGCTCTGTACCATTTGTAGGGGAAATATACTAATTTCCTGTCAAATCAGATCAAAAGAAAAAAGGGAAAGCACAAAAACAAAAGTGAAATCAAACACACAATTGTTAACGGAGTTCAGCAAATTATGCCTACGTCTGCCGATCTGGAGCAGATCAATTTTATTAGAAGAACACAATGACTCTGCCGTTTTTGGTGACTACACAAAAAACCCTAACGCTAGGTTTTGTAGACTGTAACACTTAAAAGGGGAAAAAATATTACAGTCCTTAATGTGTAATTTATGACCCACTAAAGTTACATTGTCTTTTCAATTCACTCTAGTTCTCTTTAATGTGTTTAGCATTTGCCTCATCTTTACTGTCTTTCATTGTCTTTTCATCTAGCATCTCTTCTATCCAATAATAACATGTTGAATAAGGCTGGATTATTATGTCAAAATAAAAATCTCCCACTTGAAGACTGGTTTCAACCTGTCTTCACACCTTGATCTATGCAGCAGATCTTACTGGTCTTATTACTCTTACAGACCAACTGAAGCTGAACACAACTTCAGTTTTTCAATGGCTATTGTCTTTGTCAACATATCAGCTGGATTCTTGCTTCTTTGGATCTTTTCCAGTATTAGCACCTCATCTTCCAATAAATATCTAATGGAATGATAGCAAAGACTGATGTGCTTGGTTCTTGAATGAAATGTTGAATTCTTCACCAACTGAATTGCACTTTGACTATCATTATGCAGAACGTTGTTCTTCTGTTTGAATCCCAACTCGGTTAACAAACCTTGAAGCTATATCATCTCTTTACTGGCTTCGGTTACTCCCATATACTCAGCCTTTGTAATTGATAGAGTGACAATTTTCTGTAACTTTGACATCCAACTAACACTTGTAGTTCCAACAGTAAATATATAACCGGTAGTGCTTTTTCAGTGATCAACTTCACCTCAAAAATCTGCATCTACGTAGCCTTGTACCTTTAACTCACCATTACCAAAGTACAACACTTTTCTGTGGTACCTAATAGGTACCTCAAAATCCATTTAACAGCTTCCCAATGAATTTTCCCTGGGTTTGACATAAACCTACTCACAACTCCCACTGCATGACTAATGTCTGGTCTTGTACAGACCATTGCATACATCAAACTTCCAATAGCTGAGGCGTAAGGAACCTTAGCCATGAAGTATTTTTCTTCATCCGTCGTAGGGGATTGATCCTTGGATAAACGAAAGTGACCTGCCAATGGTGTACTAACTGGCTTTGCATCACACATGTTAAATATCTTCAAAACACGATCAATGTACTCTGACTGAGATAACTGTAAAACTTTTCTATGCATATCTCTTATGATTTGCATTCCAAGAATATTCTTTGCCGGACCCAAGTCATTCATGTAAAATTCTTTTGACAACTGTAGCTTCAATCTTCTAATATCATCCATATCTGAACCTGCTACTAACATATCATCAACATAGAGTAGCAAAATGATATAACTGGACTTACATCTTTTAAAATAGCAATAGTGGTCCGCATTACACTTCTGAAAACTCTCTTTGTTCATAAAACCGTCAAAATTCTTGTACCACTATCTTGGAGCCTGTTTTAAACCATAAAAACTTTTCTTAAGTCTGCATACCATGTTTTCTTTTAAGAAACCTTCTGGTTGATACATGTATATCTCCTCATCTAAATCTCCGTGAAGAAATTCAGTCTTCACATCTAATTGTTCAAGATAAAGGTCTTCACAATGGCAACAAAACTCAACACTGATTTAATAGTCGGGCTTTGTATCTCTTAGAGCCATCAGGCTCATCTTTCACCTAATACACTCATTTATTATGAAGTGCCTTCTTACCCATTGGTAACTGAGTTAGGTCCACCTTTTAAAATAATACAATTATAATATATATATATATATATATATATATATAAATATAAGTATTTCAACTAAATTATTTATAACAATTGCTTCCATCGAATGGATAATGGATCCGGATTTTAAAAACAACAATGTTTTCGAATAAACACGAATAATCAAATGAAATGAATAGTAAATATAAATATAGTTTATCAAATGAAATGAATAGTAAATATAAATATAGTTCAAGATTCTACTAAAATTAGCCGAAACTAAATAAAAAAAATTGACTGTAACACCAATGAAAATGATCCAAAAAATATACTTTTTGTGAAATGAAATCGAGATAAAAACCCCAACAACAAAAATAACACTAAAGCCAAATTCAAACAAATCTAGAAAGATTATGATGCAATGTCTTTGTATCAAATGTTTTCAATTTCTAGTTAGGGCTTAATCGGTGATATATATAAAATTAGTAAATTCTCATCGATGAACTTGGATAGTAATATATTGTGAAATCCAAAAAAAGTATTGTATATTGATTATGTATATTTGATTTCTTGAAATCTTTGTCTTTCATAACATATAAACGTCTGCTTAAATACCAATCCGCAATAAGTTTTTATCCTTTAGTAGACCTAAGTTACCTTGAAAATAAAATACTTCTATTTATATCTCATTCTCTAACTACTTCTCTTTACTCACCTTTCCAAAATAACGTCAAACTTCTCTCTATTTGATTAGCGGGAAACAACCATAAACACTGCCACAGCGCTCTAACTGTTCTTGCGATCGGAATGCATAATCAAAGAAGGTACATCAAATTTTCCTCAAATCATTAGCCTCCCTCGTCATGTTACCAACTTGATTCTGAACTAGCTAATTTGATCCGACTGAATTTTGGAAAAGATTGCCGTGGCGGAATGGAATGGCAGAGTAGAAGCAACTATGATCATTGATTTTTCAGCATTGATCATTGATTCCTACAATCGAGTATGTCTTGATCCTTTAGTATTCTTTACATTGTTTCTTCATGCTTGATTTGTACTCAGTTTGGTGGTATTTCTCGGTTTTTTAAAAGGAAACCACTATGTTCGATCATAAATTTTATGAGGAGATGTGTGCAACAGAAGCATTAAATACCGGGTCAGTCCACTTTCTTTCGATTTTCTTTAATCTTAACTATCCAAAGCAGTAATTGTATGGTGTTTCTTTCCTCTATCAATGCTACTTTATTGGTCCGTTGTCATGTTGTATAACTCATGCCCTGATTTTTGTACAGATTCGGCCTTTCTCGAGTGATTTCAATCGATGTTGACACCAAGGTGAGTTTAAAATCATTTTCATGCAAAAGACAGTGAATTATATGATAATTTCCATCTACTCTAGTTTAGTTAACTCGAAATGTCCGAGAAGATATAGGTTTATGGAAATTATAGGAAATTCAATACTGTAGTTGGTTCGAGATTCTAGAAGATGAACGAGTTGTATTCCAAGATATTGAGGTCCATTGGTTTACGAAAGTATTTTTCAAATACTTAACCATTGTGCTGCAAATGCACGCTATTCGGACTAAATATATTGCGGTAAACATGTTTTGGGCTTTGCTAGTATCGGATACATTTTAGCTTATAAATGATACTGAAAATGCTTTGTGGAATACATATATGACCAACTCTACATTTGCTTACATTTTTTGTGCTTTAATTTTTTGTCTTCATTGGTTTATGTTTAGAGGCATGCCTGTCTTTCTTTATTAATTTGTGGATACTTGCTCTAGGGAAGATACATGGCATCTGCGACAGAATCTGTGATTATAAGTTAAGTTCAACCACACAAATTACTTCCTTAAAACTAACTAGTTCCGTGGAACATAAAACATAAAACATAAAACAATCATAATTATTAAAATTAAAAGTTAGGAAAAAAAACTCTTATATATTTGGTAAAAATATATATTCAACTTAATTTGAATTATTTATAATTATCAAAATATTAAATATTTAGCCGATAGAACTTATTATCCATCTTTTAAAATAATACAATTATAATATATGTTTATATTTAAAATAAATTACGTATAAATATTTATACCCGATAATATCCAACAATTGCTTCCATCGAATAGAATGGATAATCGATTTGGATCCTAAAAACAACAATGTTTCTGTGAAATGACATGGAGATAAAAACCCCAACAACAAAAATAACACTAAAGCCAAATTCAAACAAATGCAATGTCTTTGTAACAAATGTTTTCAATTTTCTAGTTAAGGCTTAATCGGTGATATATATAAATTTAGTAAATTTTCATCGATGAACTTGGATACTAATATATTGTGAAATCCAAAAAAACTATTGTATATTGATTATGTGTATTTGATTTCTTGAAATCTTTGTCTTTCATAACATATACATATCTGGTTAAAAGTCAGAAAATATATAGAAGCCTTTTCTATTGCAACGAATGCACTATCTAACAAATCAAATAATAAGTATCTAATCTAACACTAGAAGGGTTTTTGTTTACAGTGATCACTGTTTTATCAAATACAGTACAAGTTTTGTATAGATATAAATTGGAAAATCTGGGTTAGATAGAGTTTAAAAAGGTGATTAGGTCTTTTCTTTTCTACAAGGAGTTCCTGTTTTATCAAATCGAACCGTTAAACATCAATATTTAAAAACCTAGTCAAAAATAATTATTTCAATATTATTAATATTAATGACAAGGATTCATTCAAACCGTGGTAAAGAGTATCCAAATTAGAATATCTCGTATATTATATTTTTGGAAGTAATATATATTTTTAAATTGTCATATGTATATAAAAAATTAAGTAATACAGCTAATTTTATAGTATGTGTATCAAATTTTATTAGTATTAGTTATTTTAAGTAAAAAAAATCTAATATTTATAAAAATATTTCATAACTGATTTTTTAAAACAATCAAAATATATTTAGTTGTATATTTCAGTAGTTTCAAAAATATTATCTATTATTTTTGTTATAATTTATATATATAACATCAATTAAAAAAATTTACATTTTACTATTATTTGTGTTTTTTTAAAAAATCGGTCTAAATATATATATATATATTCGGTATCAAGAGTCCATAAAAAAATTTGTCATAAAAATTTGACATCAATAGTATTTTGTTTGACATCTGACATCTCTACTAATTCTAAATTGTTTCAAATATTCAAAATTATAAATAACAATTCAAAAAAGATAATTTCAAATTTCAAATTGAATGGTTTACAAAAATATTATAGATAACATGGATAATTTCTTTGTTATATAAAAAGAGATATAATAAAAATATTATAAAAGAATAGTTGAGATTTAAATATATAATTTTTTTTTGTAATATTTAAATAGAATTATAAACTCATATAATGGGAAGAGTATTACTTATAAAAAAAAGTATGAGTGAGTGAGCATAATTGTATACAAATAAGAATCGCTTACATGGTTAAAAAGATATAAAACGAAATTATTTTAAATTACGAGAGAACATCCACTTACAACTAAATTTTTCTAGTGCAATGAATTACTACTTTAAATTATTTTCATGTTTATTTATCACCAAAATATTTTGTAAAATAAGTTTAAGTTCAACCAAAAAAAATTGTGTTATGTCCCACGTAAAAAAGATTCAAAATTATTAAAATTGAAGTAAGAAAAACTCTAATTCATATATTTTGTACAAATATATATTCAAATTAATTTAAAAAATTATAATTATCAAAATATTACAATATTTAAGATATAGAACTTATTATCACACATCTTTTAAAATAATATATATATATATATATATATATATATATATATATTTGCTCATATATTTCAAATAAGTTACTTACAACTACCGTTTATTTATAACTAGAATAACATAACACAAAATTACTCTAAAATACTATAAGCATTTGACATGTTCAAAAGCTGTCTGCTTTTATGAGTTCCAGCCGTCTAATATCATGTTTTCAAGATAACAAAAGATATATGCAATTTCTGTCATCATTTATCACCTGATGAAAACAAAAGGAATATAAACAATATTTATATCATTTTAAGATGGTGGAATCTACGCACTATATTTTGTTTTTTTGGATTTTTTATACTAGTAAGGCTTTTGAAAAATATTTTATTTCAATTACTCTATATAAATTGATCTATCTCAAAACTTTAAAATATTATAGAATCCCGTATAGAAAAGCCTCATTCTGACAAATACTTTTAATTATAATTGTATATATATTAGTTTTATTATTCAATTTATTTTTATCCTAAACATTTTCTAAAAGAATTTATCTTGTTAATAAATTTTATTTTATTGAACTTTACTATTTATTATATTATATCCTGGAAATGTCTATTTTAAATTAGGATTTTTCGGTTCTAAGTTAAAACGGTGACCTATAAAAATTAATACAATATGCCAAACACTAACAATCCATTAAGAGACCAAATGAACCTATGGATCCGTCGGATAGCCATACATTCATAAATATAATTTATGTTGAAGTTGTAGTTGCGTATCCCTTTTCGAAATATAGTATAAAATAATTCGAGTTACTTTTGGGATTTCATAAAAAAAAACCTTTATTTATTCAGTTATTATTTTTTCAAATTTTTATTTTTTTATTTTGGTCGATTTTTTTTATTAATAAAATCTTTTTATGTTTTTCAGAGCTACGAATTTCATATTGTATTTTATATTCTCCAATTTTATAGATCAACTATTAATCCCTTTTATATGAGTTTAAAAAGCGTTTTTTGAAAGAAAGATGCAATATAATAATCTCATTTTTAATGTATGTTTGCAAAAAAAAAATTCAACCACAACCAAGACCAACATTAACTTTTCTAGATTGAGATTTTTTTTTTAGTATTTACCAAGAATTTTACTCGCATAATAAGTTGGCATTTGTACACCGTTATCTTCACTAATCAAGTGGCATCAAAACTTGACGCTTATTAATATAGAAACAAATATTTCCATCACTTTAGAACATTCATGATTCCAACTGAACCTTTTTGTTCCTTAGAAGAAAACATATGTTTGTCTAAAGCTCTACATATAAATTTTGATAAAGTTATCACACGATATATTAATTATTTACTTCGTTAATAGATTTAGGTTATAGATAACAACACTTTTTAATGTAAAGTGAGCTTTAGTACCCTTTTTGTTAATCACATAACACAAAATATTTCGAGTCCGTACACCAAAATAATAATTTAATAGATTTAACTTCATATTAAAATTTTAAAGGTTATCAAAAATGTTGGATAACGTTAAAACATATATAACATCGTCATTAAACTTCACAATCATATTCTCAATATAAGCTTTCATATATTTTCCCATTTTTTTTATAAAAATATGGTTGATGAGTCGTTGATAAGTTGATACTGCAATGTTCAAACCAAATCGTATCACCTTATAACAAATAACTCTTGTTCCATAAAAAATGTTGTACTTCACTCATCACCAGGATTCATTCTAATATAATTATATTGGACGAGATTTATATTGTTAAAAGGTGAGCTTTAATCCATTTTTTGTTAATCGCATAACAAAAAAAACATTTCTAGTCCGTAGACCAAAAGAATAATTTAATGTATTTAATTTCACGTTAATAACATATATAGCCTCGTCATTAATTTTCACTATCATACCCTCAATATAAGCTTTCATATTTCCCAATTGGTTTATAAAAAAATGGTTAATTAGTCGTTGATAAGTTGTCACTGCAATATTCAAACCAAATCGCATCACCTTATAACAATATAAATCTTGTACAAAAAAAATGTTTTACTTCATTCATCATCCGGATTAATGTAGTTTGAGTCTTCAAGTAGCATCCACTAATTGATACGAGGTAAAAAAGAAAATCATTATTTGGACAAGCACGATTCAGATTGGTCACTCAATATTTAACACTTAAAATACCTTTGGTTTATTTTTGTTACTTTTTACCTTTTATTTATTTACTATATATTTTTAAAATTTTCACCATATTCACCCATTTAAGATAAATGAACCGGGTTGGCCAACCTAATTAGCTCATTTAGAACTCAAACTGAAGACCTCAAGCTTGGCAGAGACATGCTCTAACCAAGAGGGCTCGGATAGCTTTCTGTCTCTAACCACTTAAACAGATTATAAGCTAGATAAAAATCTCGAAAGTCAACTCGTTTCTCTTCTTCTTTCCAATGATCACCATCATCATAACATGAACGGTCTTCACAACTTCCTTAAGTTTCTTCTCGCTTCCTAAACTGAACGTGCCTTTCACCATCCAAATTGGGTATACGGACTCCATACCTCGAGCCACACTAATTTCAGACGCGGTATAAAACACCTTAACAAGAGGGGGTATTTGCCGATGAAAATCCAAACAAAACAGATCATATCCCAGCAAAACTCTACCAATAACATCAAAAGGGAATATCCTCAGTGTTTCTTAAAAATTGACAACTTTTTCTTCTTTTGCCACATGTTTGAGTAGGGGATTAAGTCGATTATGGACTTTTTCTTCGAGAGCCCTAAGGAAAAAATCTCTTAAGAGCTTCCTGTTGAACTCGTGGCTAGCTAACTTGAGCTGCACGGTCCAAATCTCACGGTCCATATTAAAATTACCTTGACCAAGTAGGTTGTCTTATCGATAAAGGTTTTCCCTTAAGGGAAATTGGAAAAATGGGTTTCAAAAATGTGTTCGACATTTGATGGATTTGCGGTCACGATGATTCTACATAGACCGTGTTAGTGGACCACTATGGCCTATGATGTAGTGAAGACTGCGAACAGACTGGTTTATCGCCCAGGTATCAGAGTGGGTCAAACAAATACTCAAATCGAAGATTTTGACGAGCCCGTCAGATTTAAAAAATGTGACTTTGTCACGAAGTTTGATACCAAAATTCAACCTGTAAAACCTTTGAAAACCAGTTATAAGATTTTAACGTTAATTTTATTTATTTATTTTAAAACATTTATGTAATTTTCCTTATTTGGAATTGGAGTTTTGGGTAGTGCTATATAAAGCGTGCTATACCCTATTTTGCCGTCAGATTTTCATTAATAAAATTTTGAGATTATTTCTCCGAGTCTCTTTTATTCTCTAACCTAGCGTTAGGGTCATATCTAGTGTTTTCTTCTCTTAATCTTCCGCCACACCATCAGTTGGTATCAGAGACCCGCAATTCCTGCTATGCAGATACATGGTTCATGTTCCGGGTACCTCTTGATTTGAAGACTAGAATAGAAAACGACATATTGGAGTCTACCTGTACAATTGGAGGAAGAATTTGCAAGTTTTTAATTGATTCAGATATCTACGAGAATCAAATTTCAGAGGAGGCTGTTCACAAATTGGCGTTGAATACTGAAGCTCTTTCATACTCGTGTATATTGTCAGGATTGATAGAGTACACTGAGGTAATAGTTTCTAAACACACTCAAATTGCATTTTTTGTTGGTAATTACAAAGATAAAATATGGTGTGAAGTAGTTCCTATGGACAAAGCTATTGTTGACCACAGTAATGCCGATGACATGATAAAGAGGGACAAAGCTTAGAAACCACTTATTGACAAGAGCTGCAGCATTCAGATTCTCACCTCTTACACCCTTATGATGGTACCAGTTGAAATCAGCGGTGAACACACCAATGTTTTTGCAGTTCTGTCAATGTTTTGGTGTTCCGAATTTGAGGTTGAATTCTTCCCAACGGGGGAAGAATGATGTTGCGAAGACTGCAAAAAGAATGATGTTGCGAAGACTGCAAAAAGACTGGTTTCTCGCCTAGGTATCGGAATTGAGTCAAACAGGTACTCAAATCAAAGATTTCTCTGAGTCTCCTTTATTCTTTAACCTAGGGTTAGGGTCATATATACTATTTTCTTCTTCTAATCTTCCGCTAGGGTAGTGCTATATAAAGCATGGTATACCCTATTTTGCCGTCAGACTTTGATTAATAGAATTTGAGATTATTTCTATGGGTCTTCTTTATTCTCTAACCTAGGGTTAGGGTCATATCTATTGTTTTCTTCTTCTAATCTTCCGCCACGCCATCAGTCTAAATGGGTGATTTTGAGAGAAGTTCAGTCTACCCTACTAAGAGAGTAATGATTCGATGAAGGGATAAGAATAGAGGTTGTGTGTAGTTGAATGATGTTTAGTAGATACAAAATACTTGATTAGAGAGAAAAGGAGTTTGGTCATAAGGTTGCGCACATGTAGTGGGTCTAAAGTTATCCCAATATTTTTCTACAAGAGTTGAAGGTGATGTAATAAATAAATCTTTTTTTAGAGTTACAAATAACTGAATTGAGAAAAAAGAAACATAGTTCTAATATGTTACAAAATAAAATAGATGAGAAATACCAAACTAAAATTAATGTTGACCGGACAAGTGATGTTAAAAATTAAATCTCTTCTGGATGAAATGTATGTTAAAAATGATGTAATTCAAACTAAATAAAAGAATATGTATATAATGATAATGATGAGTGTTTCAATAATCATGTAACATCAAAATAAAAATCTATAAAGAGAAAGAAGAAATGGTAAACATAAAGTAAGGATCTTTGAAAGACCAAAACTAGCACTTGACACCTTATCTCAATCTACATTGTCTCAAATCGGAAAGAAAAAGATCACGAACGCTGTTAGTTATAGTACCTCTTCCAATGTTTCAAGACCGACAATGAAAACAAAATACATAATACAATTGTCACCAGAACACACCTACAAAAGAAGAGAGGATGGAAAATTCATATGACCATAAAACAACTTCAAAAATCATCTAAAAATCATTTTAGCTTTAAAGTGAAACAACACAATGGCTGCTGGTGAAGGCCATAAAAGAGAATATTACCAAATATTTTCTTATAAATGAAAGCGACAACGAGAGTTCGGAAGTGATAGAATAAAGAAGAAAAAGATGAAAAAGAGGAGAGAAAAATGAAAAACATTTAAATTATTTTTTATCCAAAAATATAATTTGTATAGTGTGATTTACAATATTCATTTATGATAACTTTAATCTACTCATAATTTTTTTAAAAAAAACCATACATTTTGAAAAAAAAAAACTTTATGGTTTGTAAAAAATAATTGATTAATAATAAAAAAAATCTAATTCAATCTACTTGTTTAAAAATCTAATCAGTCTACTCAATTTTAACACAACAAAAAAATGTAAAAAATATAATCGAAAATTGTAAAAAATTTAGATGAATTGGGTAACAATATATCTAACTTTACTGAAAACAAAGTCGACTACATTAAAATTTTTGTTAAAATGACATAATTTGGGAGAAAAAAACTATTACGTGAACTTAATGATAATGTATTTAAATAATTTATTTTTTAGAAGGAGTTTCATGATATTACCTATAATAATTTGTTTTTTATAAGAATATTATTAAATATACGGACCTAGTTGCTAAAAGGTATATTTATGTGGTTTTTTAAATAGTTTTCTATTAATAATCATTAACTTTTAATTATGGTAAAATAAAAATTTAAATTAAAAAACATGATGGTTCTAAATTCTAATACAATTTAGTAATAAGAAAAAAGAAAAGTAGTGTTCTGTAAAATAATAATAAACACTTCTAAATATAGTGTTGAGCAATTCAACATTTCTACTCATAAACTTCTGCCTGCCACCAGAGCCTTAACACCACTATATTCAAACTCCACAAACATTAATATACCAAGCTGATTACAATCGCCAATGTAAATTCCTAATTACTGTTTAGTCTTTTCTTTGCATGTTGGAAACGATAATCTCACACGTTCACAATGTTTTATTTGGTTCAAACTGTATTTGGTTCAAACTGTTGTTACTTTTCCATATTAATTTAAATTATTGTTTTATAAGTGCTGTAGATACAGAAACTAGGGAAATAGATGGTGCAAGTTGAACAATTCTATATTCAACATGTTTCAAGTTTAAACAAAATGTTTGTTTTAAAGGATAACCAGACATATAAACAATAAGAATATTGATATTCAAATGCATTTTTCACCAAAGATTAGCAGAAGTGCGAAAAAACTCTGTAGTCAAAGGAAAGCAAAGAAGCCAGGGTAGTGTTTCTCTTGTATATTTTCTCAAGAGAAACATTCGTTTGCCGTAAAAGTTTAGCCTTCATTCCTTTGACAAGATATGAATTTTAATACGATTAGATACGTGTTCGATGACATCCATGCCTTCCTTTTTGTGGTTAAAAAAAATTATCTTCTATTATTTTTTGGGTGGATAAATGGATATGAACAAAAGTTTTTATCTTTGTTAATTTTAATATCTGATATTGCCTTATATTTTGGTAGGTTTAAAATCGTGTATCCTCTTAGAATTATCTTGTTTTGATATATAGTCATCTATTCCAAAACATTCAATATCTTTTCTGAATTTATAAATTTTATAAAAGTAGTTTTTCATTTTCAAACAAAATAAAAATCTTTTTTCACCATGTTTTAAAGAATTTAGTTAGATTAGCCTTTTTCATTCAAAATACACATTGCCTTACCAAACTATTCTTAAAACACAAACCTAATTTCAAAGACTACAACAAACCCAAAAGAAAACACATTGCCTTACCAAACTATTCTTAAAACACAAACCTAATTTCAAAGACAACAACAAACCCAAAAGAAAACAATTATACTGTCTATAAAATATCTACTTCAACTAAGGTAGAAATAACTATGTTATACTTTCACGAGAATTGACCAAAAAATAACATATATAGGGAATAAGAAAAAAAAACAAAAAGTGAGTTAAATTAATGTTTAAAATCACTTACAAATATAAATACCATAAAAGTTTTCAAACTTATCTCATATTCAATTGAGCAAAAATTGTTTTCATTATTAAAATAATTGATATCTGAAGATATTTGTCATTGTTTCAAGTTTTTTAACCCTAATATATATAGAGTTGAAGTGTTTGATCTCACTAGTGGAGAGGTTTGCCGCTACGACCTACACCTTTCTCTCTGGTATATAAAACGTGGAAGTTCTCGGCTGTGTGAGGTGTGGTGTCTGCGTAAAGCTTCATGATGATGCCGCGAGCGGCAGACCCACCGATTGTCATGTGGAAGAAAACCTTAGGGTTTGATCCATTTTTGGTGAAGCTTAATGTGATTTACGTTACGAGCATCTTCTCTTAAATATATTAAATTGAATCGTGTTATAAAATCAACAATATGGTATCCAACATTTCACGTTATATAATTTTGTGGCATCTCACATGCTCCCTATGAAGAACTTAGAATTATTCCGGAAAACGTTAATGTTTTATTATTCTAACAAAAACTATAAATCTACAAATAAAAAAACGTTTATCTAAAATACAGCCATATATAATATTTAAGAGAGTACATCCAAACACAATTATGTGACATACCAAATGTATTTGATGTTGGGTGAAAAGTTTGAGTGGGATTATTTTTTTATTTGTGAGGAACAAGATAACCACTTGATAAGGTGAGTTTAGATTTTACTTGATATGCTAGTGTGTTTTTCATTTAGTGAGCTTTTTAGATTTTATTTGATATGCTAGTGTGTTTTTCATTTAGGTAATTCTTCGTCACATAACAATAACAAGGTAGTCCGCCTCCAAGGGGATAGCCGAGTTGGTTGAGTATGGCATTCTTATAACCAAAAAGGTCATGAGTTCGAGTCCCTCTACATACGTTTTCTCGGTTGAGCCTGTCACCTTGTGTGGTTTACCTTCTGGCGTTGGTTTGCAGGCTATCGCATCAGACTGAGGGTTTACCCTGTGCGCACTCATTGAACTCTGAGTAGCGGCTGCGGGTTCCCTCCGAAAAAAAAAATAGTATTCAGTCCTAGCTAACTAGACAATAACACATAACAATAATTATTTAGTCCCAGCTAACTAGACAATAACTAGTATTTAGTCTAGCTAACATCTTCTATATAAACTCCATTTTTGTTTTAAAATGACAGTTGATTTTGAGACCCAGTTTCGGAATCGTTTTTGTTTCAAAATGGCAGTTGATTCCGAAAAGGGGTTTCAGAATCGACTGCCCTTTTGTTTCAAAATGACAGTGGATTCTGAGATCCAGTCTCGGAATCGACTGCGCTTTTGTTTCAAAATCGGCAGTTGATTCCGAAACCGCTTTTCGGAATCAACTGCCGATTTTGTTTCAGAATCGTCTGAAATCTTCTTTGGAATCAATTGTATTTATGTTTCACACTGATATTTGATTTATTTATTTTTGGAAATAGCTGATTGATTCGGAGACTAGATTCTAGAATCCACTGATTTGAGTGAAGATAAAAAGAAAGACAGTGGCAAATAAACATAAATTTAAAATGAAGTAAAGGGTAAAAAAGTAAAAACCAGTTTTGATTGTGTTTTTACTTTTTTATAAGGAAGAAATAAAAATATTAATGGAGGAATCAATAAGTCACAACACTAGACTGTTGTGACTTATTGACTTATTAACGTGTGATACAATTGGGCTTGGACCGATTTCATAAATTTCATGGGTTCAAACCTTTTATTCTGGCAGGCCCGAATCCATACTCCACACACATTATACACAACCGTTTAATCTAAGCGAAGTGAACTCTGCTTGAAACCCTAAAAGTCTCTTACTTTAATCTTTCACAAACACATAGAGAACCCAAAGCTCGAAACCACCATTGATGAACTCAGTCCTCACAAACTCTTCATACCCCCCAAACGAAGAGGCGAAGCAATGAGACCGAGTTTGTCTCGAAGAAAGGAGAAACGATTTCACGAAGCAATCAGCTAGTTGGTCATGAGAAGACACGAATCGAATTTGAAACAAGTCTTGAAGAACTTGATCACGAATGAAGTGTATGTTGATCTCGATATGCTTTGTTCGTGCATGGAAGGCAGGATTCGAGGCTAGAGAGCTGGCTCCCAGATTGTCACACCAAATTATAGATGGGGTATGACAGGGAACTGAATTTCAGTGAGAATTGTGTGAAGTGAGATGAGTTGAGCAGACAAATTAGCTAAAGTCCGATACTCTGACTCAGTAGAAGACCGAGCCACCACATTCTCCTTTTTTGAAGACCAGAAAATGAGAGAATCCCCAAGATAGACGAAATATGCACCCACACTTCTTCGATTGTCTGGAGAAGATGCCCAATCAGATTACAACTTGGTTTGATGTGAAGTCCAACCCAGCTAGACTCAGATAAGTAACAGAGCACTTTTTTAAATTCTGTCATTGTATTGTAGTAGGTGCCTACTGATATTGACCGAGCTTGTTCACAGCAAAGGCAATATCAGGCCGAGTGTGAGTTCAATATTGCAGTGCACCTAACAGCGATATGATCAGCAGCAATGGGAGTGAAACATGCTTGGACAGAGACATTCCTTAAGCTAACAGTTAGTTTTTAATATAGTCACGATGAATCTCTATTCCTAGGATTAGATGGAGCGACCCTAAGCAATTGATGATTGGGAAAGAGAGATTTGTTGAAAGGGTATAAAGCAGAATCATTGGGATTTTGTGAGCACTGTGTGTTTGGTAAACAAACTAGAGTCAAATTCAGCAAATCGGCTGTAAGAAAGACTAAAGGCACAGTGGACTACATTCACTCAGATCTTTGGGGTCCAAACAGAATTCCATCCAAGAGCGGAGCCAGATACTACATGAGTTTGATTGATGATTATTCAAGGATGGTGTGGGTTTACTTTCTGAAAACGAAAGATGAGGCATATTCAACCTTTGTCAAATGGAAGACGATGATTGAGAAGTAAACATGAAGAAAAATCAAACGTCTTAGGACAGATAATGGGTTAGAATATTGCAGTCGTGAGTTCAACGAGTTCTGCGAAGCTGAGGGAATAGTGCGCCATCGCACTTGTTCTAGAACACCACAACAGAATGGAGTCGCAGAAAGAATGAACAGAACGCTTTGTGACAAGGCACAAAGTATGCTCTCACATTCCGGTGTGGGAAAGGATTTTTGGGCTGAAGCTATCAATACAGCGTGTTACTTGGTGAATCGGTCTCCATCAACGGCTATTGATTGTAAAACTCCTTTTAAGATTTGGTCTGGATCGTCGGCTGATTATGAACATTTGAGGGTGTTCGGTTGTCCTGCGTATGCTCATGTGAGAGATGGTAAGCTTGAGCCGAGGGCAAAGAGATGCATATTTCTAGGATATGCTACTGGAGTGAAGGGATATAGGTTATGGTGTACCTCTCCAAAGTCTCCAGGTTTTCTCATCAGTAGGGACGTTACTTTTAATGAGTTTGCTTCGATAGACAGTCAAAAGGAAGTAGGAGAAATGGTGGAATCAGGATCGTTTGTGAGTAAACAGGTGGAGCTTGAAGTAGAATCAGTTCCTAGCAAGTCCAATAATTCAAGTGGTTCTGAGGTGGATCCAGAATCAGGAGGTGAAGCGTCAGCATCAGATGATAGTGACAATGATGCGCCTGAACCAGAACAACAACCTTATAGCATAGCATTGGGCAGAGAAAGAAGAGATATTAGACTTCCAAAAAGGTATGCGAATCTAGTTGCAGAAGAAGTTGAAATGCAGGAACCTAGTAGCTACAGAGAAGCTATAGCGAGTTCAGAGGCAGATCGATGGATTGGTGCTATAGGGGAAGAGATTGAATCTCTTCAAAAGAATACTGTGAACGTTGGCTTAACTTTTAACAAAACCGATATTGGTGAATCGCTGAATGATGTTGCAGGATCATTGGTTGGTTTTGTTGATTCTGATTTTGCAGGTGATATAGATAAAAGAAGATCTCTGACAGGATATGTATTTACTCTAGCTGGGAGTGCGATCAGTTGGAAAGCACAGTTGCAAGCTACTGTAGGTTTGTCTACAACAGAGGCAGAGTACATGGCGGTAACAGAAGTAGTTAAAGAGGCAATATGGTTGCAAGGTTTGGTGGCAGATTTGGGCTTGGATAGGACTACTACAAAAGTGTTTTGTGACAGTCAAAGCGCCATACACCTTATAGGGAACCAGATGTACCATGAGCGTACAAAGCACATAGATGTCAGGTATCATTTTATTGGTGATATAATATCAAAGGGAATTGTTGATGTGAAGAAAGTGTCTACACACGATAATCCAGCAGATATAATGACCAAGGCAGTATCAGTTCGAAAGTTTAGGGAATGCCTAAACTGGATCGGTGTTCGCAGTATAGAGTGAATGCCTTAAGGGCATTTGGTGAGTCAGAAGAAGAGAAGATTCTTTGTTGATAGTGAAGAAAGGATATTCGCCTCAAGGGGAAGATTTGTTGTGAATGAGTCGAACAGTGCGTTGACAGTGTACTGTGTCCGGCAGTTCGAATAGTGCCTTGACAGTGTACTGTGTCTGGCAGGACAATTTTGTGTTGGATATTGTCCAATTACTTCAGTTAGTCTTGTGGTATGAGCCCATTAGGCCCATAGTCTAGTAAGTCTATTAATTCCCTATAAATAGATTACTAGGGCGACACAAAACACAATATGAAATCTGTAACCTTTTCTATCATAGTGAAACTCTTTTCTCTGGCGGCGCCCGTGGACGTAGACAATTGTCGAACCACGTTAAATCCTGTGTTTCATTTAAATCTTTCATTCGCATATATTCTGTGCTTGAGCCATTTAGTGATAATTGCATAGTATTTTATAACTACAAATGGTATCAGAGCACCAGGCCCAGACGAAACGCGATGTGGTGGATTGTGATGTGGGTGAAATTCTGTGAACATCATACCAGAAGCCGAGAGCCATACTCAAGGTGAATGATCTGCTGGATAGATGGAGCGCCACGGCTCATCAAGCAGGTGGCTTGATCATGGAGCGGCGCAGATTCATCTAAACAGGGAGTGCCAGATGGCTCATCAAGCAGGTGGCTTGATCAAGGAGCGGCACATAGCAGATAGATCCGCCCTAAAGCTCTAGAGTTCAGGTTTCTCTTCACCTGACTAGAGTAGGCGGATGGAAGTCAATTGAGAGGAGGCTAGAGTGGTACTTTGTTCGAGAGGAGGATTGTTAGGTGCGACAAAAGTCCCACATCCCACATCGGTTAAACATGGGAAGAAAGATCAGTATATAAGTTAAGAATACATCTCTATTAGTGTGAGGCCTTTTGGAAGTGGACCAAAAGCAAAGCCGTGCGGGCCAGTGGGCCCAAAGCGGACAATATCACACTATTGTGGAAATTGGAGTATTCTTACTTATATACAAAAGCGGAATATGCAGACCCTATATTCCCTACAAATGGTATCAGAGCACCAGGCCCAGACGGAACGCGATGTGGTGGGTTGTGATGTGGGTGAAATTCTGCGAACATCATAACAGAAGCCGAGAGCCATACTCTAGCTGAATGATCTGCTGGATAGATGGAGCGCCACGGCTCATCAAGCAAGTGGCTTGATAAAGGAGCGGCGGAGATTCATCTAAAAGATTGATAACTCATCAAGCAGGTGGCTTGATTAAGGAGCGGCACAATGTCATCGAGTAGGGGGATGGAAGTCAATTGAGAGGAGGCTAGAGTGGTACTTTGTTCGAGAGGAGGATTGTTAGGTGCGACCAAAAGTCCCACATCCCACATCGGTTAAACATGGGAAGAAAGATCAGTATATAAGTTAAGAATACATCTCCATTAGTGTGAGGCCTTTTGGGAGTGGACCAAAAGCAAAGCCGTGAGGGCCAGTGGGCCCAAAGCGGACAATATCACACTATTGTGGAGATCGGAGTATTCTTACTTATATACAAAAGCGGAATATGTGGACCCAATATTCCCTACACATGAGTCTGCTGGTGGGTTTGGCGAATCTGTGAGACAAGTTCCTCAGAAGTTGTATGAAGACGAATCCTGCTAGGCAGTGCTAACAAGTCTACTGGACCCCGAGGCACAATACCATACATCACCTGAAAAGGACAAAAACCCGTGGATCTGTTAAGGGCATGGTTGTGGGTGAACTCCGCCTGCGGTAAACGCTGATCCCAAGCCTTCGGATGATCTCCCACCAGACTGCGCAACAGCTTACCAAGGGATCGGTTAACAACCTCTGTCTGACCATCCGTCTAGGGGTGGTAAGCACTACTGAATTTGAGCTGTGTATTCACCATACGCCATAAGGTGCGCCAAAAATGACTCACAAACCGGGTGTCACGGTCAGAAACAATGGTACTGGGAAGGCCATGAATACGATCAATCTCTCGAAAGAAAGCTGCGCGACACACACTGCATCCGATGTTTTTCTACAGGGGATGAAGTGTACCATCTAAGAAAAACGATCAACCACCACAAAAATAGAGTCGAATCCACGCTGAGTCCGGAGTAAACCAAGAACAAAATCCATACTGGTGTCGGTCCAGGGCTGAGCAGGAATCGGCAGGGGAAAATAAAGACCTGCATTTGTGGATGTTCCCTTGGCCAACTAATAAATTCGACAACGGGCGACAAAACGACCAACTTCCTTCCGCATCGAAGGCCAAAAATAGGATGAGGACAGGAACTGGTATGTTCGATCACGGCCCACATGACCTTCATTATGCAGCTCCTTGATCAGCTGAGGACGCAAACTACAGTCAGGGATACACAACTGTACGTCACGAAAGAGAAAGCTATCCTCTAATAAAAAATCAGAATGTTCGCCCTGCTGAATCAGTTCAATAACCCGAGAGAAGAATGAGTCAGTAACATAAAGGTCAACAAAAGAATCAAAGCCAGGAACCTGAACGCGCATCTCAGTCAACAGAGTGTGACATCGGTTCAAAGCATCAGCAACCCGATTCGTAATACCGGCCTTGTGCTTGATAACAAAAGTGAACTGCTGCAAGTAAGCTATCCAAGAAGCATGTCTATGAGATACTTTGTCTTGACTACCAAGATACTTCAAAGAATCATGATCAGTATATAACACAAATTCATGCCGAAACAAGTAATAACGCCAATGCTTGATAGCCTGAACTATCGCATAAAATTCAATATCATAAGTACTAAATTGCAGCTTGGCACTTGCCAATTTCTCACTGAAGAAAGCCACAGGACGCCCTGACTGGGAGAGAACTGCCCCAATACCAAATTTAGACGCATCACAATGAAGCTCGAATGGCTGGGAAAAGTCGGGCAGCACCAGAATAGGCGCTGTGGTGAGACACCGTTTAACTTATACAAATACGGCATCAGCATCTTCAGACCAACCAAATTTTGTGCCCTTCATGCAATCCGTAATCGGGGCCATAATACTGCTGAAATGGGGAATAAAACGCCGATAAAACGATGCTAAACCATGAAAACTACGAACCTCGGTGATGGAAGTAGGTCGAGGCCACTGGTCCACAACAGCAACTTTACTCGGATCAGCTCGTAACCCTTCAACAGAGACAATATAACCCAAAAATTGGACAGCTGGGGACATAAACGAACATTTGGCAGTAGCAGCATAAAACTTATCCCGACGCAACACTAATAACACCTCACGTAAATGGGATAGATGCACAGAATGGTTAAACTATAGATCAGAATGTCATCGAAATAAACAACAACAAATTTACCGATGAAAGGCCTCAATGCCTGATTCATGATACGCATGAACGTGCTAGGTGCGTTGGACAGACCAAACGGCATCACCATCCACTCAAACAAACCCTCACGCGTCTTAAACGTCGTCTTCCACTCATCACCAGGACGAATCCGAATCTGATGGTATCCACTCTTCAAATCAAGCTTGCTAAACACAGAAGCACCACCCAACTGGTCTAACAAATCATCCAGGCGAGGTATAGGAAACCTGTAGCGAACAATGATCTTGTTGATAGCTCGGCTGTCCACACACATACGCCAAGAACCATCCTTCTTCGGTGTCAGTAATGCCGGGACTGCACAAGGGCTGAGACTTTCCCGAATATGTCCCTTGTCCAACAAATCCTCCACCTGTCGTCGTAATTCTTCATGCTCCTTCGGGCTCATTCGATAGTGGGGCCGATTTGGGAGAGCAGCACCAGGGACCAAGTCGATCTGATGTTGAATATCCCTTAGAGGAGGTAACTCAGGTGGCAAATCCGCTGGAAACGCATTTGCAAACTCCTGCAAAAGAGACTGAATGAAAGGGCTATGGTCCGCATGGGAATTAGGCACAACAGGATCACAGAAAAATAGGAAAACCACACCAGCCTCTTCCATGGTTGTCTGAAAAGAAGCACGGGACAGCAACGTCGATGTAGAATGAGTAGAGTTAATGCTGAGGGGTCGAGGCTTTGCTGGCATAAGAACGATCTTCTTTCCCCGAAAGAGGAATGAGTAGCTATTTGTACGCCCATCCTGCATAACGGACATATCATACTGCCAAGGACGGCCAAGCAGTAGATGACAAGCATCCATTGGTACAATATCACAAAACACTTCATCCTGGTATGTTTGCCCCACAGAAAAAGAAACAAGCACGCGTTTAGATACAGTGATATCAGTACTTTTACTTAGCCAGGCGAGCTTGTACGGCTTGGGGTGCGATTCTGCCTTCAACCCGAGCTTCGAAACCGCTGTCTCGGAGACGACATTCTCGCAGCTACCAGCATCAATGATGAAGGTTCACACCTTACCGCCGATTGTACAAGTCAACTGGAACACGTTACTCCGCAGCCAGTCACTCTGCTCAGGAACGCGAGGAGACAGGAAAGTGCGATGCAGCATCAGCACCGCTCCAACATCGTCAGTCACAATTTCTTCCGCAGCCTCAGGCAAGTCATCATTGTAGGTATCAAATTTCGGAGGACCATCAAGAACAATTGGATTCGGTTCAAACGCCTCCTGAGAGAAAAGATCTCTAGCACCCGCAATATTTGGACACTCTACCTGACGATGCCCTAATTCGCCACAGCCATAGCACCGTAAATTGCTTGAAGAACGGCTTGGCGTACCGCGCCCAGGAGGGATCCGATCAGGTGTTGGCCGGGGAACTGGTTTGGATGCCGAAATCCCTAAAGGAGCACCGGTCCGTACGCCAGTCTGGGTCCGGCGAGTCGACTGCTTCTCTGCCTGGAACGCACGCCGATGGGCTTCAGAAACAAAGGACGGGTCGAACATATTCAGCACATCTTGAAGCTGAAGGCGCAACCCACCAATATAGCGGGATACCCGCTGATGCGGCTACTCGATCACATCTGTGCGAGCCAGCAGCTGATAGAATTCTTCGGTATATTCATCTACAGATCTGGGTCCCTGACGAAGATTCGGAAGTCGCTGGTAGAGTTCCCGCTCGAAGTTGTAGGGAAGGAAAGCCTTGCGGATTTTTCTTTTGAATTTCTCCCAACTGCGGACTTTATCCTTCCCTGCACGCGCGCGGTTCTGCTTCACCTGCTGCCACCAAGCCTGTGCCCTACCGCGTAAGTGGATGGTGACCAATGCGACCCTTCTCTCCTCCAGAACTTTCTTGAGGTCCAGTACTTCCTCAATCTGGGATAACCAATCAATAAGTGTCTCTGCCTTAAGGCTACCATCAAAGTCCGGGATGTCTATCTTAAAGCCATGCTCCCAGCGTTGGTCGTGAGAAGTATTCTGTTTGAACCCCATCCCAAAAGGGTTATCGAAACCTTCAACCTCTGTGCCTTGTTGCCTGGCGGTAAGATCAGCCATCTGACGGGTTAGATCGGCTACCTGACGGCGTAGGTCAGTAACTTCACGATCATCTAAATCACTTGTATCTCTAGTCACTGCAGCGCCACCGCGACCACTGGTTCTTCCTCGCACCATCTCGCAGGACTGCCTGTGTCTGATACCACTATGACTCAGAGTGAAACGTAACGGAAGCCAAAGAGTGATAAAACCCTAATTTATTAATAAAAACAAACTCCCAGAATAGTGTATAGAAGATAGGTTTATATAAGGGTTCAAGCGAAACCCTAAAACTAAAAATATGAAAATTACCAAAATAGCCGAAAGTATTAAAATTGCAAAACAAGAGGATAGATGAGCCCGAATGCCCAAAATAAGCCCATAGCTCACGAGCAAAGCTGGTGACTTGCGTTCGTGACGTCGTTTCCTTCGAAACAAGGTGCTGTGGGTCAAAATCTGACACCGGAGCTCCAAACTGTCAATTCACCGAACTGTCTGCATCAATATCTTTATAATAAAGACTATATAAATGTAGTTGCTGCATCTTTAGGAAGTGTTTATAAGATGAGTGTTCCTGTTGAAAATAGAGCTTGCAAAAATGTTCTTACACCCTTGTCGAAGTTGATGTTTATGCTAAGATTCATAGCAGAGTTTGGTTAGGTTTTGGTATTAATGATGGATGTTGGATCAACATTAAGTATAAAAAGCTTCCTCATTACTGTCATACATGCTATCATCTTGGTCATAGTATAAATGTGTGCAGAAAAAGTTCTGATAAAAAGTAGTCAATGGAGGAAGAATCGGTGTGGAAAGCAAAAAGTAATGATATTCATCAGGCTCCAAGTAATGTGTGTAAAGATTCAGATAATAAAAAAGGTGAAGAAGATCTGGAAATTGTTTGTTCAAACAATACTTGTATTCCAAACGTCAAGTCTATAATTGTTACACAAAATCAAAAGAAAAAGTCTTCTGAAGATGAAACTTGTTCTTACAATCAGAATGATCCTAATGTTAATCCTGAAAACATTACTTTAAAGGCTGTTGAAAATTTACAGAGGACACTGAACTAATTGAAGCTATACAACTGTTGAGTAGAAATGGTGATCAACACGATATGATTGAAGATGATAGCCTTAACTCCCCAACTCGTGAAAACATTGGGAGTATGCAGGTTTTCAGCACTATTATAAGGAAACAACTCAAGTCAGCCAAAAAGATCAAGAAACCAAGTAATAAAATAATAAAATCCCTAAAATATAATGGGATCAACAAAAGACACAAATCTTATTCTGATAATGATTAAGATTCTCAACTGGAACTTCATGGAATCAACAACAATGAAACAGTTAGAAGACTGAAAGAGAATATCTTTGCTGAAAAAATTAACCTTCTGGCCATTCAAGAACCTCTAGTGGAGGTTGACAAAATTGATAAAATTGCAGTTACTTTGGGTTTTCCTAATTATACTTATAATATCTCAAATAAAATTTGGATTTTTTGGTGCTCTGATACTAGTATTACTAATAAGACTGATCATAATCAGTGTTTTACTTTAGAAGTTCACTTTCCTAATAGTAAATCTTTCATTTTAACAGTTGTTTATGCAAAATATAACAGGCTTAACAGACAAAATCTTTGGGATCATCGTAAGTTAAGTGCTAATACTGATAAGTGTTGGATGCAATTTAGATGATGCAGGCTACCTGGGCTCCAAATACACTTGGAATAAAGGCTTGGAATGGAAGAGGCTCGATAGAGCCATGTACAATGAAAACTGGACAAACATTTTCAGCTACACTCAGGTTTTCCACATGGTCAGAACATGTTCTGACCATGCCCTCATTCTTATAAAAGCTATGAATAAGCATTCGAATAGTTCTAATATGAAAAACAAAAGTTTTAAGTTTATGAATATTTGGCTCAATGACCCATCCTTTTAAAAAAATGCTGAAATGAATTGGAATTCACAGATTAAAGGTTTACCAAATGAGTTTTTTTGGTTCAAACTTAAAAGACTAAAAACTTGTCTTAAAGCTTGGAACAAAGAATGCTTTGGAAATGTTTTTAGCAAAGTCAAGAAAGTTGAGGAAAGGCTCAAAGAGGCTGAGTTGTTTCATATTAATCTAAATAATAATACATCTCTTACTAAACTCAGGAAAGCTAATAGCCTTTACATGCAGGCTCTTCGAAATGCGGAGGAGTTTTGGAGACAAAAAACTTACAACTCTTGGTTAAATAATGGGGACAGAAACACAAAAGTGTTTCATGCTTATGTTTGTAGGAAAAGAAGAAAGAATACAATTCATGGCATTAATGAGAAGGGTCAGTGGATTTTAAACTCAAATAACATTGGCTACTCTACTGAGAAGTACTTTAAGGCCTTTTATACTAAAAGTCTCTATGATAATCTGGAAGAGGAAGGCCATTTCCTAAATCATCCTATGCTTTCGTCTATTCCTAAGATTGTTACTAATGAGGATAACAATTGCTTGTTGAAAGCTACTGATGAGATTGAGTTATGGGAAACTATCAAGTCTATGAATACATCTAGTGTTTCTGGGATTGATGGGTATAACCTATCTTTTTATAAAGCTTGTTGGTGAATTATTAAGTCTGATCTTATTTGTTCTTGTAATGCTTTCATTTCTGGTTTTGTTATTCCCTTTGGGATTCAGGCTACGGGTCTAAGTCTTATCCTTAAGTCTCAAACCCTATATTTTGGAATCATTATCGACATATTAGCCTTTGTACTATGACCAATATAATATTCTCTAAGCTAGTAAATGATAGGTTAGCTAGGATTCTTCCTAAGATAATCTCTCGTACCCAAGGTGCATTTGTATGTAACAAATCTATTCACGATAATATTATGGTTTCTAGAGAAATGGTCTATGATCTTAATAGAAAGCCTGCTAGGGGGAACATTATGGTTAAGCTGGACATGTCAAAAGCGTTTGACATGATGTCCATTGCTTTTGTGAAAAGGGTTTTGATTCTTTTTGGTTTCTCTAATAATTTTGCTAATCTCACTCATAACATGCTAAATGATGCTCATATCTCTATTTTTGTTAATGGGATGGTTTATAGATACTTCAAAACTGTTAGAGGTTTGAGGAAAGCGGATCCCTTGTACCTAAGCCTATTCATTATTTGTGAAGATTTTTTCATTCGTGGCCTTGTTAATCTGGTTAAAACTAATAAATCAATGAGCTATGCAACAAGGTCTACTATGATCATTCCTAGCATTTCTTCAACAGATGATATCCTAATTTTTACTAACTGTCTAAACTCATCTATTATGAAGCTTTCTGTTTTTCTCAAAAACTATCAAAAAATTTCAGGTCAGCTAGTGAATAAGGATAAAACCCAGGTGATTACCTCTAGAAAAATGCACATGAGCAAGATTCATGTCTTGGAAGCTGGTACTGGCTTCAAAACTGATGTCCTCTCTATCAGTTAATTGGGTATAAGTTTAAGCTGCAAGAACAAAGTAAGAAATTTTAATAGGATTATTGATGCAGTTAATTCGAAAATAGCTGACTGGAACAATATATACATCTCTTTTGGGGGAAGGCTCTCTCTCATTTCTTCTATTCTAATGGCTATTCCTTACTATTGGATACATATTACTCTAATCCTCATTTCTGTTATTAAAAGGCTTGAACTGATCTTTAATAAGTTTCTTTCAAGGTAAAAAATAGAGACTACAAGTATTCACTAATGCAATTGGCAAAAGGTTTGCAGGCCTTTTGATGAGGGTAGTCTAAATATCATAAACTTACTTGATATTCAGAAAACTCTCTCAAAACAACTCTCGTTCAGATATAGAAAAAATGATAATCTTTGGTCAAATTTAATGAATAATATTTATAACAAGAACTTGCACCCTCTAACTTGAAGAGACTACTCGTTCTTTGCTTTTATCTGTTGAGGCTCCTACTATTTTTAGAGAGAAGAAATTCATACTACTGTGTATGTGATTAATCTTATTCCAACTGCACATAATTCAGATGTGTCTTCCTTTTAAAAGTTATAGGGACAACCCCAGATTACACTTCTTTATAAGTGTTTGGATGTACATATTTTGTCCTTCGTCCTCATGTAGAATGCAAGAAATTGGGTCCTAAAACCGTAATATATGTTTTCTTGGGTTATGGTGTTAGACAAAATGGTTATCATTGTTTTGATCCCACCAGTCAGAAACTTTATATATCTCGACATGTTAAATTTCTTGAGCATATTCCGCTTTATTCGGTTCCAACAAAATCACGTGTTATAACAAGTACCAAACCTCGGACTATTGATCCTTTTAAAAATAATGGAAACATAGCAATTGACATTGATGTGCATGGTACTACTTATATGACAGATGATACTAGTTCTACACCATTAATGCCTTAATCAACTCCTTCTTTTGGTGAGCCAATAGCTTCGCCCCTTAGAATATCTACTCGTCCAAGTAAGTCTACCGAACTACCAGATTTTCTGTATTCTTTTAACTCAGCTCCTTTCGCCTCTTTCATAGCAAACATACATACTTTATATGAACCTTAGTCGTTTAAAGACGTTATTTTATCCTCGTTGGAAAAATCCAATAGTCGAAGAACTTATTTCTCTTTATCAAACTCATATATAGGATATAGTTAAGCCTCCATTTGGTAAACATATAACCTTCTCTCGATGGGTAATTTGAATTAAAACAAAATATAATAGGTATGTTGAAAGATATAACGCTCATATTGTAGCAAAAGGGTATTCACAAAAGTATGGTATGGATAATGATGAGACATTTTCCCAGTGGCAAAAATGACAACTGTTCGTATTCTTATTGCGGTTGCATCTGTTCTCTAGTGGAAGATTTTCCAACTAGATGTCAAAAATGTTTTTTTGAATGGTGATCTTCATGAGGAGGTTTACATGACTCCTCATGCAGGTGTTGCTCACCAACCGGGTGAAGTTTGTTGACTTTGGAAAGCTTTATATAGTCTCAAACAAGCTCCCTATTTCTGGTTTGAAAAATTCTCTATGGTTATTTACTTCACTTGGTTTCCTTGGTAGTAATTCCAGCCTTGTTTATCAGATATACGAGTGAAGGACAGATTATTTTATCCTTGTGTAGATGATATAATCATTACAGGTAATGATATTGATGGCATTGAGGCACTAAATCGTGATTTGGCTCATCATTTTGTGATGAAAGATTTGGGATTATTACGTCATTCTTCATGTATTGAGGTGGTTCACTCTCCAAAAGGTTATATTATCTCTCAAATAAAATATATATCTGATTTATTCAAGTGACTGCGACTTTCTGATAACATAATGGTAGATACCCCTCTTGAAACCAATGCTCAGTATTCTCCGACTGATGGTGTTCCTTTGTTAGATCCAACTCCATATCGAACTTTTGTAGGGAGCTTGGTTAATCTTACAGTTACTCATCCAGATATAGCTTATGTTGTTGATGTGGTTAGTTAGTTTGTTACTTCTTTTACATCCGTCCATTAGGGAGCTGTTCTTCGAATACTTAGATATCTTCGTGGCACTCAGTTCCAGAGTATTTTATTTCCCTCGACCTCTTCACTTGAACTGCGTACCTATAACGATGCTGATTGGGATAGTGAACCTCATGGCTGAAAATATACTACTAGTTTATGTATTTTCCTTGGAGATTCATCAATATCATGGAAAAGAAAGAAACAAGATGTTGTCTCTAGATCATCTACTGAAGCTGAGTATCGTGTTATGACCGTCACCACATGTGAAAGTTTTTGGTTACGATGGCTTCTTCTAGATATGAGGATTAATGTTACTAAACTTACTTTCTTACATTGTGATAACAAAAGCGCCATGCAGATAGCAAATACTTTAGTTTTTTCATGAGAGAACGAAACACATTGAAATAGATTGCCACTTCACTCAACATTATCTTCAGATCGACACCATCTCGCTTCGATATGTTTCATTAGCTTTGCAGGTTGCTGATATTTTCACAAACACTCAGTCAACATTGTGGTTTTGTTTTCTTTGGGACAAACTCTCAATGCTTATTATTGTTGCATTGTAAGTTTGAGGGAGGGTATTAAGGATATAAGGCCCATGCTCGTTAGTTATTTATTTTAAATAAGAGCATATGCTGTACTAATTAATATACTTTCTAAATAATACAAAAACTATAGTCGCCTAATGACTTCTCTCTTTTGTTCTTTATTTTACATGGAAAACTATAAAATTTCTAAAAATACGTTCTAAAAGACGAAGGGAAACTTAAAAATGTGTAAACTTTTAAAAAATTAACTAAAACAGCTAACTTGAAAAAAATATGATGATTATAAAAATAAAGTCGGAAATAAAATTGAAAGAAAAAAATATAATTCTAATTTAAAAAATGAAAGACAAAATGTTCTTATTTTAAAAGAAATTACACCTAAAGTACCTACTCAACTATTATATTGCCATCCAATACCCAAGTTTCCTTTTACTACCACTTAATGCTCATCTCAACTATTTAACTCACACTTAATACCCAAATTTTTTTAATACCCACCCTACCATCTACCAACTATATAAGGATATTTTTTTGTGTTCATCCCCTTTTTCTAGATTTTAAAGATTTGAAAATTTGAAGCCGCTTTCTAACCACCTAACCCTACGGCCAACAAAAACCACCATGAACCACCAAGAATCCACAATTTTCAGGTGATCTTTTAGTTTAAGGTCTGTATATTTATGTAATCTTAATATAAAATGCATTTAAGTACTGCTTTCCACGTACAAGAGGTGATCATATATTCATGGAGTTTTTGCAACCTCTACTCTATTCAGCGTACAAGTTCTTGTTATCTAATAGTTTTTAACTACTGATTGCGATGTTATTTCTTGATTTTCTGAGCTGAGGTATGTGTTATTCTATTTTGTTCGTGAGTTAGTAAATCTAATCAACTGTTTTCTCTGTTTTTCTTCTTTTTTTCAAGCGAATGTTTGGTATTATGCTAATCTAAAGCTTTAATCGTTGTTTAACTAGTTATATACTAATTTTTAGTGTATTCTATGTTGATTTTGAACATGAAACATTATATAGACTGGGAGTTTTAGGTGTCCAGGAATTCCTAACAAAGATGCAAGTTATTTTGGGAATTCAAGCGAATTGTTTGATGTTTTTATGTGTAGAGGATGCGAATTGTGTTAAACGAGGATGCGAGTTGTGTACATTATATTGAGAAACCGGAAGTTGCATTGATAACATTTGATATTTGTGAGTTGTATGGGTGATTAAAATAGATCTGAGTGTTGCATAATAGTGCCTGTTATTTGTATAGTATATTACTATTGTGAGTTGTGTACATTATGTTGAGGAACTGGGAGTGGCATTAATAACATTTAATATTTTTGAGTTGTTCTATTAGAGTAGTGAGAGTTGTTCATTTGTGGTAGTGCGAATTGTCTGTTATTACTAACTTGTCACGTGACTGCTATATAATTGTTCAATGCATGGTAAGATATGTCTAAATCACGAGTTTTTATTTTTTTAAATGGTCGCCAAACTCCAATTGTGCCTTTCATGGAGTTTGAAAACTTTTAAAGTTTTTAGGGGTACGTGTAGAGCACATGGGAGGAGCTAGTCAGAAGTAACTACCTAATTACCTACTCCTTCAGGGATCACAAAAATTGTTTATTTAATAATGAGAAAGATTTTGTTGGTTTAGAATTATATCTTGATTTGGAACGTTTGAAACGGGTTAGTTTTCTTATAGAACAACAAGTCTGTGATAAAGGTTATATATGGTGATAAGGGTTTTGTCGATAAGGGTTTTTGTTAAAAGCATAAACAGCTTAGCTTACGTTTGGGAGAACCCTCTCATAATATACTAACTAGCGGGGAGAGTGGTAATGGTTTAGTTAATTGTGATCAGTAAAAAAACAACTTGCTACTATTTGTTGGGTTGATGCTATTACAAGAATTGGTCAAGCTTTCGAAGAAGGGGCTGCAACTCTAAGGTTATCTTTATGTCGATATACTTTAGAGCATGGTTTTTTTTTCGATACATGTACAATACAGCAAATAAGATCACTTCTTATTGTGAAAATAAATCATAAACAGATGCAAATGGATACTTTAGGCATCAATTGATTTCGTATTAATGACAATTAAGAGGTATGTTACGCACCATACTTGCAGTCTCGTTTTCTCCCAGTAACATAAGAGGCATATGCATTTGACATCGGATTTGATTGCGGAGGAAATTCATGATTTTATTCGGGCATTTCATTCGTTGACAACCAAAACCATACAATTGTCTGTCAAACAAGCGTAAGGTCTATACATCTCATACCGTTTATTATGGAATGCTTTGGAGAAGGCAATGAGGGGACTTTTCAGAGATATTTCAAGTTCTTTTGGTTTACTAAGAGGGCACTTCAAACGATTGAAGAGCCGCGATATTACTACCGATTGCCAGTTGGTATTATCAGCTAGAAATGTCTTCAATCGTTGTTTTATAGCATTCAGTTCATGTCTTCAAGGTTTCCATTTGTGTCGTCCAATGTTGTATGTCGATGGAACCCACTTATGCGGAAAGTATAAGAGTGTATTGCTTTATGTCGTACGGAAGGACGACAACCACGGTTAGTTTTATACTTCTCTTATAATTTTATGGATTATTAGGTTTATGTAAAAATTGAAAACAACTCTCACATTATAGTTATAAAAACTCTCAGATAATAAAGTTGCAAACAACTCTCCGATTATAGTTATAACAACTTGTAGATAATAAAGCTGCAAACAACTCCCAGATTATCGATCACTAGTATATTGTTTCAAAAACTCTTAGAATCTAGTTGCAAACAACTCTCAGATTACAGTAATAACAACTCTCATATTATAGATAACTAGTATATTGTTCCAATAACTCTCAGAATCTAGTTGCACACAACTCTTTGAGTAAAGTTTTAAATAACTCTCAGATTATAGTTTTAACAACTCTTAGATAATAAAGTTGCAAACAACTCCTAGATTATAGATCACTAGTATACTGTTACAACAACTCTCATAATCTAGTTGCAAACGACTCTCAGAATATTCATTACGAGTTGTGTTGTTTTAGATGATAAATCTATTGCAAGTTGTTCTATAATTGACCATGTTTTAGTACAATTTTTTACCATACGTGTCATATATTTCATGACTATTACCCATTGCAATTGGTATCGTGAGCATTGAGGATTCCAACAATTGGCTATCGTTTTTGGGCTGTTTGAAACCTCATATGTTGGAGCGTCAAATCACATTTATTTCATACCGTCATTCCGGTATAATTGATGTTGTTTCTGTATTGTTTAAAATTTGAGAAAATCTATGGAACAAACTAACAGAGACTATAAGTCTAGGATGTTATGTTTATTCCAGCGATATGCCTATGCTCCCACTCAAGATCTTTTTAATGATATAATAACAAAAAAATTATATGTAGGTGGTGAGAGAATCAAAACTTTTCTTGGAAAAATACCTCCAGATAAGTATTCTCATGCATACGTTAAAGGGAAATATACGAAGCTATGTCTTCTAATATGGCCAAATATTTTAACAATCATATCAAAAACAATTACGGCCTACCCATCGTTAAGTTGATTGAGCGGATTAGAGTCTTGCTTATCAGTCAAGTTTCGCAAAGATACCAAGAAGGGTTAAGCTGGAGTACTAATTTATTCCCCGAGTATGAAAAGAAGCTAAAAAGGAATGTTGAGAATATAGAACTTAGGTAGTATGTAAGTCTTCTGCAACCTTGTTTGAAGTCTTTTTAGACTCTGTAAATGTTATTAATTTTTTGGATTTCAAATGTTCTTACGGAGCATGGCAACACGAGTGTTTTCCATGTCCTCACGCTTTAGCGACAATACAGTCTTCCAACCATGATCCTCTTACTATAATAGAGTTGTTCTTCACGGTCAACAATTACAGATCAAAGTCTAGTATAGAGTCTGGGCTATTTGGTTGTGCCACAAGAGAAATTAAATCGGAGCTTCTGTTGGTCGTTATGGAAGACCATGAGTCACCTAAAGAACCGAAGGTAGACATAATGATTGGAAATGAAAATGTTATGAAGTTGTGAATTATAGAGTTTATTATTAACTTACCCTCTGGTTACTATTATTTATAGGCAGGGACAGAGTCTTAATGAGGTGGTGGTTATGTTAATGATTACAGCCTCCTCTCTATCAAATAAATAATTAATGGGCTATTTGGTTTGATGGTATTTTGCATGCTCAATACAATTACCAGTTACCAAGGTAGACATCATAGTATGTTCGTATTTGTTGTTATTTTTGCGAGTTGTTTAGTATATATACTAAGGAAAGTTGCGAAATATTGTGTCGAGCTCAATACTAAGAGTTGTTGACTACTGCACAAACGAGAATTGTTTAGAAGTAGCTTTTTTGTATATGTTGCAAATTATTTTGTCAAGCTCGATGGTGAGAATTGTTTAGTAGTAAATTTTTTATATATGTTGCAAAATGTTTTGTTAATACTAAGTGTTGTGCTAAATTACCCACAGTTATTTCAAGTGAGTTTGAGAATGTTATACATTTGATATTTCTAAAATAAAAAAACCTATATATACACCAAAACATTACAAGCAATATATGAACAAAAAAAATCTAGACCATTCACATAATCCACTGCATGCTAATGTTTATATCCAAAAGACTCATTCCACAATTTTTCACATAAAAAATATGACTACCAGTGTGAGTTAGTGTTTTCATCATTTAGGAAATAATATAACATTTCAGCTTTAAGATCTCTTACCATAATTTTTTTGAGTCTTATGAATGTATCCTTTTTTATAATATCTCTGGTGTATTGACATATGAAAAAACCGCAGTCGAGGGTTCCTGGTTTTTGTTGTGGAATCCCTGTTGCATTTATCACTTTATACCCATTTTTTGTCTCTGGTATAATCATTTATTGACACAATATATCATCTATTTATAATAGTTTGTATCACGCATCAGGTACGAATAAACTCTCATATAACAGAGTTACAAATAACTGTCAGGTCACAAAATTGCAAACAACACTCAGATAATATAGTTGAAACAACTCTCAGATAATAGAGTTGTGAAGAACTCTCAAATAATAGAGTTGAAACAACTCTCACATAATAGAGTTGCAAACAACTCTGAGATAATAGAGTTGTAAACAACTCCAAGATGATATAGTTGCAGACAACTCTCAGACAATAGATTTGCAAACAACTTTCACATATTAGTGAAACAACTCTCAGATATTAGAGTTGAAGAAACTCTCAGATAATATAGTTGAAAAAAATCTCAGATTGTAGAGTTGCAAACAACTATCAGATTGTAGAGTTGTAAACAATTCTCAGATAATAGAGTTGTAAACAACTACCAGATGATAGAGTTGCAAACAACTATCAGATAATAAAGTTGCAAACAACTCTCAGATTATAGAGTTGGAAACTACTCTGTCACAATAGATTTGCAAACAACTCTTAGATTATAGAGTTACATAAAACTCTCACATAATAGAGTTGCAAACAAATCTCAGATAATATATTTTCAAACAACTCTCAGATAATAGATTTGGTTAATAACATTTTGATTTGCGAGTTGTTTGCAACTATATTCATAGAGTTGTTTACAAAAGTGTTTTACAAATATGCATATACCTTAGAAGTCTAGTAGCGGTAGCGGAACAATTGTCATTGTTGTGTAGTCCGTTGCATGTACCTTAAGAAGCAGGAGTGGGTTGTAGTTTGTTATCGTCCTGACGTCTATATCAATCACGAGCAACGTCCAATTGTTCATTGTGTTAGATATCATGATTAAATTGGATCGACTAGTCGACCAATTTAATCATGATATATTTTCAAACAAGTTGTAGAGTACGGAGTGCACGCTTGTTAGATTATATCATGATTAACAGGGTCAAGGGGCGTAGCCTCTGGCTGGGGTTCAAGGGGCGGAGCTCCTGGTCAATATAATTTTGAAATTGGAAATTTGAACGTTTTATTCAAATTTTCAGTCATTTTATTACGAATCCCAGTTTTAGACCTTAACTACCCTAACTGCCAAACTGATCCAAATTGGTCGAATTGATAATTTCATACTCTCTGTTCAAATAGAATATCTCTCATTTTATCCAATTGAAAATTTTGGAGAACCCCAAAGATATTTCAATAAGAAATTGTTTACAAGACTTCAAAGATTATAAAGAATCAAAATAATGTTTTCCACACATTGTATCATTTTTAGTGCTGCAAACGAGAATGAGCACAATGCTCATGTTTATACTCATTTTTTCAAATATATCCTCAACTGTATTTGTCACAGGCTCTCCGTTTTCCATTGTGAAGTTCATTCAAGGAAAATTATATTACAACGAGAACGTGCGACTTGTTTGTAGTTTATAGCTAAACCTACCGTAGTGATGCCAAACAAATTTATGGCGCCAAATTTGGCTTCAGGGAAACTTTTGCATGGAACTTTCCAACCTACTTCTTGAAGTATTTTTAGAATCTAAGCATCCACAATCTACCAAATGACAGGGGAAAGTGAGTTGTTTATTAATATAGAAAATTGTTTGGAAAAAGATTTAGATAATATATTAAACAGTGAATTGCTTTGAAAACTAGAAATGAAAGTTATTAAAACATATCAAGCGAGTTGTTTGATAACTAGATACCTTGTAGTCCAGTTCATTTTCGAAAGGTAGCGCTAACACTTCACGCACGGCCTACGGAAGTCTGTAGGGAAACTGGGACATTGATAAATACCATACATTTGCATCTTCCCAATCTTCTTTTCTTTTTAATTTGTAGTTCTTTGTGGTATTCATTGACATTGATCAGTTAAATTGTTGGTGTAGTCATTGGCCGGTCAGTGAGAGTTACATGTGCCAGTACCGTTGGAGCTTCTAAAATACTTACCTCTTCCCCCGGTTGTTGGGTCGGTGTTAGTAGATTAAAATTAGGCAGCATGTTATCCTCCTCCACTGTATCCTCCATTGACTTGAACATATAAAGGTAAGAGTACGGTCTATACATCTCCTACCGTTTGTTATGGAATTCTTTGGAGAAGGAAATGAGGGGACTTTTCAGAGATATTTCAAGTTCTTTTGGTTTACTAAGAGGGCACTTCAAACAATTGAAGAGCCGCGATATTACTACCGACTGCCAGTTGGTATTATCAGCTAGAAACGTCTTCAATCGTTGTTTTATAACATTCGGTTCATGTGTTCAAGGTTTCCATTCATGTCGTCCAATGTTGTATGTCGATGGAACCCACTTATACGGAAAGTATAAGGGTGCATTTCTTTATACCTTAGGAAAGGACGACAATCACGGTTAGTTTTATACTTCTCTTATAATTTGATGGATTATTAGGTTTATGTAAAAATTGCAAACAACTCTCACATTATAGTTATAAAAACTCTCAAATTATAGATCACTAGTATAATATTGCAATAACTCTTAGAATCTATATGCAAATTACTCTTAGAATAGAGTTGCAAACAAATCTATGATTATAGTTATAACAACTTGTAGATAATAAAGTTGCAAACAACTCCTAGATTATCGATCACTAGTATATTTTTTCAAAAACTCTTAGAATCTAGTTGCTAAAAACTCTCAGATTACAGTAATAACAAGTCTCATATTATAGATAACTAGTATATTGTTCCAATAACTCTCAGTATCTAGTTGCACACAACTCTCTGAGTAAAGTTGTAAATAACTCTTAGATTATAGTTTTAACAACTCTCAGATAATAAAGTTGCAAACAACTCCCAGATTATAGATCACTAGTATACTGTTACAACAACTCTCATAATCTAGTTGCAAACGACTCTCATAATATTCATTACGAGTTGTGTTGTTCTAGATGATAAATCTATTGCGAATTGTTCTATAATTGACCATGCTTTAGTACAACTTTTGACCATGCGTGTCATATATTTAAGTGGTTATGATTGTGGGTAGGCCATTTTTTGGCTTTCAACTACGTCTCAGTCTCGTTGTTGAACTTCTACCAGTGCTTCTTCCTGGCTGAGTAGTTATGATTTCTTACAGGATTGGGCAAAATCTGAATCTTCCCGTGTTACAGGTTGTGCATCTTCGATTTGTGTTAGGCTTTCACTCTTTGCCAAGGTTGGGTGTTGCTGTTGTTCTCCTTGTTTGTTTATTCGTGTTGTGGCTGTTGTCGGTCGACATGCTGTTTCATATCAAACCTGAGAGTTATTTGCACTAACAAAACAAACATGAGAGTTCTTTGCGATTCTATACCTTGAGTTCTTCTAACCATACATACATATGAGATTTGTATGTTTTTAAGAAATGAGAGTTGTTTGAAAATAAACAATTTGCGAATTGTTTGTATGAGACAAGCGAGAATTGTTTGAAATATATACCACGAGAGTTGTTTGAAATACACAACGCACATTAAAATGCGAGATGTTCTTAAAACAAATAGCTAGAGTTTTCCAGACATATTATCACTCACCATATGCGAGTTTTTTGAACCGTACAAAATGAGACTTGTTTGGAAAACATACCATTACAGTTGTTTGGAAAACATATCATGAGAGTTGTTTACAAAAATGTTTTGCGCTTTGTGTTTTTATACATACATGTAGATTCTTTTAAAAAACTAGACCTACTAATTTTTGTTTTAAAAACTACTTAACAACCCAACATTTTGGCTACCTTTACATAATATCAATTAGGACACAATATATCACAAAACAATATTCACATAGTTGTATCTTAATGTACTTTAGATCCACTTACATCTTCACGACCTTCTGTATCTGTAAGTCTAGATTCTTTGGCTACCACTTCCTTCTCACGAGCTTCTATCTCCTTAGCTCTATATTTTTTGCAACTTACTTCCTCTGGCATGTGAGGTAAGAGTTGTTGGTCATTGAGAAGAGACTCGTGTATTTTTGTCTCCTTTGGAGGACTTTTCTGTTTGTCTCTCCGCTGTAGGAGGAGACTTGTTTGTCTGTATCTCCGCTATGTATGTCTTTGTGGTGACCGATAACTCTTTCGGTCTTTGTTTAAATGGAACCTCTGCCGCTTTTTCATAAACCACCATGTCTGCAACTCCATTATTTGAGAGTTTTTTGCAACTCTATTATCTGAGATTTGTTTTAAATCTATTATCTGAGAGTTGTTTCAACTCAATAATCTTAGAGTTGTTTAAACTCTATTATCTGAGTATTATTTCAACTATATAATCTGAGATTTTTATATGCATATATATTTTATATCTCATCATCTCGCAGTAGAGGCAGACTTCCAATGAGCTGCAAGGTCGATTGCTTGGACTCTAATCCCTACCATTTGAGAACCTTGGGATCATGCTGTATGATCTATGACGATGGGCTGCATCGAGAAAATTATTATCATCATGAGCTCTATGTTAATTAATATTCAATTAAGTAAAAACAATCTTACGAATACAAGTCTGACGTAGCCAATAACTTGATCGGGTTTTCCCTCCGCAACACAACTCCTGATCGACCGGAGAAGCTTCAATAGTATTAATCCAGACAAGTCATAGCTGTTTATTCTGCCAAGGTCTTCAACAAAATAGAGCACATTCCAACCCATTACATCTCCAGAGACTGACTAGAATAGGGTTGAGCACAAAAATAATATCAATAGTCGGGTAACATCCTCCAACTCATGCTCTCCCTCCCTCATCTGATAGCTCTTGCTATATCTTCATGTAAAACCCATCACAACATGCTATGTTAGTACAACTGAATATCCTGCTTATAACATAAACTAGATTTAGAGGTACATTTATAAAATTATTCGATACGGTTTTAGATTTTTTTGTTCCTATCTTCCTTGATATTTACCCATAAAGTATGTTATCATCATCCTTGAATCATTCTCCATCTTGTTTAAGTATCTGTTGTAGAATGCTCTTGATTTTGTTAAAAGAATTTCCTATGTGTCTTGCTTAAGGCAAAAAATGACCTTTATATTGTACGTCGTTAGCTTCACCGGCTTAGACCCAAAATGGAAGACATCTTCCTCGACCGAGAACATCTCTATAATAAAATGAATATTCGCATAAAACTTCCTCTTCGCTAATTACCCCTGTCGGAGGTCGAAGGTCGTCTTCAAAAGCGTGTAGAAAGGTATGTTTCTCGTATCTTCGATATGGACAAAAGTAATATGGTTATTTCTCAGCAGCTTCACAAGACTCACCAATCCGGACCTGTAAAAGCTTGGTTTCACAGTCATAATTCCTGCAAAAACATGAATCAACAACTATATATAACAAACAACTCCCATAAGGGAACAACAACACAACTATCTTACAGTTGCAAACAACTCTTAGCTTACGTATGCAAACAACTCTCAGATACATTTTCCAAACAACTCTCAGATAATAGAGTTGACAAACAACTCTCAAATTATAGAGTTCCAAACAACTCTCATAATATATTCTAATAGTTGTTTTAAAACAACATCAACATACTAGGATGAAAATTGTTTGTATATATATATATATATGTAAGACGATTATGCGAATTGTTTGCATTTACATAAGATGATGATGCAAATTGATTCATAATACACATGTTGCGAAATGCGATTTATTCTATTTTTCACATGCACGTTGGTAGGATCTGAAAAATATGGAAACAACACCCAAACCAACAAACAACTGAATAAAACACATCTATTAGACATCACAACACGCAGAAACCGATTAATAGTACATGCAACCTCAAAAACTATTATTTAGAACGATAATATGTAGAACGATAATAGGTTTGAAGAGAAAAACGGGTATATATGACCGAAGATATTTTTGTGATTGAAGTATCAATTGACAGAATCGTGAATAATAGTTCCATTTGTTCTTATGTATTTTTATATAAAAATAAATATAATTTAACAAAATTATTATAGTTTTTATTTATATTGACACTAGAGAAAGAAATTCTGAAAAAAAAAATATTGTGTTTGTGATAAGCTAAATAGTTAAGTGAAAAACCTAAGTAAAATATAATAGATAATACACCTCTAAAATTAATTTTTATATTAAGTATTTTTTTATCTCAAAGTTGGTGTTGATTATAAATATGTATAATAAATTTTACAAGTATGTTATGTTATTTATATGTTTTTTAATTAAAAGACCATTTATTGAAATATAATAAAGAGTTTTGAACAAATAAGAATTGGCGCTAATATTTTCCGCCAAAACAAAGTTAAACCTAGCTAATACAAAGACAAAGAGTTTCTGTTAAAGAGGAAAACAACAACCAGCAGCTTAAGTCTAGGACACTAAAGCATCCAATTGAAACGAAACTCATTGATAATCCTTCGACCAAGATTTGCTACTCTGCTACAAATGGCAACTGAAAATGGCACGACCCATTTGAAAGGGGTGACCTTCAGCTTCAACCGGGACTCAATCTTCTATAGGTAAAAAATGGATCGACAAAAGGAATCTGCAACTCATCGATTAACATGAAGAATATAGGAACTTAAGGCAGAAAAAGGCTCGACAAAGCTCAGCAAACTTCATGAAGAACAGAGCTCATCTACTCCTAAGCAATGTCACCACAAAAGATCAAAGCTTCATCTCAGCCATTTCACTCTCAAAGCTAGCTACAAAACTTAAACCAACTACTAAGGAAATAAAAAGTCAAAGAGATTTAACTAGAACTGGACTTAAAAATAGGCAGGCCTTAAGAAGAATTATTGATATAAGGTAAACCTAGACTTTCGAGAACAAGAATTGAATTAAGGTTAACAGGAGTGGAAACGAAGTCGTAATCTTTTCTCTTTTTGAATTTTAATGTCCAACGAGCAAGCCAGTTGGCTGCTCTATTTTGGTCTCTAAAAATATGATTGAGAGACATTAAAGGGGATAACAACATTCTACAGCAATTAAGTATAGGGTATAGAGACCAAGGAACAGCTCCTTGACTATCATTCTTAACAAAATTCACAAGTAATAAAGAGTCAGACTCAATATCTAGATTAAGCAAACCTTTTGAGTTGCATATAATCAACCCATCCATGAGCGCTCGAGCCTCTGCCATAAGAGGCATAAGCTTACCATAAAAAAACCAGAAGCGTGAATTAAGTTACCTTCATGGTCTCTAATAATAATTCCAGCACTGGCCTCACCATTTAAATGCATTGAAGCATCAGTATTGAGTTTAAAATGACCAGGAGATGGATGGATCCATTTGAGAACAGAAGGTCTTTTGTTTGAAACATAACAAAGGTTTGAGAAACCAAAAGTCTTGGCCAAATTCATATCTTTAGACCAATGAAAAGAGTTAAAAATACCAGCAATGTTCATATAGGTAAGAATTCTGTGAACCCCATTGATAATCATGCTTGAAGAAACTTTAAAGTTTTTGTACTTGGAACAGTTTCTAAAGTTCCAAATCATGTTGTAGATTAACGAAGGGATCACGTGCCTCACTTGATTTTTCTTGTTAATAGACCAGAACCAAGCCCTAGTCATGTGATTAGTAGTCATCTATCGAAAGATTTGTATATTGAAATGACCTGCAAAATAGAGCCAAGTAGCCTAAGCAATCTCACAAGCAATAAAGATATGGTTAGTGGTTTCACAGTTTAAACAAAATTGACACTTAGAAACTACAACCATATGCCTTTTCCAATGAATAAAAGAGTACTTTTTAGGTGTTAAGTCGTTCAAAATGTTAGAAAACAGATTGGATTCAATATGATGAATACGTAGACAATCTCAAGTATCTTTAAGACTAAATTTACCAGTAGAAGATAAGCTCTAGATAATCTTATCCTTGCAGTTTTGGTTGATAGAACATTCACTGATACGCTTCATGTCTTGCTGGCTAACAAGATTTTCAATCCCAGAAAAATTTCATTGAAAGTTAGTCCAGTAATGATTAATCCTTTCAGAATAATACCAACCGTTATCAATCGAATTATCAAAAGCTGAGGCTTCGAATTAGACTAATGTTATTTATATGTTATGAATTCTATTAATGTCTCCTTATAGATAATCTAGCTTTTAATCAAAATTATTTTCTTTAGATTTCTTCTCAAAAATAAAGCATTTATGCATGTAAAATATTAAAATAATCAAATCTCAATTTTGTTCCTCATGATTATAAATAATGTAGTCCTTATTGTTCTACTTCTAAATTAATGTAATTTTTAACTTTATTAAGCTTTTAATTTAATATTATATGTTTTTCATATTTAAACATCATTTTGAAGTTGACGAAATTATTTAAAAGTTTGAAGATAAAATTACAACATCAATCTTAAATGTAATAGATATCTTGTCAATTAAGCTAATTCGTCATAAAACTAGTGTGGGTTGCCTCCTCATTATCCGAAACAGGGTGAAGTTTCAAGCTCTCCTTTTTTTCTGCTATTATTGAAAATTCGATCAATGATAGATCATCCTAAAACTATAAATTCGAGTTTTGAAAGACAAACTAGCTCACCTGTAGGGCTATTCACTAACCTTATAATACGATAAGACATATCTCTTTGTGATGGATGACAAGTAAGTTCAACAAAAACACAAAAATAGTTAAAAAGAATACTATGCATGGTCTCTCCGACATAAAATAAAACAAAACGAAACAATAATAATTATTAAAATTAAACTTAGAAAAACTCTAATTTATAAGCTATATATATTTAAATTAATTTAAATTTTTATATTTATTGAAATATATAAAAAAAAATTAGTAAAACTAATATATAGTACTTACTACTAATATAATTTGGCATTAATCTATACTTTGCTAATATAATACCATTTGGTTTTATCTGTATAATCTCTCTTAATGTGTACTCTACATCTGGTGCAAGAGGAGAGGCAACATCTGATGCCAAAATGTGAAATGTTTATTGAAACTTATTAGGGCTAGATTTTGATCCAATTTTTTTTCTCTGAAGAAATAAAGTATTTAGGCAGGTCACGTATCAAAATTATCATAATTTCAGTTTTCCCTCATAATTATAAATGTACTCTATTATTCTTTTGCATCTAAAATAAAGTAATTTAGTACTTTTAGTAAAATTTTATGTGTTTTAAAAGATTCAAAGTTATAAATAACAATTAAAGAAGATATCTAAATTTTAAAATGATGGTTCACAAAAATACTTTGCAATTAGACTAGATGATAATATAGATAATTGTTTTTTTGTAAAAAAATAAAGACAGTTTTGAGATATAAATATATGGATTGTTCATAATATTTAAACAGAATTACTATAATGATTTTCAAAACTATTTATGTCAGCTTTGGCTTCCTTTTGACAAAACTTTTTCTGATTTTATAAACTCATAACCATCAAGACCATGTGATTTTTGAGTTTTATAATAAATAACAAAATTATTTTAGTTATAGACAACTAAAACGCTTAAAATTAGATTTCTCTAGTAAAATACTACTCGATGTAGTAATACTTGGTTTGACTATATATATATACATATTATACTAGTAAGGTTTTTGAAAAATATTTTATTTCAATTACGCAATATAAATTTATCTATCCCAAAACTTTAATTGTCTTTCTTTCGAGGTTATTTGAAAGGGAGAAAATATTAATATAACTACTTCAACTCTATATGAAATAATTTTTTATAACATATTAATATCGAATATTGTTACACGTAAAAAAATTTAAAAATAAATGCACTCGGTTTTTTTATTAAGTATCGGACCGTGATATTGCATCCATTTAAACTCCCTGTAAAATATCATATTAATGTTTTTAAATAAATTTATATAACGGGGTATTTCGTTGGAACTTGACATTAGTTTCACCTATATTTTTTAATTGTTTGGATTCTAATGGGAATGAAACTTTTGATTCCCAAATAAGATGTCAATTGATGCCGGTATTTCTGCATCACCGCCCCAATAGATGTAATAAAATAAGAAGTAGAGTGAAGTGAAGAATTTTGAAAAATGTAGATGCTTCAAATAAATAAAAACAAATATGAATCAAATATAGGATATTTTATTTATATTTTTTAGACTTCGATTTATAGGTAATGTGTTACAATAAACACTTCATAGATATTATTGAATTATAGTTTAAATATCTGTAACTTTTTAGATTTACCGTTAAATATATATTTGTTCTTGTTTATGGGATATTTGTTTACTTCAATTTATTGATGGATGGATGTGTTTGAACTATACTAATTGCACCTATACCAATCGTCATACTAAAAAATAAATCAGTAATAAAAATAAATATTTGTAATTTTTAAATCGTAAAAACTTAATTTTTTTCACTTTTTATATAATTTCAAAAATAATAACATAAACAAATGTTAAATAATTATCTTTTTAGTTTTTTGTCTTAATTTTCAAAATTGATAAAAAATAATGTTTAAATTCGAATAGTTAAAATTATGTTAAACAAAATTATATTTGTGTCGAATACTATTGAATTTAAATTTTAAAATTTTATTTGGAAATGTTAAGAAAACTTTTCATATAGGAATTCTAATATCTCCGCTTCAAGGAATTTTTATTTTACTAATATTAAAAATATTTTATATATATTGCCATCCATTTTATCATAGGTACCATATCCATAATATTCTTCTTTAATATATATATATATATATATATATATATATATATATATATATATATATATATATATATTGTTTTGTTTGACGTACTTAGATATAATCTAGTTAGAAACAATAATTTAATTTGTTTGCTTAGTTGAAGCTATGGTAAATTTGGAAAGCTTTTATGGTATTTTTATTTACAAGTGATTCTAGAAATTAATATAACTCACTTTTTTTTTTCTTGATTCCTATTAAGTTATTTTTTGGTTATTCTGGTAAAAGTATAACATAGTTATAGGTTGTATAATTTTTTTCTTTTGGACTTGTTGTAATGGGGAGTACTGTCTTGTTAGTTGTAACTTGATAGGTCTCAATAGTCTTTAAAGCAAGAAGATAATTCTTAGAGATATATGTTTGGTTATCCTTTAAAACAAACGTTTTGTTTAATTTTGCAACATGTTGATTATAGAGCTGTTCAACTTGTACAATCTATTTCGATATTTTCTCTACCAGAAACACGTTCCTAGTGTTGTATGCTAAGTAACCCACACAGTCATTTGAATGAATCTTGAAAAGTAAAACAGATTGAACCAGGAATTGACTAGTAGTTACCATTTGGAATGGAATGATTTCTTAATTATTGACCAGTAGTAACAACAGATTGAACCAAACATATGAATAGTTATTTAAATGAGTGTAAAATATTGTGAACCTGAGTCCATATAAATTATCTTTTTCAACATGCAAAGAAAAGACTAGAGGATGATTAGCAGTTACCTTGGTTATTGTAATCAGCTTGCATACTATTTACGTGGAGTTTGAGTTATCAAAGTGAGCTTATTAGACCGTTTGGATACGGTGGTGTTAGGGTTGGTGGTGACGGAAATTCTTGAGTAAAATCGTATAATTATCGGTTTTGTTCACGAGATGAAGAGCGGTAGAGTTCGCCTTTGGGCTCTCTAAAAGTTCAAAACACATTTCTTTCTTTGCTTGGAAGTTTTTATTATTATTTTTATAATTTTACCAATAAAATATAGAAATATAAACGTATTATAATCTACTTTCCTTTTTTTCTCATTATTAAATCATATTAACATTTAGACCCATCATATTTATTTAATTTAACATTTATTTTTAAAATAATTAAAAGATAATAATTATTAAAAAAAATATAACACAAAAACAAATCAGATATTATCATTAAATTCCTATAATAAGTTTACTGTTTTTTTCCAAAAAGTAAAACCCATACCTTTTTTCTAGTGACTGGTTAGAAATAAAGTAGGTGATTTTTAATAGATTAATTCTAATACGGTGGATTTTGTTGTATACATAAGAAAGAGAAAAATAAAATTTTAATAAATTTATGTTGGTTATGGAAAATCATGTTGTTTATGAAACACTAAGTTTTATTATTTATATTAATATATTATTCAAAATATAAAAGAAAAAAAATAAGTGATGAAAGAGACGATAATATTATAATATAAAAAATACGTTGGAGTTATAAACCTTAATGTTTCAAGAATTAATTTCTTAGATTAAAAGATACATAATAAAAAGATCAATGTTTTAGGAACTTCAATGAAAGTTTGGGTATCGATTTATGGAAGATAAATTATATTTTTTTTCAGGCCGGTTAAGTGTAATGTATCCCGTTTCTTATTTTAAAGGATAAAAAGAGTATTATTTGACTCATTGAACGATTGGAAAAACCATAAATAGAAGAATAAATGACGATAAGATAAAATTGATCATTTTCGTTTTTTTTATGAAGTATCGTATTTCGAATAAACTAAATAAAGGTTTAATTAGACACTTATATTCTTATCGAACTGTTTCACTAAATTATTCAACAGTCCATGAATTAAACTACTCTTTTATATTTTGCATTTATCTCTTCTATTCTTGCTCAGTTAACTTCTAGGTTCCCTAATACACTATAATTTGATGTACGAGTTATTAGATGGGAATTTAACCTTTGTTGGATTTTGATGGTCCAATACTAAATTGTTAGAGCAATAAATCCTTTTTCAATATGCACATTACCGTATTAGTATCCATATTTTTCATACTTCCATGACACCAAATAATTTTTACATATATATTATTATTATTATTTATAAGCTCAATATTATCAATATTGATTACTTTAACTGGACTTGTAACAATATGCATGAATGCTCTGAATTCACACATCATGAGATATTCTAATTTATGATTTTCTTAAAATCTCTCACTTGGATCTTTCATGTGTACCGAAGTGGATCCATCTAAGTTATGCACTATAAAATGTTTTTTAAAATAATATTCAAATATATATTAATGTCAGACGAGGGTCAACGGTGACCAAATAGGTTCCATTATGACTTATGGTATGCGTAATAGTTCTCCAATAAATGCATTGCTAACAAACAGTTTAAAGAACCCTAACTTCTCAAGGAGTGCAACAATAAACTATAACACGATGTACTCAACGCATATCAACATTTAACTCGTTATACTTTACTGAATTTGAGATCGCTTACTTTCAATTAAGGAATAATGTCAAAATAAATTAATCTACTATTAATATGAATATGTATACATGCACTCTCAAATAATAATACAATATGAATACTGAAAACTTATTTGAATTCAATTCAGACCTAAAATTAATATTGTACTTAAATCAAAACAATACTATCATTAAATTTGAATATTGACGTGTTCATGAAAGACTCTAGGCGTTGAAATTTTAATATAGAGAGATGGAAAAGTGAAAAGGAAATCATTTTTAAATTATTGTTATCTCAACTAAATTGAAGGTGTTTATTTTATATGTTTAATCTTTATTTCATTTATTATAAGGAATTTAATCTATTATTAAGCGTCATACGAATATTATTCTCACAAAATATTAAGGTATAAAGCACAAGGTATGAGTTAACATACATTTAACGTACAAAATCACAAACTTAAATAATCTCTTTAATTACTTAATTTACAAGTTCTATAATAAATTTTATATCTTATTCTGAATTAACCATGAGCAAACATCGGGAATTTATTTATTGTTGAAACATATTGAATCTTTGGTATATTCTAAATTACCAAATCAAGTCAAATAAATTATAGGTTTTTTATTTTTCATACGATAATGCTTTAACATATTATTGATGTACGTATTTTCTGATAAATAATAGACTTATCAAGAGTAATCCTGATTATATTTGATTCGGTAATACATAAACACCGCACCTAGAAATTTCATACATAAATATCAGTAATAGAAAGTTTTTAATGGCATGTAATATGTCATTATAAATTATGGTAATTAATATGACACGTAACTCTAAATCTGAATGCTCTCTTATTGAATTAATAAAATTCATAATATTTTACTAAGTTAATTCAAAAACCAAAGAAAATTATAATACAATTAATAAATAAGATATTTATACTAAATTACCATAAATGAAATTATTATTACTACACGCAACTCACTTTATTAGATATGAATATGATTGTTACAACCTATTAACCTTCATGTTGGTGGATTAACTTTTATAATTTATTAATCAATAAAGTTATTTGGTTGTAAGATATATATCAAGTTTTCTACAACATTAGCATTGAGAAATACTTAATCTTAATATTCATTTAATGTAATTTAAATAATGAAGTGCTCATGATTTGCAATGATTATATTAAAGAGTCCTTTTAAAATATGAAAAAAAAATGTTCTCTAAAGATTAATATTTTCACATTTGAAAGAAACCAATTTTGTGTAAGACCTTTAAACTGAATTATTCACATCAAATTTTCATTCTAGCTATGACAGTCCACAATTAAACATTTGAAAATCTGAATGTTATGTTTGGGAAGCTTGAGCTAGATTCTTCTTTTTCATCATAATATTTACAATGTTCTTATGAAACTCTTTAGAGTGTTATAAAAGCTTAATATGGATTATTTTGTTTCAACATAAGGGATCTTAATGTTCTTATAGAACTCATTATGGCATCAAAATGGCTGAAACTAAATTCTTCAATTGTATCGTAAATAATCTTAATATTCTTGTAGAACTCTTCATGACGTTACACGAGTAGAAGTTGAATTCTTATGTTGCATCATATAGAACCTTAATATTCTTATAAAATTTATATGACATTACAAACCAATAACTCGACTTTTCTTTTACATCATAAAGAATCTTAATATTCTTATAAAACTTTTTATGCCATTACGAAAGCTGAAATTGGATTATGTTGTTATATCACAAAGCATCTTAATATTCTTGTACAAGTTTCTTAAACAATGCTTTCTCTATGCTTAAGGTTTGATGTAGCAATTTTAATTATTTCCTCCTAATAAATTTATCTAGTAAGGAATTATTGTACGTTCAAATATATAAACCCAATTTGGGTCATGGCATTGTTCAATAAATTGTCATACTTTCTTTAGTAGTAACCAGCTAGATCAGATATGATAAATTTAATTCTTTTATTGATGTAATACTTTACTTTATGCTTAAAAATATTGTCAATAAACTTCATATTTGCATAAAAGAGCCAATAAACTTCATATATATATATATATATGAATAAACATGTCTTCCTCAAAACAATATAATTTTGTTTAAACAATTCTATTGCTTTGTACACACCTAATTTCTTTTATTTATTATGCTACTCATTGATGTGTATATCATATGTTTGAATATTCAGAATAATCATGGGGTTCTGGATTATTTTTTAACTAGTTTCCCTACCTTTTTTAGATATGTGACCTGAATAGTTTTAATAAAGATGTATTTATTGTCCTAATAATTCAATTTGTTGTGATGTGTGATACATAAATATGGATATCATCATTGAAAAATTTATTAACTGTGATCCTTAGCAGAGAATACGTTATACAAATAATTCATTTTATAACTCATATATACTTCAATCACCATTATCTATAAATATATCTTACCATCACATAATTTCAAAGAATTAATGGTCCTAGTTAATGAAAATAAAATATCTATAAGAGTTGTAAGATAATAATAAATAACCAGTATTTGTAAAATAAATTTACCATAACATAATTTTGGTGATTTAATGTATTCGTTGAATAAAGATAATTTATGATGGTTGGCATTGTACCAATCCATCAAAGATCTTCAAGATCTTTTAGGTATATTCTAGAAGTAAATCGACAATAGAGGTAATAACATAAATTACATGATCTGAGCGAAAGTCGAATGGTCTCAAGCGAGCTGGACCATAGCACCACAGTTGGACTATAGCTAAGTTTTCTATTTGATAAGTCTTCTATATTAATTAGGTCTCCTATTTTTGGTATTCCTATATTATTTGGAATCCTTATATTAATTAGGTTTTCTATGTTAATTACTATTTTCTATTTATGAGGTTTCTTATATATTAATGGATTAGAAGTAAGCTTGCAAAAGTCCTTTGGTAATATAGGACGACCCCCAAGTCGGCATCAGGCGAAACTCCTTTCTCCATATTATATCAAAATGGATGAAATCGTCCATGAAGAGATCATCATACTCAATCATCGGGTTACCAATTAATCAGACACTTCAAATACGAACGAGCGAGAGGTATGCATAGATTTAGTGGGAGAGCGGCATGATCATGAAGAGTATGACTGAAGCACTATGAATGCTTAATGAGAAACAAGTGCCAATCCAAGATCATGCCAAGGACACTTCAGGTTGGTGACTTAGTTATGAAGAATCTATTTTATATAGCATATGACAAGTAAGCGGGGAAACTTAGACTTGATTTGAATACTATTGGTAACATGGAAGGCATGACTCTAAAATACCACTAGAATATCAACAATTTAAATTGTATCACAGTGATATGTAAAACACATGTTCACTCATTTTTCCTTAGGATGGAGCTGAAGGGTTTTTTAATGAGACACCTTACAAATTGGTTAATTAATGATTTATGTTTTCACCAATGTATCAGTTTTTAGCTAATGTTTACACTTAGCCTTTATCTTTATCCATACCTCGGTCACGACAATCTCTAATGAATTTTTAATAAGTATTCAATATATAATAATTAGCGAATGGGTTGATAAACCATGTCCGAGGGCTACGCAAAGCCTTGATCGATACGGTCAGTTCCGAGATCGGGTTAATAGACAAAACCTAAAATGGTTACACGAGAGGTCACGTTGAGCCTAAAACCTTTTACGATAAAAATAGGAGATTGTTTGGATCTTTGAGTGATTAGAGTTGTTTTGCCATCAATTATCTCTAACCATTTCTTGCATAAAGCATCTCTCTGTGTAGATATTGACTCTAATTTCTGCTCCATCTTTGATTTTTTCTTCACCGTTCCACTGCACCACGTTTGTGCAAGCCCATAGGCATCCTTATACCTAGCCAGCTTGGTAGTCAAATCTTTAACAGAGCCATTTAAATATGGTGTCCAGTTTCCCGTTCTTTATTGATAAGGTGTTCGAAAGGGTCATGCGGAAATAGGCGAGGACAATAGGATAATGGTTGCTCTGTAAAAATCAAACAAGTAATTATACACCTAACATGCCTAATACATATAATTATATTAACAAGCTACAACACAACACAAACCTTGATCAATAACTCAAGTTTCCTTACACAATTTTTACCATCGACATGCTATCATAAAAGGTGAGCTATGGGAAATTCTTCAATTGGCAAAACATTAGCACTGATGGCATTGACATATGGACCACGATATGTCGCTCATCCGAGTTCAGGAGGGAAATTTATTGAATAGTAAACATAGTGGTATCAGAGCCACTAGCAGGAGCCACATTTTCGGTAAGCTTTGGATCTGGCCTCACTATGTTCACTAGCAACGAACCGGAGCCGACCGCCTTCGGTAATCCTGATGTAGTTGGCTTCAGCCCTAAGGCCTCCTTTGGAGAAGATATTCCGGTATCTTTGTTAGGGTCATGAACAATTGTCTCATTTCCAACATCATCTTCATCACTTAGCATAAATATTTCATTGGACATAACTATCTTGTTAGATCCATCCATAGAAGATGCCTCTGGGGGATCTTGTAGTTTCCTAACCGAGGGTTTGTCGTCTTCGTGAGCAGAGTATGTGTATATAGTTAAATAAGTCACAAATAAAAAGATGAAAAGACATCTAAAGTCCCCAATCAATGAGAGTGGTGTACAAGAAAGTTTCGTTTTCCCGGCCTTAATGAGGTGGCTCACCGGGGAGGCCATATCTTTTCCTAAATTCCTCGTGACCTTCATCTGACAAGTAATCATACTTGGGTGTTAACCGTTTGAAGTATAGATCCAAAAAAATCATGGTTTTTCATCTCTTCTTTAGGAGGACTAGTAGATGGGGAAGTCTCCTTCGAATTTCTCTTTGACACCTCCATAGGACCAATGTCTGGTATACATGATTACAAGGTATTAATATAGCTATTAAGCACAAGTGTAATACGCAAATAAGGGTTATTACAACAAAGTGTCACCGACGGGGAAACATAGGTGGTTGGATATGACCATACATGGAAGATCCAACTTTAAAATATGTTACGAGTACCCAAGTTTAACTATCATCACAACCTCCAAATGGAAAGAGGGAGTAAAAGAAACAAAAACAACAACCATAAAACATATTATTATCAAGCATTAGAGTGATCAAAACAACGATGGAAGTGATAGTGTTACAGTTCAAGAGAGGTTGCTAGCAAGATTGTTCAATGTTTTTCAACAAAAATTAACAAGTGAGGAGCGTGAATAATGAATTATGACATTTACACTATTTCTTGCGGTTGATTTGGTCCACATGATTGAAGTAAGATCAAGATTGGTTATTATTTGAATATATATATTTAATATCACAACGAATAAGTGATATTTGTGTTACACGTGTTAGCTCTTACCAGATATATGTGATTCGTTAAGACACGCCGATGCCACCTGGCACCCCAAGAAATATAAAGGAAACTAATTCAAGTTTCGATGAGTTTATTACTTACCTCGCCTTTTTATTTTTTTGTACCCCTTTAACTAATCTTTTCTTGCATAATGTATTACTTAAAGGACTAATATGAAGTCTTAATAAGGTCATACCTTTAGGGTGAGGCATGCTCCTTATACGAGACGAGGTAAGATCAAACCGATGATCAATTAATGATCAACTATAGGCAAGATGTAGGGAGACTTGTCGTTTAGGTGATAAGGCCACATCCCTCAGGCAAGTCATGCTCCTTATACCCGACAAGGTAAAACCAAACCTAGAAAGAATTAATGATAAAGTAGGGGTAGAAGGAAATGAAGCTTACCAACTAAGCAAGACTGTAATTCGAGTGGTAAGAAAAGAAAGATAAGAATTTTTCGAGCGAGTAGGATGACATCACGGGGCTATCCATCTGCAAAACATGGGTTACTATAAATGTTCCTCTTCACTATGCGCCACTAACGAACGTGTGCAGTAACGACTCAAGTAGTGCACCATGTAGTACAAGCCACTAAGGCACATACCAAGAGATGGTTATGTAATTAATATTGGAGATAGAAAATCTCAATTGTGAACTTGTATAAATAGAATTGTAAAGGAATAATAAAATGGGTATTTGACTTGATTATTATTTTCTTTTCAAATTCAAAACGTTTATCATTTTGGCATATATTCAAAGAGTTCAAACGTTGACCAATTTCTACTGATTGGAGGAATAACTCAACCAGAATTTGACTCCCAATTACCAGAAATAAAGATAAATTTCTTTTTCCAAATCTTGTTAATAAGAGGAAGATTAATAATAATTTTCTAAAAGTCAGCGATTTCAAAAATAAAAAGGTGGTCGTGCAATGTAATATAGGATTCCCATCTAGAAATTCCTCTGTACACAAATAAAGACCAAATTTATTCACCAAAACTATAAAATATATCAACAACATGCAACAATTTAGGAAGGACAAATATCACGATAAAACTCAAAAAGATCTCTACTTAGAGAGAACCGAAGACATTGGTCCAACGTAAAAGATGAGAAAACAACTTCATCATTAATAGTATCAAATAGTCTCCTATTTACAAGAAATATAATAGAAACTCTTTTAAGAATACTATCAATACGTTTCTTACTATATTCTTCTTTATGAAAATCAAGATCAGTACGTGGGAAACCTCAAGTAACTACTCACCATTCAGATTAACTAGACATGTAAGATGAATATCCTTTGAAGATAAAGAGGTACTTGGGAAACAAACCTTAATAAAAAAAGCATCATTCCCATCAATAATAGTCAAATTAAAACATATACAGGAGTTGCACAAGTGTTAAGTTTTTATGTCCCAACTTTAGTAACTTTTCTCTTTGAAACACGAGTACGAACTGGATGAGGAGATGCATTAACCACTCTTTCGACAAGAAATGTTCCATAATCAGCGCGTCTAACTTTAATATTGAGATTATCAACCATGTTAAGAATCGAATCTTGAAAAATAAAAACAAACAATCGAGACAATAATTTCAAGTGTATAATTGTTTGAGAATTAAAAATTCCGAAGGTATCAATTGCTTTAAACAAAATTTACTACAAGCGTATAATTACTTGAAAATACAAAATATTTTTTAATCAAAGTTACAATTAAACTGATGAGCAATACTTCACTTTAGTTGAATATATAAACTTACGTTTTATAGTCTTTACATTCGGACTTCAAGAATGAATAAAGGGTTTATCCATAATTTAAAAGACAAGAGACAATGAATAAATTTGTTCAAAATCGTATTCATTCCCTCATTCTTTATTCAAAGCTATAAAGGATACGAAAATACCTATGCAAATACGCTCGACAAAAACAAAAAAATCCAAAACACAAATAAACAAAGTCGAATAAAAAATATATACTCTACATGGCAAGAAAACCATAAAATATCGTCAAGAACAAAACAAAAATTTTAAAACCATTACAAATTTAAAGATCAAACATCGTTCAAGAAAAGCAATGAAACGACAAAGAATGTTTCAAACAAAAACCAAAAATGTTGTGGATAAGCAATAGGCCCATGCATCTAACCAAAGACCAACAAACGTTCTTGCCAATAACAAAAGTTGGCGTGGGCAACACTGAGCTAATATTTCTACGTTACTCTCATCAAGACTAGAGAGAGCTATTGATAATGATGTAATTAGTATAGTCTGGACCAACCATCCCATAATCTTATCCAAACGTTTAAATATCTACTTAGACTAAGTAAAGATACACTTAACCAGATATCTTAATGGTTAGAGTAATATCATACATTATCACTAAGTATCTCGAAGATATTTATTGTCACATTAACTTTATATAAATATCCAATTGCAATCAATAAACATAACTTATCTTTACTACCACTTGTACTTTCTCGTTTCATAACTCTCTATAATTTTTAAACAATGATTTAATTTACTCTCAAAGATTTTTATATTCAACAACAAACTAAATATATATTTTTCGACAATTTTAATAATCTCACTTAAATCGATGCGATGTGTTCAAAAATATTAAATCACATTTTATATTTTAAAATTAAAATTGATTTTGATTTATATTCTATTTAAATTAAACTTAAATTATAGATTATAAAATAATTTATTATATCCTTTTAGTCATGTTATCGGGTTCGGTTCGGGTTTGGACGGGACTGAGACCGACTCGTTAAACTACCGGACGGGTCGAGCCGGACCGCTAAGCGAAGGGAGCCAAATATGATGGACCAAGACCGGCTCGTTAAGAGTCGAGTCGGTCCGGTCCGACTTTTAACGAACGGTTTTGTTAGTTTATCATAATTTTTTTAGAGTTTTAGTTAAAAATATACATAGATTAGGAAAAAAATTTATATATCCCTCTTACCGGGCTGGTTACCGGGGGACCGGTCCATACCAATAAAAAAATCGGTCCAAAATTCTAGCTCCCAACTCGCTCCCTAAACTATTCGGACCAGTCTTGGATGAGCCTTACAAATCCGATTACAGGCGGGTTAACGGATTGGGAGGCCTCCAAACAGCTCTATATTTTTTATCTATTTATCCCGTGTTATCCTTTATAATTTATAATTGGAGTAATTTAAATATACGGTCTTTATTCACAAGCTTAAACAATCTTAAAATTCATATAGTGCGCTCAGCATGCTTAAAATTCTATATATAAAGACACTTCTTAATTTCTCTTGTGTTACTTAAATTCATAAGTAAATAAGAAAAAATATTATAAAGACGAGTACAAAAGTTTCTCATTTTAAAATCTCTTGCTCTTATTTTTTTTTCTCTTTTATAAAATTTGTTTGAAAAGCGATCGTATAACTCAACATTCTATTTCAACACAAATTAATTATGAGTGTGTATCGCAAATTATCATTTAATATAAAATCATCTTTTAAAAGTTGCATAGTATTTCAACTTTTTCTTATTTCCCAATAAAGAAAACCCTTTTTAAGTTATTTGTTTCCAATTTTATATTATCAAGAGTTTCCTAATTTGAATAGGATAGAATGATGCAATAACAAAAGACAAAAATCCGAATAAGTATCATAATCTATGGTTAGTAAGTGACACAAAAATAAAACAAGATAAAGTCATGCACATATTACACTATGTAGTCCACCTTTTAACCAAACAAACTATAGAATCCACGAATAGATTAACTACATTTATAAATTTATTATAACATCAATCTAAGTTGACTTATGAGAGTAATGCTTAGTTTGACACTATATTTTTTCTTAGATTTTTATAAAGCTTTAGAAAATGTTTTATTTCAGTTAATTGAGATATATTTCGACCTTGATTATGGTTTTTTTGGTTAGAATTTTTTTCTAATTGATCCTTAGAAACTTCGAATTTGGTGTCCTTTGATGAAAATATAACAACCCTATATTGACAACATCATAATGGTAGCCACCCTGCTAGGATGCTCTCATTGTAATAGACTCGTTAAATATAGAAAGTGTAATGTCTACACCTATAAAAAAAACACAATCATACGACAGTGACAATTTTAGATCCATAATATAGAAACAAATATGACTTGGTTTAATTGTAAAGAACATAGTTCAGGTATTTCTAACTTTTATAGGTTTTAAACAAGGCCACGAAACAATATTCTAGATGGTTATCTTGTTCGTCGGACAATAAAAGTTTATCAAAATAGTCTAAGACTTTTTATCCATTCGATATGTCACAGAAATGTATTTTGGATAAACCTTTTCTGATTTTGTAAAATTATTTTTTGTTAAAATAATATAATATATACATTTTTCGGAATAATTCTACGCATGCCACAAACATTATATAAAGTAAAATGTTGAATATCATAGTACTATACAATTCAATTTAATATATATTAAGGCGAAAGTATATATATATATATATATATATATATATATATATATATATATATATATTCTTTCGAGTATTACTTTTCTCCTGTGAATTCAACCACCTGCAAAATATTAAGATGGAGCCATACCAGCTTAAGAGCCAGGAGAAACTTACAGTGTTTTACTATAATTCTTCATTTGATTCTGAGTTTAAATTTTACTACTATCACATCTAAGCTATATATAACTCTTCATTTAGTTAGACTTTAAATTTTACTATCGCATTGGAACCATAACTATTCCTACATTTAGTATGAATGATTCCTCCATCAAAATAGAGATAGTCCAACTAATATTTGCACTTAAAATCTAATTCTAAATATTAGTTATTTTAATCTATCAAACTTATAATCTATACTTATACATAATAAGCAAATCTAAACCTGGAATTTTCTTCTATAATATATTATAAAAAAAATTCACATCAATTTCAGGATGTTATTGTTTTTTGTTCAGCAGAAGTTATTGCGGAGTCTCTTTCGTAGGCAAAAAGCTAGACTGTGTGTATATGATTATTTAAAAACATTTGAAATACCTCAAAAATTACATTAAAAAAAACAAATATACTACTCTAGCCCAAACTTAAATCCGGATCAGTTTAAACGGGCCTCTTTTAATAAAAGTAGTACACGGAGAAAAGAATAAAGTAAAGAGTAATATGCAAAAACGAATAAAGTTTCATCATATTTAAAGTGCGCGCTTTCACGTCTCTCTATCTCGAAAACGAAGACAAAGACGAAAATCCAGAGACCCCCTATCTGAAACTCTAAAACTTTCTAGAAGAGACAACAAATTAGAACAGCTAATTGAAAAAGAAAAGATAAAGATTATTAAAAATAAAAACATCCTATCTGAACCTAAAAGATTAAATGAAGTTTTGGTTTTGAAACTAAGTTTTGTTTTCTAATGTCCAATTGTATTAAAAAATATCTCCCATAAATAGTCCGACATATTTTTTTTTCTTAAACTTACTTTTTTTCATATTAAGACAAAACAAAACAGTTGAACTTCTTTTTACATTTAAGACAAAACAAAATCATTGATTGGACTCCAACAATGGTGAATCATATAGTTGGATTTGTTTTTATGTACTTTGATGTTAAAATAAATATAATTTAATAAAATCATAATAACTTTTATTTACATTGACATAAGAGAAAAAACAAAAAAACAAATGTGTTTAAATACATGATAGATACCTCCGAAACAAATGTGTTTAAATAGATGATATAATATTTATTTATAGATAATCCCTAATCGAACATATCTATTAGTGCTCGAACCGTTGTCTTGATTGAGACTCTAACTGTTTTTGGCGCACAAGTTCGGTGGTGTTCGTCGGACAGTTTTTCGAGTCGCGATGAAGTTATAAAAAATTTATAAAGTGAAATAATAAATTAATAAAATTCAGTAAAATTTAAGTAGCTTACAAGAAATAATATTTATTTTTATAACGTGAAATAATATTTTTTTTATAAGAAAACAAATGAGGGGTTATTTAGATATATGTATAATAAATGTTAGATTGATAGAAAAAGATTATCAATATTTACCGCTCTAACTATATTTTTCAATTTACATACGGTACGATTATGTTATTTATATGTTATGAATTATATTATATTTACTTATGGACAATCCCTAATCGAACGTATTCTTTTTAGATTTTGATCAAAATTACTTACTCAAAAATAAAGCATTTAACCATGTAAAATACAAGAAAAATCAAAATCTTACTTCTATTCTTCATGATTATAAATGTAGTCTCTTCCAAAATAATGTAATTTTTCTTTATTGAATTTTTAATATAATATTATATGTTTTTCAGATTTAAACCTATTTTGAAGTTAAGAAAAATATTTCAAAAAAAATAAACTAAATTTTGAAAAGGATAATTAACTTATACAAATTTGTAATATTAGTTGATAATATAAATAACTTTGATTCAATTAATTTAAATAGGAACAATTTAAAATTCAAATTCCAATACTGAAAATTGAGGAAACAAAAGAAAAATAAAATAAAAAAAGACGTAAATCTCAAAACTCCCATCCCCAACATCGATTTCAAGAATTACATGAACATAAATGTGGAGGTGAACCTCAGACAGTGATAGTAAAATAAAATAATATTTTATTCACACATTATGGTATCAGCAATATTAGAAGATAAATTACCACATCAATCTAGCAAATATCTCATTGAAATAAAAAATAGCAACTAATATTAAAAATAATAAATATTTAAATTTATATATATATATATATATATATATATATATATATATATATATATATATATATATAATATGATAACATATAGCGATTCCAGATTATATTTGATTCCAGATTATATTTAAGTATTAAATATTCAAAACTCATTTTATATATAATGTAGCATCATTAACTACCAAATTCCTTATCATAATAACTACAGGAATTATTAAATTTAGAAAAACCTCTTATTTATATACTTTGCACAAACATATATTTAAATTATATTTATTTATTAAAATATTAAAATATTTAGAACATAATTATGAATGGGGACTTAGAACGATATTTCAAACCTACCAAAAAAAATGTTAGACGGATCTTGTTCCACCATGTTGAACTTTTTCATAAATTAATCTAATAAAGTAAATAAACGTTTAAATTATTTTCAATATAAACACTTCATGTAGAGAATTAGTGAATTCTTTTTATGTTTTTTTTTTATTTTTAAAAAATATATTTTCTCTAATTTCAATTATAAATATAAATTGATATGCATGTAAAATATATGTTACTAATATAGTTTAACCGCGTTATGTCTGTACCTAAATGAAATACACACGAATTGATTTAATTGTACAAATAAGTTTACACGAGTCAACATAAACCAAAATATGCTTTGACAGATGATGGAAATTAGGATATCTGGCCACTAGGAAAAATCAAAACGCTCACCACATCAAGCGGTCATCTTGTTCCACAGAAATTAAAGAATAATCACACTCGAACTTTTTATCCAATGTTAAATCCATCTGGCATTTTACACAAACGTAGTTTTACATACTCTCTAAACTTTATATATGTCTCTATTTTCTATAAACTTTTTTTTATGGTAAATTTATAGTCATGTTAAAATAATATAATATTAATTTTTTCAAGATTAATTCTACGTTTTCCGTAAGAAACATGTAGGATGCCACAAATTTATAAATGTTAAATATTATATTATTGATTTTAGTTTGATGTGTTTAAGATTATACACGCAGCATATTTCAAACGAAATATGCGCTGCATCTCTAGCACCAGCGTGTTATTGATACACGCTGGCAGCTAGAGATGAATTGTGGTTCAAAAGATGAACCCCAATTCATCTTTTCAACAACCAACTGCAGCATGCCATTTGGCATGCTGCAGTCTCCTATTTTTTTGTTTTTTTAAAAATCGTTTTTTTGAAACAAATGGTTCGTCAAAAAATTAAAAAAAGTATATCATTATTTATGATTTTTCGATATCTACGCGTAGAGACTTGGTTTGTTTCATTCCGACACCGAAATTTTTTGAGTTTTTTATATATTTAGTATTTTCAAAATGATTTTTGGAATATTTTTGTAAGTTAAAAAAATAAATAAATTATATCATGATTTATAATTTTTTGAGATCTATAAATAGAGACTTGGTTTGAAAGATTCGGACAACGAAATTTTTTATGGTTTTTTTATTAAGTATTTCCGAAACAATTTTCGGAACATTTTGTAAGTTAAAAAATTAAAAAAAGTATACCATTATTTATGATTTGAAAGGATTAAAAATAGATAATAACATAATAAGCTATAAATTTGGATTTAAAAGTTTTAAATTCGTTACAAAACTTAAAAAAATAAAATTCATAATGTTATTGATATAGTTACATTTAAACAAAATTAAATGATCGATAATTTAAGTAATAATTTGGTAAATAAAAATTAAACTAATAAATTTAGGTGATCAATAATATATTTTATTAAATTTGTAAAGAAAATAATAAATTTAGGTGACCAATTTTATTTTTAACTTTGATTTTTAAATATATTATATATTATGTATTATATTTTTAATTATTGAAATTTCATAGTTTTTATTTGTAAAGAAAATATATTATGTTAATTTAAAAAAATTATTAATTTTAATATATATAATTTTAATATAAATATATAGTAAATAATAAAAAAGATAAATAAAAATATATGGTAGGATATTGTATGATGGAATGATGTGGAAGAGAGAGAAATATGGTGGGGTATGCTGAAAGATGAAATATGCACTGCTGTGGGGAGTGAGAATTTTTGCAGAATTATTTGGAGAGTATGCTGATGTGGCGCACTTTTTGGAGATGAAATATCCCCACGGATGTGGATAGTCTAAGCGAAGATAGCTCGTAACAATTCAGTACATCACATCAATTTTCAGTAAAAATAGCCTAAGCTTTTCAGTCATCTTATCTTTAAATAATATTTGAACTTTTTATATACGTTTATTTAGTTTTTATTTACAAAAGAAAATAAAAATATATACTTTTTATATACTTTTATTTAATTTATAATTGACTCTTTTTTTTCTAAACATTTTTTGAAATACACTTTTGTTAATATAAATAATTTTATTGGACTTTCGTACTTATTATAATATATATATATATATATATATTCACTCAAAATTTAGATAACAAAATTAATTTACTAATAGTTATAGTCAAGTTTAAATAAATAGAAGATCAATAAAACATTTAAGCGTAAATTTAATCCCTAGATATATTGGTATTGTGATGAAATTTCATACAACTTTAAATTTCATATATCGTTTTTTCTAAGACGAAAACTTGTTATATTAGCAATGATAGAAAAACCCCAACTTTATAACTTCACAAAATTTAATATATCTAATATAAGTCTTATTTCAACTCATTTTCTATAATATTAGACAACACAACAATGTCATGCCTAATTATTCTCCTCATAGTTTGAAACAGAAAACCCACCGAAATAATTTTTAAAGTTGGTCTATCTCTTTCTTGAACATATGAGATTGGTACGTTGAGATTGTTGGTCTTTGGCATAAAAATGATTTCATCAATAGTTATCTCTCTAGGTTTTCTTACCATAATAAAAAAATCATCCATTGCATTGTGGAAGTTAAAAAGTGTTCTTGCAGAAAGGGTAAAATTTTGACATGAAACATACATGCCGTGAACAATTAAAAAAACTGTACCTAATCTAAAAATACTTAATAATGAAATGAAGTACTAGTACAATTTTATCCACGCTTCTCAATTTTCAGTTGACATTGGATAATGACACATAACTATAATATAATATATAATGTTCATGTAAGGTAATTATTAAAAAAATCCAAAATCATCATATCAGCTGAATGTGGGCATTATGTACGAAAAATAAATACGATTGTTAAAACTTTTTAAAATTATAGTTGTGTATCTCTTATATATATATAGATGTAAAATAATTCTAACTCCATTATGATTTAATTTAGAATTTCTATCTATTCATATAATTTATTTTTATTTTCTTTTATAGAAAGGGTTCTAAATTTTTACTCTCATCACTTGGTTGCGGTTGTTGTTTATTGTTGAAAAAAATTATAATCATTTCTATGGAACTAAGCAAGTATACCTTTGCTCGAAATAACGATCAATTATATCATAAAGCTGGAGAACGTTTTTGCAAAAATAAAAATAAAGCTTTGACATAGACATTTAGCAAAGAGTAAACACATTTGGAAAAAAAACATTCAAGCTAACTAATCTAGAAATATTTAATAATAAAACAAAATACCAATACAACTTTAATAAAAAAATTCAGTTTTCGATTCACCATTGATAATATCAAACTAATATACATGTAAAGATGATTTTTAAAAATTTATCCAAACACAGGCGATGATATAATTTTTAAAAATTCATCCAAATACAGTAGATGATATGATTTTTAAAAATTTATATAAACCCTTGCCATCAGCTGATTGTGTAAGCTTTATTTTTATTCATTTGTCATTTGAACTTTTTAAAATTTTAGTTGCATATCTCATCTCTAGGAGATTATAAAATAATTCCAACTCTACAACTCTTTGATGTAGAATCTCAATCTACTCATACGATCTATTTTTTATTTTTAAATAATTTTTTATTTTTAATTTTTCACTCTCATTATTTGGTTGTTGTTTTTAAAGTCATCAATAACATTTACCATCATATTTTTTTTAAAATTTCATTAATGAAATTTACCACCAAATGTGTTTTATTGTTATATTAGGTATATATTCAACTTCAAATTCTCTAAATTTTATAGACCAATGTGTTAACCGGTCTCATACATTTGGTTTACGGAAAACACTTCTTGAACGAGAAAACGTGTGCAATATGATAATATGACCTTAGAAATATGATCGCAATTTTCTTACATCTATAACCGAATCCAGTTTTAACTTTTTTAGATTTATATATATTTTTACAGCATATACTAGACTTCTACTCACACAATAAATTTGTTATGTACCCCATTAACTTCACGAATCAACACAACACATACATCAAAACTTGACAGTGATAGGTATAGAAACAAAAGCTTACCCTTTAGTGGTGTAGACACAATTTATGTTAAAGTTAAATAATCCTTAAGCTCGCCAAAAGCTATAACGTATTTATTCCAACTGAATATTTTTGTTCCTTGTAAGAAAAAATGATTCTTCTTTGAAACTCTAAATATAAACCATGATAAAGCTACCATAAGATATGTTGATTTTTTACTTCATTAATATGTTTTGGTGAAGTCATACCTAACAACACTTTTAAATTTACAAGGTGGGCTTCAATAATCTTTATGCTAATCCATAATCCAAAAAGTTCCAGTTCGTATACCAAAAGAATACTTCAATGAGTTTAACTTCAAATCAATTTCTTGAAGGTTGTTAAAAGTTTCAGATACTTCTAAAACACGCATAGCCTCATCACTAATTTTCACGATGATATCATCAATATAAGTTATCACGTATTTACCAATTATGTTTTTAAAATTATGGTTGACGAGTCGCTGATAAGTTGCTCCTGCATTTTTTAAACCAAATGACATCACCTTATAAAAATATTACCCTCGTTCACTTATAAATGATGTAATTAATTAATCATTATGATTTATTTTAATTTAGTTATATTCTAAATTATAGTCCATAAATGATAGTATTGGTGTCATATTCTAGCATCCACTAATTGATCAATACAAGATAAAATAAGATCATTATATGAGCAAGGGAGATTTAGATATGTAAACTCTACACATATCCTCCAGCCTCCATTTTTATTTTCCAATAATACTGGAATTTCTACCCATGTTGGATAATTTGATTCTCATATATGTCCTACTCTTAAATAACATTTCAACCTCATTCATTATTAACTCATCATTGTTTTTTGGATAAAACGCCCTTATTTTTTTGGATTGCCTTAGGTCTCTTATAAATAGTCGAATCATGAAACAATAATCGACTCATAAACCCTAGTAACATCATCAATACTCCATGTAAAAATATATGTATTAAATTTTAAATATTCATTGAAATCGATTTTCAAATATTCACTTAACATACTATCTATTTTCACCATTTTCCCATTTCTAACTTGAGATAAACAATTTAATCATGCTCGATTAAATACATAAATTCGTAACGATCATCAACTTCTCGCTCTTTATTTTCTATTAAGAGATTAATAACATTCATCAATTGTGACTTCGTAAATGAATTATTCTACTGCAACACCAAGATTTTATATAAACAAAAGGACATTGAATAACAATCTCGAGCTATCATTTTACTACTTCTTACAACTTCCACTTGATTTCTTGAAATGTACTTTAAACTCTGATGGTAAGATGAAAAAAAAGCATCTTATGTAACCATAGATGACCTAAATTACCATTGTACGAGCTAGGTGCATCAACAACCATATAAATATATTATTGATATCTTTTCCTATTACTTTGTATTAACTAGTTACTGGTAACTCCACATCTTCAACATAATTAGTTAATCGTCTAACAAAACTTATAAGATTTTGGTCAGTCTTACATACTAAGATACCCTAATAATTGTTTCATACTCTTTTTGATACAGAACATTTGCGGAGCTCCCAATGTCAACATTACTCTCTTGATAATGATCCTAACTATTTATATAGTATCCAATCAAGCATCTTCATGAGTGGTAACAATACCTCATAGATCATCATCTAGTAAATATTAAAGCTAGTGTAGAAATCATGTTTATATGAATTGATGAATAATCGATATGACACGCTTCCAAGTGTTTCTTGTATCGCTTCCTTCACGATTGAGATGTTTCAGCTAAATTATTTTCTTAGAAAATAATATAAGTAACTTGTTTATCATTTTTTAATTTTTTTGGGCTATCACTTTTATATTTATCTTGTCTCAATTCCATTCTCTATTCTTAACGAACTCAACCAACTCTGCAATATTTACTAACTTATGATTTTTATCTCTTAACTGAAAACAATTTTTAGTTGCACGACCATGAGCACAATTATAACCACAAATACATCATCTAGAGGTGTAAAACTCATGTTTAGTAGTTAACTTTTTCCCTTGTTCTATTCTAAATATTTGTTAGACATGTTATGAGAGGTGTAAACCTCATGTTTGATTCATCAAAATAAGAAAATATAAGTCGGTTATATGCTACTTTAATGACCTTGTCATATACTTTTTCTTCATTTTTCCTCATATTTGACGACCTCACTCTTTTTGTTATGTTCATTGGAATTAATCCACCTCATCTTGATTCTTATCACTGATAAACGTTTCAAATCGTCTTAACATATTCCTCATATTATCAACTGGAAATTCAATAAAATATTCTAATAACTGAATTTCCATTAGAATAACTATCTTAAAATGATTTAAAATAACATATTATTGACATATTTCTAAAATATTTATTTTTAACATAGTTTTTTAACGATTTAAGCCGGTTTTTTTATATAAAATATCATAATATGATCTCTATAATTCTAAATTTATTTAATCATGATGAATTGACTTCTAAAAAAGATCCATATTCTTCAAAACTATGGATTGATCCAAATGGAAGATTATTAAACCATTTCAAATCCTTTCTCGTGCACGTTATAGAAAATATGATATGCAGAGGAGTATCATATGTATTAAATTCTTGCATTGTATTTTTGAAAGTTCTCCAAATGATATATATGATCTATAGTCCTATTATATATCCACTATATATGGATCAAAATTGGTAGATAAGTCTACTTTAAAAAAATTCTATGACAATGGATATTGTGTTAGAGTATGAAATGCTAACTCCATCCTTATAGAAATTCCTTAACATACATTTACAATTTCTTATTTTTTTTATTTCAATTATATTTTGATGTTACTTTGTTACCTTAATGTTCATCATTATATTTATTTTTACATCTTTTTACCTCATTTTCCTTTATCTGGATTATATTATCATTAATAGACATTTCAACCTACTCAATAATTTTTTTAACATCATATTTCAAATCTATAATTATAATGTTTTGGATATTTAATCCATTCTAGTTCATTATTATTTTTCATCTCTTTGAACTTGCATCATATTATATTAGATCTATGCCATTCTTATCTTAATTCATTAATTTATATATAAAGTAAAAAAAGAGAAATAAATAGAATATTACCTTAAATTTGTATTGGTAATTACTGATATATTCTTGAACAAGTTACGTTATCTCGAACAAGTGAAACTATTTTTTGCGAATAAGATATTACAACTATAGACATTGGCCAAGACAACTTTACTATCACATCAAACCGATATAGGTGATATCGGTTTGGGCCACAACAAAAATTCATACATTAAATTTCTTAGTCACTAAGCTTTTTTACTAGCTGTTGCTAATGCCACATACTCTGATTCCATTGTTGAATCGTTAATAAAAGTTTGTTTCTTAGATGCCCAATAGATAGCATATCCCACAAATAGACATTGGCCAAGACAACTTTACTATCACATCAACCCGATATAGGTGATATCGGTTTGGGCCACAACAAAAATTCATACATTAAATTTCTTAGTCACTAAGCTTTTTTACTAGCTGTTGCTAATGCCACATACTCTGATTCCATTGTTGAATCTATAATAAAAGTTTGTTTCTTAGATGCCCAATAGATAGCATGTCCCACAAGTAGAAATACCCATCAATTTGTGGAAGAGTAGTCTTCCATATTCAAAATATAACTCGCATCCGAATATCCTTCAAGTACCAAAAGAAATCCAATATAAGTCAAACCATAATCAAACAATTCCTTTCAAATACTTAAATACTCGATTTAAAGCTTGTAAATGATGTGAACTAGGATTGCTACTATACCTACTAAGATTTCCAACAACAAAGGCAATACCAAGGCTAGTGCTAGTCCTCACATACATATACCAAGAAGCCTTCCACCTTCCTCCAAATATTTCATCTCAAAACTAGATGATAAGAATGTATTGATTTCATCAACTTGATTTGGTCGATACCAAAAATCAACATGTCATCCACTTATCAACAAATCATAATTCATTTACAAATAACATCAAAATATATCAAAATTGTAAATTACATTAACTTACTCTGATTGTTATTATATATCCACTGCACATTAAGTTATAAATCTTGTGCAGTTGCGAATCATTAATACTTAACGTGTATAAAACAAATTTTGATTCAATATACATACAAATAACCTCCAGCATTTAATTGGATGCAAAATTCTAACAATTAAAGTAAAAGCCAGCATGTCAAAATTTGAAGGATTAAACGCCTTTTAATTGCATACATACTTGTAAAACAAGGTCAATTTTGGATGCAGAATTCATATGAACTTCATATGGATTATGTAAATCACAAATGTCACGTGTTCATTTATATAAATCCTACTTAATTTACATTTGAATGTCAAATAGAAAATCATATGTCACGTTTCATTTACATAATTTATTAAACTAGTTTTAAAATGTATAAACAATCTGCATAAACCTCCTTTGCAAGCAATGTTAGAAAATCAGGCCGACATGCAGAATTAAACAAATGAGACGGGATGAAATACACATGCAAAGTGTGTCTATTTCATATAGATTGGAGCATGAAAATTAACTTAAAATGCATAAGGATACCAACTCTGTCTACATTAAACAAATGAGAGCTGCCCCCTGCAGTTAATGTTATACTGCTAAATTTATTGAAACTGCTATAGAATTTACTTAATATTGTAATTTGTCAGCATTAACTCTTTCTCCACAGAAATTAAAATGTTTATTTCTTATTTAAAATGTATTCAAAATTCAAAATGTTTAAACCATAAAATATAGTTTAGAGCTAGTTGAATTTACTCCCCGACAATTGCAGACTGGAATTCAATAACTATTATTTCCACAATCTGCTTAATTAACTTAAATAATTTAATAAATCAATTATTTGCTGGTACATTCATGTATAAATCCAAATTGCATCGGCCACGTACATGAATCAACATGGATTTCTATGACAATCGTGTACTATCATATTACTGTATAACTTCATTCTTATTTTCACATAAACATATCAGTCCATGCAAAATATTGCATTAAGTAACGGAAAAGCATAACTTACATGCCGACGAATTAAAACAGTTTTAATGACAAATTGAAACTTCAATAATAACCGTGGTTAGACTGTTTTTTTTTCAACATAAACTATATGAACATATATACATGATTTTCTAGCCGAGATTAACACTAACATTGATGACCCATATATTTCAACTAAAACATTCTGTGAAAATTACTTTTATTTTCAAAATTTATGAACGTTTCATTTCATGCAATTTAAACACAAAAACAGTGCATGCAGTTCAAAATTTCATGCAATTAATGTACTATTTATATAATTAATACATGTATAAAATTGTCATTTAATTTTGAATAAGTTTAATTGTTATAAAGGACTTCATATATAATTTTATATTTTTTTCATATAACAAATCAATTCAAGCATTTTCAGTTTTGGATACATATTTTTAATAACCAAAACAACAATTAATCCAATATTTGTAGCATTTACAGAATTCAAAACAATTCACAAATTATCACAATTTTCATAATATAAAAAACTAGACTTCCATAAGTAAAAGTCAAAGGAGAAAAACTTACGCGACGATGATACCAAAGTTCCAATGCTTTGATACTTGATTATGGATTCTCTTAAAGATGACAAAAAAATGTCTTCATTTAATGCATGTTGAGATCCCTTAAGATTTTTAATATTATATTTTTCATCTCAAATTTGTACTTTTTCGTTGTTATTATTATTATTATTATTATTATTATTATTATTATTATTATTATTATTATTATTATTATTATTATTATTATTATTATTATTATTATTATTATTATTATTATTATTTAGACTTCTTGAAGCTTTTGGGATTACATTTGGAATCATCCCCTTGTACTGCTAGATGAGTGAAAGAATTAGAATAATACATAATGTTCATAGTAAAAATATTTATTAATTGTTCGATTATTCATTAAAAATTATTTCCACCACCAAGTAAGAAAATAGTACACCCCATATGAACTCTCAATATAACATTTTACAAAGAATGATTAATAATTATCAGCCAAAGCTTAAGGATGATGGTATAACTTTAAATTCTCTATATTTCATGAGTGTCGAAAGTTTTTTCTTTCTTCATTCAACCGTATATATGTTCTTAGATTTACTTTTGATTATATGAGTATGGTCTTTTCCTATTTGGGGATAGCTTGTTGAGACTCTTATATCTAGTATGCAAGAATATCCTTCTTTGGAAATTTTCCTCTGTGTTAAAGTGTCTGAAGGGAAATTTGGAATTGTATATGTTTTAAATCATAGTTTTATAGTGTTCTGACTGAATATGAGTTTTATCCTTTTTTTCTCTATTATTTCTAGTTTGACACATCTTGCTTGTAAATTTATTCCTTGTTCATAGTTGAGATTATATAGGCTTGTATAACCGTTTCGGCTGGGAAAATTGGCTCCATTTGATACACTAATGCATATGATGGTTTAGTTGTTTCCTTTTTTGAGAGGTCCTTTAAAACCATATATTTTCTTTAAAATGTTTAGCTAGTTTTCTTCAGATCCTTCTAACATCATATTGATATCATCTAACAGAGTTTGGCTAGTAATCTCCACCTGGTTGTTTGCATGTGGATTGAAATGAGAAGATAAATTTTGTTTGATACCTTTTGTTGCGCAAAACCATATAAATAATTCATTTTACAGTTGAGTCCCATTTTTAATTTTGATGACTTTTAGTATCCCACACTGAAAGTAGATTTTTTATTTGAATAAGTCGATCACCTCTTTTTAATGATTTTCACCAATTGATGTGTCTCAACCCACTTTCAAAAATAGTTCACCGCTAGTAGTAAGAACTTTCTTCATCTTGAAACCTTTGGAAGAGCTCATACATTGTCAATGCCTTATTTATCAAATGATTATCCTCTTATATTATTTCTACTAAAAAATTATGGTTTATATTGAATTTGAGAAGCGTTGGAAAGTGTCATAGGGTTTGAACTTTTTTTCATCATCCATTATTGTAAGTTACAAGTAACTTTGAAGAAAAATTATTTGAGCAACCCTTTGTAATCACAATGGGTACTTCCGTCCTACATATGATACCAATTTGGTGAACTAAATTCCATACTAGTAGATTTGAAACTTAAGATTACCTAAAATAAGAGAGCAGCTATAAAATAATAGTAAACTAAATAGTTGTTGTATTCATTTAAGTAAGCTCTATTTATAGCTTACACTATCTCTTACAAAGAAGGGATAAAACATTATTCTCAATAAAATACTTTTTAATTAGTACATTTATATATTTATAATAGATTTGACTAGATTGTTTAGGAATATTTTGTTTGATAGTTGACCAAGTCTCTGATATCTTTAATGGATAATTTTATTGGCTTTTAGTTTTTATGGACCAGATATTGGGTCTGAAAAAATTATATATTTATCAGTAGCCTCCTAAGTATATGCAAAAGCAGTAAGAAATTGCTATCATTGATTTAGAATTATGTATTTAGTAAGAGAAAGTAAAAGAGAGAGTTAGATTATAGAAAGAGAATGTAACTTTTGAAATAGTATGAGATTGATCAAAATAGTCGTCCTTTATTCATCCATTCACACCTTATTTATATGTGTGTCAGACTTATAACTGAATCAGTTATATAAATAGGTAAATTATATTGCAACCCCATATATTTACAAGTAGTTAACATTTCATCTTATAACTATACAATTCATCATGCATAACTTTAAAATTATTATATTAAGGCCCCATGTAATTCATATCCTTATCAGTAGCCCCCTATTTCTTATGAAGAACAATGATAAGAACTTTTAATCATCGGGAATCATGGTAGATAAAAAATTGTTAATTCCCAAAATCGAATTCGCTTCAGAATAAAGTTTCTCATCTCCTCAACATAATGATTTGTTTTAACATTTGTTATACTCAAATAAATGCATATCTAGATTTTGCCTCAAATGTAAATTATTTGTTAATCCATTCAAGCTAGGTTGCACACTTGTCATCCTCGAATAAAACTATACTTATCTTTACTTCGAATATGGTCCAAACCATTTACTCAACCCTTTGTTTCTACTTCAAATACTCACACATGGAATCTTTAACTAGACTTTTCTTAACGGTTAAAAACGTTTAGAATACTCTAGTACGCATGCGAAAAGCCATTAGGCCTGGCACTAGTTCTCACAAGTAACAAATGTCACGTTATCCTATTACAAGTAACCGTTTCACATTCCTTCTTTCTAACCAATAGTCATCATTACCTCTCCAACTTCTCTGACCAGTTTATCTTTCATATTTCCTTTTTAAATACTCTTGCACTCACTATTTGTTTCGTGTTTTACTTTTAGAGAGAGAAAGTTCATTTAAATATTGAATTTTTTGGCTACCTTCACCGGAAAACTCATCTTCCCTAGTTAGTCTCCAAATTTTATGAACTAGTTTGAATATTTTTCTTCATCTTAGTTTATGAGAAAATCCCCAACTACTAAAAAACCCATTCTTGGTTTTGACGATTACTTATGTATTAGTGAAAGAGCTCATGGATATAAGGTAGCGGGGGTAATAAATAACTCTCCTCAAATTTGACCTCAAAACATTGTTTACAATAACTTCAACCTTAATCAAGGTTCCTTTGGCTCCACGTCTGTTTGACAATTCCGCCATCACAACTTCAACACCTCTTACCAATAAATTCCTCACAATCACCGCCTCAAAATTCTTCTCTAGCACTTTCTAGCTCCATATATATTTCTCTTTAGAAGAACCGCAAAGTAACACACAACACATCCAGTCACAAAACACCAGAAAAAGCTTTATCACCCATCAACTCTGAACCACCTCGAATATTATGCAAAGAGACTTCTTGAATTCAATGAAAGACTCATCTCTCTCAAAGTATTCTTGTTAAAAATAAAATATTCATAGTTATGAGAGACCTCAAATTTGATAACACTTCCCAAAACACCACGAATAACCATATACCAGTATCACCTCAAATTTGATAACACTTCAAATTTGATAGCACTCAAGCATAAAATATGGCCTCAAACTCAAATCCTCCTCAACTAATAGACAAATCTTCTGAAGAAGAAGTTGATTCAGAGGAAAAGACAAAAACTAACTCGAATGTCGAGGCTACAGAAAATGGTGCTGCTTCTGAAACTGAAGAGGACACTTTGAAAAAAGATGCACCAGTGAAAAAGGTGAAAAACGTATTAACTAGGCTTTTTGAAGATATTGATTCCACCGTCAGTGTGAATTGAAAATAACTCCTCCTCGAATATATCATGACGCTAAAAAATGTGCCATATGATTATTATAGTGAAGCTTAAACCGAACATTTTAAGAAGAAATAGGGAATGCCATGCAATATAGTGCTTCAACTACTAAGAGAAGAATAGACTCTACTTGATTGTAGAGAAGATGAATTGGTGGTTTATCCTAAGATCATCAATTGGGGTCTTTGATTCCCACTGGATGTGATGATAGTGGAGTACTTCAAATCCTGGATATCTGCCCTACACAAGTGTTAGTTCTTTTCTCACGCAAGTATGCGCGGTCAAATAGTAGCAAGTAATAAGTAAGGAAGATCGTTCCCACGAAGACCATGTGTATATGACAAAAATTCACTTATGCAACAACGTATGATTATTAAACTAATGCTTGAACGAATAATAAAGTATGAATATAACTAAGCAAATTAACTAATGAGATTATCTAACGAGTTTACTTATGCGAGAGAAAACATGGAACCCTAACTTCATTGTTTACTTTACTCAGAGTATTAATATACTTAATCAATATGTATGATAACAACGATTACTAATCAGATAACACAAAATCAGTATACACTACCTTTCAGTACACGTAAACCAAACAACTTAAACAGCCACAAAAGAGATAGCAGTTAAGCAGACACGCGTGCTCGATAATCCTATACGTCTGTACGAATTCAGGTACAATTGGTTTTAAGCACAAGTTATCTATTTCGATTACATAGGATAATATGATATGGTTAGTGACATATTACGAATCATTCAAGAGCCTATGCTAGCATGGCAAGTTCTAAACCCTTAAATCCACTTTCGCAGTCCTTAAAGATTAAGAAACTAGATGTTCGCGACGCATCTAACGATAAGCACAACCATACTAGGTAACCGATAAACGTATCTCATAAATCAATCAAGCAATCAAACCCTAAGTATTATTCAAACAAATCCGCTAGGGTTATATGACAACGATTAGTTCATAATTGAACGAATCATCATCATGAGCTCAAAAGTTAACATAGCTCTAAGACGAATGTAAATAAACGAATAAGGGTTTATTCTGATACCCTTTTAAAAGAAAGCCAAATGGGTTTTCTCTTCTTTTTGTTTATTCTCTTCTGCAGGAAACCAAACAAAGAAGCCAAATGGATTTTCTCTTCTTTCTATTTCCTTGTCTACTTAATCTATTCTGCCCAAAAAACCCTGTAGTAGTCAATTGCGTTTTGTCTTCCTTCCTAAATCTTTTAATCGAAAACCCACAAAAGCAGACGTCCTCTGGTTCTCTCTTTGTTCTCCTATTTGTTTTGTATTATACCGAAAGACAAAACCCAAACGGCACACCCTCTTCTCTCATTTCCGTCTCTTTATATATATTCTGCCGAAACCTTAAAAAACCCAAATTACGAATCGTGAAATATTTATGCTAAATAAAATAATATTTTAAACAATATAGCTAAATAAAATCTTAGCATTAGTCTAATATGTTTTTCTTAATTCACCATTAATTTCATTTTGTGCTTCGCTTTAATATTTTTTTTCTTAATTCAGTATTTTAAATAATATCTCAGGAAATATATTTTCCTTTTTTTCAACATTAATATATTTTTTCAAGCATTGATATATTTTTCTTTGGAAAAGCACTGGTCATAACATATTTTCTTAGCATTAATATATTTTCCTTTTTTTCAATTGCTCCAAAATTTCCCTCAAGTACATTAATTTTCTAGTTTCTTCAATTTCAACCCCAAATTTATTAATATTATCACAATTTACCCGCGGCACAAGCGCCTTTAAGAATACTGGAAAAACACATCCCTCTCTCCATCAAAGACTTCATCGCCATAGCGCCTTTAAGACTCCATCAAAAGAATATAAAAACCATTGTGTGAATACAAAGAACGGATTAGCCGATTGTTTTGAACAGGTAGTCATTGCTTCCCTGAGACAAGGGTTAAATCCGGGTGAATTGGCTGATTCCGCGACTCTAAAAAAAACAATGACATGGGGAGGATTATTAAATGAGGTTGGAAAACAGATTACAGTGGAGGAAACTAAAAAATCTAGAATATTGTGCCATAATATATCTGCTCTTACAGCGTCAATCCTACAAGCCAGTACTCAATCCTAGGCTACAGTTAATTACATGCCTAAAGATTCTAAAAAGGGGTCACATCGGCCAAGACATAATCAATCAAGTCAAGCCCAACAATTTAAACCCAAGAGGTGTCATTGGATTCAACCTGAATGGTTTGCCAAAGTGGGTGAAAGTGTGGTTACCATTTATTATAAAATTAAGAATGTTGTGATTTTAGAAGACCGACACCAATTCAATCTCTTATAGAGAATCATAATACACGATTTTGTAAGTACAACAATGATGTGGGCCATTATACCCAAGATTGCATCCCCTTAAACAAGAAGTCTAAAGTTTGATTTAGAGAGGGAAATTATCAGATTTTGTCAAAAAGTAAAGAAGGAACCAGCAAGTTAATATTCATTCTCAGTCTAATGCGAATACAACGCGAGCAACATCACCAACTAGTCCAGGAGAAAATATAAGTGCATCTAAACAAGAAAATGTTATAGTCATTATATAATGGTTTGATGTTGATTCAGAATACCTAGACCCTAATCCAAATCGGAATCAAGTTGGGATGATAATGAAAAAGACTTCAACAGTATCCGATCTGTGTAACTTCTTTGAATCTTAAACCATTTTTGGGGGAGATACTATCACTAGACCCTCAAGCTATTCAAGAAAGAGACATGTAAATAACGTAACAACCAGTTAGAGGGAAAAATGTCTACACATCTTTGTCAAATCTCTGCTACATTCATTGTTTTTTATGAAGATGATTTAAGAGATATTGCAGGTCCACATGAAGATGTTGTCGTAATAGGAGCATCCCTTTGAGGTAATGATATACGTCGGATTTTAATTGATACATGAAGTTTGGTGAATATATTATTTCTATCGACGTATAAAAAAATGAAAACCCCCTATATATTCCAACATTTCGAATAGAGCCACAGTTGGATTTACCAGTGTATTTTGGATCTGTTATATGTGGACGATATGCTTGCAATGGTCAAGCGAGAGTACTCGGAAATCAATAATCCCAAAAGATGAAGCATGTGAACTAAAAAAATAAAAGGGTTTGGAAAACTAAAAGAATTTTTAAAGTACGTTCTTAGAGACGGAAGAAAACTTAAAAGTATGTGAACTTTAAAAAAGTTAACTAAAACAGCTAACTTACAAAAAAAATATGATGATGATCTAAAAAAAAGTGGCAAATAAAATTGAAAGAAAAAACATAATTCTAATTTCAAAACTGAAAAACAAATGTTAAATTTACTAAAAATTAATATTTGTGATTGAAAAACATTTTAAGTTAATTGGGTCCCTGACTATGGTGGTGAATCATAGCTCCATTAGTTTTTATGTATTTTTGATATAAAAATAAAAATAATTTATTATTTATAGTTTTTATTTATGTTGGAAATAAATTTTCATTTTTTTTATGTATTTTGACATAAAAATAAAAATAATTAATTATTTATAGTTTTATTTATGTCGGTAAAATATAATAGATAATGCATACCTCCAAAATTATTTTTTATATCGAATATTTTTTTATGTCAAAGTTGGTTATTAAAATTAATCAAATCTCAATTTTTTTGTTGCATTTCCAAAAGTAATGTAATTTTTAACTCTGTTGAAAGTATACTAAAGTTTCAAAGTATACTAAAGTTTCAAATCGATGATTAACATGGCTTTCTTCCCATACTTTATCCATTTTTAATATTAGTGAACAATTCCAAAAGGTCTCATCCTAATGTAGATATATTATTAAATTATCTACCGATCTTTCTTCACATGTTTAACTGATGTGGGATGTGGGATGTGGGACTTTGGTCGTACCTAACAATCTTTCTCTCGAACAAAGTACCACTCTAGCCTCTACTCACTATCAGATGACACTGTGCCGTTCCTTGATCAAACCACCTGCTTGATGAGCTATCTGGCGCTCCATCTATAGATGAATCTGCGCCGCTCCTTGATCAAACCACCTCCTTGATGAGCCATATGGCGCTCCATCTATAGATGAATCTGCGTCGCTCCTTGATCAATCCACCTGCTTGATGAGCCATCTGGCGCTCCATCTATCCAACAGATCATTCACCTTGAGTATGACTCCTGGCTTCCGGTAAAATGTTCGGTATCTGAGAATTTTAACCACATCACAACCCACCACATTGCGTTCCGTCTGAGCCTGGTGCTCTGTACCATTTGTAGGGGAAATATACTAATTTCCTGTCAAATCAGATCAAAAGAAAAAATGGAAAGCACAAAAACAAAAGTGAAATCAAACACACAATTGTTAACGGAGTTCAGCAAATTATGCCTACGTCTGCCGATCTGCAGCTGATCAATTTTATTAGAAGAACACGATGACTCTGCCGTTTTTGGTGAATACACAAAAACCCTAACGCTAGGTTTTGTAGACTGTAACACTTAAAAGGGGAAAAAATATTACAGTCCTTAATGTGTAATTTATGACTCACTAAAGTTACATTGTCTTTTCAATTCACTCTAGTTCTCTTTAATGTGTTTAGCATTTGCCTCATCTTCACTGTCTTTCATTGTCTTTTCATCTAACATCTCTTCTATCCAATAATAACATGTTGAATAAGGCTGGATTATTATGTCAAAATAAAAATCTCCCACTTGAAGACTGGTTTCAACCTGTCTTCACACCTTGATTTATGCAGCAGATCTTTCTGGTCTTATTACTCTTACAGACCAACTGAAGCTGAACATGGTATGCAGCTGGATTCTTGCTTCTTTGGATCTTTTCCAGCATTAGCACCTCATCTTCCAATAAATATCTAATGGAATGATAGCGAAGACTGATGTGCTTGGTTCTTGAATGAAATATGGAATTCTTCACCAATTGAATTGCACTTTGACTATCATTATGCAGGACGTTGTTCTTCTGTTTGAATCCCAACTCGGTTAACAAACCTTTAAGCTATATCATCTCTTTACTGGCTTCGGTTACTGCCATATACTCAGCCTCTGTAATTGATAGAGTGACAATTTTCTGTAACTTTGACATCCAACTAACACCTGTAGTTCCAACAGTAAATATATAACCGGTAGTGCTTTTTCGGTGATCAACTTCACCTCAAAAATCTGCATCTACGTAGCCTTGTACCTTTAACTCACCATTACCAAAGTACAACACTTTTCTGTGGTACCTAATAGGTACCTCAAAATCCATTTGACAGTTTCCCAATGAATTTTCCCTGGGTTTGACATAAACCTACTCACAACTCCCACTGCATAACTAATGTCTGGTCTCGTACAGACCATTGCATACATCAAACTTCCAATAGCTGAGGCGTAAGGAACCTTAGCCATGAAGTCTTCTTCTTCATCCGTCGTAGGGGATTGATCCTTGGATAACCGAAAGTGACCTGCCAATGGTGTACTAACTGGCTTTGCATCACACATGTTAAATATCTTCAAAACACGATCGATGTACTCTGACCTGAGATAACTGCAAAACTTTTCTATGCTTATCTCTTATGATTTGCATTCCAAGAATATTCTTTGTCGGACCCAAGTCATTCATGTCAAATTATTTTGACAACTGTAGCTTTAATCTTCTAATATCATCCATATCTGAACCTGCTACTAACATATCATCAACATAGAGTAGCAAAATGATATAACTGGACTTATATCTTTTAAAATAGCAACAGTGGTCCGCATTACACTTCTGAAAACTCTCTTTGTGCATAAAACCGTCAAAATTCTTGTACCACTATCTTGGAGCCTGTTTTAAACCATACAAACCTTTCTTAAGTCTGCATACCATGTTTTCTTTTAAGAAACCTTCTGGTCGATACATGTATATCTCCTCATCTAAATCTCCGTGAAGAAATGCAGTCTTCACATCTAATTGTTCAAGATAAAGGTCTTCACAATGGCAACAAAACCCAACACCGATTTAATAGTCGGGCTTTGTATCTCTTAGAGCCATCATGCTCATCTTTCACTCAATACACCCATTTATTATGAAGTGCCTTCTTACCCATTGGTAACTCAGTTAGGTCCCATGTATCATTTTAGATTAAAGACTTCATCTCATTTTTCATAGCAAACTCCCACTAACTAGCATTACTGGCCTGGCAAGCTTCATCATAGCATTCAAGTTCCCCTCCATCGGTAAGTAACAGATAGTTCAAGTATCTCCTGTTGGGTACATGGTGTCGGGAAGATCTTCACGAAAAGGGAACTGTCTCGGTCAGCTGTAAGGTATCAGATTGTTTTCGATCGGTCTGTCAACCGGACTCTCCTTGTTGAGGGGTTAATCTGATCGGCTCTATTTCTTGACTATTTGGGACTCCCTCGATATCTGCAAATACTGATTCATACGGCTTTGAGTCATTTGCTTCAGTTTTATCTCTGTCCTTGTACATCACTGTTTTATTGAAGATCATATCTCTGCTTCGTATCATCTTCCTGTTCTCCTCATCCCAAACACGATAACCGAACTCATCTTCGCCATAGCCAATCAGGAAACATTTTTTAGATTTCAGATCAAGCTTGTTCCTGCCTTGATCACTTATATGAACATATGCTGTACAACCAAAAACTCTTAGATGTGATAATTTTATATCCTTACCACTCCATACCTCCTCGGGTATTCGATGTTCTAAGGGAACCGACAGGCCTCAGTTAACCAGGTAATCCGATGTGTTGATTGCTTCTGCCCAGAACTGCTTCGGTAAACCAGATTGTATTCGAATGCTTCTGGCTCTTTCTGTCAACGTTCTTTTCATACGTTCGGAAATACCATTGTGTTGAGGCATACGTGGAACGGTTCTCTCCATCCTGATACCATGATCATAGGAAAAGTTTTTGAATTTGGTGTCCTCATATTCACCACCATTATTAGTTCTTAGCTTTTTAATCTTCAGACCTGTCTCATTCTCAACCATAGATTTCCATCTCCTAAAAACATCAAACACTTCAGATTTATGCTTCAGAAAATAAACCCATACCTTTCAAGAATGATCATCGATAAAGGTCACGAAATAGTGTTTCCCTCCTATAGATGAAACAGTTGTTGGCCCCCAAACGTCAGAGTGAACATGCTCCATCATTTCTTTCTTTGGGGTTCTACCACTCGTCTGAAAACTGACCGTATTCTGTTTTCCAAGTATGCAATCTTCACACGTGTCTATATCAACTGACTTTAGACCTGGAAGCTTCCCATTTGAGTACATAATTTTCATACCCTTCATACTCATATGGCCAAGCATCTGGTACCAACCATTTGGATTTTCGTTTCCTGCTACTATTGCAATTGAAAAACTCGTCTCTGATGTCTTGTAAAGAGTACCACTCTTCTTTCCGCAAGCAACCGTTATTTCTCCCTTTGAAATTTTCCAATTATCACCATGGAATATCGTATTATAGCCTTCGCTAGCCAACTGCCCTACTAATATTAAGTTCTCTCTCAGACTGGGGATATGTCTGACATCTTTCAGTTCTCATACAGACCCATTCAACTTAATCTTCACAGTACCTTTAGCAATAATATCACAAGGTTGATCATCACCAAGATATACTTTTCCAAGGTTACCAGGGATATACATCTTGAAGAATTCTTTCTTCGAAGTCGCGTGAAACGATGCTCCAGAGTCTAATACCCAAGACTCTTCCCTGCTTTCTAAGGAGCATAATAACGCATCGTCTCTTTCTGAAGTGATATTTGCCTTCGTCTTCTTCCCCTGGTCCTTTGGTTCTCCCTTGCACTGAAATTTATAGTGCCTGGTCTTCCCATAATTCCAAAACTCGTTGTTTCTCAACCCCTGGGAATTTTTAGGATTCCTAGACTTAGACCTCCAGTCTCCTTCTGGCATTGAGGTACTAAAACATGATTTGGCTCAGTGTTTTGTGCTGAAAGACTTTGAACTATTATGTTATTCTTTGATCACACCATTTGAATTAACAGTCACAACCTCATTTTTTACTTCATTAATTTAGTGTATGGTTTTTTATTTTGTACATGAGAGAATGTGTTATCCACTTCGTTGCGTTTATGAAGACTTTGCTCACGCACAATTATAGTTTTATAAAAAAAATGCAAGTTAAGAGTTTTCATTAGCCTATATTTCTCCAACTTTTTCCTCATTCATGCTATGAGTTTATATTTCTCAATAACTGACTATGGCAACTAAATATTTATGGTTGATAGTGAGAGAGAATGTTTTTATGTTTTCTTATAAAGTAACATCAACATAACCATTCTAAGACGAACTGCGAATTAAGACTACATATCAAGTGTAAATCATAAATCAAGACTAACCTATAAACACGAAACACGAATCAATGTATAAATACCAAATCCAAAATGAGAACCAATGTATCAAGTAAAAATGAGAAGTGCGCATTAATTAATAAAAGTATACGCTAAACGCAAACAATTACCAATACGCAAATTTGATTATTATTGTTTTTTCGTTAGTATTTTTATCACATCTCTATTTTCTACTTTTAGCTTATCAATATTATTAATAAAATTTAAATTATAACACGACATATTTAGTGGTTTCTTTAAATACTTAAGTATATACGAGGGAGTTCTTCAATTCTGAGTAAGTTTATGCGAAGTAGAATCAACATTATGCGAAGTAGAATCAACAAAATGTGAAATTCTTTTGCTTAAATATAAAGTGTGAAACACATCCAAACAAGACTTGTGAATCACTATAAATGTCAAGCACAATACCACCAAATAAGGAACACAACACTACCAAATGTGAAGTGAAAATTGTATACACTACTAAATGCGAATTATAAATTACAATGAAATCCTAAATATCGAATTTGAAACTAGCTAAATACATAAATGATTATTGTTAATATTTTGAAGTGTTTCAATCAAATTAACTTGTGTATTTGCTTTAGTTCCCTGTCATTTTTAACATATTGGGATCAAGCCTTTGGCTACTCTTTTCCAAATAGTAAGATATTAACTATGAATTTGGTTTTCTATCGCAACACTTGTTTATTGAATTCATAAAATTTTCCATAATTCTTGCAACCAAATCAGAGTTGTTAATTATATATATATTCAACGTAGTAAACCATCATTGAACCCAATACGTCACATGATGTGGAGAAGAACAAACTGGAACATGTGAACTTAATGAATATGTTATTACGATACAAAATCTATACCATGATCTTTAAATTTGATATTTTCGGTGGATGTTCTTTGCGTGATTGTCTTCATTGACTATAGTAAGAAAAATATGTTTTTATTATTTTTTACTCGAGTGTTTCTTCTTCGTTTTTAGGTTGTAAAGTTTTGATATTTTAAAGATGATCTTCACCATGCTTCATACAAAAAATAGTCATACACCTTTGTTTGTACGTTTTAAAATTTCGGATCCCAATTTGAAGACTTTTTCTTCAGATGTCGTAAGTCTTGATGATTTCTACTATAAAGTCTCATTATTTCACAGTTTTTATCTTTGTTCTTGTTTGTTACTAGATCATATATACATTTTAAGACACAATGGAACATAACTCTTTTTTTTCCTTAATGTGAACCTCTTTTATTTTATTTTCTTCATCTCCTGGATAAAGGTATATAGACTTAATCTGAAAAAACAAGATATACCCATGTTTCCTGAATCAAATATAAGTTCCTGTTAAATGCGAAACATAATCATTTGTAAAGAACAAAACTATTTAAATGACAAATGCAAAATGCAAAACGCTACTAAAGTTTAACAACGAAATGCTAACGCAAAAAATACAAAGCAATAAACAACCATAAACACATAATTTAAAGCATAGATAAACTTAGTGCATAAATAGATTACTTTCCAATGTGAAGTGCACAACTTAATAAAATATAAATTGTAACTAAACACCTGCATATGCACTCACTAGTTCAATTAAACCAACCAATGTATGATTTTTCATCTTTAACAACTCTGGTTCAACTATTGTACGGAACATTGTCCCATAAACCTAGTAAATTCATATTTTTCATCTTTTAAAACTTTGGTTCAACCAAAATCATATCATTAAACCCATAAAACTAACGAAATAAGTATAATCCAGAACAATAACCTAATTTAATTAACTTAAACAAAAAATAAAATAATTTATCTCAATAAAATACGAGATAAAATTTTTAAGATGAAAATAAGACTTCCATTAGAATTTTAAAAAATACCTAAGAAAATACTAGGATTTGAAATGTTAAGGATATAAGTCCTAGGACCGTTAGCTCTTTATTATAAATAAGAGAATATGTTGTACTAATTGATATACTTTCTAAATAAGGCTTTGAACAGTAATTCGTCCCTGGACTATCGCAGTTGGTGACATATAGTCCCTGGACTTTCAAAAGTCCGTTCGTAGTCCCTAGACTATCCAGTTTGGATAAAGTTAATTCCCTTGCATGTGTTGACTATCAATTTTTGTGACAGATAGTCATTTAACTATTCATTTTCCATAAATTTAGTCATTTGACTTTCAATTTTTGATAAAGTTAGTCCTCTTAATAAACATGCGCATAGGACTAACTTTATCCAAACTGGATAGTCCAGGGACTACCAACGGACTTTTGAAAGTCCAGGGACTATATGTCGCCAAAATGGATAGTCCCGGGACTACCAACGGACTTTTGAAAGTCCAGAGACTATCTGTCACCAAAGTCGATAGTCCATGGACAAGTTACCGTTCAAAGCCTTCTAAATAATATAAAAACCCTAGCCACCTATTGGCTTCTCTCTTTTGTTCTTTATTTTACGTGCTATTAGAGCCTCAAGTAATCTGATCATAAAATCGTAGTGATCCCCCTATTTCGTAGATCTACCAGCAATAAAGTCGGTCAATGACAAACTGGATATTAAAGATAAGTACTATCGTAGATTTATTAATTGGTAAAATTATCGATAGAGAAGATAAGTATTGTATGTTCTTAATTGATAAAATTGCAATACTTGAATTATTGGTAAATTAGCGTATTAATTAGTAAAATTGTTGTTAGAGACTACGAGTAATGTATGCTATTAATTAGTAAATTTTCCTTTAGAGAATCTGAGTTCTGTCTGCTATTAATTAGTAAAATTTCTGTTAGAGAATACGAGTATAGTCTGCTATTAATTGATAAAATATCAAGTTGAATTAATTAGTGAAATTACGGATAAAGAAGATGAGTACTCGTGAACTTATTTTGCTATTAATTGGTAAAACTACATCTGAATTAATCTTGTGAATGAATCAATTTTTAAAATTACAATAGATGAGTACTGTTTGGTGAAATTGCAATATTGAATTATTGGTAAAATTGTAATAGTTAAATTAATTTGAAAAATTGCATCAATTAATTAACTAGAGAGAACTAATTGGTGAAATTGCAAGAAATTAATTTTTAAATTAATTACAGAGAATTAATTTGGGTTTCAATTTAGCATTGAAAAGAGGTTTGTCGTAAGAGCTGCATTGGTTTTTTATTTGGATTTCGATTGTGATTTCAGTTGGATTTTGGATCTGCATTTGTGTGGTTTTCAATTTGTTATCTTGTTGTTCGATTGAAATTTTCTTTTTGGAGAGAATGAAAGGGAAGGACGACTTTATGCAGTCGATTGGTACTCAGCTCAATGAAAAAAACTATTCTTACTGGAGCTATGTTATGAAAACATTTCTTCGTGGCAAGCACATGTGAGGATATGTTTAAGGTACAAAGCTTCAACCTTCTAATACACATAGTAATGAGAACTATGCTACATTTATTTACACATGAGAAATTGATAATGTGAAGATCATCAATTGGACCAACAATTATGTAACCTAGTCAATCAAGTATTTAGTTGGCTAAATATGACACTGCCAAAGAGCTTTGGGATCATTTAGAAAGGCTGTATATGCAGTCTAATTTTGCAAGACAATACCAATTAGAATTCGAAATCTGCTCTCTACAACAAAATGATTTTCTTATTTCTTATCTGTATGATGCTATATCTGATTTATGGGATCAATTAGCTCTTACGGAGTCTACAGAACTGAAAGCATGCAAGCCTTATATTGCTCGAAGAGAAGATCATAGATTGGTACAATTTTTTTATGGCCCTACGCTCTTATCTTGAAGGATTGTGAGGAACTATTCTTCACAAATTCCCTCTTCCGACGGTCAAATCGGTTATCCATGAACTTATTTCTAAAGAAACACGACTAAAAACTCATATTGAAAAGGGGTCCAAAACAAATGTTCATAATGTGTTTGTTGTTCTAAACCAATGATCTTCTGCTTGAAACCAGTCTAGATTTACATTGACTGGAGCAAGAGTTGTATTTGATGAGTTCACGTTTTGCAAAAGTAAGAATCATTGGAAATCACAATGCCCACTACTGAGAGAAAAACAATAGCAATCATCTAAGAACCGACCCCCTTTTAACGTTCTTTTCAACAACATAAACGTCATATTCATAAATTTCATCCTCCATTTAGTCCCCCACATTTTGTTGTTGTTGCTACATCATTAGAAGATACTGATAGCACCACACCACCCTCTCAATAAACCCTAAGATTCTAGAATCTTTTAAACAGTTTTTGTTTCTAATCCTGCTGTTATGTATGCATGAATATCTCATAAAGGTCTGTCTACATCTTCCACTTTAGCTATTCCTTCTTCTTTATGGATTTTAGAGTCTGGTGCATCTCGTCATATGTCCCCCTACATGTTATACTTTAATTTTGTGTATCATGTTTCACCAATATCAGCCTTTTCTGCTAGTGATACATCAATATCAGTAGAGGGTGTTGGGTCTATCTCTACTCCACATATATCAGTTCCTAATGTGTATCACGTTCCAAAACTTACCTTGAATCTTGTTTCAGTTAGCAAGTTATGTAAATATGGTCATTGAGTCTTCTTTTCTAATTTTGTCTGTGTTATACAGGATCAACGTACTCAGAAAATAGTAGGGATATGTAGTAGATTGGGAGAGCTCTATGTCCTGGATGAAGTTAAAGTCGTTAATGTTGCAGATTCTAGTGTCGATTTGTCTTCTTTTTGTTTGAGTCTGTTGTCATCTGATTTTTATCTCTAGCATTATTGTTTGGGACATGCCTATGCGTCACATCTAAAACTTTTAGTCACCACATATGTTTTAGGCCAGATAGACACTTATAATATTTCTGATTGTGGTGGATGTAAACTGGCCGAATATTCGTCTTTATCTTTTAATAAAAGTGTATATTCTTCCATTTCTCCTTTTGATTTAGTTTATTCTGATGTCTAGGGTCCATCTTATGTCTCCACAAAGGGTGGTTCATCCTATTATGTATCTTTCATTAATGATTATACTCGATATACTTGGGTTTATCTTATAAAACGGAGATCAGATTTTCTTGGGGTTTATAGAGAATTTCGGGCACTTTTTAAAACTCAACATTCTACTGTAATAAAATGCTTCGTGTGTGACTTAGGGGGGAACATAGATCTCATTATTTTACTCAGTTAGTTGCATCTGATGGTACCATACATTAGTCTTCTTGCACTGACACCCCTCATCAGAATGGTATTGCAGAAAGAAAACATCGTCACCTTGTTGAGACTGCTCGTTCTTTGCTTTTATCTGCTGAGGTTCCTACTATTTTTTGGGAAAAGCAATTCATACTAATGTATAAGTGATTAATCGAATTCTCACTGCACATAATTCAGGTATGTCTCCTTTTTAAAAGTTATATGGACAACCCTCAGATTATTCTTCCTTACGAGTCTTTGGATGTACATATTTTGTCCTTCGTCCTCATGTAGAACGCAACAAATTGGGTCATAAAACCGTAATATATGTTTTATTGGGTTATGGTGTTAGACGGAAAATGTTATCATTGTTTTGATCGCACCAGTCAAAAAATTTATGTCTCTCGACATGTTACATTTCTTGAGCATATTCCGCTTTATTCGGTTCCAGCGAAATCACGTGATATAAGAAGTATTAAACTTCAGACTATTGATCCTTTTGAAAATAATGCCAACATACCCATTTACATTGATGTGCCTAGTACGACTTCTATGACAAATGATACTAGTTCTATTCCATCAATGCCTGAATCAGCTCCTTTTTTTGGTGAGCCAACAGCTCCGCCCCTTAGAAGATCTACTTGTCCAAGTAAGTTTACCAAACTACCAGATTTTCCGTGTTCTTCTAACTCAGCTCATTTTTCCTCTTTCATAGAAGACATACATAGTTTATATGAACCTTAGTCGCTTAAAGAAGCTTTTTTTATGCTCGTTGGCTAAATTTAATAGTCGAAGAACTTATCGCTCTTTATCAAACTCATATATGGGATATAGTTAAGCCTCCATCGGGTAAGCATATAATCGGCTCTTGATGGGTAGTTTAAATTAAAACAAAATATGATGGGTATGTTGAAAGATATAAGGCTTGTATTGTAGCAAAAGGGTATTCGCAGAAGTATGGTATGGATTATGATGAGACATTTTCCCAAATGGAAAAAATGACGACTGTTCGTATTCTTATTATGGTTGCATCTGTTCGCCAGTGGAAGAGTTTTCAACTATGTCAAAAATGTGTTTTGGAATGGTGATCTTCATGAGGAGGTTTACATGACTCCTCATGCAGGTGTCGCTCACCAACCACGTGAAGTTTGTCGACTTAGGAAAGCTTTATACGGTCTCAAACAACTCCTCGTGCTTGGTTTGAAACATTCTCTATGGTTATTTACTTCACTTGGTTTCCTTGCTAGTAATCATGATTCAGCCTTGTCTGTCAGATATACGAGTGGAGGACAAATTATTTTATCTCTATGTGTAAATGATATGATCATTACAGGTGATGATATTGATGGCATTGAGGTACTAAAACATGATTTGGCTCAGTGTTTTGTGCTGAAAGACTTTGAACTATTATGTTATTCTTTAAGTATTGAGGTGGCTCACTCTCCAAAAAGTTATATCTGATTTATTCAAGCGAGTGCGGCTTTCAGATAACAGAACGGTAGATACCCCTCTTGAAACCAATGCTCAATATTCTCTGATTGATGGTGTTCCTTTGTTAGATCCAACTCTATATCGAACTCTTGTAAGGAGCTTGGTCTAACTTATAGTTACTCGTCCATATATAGCTTATGTTGTTGATGTGGTTAGTCAGTTTGTTACTGCTCTTACATCCGTCTATTGGGGAGCTGTTCTCCGAATATTGAGATATCTTCGTGGCACTCAGTTCCAGAGTATTTCATTTCCCTCGACCTCTTCACTTGAACTGCGTGCCTATAGCGATGCTGTTTGGGATAGTGATCCTCATGACCGAAAATATAGTACTGTTTTCTGTATTTTTCTTGGAGATTCATTAATATCATGGAAAAGCAATAAGCAAGATGTTGTCTCAAGATCGTCCACTGAAGCTGAGTATCATGTTATGACCGTCACCACATGTGAAATTGTTTGGTTATGATGATTTTTTGCAGATATCAGAATTAATGTTACTAAACTTAGTTCCTTATATTGTGATAAAAAAGCGCCATGCAGATAGAAAATAGAAGTTTTTCATGAGAGAACAAAAAACATTGAAATAGATTGTCACTTCACTCAACATTATCTTCAAATCGACATCATCTCGCTTTCATATGTTTCATTAGCTTTGCAGATTACTGATATTTTCACGGAGGCTCAGTCAACATCGCGGTTTCGTTTTCTTTGTGACAAACTCTCAATGCTTATTACTGTTGCATTATAAGTTTGAGGGAGGTTGTTAAGGATATGAGGTCAATTCTCGTTAGCTCTTTATATAAATAAGATGATATGTTGTACTCATTGATATAATTTTTAAATAATACAAAAACTATAGCAGCGTCGTGGCTTCTCTCCTTTGTTCTTTATTTTACATGGAAACCAAAACATTTCTAAAAATACGTTCTAAAAGACGAAGGGAAACTTAAAAAATATGTGAACTTTTAAAAAATTAACTAAAACACCTAACTTAAAATAAAATATGATGATTATAAAAATAAAATCGCAAATAAAATTGAAAATAATAATTCTAATTTCAAAAATAAAAGACAAAATGTTCTTATTTTTAAAAGACATTACACCTAAAATACCTACTCAACTATTATATTGCCATATAATACCCAAGTTTCCTTTTACTACCACTTAGTACCCATCTCAACTATTTAACTCACACTTAATATCCAACACTTCTTTAATACCCACCCTACCATCTACCAACTATATATGGATAATTCTGTTTTCTTCCCTATTTACTAGCTTTTAAAGATTTGAAAATTTGAAGCCGCTTTTTAACCACTTAATCCTACGGCCAACAAAAACCACCATGAACCAACAAGAATCCATAATTTTCAGTTTATCTTCTAGTTTAAGGTCTGTATATTTAATCTTGATATAAAATGCATCTAAGTACTGCTTTCCGCGTACAGGAGCTGATCATACGTTCATAGAGTTTTAGTAACCTCTACTTTATTCATCGTACATGTTTATGTTAGCTAATGATGTTTAACTACTGATTGCGAGGTTATTTTTTGATTTTTTGAGTTGAGGAATGTGTTATTCTACTGTTTCATGAGTTAGTAGATCTAATCACCTGTATTCTCCGTTCCTTCTTCTTTTTTTCGAGAAAATGTTTGGTATTATGTTAATCTAAAGCTTTAATCGTTGTTTAACTAGCGATATACTAATTTTTAGTATATTCTATGTTGATTTTGAACTGGAAACATTATATAGACTAGAATGTTTAGGTATCCAGGTATTCTTAACAAAGATGAGAGTTCTTTTGGGAATTCATGTGAATTGTTTAATATTTTTATGTGTACAGGATGCGAGTTGTGTACATTATGTTGAGAAATTGGTAGTTGCATTGATAACATTTTATATTTGCGAGTTGTATGGGTGATTAAAATAGATCTCAGTGTTGCATAATACTGCATGTTCTTTGTATATTACTATTACTATTGCAAGTTGTGTACATTATATTAAGAAACTGGGAGTTGCATTGATAACATTCGATATTGCGAGTTGTGTGGCATTAAATAGACCTGAGTGTTGCATAATACTTCGTGTTTTTATATAATACTATTACTTTTGCGAGTTGTGTACATTATATTGAGAAATTGGGAGTTGCATTGATAACATTGGATATTGCGAGTTGTATGGGTGATTAAAATAGATCTGGGTGATTTATAATACTGCGTGTTCTTTGTGTAGTACACTATTACGAGTTGTGTACATTATATTGAGAAATTGGAGTTGCATTGATAACATTTGATATTTTCGAGTTGTATGGGTAATTAAAATAGATCTAAGTGTTGCATAATACTACGTGTTCATTTTATAGTACTAAAACTATTGCGAGTTATGTAAATTATATTGAAAACTATGAGTTGCATTGATAACATCCGATATTGCGATTTGTATGAGTGATTAAAATAGATTTGAATGTTGCATAATACTGCGTGTTATTTGTATAGTACTATTACTATTGTGAGTTGTGTACATTATGTTGAGAGACTGGGAGTTGCATTGATAACATTTGATATTTGCAAGTTGTATGGGTGATTAAAATAGATCTGAGTGTTGCATAATACTGTGTGTTCTTTGTATAGTATTATTACTATTATGACTTGTGTACATTATATTTAGGAACTGGGAGTTGCGTTGATAACATTTAATATTTGTGAGTTGTTCAATTAGAGTACCGAGAGTTGTTCATTTGTGGTAGTGCGAATTGTCTGTTATTACTACTTTGTCACGTGACTGCTATATAATTGTTCAATGCAGGGTAAGACATGTCTTAGTCACGAGTTTGAAAAACTTTTTAAGTTTCCAAGAGTACGTGGAGAGCACATGGGAGGATCTAGTCATAGGTAACTACCTAATTACCTAAACCTGTATGGATCATAATTTTTTTTCTTTAATAATGAGAAATATTTATTGGTTCAGAGTTTTATCTTGATTTGGAGCGTTTGAAACGGGTTAGTTTTCTCATAGAACAACAAGTACTTGATAAAGGTTCTGGTGATAAGGGTTCTGATGATAGGGATTCTTGTCAAAATTGTAAACAACTTAGCTTAAGTTTGGGAGAACCCTCTCATAATAAACTAACTAACGAGGAGAGTGGTAATGGTTTAGTTAGAGAAAAAAAGAACTTGCTACTACTGGTTGGGCTGATGCTATTACAAGAACCGGTCAAACTTTCAAAGAAACGGCTACAACTCTAAGGTTATCTTTGTGCCGATATACTTTAGAGAATGGTTTTTTTTCGAATACATACACAATACAGCAACCAAGATAACTTCTTATTGTCAAAATAAATTCACAAACTGATGGAAATAGAGACTTTACGCATCAATTGATTTTGTCACCGGATTAATGGCGATTAAGAGGTATGTTACGCACCATTCTTGCACTTCTGTTTTCTCCCAATAACATAAGAGGCATAGGCTTTTGACATCAGATTTGATTGCGGAGGAAATTCATGATTCCATTCAGACATGTCATTCGTTGGCAGCCAAAACCATACAATCGTCTGTCAAACAAGAGTACTATGTACATATCTCCTACCGTTTGTCATGGAATGCTTTGGAGAAGGCAATGAGGGGAGTTTTCAGAGATAGTTCAAGTTCTTTTGGTTTACTAAGGGGGTACTTCAACGATTGAAGAGCCGTGATATTATAACATTCGGTTCATGTCTGCAAGGTTTCCATTCACGTCGTCCAATGTTGTAAGTCGATGGAACCCACTTATACGGAAAGTATAAGGGTGTATTGCTTTCTGTCGTAGGAAAGGACGACAACAACGGTTAGTTTCATACTTCTCTTATAATTTGATGGATTATTAGGTTTATGTAAAAATTTCAAATAACTCTCAGATTATAGTTATAAAAACGGCATTGAACAGTACATCGTCCCTCGACTATCGCGTTTGGTGGCAGATAGTCCCTTGACTATTAAATGTCCGTTGATAGTCCCTGGACTATCGCGTTTGGATAAAGTTAGTCCACCAGATCCTCTGATCCATGAGAGGCTGCCACCTGTCACCATAGTCCCCAGATTTTTGTATGACCACTAGTACCTTGAGTTTAGGTCAAACTGAAAATGTAGAATATTACGGATAACTAAACTCAAGGGACTAGTGGTGATACAAAAATCTGGGGACTATGGTGACAGGTGGCAGCTTCTCATGGATCAGAGGATCTGATGGACTAACTTTATCCAAACGCGATAGTCCAGGGACTGTCAACGGACATTTGAAAGTCAATGGACTATCTGCCACCAAGCGCGATAGTCGAGGGATGATGTTATAGTCATTATATAATGGTTTGATGTTAATTCAGAATACCTAGACCCTGATCCAAATCGGAATCAAGTTGGGATGATAATGAAAAATACTTCAACAGTATCCGATCTGTGTAACTTCTTTGAATCTTAAACCATTTTTGGGGGAGATACTATAACTAGACCCTCAAGCTGTTCAAGAAAGAGACATGTAAATAACGTAACAACCAGTTAGAGGGAAAAATGTCTACACATCTTTGTCAAATCTCTGCTACATTCATTGTTTTTTATGAAGATGATTTAAGAGATATTGCAGGCCCACATGAAGATGTTGTCGTAATAGGAGCATCCCTTTGAGGTAATGATATACGTCGGATTTTAATTGATACATGAAGTTTGGTGAATATATTATTTCTATCGACTTATAAAAAAATGAAAACCCCCTATATATTCCAACATTTCGAATAGAGCCACAGTTGGATTTACCAGTGTATTTTGGATCTGTTATATGTGGACGATATGCTTGCAATGGTCAAGCGAGAGTACTCGGAAATCAATAATCCCAAAAGATGAAGCATGTGAACTAAAAAAATACTAGGGTTTGGAAAACTAAAAGAATTTTTAAAGTACGTTCTTAGAGAAGGAAGAAAACTTAAAAGTATGTGAACTTTAAAAAAGTTAACTAAAACAGCTTACTTACAAAAAAAAATATGATGATGATATAAAAAAAAAAGTGGTAAATAAAATTGAAAGAAAAAACATAATTCTAATTTCAAAACTGAAAAACAAATGTTAAATTTAATAAAAATAAATATTTCTGATTGAAAAACATTTTAAGTTAATTGGTCCCTAACTATGGTGGTGAATCATAGCTCCATTAGTTTTTATGTATTTTTGATATAAAAATAAAAATAATTTATTATTTATAATTTTTATTTATGTTGGAAATAAATTTTCATTTTTTTATGTATTTTGACATAAAAATAAAAATAATTTATTATTTATAGTTTTATTTATGTCGGCAAAATATAATAGATAATGCATACCTCCAAAATTATTTTTTATATCGAATATTTTTTTATGTCAAAGTTGGTTATTAAAATTAATCAAATCTCAATTTTTTTTTGTTGTTTTTTGTTGCATTTCCAAAAGTAATGTAATTTTTAATTTTGTTGAAAGTATACTAAAGTTTCAAATTGATGATTAGCATGGCTTTCTTCCCATACGTTATCCATTTTTAATATTAGTGAACAATTCCAAAAGGTCTCATACTAATGTAGATATATTGTTAACTTATCTACCGATCTTTCTTCACATGTTTAACCGATGTGGGATGTGGGATGTGGGACTTTGGTCGCACCTAACAATCTTCCTCTCGAACAAAGTACCACTCTAGCCTCTACTCACTATGAGATGACACTGTGTCGTTCCTTGATCAAACCATCTGCTTGATGAGCTATCTGGCGCTCCATCTATAGATGAATCTGCGCCGCTCCTTGATCAAACCACCTGCTTGATGAGCCATATGGCGCTCCATCTATAGATGAATCTGCGCCGCTCCTTGATCAAGCCACCTGCTTGATGAGCCATCTGGCGCTCCATCTATCCAACATATCATTCACCTTGAGTATGACTCCTGGCTTCCGGTAAGATGTTCGGTATCTGAGAATTTTAACCACATCACAACCCACTACATTGCGTTCCGTCTGAGCCTGGTGCTCTGTACCATTTGTAGGGGAAATATACTAATTTCCTGTCAAATCAGATCAAAAGAAAAAAGGGAAAGCACAAAAACAAAAGTGAAATCAAACACACAATTGTTAACGGAGTTCAGCAAATTATGCCTACGTCTGCCGATCTGCAGCAGATCAATTTTATTAGAAGAACACAATGACTCTGCCGTTTTTGGTGACTACACAAAAAACCCTAACGCTAGGTTTTGTAGACTGTAACACTTAAAAGGGGAAAAAATATTACAGTCCTTAATGTCTAATTTATGACCCACTAAAGTTACATTGTCTTTTCAATTCACTCTAGTTCTCTTTAATGTGTTTAGCATTTGCCTCATCTTTACTGTCTTTCATTGTCTTTTCATCTAGCATCTCTTCTATCCAATAATAACATGTTGAATAAGGCTGGATTATTATGTCAAAATAAAAATCTCCCACTTGAAGACTGGTTTCAACCTGTCTTCACACCTTGATCTATGCAGCAGATCTTACTGGTCTTATTACTCTTACAGACCAACTGAAGCTGAACACAACTTCAGTTTTTCAATGGCTATTGTCTTTGTCAACATATCAGCTGGATTCTTGCTTCTTTGGATCTTTTCCAGTATTAGCACCTCATCTTCCAATAAATATCTAATGGAATGATAGCAAAGACTGATGTGCTTGGTTCTTGAATGAAATGTTGAATTCTTCACCAACTGAATTGCACTTTGACTATCATTATGCAGAACGTTGTTCTTCTGTTTGAATCCCAACTCGGTTAACAAACCTTGAAGCTATATCATCTCTTTACTGGCTTCGGTTACTCCCATATACTCAGCCTTTGTAATTGATAGAGTGACAATTTTCTGTAACTTTGACATCCAACTAACACCTGTAGTTCCAACAGTAAATATATAACCGGTAGTGCTTTTTCAGTGATCAACTTCACCTCAAAAATCTGCATCTACGTAGCCTTGTACCTTTAACTCACCATTACCAAAGTACAACACTTTTCTGTGGTACCTAATAGGTACCTCAAAATCCATTTAACAGCTTCCCAATGAATTTTCCCTGGGTTTGACATAAACCTACTCACAACTCCCACTGCATGACTAATGTCTGGTCTTGTACAGACCATTGCATACATCAAACTTCCAATAGCTGAGGCGTAAGGAACCTTAGCCATGAAGTATTTTTCTTCATCCGTCGTAGGGGATTGATCCTTGGATAAACGAAAGTGACCTGCCAATGGTGTACTAACTGGCTTTGCATCACACATGTTAAATATCTTCAAAACACGATCGATGTACTCTGACTGAGATAACTGCAAAACTTTTCTATGCATATCTCTTATGATTTGCATTCCAAGAATATTCTTTGCCGGACCCAAGTCATTCATGTAAAATTCTTTTGACAACTGTAGCTTCAATCTTCTAATATCATCCATATCTGAACCTGCTACTAACATATCATCAACATAGAGTAGCAAAATGATATAACTGGACTTACATCTTTTAAAATAGCAATAGTGGTCCGCATTACACTTCTGAAAACTCTCTTTGTTCATAAAACCGTCAAAATTCTTGTACCACTATCTTGGAGCCTGTTTTAAACCATAAAAACTTTTCTTACGTCTGCATACCATGTTTTCTTTTAAGAAACCTTCTGGTTGATACATGTATATCTCCTCATCTAAATCTCCGTGAAGAAATTCAGTCTTCACATCTAATTGTTCAAGATAAAGGTCTTCACAATGGCAACAAAACTCAACACTGATTTAATAGTCGGGCTTTGTATCTCTTAGAGCCATCAGGCTCATCTTTCACCTAATACACCCATTTATTATGAAGTGCCTTCTTACCCATTGGTAACTGAGTTAGGTCCACCTTTTAAAATAATACAATTATAATATATATATATATATATATATATATATATATATATATATATATATATATATATAAATATAAGTATTTCAACTAAATTATTTATAACAATTGCTTCCATCGAATGGATAATGGATCCGGATTTTAAAAACAACAATGTTTTCGAATAAACACGAATAATCAAATGAAATGAATAGTAAATATAAATATAGTTTATCAAATGAAATGAATAGTAAATATAAATATAGTTCAAGATTCTACTAAAATTAGCCGAAACTAAATAAAAAAATTGACTGTAACACCAATGAAAATGATCCAAAAAATATACTTTTTGTGAAATGAAATCGAGATAAAAACCCCAACAACAAAAATAACACTAAAGCCAAATTCAAACAAATCTAGAAAGATTATGATGCAATGTCTTTGTATCAAATGTTTTCAATTTCTAGTTAGGGCTTAATCGGTGATATATATAAAATTAGTAAATTCTCATCGATGAACTTGGATAGTAATATATTGTGAAATCCAAAAAAAGTATTGTATATTGATTATGTATATTTGATTTCTTGAAATCTTTGTCTTTCATAACATATAAACGTCTGCTTAAATACCAATCCGCAATAAGTTTTTATCCTTTAGTAGACCTAAGTTACCTTGAAAATAAAATACTTCTATTTATATCTCATTCTCTAACTACTTCTCTTTACTCACCTTTCCAAAATAACGTCAAACTTCTCTCTATTTGATTAGCGGGAAACAACCATAAACACTGCCACAGCGCTCTAACTGTTCTTGCGATCGGAATGCATAATCAAAGCAGGTACATCAAATTTTCCTCAAATCATTAGCCTCCCTCGTCATGTTACCAACTTGATTCTGAACTAGCTAATTTGATCCGACTGAATTTTGGAAAAGATTGCCGTGGCGGAATGGAATGGCAGAGTAGAAGCAACTATGATCATTGATTTTTCAGCATTGATCATTGATTCCTACAATCGAGTATGTCTTGATCCTTTAGTATTCTTTACATTGTTTCTTCATGCTTGATTTGTACTCAGTTTGGTGGTATTTCTCGGTTTTTTTAAAGGAAACCACTATGTTCGATCATAAATTTTATGAGGAGATGTGTGCAACAGAAGCATTAAATACCGGGTCAGTCCACTTTCTTTCGATTTTCTTTAATCTTAACTATCCAAAGCAGTAATTGTATGGTGTTTCTTTCCTCTATCAATGCTACTTTATTGGTCCGTTGTCATGTTGTATAACTCATGCCCTGATTTTTGTACAGATTCGGCCTTTCTCGAGTGATTTCAATCGATGTTGACACCAAGGTGAGTTTAAAATCATTTTCATGCAAAAGACAGTGAATTATATGATAATTTCCATCTACTCTAGTTTAGTTAACTCGAAATGTCCGAGAAGATATAGGTTTATGGAAATTATAGGAAATTCAATACTGTAGTTGGTTCGAGATTCTAGAAGATGAACGAGTTGTATTCCAAGATATTGAAGTCCATTGGTTTACGAAAGTATTTTTCAAATACTTAACCATTGTGCTGCAAATGCACGCTATTCGGACTAAATATATTGCGGTAAACATGTTTTGGGCTTTGCTAGTATCGGATACATTTTAGCTTATAAATGATACTGAAAATGCTTTGTGGAATACATATATGACCAACTCTACATTTGCTTACATTTTTTGTGCTTTAATTTTTTGTCTTCATTGGTTTATGTTTAGAGGCATGCCTGTCTTTCTTTATTAATTTGTGGATACTTGCTCTAGGGAAGATACATGGCATCTGCGACAGAATCTGTGATTATAAGTTAAGTTCAACCACACAAATTACTTCCTTAAAACTAACTAGTTCCGTGGAACATAAAACATAAAACATAAAATAATCATAATTATTAAAATTAAAAGTTAGGAAAAAAAACTCTTATATATTTGGTAAAAATATATATTCAACTTAATTTGAATTATTTATAATTATCAAAATATTAAATATTTAGTCTATAGAACTTATTATCCATCTTTTAAAATAATACAATTATAATATATGTTTATATTTAAAATAAATTACGTATAAATATTTATACCCGATAATATCCAACAATTGCTTCCATCGAATAGAATGGATAATCGATTTGGATCCTAAAAACAACAATGTTTCTGTGAAATGACATGGAGATAAAAACCCCAACAACAAAAATAACACTAAAGCCAAATTCAAACAAATGCAATGTCTTTGTAACAAATGTTTTCAATTTTCTAGTTAAGGCTTAATCGGTGATATATATAAATTTAGTAAATTTTCATCGATGAACTTGGATACTAATATATTGTGAAATCCAAAAAAACTATTGTATATTGATTATGTGTATTTGATTTCTTGAAATCTTTGTCTTTCATAACATATACATATCTGGTTAAAAGTCAGAAAATATATAGAAGCCTTTTCTATTGCAACGAATGCACTATCTAACAAATCAAATAATAAGTATCTAATCTAACACTAGAAGGGTTTTTGTTTACAGTGATCACTGTTTTATCAAATACAGTACAAGTTTTGTATAGATATAAATTGGAAAATCTGGGTCAGATAGAGTTTAAAAAGGTGATTAGGTCTTTTCTTTTCTACAAGGAGTTCCTGTTTTATCAAATCGAACCGTTAAACATCAATATTTAAAAACCTAGTCAAAAATAATTATTTCAATATTATTAATATTAATGACAAGGATTCATTCAAACCGTGGTAAAGAGTATCCAAATTAGAATATCTCGTATATTATATTTTTGGAAGTAATATATATTTTTAAATTGTCATATGTATATAAAAAATTAAGTAATACAGCTAATTTTATAGTATGTGTATCAAATTTTATTAGTATTAGTTATTTTAAGTAAAAAAAATCTAATATTTATAAAAATATTTCATAACTGATTTTTTAAAACAATCAAAATATATTTAGTTGTATATTTCAGTAGTTTCAAAAATATTATCTATTATTTTTGTTATAATTTATATATATAACATCAATTAAAAAAATTTACATTTTACTATTATTTGTGTTTTTTTAAAAAATCGGTCTAAATATATATATATATATATTCGGTATCAAGAGTCCATAAAAAAATTTGTCATAAAAATTTGACATAATAGTATTTTGTTTGACATCTGACATCTCTAGTAATTCTAAATTGTTTCAAATATTCAAAATTATAAATAACAATTCAAAAAAGATAATTTCAAATTTCAAATTGAATGGTTTACAAAAATATTATAGATAACATCGATAATTTCTTTGTTATATAAAAAGAGATATAATAAAAATATTATAAAAGAATAGTTGAGATTTAAATATATAATTTTTTTTGTAATATTTAAATAGAATTATAAACTCATATAATGGGAAGAGTATTACTTATAAAAAAAAGTATGAGTGAGTGAGCATAATTGTATACAAATAAGAATCGCTTACATGGTTAAAAAGATATAAAACGAAATTATTTTAAATTACGAGAGAACATCCACTTACAACTAAATATTTCTAGTGCAATGAATTACTACTTTAAATTATTTTCATGTTTATTTATCACCAAAATATTTTGTAAAATAAGTTTAAGTTCAACCAAAAAAAATTGTGTTATGTCCCACGTAAAAAAGATTCAAAATTATTAAAATTGAAGTAAGAAAAACTCTAATTCATATATTTTGTACAAATATATATTCAAATTAATTTAAAAAATTATAATTATCAAAATATTACAATATTTAAGATATAGAACTTATTATCACACATCTTTTAAAATAATATATATATATATATATATATATATATATATATATATATATATTTGCTCATATATTTCAAATAAGTTACTTACAACTACCGTTTATTTATAACTAGAATAACATAACACAAAATTACTCTAAAATACTATAAGCATTTGACATGTTCAAAAGCTGTCTGCTTTTATGAGTTCCAGCCGTCTAATATCATGTTTTCAAGATAACAAAAGATATATGCAATTTCTGTCATCATTTATCACCTGATGAAAACAAAAGGAATATAAACAATATTTATATCATTTTAAGATGGTGGAATCTACACACTATATTTTGTTTTTTTTGGATTTTTTATACTAGTAAGGCTTTTGAAAAATATTTTATTTCAATTACTCTATATAAATTGATCTATCTCAAAACTTTAAAATATTATAGAATCCCGTATAGAAAAGCCTCATTCTGACAAATACTTTTAATTATAATTGTATATATATTAGTTTTATTATTCAATTTATTTTTATCCTAAACATTTTCTAAAAGAATTTATCTTGTTAATAAATTTTATTTTATTGAACTTTACTATTTATTATATTATATCCTGGAAATATCTATTTTAAATTAGGATTTTTCGGTTCTAAGTTAAAACGGTGACCTATAAAAATTAATACAATATGCCAAACACTAACAATCCATTAAGAGACCAAATGAAACTATGGATCCGTCGGATAGCCATACATTCATAAATATAATTTATGTTGAAGTTGTAGTTGCGTATCCCTTTTCGAAATATAGTATAAAATAATTCGAGTTACTTTTGGGATTTCATAAAAAAAAAACCTTTATTTATTCAGTTATTATTTTTTCAAATTTTTATTTTTTTATTTTGGTCGATTTTTTTTATTAATAAAATCTTTTTATGTTTTTCAGAGCTACGAATTTCATACTGTATTTTATATTCTCCAATTTTATAGATCAACTATTAATCCCTTTTATATGAGTTTAAAAAGCGTTTTTTGAAAGAAAGATGCAATATAATAATCTCATTTTTAATGTATGTTTGCAAAAAAAAAAAATTCAACCACAACCAAGACCAACATTAACTTTTCTAGATTGAGATTATTTTTTTAGTATTTACCAAGAATTTTACTCGCATAATAAGTTGGCATTTGTACACCGTTATCTTCACTAATCAAGTGGCATCAAAACTTGACGCTTATTAATATAGAAACAAATATTTCCATCACTTTAGAACATTCATGCTTCCGTTTTTTATTAGGTCTATTTACTATTAATTATTTACTTAACTTTTCTTCATTGTACATAATAAATTGAAAGGCTCAAAATAAAAATAATTACATTTTATAAGTTAATAAAAAAATTAACTAATGCACCAAAACTTTAAACGTGGTATGGAGACGAACCATATACTGATTGTGGATAGTACAGGGCTTCAGATGTTCACGGATCGGGGCTGTCTTTGGTCTCGTTCATAAAATTTTCAAATGGAGGTATTTAGATTTGTCTTTTCTGCTCTTATCTTTTCTGCTCTAGCTTTTTCAGAAGAAACATCTTCTGAGCGTAGCTAGAACCAAAATATTATGGTGTCCTAGATTTGAGGTCGTGGATTATTGACCATTAGAACATGTGTTTCTGGAATAACAATTTCATCTTGTGTTTTTCCTCGGATAACTTTGGTTATTAAATTAGAGATATTTGGATTTGATCATTTATATGTAGGAGTTGTTTTAAAATCTCTATACATCCTTATAATGACAAAGAGAAAAACTTAATAACAATAAAATTTCAACTTAACAATGCAAAATGAAAAAATAGTTGTATGATTTATACAGATCTATTTACTTTGAAATTAAATTCTACATCTCTTTATCTAAGAAAAAAACATAGATCAACCAATATTTATCTCTGAACTAGTACACAATAAAATAATACATGGAGCACAACTAAAATTTTGAGAATTCATAATACAATATTTTAGACTATATAATTTAGAATATCTGAATTTAATTAAATAGTGTAATGTTTCTTTTAATTTGAATAATTATGGAGTTGTCGTGATACTTTCTTGTTTGGATAATCTCATTTTCATCTTATCATGCATCTACTTATCATGTTGTCTTACAAACTCGAAAGACTCAAACAAATCGAAATGGACACATTCGAATCCGGTAAAGTTTGACTTCACCCAAAAATGTGAGACATTTATCCGGTAAACTTTTGAGAAATAAACTTAATAATTTTAAATATAAAAAAACATGAATAATTTTTTTATAAAATATATACGTGTGATATGTTCAGAGTTTTGGACTAGGACTCGTAAAACTCAATTTTTTAAATACTAATTTGTTTATTATAATTTTTTAATTACTATCATAGCTAATTTATATTTTGTAGTTTATTTTTTTATTTTTAAATTTTTGAATTGAAACGATAATTGTTATGGGGTTCAGAAAAATTTACCACTCAAATATTTTTAACCATCAACATGTGATTCTAGCCGATATATGTTTTTAACCATAAACAAATCTAAAAAACATCAACCTAAAAATATAAATTAAGAGTTTGTAATACCTACTTTTGCATTAAAAAATTAGGTTTTACTTGGTATAGCAGTAACCTATTTCTCTATAAAAGACCATTCTCAACTCATAGTTTATCGGCTTTCTCTTCTCTCTCGGTCTACCGCTAGGTAAGTTTACGTTTTTTTTAAATTTCAGGCTCATAGCTTTTTGTAGTTTTCTTCAACTTTGTTTAAAAAAATTGAATTGAAACGATAATTATTATTGATTTATTTATTAGAATATGGTTAAAGTGATATTAGCTATTTTTTTATATATAACAACGTGCAAACAATATATGAATGGTTTTGATGGCCATCTCTTAGAAGATAATAACCTAGCAAAGGATTCAGAGATCATCTGCAGCAAGTTCGGACCAGATCGGACCGTTAAGCTTTCATTTCTATTTTTCATAATCGGACTGGACGGTTAAGTATTCGGTTCAGTCCAATCCTATTTCGGTTCGTTACCGGTCGGGTTCGGTCCACTTAAAAACATTAAATCCAATTATAATTAGATTTTTCATTTTTTTTAAACTAATATAACAATTAAAGTTTAAAAGTTATTGTTTGATTTTTATAAAATAAATAGTAATTAAATATTTATTTTAACAATATAACGTATAATAAATAAATAATAATTATAAAATTATCGGTTCTAATAGTTTATTGGTTCAATTCTTTAACGGTTTTACCGATATATCTATTTTATGTGTTCGGTTCTGTATCGGTATACCAATTTTATCCGTTCAATTTCTTATCGATTCTACAGGTGTATCCGTTTTATTAGTTCGATTCCAAACCAATTTTATTGTTTCGGTTCTTTATCGATTTTGATTTTTAAAATCGAAACGTGAACTGTAAAATTTGGCCTGGTTCTTGCTCCAATTTTTATAAATTCTGTTCTGACCCGATTTTCGATTTTTAGAATCTAAGCGTGAACCGTAAAATTCGATCTGGCTTTTACTCAACTCTTATAAGTTCGATTCTGATCCGATGTCGATTCTTCGTAACCATTGACACCTCTAAATATGAGATAGCCAAAACCTTCCGTCCTTTAACGATTAATATTAATACATAAATAGTAATAGAAGGCATCTAACACTTAGGTGTAATCTAGAGTTCCTCAAATCTTAACATTAACGATTACTCCTTCTATTTTATAATATGTGCGGTTTAATATAAATTTGATTAATAAAATTAATAATTTGTGTAACTATTTTATTGAGTAAAAATAGAATATGTATAATTAAAACGAAAACCACTTATGTATAATTTTACCCGTTTAATTTCTTATCGATTCTACCGGTGTATCCATTTTATCAGTTGGATTCCATACCGATTTTATTGTTTCGATTTTTTATCGATTTCGATTTTTAAAATCAAAACGTGAACCGTAAATTTTGGCCTGGTTCTTGCTCTAATTTTTATAAATTCTGTTCTAACCCGATTTTCGATTTTTAGAATGAACCGTAAAGTTCGGTCTTGCTTTTACTCAATTCTTATCAATTCGATTGTGATCCTTCGTAACCATTGACAGCTCTAAATATGAGGTAGCCAAAATCTTCCGTCCCTGTTGTAAGAACCATTAATATTAATACATAAATAGTAATAAAAGACATCTAACACTTGGTGTAATCTAGAATTATACCAATCTTAAGATCAACGATTACTCCTTCCATTTTATAATATGTGCGGTCTAATATAAATTTGATTTGTGTAACTATTTTATTGAGTAAAAATAGAATATGTATAGTTAAAACGAAAACCACTTATTATAAAAGAAAAAGTTTCTCTTAAAAACACGCATGTAAGGTAAGGAGAAGGAATCAGTAAAAATATTTAATTCGACGTTTACCTTTTTTACATTTAAAACCTTTATTTTATCGGGCCTGTTTTATGGCCCAAGAGTTCAAAAGCCTTTTTCGTCCATGAAGAGAACTTGTGGAGTTCTCATCTTTATAAGGTCGAGAAAAGCCCTTTTATTATCTTCAATCTTCTTCTCACCCTTGAGTTGGGAGAGAAAGCTACCGACAGACGGACAATCAATGGTGAATGACGATATTTTGATCGAGGTGCTAATCAATTTACCGGTTAAATCTCTCTTGCGATTCAGGTCTGTATCTAAATCATGGCTTTCTCTAATATCTAGCGCTGCTTTTGCTAAATCGCAATTGAAATGAGCCCTTGAAATCGGATCCTATAAAGTCATGGAGTTAGACAGCTCGAACACAATTTATTCTATAGACTGCCATAGTTTTGATGCTCAATCTAAATACCAAAGGTTGGAATTGCCGTTTTCCATTGGGTCCTCAAAGGTTCTAACTTTAGGTTCCGTTAACGGCTTGATATGTGTCTCTGCTCTTAACTATGATAGAATTTATATATGCAATCCCTGTACTAGGCAGTACACAGAAGTACCTGCCCTTATACATCCCCAATATATTTTGATAGATGGATTTGGGTATGATTCCACTACGGACGATTACAAGATTTTACTTGTGGCCCTCCCTGAAAAGTACTGGGAGATACCGCAGGAGAAGCTTAGTCTCGCTGAAGCTAGGATTTACCTTTTCTCCTTGAAAAAAGGTACTTGGAGAAGCGTTTTAGATACCAAATATCTTGATAGAGTAATGCGTTGTCACAGCCGGGGAGCCTTTCTTAATAATGCTCTTCATTGGACTTATCGTGATAGTATAAATGGCCAGGTGATAGTGTCTTTTGGGTTAACTGAAGAGAGTTTTAGTGTAATCCCTATCCCCAATCTTGAATGCCTTACCGATCTAAGTGTATTGGATGGTTGTCTGTGTTTATCTATTCCTTGTCATGATGGTTATACTCTGCGTATGTCGATATGGATGATGAAGGAGTACGGTGTAACTTCCTCTTTTACAAAAATCGAATTGATGTTTCCTTATTCTGTTATCAAGAGCATTTTTCAAAATGATCTTATTTATCCATTGCGGCTCACACGGGAGGGTGAAATTGTAATAGGGGACAATGAAGGTAGTTTCGTATCTTTTGATATAGGTAATTTGGCATCTTTCAAGATTCATACTAGATGCAAAACTTTATACTCTTTCAATTCAATCGTTCACGTGGAAAGTTTAGTCTCACCAAATGCAGCCTCGAATTAGAGTGAAAAATGAGAAGCAGCCTATGAACTATGAATTGGCTAATTCATGTAATGCTTTGTTTGTTGTTAGTTTATTTTCCTTTTGTATCAACTTGTATCCAATAAGTGCTTGTGGATCGTCGTGTATATCCTGTGGACGGAAACTGGTTATCAATGCAACGGCCAGATTCTGTTCTATAGAATGCGCTGTCAAACGTGAAATGGTTGCTGCGGCGGCAACAGCTCAAGAGAATGGTGGTGCTTCTATTTTTACTTCTGCTTTTTATTTAGATCAAAATGTGGTTGCTGCTGCAGCGGCAACAGCTCATGAGAATGGCGGTGCTTCTATATCTACTTCGGCTCCGGTGAAATATGAATTAGGTGTTTCGGATTTTGATGGATATGTTGTTGTTGCTGCGGCAACAGCAACTCAAGAAAATGCTTTTGCTTCTGCTTCGGGGAACCAGGTCGGAAATGCTCTAGCAAGAAGAAGAAGAAAAGGCATCCCAATTAGATCCGTGAGAAAAAATGAACTGCCTCTTTTATATTCAAGTGAACCTTTTGTTACTGAAGAGAAGGATGATGCTTCTGATTCGACGGCTTCTGAAGAAACTGGAAACCAGAACCACTCAAGCAAAAAAATGAACTGGCTTTGCTGGTTTTAAATGAAACCTGTCGTTACCGAAGAGAACAATGATTCTGTTCTGGCGACTGGAAATACTTAAAGAAGAAAAGGCATCCCGTTGTAGTCTCTCGTTCTAATTTCAACCATACATAGATTTAGACACTTCTCCGGTCCTTATATTTTCAACAATGTTATCATTTTGATTATGTGGCTTTTTCTGATGCTTGATGTTATTTTTCTTTTCAGGATTTTATTTTAAGATTATAAAGTCTTTTACAAAAATTATGTTCAATTACCATAGTATGAATTTATTTGGAAATTGGAAATTTGGAAATGTGGTTGGTGCTAGTTTTTGTAGTAAAATATTTAATGGAGTTTAAAATTGATTTTGCTTCATCTTTGTTTCCTTTGAATTAATAAATAATCTCACAACTAAGAATTCTATTCATACCTCTTCAAAACTCAACAAATTTGGTAGTCTTTTCATAACTCCTCTTGCCACTATACAACATGAAATCAAAGATATTGGAAAGATCCCGAGCAAAAAATCAAAGTTAAAACCACCAAAAAAATTAAACACAACCAAGGTCATACATTTCAAGGGGTCAGCCAAGCATTAATGGAAAAATCAAAGTTAAAACCACCAAAAGAATTAAACACAACTAAGGTCATACATTTCAAAGGATCAGCCAAGCATTACTGGAATCTCGAATCCTATATTCTCAGGATGGCCAACTCAGAATGAAGATTGAAAAATCCAAGCATTACTGGAATCTCGAATCCTATATTCTCAGGATGGCCAACTCAGAATGAAGATTGAAAAATCCAAAAGCTAAGATGCAGACATCAAGTCTAATATATTTCATGGATCAATCGAATTGCTGACCATTTATTAGAAACTTAACTACGTTTTTTCCTCAAGAGTTTTTTCAAATAGATTCACTGTTATTTTGAGCTTGTTTTGTAAGCAGAAAAGATTTGCAGGTACCTGGTTATGGGTTTGGTTTGAAACGGGAAGCATTTCTTTTAATCTTGCTGAAGATCCCCAAATTGTTTTGCTGATATGTAGGCTGAATTAACTGTATGTGATTTTCTGTGATTTTTAAAGCTGACGATGAGGAGATTCTTCCTTCATTATGATCAAGATTATCTGAAGATATACTGAAAATTAGCGGCGAAATGATTCGTGAAGACATAAAGAACTTTGGAGAATCTGCAGACCCCAACTCGTGAATCAGAAGAGTACTTGTAGTCTAAAACAGATGCGTTCATAGCTAGATATTCTGGAGCTCGTCCTCCTAATATCATCAACCCGATACCAACCCGAGTGTGATGACCAGACGCGTTATGAATGGCGGTTCAAAAAAAGTCACCGACCTTCTTACCGGGGAATACGACATCGACGGCATATCCATAGGCTTGCAATTCTTAGAAATGAATCATCACCTCGCAATATTCCATGTAATCACCGCTCAAGAGTAGTAGAGTTTTTTTAGGGAATAAGCTCGTCATTTCAAAAATTCTAAAGGGTGGAGAGAGACAGACGACGATGATCCAATAACCTTCAATTGTATAATTTTCAATCGGCGGGTGAAAAATTCCCCGAGGGTTGAGCTATTTAACGAATATGCATAAAAGGTGATGGACATCGAATACATGATTTTTTTTCAATTTGGCTATCGCTTTCGGAGTATATGAAAAACAGTTTGTTTTACTAATTAAATGAAAAACAATGCGCGATTAAAATATTAAAATTTTAAAAACTTATAATGATCTCATTTGGAATTCTGAGATAGAGGTAATGGTAATCTAAAAATAGTAAAAGATAAAAGAAGAACATACTGCATTCTATATATGCAATTCGAAAATCTTACGTAAGAAAAACTTAACAAGAACAAGTAAAACATGGATTGTTAAAAAGTGTCAAGAACAATATGGAATCTTATGAAAATTATAGTGTTGTGCAACTAGTGTAGCGGGTGCAAATTAGAAAACGCATGTTATTGATGATTATGTACAATAAGATTTGGGGTCTTTTAAATACATATTTTTGGATTAAAAAATGATGATATGTACTTTTTGTAGATGCTTTTTTAAGACAAGTTTGGATGTTTAACGTGGAAAATAAATAATAGATTTGGCAGGAAATGGTGCCAAATTATGTTAACAAGTTCTATTTGTTGGAATTTTTTTAATTACTATTCATTTATCTATTTGCTATTTGACTAAGTATATATTTTTTGTCACTGGGTTTTTGGTATACTTAACCAAACTTTAAAAAGATAAAAATACTCCTCCCAGTCTTTTTTTTATACTCAAAACTTAACAAAATTTCAAAAAAACTTTAAGAAATTCAAAAAACTTTAAAATTTCTCTAAAACTCTAAAACACCCAAAAACAAAAAAATAAACACTTGATTTTTGGATTGATTTAGACGAGAAGAAGTTTGGTGAGGACTATGAAACTCCAAACAATGTAGTATCTCTAACCAATTTGTTAAAAAAGTTTCAATTTTTGTAATTCTATCAGATTTGGAAAGAATTGAACCTGTGTAACCCCGCCGGTTGAGGCCCTGTTCCCAAGCGAAGGAGAGATGCAATCTTTTTAGTTATAAGAACCAACCCCGCTGGGTCAGTCCATGACCAACCAATGGGCGAGGCCATGTCCATCCGTCGAGGACATATCGTTAACCCGACAGGGAGATGGACTCCACCCATCGGTTCTAGATTTACATACTTGTTGGAATATCAATTTTGTTTAGTACTAGGTCCCCGATGGGTGAACTATTATCAACTGGCGGGGTCTAATATTATCAACCAGCGGTTGCAGTGGTTGATAATTTTGTACCTGGCGGGTACGAGTGCCCTTAGGCCCTTCACCATTTTATTTGGTGTTAGGATATTCCCCCTTCGGGGAACCATTCTCAACCTTCAATTGTATAATTTTCAATCGGCGGGTGAAAAATTCCCCGAGGGTTGAGCTATTTAACGAATATGCATAAAAGGTGATGGACATCGAATACATGATTTTTTTTTTCAATTTGGCTATCGCTTTCGGAGTATATGAAAAACAGTTTGTTTTACTAATTAAATGGAAAACAATGCGCGATTAAAATATTAAAATTTTAAAAACTTATAATGATCTCATTTGGAATTCTGAGATAGAGGTAATGGTAATCTAAAAATAGTAAAAGATAAAAGAAGAACATACTGCATTCTATATATGCAATTCGAAAATCTTACGTAAGAAAAACTTAACAAGAACAAGTAAAACATGGATTGTTAAAAAGTGTCAAGAACAATATGGAATCTTATGAAAATTATAGTGTTGTGCAACTAGTGTAGCGGGTGCAAATTAGAAAACGCATGTTATTGATGATTATGTACAATAAGATTTGGGGTCTTTTAAATACATATTTTTGGATTAAAAAATGATGATATGTACTATTTGTAGATGCTTTTTTAAGACAAGTTTGGATGTTTAACGTAGAAAATAAATAATAGATTTGGCAGGAAATGGTGCCAAATTATGTTAACAAGTTCTATTGGAATTTTTTTAATTACTATTCATTTATCTATTTGCTATTTGACTAAGTATATATTTTTTGTCACTGGGTTTTTGGTATACTTAACCAAACTTTAAAAAGATAAAAATACTCCTCCCAGTCTTTTTTTATACTCAAAACTTAACAAAATTTCAAAAAAACTTTAAGAAATTCAAAATACTTTAAAATTTCTCTAAAATTCTAAAACACCCAAAAACAAAAAAATAAACACTTGATTTTTGGATTGATTTAGACGAGAAGAAGCTTGGTGAGGACTATGAAACTCCAAACAAGGTAGTATCTCTAACCAATTTGTTAAAAAAGTTTCAATTTTTGTAATTCTATCATATTTGGAAAGAATTGAACATGTGCAACCCCGCCGGTTGAGGCCCTGTTCCCAAGCGAAGGAGAGATGCAATCTTTTTAGCTATAAGAACCAACCCCGCTGGGTCAGTCCATGACCAACCAATGGGCGAGGCCATGTCCATCCGTCGAGGACATATCGTTAACCCGACAGGGAGATGGACTCCACCCATCGGTTCTAGATTTACATACTTGTTGGAATATCAATTTTGTTTAGTACTAGGTCCCCGATGGGTGAACTATTATCAACTGGCGGGATCTAATATTATCAACCAGCGGTTGCAGTGGTTGATAATTTTGTACCTGGCGGGTACGAGTGCCCTTAGGCCCTTCACCATTTTATTTGGTGTTAGGATATTCCCCCTTCGGGGAACCATTCTCAACCTTCAATTGTATAATTTTCAATCGGCGGGTGAAAAATTCCCCGAGGGTTGATAATTGCTCATCCACCGGGTTGCGATGTGCGAATTTGCATTTGCGAATCTATAACTTTTAAATCTAATTTAATAATTTATTATGTTAGTCCATTTTCGATTTATAAAAGAGTATATGAAGTTAAGTAAACGTTGCCTTATTCATAAATTCTAAAATTTTAAACCTTGAAAAACACTACGTGGTGACGTATCGCCAATCACGTTAACGATAATATATAATAATTATCTTGAAAAGACCAAGAAGGTGACATGCAATTGTAAGAAGTAGCAATTGGTTAAACGCACTTACAAATTAATAAACTTTAGTGCAAAAATCAAAGATTATTGAAATGGATACCTAACCATTGGTTAAACACACTTAAATTTAAGCTTAAATATTTTACTAGAATAAATTTAAATTAAATTTTAGAATAAACATACATTAAAAATAGAATCTTACAAATTTTAAATTAAATTTTAGAATAAACATTCATTAAAAATAGAATCTTACAAATTTGATAAATCTGATTACAAATTGAATCTTAATTTTGGTAAAATTTATTTCGTTCTTTCCTCTCTCCTTTTTTCTTTCCTCTCTCTTCACCTGCTTTTCTACCCATTTTCGTGAAACAGATTTCCTCTCACCTGCTTTTCTATCCATTTTCTCTCTCTTCGGGTCTCAAGACCGCGTTCGCCAGAGCTTGAGACCTAACCCAAAAAGTAAATCGGTCTCCTAGTGTGGAGTCCGAAACCGACGTTTAGAGACCATATTTAACCGTCGGTCTCGACCGAGACCGACGGTTAGAGATGGCCTAATGTTATGCAACCGAGTCGAAATTTGAATTTGAAACGACCGATAAAACCGATAATTCTTTTTTAATATATATAAGTTTATTTTTAATTTATAACAATTAATATTTAAATAACAAACTAATCGGGAGAATGAGCTCCACGATTCTGTAACAATCTCTACATGATAATCAAGATTCAAGATTAATGGTTTTTTCATCTTCTCTGATGTTGATCAATCATCACTCTCCTACTTGAATGGAAGGAACTAATATTTCTTATCCCTATCAAAGATCTGCTGATCTTGATAATCAATTTCCACCCCTGCATCAACATACAACAAACCCAATTATCAGAAATAATCCAACCTATGAGACTGCAACTAGCAGAGAATCTGTTCATCCAACAACATCTTTTGCAGATTTATTTTCGTCAAAATCAGATAAGGTTATTCACGAGAATGTTTCATAGAGGTTTTGAAAATGGATGCCAAGTGTTAAGTTTGAATCCAAAGATGAAGAAACCCTAAAATATTTCTCGAAACATACGATCATCGGCAAGGTTTCAACTGGTAAACCAAATTCTGAAGCTATAAAGAATTTCTTGGGGAGTTTCAAGTTCAAAGGTGATCTCAGTATCACGAATGTTGACTAGAGACATGATTTCATAAAATTTAGCTTCCTCGACGATTTAAAAATATTATGGCGTAAAAATGTCTAGCCAATTGGAAGCAAAACAATGCGTCTATTAAAATGGGGCCCTTTTTCAATGTTAACTATGAAAACCCTATGACTCCTGTGTACATAAACCTTCCTAATCTTTCGGAGTTCGTGTATAATGAGAAAACCATTTCTAGTATAGTTAAAGGCCTTGGGTCTCCCTAAATGTATGGGTTCCTTCAAAGAGTCGTGCTAGAGTTAACTACTGCAGAATTTGGGTGGAAATGAATGTCTATAAACCTATGTATAGAAATATATGAGTCTCATTTGGTGATGATGGTTATTGGAAAGATCTGGTCGATGATTCTTACCCATAATACTATAAATCATTCTACCATTTGGGTCATTCTGAAAAACGTTGCAAGAAAATGAAACTTACCAACTCTCTGGCTCAATCTGCTTCAACTGGATTCCTTGCAGCTACAGATCGTCCTGCAGCAATTGATCACCATGTATTAAATGACCCAACTGTACCAAATGGTACTTATGCCTCAGTTATCCAACCTGACGCATCTCCTGAGCCTTCCATGAATCCTATTACAAAACAGTCTAACCAATCTGAATCAATTCCAAAAGTCAGATCAATCATCATACAAAACCTCTCAAACAATACAACCTCTCAACTGGTTTTATCCATAGATGAATGTCTTATTGATGATACTAATCAGAAAGTTCATGTTGGTGTTGGTGATCATGAAGTAATCAAAGCCCTTCATACGATTGAATTGGGAACTAGCAATCATAACAGTCTTTTCACTGATTTGTCTCTTCAGGATTCACCATATTCTACAAAGAATACAACTGGGAGCCTCCTTTGCTATCATGCACATACAAAGAGATCCATTGTTAATGTAACAAGACAATTGCAGCTAAATATGAATAAAAAACTGAAAATACTGAACAAAAAGATTTGTACTTCATCCAAACGGGTGCTGTTCAAAGGAACTGCTAATTCTTCAAATCAATCCTAATGACTATCAAAGTTTTGAACTGGAATGTGCGTGGATTAGGGAACAAGGAGACTATGTCCATATTAAAAACTTTAAAAAGATCAGAGAAGCCTGACTTTTTGGCTCTCCAAGATCCATAAATTAGCAATTCTAAACTTCCTATTCTCTCTAAGAAACTGGGATTTTAGGATTTTTGCAGCAATAATACTAACAAGGTTTGGGTCTTGTGGAAAGAAGGGTTTCTGGTGGATATTCTGCACAATGAGGAGCAATTTCTCCACCACAATGTCAAGCATAAAGTAACTAACAAGAGTTTTAGAGTCACTATAATTTACCCAAGTGTTCTGAGAATACCATTGAGGATGAGTCTATTGAATGGATGTATCCTGGGTTATATGGCACTCCAGGAACAAATTGAAAGCAGAGGGTATTATTATCAGTTGTAAGGCCTGATTGATCAAATCAACAAAATTCTTGCTGGTTTGGATAGAGCCTCCTTTTTCAAAAGGAAGCATTAGGAATCGGATAAAAGAATGAAGTCTCTCATGTAATTGTTGTTCAATCAAAATAAGTGCTTACCTGTAATTCGATTTTATTAATCACGTTTTTTATTAATCGAAATATCCTGTCTGATTCTTACTCCGATTCTTGTAAATTCGATTCAAATCCGATTCTCAATTTTTAGAATCAGAACCTGAACCGTAAAGTTCAATCCGGTTCTTGCTTAATTCTTCTAAGTTCCACCGATCTGATTCTCGATTCTTCATAAACGTGTACAGCTCTGAAGTAGCCAAAACCTCTCTGTTTCTCGGGTAGGAACAATTAATATTAACACATAAATAATAATAGACGACATCTAACGCTTGGTGTAATATAGAGTTCCTAAATTAGGTTCGATGACTCGCTCCGTTTTATAATAGGTGCAGTTTAATATAAATTTGATTAATAAAATTAATAATTTGTGCAACTATTTTATCGAGTAAAAACAAAATATGTATGATTAAAACGAAAACCACTTATTATAAAAGAAAAAGTTTCTCTCCTAAAGGAGAAAGAATCAGTAAAAAAAATTAATTCTACATTTACCTTTTTTAACATTTAAAACTTTATTTTATCGGGCCTGTTTCACGGGCCCAAGAGTTCAAAAGCCTTTTTCGTCCCATCAAGAGAACTTGTGCAGTATTCATCTTTATAAGGTCGAGAAAAGCCCTTTCTACTATCTTCCATTCTTCTTCTCATTCTAGAGTTGGGAGAGAAAGCTGCGGACAGAAGGACAATCAATGGCGAACGACAATCTATTAATGGGAGATAGTTCATTTGAGGGAAGATACAATATTTCTAAGCTAGTTCAACAAAACTATAAGCTTCGACAACAACTGGAGAAGCTTCGACAAGAACGGGAGAGAAAGCTGTGGACAGAAGGACAATCAATGGCGAACGACAATCTATTAATCGGAGATAGGACAGAAGGACAATCAATGGCGGACGACAATCTATTAATGGGCTATCCTGAAACTACTCTTGCTTTTGACGGAGTTGAACCGCGAGATAGTTCATTTGAGGAAAGAGATATTGTTTCTAAGCTAATGCAACAAAACTTTAAGATTCGACAAGAACTGGAGAGCTTGAAGCTTGGGAATGAGAGCTTACAGCTTGTGATTCAAAATCTGTTCTTGAGGCTTGAAGGCAGCAAAAGCCGCGGTGGTATCCCAATGATGTATGTCCTTGTTGTTGGTTTAATAGGTATCTTAGTGGGCAACATTATGAGGAGGACATGATCCCTTCTCACTTCATGAAATGTAGAAAACCGAACAAGGCAAAAAACCCCTAGACTGATTTGATTTAGCAGCGCTATTTGTGGTTTTACTTCACTGTATCAAATCCTTTTATATGTTCTGTATTGAAAGCTAGGGAAACTCTTTTGTGTTGTCATTAAAAAAATGGCGAATTAAATCTCTCTTGCGATTCAGGTCTGTATCTAAATCATGGCTCTCTCTAATTTCTAGTGTTGTTTTTGCTAAATTGCAATTGAAACAAGCCTTTGAAATCGGGTAGTCATAGAGTTAGACAGCTCGAACACAATTTATTCTATAGACTGCCATAGTTTTGATGATCAATGTAAATATGAAAGGTTCGAATTGCCGTTTTCCATTGGGTCCTCACAGGGTCTAACTTTAGGTTCTGTTAACGGCCTGATATGTGTCTCTTCTGCTCTTAACTACGATAGAATTTATATATGCAATCCTTGTACTATACAGTACACAGAAGTACCTGCTCTTATATATCCCCAAGATATTTTGATAGATGGATTTGGGTATGATTCCACTACGGACGATTACAAGCTTTTACTTGTGGCCCTCCCTAAAAAGTACTGGGGGATACCGCAGGAGAAGCTTAGTCTCGTTGAAGCTAGGATTCACCTTTTCTCCTTGAAACAAGGTACTTGGAGAAGCCTTTTAGATACCAAATATCTTTATAGAGTAATGGGTTGTCACAGCCGGGGAGCCTTTCTTAATAATGCTCTTCATTGGACTTATTATGATAGTGTAAATGGTCAGGTGATAATGTCTATTGGGTTAACTGAAGAGAGTTTTAGTGTAATCCTTATTCCAATCTTGAATAGGATACCCATCTAAGTGTATTGGATGGTTGTCTGTGTTTATCTATTTCTTGTTGTCATGGTTATACTCAGCGTATGTCGATATGGATGATGAACATACATGGATGATGAAGGAGTACGGTGTAATTTCTTTTTTTACAAAAATCGAATTGATGTTTCTTGATTGCGGCTCACACGAGAGGGTGAAATTTTAATAGGGGACGATGAAGGTAGTTTCGCATCTTTTGATATAGGTAATTTGGCATCTTTCAAGATTCATACTAGATGCATAACTTTATACTTTTTTTAATTCAATCGTTCACATGGAAAGTTTAGTCTCACCAAATGCAGCCTCGAAATAGATTCAATCGTTCACGTGGAAAGTTTAGTCTCACCAAATGCAGCCTCGAAATAGAGTGAAAAATGAGAAGCAGCCTATGAACTATGAAATGGCTAATTGATGTAATGCTTTGTTTATTTTCCTTTTGTATCAACTTGTATCCAATAAGTGCTTGTGGATCATCATGTATATCTTGTGGACGGACGAAAACTGGTTATGAATGCAACGGCCAGATTCTGTTCTATAGAATGCGCTGTCAAACATGAAATAGTTGCTGCAGCGGCAACAGCTCAAGAGAATGGTGGTGCTTCTATTTCTATTTCTGCTTTGTATTTAGATCAAAATGTTGTTGCTCCTGCAACGGCAACAGCTCAAGAGAATGGTGGTGCTTCTATTTCTATTTCTGCTTTGTATTTAGATCAAAATGTCGTTGCTCCTGCAACGGAAACAGCTCAAGAGAATGGTGGTGCTTCTATATCTATTTCGGCTCCGGTGAAATATGAATTAGGTGTTTCCGATTTTGATGGATATGTTGTTGCTGCTGCGGCAACAGCAACTCAAGAAAATGCTTTTGCTTTATCTTCGGGGAACTTGGTCGGAAATATGAATTAGGTGTTTCAGATTTTGATTGATATGCTGTTGAAGTTTTCAACAATGTTATCATTTTGATTATGGAGCTTTTGTTATATATTATCCGAAATCGCATCAAATAATATATAACAAATCGCGGAAAAATAATAAAACCCTTTACTAGATTCATCTATAGAAGAAACAGAAAATCAAGAATACTTACGGGTTTGCCTGCTGCTATCCATCTAGTAATCTCTAGCGTTCTTTTGCGTTCTTTAGCGATTCCACGTTCTCCGGAATCGTCCGTTTATGAAACTAAGAGACCTGCAGAATCATATTAGAGAAGAAGGAAAAGTTTCCAGACACTAAGGAAGCGGCCGTATTTCTGATTAGGGTTTAGAGTAATGAAATACCTAAACCTAGCCCCTTATTTATAGATTTTACAATGTGAAGCCCAACATTGTAAAGCCCATCATTTGTTACTTCCTTGTGTCCGGGACCATAACCCAATAAATTGATAATTCAATTTATATCCCTGATTTATTAATTCAGGCTTAAGTGTTGAGATTTGGGCCCTCTTCATCACAGTGCCCAAAATCAACCCGGTTACCACACTTGAGCCCATAACGCCTTTTTACCCATATGTCCAATTTAGTTAATTAAATAATTAACTCGACTACTTTTAATTTGGACTTCCTTAAGACAATAATCGAATATGTTTATTTAGCATGTCGGTCCAAATTATTGTTAGTCTATAAATATATTAAATAAATATATTCTAACAATCTCCCACTTGGACCATCATATGCTACTCAAGAATACATATTCAACTTTAATGGGATCCCTATATTCATTGTCAATGGGCAAACGGTACAACCCCGTACATGATTGATAATAATAAAGGACTAAAGACCTCTTTCTCGTAATGTGAACAATAGGATGCAACAGTAATCACATTACCATAATCAATCAATTACTTGGGCCAATTATGGAGGGTGGTCTAAGAGTAATATGGCTTGTAATCGTACATATCTACTCTTAAATGGTTCCTACTTTTGGAGATCCAATACAGTACAAATATCAATAAATATTTCCAAGCATATATATATTGCAATAAACTTTAATGTGCACAATACTGCAAAATATAACATCAGATCCTATTACAAACTCTCCCACTGAAACTAACAATCCTCTAAATCAACTACACCCATACTGATGGTGTGTCCTTGGAAAACCTTAGGCAAAACCGCCTTTGTTAGGGGATCTGCTATCATGGAGTTTGTTCCAATGTGCTCTATACTTATCTGACCCATCTGTACTCTTTCTTTAACAGACAGAAACTTTATGTCTATGTTAGAGTACTTCACTGCGGAATTGTTATCGCAATATAACCTCATAGGGCCTTCTATTCCTTGTACAATGCGTAATCCAGTAACAAAATTCCGCAGCCATAGTGCCTGGTTTGATGCCTCAAAGCATGCAACAAATTCTGCTGCCATGGTGGACGATGCAATAAGTGTTTGCTTTACACTTTTCCAGGATATTGCACCTCCAGCCAATAAGAATATGTTGCCTGACGTGCTTTTTAATGTGTCTGCGCATCCACCAAAATCCGAGTCGGAATACCCGATGATCTCCAGTTTATCTGACTTCCTATATGTCAACATGTGCCCCTTTGTTCCTTGCAGATATCGGAGTACTCTTTTAACTGCTTTCCAGTGATCCATTCCTGGGTTACTAACATATCTCCCCAACATGTTTACAACAAAGGCAATGTCCGGCCTAGTACAAACTTGAGCATACATTAAACTCCCAACTGCAGAAGCATAAGGGACCGTTTTCATTTCCTCAATCTCAAGTTTTGTCTTAGGACATTGACTCAGACTAAGTCTGTCACCCTTTGCTATAGGGGTACTTAGGGGTTTGCAATCTGCCAATCCGTAATGTTGTAACACACTTTTAATGTATGCTTTTTGTGATAATCCAAGAATACCACGAGAACGATCTCGATGTATCTGGATTCCTAACACAAAACTGGCATCACCAAGATCCTTCATATCAAACTTGTCTGATAGAAATTTTTTTGTAGTGTGTAACAATTCCTTATTGTTCGAGGAAAGCAATATGTCATCCACATATAATATAAGAAATATGAAATTACTCCCACTGAACTTGTGATAAACACAATCCTCAACCGAGTTGATCTCAAAGTCATAACCGACTATCACCTCAAGGAATTTGTGATACCATTGACGAGAAGCTTGTTTAAGCCCATAAATGGATTTCTTAAGTCTGCAAACCAGATCTTTTGAGTTACTTTCTACAAAGTGTTCTGGTTGCATCATGTAGATCGTTTCCTCAATATTACCATTGAGAAAAGCGGTCTTAACATCCATCTGATGAAGCTCAAGGTCAAAATGTGCAACAAATGCCATGATTGTTCTAAAGGAATCCTTCGTCGATACTGGAGCGAAAGTTTCTTTAAAATCAATCCCTTCACGTTGAGTATAACCTTTCGCTACAAGACGTGCTTTATGTCTTTCCACATTACCCAGGGAATCGCGTTTGGTTTTGTAAACCCATTTACAACCAATTGCCTTTTTCCCTTCAGGTAATGGGACAAGATCCCATACTGCATTATCATGCATTGATTTATACTCTTCTTTCATAGCGTCAATCCACTTTTGAGATTCAGAGCTTGCCATGGCCTGTTTGTAGGATGAGGGATCATCTACAGTTCCAGCACAAAACTCATCATGCTCCTGAAGATATACTATAAATTCTGGACCTATAGTACTCTTCCTTTCTCTAGTGGACCTTCTTAATGGCACTATTTCCTCCTGTTGCACTTCTTGAGGAGGTAGAGTTTGATCATTATGAACGATGTCATTTTGATTCGCGTGTGGAAGATTATCTTGAGGTTCCTCTTGTTCTACCTGAATCTCTGTATCCTGGTTAGAACCCTCAAGTGGAGCATCAGTGTTAATCTGAGGATTACCTTGTTCTAATGGGATCGAAATGATTGGCATTACCGCCCAATCTTCAGATATCTCAGTATCCCTATTAAAACCTTCATGAATCTTTATGGATTCTTCCTCAAAATCAACATATGTTCCCTTATTCTTCCCCCAAATATTGTACCAGTGAGAGAATCATAAAACTTAAACCCTCTAGAATGTTCGGAATAACCTATGAAGAAACAACTAACTGTTTTTGGGTCCAGTTTCTTTTCTTGAGGTTTGTAAGGCCTCGCCTCAGCTGGACAACCCCACACATGCATATGCTTTAAATTAGGTTTACGCCCGTTCCAAAGCTCATATGGAGTCCTAACAGTAGCCTTTGTGGGTACTCGATTGAGTATATAAGCGGCACATTTGATGGCTTCCCCCCAGAGAGATAATGGTAGAGATGAGTGACTTATCATGCTTCTAACCATATCTTTTAGTGTTCGGTTCCGTCTCTCAGATACACCGTTCATGCGAGGTGAACCGGGCATAGTGTATTGAGGGACTATTCCATACTTCTCTAGGTACTGTGCAAAGGGTCCTAGACGTTGTTCACCCGATCCGTCATATCTACCATAGTATTCACAACCACGGTCAGATCTAACGGTCTTAATGCTTTTACCAAGTTGTTTCTCAACCTCGGTCTTAAAAGTTATGAACTTGTCCAAGGCCTCAGACTTTTCATGAAGAAGATACAGGTAACCAAAACGAGAGTAGTCGTCGATGAATGATATAAAGTACCGCTGCCCGTTCCACGATTCCTGTGGAAACGGTCCACAGATGTCGGTATGTATCAACTCTAAGACTTCTTTCGCTTTATATGCTCCTATCCTTTTAACTTTGGTTTGTTTCCCTTTGATACACTCGACACATATACCGAAGTCAGAGTAATCAAGGGGGCCTAATAAACCTTCAACAACAAGCTTGTCCATCCTAACTTTGGATATATGACCTAACCGCTTGCGCCACAGTTTAGAAGATCTTTCAGATTTAGTAATGTTGTTTGATGTACGTTGTGTATTCATAGAAATATTGTGATTATTAATAGTATTCAACAAATACATTTTATCCTCTTTAATCAAATTTCCATTTCCAACAATCATATTATTTAGAGAGAGTGTAAAACAATTGTTTCCCATCAGACAAGAGTAACCTTGCAAGTCTAAAATTGGAAAAGAAATTAAGTTCCTTCGAAAAGTGGGAACATACATTACATCCTCTAAAAATAATACATGTCCAGTGGAAATTTTTAAAGAAAAATCACAAATAGCTAAAGCATCACATGAGCTCCCGTTTGCTGTGAAAATGGATCTTTCATCATCACTTAGCATCCTGCTCTTTGACGTACCCTGCAAAGAAACACAAACATGAGTTGTTGCAACCGAATCAACCCACCAAGTATTCCTTTTCACAGAAACTATATTACTTTCTGAAACAACCAAAGATGTGGGAGTACCTTTGCTTATCATGTAAGCCCGGCGTTTCTCACAATCCTTCTTCAGATGTCCTTTCTCTTTGCAGAAAAAGCATCGACCTACAGTCGATTCCTCAGGCTTTTTCTTCTTTACCGGACCTTGACCTGGTCCTTTTCCATCTGCTTTCCGCTTAGGTCCTGCCTTATTAGGTGATGTAATCACATTAGCCTCAGGCGCTGTGCCTTTAAGTCTTTCCTCCTCCTGTGCAGCGTGGGAAATCAACTCATTGATATTCCACTTTTCTCGCATGCAGTTATAGGTGGACTGGAAATACTTAAACCGGTCTGGCAGCGAATGAAATGTGAATCCCACTATGCATTCCTCAGGTAAGTCTAAACCGATTGCCTTTAACTTTTGGCCAATCATCGACATTCCCAGAATGTGCTCCCGGATTTTACCTTTGCCATTATACTTTTTGGTAGCTAGCTCGATGAGCAAACGCTGCATCTCTACCTTTTCATTTTTGGCAAAGGCTTTCTCAATCTCCGTGAGAAAGACCGAGGAAGTGGTAACACCTTTAGGGACAGCCCCACGCAATGCTATTGGTATACCCTGTAACAAGAGCGCCATGCATAACTTATTTGACCTTTCCCACTTTTCATCAGCCTTAGTTTCATCCGGTGTACTTTCCGGACTAAGGGGAGATGGTTTGGGAGTTATCAGTGCATAGTCGTAATCATGTACAGATAAAAACAGCAACATTTCTTCCTTCCACAATTGGAAGTCCGAACAATCCAACGTCGGTGGACGATTCCCCAAAAAATTGTAACCCATGGATACTATAATAAGAACAATCAACACAAAACACATTTAGCATATTGACATATATCTGAAAACATATGCATGAATATGACAAATACATGTAAAACATAAAATTCATTGATAATAGATACCGGAGGGCAAATCGTACTAACATGCAATTTTATGAGTTTGAGAAAAAAAAATAGCATGATCATTATTTTAATTTTCTAAGTACCAATGAGACCTTCCGGAGGGCCGATGTCATTTACTTAAAATTAAAATCAACACAACAACTATTTTCTGTTATTTTCTCTCGTTCATGATTAATTTAAACCCAAACGTGAACCTTCCGGAGGGCCGATAATATTTGAATTTAAATTAATCCCCGAACATTTCGAAGCCTAGGATTCTTAAGAAAATTAATTTTAACCTTCCGGAGGGCCGATTAAATTAATTTCTTAATTTCACCTACCGGTCTACGAAACCTTAGTCATGCATCGTCATTTAATCATTCACACACATACAATTTAATTCACAAATAAACATACAAAAAAAACATCAAAGTATCATTTTTGTGAAATATATTGTTCAAATATTTTCAAATTAATAACTTTTTTTATATATAAAAAAAAATATTTTTTATTATTTAACTTAATATTTGCAGCAGCCTGCACGTGCAGCAGGCTGCTGCAAATATTAAGCCCTGCTGCAATTTGCAGCAGGTTATCGCAGCAGTCTACCGCTGCTGCAAATTGCAGCAGCTTACCTGCCTGCTGCAATTTGCAGTAGGCTGCAGGTCCTAAACGGGCCCACCAATTGTTTTGGGTGGGTCCAGCCTGTATTCATCATGCTGTTATTATCGTTTGGGTATTTTTTGTTGTCCCTATTCTTTTGGCGGTTACTGTGTTTATCGCCGGACAGCCTTCGGTCAGCGTTAACATCAGGGGTTAAGCTGTCGATGAGCCACTGTTCCAATAATTTTGATTTTATTCGTTATTTTAGGGTTGATTTGATGCTAATTTTGGGAGAAAAATTCCAGACATCAATAAACCTTAATTTTACCCGAAATAAAAAAAAAATCCCCAAACTATAAAAATTGCAATTTCCTGATAATAAAACATGTGTTTCAATACAATAAATCACATAACATGCTTTTCATACAATCCCTAAATCCATGCCCTACCAATTCAATTAACACATAATCCCAATGACATGGATTCTTTACGATTAAGAAAAATATGCATCTTTGTCTGTCAATACTCAATTTGATTATTCTACTGAATCCAAAAAGGGTTTATTTGGCTCTGATACCAATTGTTATATATTATCCGAAATCGCATCAAATAATATATAACAAATCGCGGAAAAATAATAAAACCCTTTACTAGATTCATCTATAGAGGAAACAGAAAATCAAGAATACTTACGGGTTTGCCTGCTGCTATCGATTCCACGTTCTCCGGAATCGTCCGTTTATGAAACTAAGAGACCTGCAGAATCAAATTAGAGAAGAAGGAAAAGTTTCCAGACACTAAGGAAGCGGCCGTATTTCTGATTAGGGTTTAGAGTGATGAAATACCTAAACCTAGCCCCTTATTTATAGATTTTACAATGTGAAGCCCAACATTGTAAAACCCATCCTTTGTTACTTCCTTGTGTCCGGGACCATAACCCAATAAATTGATAATTCAATTTATATCCCTGATTTATTAATTCAGGCTTAAGTGTTGAGATTTGGGCCCTCTTCATCACAGTGCCCAAATTCAACCCGATTACCACACTTGAGCCCATAACGCCTTTTTACCCATAGGTCCAATTTAGTTAATTAAATAATTAACTCGACTACTTTTAATTTGGACTTCCTTAAGACAATAATCGAATATGTTTATTTAGCATGTCGGTCCAAATTATTGTTAGTCTATAAATATATTAAATAAATATATTCCAACAGCTTTTTCTGATTCTTGAAAAAAAATTGCAAATTTTTTTTTAGGATTATAAAATCTTTTAGAAAAATTATATTCAATTCCCATAGAATGAGTTTGGAAATGTTACGCATATTCGATGACTGGCGACCTTTTAACGCTTAAAGTGGATTTTTCGGCTTTGTTTTCTTTAGATAATTAATTGAATTTACTGTTTTTTCAGTCAAGATGACAACATACAAAATTTTAAATAGATCTAAAATAGATAAATATTTATCTAAATTTGTTTGGATAATAATTCTAGATATTTTAAAATATGCTGAGTTTATTTTAAGACCCTCTTCGTTAGAATAACTGGTATTTAAAATATGCTGAGTTTAATTTTTTACCCTCTTTGTTAGAATAACAGCTATTTAATGAGTACGTATTTTTTGTCACGACTTCATTTACTACGGCGACTTGACTATCGTTTTCGGAGTCCATATGGTTTGTTTTATTAATGAAACGGAAAAAAATACATGAAATATGAAAATTTTGAAAACTTCAACTACGTTATAATGATCTCATTTGGAATTTTGAGATAGTGGAGGTGGTAATCTAAAAATAGTAAAAAATGCAGAAAGAAACATACTACACCATATTTTACTAGTATATTTTATATATGTAATTCGAAAATCTCATAAAAAAAAACTTTAAAAAAACAAGTAAAACATGAATTTTTAGAAGGCGTCAAGAACAATATGGAATTTTGTGAAAATTATAATGTTGTGCAACTAATGTAGCGGATAAAAAAATTAACGATAAATTTGGTGTAATTGTAAATTAGAAAACGTATGTTATTGATGATTATGTACACTAGGATTTGGGGTTTTTTAAAAACATATTCTTAGATTAAAAAAATGATGATATGTATTATTTGTAGATGATTTTCCAAGACAAGTTGGATGTTTACCATTGAAAATAACTAATAGTTTTGGCTAAATCTGGTCCTAAATTATGTTAACCACTCTTATTATTTGGAATCTTTTTTAATTAGTATTCATTTATCCATTTACCATTTGACTAAGTATTTTTTTTTCAAATAGTAGATTTTTGTATACTTAACCGAACTTAAAAAACACAAAAATACTCCTCCCAATCTACTTATACTCAAAACTTAACAAAATTTCAAAAACTCAAAAAACTCTAAAATCTCTCAAAAACTTTAAAACACCCAAAAACTAAAAACAAAACATTTATTTTCGAATGGATTTAGGCGAGAAGAAGCTTCGTGAGGACTATGAAACTCCAAAACAAGGTAGTATCTCTAACCAATCTGTTAAAAAAAGTTTCCATTTTTGTAGTTCTATCCGATTTGGAAAGAATTGAACCCGTTCCCCCGCTGGTTAGGCCCTTCACCATTTTATTTAGTGTTAGGATATTCCCCCTGCGGGGGACCTGTTCTCAACCTTTGGTTGTGTAATTTTCAATCGACGAGTGAAAAGTTCCCTGAGGGTTGATAATTGCTCAACCACTGGGTTGCGATGTGCGAATTTGCATTTTCGATTGAAAACCAAGTTGTGATATCACTTATGTTTGATGAATGTATGAGCATGAGTTAAATGATGACTTATATGATTCTTGTATGGTAAAATAAGAGATAATGTCGGACCCTTGCTCCGTTGATTATAGTCATTTGTTCGACACAAAATCTCACTACGCACAAAGGGAGTTGATTGATTGTCTTAAGAAAACCGTGATAGACAATGAGTTTGTGGTTATATTACGTCGTCGCGATAGACTTGCTCGAAAAACTCAGAGAATAATTTTTGTGTGTGAAAGATTCAGAAATTACACAAAATTGGTAAATCCGAATGATCTTAAGAGGAAGTCTACCGACACGAAAAAATGTGGATTCCCTTTCACCCTTAAAGAAAAGAAGGTGGATGGTGATTTATGGGGATTATAGGTCACATGCGGCGTTCATAATCACGATACTACATCATACAAAGAAGATCATTTGTACTTTGGACGATTAAACAAATGATAGATGGATTTCATCGTTAGTTATACGAAAATGGGATCCTGTCCTCATGACATTCTCGGTGGAGTGAAAAAATTAAACCGTAAGAACTTGTCTTCAATGCGCACCGTGTAAAACGCTCAACTAAAACACTGCAAGATCGAGAATGGCGGTTGGTCGCAATTCCAATACTTGTTGGGTGAACTAAAGAGGTTAAACTGTTACGAATTTCAAAGAAAGTTCGAAGATGAAGGCGATGTCATAGGTGAGCTTTTCTTCGCGTACCTGGTTAGTTTGGATTTGCTACGGACCTTTCCAAATGTCATTGAATTGGATAACACGTACAAGGTAATTAAATATGAGATGTTGTTGTATGAGGTTTTCAGAGCCACTTGTACCAGGAAAACTTTCTACATCGGATTTGTGTTTATGTCCAGAGAAAAATTTGAGAGCTACAAATGGGTGTTAGAATGCTTATATTCGTTGATGGTAACTCACTCCATCGAATCACCCTCTATCGTTTTGACGGATAGAGACTTAGCGCTTCTGAAGGCGGTAGAGGAAGTATTCCCTAATGCAACACACATATTGTGTCGATGACACGTTAACATGAACGTATTATGGAAAAAATCATCAAGGAGAAGAAAGTGTCCAACACAATTTTGAAAGTTTGGAATCAAATGATGTTGGCAGAAACGGAGGTAACCTTCAACGACTATCGGTCGGAATTACATCGTGACTTCAAAGAGTATCGGAAAACAATTGAATATACTGAAAGTTGGTTAGGGTCGTATGGTAATAAGTTTGTCACGTGGAGAACTAACAAGTGAGTGAATTTTAGTAACCACTTGAGGCTCGAATGAGCACTCTCCACGCTTTTTGTGGTTTGTCTCGATCCATCAAGATAGTGAAGTACACAAATATCTAAGAAAATAAGTCAAAAATATATTTAAATGTAAATTTAAAAAATTAGACATATTTAAACCATTATTATTGAATATGTGAGAAACATTTATGGTAACAGAAAACACATAAATAAATATTTATAATAATTATTAATAAGATAACGCATCTTAAGTACACAAATATCTAAAAGAATGAGTCAAAGATATATTTAACTATAAATTTAAAAAATTAGAGATATTTAAACCGTTGATATGTAATATATGAGAAATATGTATAGTAACACAAGAACTATAAATAAAGATTTATAATAATTATTAATATGATAACGTATCTTTCATTCCATTTCATTATACTTATTGCAATCATCTTTATTCTCAAATTTCTTCATTTCACTCTAAGTCTAAATTTTGCTTTAATTAAGTCTAATGATCCGAAAATATCAACATCAATGGGTGTCGTCTCTGGCAATCAAAACATTTATTCCCATTACAATCAAAACAATTCAAAAATCCAGAAGAAAGAGATGTCGAATTTTATCGAAAGAGTTGATATGTCGATGAAGGAGGAGATTGACGTGGAGCAAATGGACAAATCAAAACTACGACGGCCAAAACGGACATTGTAATACCTCCAATTGAGAGCGAGCATTTTTTCTGAACAATTGAAAATTGATTATGCTAAGAATTTTTTATTGTTACGAGAATAATTGTTTGTGCAAGTCCCAAAGTCAAATCTGGCATCCAAACAATGATGCTGTGGATAATGGCAAAAGAGATGATGCTACCTCGGAAATTCCAAAAGACAAACGCGAAAAAAAATCCGGAATGATCATCGGTTGGTTCAGGTGGGGAACAAAGCGAAAGAAGTAATCATAAAATAATAAAATATCATGAAAATCGACATAAACATTCCAATCGATCTTAAGTAAAAAAAATGAATTTGTTGAAAATAACTTACATATGTTTTCGTCGAAGTCATCTATCATTTGTTGAACATCAACACTTTCTTTCACCCAATAGTATAAAAATATATTATTCTCAACAAAAACACATTTGATCATTGTTGAGATAAACAGATTAACAGATATATGACACATTCAAGAATTTCATTACCTAATTTGGATTACTAATCCTGTTTTGGTAAAAAAAATGAAAGGTGGAGAATGTGCATAGATTTTATGGACAAGGCAGAAGGACCCCTTCCCATTACCAAGAATTGATCAACTCGTAGACGCAACATCATCAAACAAATTGTTATCATTTACGAATACATTTATAGGATATAATCATATCCAAATGAAATAATAGGACCATGGTCACACAACGTTCATTACTGAAACAAGGTTACATTGTTACAAAGTAATTCTCTTCATGCTGAAAATGATGGGGCAACCTATTAAAGACTAATAAACATGATCTTTCTAACTCAAATATGGAGAAACATACAAGTTTATATTGATAAAATATGGGTAACAAGCCTACATAATATCATCTGACATACTTAAGCGATATGTTTGACAACTTTAGGCGAGTAAATCTAAAGTTAAATCCATAAAAATGCACTTTTATGTTTGTTCTGGAAAGTTCTTATGATACATGGTGAATAAAAAGTTAATCAAATCAGATTCAATACAGGTTGACAATCTAACAGCAATGGAACCCCATGGAACTTGAAAGAAATCCAAATTTTGACGAGAAGACTAACAACACTTAACAAGTTCTTATCAAAATATTTAAATAAATGTCAATCGTTATTCTAGGCGTTTAAATAAGCAAAAGAGTTCCAATAGACTCCAACATGTGATGAGGCATTCAACAACATTAAGGATTTCTTGGCATCTCCCAAAGTACTAACTAAGCCTAAGATAAAATAAAGCTTAAATCTATACTTAAAAATCTGGGACTATAAAATATGTGCAATATTAATATAAGGAAGAATGAAGGAAATATAAAGTCGTATACTCCATAAGAAAATATTTATAATAAAAAATAATATCATTATTATTAATAATAGCGGCTAGGATTATAAATACCTTATTTTAAATACTGCACTATAATTGTTAGAACTTTTTTGCCCGATGTATTGTAAAATCTTGATGTTTTGGAAAGATTGACAAAATTGTCAGTAGAGTTAGGAGATTACGATATAATATTCGAGCATATAACATAAATAAAGGCACATACATTAGCCGATGTCTCAATGGATTGGAAATCCAAAATACCATTATAATAAATGATGATTTAGAAGACACCTTGAGAGTCATGACTGATGGAGAAAGTAACCATCGGAGAGTTATTTAAGGGTCTAGTTTTTTTCATTTTGTACTTTTGTGTAGTTTTCAAGTGTAATAAAATTGATATAATGCTCAACCAAATAGAGAAATAAAGATATAATATTCAAACAAGATTTATATGCTATCTTTTGGAATTATGCAATAAGATTAGAATTATATAATATTATATGCTCTACCAAATTGAGAGATGAATACATATTATTTAACAAATTTGTAATGGGTTTGCAACGGGTTTTGTAACAAAATCCAATTTATCAACAACAACATTCAAATAATGTGAACTACATATTGACATGGTGCCTTGTAATTAATTTACGATAGAGTTTTTAATATGATCCATTTTCATTCAAGCCATATTTGCAACGGATTTCGGTTGTAATTTCATTCAGACTGTAAGTGATTTTTGTTAACGACCGTGCTAATGCAGTCAGCAGTTCCTAATGCAAACCCATTGTAAAAATACCTATTACAACAGATTAGTGACAAACTCGACATTATTTAGTATGTTGTATAAGGTGATTTATCCAGTAGTGATTAGTAATAATAGTAGCCAGAAAGATGAGGTCATCATTCACACATCCTTTTCATTAAAAAAATCATGAAAAAATATATATGTATTTGGTATACTAACCAAGTGGTCAGTAGAGCTGTAGGACTACGACATCCTATACAAATCGATAATTGTAATCAAAACTCAAAACGTGGTAGACGTTTTAATATAATTTCAATCCAAGTGGCCTATCCAATTCAAAATACCAAGCCGAATCTATATGGAAGATCCATAAATATTGAGGAAGTAATAATCAATTCTTAAGGAATCAAATTCATTTAATATCACCAATTGAAGATATACTCATTCAATCCATTAAATGTGGCTTCTCATCATCAAATAACGAAGCATAATGATATAGCGGAGAAGACCCACTATTTAAATTCAATTTTTTAAGGTCTAAAAACCTATTTAAATGTTTTTTACATTTATTTTATTTTATTTTAAGAACATATTTTAATTAGTGAATCAAATCTGATTGCATCCAGCTTTGATGGACCGTTTCTTTAATATATTTTTTTTTGTAATATTTGATTAGTGTCAAATGTTACCAATATAAAGCGCTTTATACCTTAATCTTAAGGCATCTTTTATTTTTTAAATAAACACATTTAGTAAATTTTCAGCCTTTTCCATTGGATTAGGGTTACATCTCTTTATCTTTTGATTATGGTTAAGATTACCTTTTGTTCTTCTTTTTATATTCCACTGCAATGGTGTATTACTTTTCTATATAATGTGGTAAAGTATGGTTGAATTTAGTCTTTAAGTTGTGCTTGTTTCGTTGTTTGCATGTTGAAAAAGATAATCTTTTACGGTGAAATTTCAGATTTTTTTAGGGACCGTTGATGGATTTGTTATTTTATTAAGTTTTCTTAAACATTTATTGGAGATGAAGGATTCTCTACTCGCATTGCTACTTTAAATGGGGGATGATGTAGTCACCCATGTGATGGAGAGCAGTAGTATTAGATTAAAAGGTCGAATAAAACTTCTCGTTAGTGTAAAGGTTAAGGTAAGGTGTAAAAGATGATCTCTCAGAAAGCTGGTATGTGAGTAGCTAAAGGATTGTATATCCGGATATAAATTTCATATATTTATGAGTATTTTTAGACCTTTTAAGATGACAAAAACGTTTCTGAGTTTTGTAGATAAGGGGTTTTGAAGATGGAGTTAAGGGTTCATGGCACAAAAGAAGAGTCTTTGAATTTTCTAATTTGAAACGACATGTTAGATACGATCACCTAGTAGATGAAAATGGCTCAGATCTTATTAATACGGTAGACATTACACAAGTACTTAGTGGAAAAACTTATGCTCTTTCAAACCAATTTAATTATCGTGGCTTCATCAGGCCAACGACACCTCATGCGGATTACTCAGAAACTATGATAAGTTGATATAGAGTTGGGAACCCCGTGGAAGAACAAAAAATCATTTTGGAGGAAATGTGTATAAATAGAGTTTTGTTCCTATCTCAATCAAGAAAATGTGGTATGATTTTTGAGATAAAAGGGTTTTGAAAAGATAAGAGTGTGGAGTTCTTGCAAAAAACAATTATGGAAACTTCTGATTTTATAGGTGACAAGCGATTATATAAAAATTATCTTGAATCATTTTCTCCATCCGTCATCAAAACAAAAAGACAATTATCTACCCATAATTTCTAATAAATCTATATATATATATATATATATATATTATTATTATGATCTACACGAGGGTGAAAGAGGTTTTTACTCTAGAGTTGTTGAAGAATATTGTAAGATAAGACCACAATCACTCAACAGAAAATACAACGTGTTTGAAGATACGATATTGGAAGCAAGAAATAATCTTTTATCTCTTGGGTGGGACATTTCAATCAAATCGTATGAAAAAAGGCGTGTATTACTGTATGTATCACCAAAATGAGCTACATTTTCTACACTTCGAATAGCTTGTATAAGATGTATAGAGGAACAAAGATTGGACAATGGCTCTACTTTTCTCGTAATATCTAATGACATTGATGTAGTATATGTTGGCTGTGTTCAAAATACAATAATATAGAATAAATCATCATATATAGAGCACAATATGCAAGATAACCCAGACAAGCAATTTAAGTGCATGATGCAGTAATTAAAGCGGAGTTGGTATCAAGTCTCATTTTTATAGTTTTAACGTTCTATATGCAGAGTTTGGGTAAAGGAAGAAGTTGAGAAACGAAATTTGTATTATGTGTATTATTCATTGTAACCATATTATATATATATATATATATACAATTATATAGTTTGTTTCGTGTAACATAATTTTACATTGATTAATTACACTTAATTGTTAATATTGTTACACTTTTCATTTATTTAAAACTTATACTGGGCTTGAGATATAAGTAGACCCATCTTCTGTGTGCTTGGGATGTGCTTGGGCTGAGACCAAAGTTTATGTGTCGACTTGATCCACGGCTGAATCTGACACATAAAACCTTTATTGGTCTTCTTCCCAATCCTTTGTAGACCAGAAAGCTATATTTGAACTTCGTAATTTCCAGCTGTCGCCTTCACTATCTCTTCATCCTTTCAATTCTTTACCAACCCTTCAATTCTTTACCACATATCTTGACTTTACCACATATCTTGACTTTCCCCCTCAAATGAAGCGGAGGAAATCTGAGTCCGAATTTGTCTCTCAAGAACAGAAATCGATTTTAGGACAAGGATTTAGTGAGAAAATCAGCCACTTGGTCGTGTGAAGACATGTATTGAATGTCCAGAAGATCATGAACCACCTGATCGCGAACAAAATGAATATTTAGTTCCATATGCTTGGTCCGAGCATGGAATACAGAGTTGGATGTCATCGAACTCACTCCGAGGTTATCACACCAGATAGGTGAAGATCGATGAAGAGAAAGACCAATCTCCTGAAGAACTGAACGCAACCATATGATTTATGAGGAGAGATTGACAAGTGATTGATACTCACATTCAGTATTAGATCGGGAGACAACGCTTTGCTTTTTGGAAGACCATGAGACAAGAAAATCGCCAAAAAAAACATAATACCCTCCAACTAAACGGTAATCATCCAGAGAGGTTGCCCATTCAGTATCACTGAAGCCAATAAGCTGATGAACATCATTGTGTTTGATTTGAAGTCCTAAGGAAGAAGTCCTGGATAAGTACCTCAATATTCTCCTAACATATTGTAAATGTACATTAGTAGGACATTGCTAGAACTGGCTCATCTTGTTTACAAGAAAAGAAATGTCGGGACAAGTATGAAGTAAATACTGTAAGGATCCTAACATACTCATATACCTTGTAAGACATAGTAGAATCTCACCATTGGATTGGGACACATAAGGGCTAACACGCATAGGAGTGAAGCAGGAGTTAGCAGTGGAGAGTCCTTCTCTGGTAAGTAAGTCTCCAATGTACCGTGTTTGAGTCAAATATAACCCAAAATCATCCTTATAGGCTTCAATGCCTAAAATAGTTTGAGACAGCCCATGTCCTTGACAGAAAATTCAGAGTTAAGATCTCTGAATAAATTTGGTCTAATCGGAAGAGTTATTCCATGTGACTATGATGTCGTCGACATAGACCAACATGAATGATAGAGACATCCTTAGTCATTAGTGATGAGTTATTATTTTGCTTTAGTTCATTGTCAAGAGAGAATTCTAGAGAGAGAGAGAGGGCTAGAGAGTTTTTAGATAGAGAAAACACAAGTACAAATGAGTTTCAAAGTAAAAAGTGTTCAACCCCTTTACTAGAGTAGTCTTGCCCTTTATATTGGCACACTCAATAGGTTTTTTCAAGATGTTTGCTGGTTTGGCCTTTGATAAGGAAAGATATTCTACGAGGACCTAAATGTAATTAGTAAGGACTAAATTGATAAGTTCTACAAATATAAGGTAAGATTAAGCTTTTATAAGAGATATAGGGACTAAGTTGTAAATATTCACTTATGTAACCGCTCTTGCAACTGATTCATCTGGCCTATTTATAGAGGCTGGGGAAGACGGTTACACTCATGAAATAATCAGAAGCACAATACTACTTTCACTACTAAAAACTCTCTATGTGAAGACTTGTGTTCTTGATTCTCTCAATCCAACTTTAATTCATACCAAATTGGCGCTAGAAGGAGGGGCGAAGATACCTTGATCAACATATCAAAAATCGAGTCTCGAGTTTTCGTTTTCTAAAGTTTTTCGTTCGAGTTTTTCTGAAGTATTTTGTTTAGTTTTTCGCTGATTGAAGATGAATCCAGAAGAAGGTGACAATCCATCTGTTCGAAAGGCTATGGAAACATTGAAATACGATCTGCAAGAGGCAGGTAAATCGATTCCAACTCAATCAAACCAATTCGATTTCGAAGGTAAAATGAATGAGATGATAAGGAAGGTGGCGGAGCTTAATGATCTGGTGAAAAAGAAGGAAAGTAATGATAGCACTAGACTTAGGTCTAAAATAGCAAGAGGCGATCAAGATGATCAGTCGGATCAGTCGATGGACGATGGCGACGTTCAATATGAACAGCGTAAAGCACGTTTTGAGCGAAAAAAGGAGTATGGTGGAATAAAAAGGAAAGGAAAGTTGCAGAAGCGACAGTATGTGAACTCTGGTGATGAAGAGGATTCCGAAAATTCGGAGTCAGATGAAACACCGAGGTATGAATATTCTCGAGGCCATTCAAGAGGAGCAGAACGTGAATTCCGGACAGCTAAGGTGTATAAGGAAGGGAGGCAAAAGAAAGATAGGCGAGCATATTCACCTCGGAAATATTCGCCTCGGAAATATTCGCCTCGAAAGTATGAAGGTGAGTCAAGTTTATATGCTACTGTGGGGATGAGAAACGAAGACCAATATGTTCAAGGAGTCGACTGGAGGGACTCACCATTGATCAGGGAGATCAGATCTATGCCGCTTCCGAGGCGGTTTGATATTTCCAAAGTTGATAAGTTTGATGGGACTCAAGATCCCGATGACCATATTGAACAATTCAAAAACTATATGACTAATTTCGAAGACGACGATAAATTGGTGTGTAGAGCATTCTCTCAGACATTCAAGGGAACTGCGCTGAAATGGTACAACAAGATTCCTAAGGAGTCAATTGCAAATTTTAGAGGCTTCTATACAGCTTTCCGAAGACAGTTTGTGGGAAGCAAAGAAATGAGAGCTAATGGAGATACAATAATACAATGCAAGCAGGCTGTGGGAGAGAAGCTGAAGGATTATACTAAGAGATTTGTATCAACCAAAGCTGAACTAGATGATTGTGAAGAAAGTGTGGCTATGGCGGCGTTTAGACAAGGATTGTTGCCTGGAGATTTAGCCGATGAGACTACAAGGCGTAGGGCGTTAACATTTGGAGCTCTCATGGCTCAGGTTGAGGATCAGATTAAGGTCGAAGAATCGACGCGGGTTCGAGGAGGAGGAAGTACTATTCAGAAAGGGAATGGTCAAGCTAACACTTCGAATAACAACTCATCGCGCCCGAGGAGTAATCAAAATGTTTCTAACAGAGGAGCTTCGAACTCGTATCAAGGGGGATATAATCAACACAATTCTAATAATCAGCAACAGTTTAGATCCAGATCGAATGTGTGGGTAAGACCAGACTATTATGCGGATTTGACTGAAAGTGTGGCTTCGATATATGAGAAAACCAGGGGAACAGTAAATTTCAGAAAGCCACCAGCGATTAATAGGCCAAGAGAGGAGCGCAATAACAAATTCTGCAGGTATCATGAAGATATTGGGCATGATACAAACGATTGTATTGCATTGAAGAAAGAGATGCAGATTCTGATAGAAAATGGAAAGTTGCTAGAATATGTAAAAAAGAATGCTAAAGCTGCAGCTCCGAAAATTGGTAATCCTAATTCTAAGCAGGAAACTGCACTGATGATTTTAGATGCTGCAGGTGATGAGTTTGATGTGGCTTCAGAATATGTCGACCCAGACCCTAGTCGATTATTGTTAATGTCAATAGATCAGCCGAAGCGTCAGGGACGTGTTCGAGATTTGTGTGCCTTCTTTGAATCACTAACAATATTTGGGGGAGATTCAATGACTAACAACACTAATAATTCGAGGAAGAGACATATAGTGAATTTAACACGTCAAATTGAGGGAGGAGCACCAGCACACCTAAGCAACAAGAAGGATGTGCCCTTTATAATTTTCGATGGGGATGATTTGAGGGGGATTACTGGGCCACATGAAGATGCAGTGGTTATAGGAGCAGAAGTGTGCGGGGTGGAGATTCGACGAGTGTTGATTGATACCGGGAGCTCCGCTAATGTGCTTTTCAAGTCAACATATGATAGATTAACCACTCCGCCTCGAATAGAAAGGTCAGAGAGAACTATCATTGGGTTTACTGGCGCAACAGCAAATGTGATAGGGGAGTTCGAGGGTGAGATTTCTTTGGGAAAGGGGCCTTTCAAAAAGAAAGTACAAGTACTTTTTGTAGTGGTGGATTGTCCATCGAGCTACAACGCTATTTTTGGAAGGTCGTGGCTGGCTAAAATGTATGATGTAGTCTCTACGGTTCATCAATGTTTGAAGTATGTGATCGAGGATCGAGTCGGCGTAGTTCGAAGTGATCAAAAGGTGGCAAGAGAGTGTTACGCTGCTGCGTTTAGACTACGTGGTAAAAGTACTGATGATCCGATGGAGAATTAGCAGTTTGGGGGGTTGTCTTCTGGGGGTGCAGATGAGGGAATTGATGATCCGAGGTCAACCCCGAGTTCTGTGGTGGTAAATGAAGAAATAGAAGAGTTTGTTTTCAATAATGGTAGGGTACTTCGAATCGGGACTCTGTTGCCTTTATCAATGCGAGAAAAATTGTTGAATTTTTTGTCTGAGAATTTGGATGTATTTGCTTGGAGGTCCGAAGACGTAGTGTGGGTCCCAAGTGATATCATATGTCATAGCTTGGCGGTGGATCCGAAGATCAAACCGATAATTCAAAAAAGAAGAGCTTTTTTGTTGGAAAAATCCGAGGCCATAGTTGCTGAGGTAGATCGACTGTATAAGATGGGGCATATCAGGGAGTCCAATTATCCGATGTGGACGGCTAATCCTGTGATGGTGAAAAAGAAGAGCGGAAAATGGAGAATGTGCGTGGACTTCACAGATCTAAATAGAGCCTGTCCAAAAGATCATTTTCCAGTGCCTCGAATTGACCAGTTAGTGGATTCCACTTCGGGAAATAAAATATTGACATTTATGGATGCTTTTTCAGGGTATAATCAGATTCGAATGAATCCGGATGATGAAGAAAGCACAACTTTTATCACTGATCGAGGTTTGCACTGTTATAGAGTGATGTCGTTCGGATTAAAAAAATGTTGGGTCAACATACCAGAGGCTGATGAATAAGGCATTTGCTTCACAGATAGGAAGGAATATCGAAGTGTACATCGATGATATGCTTGTCAAGAGAAAAAGTGATGATGAACACATTGATGATTTAGAAGAGACGTTTTTGAATCTCAGAGCCATACAATTGAAACTGAACCCAGAAAAATGTACGTTTGGAGTTCGATCTGGTAAGTTCTTGGGGTACATGATTAGTGAAAGAGGAATCGAAGTGGACCCAAAACAGTTGAAGGCTCTGATATCAATGTCTTCACCTCGGAATATCAAAGAAGTGCAAATGTTAACGGGCAGGTTAGCAGCTTTGAACAGATTCATTTCTCGTTTTTCAGATAAGTGCTTGCCTTTTTTCCAGGTGCTGCGTCGACCAAATAATTTTGAGTGGACTTCGGATTGTGAAGAAGCTTTTGTGAAGATCAAAAATCTTGTGTCTTCTCCTGAAATATTATCGAAGCCTCGAAAGGGTGCGCAACTATTTTTGTATATAGCAGTATCGAATTATGCAGTAAGTGCAGTTCTGATCAGTGAGGATACGAGGGTTTCGAAGCCTGTCTACTATGTCAGTAAAAGTTTGGTTGATGCTGAGAAACGATATTTGAAGCTAGAAAAATTGGCACTGTGTATAGTAGTGGCAGCGAGAAAAATGCGTCCTTACTTCCAGGCACATACGATTGTGGTTCGAACTTCATACCCATTGAAAAATGTGTTGCAAAAGCCAGACATTTCAGGAAGGATGACTAAGTGGTCTGTAGAATTAGGAGATTTCGATGTGTTATTCTCTCCTCGAACGGCTATCAAAGCACAAGCCTTAGCAGACTTCTTGGTTGAGTTTCATTCGAGTAGACCCGAAAAGGAAAAAGGTGAAAAAAGAGAGCATGAATCCGACGTGGACAGTACGAACAGATGGGGGATCTAGTAACAAAGGGTCAAGTGCAGGAGTTGAATTGGTAGCACCAACAGGGGAATTTATGTTTCAAGCTATTAAATTTAGATTTCATGCTTCGAACAATGAAGCTGAATACGAAGCTGTGCTAGCAGGGTTGCGATTAGCAAAGATTTGTGGGGCAACATTTGTGCGCTTAGAAATAGATTCGCAGTTGGTAGTTAACCATGTTAAAGGGGTTTCCGAAGCTAAAAAGGAACGTTTGGTTTTGTACTTGCAAGAACTACGAGGAATGATGGCACAATTTGAAAATGTCAAAGTTGAGCATATTCGAAGAGGTAACAACACAATGGCTGATTCTTTAGCAACAATGGCTTACTCTGAAGAATATCCATGGATCATGACACAACCATCGCCCTCGATCATATCGAATTCTGAGCAGTGTGAGTTTGTTGATGAGGTAGTAAGTGGTCCGATGTGCACTCGAGGTGATTGGAGGTTTGACTTGTTAAATTTTATTTCGAAGGGAATACTACCTCTTGATAAACACTTGCTCAAGAAAATAAAGTATAAAGCTCTTGGCTATGTAGTATTGGACGGGGTATTGTACAAAATATCTACGTCGAAACCTTTACTACGATGTTTAAGTAAGCAAGAGTCTCAAAACATTCTATCTGAACTGCATGATGGAGATGGATCAGCTCATTGTGGATTCAAAGCTTTAACGCGTAGGGTATTGTTGGCAGGGTATTATTGGCCTACCATATTGCAGGATGCCAAAATGTTAGTTCGAAGCTGTGATACTTGCCAAAGGTATGCAAATTTAATACATAAACCAGCAGTACCCCTAATGACAATCTCAGAGGCGGTTCCTTTCGATAGGTGAAGGATTGATTTAGTAGGACCATTACCTATGGCTTCTGGTGGAAGACAGATGATTATTGTTGCGGTCGATTATTTTTCGAAGTGGGCAGAAGCAGAACCTTTAGCTGGGACAAAAGCTAAGGATGTAATCAAGTTTATTCAAAGTAACATCTGCTACCGTTTTGGAGTTCCTCGAAAAATAACGACGGACAACGGTCCTCAATTTAATAACAAGGAAATGGACTCTTTTTGCTCTTCGAAAGGAATACAGCAATGCTTTTCTACTCCTTTCCACCCCCAAGCAAATGGGCAGGTGGAAGTTACGAATAGATCTATTTTGGATGGTTTGAAGAAAAATTTGGCAGGAGCAGCAGGGAAATGGCCAAATTATCTTCAAGAAGTGTTGTGGGCATATCGAACAACCCCTAGAGAGGCTACAAAAGAGACTCCTTTTTCTTTGGTATATGGGATGGACGTTGTGCACCCTGCTGAATCTACATTGCCTTCCTACAGATTACTACGATATTCCGATGTGGATAACGATGAAGCTAGAAGGGTTGAGCTTGATTTGTTAGAGGAAAAAAGGGTCAAAGCGCATTTGAATGTGGTCCATTATCAAACATTAATGAGAAGCAGGTATGATGCTAAAGTTAAGAGGAGAGAATTCAAAATTGGCGATCGAGTGTTACGAAAAGTATTTCTTCATACTAGGGACAAGCACCTCGGAAAATTGGCTCCGAATTGGGAAGGTCCTTACGAAGTTAAAATGAAGGTCAAGCCAGGTTCCTACAGGTTGTCTGATCGAGAAGGGAGGATGCTCAAACATCCTTGGAATATAGAGCATTTGAAATTGTATTGTGAGTAAAACCGAACTTCGAATTTTTGTAAAACAGACATACTATTTCCTTATCTGTTGGCCTAGAAAGGTTTTAACGAGGTGTCTGGTTAATATTGAATCTTTTAATAAAATTTATTTTGGCCATTGGTTGTTTACTATAATGGGTGATTTATTATTTTGGTGACTTGGCAAAGATTGATCATCTTTGAAAGTTGACCAAGAATAATTTTCCGAAGCGATAGCTTTGAAGAAACAACCAAATTTTCGAGGTGCCACGTCTTATGAGTGCATCTAATTTTTGAGGTGTCACGTCTTATGAGTGCATCTAATTTTTGAGGTGCCACGTCTTATGAGTGCATCTAATTTTCGAGGTGCCACGTCTTATGAGTGCATCTAATTTTCGAGGTGCCACGTCTTATGAGTGCATCTAATTTTCGAGGTGCCACGTCTTATAAGTGCATCTAATTTTCGAGGTGCCATCTATTTTTCGAAACGACAAGTTTAAATAAGTACACCAGAAGTTTAAAATATTAAAAAAAAAGTTGCTTGTTCGTCGAATAAAACATGAAGCTTACAAAAAGGGAGAAAACTACTTAACCAAATACACAAAATACAAGTATGACATGCCTAATCTATTAGGCATCTTCTTCTTCCGATGACCCTTCCGAAGCATCTTCTTCTGAGGAGCTTGGTGGCACCTCGAATGCTTCCTTTGGGCAACTTTCTTCTGGAACTTGTTTCCAAAGGTCCGTTAAATCCAGCCTTGGACAGGCAGCATGAACCTCTCGAAGAAGTTGAATAGCTGTATCAGTTTGAGCTTTCTTGATACCTTCAAGCATTAAAGAACCAACAGCGGCTTCGGCTTTTTTTACGGCAGCATTCTTTTCTTCCTCGAATCCTGTTCGAAGCGTGGTCAGCTGAGTTTAGCAATTTTCCAGTTTCTCCTGAGTTTCTTTAACAAGTTTCTCAGCATCGGAAGATTTTTTCTTCTCTTCGGAAATAGCAGTAGAATGTTGAGACTTTAGACTTTTAAGAGCCAATCGATGAGCAGTCTCAAGAGCTTTGATTTCTTCTTTATGTTCCTTAAGAAGTTTTTCTTTTTCAGCCTCGAACTTTTGAAGTGCTCCGTTTTTCGAGGCCTTTTCAGATTCTGTCTCCTTTTTGCTCTTGACTAGCTCTTGTGCAAGGAGCTCCAATTGGGTTTGAAAATTGTTCACCTCTTCACATAATTTCTTGGCTGCAACACTTAAACTTGTAAAAGGGCGAAGAATCGAAGTTACCTCATCGGATCTGTTAGGATTGGGCAAGTTCGATGAGTGATGATAAACAGGAACGATTGCATTGGATTTTGAAGTTGTGGCAGCATCGGCAGAAGTCAATGGAATGGTGTTGACAGGTCAAAAATCTTCACCCGTGGCTGCAAAATCTCCGCTCGAATTTAAATCTTCGAAATTAAGATAATCGATTTCCTGGCTATCTCCCAATGCCAATCCCCCTTGAGGATTTTCTTCCACAAAGATTTTTTCATGCACCTCGGAAGCCAATACCTCCTCGAGCATATCAGCTTCTTTCTTTTTCTGTGGAGTAATGGACTTCTTCTTTTTCTTTTTGGGAGTATTGCTTTCTTTCTTTTTCTTTTGTGCAGGTTCGTCTTCTTCGGATATGGGGGGAAGTTGAGATGCAGATGTTTTTCGCTTTCCTGCAGTTTTCGAATGGTTAGAAGGTTTAGCCTTGATTGTGTTGGGTTTTTTGAAGGTTTGCTTTCCCTTCTTTTTCAGTGGTAAGTGGCTTTCACTTCGATTCCTGGTGGGAAGGTAGCATTTCCCATTCGGGGGGATCATCGGATCTTGAGGGAAGTCAGCTCCTAAGGATATACGCCAGAGATGGCTGTTGACAAAGTTGATCGGCTCAAAGGCTGAGTGAAAGCCATTTCCCCAGGACTTTTCTGCCCACTCAGCCATTTGCTGGAAGATGACCTTGGCATCTTTTCGACGACTTTTAAATCACCTCGGAATTTCTAAGAAAAAGGGGGGATAAACAGTTAGATAAATAAACTTGATTAATTTGGCTAAGTTTAAAAAAAAAAGTGTTACTTACTGCTATCTCTCCAAGTAAGGGTGAGTTTTGAGGGATTGGCATCGGAAATCTCTTTGCCATTTTCCCAAGCTCCTGATAAGAAGACGAATCTTTGCTTCCAAAATTTACCAGCTTCGAGGAGGTCGTCGATAATTTTTAAATCATCCTCCAGAGTTAGGTAATAGAACGGCAAAACTGGCCCATTAGAAACTTTGGTCACCGAGATGAAGTGTTCAATTTCGAGGGGAATGCCTCCCAGCCTCGACACCATGATAGCAGAGAATAAGGTAAAAAGCTGGTTTGGAGTGACTTGTGTTGGACACAACCTATGAATTTTGAAGTACTTCACTATCATCGGATCGAGGGGAAATCGAAGTCCCCAGTTGAAAAGCTCAGGGTAGACTACCAGCTCGTCTTTCTGACAGCTCAGAGGTGTCTCTCCTTCTACTGGTAGTCGAAGAGTCATGTTATCGGTTAATCCCCATAGTTTTTTGAGCTTCTCTTTCTCTGACTCGAGGTAGTAAGTATAGGATACATTCTTTAGGGCAAGAATGTACCGAGGAGAAAGTGATTTAAGATTTTCTTGAACCAAGGCAGCAACGTCCTCGGGGAGTGTAATGAGAGGTTTCTTCCCTCGAATCTTCTTCGGAGGAACCACGCCGTCAACCTCGGATTCCTCTTCGGCATCAGATTCAGTAGCTTCAGAATCATTTTCTTTGTTGTTGTCCTCATCGGTGGCTTCATTAGAATGACTTCGGATTTGAGTCTCCTGTTGAGTCACAAGAATTGGTTGACTACTCTCTGCTGTAACGTCGACCACTTCTTTTGGGGGAGGAGAAGAGGTCTCTGCATCATCACCCATTGCTAGAAAGGTCGATTTTTTGTGTGGTTTAACTTTAACAGCTTCGGTTTGAAGGGTAAGTGATTTGAGTTGAAATTTTCTAGTTGCTTCGAATTGTGGGATAGGCGATTTGAGTTGTGGATTGTTATCAGTTGATGGTTTATCAGAAGTGGCACCCTTAGATTTTCGATGAGGTTTTAATGGTGGAGAAGTAGGTTGATTTCGAAGAGGAAAAGGTTCTTGGCTAGATTCTGGGTTTGAAGCTAAGGGTGAAGACGAAGTAGCAAGATTGGGATCGAAGTTACCGTATTTAAAGGTGATAAGGGAAGAATAAAGACCGTTGTAGATTAACCCAACAGCTTTGTATTCTTTAGCTCTTTGAGAAATACAAAGATAATCGTAAGCTCCAAATACTTGATTGCTAGAACCAGGGAAGAGAGGTTTCTTTGCTTTTACTGGTTTTCTGGGTTTGGATTTTTTGTATTTGGGATATCTTCTCATACAATAGGTATTGATCTGAGAAGTTGAACATGATGAAGATGGCTTGAAGGTTTATGAAGAACAGGATGAAGATGGCTTGAAGGTTGATAAAGAACAGGATGAAGATGAAGAACAGGATGAAGATGGTCTAGAAGTGATTTCTCTAAAAAGTTCTTAGTGAATGAAAAGCTGGGTATTTATAGTTTAAAGAAGTGACGTTGAGAATCTGAAGAGGCAAAACCAGTGAGTTGCTCTCATTGGGTGGAATGTGAAACAAAAAGGAAACGTGCAGTGTCATAGGTCTACCAATAAAGGTCTAATCAATCTATCAAGTAGGGATCAGAAAATTCGAAGCATCAGCAAAACTATGTCTTTAGTAACGATATTCGAAGTAGAGGCAAGGTTAAATTTCAAGTTGGCAAGTTCGAAGTGATTGGGAAACTTGTTTGCACTTATTAATAAATTCGAAGAGAAGTCGCAAGTCATTGAGTTTAATCATAATGAAGAGGCGAAGTGAAGAAAGTTGTATTTACTCGGAGTAAAGTTCGAAGAGCGAATAGTTCTTATAAATTGTTTGTATAAGAACTAGGGGGGCTACTGATAAGGAAAGATATTCTACGAGGACCTAAATGTAATTAGTAAGGACTAAATTGATAAGTTCTACAAATATAAGGTAAGATTAAGCTTTTATAAGAGATATAGGGACTAAGTTGTAAATATTCACTTATGTAACCGCTCTTGCAACTGATTCACCTGGCCTATTTATAGAGGCTGGGGAAGACGGTTACACTCATGAAATAATCAGAAGCACAATACTAATTTCACTACTAAAAACTCTCTCTGTGAAGACTTGTGTTCTTGATTCTCTCAATCCAACTTTAATTCATACCAGCCTTGGTGAGGAGGTATATTGGCACACTCAATAGGATGACCAGGTTGAGAGTTAGATAATGCTGCGTAGATTAGATAATGCTACATTATGATTATCTCTGAAATAACAATAAGCACCACCATGTTCATATTTTCCACAGATTTGGCATATAGGTTTGTTGTTACAGTTAAACCTATCTCATCTTCATCTGAAATAGTTGTTTTCCCTGTAGTGATTAGAATAATTATGTTAGTACCTTCCTCTGAAGCCTTTTCCTTGTCATTTGCTTATATTCTTTGCACTGGAGTTATAGTTGTTGATCCTAAGAGACCTAGAATCTAGCTTATTCGTTGAGGTCAAATTCATATTTTCCATAGAAATCTGTAGTTTTACCTAGTTGCTCTAGCCTGTTTTCATAGGTTAGTAAGGTAGCTTGTAGGTCAAGCAAATTATTTACTTCATTATCAGCTAGATGAACAATAATAGGCGTGTACTCAGTGCCCAGCCCAGCCAATACCTAAGATACTAAATATTTCAACGTAACAGGAGATCATGCTCGAGTCAAACTGTCAAAAATGTGTTTTATTTTGGTTATGTAATCCTCTATTGTAGAGCTCCCTTTCCTAGTCCTTTGAAACTTAGCTTTATAGAAAGTCACTCTAGACTTAGTTTGGGAGCCAGACAATCTGATTATGGCATCCCAAAGTCCTTTGGAGGTTTCATCCTCCATTACTTGGGATACTACCTCTGCACTCGTGGTTCTATGAGCCATCCTAACAGCAATTGGTCTTTTGTTATCCAATTGTCATATTTGGTAGTTTCAATAACTAGTCCATTAGAACCACTGTTTAGATTGGGAGAACATGGATTCTCACCATTGATGAATCCTCATAGCTTGTTGCCTCTTATGATAGGTAACACCATAGTTTTCCATTAGAGAAAATTATTCATGTCTAATCTTAGACTATTGAATGTACTTATATGATTCATATGATTGTTCTTGTTTGTTAGGAGGTTGTCTATTGGAGAAGAACCTTGATCAGCTAATCTTAAGCTGAAAATATGGAGTATGTCCTAGACATTGAAAGATATAGACAGCTCTGATACCAAGTTAAGTAAAGAAATAATATGATCAACGAAATTTTTATTCTATGTATTATTCATTGTAACCATATTACACATATATATAATTATATGGTCTGTTTTGGTTAACAGAATTTGGTTACATTGATTAGTTACACTTATTGTTAATATTATTACACTTCTCATTTATTTAAAACTTGTATTGGGCTTGAGATATAAGTATACCCATCTCATGTGTTCTTAGGTTGTGCTTGGGATGAGACCAAGGTTTATGTGTAAACCCAATTCAATGTTGAATCCGACACATAAAACCTTTACTAACTGGTCTTCTTCCTAATCCTTTGTAGACAAGAAAACCCTAGCTCTAATGAGGTTCGATAATTTCGACACTGCTACTTACCCCTATCTGAATGGAAGTTCAGACTGAACCATTACCATGAGAAACCAAACAGCCTAAAATTAGTGGAACGTGACTAAGCGAGGTGCTGGTCATTTCATATTTTGAGTTAATGGGTTCTTAAACTTAACACAAGCCCACAATTCGACCTGAAAGGCCCATGGGTCATTAATTAAGTATAATTACTCTAATTACTTTCATTAATAAGGGTGATCAGAATTTAATATAAACACACACCTTAATTATCTCTCTATATTTCATCCTAAACCTTAAATTCTCAAAACACTTTACAAAATTACCCTCAATCAGAAATAATCCACACTAAGCTCGACTTCGTGATTTTGAATTGTCGCCTCCACCATCTCTTCCTCATTCTCTGACTTCACCAACCCTTTCAATTCTTGGCCACATATCTTGACTTGAAGGGGCTTCACTTAATGACGATGTTGTCCTTCCCATTGAACAACTTGTGGAGAACAAAATAGACAAACAACTCGTGGAGTAAGTTATACTTCTTTATATCTATGTGAACAATTTGTTTTCACTATGTTAGATTTATCGCGATTAATAAAGTGTGTTATGTTTTATGTTTCATCTTCTAACATAATAAGAAATATCTACAATGATTGTAACTTTATTCAAATGTTATATGATATGTGATTCTGTTGTTCTGGTAATGGTAGAATAACGTAAACAATTTACTGCATTTGCTAACTTTTAACTTATAATTTTGTGTTATGAAAATTATTTGTTTTCAATATGTCATATTTACTTACGATCTAATTCTTTTTATATACACATGGTTGCAGTTTGGTCTCTTTGTTATTTATTCTCAATTATTGTTGCTCTAAATGATTTATCGCTTAAGAATTGTACATATGTGTAACAATATGGTTTTATTAAAATGATGACTATGTTTTTCTAACAAAATCTTCGAATAACCCGAGAGAGAAACAAAGTTGGGGAGTTGGATGCAAACCTTCTTCTGATTCTCTCTTCATTTTCTACTAATGATGCAGTAGTGGCTTCGTCATAGTAAAAACGATGGTTGTATTTCTGACAACGTTCTTATAAATGTTGCCTTCTTTTTTAAGATATTAAGTTCCTATTGCATTCTTAGTAGAAATTAAATAGATAATCTGAAGTAGATAGTTTTCATTAAGCTCCCCAATTATGTCTCTTCAAATTAGTTTGTCGATTTTGTGATCAGTGTTATGAAGAAAAATATAGTCATCCATGATAAAACCAAATTTATTAAATTTATGCATGGTTTTTAAGCTATAGCTCATTTAGAGCAATAATAATTGAAAAGAAATAATATATATATAGTAGCACGTGCATATCAAAATATTTAGTAATCGCTAGTAAACCTGAGGTACTCAAAACAAATCATTTTCATACAATAAAAGAGAAAGTTAAAATTTAGCAAATGATAAACTTTTATACCATTTTTAAACAACATAATTGTTAATTAAGATTCAAACACGAATTATCATACATTTTCATAAAATCACGATTATTGGACATACTACTTATTACCATCAAAAGGGAAATATAACATAACTTTCAGACTATTTCAACCATTTGTGGCACTGTATAATCATCATCTAAAATATCTAACCCCAATCATTTGACATTTTTATAAAGTCTATTAGACTATTAAATATTACAATTAAAGGGATACATAAGACATTTTAGAACTAGAAGAGAGACAAAAACCTGAAATAGAGAATTCGTTTGTTTATATTTGAGGTGGAAATAAAGAGAATAAGAGCATGTCCTCTAATAAATTTTCACTCCATATATCCATTATTTCCTCTCTTTCATTATATAACTCGTTTTAAGGTTATGCACACGAATTAAAAAAATATCTTAATTGCTTCTCATTTTTATAAAAAACAAAAAAAACAACTCAATTGGTAAAAATCAATAAATAATATTAATTTTTGCATTGATATCATTAAACGACATCTAAATAAGACAAAAATAAAATAAAAGAAAGATATATATTTTGGGATGGATGGATTAATTCATACCAAGACTAATATTATGTATATGTCAAGTTTATGTATGAACGAAAGATAGATAAGGTAAATGATTGTTCCTGAAAAAACTACAATTACTAGATTATCTAATACGCAAAGCTTTATAGTCAATGAAGGTGATTTAATCATTAAATATTACGTGTAGAGAATAATGAGATGGATTAATAACCATTTCGAAAAGTAAAGTTTACAAAAACCATAAAAAATCTGTACATAAATCATGATTGACTAATAATTGCTTCGGATAGAGTTTACGAGTGACTGAGAGTTGCTAATAAATTTTTGGCATACTTCTTTTTTGTACAAATTCTGATGGCGATGCCGATTCTAATGAGTCGGTTGCCATGGTAATACATGTTCCTATTCATACGATGATTCTATATTCAACTTTTGTTCTCTAATTTATTTTTTATGGTTAAAGCGGAATGATCCGGGAAGGAAGAAAAGGGTTTCGAAAACCATGGCATCAATAAAGTTCAACTAGTTAGAGGTTTTTCCGAAAATAACAGAGTGTATATAAGTGTGAATCCACCTCAACTAGTTAGAGATATTTTGAGAGTACACCCAAGAGTAAATCCGTACGGACCTCCATGTCCAAAATAGAAAATATCTTGCTAATCCATGATGTCGCATCACACTAAGTTTACTACGCGTGCGATTTCACAGGTATAGGATAGAAATTGCATTCCATTGAAAGCGGACTATATTTTAGTGGTTTAAATTTGTTTTGGATTCTGTTATATGTTAGCCGATGTTCAATTCATAGTTTATATTACGATTTATTGATGTTTTGGATGGATTTTTTTAGAGATTACTAAGAGTCATAGTTTGAACTGGTAGGTAGTTTTGTATGTTGGATTGCGGCTGTTTGAATCGGAATCCGCTAATCGAAATTAATTTTATTTTGATGTAAAAGTATTGATGGAAGCTTTCTCTAATTATGATGTCAAAAGATTGGTTTTCTGAAGCTTCTTTAAAAACCTAGAGAACAGTTAGGTTGTTTTCTATGATTCTCTTTTACAAAATTTTGATTTTGACGCCATTTTTTTTGTTTTATGAGTTTAATTAGTACTAGATGCACAAAACTTGCTATGTTTGATTTTGATTTTAAAATAATAATATATAGATAGATAATTAGATAGAGGTTTTCATTATTCAATAAAATATATTATTTGAATGGACCTTTATTAGTTTATTTATTTTTATTTTTTATATTTTATTTTAAATCTGAATGGGTTTATCTGGTGTTGTTATTGGGTTTTTAAATCTGCTTACCCGTCTGAAAGTGGTATAATAAAATCCGACGAGTCGAATTTGATAATGTTATGGAATCGAGTTAAAATTTGAACTTGAACCGACCAATAAAACCGATAATTTTTTTTAATATATATAAGTTTATTTTTAATTTATAAAAAATAATATTTAAATAACAAACTACTTGGGGAGAATGAGCTCCAAGATTATGTTACAATCTCTACATGATAATCAAGATTCAAGATTAATGGTTTCTCCATCTTCTCCAATGATGATCAATCATCACTCTTCTGATTGAATTGAAGATACTAATATTTCTTATCCCTATCAAAGATCTCATGATCTTGATCTTCAATTTCCACCCCTGCATCAACATACAACATACCCAAATAAAAAAATAATCCAACCTATGAGACTGCAACTAGTAGAGAATATGTTCATCCAATAAAATCTTTTGCAGATTTATTTTCGTCAAAATCAGATAAGGTTATTCATGAAAATATTTTATATGATTTTGAAAAATGGATGCCCGAGTGTTAAGTCTGAATCCAAAGATAAAGATACCCTAAAATCCTTCTCGAAACATAGAATCGTCAGCAAGTTTTCAACTGGTAAACCAAATTTTGAAGCTTTAAAGAATTTTTTGGGGAGTTTCAAGTTCAAAGGTGATTTCAGTATCACTAGTATTGACTACAAACATGTTTTCATAGAATTAGCCTCCTGGATGATTTAAAAATATTATGGTGTAGAAATGTCTAGCCAATTGGAAGCAAAACAATGCATCTATTAAAATGGGGGCCCTTTTTCAATGTTAAATATAAAAACCCTATTACTCATGTGTACATAAACCTTCCTAATCTTTCAGATTTCATGTATAATGAGAAAACCATTTTCAGTATAAATAAAGACCTTGGGTTTCCCCTATACGTATGGGTTCCTTCAAAGAATCGTGCTAGAGTTAACTATTGCAGAATTTGGGTGGAAATGGATGTCTATAAACCTATGCCTAGAAATATATGGGTCTCATTTGGTGATAATGACTATTGGCAAGATCTGGTTTATGATCCTTACCCAGAATACTGTAAATCATGCTACCATTTGGGTCATTCTGAAAAAAGTTGCAAGAAAATGAAACTTACCAACTCTATGGCTCAGTCTGCTTCAACTGGATTCCCTGCAGCTATAAATCTTCCTACAGCAATTGATCACCATGTATTAACTAACCCAAATGTACTAAATTCTACTTATGTCTCAGTTATCATCTCCTGAGCCTTTCCTGAATCCTATTACAAAACAGTCTAATTAATCTGAATCAATTCCAAAAGTCAGATCAATCATCATACAAAACCTCCCAAATATTACAACCTCTCAACTGGTTTTATCCACAAATGAAGGTCTTATTGATGATACTAATCATAAAGTTCATATTGGTTTTGGTGATCATGAAGTAATCGAAACCCTTCATATAATTGAATTGGGAACTATCAATCATAACAGTCTTTTCACTGATTTATCTCTTCCAGATTCACCATCTCCTACAAAGAATACAACTGGGAGACTCTATTGCTAGAAAAAAATGAAACCTGTCGTTACCGAGGAGAACAATGATTCTGTTCTGGCGACTGGAAATACGTAAAGAAGAAAAGGCATCCCGTTGTAGTCTCTCGTTGTAATTTCAACCATACATAGATTTAGACAATTCTCCGGTGCTTATATTTTCAACAGTGTTATCATTTTGATTATGTGGCTTTTTCTGATGCTTGATGTTTTTTTTCTTTTCATGATTTTATTTTAAGATTATAAAGTGTTTTACAAAAATTATGTTCAATTACCATAGTATGAATTTATTTGGAAATTTGGAATTTGGAAATTTGGAAATGTGATTGGTGCTAGTTTTTGTATTAAAATATATAATGTAGTTTAAAATTGATTTTGCTTCATCTTTGTTTCCTTTGAATTATTAATTGAATTAATAATAATCTCACAAGTAAGAATTCTATCCATACCTCTTCAAAACTCAACAAATTTGGTAGTCTTTTCATAACTAGAGGAGCCACTATACAACATGAAATCAAAGATATTGGAAAGATCCTGAGCAAAAAATCAAAAAAAGTAAAGTTAAAACCACCAAAAGAATTAAACACAACCAAGGTCATAAATAAAAAAAATGTAAAGTTAAAACCACCAAAAGGATTAAACACAACTAAGGTCATACATTTCAAAGGGAACTAAGGTCATACATTTCAAAGGGCCAGCCAAGCATTACTGTAATCTCTAAATGTCTTTTTCAATCCTATATTCTTAGGATGGCCTACTCAGAATGAAGATTGAAAAATCCAAAAGCTAAGATGCAGGCATCAAGTCTAATATATTTCATAGATCAATCGAATTGTTGACCATTCATTAGAAACTTAACTACATTTTTTCCCAAGAGTTTTTTCAAATAGATTCACTGTTATTTTGAGCTTGTTTTGTAAGCAGGAAAGATGTAAAAAAATAGATTCACTGTTATTTTGAGCTTGTTTTGTAAGCATGAAAGATGTGCAGGTACCTGGTTATGGGCTTGAGCTTGTTTTGTAAGCAGGAAAGATTTGCAGGTACCTGGTTATGGGCTTGGTTTGAAACGGGAAGCATTTCTTTTAATCTTGCTGAAGATCCCCAAATTGTTTTGCTGATATGTTGGCTGAATTAGCAATAATTATCAAATTCCTCATCTCAATCCCATTGTCTATGATTTTTAAAGCTGACGATGAGGAGATTCATCCTTCATTATGATCAAGATTATCTAAAGAGATACTGAAAATTAGCGGCGAAATAATTCGTGAAGACATAAAGAGCTTTGGAGAATCTGCAGACCCCAATTGGTGAATCAGAAGAGTACTTGTAAAAAGGGTCTGAAAAAGTTTTCCCCAAGTCCAAAAAAGATACGTTCATAGCTAGATATTCTGGAGCTCGTCCTCCTGGTATCACCAAACCGATACCAACCCGAGTATGATAACCAGACGTGTCATGAATGGCGGTTCAGAAAAAGTCACCGACCTTCATGTCGGGGAATACGGCATCGACGGCATATCCATAGGCTTGCAATTCTTAGAAATGAACTATTGCCTCACAATCTTCTATGTAAGCTAGTCATTTCAAAAATTCTAAGGGGTGGATAGAGAGACTAAGACGACGATGATCCAATTACATCTTTCCGGAGCACTCAGAAACTAATAACAAGAGAAACCATCGACTTTGAGAGAAATGAGAAGAAAGATATCCAGCTGCTGTTCTACCTAAGGGGTTTTAAATAGAATAAGAAATTAGGGTTACGTTTATTTTGTGTTTCGAATTAGGCCTGGTGGTTCGTGTAAATTGGGTCCCCTATCCATAATCCATTTTTATTTGTAAGGCCTCATTTTGGGCCAGACTATTTTTTTAAATATAAGACTTTTTAACTTTAAAAAAAATCTTAAAATATAATGTTTTTTTCTATAATTGATAATTGAATTTTGAGAGAGTAATCGTAATTTAAAAATAATAAGAGATACAACGATAAATATAGAAACTTTGTAAGAAATGTTTTTACGTGAAAAAGTAAAACAAAGATTATTAAAAGCGGTTGATGGCGTGACAGATATTAACAACGATAAAATTCTAATTTTAGGTTAGAAAAATAAAGACATTCAGAAATAATTTTTATAATTCAATTAATCAAATTTCGATGGGAAAATATGGTATAAAATGCTTTATATAATACTATCTGAAACTCTAATTCGAAATAAAAGAAATTACAAAAATGTTTTAAAATAAGTCACATTTCTAAAATGTGGCGGACTTGTCGAAATATTTGATTTGAATACTTATTCGACCCAATTTAGATACCTGAGCGAGAAAACGGTCTGTTTGCATTCTTAGCTATATCATCATTCTCCTCGAATTCAAAACGTCGAAACATTGAAACATAAGCTAATTCTGTTCCATATGGTAGTTCAACCCCCAAAAAACCTATCTTATGCATCCTCTTGTCTATTTTTTGTTATCCTCGAATCATTAAAATCATGTGTAGGATATATTTTCTATAATATTTTAACCTCATTCACCGAATCGACCTGCTTTGGCTGCACATTTTATTTATTATTGGATTGATCTTGTTTTTTGGCAGTTTTATTATTATTTTCGACTGCCCATTCTTGGTAGCCTGGGTTGTTTGGTGTGTTTGATCGAGATTCTGGTTTGAGCTTATGTTTCTCGGCCACCTCTTACGGATATGACCATATAGTTAGCTTTACTCAACAAACGAGAGTTCCCCCTCATCATCCCTGTATATCAAAGATCATTTTATCTAACCTTTTTTCACAAGGCCACCCATCGACATCTTTCTAGAAGTCATGTGTTCTAGCATGCCATCTTGCCCTAAACTGTTATTCGTCTCTTTCTAGTTTTGACCTCGTTTCAGAGCTTGAATTTTTTGTGGTTTGGTGGCTTCTTTGAAGTCTCATGACAAACCTAGATACCATTCATCGATGTGCATTTTCAGATATGGAGATCTTTCCTCACTATGGACTTGTCAGTTCACTCACAATGATAATGCAACTCGCAACCCTCACAACCTGATGATGGACTATGCAGGTGCTAGAAGGGTACATGCTTATATTTTCCTTCTTTTTGGTGCGACGACACCATCTTCTTGGTTGTGTCTCGTGACCATGCTCTTGATCGTCGAGGCTTCGTTAAATTTCACGATGTTTGGATACCCACATGGTGTTATTCCCTTAAGCTCCACACGCTGGAGATCATCTAAATTAACACCCAATTGAAGTTCCCTACTCATGTTACACTCAAAGTTGTTAGACTTCTCATAGTAAGAATTTCACGTCTCATAACCCCATTGATCTTCCAAAAGTTAATATTGTTGGTAACGACTCAAAACGTTTGTTAATCAACTAACCATTCTTACACGATATACTCAACTATGTGTGGCTCAGTGGTATGTCGCCGATATGATGCGACTATGTCACCTTGTTGTAGACAATAAATGTTGGATAAATGTACCATGTTATGTCAATCTTCATCTACTTGGTAAGTCCCTGACGTTTCTCTCGTATGGAACTGTTTACGCTGATCTGAGTTGGTTGGAGGCTCTTATATGTGACGAATTATCTTGAGAACCTTATTCTTTATTTGCATAAGGGTCATACTATACATACCTAAAACCAATCTATGTGGGAACATGCCTTAGAGAAATATTGAACGAATTTAAAAAGTTGAATGAATATTGATAAGGGAGAATAAAAGATATAAGGGGAAATTGGAAAGAAGTATTTTGTATTGGGGAAATATTGTAAAATATATTATGAAAGTACTAATTATGAATAAATGGTAAAATATAGGGACTAGGTGTGTAATAGTTAAGAATTTAAGCGTGTGGGGCCCGTTATTGTACTATAAAAGGACCCCACACAAGTTGAGAAGTTTGGTTGATTAATATAATACTATTTTCTCTCTCTACTTTTATTAGCACTTTCTCTCTCTAAAAAGCGTCATTATAAAGAATTGATTATAACAGTTTAGTCCCTCGGATATTCGTTTTACACAAAATTATCCTCGAGCAAACTCTTAATTCATCATTGCCGCCGTCTGTGGGAAAGCGAGGATTGTCCTGACGGTAATTGCTTTCTGGAAATCGCTCTTAATCTGAGCGGAATTATGGAAGAGCAGGGGGATGATTTTGTTAACGACTATGAGGAGAATCTTGTTGGAAATACTTATCGGAATGATATGGATTATGAAGCGCATGGTGGTCAACGCGCTGGATAAATCTTTGACGAGTCGGTTCTGTTGGCTCAGAAGAATGAGTTACTATTAGAGATCAAAAAATTGAGGTAAAAAAAAGTAACTGTCCAAGAAAATCTTCGTTCCGAGGCTAGAAGAGAGCATGATAGCGGAAAAGATGAGCGTGAAGTTGATATTTGTCCTAGAAATAGAGATGACAGATATAGAGGGCATGGACGACATTCTTCGAGGAGGAAAGGAAAACATCACTTGGAATCTTCTGATTCAAGTGATTATTCTCGTTATAGTTGACTAGTGTCGTCTCCTGAAAGGAGTCATCGAAAGAAAAGACATGGCAAAAAGCATGTGGAGCACCGGAGGGGAAGAAGTTTGGAGAGAAAATCTCTGAGGGAGAAGAATTATCATACTCATGCTAATGAGCAAGGTTATGACCAAATGAATTTTCCTTCTGGGAACCAAAATGACAACCAACGGAATACAAATTGGAAGCATCAGTATACTTTGCCTTCCGATGAGGGTCTTTATTTTCCGAACCATGAGAATTCATGGGCTAATGTTTATAGGAAATGTCATAACTTGAGAGCTTCTTCTTTGTCCTCAGAAATTCTAGCAGGCAACCTCCCAAAGCACTTTGATATTTTGAAGCTAGAAAAGTTCGACCGGAACGCAGGATCCTGACAATCATATCGAGCAGTTCAAAATTTTCATGATCAATTTTGATAATGATGATAAATTGATGTGTAGAGTGTTTTCTCAGACCTTCAAGGGGGTGGCTTCCAAGTGGTACAACAGGCTTCCACAAGGCTCGATAAAGAATTTTGTCATGTTCAGGAATATCTTTAGACAACATTTTGTGGGGAGTAAATAAATTTGGGCCAATGGAGATACGATAATCTATTATAGGCAAAAAGTTGGGGAGAGTTTGAAGAATTACACCAATCAATTTTTGAAAACGAAAAAGGATATGGAATACTGCAAAGATTATGTAGCGTTAGCAACATTCAAGATGAGACTTCTTCCCGGAATTTTAAAGGATACGGTGGCAGAGAGTCAGGCGATGACTTTTAGGGCATTACTAGATCAAGTTGAGAAAAAAATTTGGTGGAGGAGACCCAGGCATCAGAAAAAGGATCAAGCGATCAACTAGACCATAATCAATTTCAAAGGTCTGAGTCTAGTAATCAAGGGCCTCGCGTTAATGTTCAAGCTATCCGTTTCGATTTTAAAACAACTAATAACGAGGCAGAGTATGAGGCAACTTTAGCAGAGTTAAGATTGGCTCGAGTGTGCGGGGCTAGAAAGGTTAAATTGATTAGTGATTTGCAGTTGGTGATAAACCAAGCTTTGGGAGAGTCAGAGACAAGAAAGGATCAACTAGTTAAGTACTTGAAAGTCTTGAAGGACTTGGTTTTAAATTTTGATGAAGTTCAGTATGAGCATGTTCGAAGGGAAGCAAATCCGATCCCTGATTCCTTAGCAGCTGCTTCTCGATCAGAAGGTCATCCATGGGTCGTAACTCGGGAGTATCCTTCAGTTACAATAAATACAGAGCATTTGATGATTGTCGAGGAAGTAAGCAATGTTGTTACAGATGATTGGAGGCTAGAAATTATAGATTTTCTGGAAAAGGATAGCTTACCAGTAGATAAATCAGAGGCTAGAAGAATCAGGTTTAAATCTCACGGCTATATCCTTTTGGGAGGAGTCTTATACAAGAAATCGCTAAGTAGATCGTTGCTTAGATGTTTGGACAATGACGAGTCGCAATTTGTCCTGTCCAAACTGCATGGCGGGGAAGGGTCGGCCCATTGTGGATAGGTGGGGTATTGATTTAGTTGGACCCTTACCAATGGCATCCGGTAGAAGGCAAACGATCATAGTAGGAGTTGATTATTTTTCCAAGTGGGTAGAAGCAAAACCTTTAGCGGGGACGAAGGCAAAAATGTTATTAAGTTTGTTGTCTCGAACATTTGTTGTCGTTTTGGGGTGCCGATAAAACTCACAACAGATAATGGACCTCAATTCGATAACATAGAGTTTAAGAGCTTTTGCGTTTCTAGAGACATACAACAATGTTTTTCTGCTCCGATTCATCCGCAAGCCAATGGTCAGGTGGAGGTGACCAACCCTTTCAATTATTGTCCACATATCTTGACTTGCGGGAGCTTCACTTAATGATGTTGTTGTCATTCCCATTGAACAACTTGTGGAGAACAAAATAGACAAACAACTCGTGGAATAAGTTATACTTCTTTATATCTATGTGAACAATTTGTTTTTACTATGTTAGATTTGTCGCAATTAATAAAATGTGTTATGTTTTATGTTTCATCTTTTGACAATAATAAAAAATATCTACAATGATTGTGACTTTATTCAAATGTTATATGATATCTGGTTCTGTTGTTCCGGTATTGGTAGAATAACTTAAACAATTTACCGCATTTGCTAACTTTTAACTTATAATTTTGGTGTTATGAAAATGATTTGTTTTCAATATGACTTATTTACTTACGATCTAATTTTTTCGATATACACATGGTTACAGTTCGGTCTCTTTGTTATTTATTCTCAATTATTGTTGCTCTAAATGATTTATCGCTTAAGAATTGTACATATGTGTAACAATGTGGTTTTATTGAAACGATAACTATATTTTTTTTCAAAATATTGATCACAAAATCTTCGAATAACCCGAGAGAGAAACAAAGTCGGAGAGTTGAATGAAGACCTTCTTCCGATTCTCTCTTTATTCTCATGAAGTATTAGCTTGATGTAATAAATAAATAGTAATTAAATTTTTATTTTAACAATATAACGCATAAAAATAAAAAATAATTACAAAACAATCGGTTATGATGGTGTAAAACCTTTGTTTTATCGGGCCTGTTCCATGGGCCCAAGAGTCCAAAAGCCTTTTTCGTCCCATCATTCATGAGAACTTCTGGAGTTCTCATTTTTATAAGGCCGAGAAAATCCCTTTCTATTATCTTCCATTCTTCTTCTCACTCTAGAGTTGGGAGAGAAAGCTGCGGACAGAAGGACAATCAATGGTGAACGCCCTTGAAACACGCCCTTGAAGTCGGGTCCTATAAAGTCATGGAGTTAGACAGCTCAAACACAATTTATTCTATAGACTGCCATAGTTTTGATGGTCAATCTAAATATGAAAGGTTCGAATTACCGTTTTCCATTGGGTCCTCACAGGGTCTAACTTTAGGTTCTGTTAATGGCCTGATATGTGTCTCTACTTCTGTGTACTAAGCAGTACACAGAAGTACCTGCCCTTATATATCCCCAAGATGATATTTTGAATCTGATAGATGGATTTGGGTATGATTCCACTACGGACGATTACAAGCTTTTACTACTGGCCCTCCCTAGAAAGTACTGGGGGATACCGCAGGAGAAGCTTAGTCTCGTTGAAGCTAGGATTAACCTTTTCTCCTTGAAAAAAGGTACTTGGAGAAGCCTTTTAGATACCAAATATCTTGATAGAGTAATAGGCTGTCACAGCCGGGGAGCCTTTCTTAATAATGCTCTTCATTGGACTTATTATGATAGTGTAAATGGCTGATAGTGTCTTTTGGGTTAACTGAAGAGAGTTTTAGTGTAATCCCTATTCCCAATCTTAAATGGGTTGACGATCTAAGTGTATTGGATGGTTGTCTGTGTTTATCTATTTCTTGTCGTCATACTCAGCGTATGTCGATATGGATGATGAAGGAGTACGGTGTAACTTCCTCTATTACAAAAATCGAATTGATGTTTCCTGATTCTGTTATCAAGAGCATTTTTCAAAATGATCTTATTTATCCATTGCGGCTCACACGGGAGGGTGAAATTTTAATAGGGGACGATGAAGGTAGTTTCGTATCTTTTGATATAGGTAATTTGGCATCTTTCAAGATTCATACTAGATGCAGAACTTTATACACTTTCAATTCAATCGTTCACGTGGAAATTTTAGTCTCACCAAATGCAGCCTCGAAATAGAGTGAAAAATAAGAAGCAGTCTATGAACTATGAATTGGCTAATTGATGTAATGCTTTGTTTGTTTTCCTTTTGTATCAACTTGTGTCCAATAAGTGCTTGTGGATCATCATGTATACACCTGTGGCCGGACGAAAACTGGTTATGAATGCAACGGCCAGATTCTGTTCTATAGAATGCGCTGTCAAACATGAAATAGTTGCTGCAGCGTCAACAGCTCAAGAGAATGGTGGTGCTTCTATTTCTACTTCTGCTTCGTATTTAGATCAAAATGTGGTTGCTGCTGCAGCGGCAACAGCTCAAGAGAATGGCTGTGCTTCTATATCTACTTCGGCTCCGGTGAAATATGAATTAGGTGCTTCGGATTTTGATGGATATGTTGTTGCTTCTGCGGCAACAGCAACTCAAGAAAATGCTTTTGCTTTGGCTTCGGGGAACTGGGTCGGAAATATGAATTAGGTGTTTCAGATTTTCAACAATGTTATCATTTTGATTATGTGGCTTTTTCTATTTCTTGATTATTATTTTTTGGAAGATTTTTTTTTTTAGGATTATAAAATCTTTTACAAAAATTATATTCAATTACCATAGTAGATAAATATTGATCTAAATTTGTTTGGATAATAATTCGAGATATTTCAAAATATTATGAGTTTATTTTATAGGTCTTTGTTAGAATAGCCGCTATTTAACTTGTATGCACAAAATAAAACATATAAGGTGATGGAGATCGAGCACATGATTTTCTGTCACGATTTCGTCTATTTTTCCAATTTGGCTATCGCTTCGGAGTATATGAAAAACAGTTTGTTTTACTAATTAAATGGAAAACAATGCACGATTAAAATATGAAAATTTTAAAAACTTGTAATGATCTCATTTGGAATTCTGAGATAGAGGTAATAGTAATCTAAAAATAGTAAAAGATAAAAGAAGAACATACTGCACCACAAATTACTACTGCATTCTATATATGCAATTCGAAAATTTTCGTAAGAAAAACTTAACAAGAACACGTAAAACATGGATTGTTAAAAGGTGTCAAGAACGATATGGAATTTTATGAAAATTATAGTGTTGTGCAACTAGTGTAGCGGGTAAGAAAATTAACGATAATGGTGGAATTGTAAATTAGAAAACGCATGTTATTGATGATTTGGGATTTTTAAAAACATATTTTTGGATTAAAAATGATGATATGTACTATTTGCAGATGTTCTTTTAAGATAAATTTGGATGTTTAACGGGAAAATGAATAATAGATTTGACAAGATACCAAATTATGTTAAGTAGTCTTATTTGTTGATTTTTTTTTGAATTAGTATTCATTTATCTATTTGCTATTTGATTAAGTATATATTTTTTTGTCAGATAGTAGGTTTTTAGTATACTTAACCAAACTTAAAAAAGACAAAAATATTCCTCCCATTTTTTTTATACTAAAAACTCAATAAAATTTCAAAAAATTTAAAAAAACTTTAAAAAATTCAAAAAACTCTGAAAACTCTAAAATTTCTCAAAAACTTTAAAACACCCAAAAACAAAAAACTAAACACTTGATTTTTGGATGGATTTAGGCGAGAAGAAGCTTGGCGAGGATAATAAAACTCCAAACAAGGTAGTATCTCTAGCCAATTTGTTAAAAAAGTTCCAATTTTTGAAATTTTATCCGATTTGGAAAGAATTGAACCCGTGTCGCCGGTTGAGGCCCTGTTCCCAAGCGGGGGAGAGATGAAATCCTTTTAGCTATAGGAACCAACCCCGTTGGGTCAGTCCATGACCAACCAATGGGCGAGGCCATATCCATCCGTCGGGGACATACCGTTCACCCGCCAGGGAGATGGACTCCACCGGCCGGTTCTAGATTTACATACTTGTTGGAAATATCAATTTTGTTTAATACTAGGTCTCTGATGGGTGAACTATTATCAAATGGCGGTTGCAGTGGTTGATAATTTTGTACTTGGCGTGTACGAGTGCCCTTAGGCCCTTCATCATTTTATTTAGTGTTAGGATATTCCCCCGTCAGAGGACCTATTCTCAACTTTCGGTTGTATAATTTTCAATCGGCAGGTGAAAAATTCTCGGAGGGTTGATAAGTGCTCATCCACCGGGTTGCGATGTGCAAATTTGCATTTTCGATTGAAAACCAAGTTGTGACATTATTTATGTTTGATGAATGTACGAGGATGAGGAGTTAAATGATGACTTATATGATTCATGTATGGTAAAATATGAGATAATGTCGGACCCTTGCTCCGTTGATTATAGTCATTTGTTCGACACAGAATCTCACTACACCCAACAAGAGTTGATTGATTGTGTTAAGAAAACCGCGATAGTCAACATGTGTGTGGTTATACTACGTCTTCGCGATAGACTTGCTCGAAAAACTCCGAGAATAATTTGTGTGTGTAACAGATTCGGAAATTACACGAAATTGGTAAATCCGAACGATCTTAAGAGGAAGTCTACCGACATGAAAAAATGTGGATGCACTTTTACCCTTAAAGGAAAGAAGGTGGATGGTGATTTATGGAGATTATAGGTCACATGCGGCCTTCACAATCACGATACTACATCCTACAAAGAAGGTCATTCGTACTTTGGACGATTAAATAAAGAAGAGATGGATTTCGTAGTTAGTTATACAAAAATGGGATCTCATCCTCGTGACATTCTCGGTGGAGTGAAAAAATTGAACCGTAAGAACTCGTTTTTAATGTGCACCGTGTAAAACGCTCAACTAAAACACTCCAAGATCGAGAAAGGTAGTCGATCGCAATTCCAATACTTGTTGGGTGAACTAAAAAGGTTAAACTATTACGAATTTCATAGAAAGTCCGAAGACGAAAGCTATGTCATAGGTGAGCTTTTCTTCGCGCATCTGGTTAGTTTAGATTTGCTACGGACCTTTCCAAATGTCATTGAAATGGATAACACGTACAAGGTAATTACATATGGGATGCCGTTGTATGAGGTTGTCGGAGCCACTTGTAGCGGGAAAACTTTCTACATCGGATTTGTGTTTATGTCCAGAGAAAAATTCGAGAGCTAAAAATGGGTGTTAGAATACTTACATTTGTTGATGGTAACTCACTTCATCGAATCACCCTCTATCGTTTTGACGGATACAGATTTAGCGCTTGTGAAACCGGCGGAGGAAGTGTTCCCTAATGCAACACACATGTTGTATCGATGGACACTTTCTGTCCAATGCATTTTTGAAAGTTTGGAATTGAATGATGTTGGCATAAACGGAGGTAACCTTCAACGAATATCGGTTGAAATTGCACCATGACTTCAAAGAGTATCCAAAGCAATTGAATATACCGAAATTTGGTTAAGGTCGTACGGTGATAAGTTTGTCAGGTGGAGAAGTAACAAGTGGGTGAATTTTGGTAACCAAACCACAAACCGCGTGGAGAGTTCTCATTCGAGCCTCAAGCGTTTCATCGGTACGAGCAAAAGTAACTTCGATTCTTTTTTGTTGAAGTTGCATACTTTGATCGAATTGCAACACGGGGACATCAATGGGTCATTGAAAAAGAGTCGTTTGTTAACCTTACATAAATTCACGAACATTGTGTACGGTAAGCTCAAAAATAACGTCTCCCACTATGTTTTGGAAATTTTTTCCGAAGTAGTAAATTGTGCCTGCAACATGAAAATCGCACACGGTATGCCTTGCGGTTATGCGATACGAACTACACACGATATGTTTTGCGCGCACGATATCTATGAATTTGTTGCCAAAGGCTTAGAGGTGCTTATAGAGTTATTTCACGAACATTAGAAGAGGTTAGACAGACTTGTTCGTACCAATCTCATGACCATCGAGCAATTGAAAGAAAAAATCGAGAAACTAGTATGCGATGTCATGAAATCCAATGATAAAGAATGCATAGAGCACATTTATAAGAAATAGTTTACTATCGTCCATCCCGAAACAACTTTCTCTATTAGAGCCAATGGTGAAGCAAAAAACATGCGGTCGTCCGCCTTTCGAACGTAAATTGTCTATTATCGCGTCTGAATCATCCACTAAACGTGAAAAATATATGTGCGAGCATGTGCTAGATTCTAAAATATCTAGTTCACCATCGTTTGAAAAAACGTTCAAACCTTCAACCCCAAAATCGCGTCAAGGGAAAGAAATGTCGGGTCCAAAACGTGGTTGGGAAAACACCCCCGCTCCGGAGAAAGATAGTGTTATTCTAACGCAAAAAAGTGGGACTATGCTTTCAAGTGAAACGGCCGGTTATAGGTAAAGCTCTACGAGGCCGGCTAAGGCAAGTTTGGTTGATCCCAAAGGATACATAAACCAATTCCCCATCTATGTTAGGCCTTTCGTTACGTCCATCACCTGTGTTAAATCTGATGGCCACTGCGGGTACCGCTCGATTTCGTTTTCCTTGAGCAGGAAACAAGATGAGTGGAGGTTGATTAGGGATGTCATATACAACGAGCTTATGGATTAAACATCCGTGTATGTAAAGATATTTACAAGCATGGAGGATTTGATAGATATTGCGGAGCGTGTGAAATGCTCTAGCCATGTGGCTACTATCGATCATTGGATGTCCATGCTCGAAATGGGAGTCGCGATCACGTCTGCGTTTAACTGAATACTCAATTTTGTATTAAAATATCGAAACATAAATGTCAGCTTCACTTTTCTTCCTTTAAGAGATGCACCCCTCATATGCCAAAACAAGTTAAAGATCGAATTGGGTTGGGTCAGCACCAACCACTTTGTGAACGTGATTATTTTTTTACATTATCGGTTAGTTTATACATTTAAAAATCCTTTTTATCGTGTTTTTGTTTTGTAGCTTGGGATTAGGGAGGAGGCCCCATTTGCGAGGATACATTCGTGTTGCTTAAAGTTGCGTTCACTAGAATCAGAAGGTTAGGCATTACCAATTCTCTCTCATTGCAAGAGATACCAAAAGCTTAAAATGGTAGCCCCGAGGTAACCGATTTAGCCGCTTTTGTTTGAGCATTAGGTCATCTCTAGGTTAGTGTAACATATGTAAGCTATATCATGCTTAAATTGTGTATGTTTTGTAGTTTATGATTGCGTTTATCTTAAAAACATTAAGACTTTGACTTCTTAATTGGTTGTTTGCTTTAATTTAATATATTACACATTAATTTAAGACATTACATAGTTAGAAATACAAATTCAAACAACAGAAATAGATTGATAGTTAGCAGACATAGTTGACATAGAAGATTCAGTTTCAAGGGGACGGATAGTTCCATCCATGTTCGAAGCGTTTATCGAAAGGATATTCCTCATCCTCGCTACTTCCATCAGTAGTTGGATTAGTTCTAACACCGGTGATATCGCGTACGCTTTCTATTGCAGAACCTGCATAATATATTCCAGCATCTCTTGCGTAATAGTACTTTGAAATGCAATACTGAATACATTACGGGTTTTGCATTGGACTTCGTAAGGTGATGACTCGAGTGGTATAGTCGTAACAGTGTTCAGGTAAGCTAATTTGTCGGCCACTTCTCCGCGTCCATGTGGTCGGGGCATGGTACAACCCGGATACAATGCCTCCCTACCGTGCATGAAAAACATCCTGCATAAAACAGCATCGACAAATCCAGGAGCCTCCTCCAGCATTGTGTCTTTGACGAACTCAAAGGCTTTTAGAAGGTATGAATCTTCGTGCACATTCCAAATGAATCACCCATTCTTATTGTTTCGAAGTTGAATTTTATAGCGTGTTTCTACTACTTAAAAATAGCATCCACCCAACGGTTAGTACATTTTCAACCGGCGGGTGGGAGATTTTCAACCGTCGGGTGATAATCTCTCCGTCGGTTGCATATTTTCCAACCATCGTGGATGGAGACCATATCCTAATAGAAGATGGTATCCAAGTCTAGACTATTAGCCTGGTTGTGTGATAATTTCAACTGACGGGTGAAAATTCCCCCGTCGGTTGAGAATTTTTACATCGCCGGGTATGTAGACCATTTTCTATTAGGAAATGATCAACACATGTTTAATTGTTACCTGTCGGTTGAACAATTTTCAACCAGCGATTGAGAAATTACCTGTCGGTTGAACAATTTCAACCACCACTTTGGTGAGAAATTAAGTTGCAAAGAGTGAATTAAGAACAGAGAATCCACAGTGAGAATTTCCAAAAGTGAAAAGTACCTCTGAATATTTCATAGGTCAAAATAACTCCTTCAGCCTCTTTAAATAGGCCAGGTGAGTTAGTTAGAGAAAACGGTTACATATTGTTAAATTTACAACTTAACCCCTAGGTTCTTCCTAAAGTCTAATTTAATCCTATAATTACAGCATTTATCACTTTAGTCCCTAAAGAATACTTTTCCTTATCAGTAGCCCCCCTAGTTCTTATATATCTATGTATAAGAACTATTAGCTCTTCGAACTCTTCTTCGGATCAGCATTATTTTATATCTTTATTATGATTAAATCCAATAAACCAGGAGTCCCTTCGAACTGGCGAGTAAGTGCAAATGAATTTCTCAACTGCCTCGAATTCAACTCCTCATCGAATTTGACTTCTTGTGGTACTGCGTTGCCTTTGGTTTTTACACCTGATTACTTCACACATAGTTTAACAACACTTCGAAATTTCTAAACTCTACTCGATGGACTGATTAGACTGCTAGTAGTAGACCTGTGACATCATTAGTTTCCTTTTCGTTTCATATTCCAGCGAATGAGAAGAGATTACTTGTTCCTTGCTTTCACATTCTCGATGTTACTCTTTACTCTATAAATACTCAGCTATTCATTCAGTAAGAGCTTTTTAGAGAATCCACCTTTGAAATATCTCCAGATTGTTCTTCATCTTCAACCTACTCATCTTCAACCTGCTCATCTTCAACCTGTTCATCTTCTCTTGTTCATCTTCAACCTGTTCATCTTCTCTTGTCTTACCAAGCAACCTCTCATACCAAAAACCATTGTATGAGAAGATACCCTAAATACAATAGATTTAAACCCAGAAGACCAATAAGATCAAAGAAAAATCTTTTTCCTGGTTCCAGTAACCAAGTATTTGGGGCCTACGATTATCTTTGTATTTCTCGAAGAGCCAAAGAATACAAAGCTGCTGGGTTGATCTATAACGGTCCTCACTCTTCCTGCACCACTTTTAAATATGGCAACTTTAATCCAAACCTTGCCACTTCGTCTTCACCTCTAGCTTCTAACCCAGAAAGTAGCTCAACGACCTCTTCTCTCCGAAATTCAGTCAAGCCTTCACTACTAAGACCTCATCGGAAACCTAAAGTAGTTACTTTAGACAAACCACCCACTTATAACAAAACACAACTCAAATCACCTGTCCTTCAATTCGAAGAGACAAAAAACCCTCAAACCAAAACACTTCCTCCTCAATTCGAGGCTATTAGAGCTAAACGTTCCAAAAAATCATCTTTCTTAGTAATGGGTGAAGAAACAAAAACCTCTTCCACTCCTCAACACTCTCCTCCTCCCCCACAAGAAGTGGGTGATACTACACCAGAGTGTAGTCAGCCAATTCCTGTGACTCAACAAGAAACACAAACTCGAAGTCACTCCGAGGAAGGTCACAAAAAGGATGATTCAGAAGCTACTGAATCTGATGCCGAGGAGGAATCCGAGGCTGAAGGCGTAGCTCCTCCAAAGAAACCTCGAGGGAAAAAAGCTCTTATTACTCTTCTTGATACGGTTGCCTGCTTAGTTCAAGAAAATCTCAAGCCTCTTTCTGCCTGGTACATTCTTGCTTTGAAGAATGTATCTTACAGCTACTACCTCGAATCAGAGAAGGAGCAACTCAGAAAACTATGGGGGTTAACTGACAACATGACTCTTCGATTACCAGTTGAAGGAGAGACACCCTTAAGCTGTCAAAAAGATGAGCTAGTAGTATACCCTGAGCTCTTCAATTGGGGACTTCGGTTTCCCCTTGATCCGATGATAGTAAAGTTCTTCGAAATCCACCAACTGTGCCCAACCCAGGTTACTCCGAACTTGCTCTTCACTTTATTTTCAGCAATCATGGTATCAAGACTTGGAGGTATCCCCCTCGAAATTGAGGACTTCATTTCAGTAACCAAAATTTCAAATGGCCCAGTTCTGCCATTTTATTACCTAACCCTTGAAGACAATTTAAAAATCATTGACGACCTCCTCGAAGCTGATAAGATCTGGAAACAAAAGTTCGTCTTCCTGTCAGGTGCCTGGGAAAATGGCAGAGATATCTCTGATGCCAACCCTTCTAAACTTACCCTCACCTGGAGAGACAATAGTAAGTGATGTTTTTCTTTATTTATGTGGTTACTTTTGAATCAATTTATTTGGCTAACTATTTGTCTCTCTTCAGAAATTCCGAGGCGATTTAAAAGTCGTCGAAAAGAAGCCAAACTTATCTTCCAGAAAATGGCGGAGTGGGCTGAAAAGGCTTGGGGAAATGGCTTCCATTCAGCATTTGATCCTATTAACTTTGTTAATAGCCATCTTTGGCGAATATCACTAGGGGCTGACTTCCCTGAAGATCCGATGACGCCACCAGATCCTCTTCTAGCAGTTCAAAGGATTCTTGCACCAGATGGAAAGTGCTACCTCCCACTTCGGAATCGAAGTGACAGCCATCTTCCTTTAAAGAAAAAAGGAAAGAAGAAACCCAGCACCAGCAAAACTAAACCTCCCACTACTTCGAAGAGTGTAAGGAAGAGAAAAACGTCTGCACCTTCGCTTCCCACCATATCCGAAGAAGACCAGCCCATCCTGAAAAAGACAAAGAAAAGAGACACTTCTCCAAAAAAGAAAGAGAGTAAGTCCAACAAGTCCAATGACAAGAATGAGGCTGATATATTAGAGGCTGTGTTAGCTTCCGAGGCACGAGGTAGAACTTTTGTTGAGGAAAATCCTGAAGGAGGTATTACTCTGGGAGATAAACAAATAGATGACTATCTAAACCTCGAGGACTTCAACTCAAGTGGAGATTTTGTATTTCCTGGCTCTCAACCTGACAATGTTGCCCCCCCAATTTCTACTGATGCTGCTACAGCTTCAACATCTAATCCTTTTGCTCCTGTTCATCCACCATTAGTCTTTCCTCACTCAGAGAAATCCGATGAGGTAATTTCAATTCTTCAACCTTTCCCCAATCTAATTTCTGCTGTTACCAAATTATACGAAGAGGTGAGCAAATCTCAAACGCAACTGGAGCGTCTTGCCCAAGAATTAGCTAGGAGTAGAAAAGAAACAGAATCTGAAAAGACTTCGAAAAATGAAGCACTCCAAAAATTCGAAGCTGAGAAAAAACAGCTTCTTGAAAAACACAAGGAGGAAATCGAAGCTCTTAAAACTACTCATCTGCAAGCTCTCAAAAGTTTAAAGAGTGAACATTCTACTGCTATTTCCGATGCCACGGAGCTTATTAGGGAAACTAAAGAGAAATTGGTAAAAAGCCAGACTGAGGTTACTACACTTCGAACAGGATTCGAAGAAGAAAAGAAAGCTGCAGTCAAACAGGCTGAAACTAAGGTTAGTTCTGTGATGCTCGAAGGCATGAAGAAAACTCAAATTGATACATCTATTCAGATCCTTCGAGAAGTTCATGCTGCTTGTCCAAGGTTGGACTTATCAAACCTTTGGAGACGAGTTCCAGAAGAGCAACGCCCAAAGGAAGCTTTCGAAGCGCCACCAAGCTCTTCCTCAGAAGAAGGAAATAACTCCGAAGAGGCGTCATCAGAAGATGAAGAAGAAGAGAATGATGCTTAATAGACCAAACAGTTCGCTTTTGTTTTTTGTGTATGTGATTAAGTGCTTTCCTCCTTTTTTGTAAACTTCGTATTTTATTCCACAATGAAACCACTTGTCCTCTTTTTTTTTTCTCTTGAATTTCTGATATACTTGTTTAAACTGGTTATTCTTAAACATAGATGCACTCATAAGACGTGGCACCTCGAAAAATAGGTGCACTCATAAGACGTGGCACCTCGAAAAATAGATGCACTCATAAGACGTGGCACCTCGAAAAATAGATGCACTCATAAGACGTGGCACCTCGAACAATAGATGCACTCATAAGACGTGGCACCTCGAAAAATTTGGTTGTTTCTTCAAAGCTATCGCTTCGGAAAATTATTCTTGGTCAACTTCCAAAGATGATCAATCTTTGCCAAATTACCAAAATAATAAATCACACATCATAACAAACAACCAATGGCCAAAAGAAATTTTATTAAAAAATTCAATATCAATCAGACACCTCGTTAAAACCTTTCTGGGCCAACAGATAAGGAAAGAGTATGTCTGTTTTACAAAAATTCGAAGTTCAATTTTACTCACAGTACAATTTCAAGTGCTCTATGTTCCAAGGGTGCTTGAGCATCCTCCCTTCTCGATCTGATAACCTGTAGGAACCTGGTTTGACCCTCATTGTAACTTCGTAAGGACCTTCCCAATTCGGGGCCAATTTTCCGAGGTGTTTATCCTTGGTGTGAAGAAACACTTTTCGCAACACTAGATCGCCAATTTTGAATTCCCTTCTCTTAACTTTAGCATCGTACCTGCTTCTCATTAATGTTTGATAATGGATCACATTCAAATGTGCCTTGACCCTTTTTTCTTCCAACAAATCCAGCTCCACCCTTCTAGCCTCGTCGTTATCTGTCTCGGAATATTGTAGTAGTCTATAAGAAGGCAATGTAGATTCAGCAGGGCACACAGCGTCCATCCCATATACTAAAGAAAAGGGGGTCTCTTTTGTAGCCTCTCTAGGAGTTGTTCTATATGCCCATAATACTTCTTGGAGATAATTTGGCCATTTCCCTGCTGCTCCTGCCAAATTTTTCTTCAAGCCATCCAAAATAGACCTATTCGTAACTTCTACCTGTCCATTTGCCTGAGGATGAAAAGGAGTGGAAAAGCACTGCTGTATCCCTTTCGAAGAGCAAAAAGAGTCCATTTCCTTGTTATTAAATTGGGGACCATTATCAGTTGTTATCTTCCGAGGTACTCCAAAACGGTAGCAAATATTGCTTTGAATAAACTTGATTACATCCTTAGCCTTTGTCCCAGCTAAGGGTTCTGCTTCTGCCCACTTCGAAAAATAATCAACCGCAACGATAATCATTTGTCTCCCACCAGAAGCCATAGGTAATGGTCCCACTAAATCAATTCCCCACCTATCGAAAGGAATCGCCTCTGAAATTGTCATTAGGGGTACTGCTGGTTTGTGTATTAAATTTGCATACCTTTGGCAAGTGTCACAACTTCGAACTAATGACTTGGCATCTTGCAAAATGGTAGGCCAATAATATCCTGCCAACAATACTCTACGCGTTAAAGCTCTAAACCCACAATGAGCTGACCCATCTCCATCATGCAGTTCGGACAAAACATTCTGAGACTCATCCTTGCCTAAACATCGTAGTAAAGGTTTCGAAGCAGACCTTTTGTACAGCACCCCATCCAGTACCACATAGCCAAGGGATTTGTACTTTATTTTCTTGAGCAAGTGTTTATCCATAGGTAATATTCTATTTGAAATAAAGTTTAACAAGTCAAACCTCCAATCTCCTCGGGCGCACGTCGGATTATTTACCACCTCATCAACCACTTCACATTGCTCAGGATTTGATATGATCGAAGGCGATGGTTGTGTTATAATCCATGGGTATTCTTCTGAGTAAGCCATCGTTGCCAAAGAATCGGCCATAGTATTGTTTCCTCTTCGAATATGCTCCACTTCTACATTTTCAAACTGCGCCATCATCCCCCGAAGTTCTTGTAGGTACAAAACCAAACGCTCCTTTTTAGCTTCTGATACCCCTTTAACATGGTTAACTACCAACTGTGAATCTGTTTCCAAGCGCACAAACATTGCTCCACAAATCTTCGCTAACCGCAACCCTGCTAGCACAGCCTCATATTTAGCTTCGTTATTTGAAGCATGAAAGCCAAATTTTATAGCTTGAAACATAAATTCCCCCGTTGGTGCCACCAATTCTACTCCTGCACTTGACCCTTTACTACTGGATCCCCCATCAGTTCGTATTGTCCATGTCGGATTCTCATTCACCTTTTCTGCATCTTTCTCCTCGGATCTGCTTGAGTGAAACTCCACCAAAAAATCTGCTAAAGCTTGAGCTTTGATAGCTGTTCGAGGAGAAAATAGCACATCGAAATCTCCCAGTTCCACAGACCACTTGGTCATTCTCCCTGAAATATCTGGTTTTTGCAAAACATTTTTTAACGGATATGAAGTTCGAACTACAATTGTATGTGCCTGGAAATAGGGGCGCATTTTTCTTGCTGCCACTACTACACACAGTGCCAATTTTTCGAGCTTCAAGTAACGTTTCTCAGCATCAACCAAACTTTTGCTAACATAGTAAACTGGCTTCGAAATTTTTGTGTCCTCACTGATCAAAACTGCGCTTACTGCATAATCTGACACTGCTATATACAGAAATAACTGCTCACCTTTCCGAGGCTTTGTTAATATTTCAGGAGAGGATAAAAGATTTTTTATCTTCAAAAAGGCTTCTTCACAATCCGAAGTCCACTCAAAATTATTGGGTTTACGCAGCACCTGGAAAAAAGGCAAGCACTTATCTGAAAAACGAGAAATGAATCTGTTCAGAGCTGCTAACCTGCCTGTTAACATTTGCACTTCTTTGATATTCCGAGGTGAAGACATCGATATCAAAGCCTTCAACTGTTCTGGATCCACCTCGATTCCTCTTTCACTAATCATATACCCCAAAAATTTGCCAGATCGGACTCCAAATGTGCACTTTTCTGGGTTCAACTTCAATTGGATGGCTCTAAGATTCAAAAACGTCTCTTCTAAATCATCAATATGTTCATCATCACTTTTGCTTTTAACAAGCATGTCATCGATGTACACTTCGATATTTCTCCCAATCTGTGAAGCGAACGCCTTATTCATCAGCCTCTGATATGTTGATCCAGCATTTTTTAATCCGAACGGCATTACTTTATAGCAGTGTAGGCCTCTATCAGTAATAAAAGTTGTGCTTTCTTCATCATCTGGATTCATTCGAATCTGATTATACCCCGAAAAAGCATCCATGAAAGTCAGGATTTTATTTCCCGAAGTTGAATCCACTAACTGATCAATTCGAGGCACCGGGAAAGGATCTTTTGGACAGGCTCTATTCAAATCCGTGAAGTCCACGCACATTCGCCATTTTCCATTTTTCTTTTTTACTACCACCGGATTAGCCGTCCACCTCGGATAATTGGCCTCCCTAATGTGCCCCATCTTGTATAACCGATCCACTTCGGCAACTATGGCCTCAGATTTCTCCAATGAAAAAGCCCTTCTTTTTTGGATAATTGGTTTGACCTTCGGATCAACCGCTAAGCTATGACATATGATATTACTTGGGACCCCTACCACATCTTCAGATCTCCAAGCAAACACATCCAAGTTTTCAGACAAAAAATTCAACAACTTTTCCCGCATCGACAAAGATAACAGAGTGCCAATTCGAAGTACCCTGCCCTTATTAAAAATAAATTCCTCTATTTCTTCATTGACCACTACAGAACTCGGGGTTGACCTCGGATCATCAATTCCCTCGTCCGTTTCACCACAAGACAACCCCCCAAACTGCTAACTCTCCATGAGATCATCAGAACTTTTACCACGTAACCTAAATGCAGCAGCATAACATTCCCTTGCCACCTTTTGGTCACTTCGGACTACACCAACTCTGTCCTCGACCACATACTTCAGACACTGATGAACTGTAGAAACTACAGCGTACATTTTGGCCAACCATGATCTCCCAAGAATAGCATTGTAACTTGATGGACAATCCACCACCACAAAAAGTACCTGCACTTTCTTCTTGAAAGGCCCTTTCCCCAAGGAAATTTCACCTTCGAATTCACCTATCACAATTGCTGACGCGCCAGTAAACCCAATGATAGTCCTCTCTGATTTTTCTATTCGAGGTGGTGCAGTTAACCTATCATACGTTGACTTAAAAAGCACATTAGCAGAGCTTCCTGTATCGATCAACACTCGTCGAATCTCCACCCCGCATACTTCTGCTCCAATGACCACTGCATCCTCATGTGGCCCCGTGATGCCCCTCAAATCATCTCCGTCGAATATTATAAAAGGCAGATCCTTTCTGCTGCTTAGCTGTGCCGATGCACCTCCCTCAATTTGCCTTGTTAAGTTTACTATATGCCTCTTCCTCGAATTATTGGTGTTGTTGGTCATCGAATCCCCTCCAAATATGGTTAATGATTCAAAAAAGGCACACAGATCTCGAACACGTCCCTGACGCATCGGCTCATCTATCGACATTAACAAAAGTCGGCTGGGGTCTGGTTCGACATATTCCGAGGCTACATCGAAACCATCTGCCTCACCTGCAACATCTAAAATCATTAACGCAGTTTCCTGCTTGGAATTGGGATTACTTCCTTTAGGGGCTGTTGTCTTGGCATTCTTCCTGACATACTCCAACAGCTTTCCATTTTCGATCAGAACTTGCATCTCCTTCTTCAGAGCAATGCAATCATTTGTATCATGGCCGACGTCCTCATGATACCTACAAAATTTATTATTGCGCTCCTCCCTCGGCCTGTTAATAGCTGGTGGCTTTCTAAAATTGATTGTTCCTCTTGTTTTTTCATATATTGAAGCCACACTCTCAGTTAAATCTGCATAGTAATCCGGCCTCACCCACACATTCGACCTGGATCTATACTGCTGCTGGTTATTAGAATTATGCTGATTATATCCCCCTTGATACGAGTTCGAGGTTCCTCGGTTAGAAACATTTGGGTTGTTCTTCGGACGCGAAGGATTGTTGTTTGAGACGTTAGATTGTCCACTCCCCTTTTGAACAATACTAGCGCCTCCTCGAACCCTTGTTGATTCTTCGACCTTAATCTGGTCCTCTACCTGAGCCATAAGAGCTCCAAACGTTAACGCTCTGCGCCTCGTAGTCTCATCGGCTAAATCCCCAGGCAACAGCCCCTGCCTGAACGCTGCCATAGCCACACTTTCCTCACAGTCATCCAGCTCAGCCTTTGTTGACACAAACCTCTTGGTATAATCCTTCAACTTCTCTCCCACAGCCTGTTTGCACTGTATTATCGTGTCCCCATTGGCTCTCATCTCCTTGCTTCCCACAAATTGTCTGCGAAAAGCAGTGTAGAAACTTCTAAAATTTGCAATCGATTCCTTAGGAATCTTATTAAACCATTTTAGCGCAGTTCCCTTAAACGTTTGAGAAAAAGCTCTACACACCAATCTATCATCATCTTCAAAATTAGTCATATAGTTTTTAAATTGTTCTATGTGGTCATCGGGATCTTGAGTCCCATCGAACTTTTCAACTTTGGAAATATCAAACCGCCTCGGTAGCGGTGCAGATCTGATCTCCCTGACCAGCGGTGAGTCCCTCCAATCAACCCCCTGGACATACTGGTCCTCACTTCTCATCCCCACAGTTGCATACAAGCTGGACTCACCTTCATACTTCCGAGGTGAACACCTCCGAGGCGAGTATTTCCGAGGTGAGTATACTCGCCTCTCTTTCTTCTTCCTTCCCTCCTTAAACGACTTAGCTGGCCGGAACTCACGCTCTGTTCCTCTTGAACGGCCTCGAGAACGTTCATACCTCGGTGCTTCATCAGATTCAGAATCTTCAAAATCCTCCTCATCACTAGAGTTTTCATACAGTCGCCTTTGTAACTTTTCCTTCCTCTTCTTTATCTCGCTATACTCTTTTTTTTTGCTCAGACCGTGCCCTACGCAGCTCATAGTGATCATCACCCTCATCCATCGACTGATCAGACTGATCATTACGATCGCCTCCTGCTATCTTAGACCTAAGTCTAGCACCATTATTATCTCCTTTCTTTTTTACCAATTCGTCAAGCTCAGCCACCTTCCTAATCATTTCATTCATTTTTCCTTCAAAGTCAAATTGGACTGATTGAATTGGAACAGATTTACCTGCCTCCTGCAAATCGGATTTCAGCGTCTCTATCGCCTTGCGAACAGATGGATTGTCACCTTCCTCTGGATTCATCTCCAAACAGCGAAAAATCAAACGAAATATGAAAATTCGAACGAAAAACTTAAAAAACGAGAACTCGAACGTTGATTTTTGATCTGTTGATCAAGGTATCCTCGCCCCTCTTTCTAGCGCCAATTTGGTGAGAAATTAAGTTGCAAAGAGTGAATTAAGAACAGAGAATCCACAGTGAGAATTTCCAAAAGTGAAAAGTACCTCTGAATATTTCATAGGTCAAAATAACTCCTTCAGCCTCTTTAAATAGGCCAGGTGAGTTAGTTAGAGAAAACGGTTACATATTGTTAAATTTACAACTTAACCCCTAGGTTCTTCCTAAAGTCTAATTTAATCCTACAATTACAGAATTTATCACTTTAGTCCCTAAAGAATACTTTTCCTTATCACACTTGACTGCATGCTGGATCGCGTACTTACAAACGGCGGGTAAATATGATACCGACCCCGGCGAGTAAACAATTATCAACCGGGGGGGGGGGGGGGGAATTATCAACCGCCGGTTAAAAATTCAAAATTTTGCGGGGTTGGTTAACAAAAAAAAACTATATGATCATATATTGTTTTTTCTCACTGTCACCCGACGGTTGAACAATTTTCAACCGTCGGGTGAAAACTTCCCCCCCCCGGTTGATACATGTTCAACCGCCGGGGAGGGACGTTATAAAAACTTTGTACATCAAATAATTGTAAACCCTTTGTAAGGAGTTTACGAAACATACAAGTCCAACATGTAACGTAGATCAACACACAATATCTAAAATAAACATCTAATAAAACATATGTATCGTGATTAAAAAAATGTAACATTTGTGATTCAAACTTAGAACGATAAAAGTAAAATCGATCAATATCCAAAACGTAAATCGTAGCGTAGCTTGAGTCAAAGAACCAAAGACATTGTTCCAAAACCAAGACAACATACAAACAATCAACAAGCCTAACATGATAAGAAGCCACGAACTTGTGATTTGAAGCACCTTCTTTGTGAAGGACATGAGCTCTTCAGGAGTATCGTCTAGCGAACAAACACGCTTTATCGTGTTAACAACATCAACCGTGGATTGCTCGTTAAGGATATGAGGCGTGATGTTAAACCAACTGTATTTCTTCACATATGCTTCGTATTAAGGGGAGTATGTCCGATTACTTATTTTCAAACGTTGTGAATACCTATCGATCATATACAAATAGTCCCTCCAGTTCATCCAGTGCCTACCCTCAAGCGCATAACAGAGATTATTCCCTCTTGTGAGACCAGTTCTAGGATCAATGGGGCCCATCGGCTTCTCTTGGACCCAACCGAACTGTCCTATAACTCGATCCGGGTGGTATGTTGCGCTAACAAACATTAGGCGAATAAGGTTGCAATGCAACCCTATTTCCTGCTCCGGGAATGCTGCACGAAGATCATTTTACGGTCGGAAAAGCACCTGAAAGTAAACAAAAACACAGATAAATATGTCATAAATAAGCACACATATTAATTTATGATGTAAATAACCAAACTTACATATGTTTCTTCTTGCACCTAGAGGAGGTCATGGTAGTAAGACTTCCCATGAATAAGTGCTCCGGTAAGATTTCTTGGCAACCACGCCAGCATATTTGGATCGGTCGGGTTGTAACCGTTATTCACCATCGCCCGGAAGGTAGGGAATCGGTCATACACCCAACACTCTAACAACGCCGAAAACCCAACTAAGCTCTTCAAGGAGTGCTTTGAAATACCTCACAAGCTCTTGTACAATGATACTAATGCGCAAGTACCCCATGCATATTCATCAAGCTTCTCCAATTGCTCGAGATGACGGAGAAAATTGCACTAATTGTTTTTTTTGTCTTATTTCGTGAATATGGTACATCCGAGAAAAAACATGATGTATACTCGACCAGCTTGTTTTTTCATATCTGTAGTAAGTGCGACATTGGAATCGAGATATGCATCCCCTGAATACTTCTCCCTTAGCTATCGAAGGCCAAACCCACTTCCGTTGTGTGCTTTCATCTCCTTTTGCACGTCTACTACCAAAACTCCCAACAACGAGGCATATCGTGCATATGTCTGATCTATCGACTCGGTCCTAAAGGCATCGATAATTATCCCCTCGACTTGGGGGCCGATAATCATATACACGTTGTCCAACATGATGGTCATCTCCCGGAATGAAACTTGAAGGTGTTGGTCTGCTGGTGCCACCTTTCAATGAACACCTCTTCCAACTGTGGGTGCGAATTGAATTTTGGTAGGTGGCGCATAAGTGGCCAGAAAGAAGTACCTTTTATTCCTTCATCTCTAGCTGTTTGCTACGTTCTCATTGACCAAATAGCCCGTAAAAAACATCAACATACCATAAAAAAATCAAGTAAAAAATAATTATTTAAGTCCTAAATTAAAGAACTTACGTCGCCCACGAAAGTGAAGCAAGCCTTGTGTTGCATATAGTCGGAGAACATAATAATACTTTTTTACGCCAAGAAGAGGTCCCTCCATCCTTCCGGATCGATTGGACGCCCTTGGCTACGGACCTCTCGTAGAGGTGATGGTCCGGGGACATCCACCTCTTCCTCATCCTCGGAGTCTATAAGCTCACGGACCTCTCTTAGAGGTGACGGCTGTAAACCTTGCTCCCTCGTTGCATCATATTTTTTATGTCTCACGGAGCATTCGTTATGCACCGTGCGCTCACCATGGTCGACCCGATCCCCCTTGGCCGACTACCACTACCACAACGTTTTTCAACAGACGGACTTCTTCCCGTTCACGCCTTCCTAACTTATTTATGTTTTCTTTCATAGGTCTAGATACCTCATGCCTATTGGAAAAAAGTGTAACTTTATAATCAATTAGGTCCCCGTCGGGTGAGCATGGGTAGTCCCGACGGGGATAAAAAACAATCTGGGTAACATACCATTCCCCGGCTAGTTGAAAGATTTTGACCCAGCGGAAATCAAGAACATATTCGCGAAAAACCAAAAATCGGGCTCAAATCCAACCTTAAAAACCTAATTCTAACACAAATCCAGTCATCTAACAGCAACATGTGACTTCTAACACCTAAATAAACATACATTTACCTATTCTAACACCTTAAATAGCCTAAATCTACAAAAACCATAAAAAACTAAATATAAGAAAAAAGTAGTGAAAATTGACTTTTACTCTTTCCTCTTGCCCATTTGTTGTTGCTAAGTCGATTAGAGTAGTCTGAAGTTGTTGAAGAATATTTTTAGTTAGCCAAAATTTAGGTTTTGTGATTTTTGTGTTTGAAGGTTTTGGTGAGGGAGAGGGAAGAATAAGTTGGGGTTGTTTTGGTTTGGGGATAGTTAAAGAATATGGTTAGGGTTTAGTAAAAATTTGGAGGGTATTTTGGGGGAAATTGGGGATTGTTAAAATTGAGATGGGGCTACTTAGAATTGGGGCTGGTTATCATATTGGGACTAGATTTAGCCAATACTTAAATAATATTTTGAAAAAGTATTTTTGTAGGACTAAAAAACCTCATGAGTTTTATGCACGATTTTGCCATAGTCTGGGAAATTTAGATTGGTCAGCAAGAGATAATTCATAGACATCTATGAGGTTTGATCGGATAGAGTAATATAAACTCATCAACATGTAACATCAATATATCTAAGACTATTAGGAGTCCGTCAGAAAGAGTCCATCAGAAAAAAGCTAAGATATTATTTGATATACCTTAGGAAAGAGCATTCGGAAACACAAACAAAGCTTCAACAAATTCAATATTTAGTATTTCATCGATTCTCTCGTAAGAACTATAAAGATTACTGATAATGGTATAAATAATATGGTCTATAATATCTGGCCGATTGAGAGACTAAAGCTCATTCGTTCGTGCTATTAAAATTCCATTAGACCAACTTGACTAAGGCTCATCTGGCATGCTCATTAGAATAAGATAATTATTCGACCCATGTTAGGGGAATGAAATAACAAGTCATGAATAGTAGTAGCTACCAATATGTTATTAAATCAATAATTTTTGGAGATAAGATTTTATTCAGATCTGAATAAGATCTAGTTTGTTATATATATTCTTTGATTATAAGAGATATACTTTGTAACATTATAAATAAGGTTTATCTCTATAAATAAACATTAAACTTATTGATTATTTGTATTATTTACTGTTATGCTTTGCAACCTATATTAGATATTAGATTATCATATGGATATAGAGAAAAATTATACTCATCATGAACTATGGTCAATCTCTCTAACTATTGAGGCGATCATGGTGAATCAGTTTGGAACCTAATTACCAATCGAAGTGTTTGCATCTGCCCTTCGAATCTATTTTTTTTGTTTCTCCTTAGCAAGTTTATCTGCATGCTTCATGACTCTTTGCTTTCACCACACCATCTTGGTATGTCGTATGAACGAATCGTTGGTTTCACCTCAACAACTTATCAACACATTTTTCGTACTCCATACGATCTAGAGGTGTAATGTTTTGCCCCGAATTGGCCAAGAAATCTGTAACGACACTCCAACAACCCAGGACACCGAATCATTTTATCCATATTAAATTACTCTTACATCAGTATGCTCGTCAAGACTATAAAGTTAGAAAAATGATTAACCCCGATAGGGTCATCCAATAAAAAAAGGCTCATTAAACTAACTTCTCAATAATCCATACTTAACGGCTAGTCTCATAGTTTATCTAACAATATCATTTATAAATTGTGCTACCATAAAGGTCAACTAAACTATTATAAATAAAAGATTTATTTTCATTTGTGAGTGACAAATATTTTATTCAAATACTCTATTTTTTCTCTATTCCTTTTACTTTTTACTCATATTGCTTAGCGTCTACCTAGTTTTACACTCTGGTCAAACAAATCCCGATTTGGCATATCAATAGTCGTATGAGACCTAAAATAATTATTAGAAACTCATGAATTGACCTAATATATGACTCAGAGTGAAACGCAAGAAAAGCCAAAAGGGATAAAAACCTAATTTTATTAAATAAAAACAACTCCCTTAAAAATAGGGTTTGAGGCACCTTAAATAAGAATCTCTCAAATCCCTAATACAAAATATGGAAACAAAAATAAACGCAATAAAATATTATCCTATTAAATCTGAATGTAATCAGATTTAATTTGCTATCTTAAATAAATTCATAAAATATAAAAATTAAAATAAAACTAAAACTAAAATATTTAAATAAACTTTGGTTGAAGCATTCCGCCTACATCATCCTTCCCCGGTTGGGAAGAATTCGACCTCGAATTCGAAATGCCGAAACAGTGAAATCACTGTCTGTTCAAAAAGAAATTTCAATCGTCTTTCACTTGTTATCTGCCTTTTATTATCTGTCTTGGACATTTCATAATTTGAGACAAGCGTTTGAATTATGGTGGAATGCCATAGAAGCAGTTATAGCCCACTTGCTCTCATCAACTTGATCTGTCAAAATCGCTAATAATTGAACAGCGTACTCTTGATGTTGTTCGTTGGATATGCCCAAGAATGATATAAGTAATTGAACTCCTTCACGCTCATCAATGGCATCCCAAATGTCGACCCCATCGCAACATAGGCGGGACAAAGATGAATCAGATGCTCTCGAACATCAAAAGAAGCCGTGGTTATAAGTCCGATAAGGATTCTCTTTGTCTCTGCATGATTCAGCCACTTTGACAGACTGGTGTTTTCATAAAAGCTTGCCATAGCCTCGAAAATATGCTCTTGAACTTTTTTTGTGTCATGAGGTCTTAATAACTTCACTAGTACAGTTTCTATTTCTGCAGGATCAAAACTTCCCTCATTGCCACTAGAATTTTTCTCAAAAATCATCAGTGCATAAGCAAGTGTTCCAATTATGTCAGCAACCTGTTCAGCTAAACAAAGAGACTGTGACAGTTCTCCTAAATACCGTATTAAAGCAGACATACCGCCACATATATTTGCCAATGCTCGTGTCGAATGTCCTTGTAAAACTTTTCCATGCTCTCCTTGCATACATTCTTTAGAAGGAGCCACAATAGCCCCAATAAGAACATGAACACCATTTACTTCTAAAACAGTTTTCTTCGCCTTGGCTGACTTAGATAAAAATGCCTCTAAAGCATCAGCCGCACTCGCACGGACAGAAACATTATTATTCTGACCCACAAGTCGAAGCAAAATTTCTACAGCTCCGGATTCTATCACTTTTGGGATACTATCACGGAAAGCCAACATGAGACGAGCCAAAAGAGAAGCATCATTGGACTGAGCAGCTGGGTTATCGGAGGATAGGAGACCCACAATGATGTCTACTCCTCCAAACTCAAGTGTTACTTTCCAATAACTATCCTTGTCACCGCAAAGATTCCTTAAAGCGCCAGTAACAAACCCTTCCACCACTTTATCCTGGTTCTTTTTCGGATTCAGCAGAGCCCATAAGGTAGGAACCACACCTTCGGTAATAAAAATCTTCATACCAACATGATCATCCGCGAGTCCACCAGAGGAAACTTCATAAATCGTCTCAGCAGTTGATTTCCTAGCCTCAGCCGATCCAGACTTTAGAAGTGAGAGTAGTGGTGGAATGCATCCGCCAAGAAGAACTTTTAACCATAAGTCTTCATCTTTACATAATGCACTCAATGCAGCTGCGACATTTACTTTCGCCGAAGGGGTTCCGTTTCTGAGAATGGATATAAACAATGGCATTGCTTGTGCATGAGAACCAATAAGTGTTCTTGCCTCCTTCCTTCTGTTGGCAAGATCTAGAAGGCATGCTGTACTAAGTTCTTTATCATGTGGTGATGGCATTTTGGCATGAAGCTGCTCGATTAAATGAGCAACTGTGGCCATTGTTTTCTCTGGCTCATCCATATTTAATGTCTCGTTGGATTCCCACCAAAATAAAATAATAAAATTCATTGTCCAGTCTTGTCTGTGGTATTTGAACTCTTAGCCTTGTTTCTTGGAATGAGCCGTAAAACGGAGATTCTGGGAGAGTTCTTGGCTCAGATTCAACTTCATTTATTGGTAGCTGAGGTACCTTGACTTGGCTAAGATCAGTTTGTCGAGGGGGTGTCATAGAAATAGATGTATTAGATGATGTACCAGTGAACGATACAGTGTTTCTAGCTTCTGTAAAGTCTATGTCTGGAAATGAAATCTTCAAAATATCGAAGAAGAGATTGTGTACTTTTCCATCTTCAATCTGCCGTGAATGCAATACAACGTTTCCATCTCCACTAATGAAAGCAGGGTTCATCCTCTTCCACAAACTAGGTAACATAGGTAGAACAAAAGCAACAGTCTTACCTGAACCCGTCTCAGCTATACCAATTACCTACGTTGCTGTAGTCGAAGAGGAATAGCAGTCATCTGAATTGGAGACGGCTTCTTATATCCAGCTCTATCGACAGCCATAACACTCTGAAAAGCATAGAGGTAGTCTTGTAATGAAGTTATCGGCTCAAACATGGAAAAATCAGTCCACCGAATCAACGACTGCAATACTTCTCTTTTACGACGATAGGACAAATCAGGCAACACAAAGGCCAATATAAATATTATTTGTGCCGCAGTATCTTGGATATTGTTTTTTGTGTCGTATAAGAGAAGATCATTAAAGCATAGTAACTCAAAATTGAGACAAAAACCATCAACTAATATAAATGTAACCCGGAGATCAGCACATTTCACGAATCGCCAACTACATGCCTTCAAGACAGCTTCCTTCTTCTTTGTCTCCAGGCCCAGCTGCAGGATCTTAGCAAGTTTCTGGATATATATTGTAGCTTTGTTCATGAATTTCTGAACAAGTAAATCTCTCATAAATTGCACCCACTTTGTTAAACGTGGGTCTACAAACTTGTATTGGCAAATGAAGGCTCTATAGCTTTCAATGAAGCAGGTACCAAACAAACCAGAGCTAAATGTGGTGGATACATCTTTTATTATGAGAAACGAGTGTGATGATAAAGTCCCTTCTCCTACTTCCCGCAAATGAATTACAGTCTTAGTGAGTCTGTGTAGCAAATTAGTAAATGCAGCAAACATACAAGATTTCACAAGATTCGTGTGATTAATTCCGCTGATTGAATTTACTTTATTGAAAAAATGATCCACCCATTCTCTTGTATTGAAGAAGAGTCTTTTTATGGCAAAAGCTTGACCGTCAACTCAAATTCCTTTGTATACTGAACATGATCCTCCTTGTTCAAGCTTATTGGACTTTGTAAAGTAATTCGTTATTGTTTTGAAAGTTTGTATGTGTTTACCCTTTTTTCGTTTCTTTCTCTTCCAAGTTTGTTTTTGGCTTCTGAAATTCTTCTTTTTCATCGAACACGATACCAAATCTGGTATTTGATTCGAACCTCCTTTGATAATAAAATTCTTATCCAACAATTTTTTTTAATTTTCGATTTTAAATTGTACCCAATATTGTGAATAATAGGATTTGTATTCACTAATTTGATGAGTGGAGATGAATTTCTGTCTACCGATGAAATTTTTGATTTCAAATTTGTTCTTTTTGACGAAAAAATTGGTTTCGAAAGTTCTAAATCTATATCCTTAGCTATGGATCCTTTTTTGTTTTTAGGATTAGATAAAGAATTATTGTGTACCTTGTCGGAAGAACACGAGACGTTTTTTGGTGTTACCCAATCGTCTTCGTCCTCATCGCCGTATATATCATAAATCGGATCGTCTTCATCCTCATCACCATATACATCATAAATCGGATCTCCTAATTCCGACCAAGTTTCATCAGAAATTTCACCTTTGTTGTCAGCCTCATACTCATCAAAGAGTGAATGGTCGAATATCGGCGAACCTTCTATGTCACCATCAAAGTCCGGGATGTCTACCTTAAATCCAAGCTCCCAGCGGCGGCCGTGATAAGTATTCTGTTCGAACCCCTCCCGAAAAGGGTTATCGATACCTTCAACCTCCGTGCCTTGTTGCCTGGCGTTAAGATCAGCCATCTGACGGGTAAGATCAGCCACCTGACGGCGTAGGTCAACAACTTCTTTCCTGGCGTTAAGATCAGCCATCTGACGGGTAAGATCAGCCACCTGACGGCGTAGGTCAGCAACTTCACGATCACCGAAATCTATCAATCTTCGCTTTGAATACCAAGGTCCCCCGCCTATATGCAGTAAGTGTACCTTCTTTGGCCATTTGGTTGCCAACTGCATTCTTCTCACTGGTTCCTCCTATTATAATAATACCAACCTCCCATCACGTCACTCGGGTAAATAATTAATGATTGACGGTAATTGACACCTTGACGATGACAAATCCAGTGACCACGACCCGACATCTCTCAACTACAACTCATTGATAAGCACCATCGAGGAAGCTGAAAAAGATAACCATTCGAACATGCTCAACTTTGATGGAAATCAGGAAGAAATTACTACCCAAGCAGATATCCCTGATATGCCAACCTATGAGAATATCACATAGGTCATCTATCCCCGATCAATAATCCGAGTGTTTGATGTGACAGCTCCAGTGTGCTCAGACCAACAAGAAGATAATGACCAATAATCATTATAATTCTTCACATTTTTCTAATATATGATAATATCTCCATGGAATATTAGAGGATTAATTTACCCCATCCGTCAAAAAGATGTATGTGACTGAGTACATGTTCTTTGAATCATATAACATTAATTATTCTTATCGAAACTAAAGTAAAGATAGATAACATATGAACACTCATGCGAAACACGCTTCCATTTTGGCACTTTATAATGAATCATATCTCTCATCCTCCACGTAGAATCTGGATAGCTTAAAACCCAAATGTATATAGGCTTACCATAAACCACATGTCTAATCAAATAAAAGATTGCATAATTTGCTACAAAGCGGATAACTCCAATTTATGGACTATCCGATATTTATGGTTTTAATGAACCAACAAACTGCATTCTAGTTTGGAATAACCTCAACATCGTATCATTAGACCACCAAGGCAATCACTGACTTGTTCATCGTGACTTTACTACTATTTGTAAACCAGGCACTGAACTGGTAACTCAAACCTCTAGAACGCTTCCATTAACGATTTTAATAATTGTTGCTACCGAAATGAGCTTAAAGACCTTCGCTCTATGGGATTCCAGTTTACTTAGTGTAACAAGCAAATTAATAACCCCATCTCTTAAAAAAATCGACCATGTTCTAGTCAATAGTCTATACGACTCTATTATTCCCAACTCTATAACCAATTTTGATTTTCCTCATACCTCTGATCACACTCTGATCACATTATTATACACACCCGCAAAATCTACTTGAAATAACCCTTTTGATTCTTTAGTATGTTATAATCCCACCCTATATACAATACCATTATACCTAAAAGTTGGCTTAATCCAACCCCAGGATTGTGTATGTCTATTGTCTCATTTAAGCCCAAAAAACCATATTTATTAACCCTATGTTTCAGCCCTAACTGAAGATGAGATTAATGCTTCTAAAGAATGTGTTTTCTTTAGCAGAGCGGGAGAATCATTCTTCAAGCCAACAAAACTTGGCTTAAACTATGAATCGCAACGCTAAGTTTTTCCACAACAGTATCAAAAATCATATTGCTAGGAATAAAATTGTTACAACCAATGATCATCAAGGCATGTCTTGTTCCAACCCAAGTAGAGTGACTGATATTATTGTCAATCACTTCTAAAACGTGCTCGGAATATATAAAAACCCTTTCTCATATCTAGGCCTTCAGCGTATTCACAACCTTATTCTCACAAAACTTTATAAAGTTGGACAAGACCAGTATGACATGCCCCATCGTTGAAACTGAGATTAAATCCAGTTTTTTCAACATTGATAACTCTAAAGCCCCTGGTCCCGATAGGTTCAATGTTGGTTTCTTAAAATCCATTTTGGACACGATCGAGCCTGACCGAACTGCATCACTGTATCAGTACATCACTTTATTCGCTTTGATAAAATGGACCTTAATTGGAAAACAACCCTTATAGCTCTTATTAAAAAAAAAAGGCCTACCACCCATTTGGATTACAGACCTATAACATGTTGTAATGTCATATACAAGGTAATTTCTAACCTATTTTTAGTAGAATAAAATGATCCCTCCCCTCACCTCATTGACTCATATAAATTGGACTTCAGACAAGGCTATAGTATTTTACATAATATCCTGATTTCCTAAGAAGTCATCTATGGATATCACACCAATCAAAAAAGTGTTTGTGCCGTCATCAAAATCAACTTGATAAAAACTTTTGATGACGTCTGATGGCGCCTCTTTTTAGACATCCTTTATGTAGTGGAATTTCTAAACCAAATGATTGTGTAGATTATGTAATGCATATTTACCTCCATTTATTCAATCAACATCAATTATAATACCTTTGGTGTATTCAAAGGTAAACGCGGAACCAAACAAAGTGACCCTATTTATCCTTTTCTTTTTGTACTTATCATGCATGTCTTCACTAGTATCATGAGAGAAAAAAGACATAACCCTTACTTCGACTTCCATTGACAATACCACAAATTGAAAATCATGCATCTTTTCTTTCCAGATGATTTAATGATCTTCTGTTGTGTAAACCCTGCGTTAATAAATCTAATCAAAGACGATCTTGAAGAATTTTCTTCCTCTTTAGGCATCTATAACAACCCCTCTAAAATCCACATATACATATCTGATATTTTTTACTTTATCCGTCAAACCATGATCACCACCCTTGGTTTCGAGAAAGGTTCGCTCCCAGTGCCATACTTGGGGTTTCTTTTCATAACAATGCGTCTAACCTAAAATATTCACCAACCTCTATTTCAAAAGACCTTGACTCGTATAAATTCGTGGACTTCCAAAAAATGTGGTATATGCATGCATACTACAACTAATAGAATTGTTCTTTTTGCTGGACAAGTTTACTGGTCATATGTTTTCGTCCTCTCGATATATGTTCTGAAAGAGTTATCACAACTCTTTCGTCGTTTCCTTTGTTGTGGCCCGAAGATGAATATATATGGCTCAAAATTTCCATGACCTAAAATTACCTTGCCCTCACAAGAGGGCGGCCTTGGGATTCTTAACCTCCAAATCTAGAATCAGTCGGCCTTCCTTAGGCAGTTTTGGACCATTTTGAGCCAAAATAACAGCTCAATATGGATTAAATGGGTATTAAATAAACATGTAAAAGATAAACACCTTCATAACATTCCAGGTGGATCAAATCTTAGTTGGAGTTGGAGGAAAATATTAAAATTACAAGCCACTACCTCAAGTCTTTTTAAAATCAAAATAGGAGATGACACAACTCTACTTGCTTTCAGTACGACCCTTGGTTCTTTAACAACTTTCTTGTAGACCGTTATGGATAAAGTATCATTTATTCAACCAGAATGTGCAACAATGCCAAGTTCTCATATATAAATTCTAAGGGCACATGGAACGGGCCCAACTCAATCCGTTCAAGTAAAAGATCTCACCATGCGCCCTTACTCGAAATCCGAGAAGCAATCAATTGGTTACCCCCACCGCATGAAGGTTAAGATATTAAGAGCTAGATACCAAACCAGAACAATAAATTTAAAATTTTCAACACTTATTAGACCTTCGAGTCCTCAAGTACCTTGGAACAAGTACAGCATACCCAGGCATTCACTCATCGTCTGGTTGACCTTCTATGGGAAACTGACCACTAGGAACAAGCTTCTCACATGGGGATATAACACCCCCCCTTCCAAATTTTGTACTATGAAATTCTTGCTCATAAACCATTATTCAATTAATTATGGATGTCTCCATTCCCAGATGGTGTGAAATGTTTGCTTCAGGAAGCTAGAATTCCCAAACATTGATCATGATTGGCTAGCATGGCTGCACACAACTACTAGCTGGAACCCTTATATTTTTTATCTAGGATACATTTGGCGCACGATATTCTGTATGGTGGTCTTACATATGTCGGGAGAGGAATAACAAGATATTCACTAACACCAATTCGTTGGACTCGCCATTCTCTCATCGCGTCATCTCTGACCCGTGTAGGACAGTTGATGGTTCCTTAGAACCGGGAACCGGATTGGACCAAACTGGTAAGGACAGGGCCAAGAACCGGACTGAGCCTTAACGGTCCGGTTCGCGGTTCCATTCTAAAAACCTAAACTGATATGGAACCAAAATAGATAAACCGGTAAAGAACAAAATTGATAAACCGGTACAACCGATAAAATTAATCATAACCCGATATATATTATATGTGTTACTTATCTATATCGTAAAAGATAAAAAAAATGCTACAACAAAATCATCTATAAGAATAATCCATAACATTGCACCTCTGATATCAAGTAGATCAAAGGAGCAGCTTCGGTTTTTGGCTTCCCATCCTCCTCACACAAAAACGGAACAAATAAGCAAGAAAAAACCATATTCAATATGGAACAACTAACAACAATAACAATAGTGTCATGTTTCAAAAAAGAAAGAGACCGAAACTCAGCCTTTTCTCATGTAAGAAAGTGTACCGGAGGATACTAATGTAGTTAAAAGAAAACTTTTTAAGATTTTATCTTCGAAACCGGATAAAAAACAATGAAGATTTTAAAAAATGGATGAGAACCTTGAAAGGAAGGCACCATTATTTTGTATCACACGTCGTTTTTGTTCCTATATAAAACAAAAGACTCATCCTTTATAAAACACAAGCATACACTATTTACTTAGCAAAATAGATCGAGATCCCACAAAACAATTGTTATTCTCAGTTGTTTAATAGTTAGTTTAAAATTTTATATGCTTCTTATCAATCCGCTAAACCGAAACGAAACAATTTTTATCGATTTCGATTTGGTTCTCTTTTGTAGAACCAAAATTTTATTGGAATTCGGTCTAATTCGAATCGACAATCATATTCAAACTGACAAATTTAGCGGGCTAGACGCAACGATGTAACACTTCTAGTAACACTTCTAATTAAATCAATGTTTGGTTCCTTAGCGGATATAAAACACTCTACCCTATTTGTTTGTGATCCGATCCTCCACTTTTAATCTATATACGTGTTATTTATGTGTTTCAGACACCAGAGGTGAAATGTCCAAATGTAAATAGGTACAATATGTTTATCAAAAAATATTCTGAAATAGTTATAAAATATTTATTTATTTATTGAAAAAAAAATAGATATGAACGTTATATGCGAATGAATTGAAAGCGAAACTTATTTAAAAGATCATATGCCATATTTTATATAAAAAGTATACTAATATTTTATTTAAAATATATATATTTTGCTGTCATCCAATGAAAAAATGACAACTAATTATTCCGAAATTGAACACTTGGACTACCGTCCGCTTTTTTCAAAATCTCAAATAAAATTATATATTACTGTTACTATTTACTACATCACATAATGTATACCATCACCTATATATTTGGTTACTCCTTTTATATTTGGAAAAAAAATCTATTTTGAATTTTAAGTTTTTATAATAAAAAGCAAAATATAATCTTCAATGGTTTCTTTTTCTCCTGAAAAATGGGTATATATGTATTATTGTAATGGATTATTATTTAATAGATAATGTTATCTAAAATATATTAAAATATAGTCCTATTTTTAACAGTGTCAAAATCGAAGGATAATAATAAGCTTTTAATAAATAATAAAAGTGAAATGTATTTTTCGATATTTGTGAGGCACCTCTTTTTTGATTTTGTGTTATGGAAGTGGAAAACCTATATTTGAAGAATATACAAATGTTAGAAAACCTCAAGTTATGTGTTTATATTTTCAGGGAACTATTTAATTGAAATCCAAGTTTCAAAAATGTCTAGAATTATCAACAACCGAGGAAGAATATCTTGCAGCAGTAGAAGCGAGCAAACATATTATTTGGCTCAACAAGTTCCTTTGGGAGTTGGGGTAATATCCAGAAGTGTATGTGGTATTTAATGATAATCACAGTGTCATAGATTTAAGAAATGCTGCAATATATCACGCATGAACCAAACATATTGATGTGAGATATGATTACTTGTGAGATATGATAGAAACCAAAGAAATAAATTGAATAAAGTCCCCACCGATAAGAATAGTGCATACATGTTGACTGAGGTTATTCCCATAAGCAATGTTGAATTTTGTATTAAGCTCATCGAGATGAGATTTAAGTGAATACCTCATGAATTTATCTTCTCCATAATGGATTGGAGGGGATTCTGATAGGGTCCAACCCAATGGTTGGTAAGTGGATCATTGAGGGTTTTGATGTTTGATTGTGTTACCATTTGATATTTCATACACTATAATGCACATTGATTGGTGATTAAGTAGTTAAAACACTCACGAAGACTCCAATTAAGTCCGAAATTATAACTGATGAATCTGAATTCAGCATGCTCCCCGGACAGGGACAGACCAGTCCAAAGCCTCCGGACCGGACAGATCGGACAGGTCACATGGACCGGACAGATCACTTCGAACACTATGAACATAGGACTGTTCGAACTATGACAAAAGTACTAAAAAACCTAAACACTTCTTGACTAAGCTACTTGATATCCTACTTAGAGCTCATGGGTCTTTGAACATGACCCGGGTCCATTAAACATGACCCGAAAGCCCATAAGGGCCCAAACATCACACTATAAATACCCAACCACCCGCATTAACTAGGGGTAATGAAAATTAACTGCTCTCAAGCTGCTTAATTATCTCTCTACTCTCTAAACACTTAAAACACCCACACACCACCATAAAACACCAACTGAAATTACCAGCCTACCCTCAGGCGATTATTATCCACACCAAATTGGCGACCACAGTGGGAGCACGAAGGTGCCTGAATCAAGCATTCAAAACCAACTAAGAAAATCTGTCCGTATGAATCCGGACAATCCAGAAGTGCCACCAGTTCTGCTCGAAGTGGTGGGAGAGAACGATGAGTACACTATCGAAGAGCGTGAAAGGCTCAAAGGTGAAATAGAAGCTCTGAGGGCTGAGAAGGCCAAGATGGGCATAAAATAAAAATCCAAAGCATCAGTTGCTCATCACACTGATAACCCCAGAGAGCATGAGGCTTCAAAAACTCATGTGAGCACTAAAAAGACTCATGCCAGTTCTAAAAAGTCTCACCGGTCCAAGCCTGTGGAGAGTTCTGACTCGAGCTCAGAATCTTCAGACAGCTCTTCGGACAGCGAGGGAAATGAAAAATCCTTGTCCTCTAGCAGCGATGAGGGTCGAACCAGGAAAAAGCAAAAGCAGGTTAAGAAATATTCAAGAAAAAGAGACAGACATGGGAGAATGAAAAGGCATATTGGCAAGGGATCATCCCACCACCGGAGGTATACGGACAAGATGCTGATGGATCCCTTTGCTTTCCACGATGAACCAGGTGTTTTCGCAACTCCTAATGAGGATACTGTGTTCAGTCGTGGGAGGAATTGGAGGCAGTCTCCACTATCTTCTAAAATTCTGTCCGGAAACCTCCCCAAGAGGTTTGACAGCACTAAAATAGAAAAGTACGATGGCAGTACTGATCCGGACAACCATCTGGAGCAATTCAAGAACTTTATGATGAATTTTGATGATGATGATAAACTACTTTGTAGGGCATTCTCCCAATCATTTACGGGGAGTGCTCTGAAATGGTACAACAGCCTGCCTCAGGGTTGTATTAAAGATTTCGATACATTTTGGGTGGCCTTTCGAAGGCAGTTCGTATGGAGTAAAGAGCTGAAGGGAAATGGAGACACAATAATCCATTGTGCCCACCAGCCAAATGAGTCCTTGAAAGAATACATAAGCCGTTTTGTGAACACAAAGAATGGGTTGGCTGATTGCTTCGAACAGGTAGCAATAGCATCCCTGAGACAGGGTTTGAACCTAGGCAATCTAGCTGATTCGGTGACCAGGAAGAAGGCTATGACATGGGGGGGGGTTGCTGAATCAGGTTGGCAAACAAATAAACGTCGATGAAACAAAGAAAACCAGGGTGCACAGGCAGGTGAGATCCACCCCTGTGACACCAACTCCAAATCAGAATCAATCCGGGAACAAAGCAAGAGAAACCGGACAGGGGCATGGTAGGGCAAAAGCTCAGTCTCAACCGGCAGCTCCTGCTCAAAGTCAACAATCCAGAAACAAGAGAGGGCCATGGGTCCAACCGGAGTAGTCCGTAGAGTTTAAAGAAAGCATGGCCACTATCTTTGATAAAACAAAGGATGAGGTGCATTTCCGGAGACCGGCAACACTGCAGTCTCCCAAGGAGCATCACAACAACTCGTTTTGCCAATATCACAATGATATTGGTTATACCACCGATGATTGCATAGCTTTGAAACAAGAAGTTCAGAACTTGATTGAAAAGGGGAAAGCTGGGAGCCTATGTGAAAAGAAGAGGGGGTAAAAGGCCTGATAACACTCACCGGGTTGGTCCAAGTAATACCGCTCCGGAGGGAGCCATGGTTATAGTTGAAAGGTTTGACGTGGAATCTGATTACTTGGATCCTGATCCAACCTGGAACGGAGTAGGTGCAATCGAGGAATGTTCTAGGTCGGTCTCCGGGCTCATTAAATTTTTTGAGGCACTCACAATTTTTGGACGAGACACTATGACAGCTCAAACTGCTTCTTCAAGGAAGAGGCATGTTCATACTTTGGCCTCCCAGCTAGAAGGAGGCATGGCATCCTATCAGTCACCAAACTCATTTCCCTTCATTGTGTTTGATGAAGATTATTTAAGAAACATTGTTGGTCCTCATGAGGATGCTGTTGTCATAGGAGCATCTATTGGGGGCAATGAAATAAGACGAATCCTAGTGGATACTGGAAGCTCAGCCAATATCCTTTTCCTAACCACTTACAAAAAAATGAAAAACCCAGCTGTAATTCAGAATTCGGACAGGTCAATTGTGGGCTTCGCAGGCAGCTCAGCAGATGTGATCGGAGAGTTCGAAGAAGAGGTGTTATTGGGCAAGGGCCCTTTCAAGAAAATGGTTAGAATACTCTTTATTGTGGTGGATTGTCCCACTTGCTATAATGCCATTCTAGGGAGGTCTTGGCTCTCTAGGATGCATGCAGTGGCTTCAAAAGTCCATCAGTGCTTGAAATATACTGTTCAAGGACAGGTTGGAGTTGTCCGGAGCAGCCAAAAGGTTGCAAGAGAATGCTATGCTACTGCCCTGGCTCCTCGAACGCTGGGAGCAGTCCGTATTAGCGAACAATAGAAATTTGAGGGCCTTTCTGGGGGTGAGGGTGAAATTGATGACCCCAGAGAGACCCCTGGAGTATTGATACCAATTGAAGAGGCTGAAACGCACTGTTTAGAAGAGGGTAAAAGTGTCAAGATAGGGTTCAAGATGCCACAAATGTTGAAAAAAGAAATGTTGAAGTTTTTGAAAGACCATCAGCACGTTTTTGCTTGGTGCAATGCTGATGTTACTGGAGTTCCATCAGAGGTGATATCCCATCACCTATATGTCCGGAGAGATATAGCTCCATTAGTTCAAAAAAGAAGAGCTTTTTCCAAAGAAAAGGCTGATGTCATTGTGCAAGAGGTTGACAGACTCACAAAGATGGGGCACATTAAGGAATCTCAGTACCCTTTGTGGACTGCCAATCCTGTCTTGGTGAAAAAGAAGAATTGAAAGTGGTGCATGTGCATTGACTTCACTGATCTTAATAGAGCTTGCCCAAAATATTTGTATTCGGTCCCCCGGATAGATCAGTTAGTAGACTCTACCTCTGGGAACAAGCTGCTTTCCTTTATGGATGCTTTCTCCGGATACAATCAGATTCAAGTAGATCCAAGGGATCAAGAGCATACCACATTTGTCACAGACAGAGGTCTTCATTGCTACAAAGTTATGCCCTTTGGTTTGAAAAATGCTGGGGCTACTTTTCAGAGGTTAGTCAACAAGGCATTTGCTGATCAAATTGGAAGAAATATGGAGGTATACATTGACGATATGATGGTGAAAAGTGTAGATGAGCAGTTGCACTTGTCCGATCTCCAAGAAACTTTTGCCAACTTGGTGAAAGTGAATTTGAAATTAAACTCTGAAAAGTGTGTCTTCGGAGTGCAGTCCGGGAAGTTTCTAGGGTATATCATAAGTGAACATGGAATACAGCCCGACCCGGACCAGCTCAATGCTCTATTCCAAATGGTGCCTCCTCGAAACATTAAAGAAGTACAGCGATTAACGGGGAGATTAGCAGCCTTAAACAGATTTATCTCCAGGTCTTCGGATAGGTGTGCTCCTTTCTTTCAAACTTTGAAGGGTGCAAAGGGGTTCGAATGGACCCCACAGTGTGATGAGGCTTTCAATGAAATCAAGAAACACCTGTCCTCCCCTAAAACTTTGTTCAAACCAATTGATGGGGAGACTCTCTTCGTATATTTTGCAGTTTCAAGTTGTGCCATCAGTGTTGTGCTAGTAAGAGAGGTCGATAAACATCTCCACCCAGTGTACTACATCAGCAAGAGCTTAATAGATGCTGAGAGGCGTTACTTCAAACTTGAGAAATTGGCATTAGCCCTGGTAATAGCTGCAAGGAAGATGAGGCCTTATTTCCAAGCTCATCCTATCATTGTCCGGACTTCTTTTCCCTTGAAGAATGTCCTTCAAAAAGCAGACATTTCGAGCAGAATGACTAAGTGGTCAGTAGAGTTGGGGAACTTCGACATAGATTTCGCTCCCCGGACAGCAGTGAAAGCCCAAGATGTGGCTGACTTTCTGGTCGAATTCCACTCCGATCGGGATTCAGAGCAAGCTACTGATATAAAAGACAAAAAAATGTGGATCGTCTGAACAGACGGTGGATCTAGCACTATGGGATGTGGTGCAGGAATATGTTTAACTTCCCCATATGGAGACAATATGTACCAGGCTATTTGTTTTGCTTTCAGGGCATCTAATAACGAGTCCGAATATGAAGCAGCTATAGCTGGGTTAAAGTTAGCCTACATTTGTGGGGCTAAGAGGGTCAAGCTACTAAGTGACTCCCAATTGCTTGTCCACCATGCCTTAGGCCAATCTGAGGCTAGAAAGGAGCAGCTTGTGAAGTATTTACTCCTCCTCAAGAATGAACCACTAAAATTTAAAGCTGTTGTCTATGAGCACATTCCCCGGGCAGAAAATGAGTTAGCAGACTCATTGGCAACCATAGCATATACGGAGTCATACCCATGGATCCATGTGCTTGAAAACCATTCAATTCAACTTAGTAAGGGTAAAGAAGAGGAAATTTGTGAAATACAAGTGAAACAGCCTCAAGACTGGAGGTTTCCTCTCCTACAATATCTCTATGATGGTGTCCTGCCACCAGATAAGTCACTAGCCAGAACATTGAAACACAAGGCTCGTGGTTTTATCGTATTAAGAGAAGTGTTGTACAAAAAGTCCTACAGTAAACCTCTCCTACGTTGTTTGGGGGATGATGAGTCAGAAGTGGTCCTCTCCAAATTGCATGATGGCGAGGGGTCAGCCCATTGTGGGTTTAGAGCTTTAACAAGAAGAGTATTAATCTCCGGATACTATTGGCCATCGATCATGAAAGATGCTAAGGAATTAGTGAGGATGTGTGACCCATGCCAAAGGTACAGCAATAAAATTCATGTACCAGCCATTCCTCTAGAGTCCATTTCTGAGCCCATTCCCTTCGCTCGATGGGGGTTGGATTTAGTAGGGCCTCTCCCCGTGGCGTTCGGAGGGCGAAAAACTATAATTGTGGCCATAGACTACTTCTCGAAGTGGATAGAAGCAGCCCCCCTGGCAGGGACAACGTCAAAATCTGTCATAAAATTCATTATATCCAACATATGTTGTAGATTCGGTGTCCCTCAGAAAATAACAACAGACAATGGGCCACAGTTCGACAATAGAGAAATGGAGAGCTTATGTGCCTCAAGGGGTATACAGAATTGCTTTTCTTCACCTTTCCACCCACAAGCAAATGGGCAGGTCGAAGTGGCTAACAGAACTATACTGTCCGGCTTAAAGAAGAATTTGGAAGGGGCTGCTGGGAAGTGGCCTAGTTATTTGCAAGAGGTCTTGTGGGCCTACCGGACAACACATGGGGCTGCAACACAAGATTCACCCTTTTCCTTAGTCTATGGGATGGATGCAGTAGCCCTCATAGAGAAGACACTCCCTTCCTTTCGTGTTCACAACTTCTCCGAACGCACTAATGAGATGGCAATCAGAAATCAACTTGATTTAATAGAAGAAAGACGGGTTAAGGCTCACCTCAGAGTTGCACACTATCAGGGCTTGATGAGGAGCAGGTTTGCTTCCAAAGTTAAAAGAAGGGATTTTCAACCAAGGGACAAAGTATTAAGGAAGGTCTTCTTACACACTAAAGAAAAGCTCTTCGGAAAGCTGGCCCCAACTTGGCTCACCCTCGTCTGCCTTCTTGCCCTCGAAGTCGCTTTTCCCTTCAACTACCTTCTTGCCTTTGGGATCATCTTCCTCCCTGTCTGGGCTCTCTCCGGTCCTCTCTTCATCATCAGATGAGGAAGCACTGGAGACTCCATTCTCTTCGCCCATTGTGTGATATGGAAGGTCATCATCATCTACATAGCTCCACAGGGTTCCTCTTCGGAAATTTTTCATGAAAGAGTAGAACCATGTCAGACTTCACCCTCTCAAGCAATAACTCTTCACTTTTAATCATCTGGCTGGCATAGGCATTGATCTTGGCATTGATTGTAGCCTCTTGATCCCTTAACAAAGCGTTTCTCTCCTCACCAGCCTTGGACACTGCGTTCTCAAGAGTAATCTTGTCAGTGGTCAAGTTGGTGATAGTCTTGTCCTTTGCCTTGGTCTCTTCTTTTGAGGCAGTAAGGTCTTTCTCCACACCGGACAGCTTCTCCCGGAGGTCTTTAATGGTTTCCTCTAGAGTGGCAACCTTTGTGGTGCTTTCCTCTTGACTCTTTTTCAGCTCCTCGTTTGCCTCCTTTAGCATGTCAGCATTGGCAGTAGCAGTGCGAAGGTCTTCGGACAGCTTTTCCTTCTCAAGATTGAGGTCTTTAATGATGTCTGCTTGACCCCGAACTTGTCTTTCCAGTGTGAGTACTGGTTGCACATTGCTAAGCAAGGAATGGGCTATGGTGTCCTTTTCACTAGAAACAATGAAAGTCTTACCATTGAAGTTGATCGTATTAGAGCTGCTTGGAGGAATGTAAGGCCCATCGAATTCATCTCTGGGGAGGCTAAGGAAGTATTCACCAAGCCCACCTAGACCGGTGATGTCCACTTCATCAAGGTTGAGATCTCCCCCTTCCACCTCATCAGTATGAAAGTCCTTTGGGATCTCTTCGGCCTGCGTTGGGTTAGAAGGGTCAGCTGGGAATGAAGGCTCCGGATCTCGGAGAGCAAGCTCATCTCCCTGTGAAGCCTTTTTCTTTTTGGCTTCTCGGTCAGCGCCTTCACCTTCTTGTTTGCGAGTCCTCTTGGGAGCCCTTAGAGGTTTTGGAAGGTCTGCTTCCTGCCTTTCGGACTCTTGCTCCACAACCTGCAAAAGAGCAGCATCGATTTGGCTCTGGGCCGGCCCCTCCGGGGCGGTTGGGGCATCCTTCTCAACATCGCTCGCCACCTTTTTGCCTCTCTTCCTGCCTTTCATTTTGCTTGGGGCTTTGGCCCGGCCCGGTAGGAAGAGTGTCCCATCTGGTTCATGGGATCTTTTAAGAACAGTGTCTGCAAAAGGTTGGGTGGTGAGCTCCTCCCAAGTCAGGTCTCTCCGACCTGTGGTGTTCCACAGGTGAGACCTTGCTAAGTTCCCACTGGTGAAGGCGGAGTGGAATCGGTTCCCCCATTCCTTAGCCGCCCAGGCATTGATTTTGCCACAGGTAACCTGTCCGGCCTTGATCTTCTTGCCGTTAAAACAAAAGAGAGACCAGTTATTTAAACCAACTTAAAAAAGCAAGAAATGGACAAAGATTTAGAGTACGAAACTTACGGTCACTCCTCCATCTGCTTCTGAGGAGGCTTGGGTTCTCTCCGACCTTGATCTTCTTGCCGTTTTCCCAGGCGCCACTGACAAACAAAAACTGACTCCTCCACTTGCTCTCCGACTCCAACAGATCATTGACAGCCTTGAAGTTGTCCCCCATATTAAAGTGATAAAAGGGGAATTGGTGATGTTTGCAAAGGTTGGCCACTGCTGCGAACTCTTCCATAGGGAGAGGGATCCCGGACAGCCTAGATGCCATGATACATGACATCAGAGTATACCAACCATTGGGGCTCAGCTGACTCGGGCAGAGCTTAACCAGGTGGAAATATCTGACGATCTCCGGGTCCAATGGGAATCTGAGTCCCCAATTAAAGAGTTCTGTGAAGATGACCAGCTCGTTAAGCTTGCAATCCATAGGAGTATCAGGATCTATGGGGATCCTTATCTTCACGCTTTCTGGGATCCCCCATTTTGTGCGCATTCGACCTAGCTCGGCCGTGTGAATGAAAGCATACTTGGTCTTCTGTAAGGCCAAGAGATATTTAAGTTCGACCCTGTGAAAACAAGGCCCTACCTTCCCCTCGAGGCACTCCGGCAGCTCCGGATGCCTCAGGCACAGTTTTTCCTTGCCTTTTTTGGCAGCAGCAGTATTGTCAGTCTGGCCGAAGGACTCAGACTCAAAGGGGACTTCTTCAACAGAGTCCTCCATTCTTTCCTCCATGATTGTTGGGGGAATATCAGTGGCAGTGGTCCGGGGAGGGCTCAAACTTGGCACAGCCTGGCTTCCGGACTGCTGATTTTCAATGTCTTCTTGACCCCTAGTCTCAGGCTGGGGCTCTGAGGCAGAGGTCTCTTGTGGGGGTACTGGTTTGCTCGCCTCCGGACCGGATGGTCTTTCCCGGGGAGCTCTGAGGGGCACTCCGGACCCAGAGCTACTATTTTTCGCCCCCGATTTTGAGGGAGTATTCTTGGAGGCCTGCCCCTTCACCAACCGGGTCGTCCTCTTAACCACCAACTTCTCCAGAGAGTGCTCTGTGTCTGATCCCATAGCGATAAAAGGAGAGGGTTTCCTAACACTTGTAACTGTAACTCCTGGCTCAACAGCAGGTACTGACTCCTGGACTGAGGAACCAGAGACTATAGGCGAGAGGGTGGATTGAAATAGCCTTTTGGGCTTAGTACCTTTAGAAGAGGACGAGCCTCGATCTGACTCGGTAACGGAGGCGGCTGGCCTGTCAACAGGTGATGAAGGTAGCCCTGCTGCGATTCGTCTCTCTTTCTCAACTTTCTGTGCTTTCTCCAACTCTGAAAGGTTGAGCCAACCACTTTTGATCAATGCAGTCCTTGCTGTAAACATAAACCACCAAGAAAATCTTTGCTTTAGAGAGAGAAAGCTCTGAGTAAATTTGCAGAGTAAATGTGAAAGAGATAGTGAAAACAGAAGAAAGTGAATTTCAATTTATAGTAAATCTGAAAAAAAGAAGTTGATTCCTAGGAGAATTCAAAAAGTTTGGCAATGATTAAAAAGACGGCGCTGATGTCACCATTTGTAATTAAAGAGGTTGCTTTTCGAAGAAGGTGGGTTCGAAATTCAAGGTAAAACGGCTGGAGCAACCAATCAGAAGACGACACGTGTCCCACGAACTCTGGCAAAAACCGTTTTGAATTCGTGAAGCTTTATCTGTCCGGGTAAACCCGTAGACTTGTCCGGATTGAAAACTACTTCTAACATCGGACTGTTTTTCAGGTCTCTGATAAGAATACTTGCTCAAACACCTAAAAAGGGGCTCCTGATGAGTCTGAATTCAGCATGCTCCCCAGACAGGGACAGATCAGTCCAAAGCCTCCAGACCGGACAGATCGGACAGGTCACATGGACCGGACAGGTCACTTCGAACACTATGAACATAGGACTGTTCGAACTATGACAAAAGTACTAAAAAACCTAAACACTTCTTGACTAAGCTACTTGCTCTCCTACTTAGAGCTCATGGGTCTTTGAACATGACCCGGGTCCATTAAACATGACCTGAAAGCCCATAAGGGCCCAAACATCACACTATAAATACCCAACCACCCGCATTAACTAGGGGTAATGAAAATTAACTGCTGCCAAGCTGCTTAATTATCTCTCTACTCTCTAAACACTTAAAACACTCACACACCACCATAAAACACCAACTGAAATTACCAGCCTACCCTCAGGCGATTATTATCCACACCAATAACTACTATTTATTACACTAGACTTGTATGTAAGAGAGGTTATTTAAAATCATATAGCTTTTTTATTAGGGTTGCGGTTAGACAAATGGATACTCTACACAAGAGAAGTGATTTTAAGATTTGTTGTGTTCTACAAAATCGAAAGGAGCGATGAATTAGTAAACAATATCATTTTTTGCTGATCTTTAGAAAACTTGTTCGGGGTATCTAAGGCTTCATTTTGACTGGGTGGATTTTGATTTAAAGTTATAGGTTTAGGAGAAATCACAGCTAGAACAATGCAATTTCGTTTATGATATGTTTCGCGTGCGTTTCTCTTCTTTTATTTTTGTAACTGTTGGTGGATTTGTAGATTTTTGTGATTTTGATTCAAATTTATTTGTATTGTTAACTCATTATAATAATAAAATTATTTAGGATGGACCTTTAATCATCCCCGTAATTTTTTACTATTTACATTGTATGGGTTTTTCCAAGTATACATTTCATATATTAATATTTATTTTCGCTGATTTACCGTTGTTTGGGAATTTTAGTTGGTATCAGAACTACTGATATATTTAGCGAATATGAATAAAAGTAATAGTAAGTTCATTATTAATTTGAGATTGCCAAACTATTTTATTTGGAGACCAGTGATGGAGGATTTGATATACTCCAAATATATGTTTGATCTTATTGAGCCAGATAAATATAGAGATGGTAACTCTACTACGCTGGTAAAACCGCAAGACAAGCAAGAAAAAAATTGGGAGAAGTTAAAAAAATGATTGAAGAACTATTCGATAATGAGTTTCTCTTAACATCTTCAACCATGTTTCTAAATAGTCTGAGCCATATGATATTTGGATGGAATCGGAAGGTCTTTATAAAATAAAAATCGCTCATAACAAAAACTTTTTTTAGACTTGTTAATTTAAAAGTAAAAAGTGGTAATTCATTTTTAAGCTGACTATGATGGATATTGATCTTGATGATGAGTTGAAGGCTTTGTTCCTATTGAATTCTTTAGCAGACAGTTGGGAGAGATTGGTTATTAATATCAGCTACCCTGCTCCATACGGTATTTTATCTTTAAACTTTATTAAAAAAATATGTTCAATAAAGAGACTAGCAGGAAGGAGATGAGAGTTAACAATTCACAAGATCTTTTTGTTGAGAATAGAGGAAGACACAAAAGTAGAGGGTCAAAAAATTTTGGTAACCTAGAAGGAATATCTAAGTCTACTGATGGGAAATATATTAAAATATGCAACTATTATAGAAGTTTGGTCATATACAAAAGGTAACAAGTTAGATTTACAAAATGAAGGTAAAAATAAAAATATTACATATTTTGTTTCCATAAATAATGATGATGCATCATTAATTTGTGCTATTGGTGAGTGCTAGCATGTTCAGTTTCAGACTAGTTTGTAGATACGGGTGCTTCATATCACTTTGTTCATAATTGGGATTTTTTAACTAAAAAAATGATAATTTTGGTAGTGTAAAAATAAAAAATCATAGCTCAGCTAACATTGTTGGGTTGTGTGATATTCGTGTGAAGACATGCGTTGGTTACATAATTTTACAAAATTATGTGCGTGTTATTCCCGATCTACGTCTGAATGTGTTATCCAGCAAATGTCCTTGATCAAGAAGGTTTCCATCACACTTTTGGTGATGGTAAGTGAAAATTTTCAAAAGGTTCAATGATAGTTTCTCGAGGTTATATGTGTCTCTCATTTTATAATATATATTTGGATGTATGTTCTAGTGAGCTTAATATAAATGGAAAAAACAATTCTCCTAACATGTAGCATTGATAACTATGATGCATGAGTCATAAGAAGATGAGTACCTTAGCACGTAGATCACTCATTTATGTTGATAAAACTATTATTATTGACTCGTGTGACCATTATTTTGTATGAAAGAAACATATAGCTTCATCTTTTAAGAAATCTACTATAAGACAAATAATTTTGGACTTAGTATACTCTAATATTTGTGGTCATATGGACGTGAAGTCTATTTGTGGTAACAAGTATTATGTTACACTTATTGATGATGCTAATTTAAATACATGGATAAAGATATTGTATTTTAAAAATATAAGTGATTGAGATTTTCAAAACTTTCATGTCATGGTATAAAGGGAGACAGCGAGAAATTATAAATGGATTCAATCTGATAATTGTGGTGAGTATATTTCGAATGACTTCATAAATTATAACTCATGTCATGGAATTATATATAAGAGAAACAAACCAGGTACACAACAACACAATGGAGTTGTAGAGAGAATGAATTGAACCAGTGTAGAGAATGTGAGATGTATGCAAGAAATGTCTAAACTTCATAAGATATTTTGGGCTGAAGAAGTTAATTATAATGTGTACTTGATTAATAGATCTCCGTAAACATGTCTTGATTTTCATAATTCTGAAAGAGTATGAAAATAAAAGGATTATATGTATTCACATACCAGAGTTTTTTGGTACAAGGTATAAATCCATGCTTCAAAGAAATAAAGAACCAAACTTGATTCAAAGACTAATCCTTGGAATGTGCGAGAAAATGATTTCCCTTTGAGGCCAAGCCACGGCTCGAACATGGTTATTTAGCCTTACGCGACAAGAGGACCTGTCCTTCGAGTCCAAGCCGCTCTCGATCTTGGTCACGCAACTCAGCGCGACCAAAATATTTGGCCTAAAGTTGGGCCACAACTGGAATACAGTCACGTAGCGCTACACATCCACATACTTGGCCCACGAACCCAACCTCATCTTCCCCGGCACACGACCAAGAGATTACCGCCATAACCAAGTTGCCCGAAACAACAAGCCAATCCTTAACACTTGGCCCTGTTATGGGCTAGTCCAAGACAAGCATACAATCTCAGAATAAACAACTATCCCCTTAGTCTTACTCCATGAACGATACAAATATCATGTGTGTCAAATATGGAAATTGTGTCTGAAACTCTATAGATAAGCACCTGATAACGTATGATATTGCATCTATAATGACGTACATTGCTCTCGCACCCAGAAAGGCACAAAAGATTGCACCAATAAGAAGACATATAACAAGAAATTTCCTAGATCAAGACAACTATATAAAGAGTAAAAGAATCATTTGAAGGATAGGTGAGAGTTAGAGAGAGATAGAGCATAGTAAGAAACATATAATAATATTAGTTGTAATCATCAAGTGTTCATCAGAAAATTTAGCTAATATGTGTCTCGTTTGTACCTTTGATCTTATTTTCATTTTACATTTAAAGATCTGTTTGTTAAGTGAGTTTTCATCAAACCATTTTGGTTCCATTTCCAAAAAATGAATCACATCCGCATATCTGAACCAACCATCAAAACCAGCCATCAAAACGATGAGAATATGAATCCAATATCATGGCTAGAATCCTCTCAAGGGGACATACCACTTTGCTACTGCTTGACCAATGCTGGAGACGAAGGTCTGTAAAAAAGAGACATGGATGACGAGGAACTCGGGGTGAAATTTGGTCGGTTCGATTTGTTTTTTGACATATATTTAAACAAACCGAAATAATTCGATTTATAAATTATTAAACCAATTTATTAAAATAATATCGGTATTTTTTGTTTTGATTTTTTCGGGTTTGATCGATTTTTAGTTTTAACATTAATGAGGTTCGGTTTGGCTCGGTTCGGTTTGATTTGTTTTCCGATTATTTTTTTTAGATTTTTTCCGAATTTGAGAACTTTTTAAAAAAATTATAAAAAAATTTATAAAAAACCTTAAAGCTAATTATTAAACTATTTTTAAAAAATTATAGTATAACAAAATAATAATATAGTCTATCTCTATAATTTTGATACAATTAAATAATATAATAACACTGTCGTTAACCTACCAAGATATATATATAATATTTTTAAAATAGTATGTACTATACTTTCTGTCATTAACAAAAACCTTCTCCACAAGAAAATATAATGCTTTTTAATATAATTTGTACTATATTCTTTGTCCAATATACATACATAGATACATACGGATCGCGTGGTTTCAAATCCACACCCAAATACATACGACGACTTTCGGCTGTCATGTTAGACCACCTGAGGAAACCAGTAATATTTGATAAAATTGGAATGGAAACTATATAATCGTTTTAGATTCATATGGTTTTGGATCAGTTTGGTTCCGAAATTGAAAAATCCGAAAACCGATCGAATTTAATTTCGTTTTAAAAAATAAAAGTTGAAACTGAATTTAATTTCGTTTAAACCAATCAAACCGACTCATTTCGGTTTGGTTTGGTCGATTGGTTCAGTTATTTTTGTTTTTGTTCATCCTTATGAGAAACCATCGAAAGGTCATCGTTAGAAAAATGTAGCAGGGGCTTAGATTAGAGGTTTAGAAACACCAACCATCGAATTCACGTAAAAGGATTTCGAAGGGATAATAAATCATTGTCGGGACGTGTAATTAGTAATTCCTGATGTATAGAGTTATGAAATAAGAAGCACCTTCGTGGATCATAGGTCAACAACAAACCTACTATATTTCTCACTAAGGTTTAATTCCTCTTTAATATCATCATTTCCCTGCTTTGAATCGCCTTGTGATGCGCGACGAGAATGCAATGACCTCCGTGGTAAAGACGATGTTGGAAATTTTAGTGGGATTCAAGATATGGTCTAAGACTAAGACTAAGATGAAAACATTTGTAGTGCTCGATTTACGATCCGCCTCATCTTGGACAGACCATATTTTCTTGATTTCGAGCCAACACCTTCACCTTACTATCAATGTATGAGGTACGTGGAGTGAGACGGATTAGAAGTCAAAAGGGTATATACCCTACGGTAATCCACGAAGAACCGTAGAAAGATTCACACAACTTGGTCGAAGCACGAAAACTACAAACGTTGGCGCGAGCGGGAACGTTTCAGCTTCCTAGTTTGGAATTCCGTTCGTTGTGGACGACCTCGGGAGCAAAAATACGAATTTGGTATAATGGATAAGTTGTAGAAGATATTCCTAGAAGAAAAGGCGACCGTGTGGTTAGTATCAAGAAAACATTGAGTACAACAATGAAGGTGTACCTAATTCGCCCACTGTAAGAGGATGTTTTCGCATAGGACTACACGTTTGTAACAGATTTTCTCGAATCTTTTTGTTGCCCCTAGAATTATGATAGATCCATAAGTAAAACTGGTACGATAAAAAAGTACATATGGCAGTCTTGTAAAAAATGTAAAAAGACAAAGTTGATCCATTATCGACCATAGGTCACATTTGAAAGGTTAGATGACACACAGATTGGTTCTCACTACCCTAGATATACGAGCTTATAGATACCACTCTGCGGCGCAAAATGTTTTATTTCATGGATAAATATTTGCGATATAACTAAATTAAATGGATTATTGGCATCAAGATAAGACTTTGTTCACGGCCAACCAAGCCAAATGCTCTATTGTTATGTGGTAATGACTTTAGAAATAAAAAACGCGGGTTTAATCTACTAGATACTCCATTGTTATGTGTTAATATATTTTAAAATCAAGAACGCGGGTTTAACTTATGAAAGAATAGTGTAAAAAATGTTCAAAAATTGGATAGACATGAATATGATGTTATATATCAACGATATGTTGGTAAAAGATGAATATAAACACAATGGAAGATCGCTCGAGAGTATCACACAATGGCAGATTATCTTTCTTCAAAGAAGAAGAACGATAAATGCCCCGAAAAGGGGAAGTTTCATACACATATAGAATTGTTCCTTGTGAAAAAGGAAGTGGAGATTGTTGACAAGGCAAAGAACATGGATGCCATAATTAATAGAATACTAAATTAACTAATTTTAACCTTACAACAAAGTAGAAACATGAAGGTTCATCTTGCAAGTCGAACGGGTTGTAATGATAGACATGAAATTGTTTCGTAAGGGCTACCTCCAACCTTTGCTAAAATGTTTGGGACCAGCAGAAGCCGAAGACTCCCTCAATTTTATACACATAGGATTATGCGGTAGGGATATTAGTGCAATATGTTAGTATTGGCCCAATATGTGCAATGATGTAAGAATCTGGTAAACAATTACGACAACTACCAACAGTGGTCCAAGTTTCAGCACCAAAAATGGGTCGAGTCAACATCAATACTGATCGCTCCAGAAATATCCAGATCTTATTTTACTGCCAGATTATGCTAGAACAGAGTCTAGGGAGAAAAATACGAGAAACAGAGAGAGAAAATGCCAAAAAATGATTTTAGTATAATTGTTCATCCCTACCCAAAAAAAGGAAATATTTCTTTATATATGGAAGATTATGGGTCCAAACCCATATGGGTGATCCATTTTATTATATTTCACCTCTTTATTACACTAAACCTACTTATATACTTATTATTACAAGATAAACCCTCAATATTATTTATTTTTTCATTCTTTATTACAAACTTATACATCAATGTCCAAATGCCTTTAATTTTTCGAATCCGCTTAAGCCTGAATAAATTATGCCCTTATTAGTAGCTCATCTGATCCTTGCAAGAAATTTGAGCGAGAACTATGCTTCTTCACCTCGAGTTGGAAGTTTTCACTCTTTGGTGAATATCTCTCAGGTCGGGAAAATGCCGACTTCGAATTGGGGTTGCGTCGAATAATCTTAACCAAACAATTTCAACACATGGCAAACGGTTTGAGATGTTCGAGGCACTACTTAGCATAAGAGGCTTTTGGGCCTAACCGGGCTACTCGTTAGACTAAGCCTAGTAACTCTGTAGTAGTAGCCGTCTTGCGATATTACACATGTCATCTGGTTACTCGGTGCATGTCACTCAGGCGTTTGAAAAATGACTCTTCACCTCCCTAAAGCATAATTGCTTCCACTTCCCTATGAATATAGCTGCTGGAGGAGAGACTCCTCAATAAATACTCCTCGTTACCTCACAAAATCACTTTTAGATAATTTTTAGAGACAAAGCGAGAAATGAAATTTGCGTCTCATCTTATCTATAGAGATAAATCGTAATAACACCTCGGTTTATAAAAAAGACGTATGTGTTGTTGACTGGTTTTTCATCACTGAGAGGGTCGACGAATGCCGAGCAGCTCGAGTGATTGATAATTATTTGAAGGAATCTTCCCACACCATCTTATACTGGAACTTTGGACCCTAACCAAAGTCCTTTACTAGAATCAAGGAATCGTCCTACCTCTCATCTGACCCCCCCCCCCCCCCCCTTCATTTCTACAATCGCTTGTCGGTCTGGGTAAAATACTCAGACCAGGATAACCAAGTCCCTTGGCATTCAAAAGGCTTCCATATCTCAAAAATATCACCACTCTGACCCTGCCAATTTGTTAGGAACCCGCCCTCACTCATGCTTCTTGGCCATAGGTTATTTCACCTCTGAGTCACCATCCAACATAATCGAATGTGTGAAGATAAGCCCAACCATCACTGACGTTTGCATCAGTTCTAACATCGTTGCCACTACTCGGGGTGTAGCGTAACATGAGACATCTCAACTCAAAGAGAAGACCCACACTAATACCGCTTTTGCTACTATTGTTTCCCAAACTAGAGATGGGGTAAATCCTATATAAAACCCAACCAAGGTTGCTACCATCCGTGCTACTAATCTACCGCCCCCAATGATTTGGTCATCTATAAAAAATTAAAAACAGCCCCTGACTCCCGCAATAATACCAGAGCTGACTCAACCGTTTTCAATCGTAGAGAGGGTAAATAACCATCTGCTGATACCACTAAGGCCGATAAGCTCTCCGACCATGATGAACCCCTATCTCCGGAAATAATTGTTGTGTTGTATGGCTATCATAATGGTTTAATGTCGCTCTGTATACTAGCAATAATATTTACTATAACCCTAGTGAAACGTGAGACCTAACAGCATGATGAGGGATTCTATCTTATGCCAACATTAGTTTCCCGAACCCTGGGTGAAGTCGTTGTCATTAAAAGAGAGAGAACTTGTGTTGTTTGCCAACGTGCTCAACTGGGGAGTTCGGTTTCTTTTGGACCCTGGAATAGTGAGATATTTTGAGCTAGTAGAGTTGTATCCTAGCCAAGCCAGCCCTAACGCATGGTTTACACTGATGTCTTGCATAATAGCATTGCAGTTATCTAAAATATTGATGTCAATGGAAGAGTTTATGGCAATCACCAGAATATCCAAGGTAACAAAACATCCCTTCTTTTATGTCACCCTCGAGAATGATATTAAGACTGTGGATGATCTGTTGGATGCAAATAATGCATGGAAACATTGTTTCCTCTACATCAGTGGGGCGTGGGAGAATGGCCGAACTCACAGTAAGAAAAACAACAACCCGATGCGTCTCTCTCTCAAGTGAATACACGAAGGTAGTTTTTTATACGAACTCAAAAAGTTAACCATAGATCTCTGTTGTTGACAGTTCCTAAATCAATGTTGCAAGTGTTGAAAAAAGAACATCTAGCCGCTGTCAAACAAACATTTTCCCGCTTAAGTGATTGGGCTCAGCTAAACGGGAGGGGATGAGTTTTATCAGTGCTTCGTTCTCGTGAACTTTATCAACAACCATATTTGATACTCCTCGGGAGATGATTTAAGTGCGGAATAATTGATGTTTTTTCCCTAACTTACCTCGTTAATCAATAGCCACGTACTCTCAACGTGAAGGTAGTGCTTCCCAAGTATAAAAGAGCGCCCAACCATCAACCAAAAAAAGAGTCTATAGTGGACCTCGAATCGACCGAGGTGGTCCTCAAAACTGATGACCATGAAAAAACTGTTGCAAATACCGATGCTACTGAGACCAAGTGTGCGAACGCATGAAATGCCCAACCATACGGAGGGCCTACTGAGCCAACCACTAGCTCTTCTCTCCCAAAAATAACTGATAATCCTTCCATGGTAATGGAAGAGGTAATAGAGGATAGTTTTGAAGAAGCGCCCCTTTTGAGACCGATGTCTCCGGGCAAAGAAGTGAGGCTGTTACTGTCAAGAAAAACAAGGGCAAGGAGAAGCTATGTTTAAAACACCCGGATCTACCGGAGTGCCTTGTAGGAAAAGTGGGACCTTGCTTCCACAAAGTAAGTGTAAAGTATCTGCTAGCTATGCAGAAGATCAATTATGCTTTTATTCATACAGATGAACTGGGCCAGATTCGGATGAAGTGGGGGAACCCTGAGAACGTTAAAGTGAGGATACCGGTGAATCCGGAGACACCGATGGACTGCAAACTTAGTGAGATAGTTTCTTCACTGAGCTATTCAACTGGGGGCTTAGGTTTCCCTTAAACCCAGAAATCGTCAAATACTTCCATCTTATAAAGCTCTGCCTAAGCCAATTGAGCCCCAATACTTGGTATACGCTCATGGCCTGTATCATGGCCTCCAGGCTCTCCGGAATCCATCTTCCGATGGAGCAGTTTGCTGCTGTGGCCAGCCTTTGCAGGAATCATATCAACCCTTTCTATCATTTTAACATGGGCGATAATTACAAAGCGATGGATGACCTGATTGAGTCGGAGAAGAACTGGAAGACTCAATTCTTGTTCATTAGTGGCGCCTGGGAGAACGGGAGGAAGATTAAGGTCGGTGTCAACCCAAGCATGCTTACCAGCAGATGGCAAAGCGCTGATAAAAATTTTATCACATACTTATACCTTTACTTATAACAAGTTTGTTTGTTTAACTTCTTTTCCTTTGTTTTTTGGTAGTGCTGCCGAAGGAGTTCAATGACTACCTAGAAGAGGGGCTGACTACTTGCGCCAAGCTAAATGCTTGGGCTGCTGAGAAATGAGGAAATCGCTTCCACAACTGTTTCACCGGAGGCAACCTGGTCAGATCCCACCTCTGGAATACCACCGGCCGGAGAGACCTGTCTTGGGAGGAGCTAACCACTTCACCTCCTCCGGAGGTAATTCTCAAGAAAACAGATGCAAAGGATGGAAAGCTATCCTTGCTAGGCAGAGCTAAATCCCCAAGCAAAATGAAGGGCAAGAAGGGCAAGGCCAAGCAAGGTGTGGTTGAGGTCAACCCAAATGAGGCGGAGGAGGCTGCCCCAGCAAACCAGGAGGGGCAAGACCAAGGACAGATCGATGCTGCTTTATTACAAGTGGTAGAACATGAAAGCACCAAGGAAGTAGTTGGATCTCCAAAAACCCCAAAGGTTCCCAAGAAAGACAGAAAGCGGGGAGTAGAAGGAAGAGAGGGAGGCCAAGAAGAAAAAAACCTCCAAGGGAGATGAAGTTTCTCTCCGGCCTCCGAAGTCTCTTCCTCCAACTGACCCAACTGACCTCACTCAAGAAGAAGAAATCCCAAGTGACTTCCACACTGGAGAGGGTGCCGGAGGGGACATCAACATTGATGGAGTCGATATTAGTGGGCTTCAAGGGATTGGTCTTTACTTTGAAGACCTTAACAAAGATGATTTTGATGGCCCTTACCTCCCCCCAAGCTCTTCGAACATTGTCACTTTTAATGGTAAATATTTTTCTGTTTCACGTGAGAGAGACATTATTACCCACTATTTATTGAGTAATATCCAGTCGGTGCTTACCTTGGAGAAGCAAGTGTGAAACCAGTCAGCCATCATCAACACACTCAACTCTGATAAAGAGAAATTGTCTAACGACCTCCTCACTGCCAATCAAAATGCTGAGGTATCGAGGAGAGAAATTGAGAAGTTGAAGAAAATTCAAGAGGATTTGGCCACCAAGCAGGCCACTGCGGAGGGAGTTGTCAAAGAACTTCAATTGAAGCAATCTGACTTGGAGAAAAACCTCTCTTCTTCAAAAGAGGAGGTGAAGGCCAAAGACAACGTCATTCAGACCCTAACTAATGACAAGACTTCGCTCGAGGATACTGTGTCCAAGGCTGAACAAGAAAAAGCTGACTTGTTAAAGGAGCAAGAGAAAACAATTCAAGCTAGGATTGATGCTTATACCAACGAGGTGATTGACTCCCAGGAGGAAAGGTATGCTGAAGTCAAGTCAGACATGGTCTTGCTTTTCCATGAGAAATTTCCGAAGACGACGCTGGGAGACTTGTGGAGGTTTGTAGAGTATGAGGACCTCCCATTCCACACGATGGCTGATGGTGACAGGCATAACTATTCCAGTGGTTGGGATAATACAACCGATGAAGATGAACAGACCGGGGAGAGTCCAAATGAAGAAAACAAAGATGCTAAGAAGAAGCCAAGTGAGGCTGAGTCCTCTAAGAAAGCTCAGTCTTAAAGTATCAATTATCTTTTAATTTTTTGTGTCTGAACCGAAGTCCTTGGATGGCCAAGGCATTTTTTGTAATTGTGTCCGGCCCTTGTCCGGGAAAACCTTTATGTTTGAAAATTCAAAGTCCTTGGGTAGCCAAGGCATTTCACATATTTCAATGGGTAGTTTCATTTTACACAACTCTTCCATTGTTTTATAGTTTCTTAACTTCGATGGCTAATGTTCAAACAACTCTTAGTTATTTTACAAGTATTTTAAAGTGAGAGTATTTAAATTATCCGATGACAAATTTTGAAGTAGTCATCATTCTACCAATTCAATCCGGTCTGCCATTGATAAAAAAATTCAAAGAAACTATCAATCGAAACACTCCGAATTTTTCAAGAAGGCATCAAATTTTATTAAAAAGCCCGAGCACCTTATTAAAACCTCCCTGCGCCACCAGGGTAGGAAAGAGTATGCCCCTAAATATTTACATGAACTTTAAGTAAGGAAATATTTACATAGTTTTCATTCTAAATATAACCGGAGGTGTTCAATGTTCCAGGGATGATTCAAAACCCTTCCATCTTTATCTTGGAGTCGGTATGTCCCAGGCTTAAGCTTTTCATTGACCACATAGGGCCATTCCCAAGTTTGAGCTAACTTGCCGAACTGCCTCTCCTTGGTATGTAGGAAGACTTTCCTCAATACTTTATCCTCTGGTTGAAAATCCCTCCTCTTGATTTTAGAAGCAAACCTGCTTCTCATCAAACCCTGATAGTGTGTGGCTCTAAGGTGAGCCTTATCTCTTCTTTATTCCATCAAATCAAGTTAACTTCTGACTGCCACTTCGTTAGCGTGTTCGGAAAAATTATGAACTCGAAATGAAGGGAGAGTAGCCTCTATGGGAGATATGTCATCCATTCCATACACTAAGGCAAAGGGAGACTCTTGTGTTGCAGCCCTATGAGTGGTCTGGTAGGCCCATAATACTTCTTGTAGATAACTTGGCCATTTTCCAGCAGCTCCCTCTAGATTCTTTTTAAGACCGGACAAGATGGTTCTGTTGGCCACTTCAACTTGACCATTTTCCTGTGGGTGGAAAGGAGAAGAGAATCAGTGTTGGATGCCTCTAGAAGCACATAAAATCTCCATCTCCTTATTGTCGAATTGTGGCCCATTGTCTGTAGTTATCTTCTGTGGAACCCCAAATCTGCAACAAATGTTAGACGAGATGAATTTTATAACAGTTTTCGAAGTAGTTCCTGCCAGTGGGGCTGCTTCGATCCACTTCGAAAAGTAATCAATGGCAACAATTATAGTTATGCACCCCCCAGATGCCATGGGTAGTGGTCCCACTAAATCCAGCCCCCACCGAGCAAAATGTATTGGCTCAGAAATTGACTTCAAAGGGACAGATGGGTTATGAATTTCATTGTTGTATCGTTGGCATGGATCACACTTCTTTACCAACTCCTTGGCATCTTGCATTATGGAGGGCCAGTAATACCCAGCTAACAATACTCTTCTAGTTAGAGCCCTGTATCCACAGTGTATTGATCCCTCACCATCATGTAATTCGGAGAGCACTATTTGGGACTCTTCGATCCCCAAACATCGTAAGAGAGGTTTACTAAAGGATTTTTTATAAAGATCATCTCTCAAAATGACACAACCACGAGCCTTGTATATTACTTTCCTTGCTACTGCTTTTTCCGGAGGCAAAATGCCATCTGAGAGATATTGGAGGAGAGGAAATCTCCAGTCTTGGGGTTGTTTTACTTGTATATTAAAACTTTCGTCTTCCTTATCCGGGCTGATTTGAATGGATGGGCACTCTTGCACATGAATCCAAGGGTAGGACTCAGAATAGGCTATGGTTGCCAAGGAGTCTGCTAGTGTATTTTCTGTTCGGGGTATGTGCTCATAGGTAATGCTTTTGAAATTAAATACCACTTCTTTGAGAACAAATAAGTATTTAATCAGTTGTTCCTTTTTGGCTTCGGATTGACCTTGTGCATGATGGATAAGAAGTTGAGAATCACTCATTAACCTGACCAATTTGGCTCCACAAATAAGTTCCAATTTCAAACCAACTATAGCAGCTTCATATTCAGATTCGTTGTTGGAAGCCCTGAAAACAAAACATATAGCTTGGTACATCATGTCACTGTACGGAGAGGTTAAACATATCCCAGCACCACAACCCATGGTACTTGATCCACCATCAGTCCAGATGACCCATACTTTTTCATCTTTTACACCGGTTGCTTGCTTAGTATCCCTGTCTGAATGGAATTCAACTAAGAATTCAGCCACAGTTTGGGCTTTGACTGCTGTTCGAGGGGCCAAATCAATATCGTAGTCTCCCAGCTCTACTGACCACTTGGTCATTCTACTTGAAATATCTGCCTTTTGAAGAACATTTTTCAAGGGAAAAGACGTCCGGACAATGATAGAACGAGCATGAAAATATGGCCTCATTTTCCTCGGAGCAATTACTAGGGCTAATGCTAATTTTTCAAGCTTTAAATACCGTTTTTCTGCATCTATCAAGCTTTTGCTGATATTGTACACCGGACGAGGATAAGTATCCACCTCTCTCACCAATACGACACTTATAGCACAATCATAACTGCTAAGTATACGAAGAGGGTCTCTCCCTCAATTGGTTTAAAGAAGGTTTTAGGGGAAGATAAGTGCTTCTTAATTTCGACGAAAGCCTCGTCACACTGTGGAGACCAATTCAAATCTTTTGCACCTTTCAAAGATTAAAAAAATGGGGCGCACATGCCCAAAGACCTTAAAATAAAACGGTTTAACGCAGCCAACCTCCCTGTCAATCTTTGTACTTCTTTAATATTCTGAGGAGGCTCCATTTATAGTAAAGCATTAAGTTGGTATGGATCAGGTTGTATCCCTTTCTCACTTATCACATACCCCAAGTATTTCTGGACCGTACTCCGAAGACACACTTTTCTGGATTCAATTTTAAATTTACTTTCACCAAGTTGGCAAAAGTTTCCTGGAGATCTGCCAAGTGTAACTCTTCATCCATACTTTTTACCATAATGTCATCGATGTAGACTTCCATGTTTCTTCCAATCTGATCAGCAAAAGCCTTATTTACCAACCTCTGATAAGTAGCCCCCAGCATTTTTTAACCCAAACGGCATCACCTTGTAACAATGGAGGCCCCTATCAGTAACAAATGTAGTATGTTCTTGATCCTTTGGATCTACTTGAATCTGATTATACCCTGAGAAGGCATCCATAAAGGACAACAGCTTGTTTCCAGATGTGGAGTCCACCAACTGATCAATTCGGGGGACCGGATATAAATATTTTGGGCAAGCTCTGTTGAGATCTGTGAAATCGATGCACATACGCCACTTACCATTTTTCTTCTTTACCAACACCGGATTGGCTGTCCATAAAGGGTATTGAGATTCCTTTATGTGCCCCGATTTAGTAAGCCGGTCAACCTCTTCAACTATGACATCATCTTTTTCCTTAGAAAAAGCTCTCCTCTTTTGTACAACAGGTGCTACATCCCTCCGGATGGATAGTTGGTGTGATATAATGTCTGTTGGCACTCCGATTACATCAGCATTGCACCAAGCAAAGACATGCTGATGGTCTTTCAAAAAATCTAACATTTTATCCTTCAATCCTGGTGTCATCTTGGGCCCTATCTTGACATTTTTATCTTCAGCCAGAGAGTGAGTTTCGACTTCTTCAATTGGTATTAAAACACCAGGGGTCTCTCTGGGGTCATCAATTTCACCATCTCCCCCAGAAGGCCCATAGAACTGCTATTCCTCACTGATCCGGACTGCCCCCAACGTTCGAGGGGCCAGTGCTGTTGCATAACACTCTCTTGCCACCTTTTCACTGCTTCGAACAACTCCCACTTGTCCTTGTACAACATATTTCAAACATTGGTGGACTGTTGAAGCCACAGCATGCATCTTGTAGAGCCAAGATCTCCCCAAAATGGCATTATAACAAGTGGGACAATCCACCACAATAAAAAGTATTCTAACCATCTTTTTAAAAGGGCCCTTGCCCAACAAAACCTCCTCTTCGAACTCCCCGATCACATCTGTTGAGCTTCTAGTGAAACCCACAATTGACCTGTTCGAACGTTGAATTACTGTTGGATTCTTCATTTTTTTGTAGGAAGTCAGAAAGAGAATATTGGCTGAACTTCCGGTGTCCACCAAAATTTGCCTTATGTCATTGCCCCCAATGGATGCTCCTATGACAACAACATCTTCATGGGGACCAACAATGTCCCTCAAGTCATCCTCATCGAAAACAATGAAGGGAAATGGAATTTGTGATTGATAGGAAGTCATGTCTCCTTCCAGTTGGGTAGCTAAAGTATGAACGTGCCTCTTTCTCGAAGAAGCAGTTGGTGCAGTCATGGTGTCTCCCCCGAATATTGTAAGTGACTCGAAAAAACTTATAAGTCCGGACATCGTCTTGCAACGCTCTGTAATAACACCCACTTTATTCCAGGTTGGATCAAGGTCTAAATATTCTGACTCTACATCAAACCTTTCGATTATCACCATAGCCCCATCCGGAGCCGATGTGCCTGCATTATTTGGACCAGTCCGATGAGCGTTATCAGGCCTATTTCCACTTCTTCTTTTAACATAAGCTCCCAACTTTCCTCTTTCAATCAAATTCTGCACTTCTTGCTTCAGCGCAATACAATCTTCAGTGTTATGGCCAATATCATGGTGATATTGACAGAAACAATTATTACGGCTCTCACTAAGAGATTGTAATGCAGCCGGCCTTCGGAAATGTACTTCGTCTTTTGTTTTGTCATAAATGGTGCCTACGTTTTCTTTCAACTCAGCAAACCACTCCGGTTGAACCCAAGGGCCTCGCTTGTTTCTAGATTGCTGGCTCTGGGCTGGTGCAGCCGGATGGGATTGAGCCTTGGCTCTGTTATGACCCTGCCCGGCTTCCTTGGCCTTGTTACCGGACTGGTTCTGGTTTTGATTTGGTGCAGCTGGAGCAGACCTCACCTGCTTGTGCACCTTGGTTGTCTTTGTTTCATCCATATTAATCTGTTTACCAACCTGATTCAGCAGACCTCCCCATGTCATAGCCTTTTTCCTGGTTACTGAATCAGCCAAGTTTCCAGGGTTTAAGCCCTGCCTTAAAGAAGTTATTGCTACTTGTTCAAAGCAATCAGCCAATCCATTTTTGGTATTTACAAAACGACTTATGTATTCTTTTAAGATTTGTTTGGTTCTTGGGCACAATGGATACTTGTATCTCCATTGCCCTTTACTTCTTTACTTCCAACGAACTGCCTCCGAAAGGCCACCCAAAAAGTGTCAAAATTTCTTATGCAGCCCTATGGCAGACTATTGTACCACTTCAAAGCACTCCCCGTAAAAGATTGGGAGAATGCTCGACAGAGTAACTTATCGTCATCATCAAAATCCATCATAAATTTTTTGAATTGTTCCAAGTGGTTATCTGGATCTTTACCGCCATCATATTTTTCCATTTTTGTACTGTCAAACCTCTTAGGAAGGTTTCCGGACAGTATCTTGGAGGACAATGGAGATTGTCTCCAATTCCGGCCACGACAAAATACAGTATCTTTGTTGGGAGTTGCAAAGATACATGGCTTATCATGGAAGGCAAAAGAATCCATTAACAAGCGGTCTACGTGTCTCCGGTCGTGACTATTGATGAGTCTGAATTCAGCATGCTCCCGGACAGGGCAAATCGGTCTAAGTCTCTCCGAATACCGGACAGGTTACAAGGACATAAATCGAACAGGTCACTTGAACCGGACAGATTACTTTCAACACTGTGAACCTAATAAGGCTGTTCGAACTATGACAAAAGTACTAAAAAACCTAAACACTTCCTGACTAAGCTACTTGCTCTCCTGCTTAGAGCTCATGGGTCTTTAAAATGACCCGGGTCCATTAAACATGACCCGAAAGCCCATAAGGGCCCAAACATCATACTATAAATACCCAACCACCAGCATTAACTATGGGTAATGAGAATTAACTGCTAACAAGCTGCTTAATTATCTCTCCACCCTATACTCTCTACTCTAATCGTTAAACACCCAAACACCACCGTTAAACACCCATACTCCACCTTAAAACTCCACTTGAAATTACTAGCCTACCCTCAGACGATTATTATCCACACCAAATTGGCAACCATAGTGGGAGGCGACGGTGCCTGAATCAAGCATTCAAAACCAAGCAAAGAAAGTCTGTCCGAATGAATCCGGATAATCCAGAAGTACCACCAGCTCTGCTCGAAGTGGTGGGAGAGAATGATGAGTACACTGTCGAAGAGCGTGACAGGTTGAGGGGTGAAATAGAAGCTCTGAGGGCTGAGAAGGCCAAGATGGACATGAAAGAGAAATCCAAAGCATCAGTTGCTCATCACACCGACAAACCCAGAGAGCCTGAGGCTTCGAAGACTCATGTGAGCACTAAAAAGACACATGCCAGTTCTAAAAAGTCTCACCGGTCCAAGCCTGTGGAGAGTTCTGACTCAAGCTCAGAATCTTCAGGTAGCTCTTCGGAAAGTGAGGGAAATGAAAAATCCTTGTCCTCCAGTAGCGATGAGGGTCGAACCAGAAAAAAGCAAAAGCAGGTTAAGAAATATTCAAGAAAAAGAGACAGACATGGAAGAATGAAAAGGCATATTGGCAAGGGATCATCTCACCACCGGAGGTATACGGACAAGATGCTAATGGATCCTTTTGCTTTCCACGATGAACCATGTATCTTTGCAACTCCTAATGAGGATACTGTGTTCAGTCGTGGAAGGAATTGGAGGCAGTCTCCTCTGTCTTCTAAAATTATGTCCGGAAACCTCCCCAAGAGGTTTGATAGCACTAAAATAGAAAAGTACGATGGTAGTACTGATCCGGACAATCATCTGGAGCAATTCAAGAACTTCATGATGAACTTTGATGACGATGATAAACTACTTTGTAGGGAATTCTCCCAATCTTTCACGGGGAGTGCTCTGAAATGGTACAACAGCCTGCCTCAGGGTTGTATCAAAGATTTTGATACGTTTTGGGTGGCCTTTCGAAGGCAGTTTGTAGGGAGTAAGGAGCTGAAGGGCAATGGAGACACAATAATCCATTGTGCCCATGAGCCAAATGAGTCCTTGAAAGAGTACATAAGCCGTTTTGTGAACACAAAGAATGGGTTGGCTGATTGCTTCGAACAGGTGGCAATAGCATCCTTGAGGCAAGGTTTGAACCCAGGCAATCTGGCTGATTCGGTGACCAGAAAGAAGGCCATGACTTGGGGAGGATTGCTAATCAAGTTGGCAAGCAAATAAACGTTGATGAAACAAAGAAAACCAGGGTGCACAGACAGGTGAGATCCACCCCAGTGGCACCAACTCCAAATCAAAACCAGTCCGGGAACAAAGCAAGAGAAACCGGACAGGGGCATGGTAGGGCAAAAGCTCAGTCTCAGCCAGCTGCTCCTGCTCAAAGTCAACAATCCAGAAACAAAAGAGGGCCATGGGTCCAACCGGAGTGGTTCGCAGAGCTTAAAGAAAGTGTGCCCACCATTTTCGATAAGACAAAAGATGAGGTGCATTACCGGAGACCAACAACCTTGCAGTCTCCCAGAGAGCATCGTAACAACTCCTTTTGCCAATATCACAATGATATTGGCCATACCACTGATGATTGCATAGCATTGAAACAAGAAGTTCAAAACCTGATTGAAAGGGGAAAGTTGGGAGCATACGTTAAGAGAAGAGGAGGAAACAGACCTGACAACACTCACCGGGTTGGTCCAAGTAATGCTGCCCCGGAGGGGGCCATGGTTATAGTTGAAAGGTTTGATGTGGAATCTGAATACTTGGACCCTGATCCAACTCGAAACCGGGTGGGTGCTATAGAGGAATGTTCTAGGTCGGTCTCCGGGCTCATTAAATTCTTTGAGTCACTTACAATTTTCGGAGGGGACACTATGACAGCTCCTACTGCTTCTTCGAGAAAGAGGCATGTTCATAATTTAGCCTCCCAGCTAGAAGGAGGCATGACATCTTATCAGTCACCAAACTCGTTCCCCTTCATTGTCTTTGATGAGGATGATTTGAGAGACATTGCTGGCCCTCATGAGGATGTTGTTGTCATAGGAGCATCTATAAGGGGCAATGAAATAAGGCGAATTCTGGTGGATACTGGAAGCTCAGCCAATATCCTTTTCCTAACCACTTATAAGAAAATGAAAAATCCAGCTGTGATTCAAAAGTCGGACAGGTCAATCGTGGGCTTCACGGGCAGCTCAGCCGATGTGATCGGAGAGTTCGAAGAAGAGGTGTTATTGGGCAGGGGCCCTTTCAAGAAAATGGTTAGAATACTGTTTATCGTGGTGGATTGTCCCACTTGCTATAATGCTATTCTGGGGAGGTCTTAGCTCTCTATGATGCATGCAGTAGCTTCAACAGTTCACCAGTGCTTAAAGTATGCTGTTCAGGGACAGGTTGGGGTTGTCCGGAGCAGCCAAACGATTGAAAGAGAATGGTATGCCACTGCCTTGGCTCCTCGAACGCCGGGGGCAGTCCATATAAATGATCAATAGCAGTTTGAGGGCCTTTCTGGGGGTAAGGGTGAAATTGATGACCCCAGAGAGACCCCTGGAGTGTTGATTCCAATTGAAGAGGTTGAAACGCACTGTTTGGAAGAAGGCAATAGTGTCAAGATAGGGTCCAAGATGCCACCAATGTTGAAAAAAGAGATGTTGAAATTTTTGAAAGACCATCAGCACGTTTTTGCTTGGTGCAATGCTGATGTTACCGGAGTTCCATCAGATGTGATATCCCATCACCTATCTGTCCGGAGAGGTGTGGCACGAGTGGTTCAAAAGAGAAGAGCTTTCTCAAAAGAAAAGGTTGATGTCATAGTACAAGAGATTGACAGACTCACAAAGATGGGGCACATTAGAGAATCTCAATACCCTTTGTGGACTGCCAATCCTGTCCTGGTAAAGAAGAAAAATGGCAAATGGCGCATGTGCATTGACTTCACAGATCTCAATAGAGCTTGCCCAAAGGATTTGTACCCGGTCCCCCGGATAGATCAGTTAGTAGACTCTACTTCTGGGAACAAGCTGCTTTCCTTTATGGATGCCTTCTTCGGGTACAATTAGATTCAAGTAGATCCAAAAGATCAAGAGCATACCACGTTTGTCACTGATAGGGGTCTACATTGTTACAAGGTGATGCCATTTGGGTTGAAAAATGCTGGGGCTACTTATCAGAGATTGGTGAACAAAGCCTTTGCTGATCAAATTGGAAGAAATATGGAGGTTTACATTGACGATATGATGGTGAAAATTGTGGATGATCAGTTGTACTTGTCCGATCTCCAAGAAACTTTTGCCAACTTGGCAAAAGTGAATTTGAAATTAAACCCTGAAAAGTGTGTGTTCGGAGTGCAGTCCGGGAAATTCTTAGGGTATATCATAAGTGAACATGGAATACAGCCCGATCTGGATCAACTCAATGCCTTATTCCAAATGGAGCCTCCTCGAAACATTAAAGAAGTACAGCGATTAACAGGGAGATTAGCAGCCTTAAACAGATTTATCTCCAGGTCTTCGGACAGGTGTGCTCCATTCTTTCAAACTTTGAAGGGTGCAAAGGGGTTCGAGTGGACCCCACAGTGTGATGAGGCATTTAATGAAATCAAGAAACATCTTTCCTCTCCCAAAACTTTGTTCAAACCAGTCAATGGGGAGACTCTCTTTGTGTATTTGGCTGTTTCAAGTTGTGCCATCAGTGCTGTGTTGGTAAGAGAGGTAGATAGGCATCCTTACCCAGTGTACTACATCAGCAAAAGCTTGATTGATGCTGAGAGGCGTTACTTGAAACTCGAAAAACTGGCATTAGCCCTGGTGATAGCTGGAAGAAAGATGAGGCCTTATTTCCAGGTTCATCCTATCGTTGTCCGGACATCTTTTCCTTTAAAGAATGTCCTTCAAAAAGCAGACATTTCAAGCAGAATGACTAAATGGTCAGTAGAGTTGGGGGACTTCGACATAGACTTTGCTCCCCGGACAATAGTTAAAGCCCAAGCTGTGGCTGATTTTCTGGTTGAATTCCACTCTGATAGGGATTCAGAACAAGCTACTGATATGAAAGACAAGAAAATGTGGATTGTCCGAACAGACGGAGGATCTAGCACCATGGGATGTGGTACAGGATTATGTCTAACTTCCCCATATGGGGACAGCATGTACCAGGATATTTGTTTTGCTTTTAGGGCATCTAACAACGAGTCCGAATACGAAGCAGCTATAGCTGGGTTAAATTTGGCCTACATCTGTGGGGCTAAGAGGGTTAAGCTGCTAAGTGACTCCCAGTTGCTTGTCCATCATGCCTTAGGCCAATCTGAGGCTAGAAAGGAGCAGCTTGTAAAGTATTTACTCCTCCTCAAAAATGAAGCACTGAAATTTAAAGCTGTTGTCTATGAGCACATTCCCCTGGCAGAAAATGAACTAGCAGACTCATTGGCAACTATAGCATATACAGAGTCATACCCATGGATCCATATGCTTGAAAGCCCTTCTATTCAACTTAGTAAGGGTAAAGAAGAGGAAATTTTTGAAATACAAGTGAAACAACCTCAAGACTGGAGGTTTCCGCTATTACAATATCTCTCTGATGGTGTTGTACCTCCAGATAAGTCACAAGCCAGAACATTGAAACACAAAGCTCGTGGTTTCATCATATTGAGAGAAGTGTTGTACAAAAAGTCCTACAGTAAACCTCTCCTGCGTTGTTTGGGGGATGATGAATCACAAGTAGTCCTCTCCGAGTTGCATGATGGTGAGGGATCAGCCCATTGTGGATTCAGAGCTTTAACAAGAAGAGTGTTACTCTCCGGATACTATTGGCCATCAATCATTAAAGATGCTAAGGAGTTGGTTAGAAGGTGTGACCCATGCCAGAGGTACAGCAATGAAATTCATGTACCAGCTATTCCTTTGGAGTCAATTTCTGAGCCCATCCCTTTTGCTCGATGGGGGCTGGACTTAGTAGGGCCTCTCCCTGTGGCGTCCGGAGGGCGTAAAACTATAATTGTGGCCATTGACTACTTTTCAAAGTGGATAGAAGCAGCCCCCTGGCGGGGACAACATCAAAAGCTGTCATAAAATTCATTCTATCCAACATATGTTGCAGATTTGGTGTCCCACAGAAAATAACAACAGACAATGGACCACAGTTTTACAATAGAGAAATGGAAAGCTTCTGTGCCTCAAGGGATATACAGCATTGTTTTTCTTCACCTTTCCACCCACAAGCCAATGGGCAAGTTGAAGTGGCTAATAGAACTATACAGTCCGGTTTAAAGAAGAATCTGGTAGGGGCTGCTGGGAAGTGGCCTAGTTATCTACAAGAAGTCTTATGGGCCTACCGGAAAACACCTGGGGCTGCAACACAAGAATCACCTTTTGCCTTGGTCTATGGAATGGATGCAGTAGCCCCCATAGAGAAGACACTCCCTTCCTTTCGTATTCACAACTTTTCCGGACACGCTAATGAGATGGCAATCAGAAATCAACTTGATTTGATAGAAGAAAGACGGGTTAAAGCTCACCTTAGAGTTGCACACTATCAGGGCTTGATGAGAAGCAGGTTTGCCTCTAAAGTTAAAAGAAGAGATTTCCAACCAGGGGACAAAGTATTAAGGAAGGTCTTCTTACATACTAGAGAAAAGCTCTTCGGAAAGCTGGCCCCAACCTGGGAGGGTCCGTATATTGTGGTTGAAAGAATCAAGCCTGGAACTTATTGGTTGGAAGACAAAGATGGCAGGGTTTTAACTCACCCTTGGAATATTGAGCATCTTCGGATGTACTTGGAATAACACTTGTGTAAATATTTACTTGTTTGAACTTCCATGTAAATATTTGGGGGCATACTCTTTCCTCCCTGGTGGCACGGGGAGGTTTTAATGAGGTGTCCGGATGGTTGAATAAAATTCGATGCCTTCTTCAAAATTTTCTAAGTATTTTCCAAGTTCTATCTCTTGTTATACTACCCGGACTGAAATATTTGAGGGCTATTTAAACTCTAGCCAGAGAATTTAAACACTCTCACAATGCAACAACTAAAAGCTACTTAAACTCTAGCTATCTAAACTAAAACAAACAATAAAAGAAGATGATGGTTGTGCAAAATAGAAACATTCATTCAACAACTTAAAATTGCCTTGGCCTTCCAAGGACTTGTGAATAAGTCAGGGTACAGCACAAAAAACCTGTCCGAACAAATACCGGACACCACTACAAAAAGAATGCCTTGGCCTTCCAAGGACTTTAGTTCGAATAAAAGATAAACCAAATAAACCATAAATTACGGCTGAGCCTTTGAAGATGGCTCCCCTTCATCTGCTTTTTTACCCTTAAAGTCGCTCCCCCCTTCGACTACCTTCTTGCCTTTGGGGTCGTTATCCTCTTCGCCTGGGCTCTCCCCGGTCTTCTCTTCATCATCAAATGAAGACCCACTGGAAATTCCATCCTCATCAACCATTGTATAAAATGGAAGGTCATCATCATCTACATAGAGCCATAAATCCCCTAGGGTCCTCTTCGGAAATTTTTCGTGAAAAAGGAGAACCATGTCAGACTTCACCCTTTGAACCATTAACTCTTCGCTTTTAATCATCTCTCTAGCATAGGCATTGATCTTGGCGTTGATTGTGGCCTCTTGGTCCCTTTGCAAAGCAGTTTTCTCCTCAGCAACCTAGGTCACTGCATTTTCTAGGGCAATCTTGTCAGTGGTCAGGTTGGTGATAATCTTCTCCTTTGCAGTGGTCTCTCCCCTTGAGACAGTAAGGTCTTTCTCCATACCGGACAGCTTTTCCTGGAGGTCTTTTATGGTTTTTTCTAGGGTGGCAACTTTTGTGTTGCTCTCATCTTGATTCCTCTTCAGCTCCTCATTTGCTTCCTTAAGCAAATCAGCATTGGTGGTAGCAGTGCGGAGGTCTTCGGACAGCTTTTCCTTCTCAGACTTGAGGTCTTTGATGGTGTCTGCTTGACTCCGGACTTGTCTCTCCAGTGTAAGAACTGCTGCACATTACTAAGCAAAGAATGGGCTATGGTGTCCTTTTCACTAGAGACAACAAAAGTCTTACCATTGAAATTGACCGTATTTGAGCTGCTTGGAGGAACGTAAGGCCCTACGAATTCATATCTGGGGAGGCCAAGGAAATACTCACCAAGCCCAGCTAGACCAGTGATGTCCACTCCATCGAGGCTGAGATCTCCCCCTTCTACCTCATCGGTATGAAATTCCCTTAGGATCTCTTCGGCCAGTGTTGGGTCAGAGGGGTCAGTGGGGAAAGAAGGCTCCGGATCCCGGAGAGCGAGCTCATCTCCTTGGGAAGTCTTTTTCTTCTTGGCTTCCCGGTCAGCCCCTTCACCTACTTTCGTGCGAGTCCTCTTGGGAGCCCTTGGAGGTTTTGGGAGGTCTACTTCCTGCCTTTCGGTCTCTTGCTCTACCACTTGCAAGAGGGCTGCATCAATTTGAACCTGGGCCGGCCCCTCCGGATCTGTTGGGGCATCCTTCTCAGCATCGCTCGCCACCTTTTTGCCTTTTCTCCTGCCTTTCATTTTGCTTGGGGCTTTAGCCCGGGCAGGCAAGTAGAGTGTCCCATCTAGTTCGTGGGACCTTCTAAGCACAGTGTCTTCTGGAGGCTGGGTGGTGAGCTCCTCCCAAGTTAGGTCTCTTCGACCTGTGGTGTTCCACAGGTGAGACCTTGCCAGATTTCCAGGGGTGAAGGCTTTGTGGAATCGATTCTCCCAGTTCTCTGCGGCCCAAGCATTGATTTTGCCACAGGTAGTCTGTCCGGCCTTCCGAACTCCTTTGGCAGCTCTGTTAGAACAAAAGAGAAACTGCTTAATTTAAACTAGCTTTAAAAAAAACGGACAGAGGTTTAAAGTGAGAAACTTACGATCACTCCTCCACCTACTCCTGAGGAGGCTTGGGTTCTCTCCGGCTTTGATTTTCTTGCCATTTTCCCAGGCGCCACTGACAAACAGAAATTGGCTCCTCCATTTTCTCTCTGACTCCAAGAGGTCATCAACAGCCTTGAGATCGTTCCCCATGTTGAAATGGTAGAAGGGGAATTGGTGGTGCTTGCAAAGGTTGGCCACTGCTGTAAATTATTCCATAAGAAGAGGGATCCCAGACAACCTAGATGCCATGATACATGACATCAAAGTAAACCAGCCATTGGGGCTCAGCTGGCTCAGGCAGAGCTTGACCAAGTGGAAGTATCGAACGATCTCCGGGTCCAGTGGGAACCTGAGTCCCCAGTTAAGTAGCTCTGTAAAAAAGACTATTTTATTTCTCTTACAGTCCATATGGGTCTCCGGATCAATGGGGATCCTTATCTTCACATTTTCTGGGATCCCCCATTTTGTGCGCATTCGACCCAGGTCAGAAGTATGGATGAGTGCATATTTGGTCTTCTGCAAGGCCAAGAGGTACTTGAGCTCAACTCTGTGAAAGTATGGCCCCACTTTCCCCTCAAGGCACTCCGGCAAGTCCGGATGCCTCAAGTACAGATTTTCCTTGCCTTTTTTGCCAACAACAGCAGTAGTATCAGTCTGTCCGGAGGACTCGGACTCAAAAGGGACCTCTTCAGCAAAGTCCTTCATTCTCTCCTCCATAATCGTTCAGGGAACTTCTGTGGTAGTGGTCCGGGGAGGGTTGAAGCTTGGCACAGCCTGGCCTCCGGACTGCTGACTGTCTGTGTTCTTCTGACTTCTCACCTCAGGTTGGGGCTCAGAGGCTGAAGTCTCTCTTGGAGGTGCCGGGCTGCTGACCTCCAGACCGGATGGCCTCTCCAGGGAAGCTCTAATGGGCACTCCAGACCCAGAATCACTGTTTTTTTCCCCGATTTTGAGGGAGTATTCTTGGAGGCTAGTCCCTTAACTAACCGGCTTGGCCTCTTAATAACTAGCTTCTCCGGAGAGTGATCAGAGTCAGATCCCATAGCTATAAAAGGAGAAGGCTTCCTAACGCTTGTAACTGTAACTCTTGGCTCAACAGCAGGTATTGACTCTTGGACTGAGGAACCAGAGACTATAGGTGAGAGGGTGGATTGAAAGAGTTTTTTGGGCTTAGTACATTTGGAGGAGGATGAGCCTCAATCCGACTCTGTAACAGAGGCAACTGGTCTCTCAACATGTGATGATGGTAGCCCTGCTGCTATTCGCCTTTCCTTCTCGACCTTTTGCGCTTTCTCCAACTCCGAAAGATTGAGCCAACCACCTTTGATCAATGCTGTTCTTGCTGTAAACATAAACTGCCAAGGAAATTTTTTGCTTTAGAGAGAGAAAGCTCTGAGTAAATTTGCAGAGTAAAAGTGAAAGAGATGGTAAAACAGTGGAAAATGAATGTGAATTTATAGTAGATCTGAAAAGAGAAGTTGATTCCTAGGAGAATTCGAAAAGTTGGGCAATGATTAAAAGACGACGCTGATGTCACTATTTTTAATTAAAGAGGTTACTTGTTGAAGAAGGTGGTGCGAAATTCAAGGTGAAAAAACAGCTGGAGTGGCCAATCAGAGAGCGACATGTGTCCCACTAACTCTGGCAAAAACCGTTTTGAATTCGTAAAGCTTAACCTGTCCGGGTATACCCACAGTTTTGTCCGAATTGAGAACCACTTCATACATCGGACTGTTTTTCAGTTCTTTGACAAGAATACTTGCTCAAACACCTAAAAAGGGGCTCCTGATGAGTCCGAATTCAGCATGCTCCCCGGACAGGGCAAATCGGTCTAAGTCTCTCCGAATACCGGACAGGTTACAAGGACATAAATTGAACAGGTCACTTGAACCGGACAGATTACTTTGAACACTGTGAACCTAAGGCTGTTCGAACTATGACAAAAGTACTAAAAAACCTAAACATTTCCTGACTAAGCTACTTGCTCTCCTGCTTAGAGCTCATGGGTCTTTAAACATGACCCGGGTCCATTAAACATGACCCGAAAGCCCATAAGGGCCCAAACATCATACTATAAATACCCAACCACCAGCATTAACTATGGGTAATGAGAATTGACTGCTACCAAGCTGCTTAATTATCTCTCCACCCCATACTCTCTACTCTAACCGTTAAACACCCAAACACCACCGTTAAACACCCATACTCCACCTTAAAACTCCACTTGAAATTACTAGCCTACCCTCAGGCGATTATTATCCACACCAACTATGACTGTGAGACGAACCTTTACCCAGATGCCTCTTCAACCTTCCATGCCTGTCCCTCTTTCTTGAGTATTTTTTAACCAACTTTTGTTTCTTTTTAGAACGGCCTTCATGGCTGCTGGATGACAAGGATTCTTTAACAACATCTTCATTTGAAGAGCTACTAGAAGATTCTGAGTCTGAATCTGAACTCTCCACCGGTTTAGACCGGTGAGATTTCTTTGAGCTAGCATGAGTCTTTTTAGCACTCACATGGGTCTTTGATGGCTCATGCTCTCTTGGATTGTCTGTATGATGAGCTACCGACACCTTAGACTTCTCTTTGGTGCCCATCTCTGCCCTTTTGGCAGCCCTCAAAGCTTCTATTTCAACTTTTAACCTGTCTCGCTCCTCAATCGTATATTCATAATTTTCTCCCACCACTTCTGCCAAAGCTGGTGGCACTTCTTGCTCGTCTAGATTCATCCGAACTGGTTTTTCTTGATGGTTTCGAATGCTAGATTCAGGCACCTTCTGCTCCCACTGTGGTCGCCAATTTGGTTAGGATTATTTTCAACTGAGGGTAATTTTGTCTGAAGTTTTGTGGAGTTTCAAAGGTATTTAATGTCTAAGTGATTTGTAGTGAGATATTTAAGTTTCCTGGTTGTATTAAATGTTCATTACCCTCATTAATGAAGGTGGTTGGGTATTTATATCCTTAATTATGGGCCACACGGGTTTTCGGGTCATACTTATGAATTTGGATCGAGTTCAAAAACCTATTAGTTATTAGGCAAGTAAGTAATTAGCTTAGTCATGAAGTGATTTAGTTTTTAATAATTAGTCCTCTTCGGATGGTTTAGTGGGTGGTTTTTGTCCGAAATTCCCCTGTCCGGTTTCTACAGTGAGTGGTGAGAAAATCCGGACTCATCAATATTAATTGTTTAAACTCGAGAAGTTTATACTGGTATTGCATATATACTTATTCATTTAAATGGTCATTTATTTCAGTGTACGATATATAAAATTAATATAACATCGCTACAAAATATAATTTTGTGTATAATATATAACTTATTCAATTCGTAAATCATTTAGTTATGCATAAAATGTCTTGATGATAAAAATATATATATTATTATCTCTTAATTATAGATGATATATCTTTCATGTAAACACATATCATGATGGTTGTACTTTTATTAATCTATTAAGTGTATTTATTAACTTAAATTAATTGAAATCAGAATGAGACTAAATATGTGGAACTTTTTGTTTTTCGAACCAAAACTCAAACATTTTACAAACCTTCAATTTGTCTCAAATATTATGAGACAAATTTCAATATTTGTGTTAAACTTTACTAAACCTTATTAAGATTTGAATCATGCCCAAAAGAATTAGTACTGCTACGTATTCACTTTAAAGATACCCATCATAATAGAAAAGTTTGTATTGGTCAAACTGAACCTTATTTCTTTGTGGCTAACAAACAATGCATTTCATCATAACTGGACTGGGAAAAATATTAAAATGCATAAGATATTAAACTTGGAAAATTGATCAATGAGATTGACTTATACATGATTATTTTAGAAATTTCACTTGTTTCTTTATTTGTGATGTAGTCTAATGTTATTACTATATTCTTAATGTCTATTTATTTTCAGATTTAATAAACCTGGGAACAATTAAAAATATATATTTAATTAAAAATCGAATTTGACATGAAATTACAAGTATTTTATTGATTATGTATGCTTAACATATACTTGTATAGTATAATTAGACTTCTCTAGTTGAACCTCGTATTTCTTACTATAGTCCTATTATATGATTAAATTTTAGATTAAGTAAGAAAGATATCATGGGCATTCTCGATGAACGAACATATTATGTTCTCATTATACTTAAATAGTCTCATTATTATTTGAAATTTGGTTTCTTTGAATTCATAATAAAAATATTCGTTCAAAGTTAAATAATTATGATATTGTGACACCCTTCCTAAATACTCATTTTGGAAACTTAAAATAAAACTTAAAATATATTTTATTAATTATATTTTACAAACTAAGTAGTGCTTATTAACCTTCTTATTCTCAATTAAAAAATTACGCTGTTTAATGAGAATGCAACTCACAAAAATATTTATATATATCATTCAATTTTTTTATGACATAATACATCATCATTTAATTTCTAATTATTCACAACTTTGCCCATAAAGTATATTATTAATTGCATATCTTACTCAAATTCATCTTTATTAGTTTTGAAAAACATATTTAAATATTTTTAACGAACCAATTATGTTGTCCAGACTTCAAATGAGTAGATTTTTAATATCCATGGACTCAATACATTTCATGGTTTCCTATCATACAATCTCATCATGCATATATCACCGGACAATTTCATAACATGTTATATTGGTGCAGTAACCGTAGGATACTATAATCCTTACCCAATTTTCTACCAAATAAACATTAGCTTTAATATTTTAGTAGTTTAATCACATTTATTTAATTTCAAATACATCGACCATATTTTAGTTATGGTCACAACATACATCAAACAATTTTCTCATTAGGAAAAATTTTGAGGTGTATATTGGTGAGGTTTATTTTAAGCTGAGGGTAATTTTGTCAAGTGTTTTGAAAAGTTTTGAGAGTATTAAATGTTTTAGTGTGAAGTAGTGAGAGATTTGAGTTGTCTGGTTGTATTAAATGTTCATTACCCTCATTAATGAAAGTAGTTGAGGTATTTATACCATTAATTATGGACCCATGGGCTTTCGGGGCAAATTATGGAACATGGTCAAGTTTAAGGACCCATTTACTTATTAAGTTGATTAACATATAGCTTAGTCAAAAGGTGTTTAGTCATTTTTTACTTTTGTCATGTTCGGATAGTTCAGTGGCAAGTTTATGTCCAAATTTCCCTTGTCCGGAAATCTCAGTAGGCTGTGATTAAGTTATCCAGACTCATCATATATATCACCTTATAGTTTCACAACATGGTATACTAGTCCACTAATCGCATGATACTTTGATCACAACCTATAAATTTTTTAATGGATCTTAGTCTCATAAAACTTCACAATGTACCAAAGTATGATCTTCAAGTTTAGTTCATTCCAATTTTATAGTAAGATATACAACAATTATTTCCAAATAATATAACAATCAATTTCAAAATTATCATGTTTGATATATAAAATATAACAACTACTTATATCCCCCACGGCCCAGCCATAGATCCATCTTAACCAACAGGAACTTCTGACTTCTTAGTGTGGATTATGTGGAACAACGTTGAAGCAGAAATAGACTTCTAGTCAACTTTCATCTAAGGAAAGCTAACGCAACATAATGGTGCACCTACTTATCCAAACTAAAATAAGTGCTACATAGTGGCCCCGACATAAACAAACATCAACCCGTCAAACTTCCAAAAGCAGTACTATGAATATTATAACTAATATTTTCAAGGTTCTCAACCAACTATGCCAAATAATAACACTGATCCATCGACCAAAAAATGACAACGAATCGAGTATCAGTAATCATACCTCTTAATGAATAATGCAAGTAGTTTTTATGTAGACGAGGACAATCTTCCATATAAAGAATCTGCATTACCCGTAAAAATCTTATATGGAATTTTTTTTATCGACATTATTTAACAATCATAAAATAGATAAGTACTACGATAAATTGGATTTCGAGTATCATATTTGGTAACTTAACAACAAGATGTTGCAGTGTAGAGTGGATAAAAATGAAGTTTAGATCATTCTCCGTGACATTCAATCGAACCGTTATGTAGTGGTTTAATAGTCTATCAGCCGAAAGCATTATAAGCTACAAGATTATTTGGACAACTTTCATAAACCATTTTATAGTAGCAAAATTGATAAAAAAAAAGGTATGAAACACATAATTCTTTGTACACAAAGACCTAGTGAATGTTTAAGGGACTACACTCAAAAGTTTGTGGATATCAAGAGTAAGTTGCATGACTACCATGATTTGGTGGTTGTAGTCACATACAGACAATTAGTCTTACAAGGTACACTTTCAAATTATATAATATAAAGCAATATACTATAAAAATAAAGTCGTATTTCCAAGCTCATATGATAATAGTTTGAATTTGTTTCCGTTTGAGAAATATGATATAAAAGCTAGCTATATCGCGTACATATACTAAGTGGTCTTATAACTATGAGATTAAGATATCCATTTTGAACTAAAAACAACAATCAGGATCCAGGTTTAACAGATTTTCTAAATACGTTATGAAAGACTAGTTCCTACAAAAGAATTATCTAAGATTACATGGAAGGTCAAAATTGATGGAAAAATTTACAACTAAGGTTAGGATAATAGGTCCAACTCATATTACCAACTGGATATATCATAATTCATTCCATCAAGTTTATTTTTTCAACATGCAACAATGAAGCAGAGTACAAAGCTAAAATTCCAGGACTCCGGCTAGCCAAACTTTATGGGGTTAAAAGAGTTCAACTACTAACATATTCATAATTAGTGTTAAATCAATCATTTGTCCCTAGCTAAAGCTAAAAGTATAACATCATATCATACCTAAAATAAATTTGACGATAAATTGACCAATTTGAGCAAGTTAAATTCGAACGAGTCTCGTAAGGTGAACATAGATGTTCTTGCATCTACAGTTTGCACATCTTTGGCCTCATGATTAATTACTCAAAAAAACATCCATTACCTTACTTAACCAATTTCTATCAACATTTATATCAAAATGGGTAATGGTAATCAAAGGAGGAGAAGAAGAAGATTGGAGAACTTCAATAAAAAATATTATTCAAGCTATACTCCCCAAAGATAGAAGATAAATAAGAAAAACTAAGATGAAGTTCGTAAGGTTCATATGGATTTTGGACACGTTGTATAAAAGAGGGCTAACTAAACCACCACTTTTATGTTTAGGCTATGATTAAGATACATTTATCGTAGAAGAGACATGATGGAGAAAGAAGTGTTTATTTTGGAAACGAGGTTCAGCAAAAAATTATCCTCAAGGGTTATTATTGGCCAATAATAATACATGACGTCAAGAAATGATCAAGCACTGTGATAGATGCCAATATTTCTCCAATCTCATTTAAGTAACGACAATATCATATACAACTATATATGATAGATTAGGCTTAGATATCGTAGAACCATTACCAAAAGTTCTATGAGGAATAAAATTATACTTCTCAAAATGGATAGAAACACATCCTCTAGTAAACATCACAAGATAAAAAGTTTCATTTTTTATGGTAAACATATGATACATGTATAGAATTTCAAGAATTATTCTGACAGATAATGGAAGCCATTATAATAATGATAAAGTAATAAGATTTTACACTCATAAGGAAATAAAACAAATTTTATCTTCTCTTTTTTGTTCACAAGCTAACAACCAAGTAGAGGTAACAAACAAGATAATCACGGATAATATCAAGAAAAATTAGAAGGATCTGCATAAACTTAGCTGAAAATCCTACAAGAAGTCTTATGATCATGCAAAACTATGCCTAAAACAAATATATAAGAAACTTCTTTTGAAATGGTATATGGATGAAAGTACAAATATCAACTGAAATTTGTATTCATTCTCATATAATCAATTCTTATGATGAAGTAAATAATGTATAAGCTGAGAGCGCTAAGTTGGATGCAACTGAAGAAATAATGGTCAAAGCACATATTTAGAAAAATTACTGCATGAAAAAGGGAAGTAAATTTGGCACCTTTAGAACATAGAGAATTTGAAACTTTATCACAATCGTTAAGACTTCAACTTGTAGTATATATAATAAATTTTGTAAACATGTTTATTAAATTATAAGGATGTACGAGTTCCTACCTCGATGGCACGAGAATGTTTTAAAGAGGTATTCAACATTAATAAAATATTTCTCTTGCCATATATCATGTTACATTTTTGCTTAAAAAGCACACTCATAAGTGCCAAATTTCAACAAGCTAAATAAAATTATTCTAACAGGAACATTGAGGACTCTAAAAATTCTATCAAAATAAATTAGTCTTGGAAAATTATATAAGTAGTCCTTATACAATAAGAAATCTTCGGCTATTTAAAAAAACCTAATGGGAGTCATGCACCCTTCATATGCTTGAACAGTTCTAGAAAATATTCGATCAAGGAACATGAATGTTCACAATAAAGTCTCGGCTTATTGAAATTGATCACTCAATTGATATAGAAGAGTATGTATAGGCAAAGTATTTAACAAACGTACGATGATATACATTAAAAAATATTTTATAAAAGTATTCCAAAATACAATAGTCTTAGTACAAAAAGTGCCTTCAAGCATTATACAAAAAAATATTATAAGACTTAACATTTTGAACACAAGGAATTACACCTTAGGTTGGAACATTGGCAACCTCGCTTAAATTAGTAGAGATCCGAGTGTCAGCAATTTGAGTATAAAATGTTTGAACATTATCAACTTGGATATTTATCAACCCCAGCACTGGTAATTTAATGAGTATATATCAGCTCCAGCACTGGCAATTTGATGTTTATAGGGTCTTCTTAATGGCTTGAATACGCTTCATCATTCTAATGTCCTTCATGCAGCTTTTATCTCTGATATCCAAACGCTTCTTAATGGTGTTGCTGACCATTTTTAAGAGAGCTTTGAAATGAAAGATGTTATTTCAAACTAAAATTGAGAGTGAGAATAAACTAACAACCGAACTTGAAAGTTCACAAGAGAGGGGAAAGTTTTTTAAACTTCAACCAAGTCAAAGACTGAAGCCGAAGCTAAACTAAATGAAGAACTTAAAAATAATTATTTTGCTCTATCTTAGTTGAAGAGTGTATTACTTTATTCTTATGAGATAATTAATGTTGTTTGCAAGTTTGGTAAAATTTTTAAGAATGTTACTTATCTTCAAGGGAATATTCTTTATGCTTGTAAGGATATACTAATTACTTATAAGGCTGAGCTGGCAGTGTTGAATATTTTTGGTAATCTGTTGATAAAGATCTCAATGATACCAAAGCCAAAGTTGAATTCAGTTCAAGATATTTTCATTAATGAACGTTCTATAAAATTAAAGATGTTATTGATTCTCATGAAAAAAATGATTGAATCGGCACGTGTGGCTGTTATGTAATTTGATATTCCTGAAGGCAGTTATATTAAAATGATAACGTTAGAACTAACTATGTTCTAGTTGTTTATGGTAGAACCAATATTTTTCATGTTATTGGTGTCGGTAATACCGAAATTGTTAATACACAACTGGCTAGTACTTTAGATGAAGTTGGTACCAGTCCTGCCAAAAATATATTTGTTTATAATAAAAATGTTCAGACTTAATCTCTTATTATCATTATTATTACTATGTAATGATGAAAGCATTTTGTTGTATTTGTTGGAGGTACTTTTGTACTGAGACTCTTATTTTGTTTTTTATTACTCTTTTGTTATAATTTTGTTTAACGAGTCTTTATTATTTTGCTAACACTTTGATTTCTCCATTCTTTATATTGATGGATCAGTTTTAATAGGTTGAAAACTTTATTATTGAACATTTGTGTTCCTTGATCGTAGTATTCTATAATTTTCCATGTATATTAAATGTGCATGGCTCTTGTTAAGGGTTTTCTCTGTTTTTATGAAGCATTTGAAGCTTGCTTTATTATCTAAGGTATTTTTATTGGACTCACATTTTATTGGCCCATTCACCTTCATGTGCTTAAAATTTTACTTGAGAAAGCGAAATAAAACTTAATTATTTGGAAAGAAAAAAGGTTTATTAATATGAAATACCTCATTAAAACTTTCTCGATCCACCGAAGTATGAAATAATATATCGCCCGAGCTTAATAAATATATTTTAAATATAATAGTAAGTTACAAGTTGAAGTCTTAAGGACTATGGTAGATTTTCAAGTGCTATATATCTATGGGTGATGAATTTTATTTTCTTCTTCATCTAATAGTCAGTAAATTTTTGGCTTTACTTGTCTTCAACCATGAAAAGACCCTCCTAGTCTAGAGCTAATTTACTAAGATTTTTTGTGTGTGAAGGAAAACTTTATGTAACACCTTATCTTCTGATTGAAAACTCTTAAAATGCACTTTAGAATTATATAGATTTTTTATTAATTTATATAATATTATGGCCAAAAATGTTCTTTAACTTTTCTTTTTTCAATTACATCTAACTCAGAACTACATGCTTATGCATTATTTGCTTCATCATATGATGCAATTTTATGAGATAACATACATATTTTAGGTGGTAGTACTGCCTCCATTTCATATACCGTGACAAATGGTGAGTTAACTATTGCGGTTATAAGTGTAATTCTGTATGATCATATGTACTCTTGTAAGTATTCCAACCAGGCTCTTGATGCTCTATCTAACATATTTTTTATGTCATTTGTAAACTTCATCTTGACTATTGGCTTGAGGATTAAAATGCGAAGTTAAGATTTGTTTTATCCTTTTTACAGTGTAAAGTATTGTGAATTTGTCATTATAGAATTAGGTTTCATTATCCATAGTAATGACCTTTGAAATTCCAAACCTATAATATATATTTACTTTTAAAAAGACTGATTACTTTCTTTTTTGTGATTTTTACTAATGTTTGTACTTCCACCCATTTTGAAAATTAATCTACGACAATCAATATAAACTTTTTTACACCTGAACTATTGGTAAAGGTCTCATAATATTCAAACCTCATCTATCAAATGTGGTTGCTTCTGTTATTGTTTTTAATAGTAATAATGGAACTTGGATGAAGTTACTGAATCATTGTAATATGTCATACTACTTGAAATTTTTTTCTTTGTATCTTCCAGTATTATTGGTCAATAATAACCTTGGAGGATCATTTTTCAGTAGAATACATGTATCCGCAATGAGAATTTCCTTCTCCATCATGTAGTTCTTTCATAACGAAGGTTGCTTCATCTGTGCCTAAGCACCATAGTAATAGCCTAATTATAAATCTCTTGTACATTATGTATGAAGTCCATATGAATATTTTGTACTTCATCTTTATCTTTCTTGTTAATGTTTTATCTTTGGGACATATGGATTTGATAATGTACTTATTGATTGATGTTCTCCAATATTTTTATTGTTACTCTCATTATACTATCATTATATGCATAAATATAAATATTGATAGAAAGAACTTAAGTAATATAATAGATTGATTTTCTTTAAGGATTATTCATGGGGCCGAAGATGAGCATGTGGAAGATGCAAGTGCGTCAACAAATGAGTTCTCAGATCCCAATACTTGTTTGAATTCCACACGTTTGAACTTAACAACTTGAATCTAAAGCTCTAAAAAAAATTCAAGTAAGGAGAAAAGAGTTACGCGAATGATGATATATCATTGGTATCTTAGGTATTATGGAAGTGGATGGGTATTATATAAGCATTAGGTTCAATATTTAAGTACTAGATGCTCGATAATGATACTTGAGGTCTTAAATGATAATACAAGTTATCGTTGGATACCTTTAGGCTTGTTTAAATGGCGGCCTCATGTTTTTCTATCGTGATTTGTGTATTAAAACTTAACAATTTGTAAAATAATGCGGTTAAAAATATATTTAAAACATTGTATTTTATTTTAATAAAAAGATTTAAGAATGTTTATTATATAGAATTATAAATAAATAATATATACAAATTTTGATATAGTTTAAGGGTAATCTACTAGTAACCACCCAACATGAAATTTATTTATCACTATTTATTTAAGGTTTTATAAAGTACAGATAACCACCTACTTTTGAATTAATAGTACGTATAACAACCTAGTAGTTCGAAATATCCCTTAACCATTTTTCACGCTCTTGTTTTTTGTTTTTTAAATGTCATATATTTCAAACCATAGCTTTAAAATATTAAGAATATCATTAGTTTTGTTTTTTTTAAGACGAACAAAACTAGATTCATGAAATATATTTTTTAATTTTTTTAGTTGCATAATTATATGTAATTAAGTTGCGAACCATAGTTACGTGTAATTGGGTTGCAAAAAAACAACCGCATTCCAGTTGCAGAATTATATGTAATTGGGTTGCGAAAAATCAAAAGTGTTTTAATTACAAAATTACATGTAATCGGATTGCAGAAAACAATAATATTCCAGTTGTAGAATTACGTGCAAATGAATTTTGCAAATAAGAAGAAAATAGTTGCGTGAATCTGATATTGGTTGCGGAAAAACATTTGAATTTAGTTACGGAATTACGTGCAAAATGAATTACATAAATAAGAAGAAAATAGTTGAATAAATATGATTTTGGTTGCGAAATAAGTCTAGAAAAGATAATTGTGTTTCAATTGCAGAATTACATGTAATTTGGTTGCTAAAAAATAATTGTGATCGAGTTGTGTAATTACATATAATTTGGTTACTAAAATATGACAGAAAAAATCTCTAAAAATATTACTCATGAATTTCGTTTTATTCCTCTTTAATAAATAAAAAACGGTTTGTTTTTATAATAATTCTTTTTAATTTAGGTTAAAAAAATATGAAGTGTATTACGTGTCCATTGAAAATATTAAACTTACAACCAAATTTTGATAAATTTTAAAACTCATTACCTATCCATTTTAATTTGTTCGGATACTTTTCAATATTCTCTATAATTAGAGATGTTATCGGTTTAAAACTTCCAATAAATTTTCTATAATTAGAGATATTATCGAGCTTAAAACTAGATGATCCGTTCGAGGATCAGTCTCATAAAATTCATTCGAAATCGATTTGATAATATTATCGAGTTGTTAACGAGTAGAAATTTAAATTCGAACCGGTTAGCGGTCCGGATCAATACAACGGATAAAAACTCACTTTTTCAATATATAATTTTTAGTTTAATTTATAAAAATTTAAATATATCAACTAAATATATAAATAATAAACTAAATATTTAATTAAAACAATACTAATAGGAACAGATTTTCCTCAAAGCTAATTCTTTGGTTCAGCTATACGTTTTAAAACCGCAAATCACTGAATTTATGAATTTACTGAAATATAATAAAAAAATAAACCACATATCTTACATATTCAAGTGCTTTTCATTTGAAAGTAAAAGCACAAAAGTTTATCTTTTAGATAGTACTATCTATTCACCTAATATAAAAAATATAAAAGAGATACAACACACATAAATACGACTCCCTTGATTCCAATATATTTGACGTTTTAGGCAAAAAAAAATATATTATTTGTTTGACATTTAATTTTTTTTAATAAAAACAATAAATTAATTGAAATAAGGTTCATACAAAATCTAGAACATTTTTTGAGAAAACATCACAATCGTCTAAAGAATGACGATTGCGAGATAAAGCAATAAAATGATTGAATCATAAAAAGGCAATAATAATCGTCTAGTACAAGTAATCAAGAAGACATCGTAAACACCTGGATATCAAAGCCAGCCGTCGTACGTCTCGAAAGGACCTCAGAGACATTACCCTCCATCCTCCAAGCGATCAATTAAGTGTCGGATCACGATCGACCCTTAGTATCAATGCTTTTGACGAGGGTATAAATGTCTTTTCTCTCTCAATTTTAACCTTATCCTAAGTATAAATGTCTCTTTCTCTCAATTTTAACCTTATCATCTTCTTTTCCATTATTTTTTATCTTATTTTTTTTACCGGTGATACTTTTTGTGGTGCTTTTGATCACTTCAGTCATTCGTATTTTATTTCTTTTATTTTCAAATATTTTTGTTAATTAGAATATGTAAAGGCATCTACTTGTTATAAATAGAATCTTAGTTCCATAACCATAACCTTGGTATCATTATTTTTAATTTTATAAACAAGATTTTTTTTTTAATTTAAACTTTTTATTCAACATATAAATAAAATTGTATGCTTTAAATTTTTAGTTTGAAAAAAATTAAAATTACTACCGACTTTTTTAAATAAATAAAACTAGATTCACGTAATTTGTATTTCTTTCGCCCTATTTCATGATTCGTAATTTACATATATTTTCAATTCACATTTAAATAAAGAGATCGCTGCTACCGACTCGACACTGAGAAAGAGATCGCTGCTACCGAGTCGATCGACTCAGGGAAAAGGGTGGTTGCTAGTGTCTCGATCAACACTGAGAATTGGGTAAACCCTAATTTGGCTGAGTGCAGTAAGTCGGGTCTCAATGAGTCTTCTTTGGTGGATTGGATCTTCTCTGAATCGACTCATGGACAGTCCTTGATGGGTCGGTCTCCAATCTCTGGTTCGTCTCTGGGACAACCCTTGGTGGACCGATCTGCTCCCATGGGCCTGTCGAAAGTATCAACTACTAACAGAAAGGAAATGCTGGTGGGCCAGCCGTCAGCTCAACTATTATTAAAACCGGGCCTTATTCCAGGCCTTAAGTCTGGTTTGAAAGGACAAAAACCTAAAGTGATTGGGCAAACTGAAATCCTATCTTATGTTGGGCCTGTGATTAATAAAGAGAAGGGCCTTTTAGGTGTGGGCTCCTATAAACCGTTCTCCATCATCCGGAACTTCGGCAATGCCGGTAAGGGCCCAAAATGAAGGATTTTTTTGAATAAGCTAGCCCAAATCCACAAAGATCCTTCTAAGGTTATATCCTCTCATTCGGCTCCTTCTAATCCCTTAGGGATGAAGTCCCGCTCCTTTTCAAATTCTACCTCATCTTATGCTGGTATCGTGGCCGGACATATCGACAATCGCTCTCCCTTAGTCATTGGTCTTAACCAAATGGATCATGATGGAGTTGACTTCATTTTGAATGAATCGGCTATGGGTCATCCAGACTTATGGAAAGCTTGTTTAGCGGGGTACTTTATTACTCATCCTCAACACTTTACCTTTCTTAAAGTAATTGTGGAATCTTTGTGGAGGAAATTCGGTCTTTTGGACTTTAAAGCTCTACCCGAAAGGGTATTTTTTGTTCAAATTTGGTTCCAAAGAGATGACAAAAAAAGTGTTGGATCTAGCCCCATGGCATTTTGGAGGGAATTTGATCATCCTCAAGAATTGGGCCCCTCTCTCTCCTCTTATCAAAGATCCTCACAATGAAATCCCTATTTGGGTCAAAGTGTTTAATTTTCCTTTGGAACTCTGGACGGCTGAGGGATTTAGTAAAATCGGATCGGTTCTAAGCATCCCTTTATACGTGGACACTCAAACGGAACGGATGGAAAAACTCCGCTTTGCTCGCATTTGTATTATGATATCGGCAGGAGCTGACATCCGTACTGAGCTCACATTCAAGATTAGTGGCAAATATATTACGGTGAACTTTGAGTACCAAGGAATTCCCCCTCAATGCTCTTTTTGTGAAGTGTTTGGGCACCCCTCCCGCCTTTGTAAAAATGATCATTCAATCTACCTATCTTAGCTACCTCGCTTGCTTCTTCTGATGAGTCTGATCCTTCTGAGCTAGAGCCGGAGAGACGAAGTACCCAACACCTCCCCTCCCTGGCTGAGACGACTGAGGTAGAAAGTGGAGAAGAGGTAGATTTGCCGCTTAAGCGACATCGTTTTGCTACTGATAAGGACAAGGGTATTTTGGATTGCCCCCCGACGAGACCATCGTCAAAAGCACTGGTACTTTTGGTGAGTGCGGTTCGCGATCCAGCATTCCATTGAGACTGGGAGATGATGGTCGTTGTCTCTGAGGTTCGCTGAGAGGCAAGCAACGGCTAGCTATGTTATTCACGTGTAGACGTTTGTTTTATTAGATTATATGTTCGGGCCGCTCCTTCGCCCTATTTGATTTGATCTCTGTTTATCTTGCATTCGTCATTCTTAAGGCGACTGTAATGTATCTCTCGGGGAATGCCCCAGTTCTTGTATGAACCTTATTTTAATTAATTTAATGCTTTTATCCACACAAAAAAAGTAGAAAAAAGAAAAAGAATTGAGAAAAAAACCCTAAAAACGCAGCTTACGGTTTATATAAAAAGAAAATGCAATATAAAGATAAATAAACTATGTGTACAAAAGAACAACTCGGTAGAAAAAAAAGTAAAACCTAAAAAACATAACGTTGTATATACCAAAATATTTAAAGTATTATGAAAAAATTAGTTATTGAATGGTAATTGACAATCATATTTAGATAATAGAAAGTCATAAATGTATTTTTTATATGGATTTTGCCAAACTTTTTGTTAGGATGGCGACTAAAGTCTCATATCCCATATCGGTTAAACATGAGAATGATCAGTGGTAAATAAGTATGAAATATCTCAACTAGTATGAGACTTTTTAGAAGTGGACCAAAAGCAAACCCGTGCGAGGCCTTCAGACCCATAGCGGACAATATCATACTAGTGTTGCGATCAGGTTGTTTTTACTTATATACAGAGACGGAGTATGTGGTACCCATATTCCCAACAAATGGTATCAGAGCGACTGGTTGTGTACTTGTTTTGTACCAAATATCGAGGTGAATACAAGCATAATGGTGACGATGAATGGTTTGAATTATCATATATGGAAATTGAAGATAGAAGATCTTCTTTATTTCAAAGGTTTTCATTTATCAGTGTTCGGTGATGAAAAACCTAAAGATAAGTCTGATGTAGAATGTATAATTATTCATCGACAGGTTTGTGGTTTTATTCGGCAATGGGTTGATGATAATGTGTTAAATCATGTTGTAGATGAAAAAAATACAAGTACTTTGTGGAGTAAACTTGAGGAGTTATATGCTCAGAAGACATGAAACAGTAAGTTATTTTTGTTCAAATAATTGATATATTTAAGGTATCAAGATGGATCACCTCTTACAGATCATTTGAATACCTTTTAAGGCTTGATTAATCAGTTGGTTGTTATGGGTATCAAATTTGATGATGAGGTTCTGGCGTTATGGTTGCTTGGTTCGTTGCCAGACTCGTGGGATACTTTCATAATGTCTCTTTCTAATTCAGCTACTGAAGGTAACAATTCAATGACATTGACTAAAAATAGTGTGCTGAATGAAGATATGAGAAGAAAAACAGTTGGCTTCTCTTCACATTCATAAACTCTAGTTGTTGAGAAACATGGTCGAAATAAAAATCACGGTTGGGAACCTAGAGGTAAAAGTAGAAACAAGAGCTGGAATAAAGGATCTGTGCTCTAGCGTGATGAGACCATGTCATCCGATGCATACTAAGCAATGTGAGACATTTGAATATGTTGAATATCCAACGATGTTTATTCTGTTGTGATTAGGCGACGTTATTTCATCAATCAACACACCAAACGATGTGTTTCCGCTGTGATTGGGCGACGTTTATTCCGTCGATTAATGGGATCAAGTTTAAGGGCGGGGATGTTAGAGTAAACTTCATCTCATACTTGGTCCAGAATTCCATATTGATAATATTGAAAAGAATATAGTATATATAAGTGTGAACTCTCCTCAACCAGCAAGAGGCCTTTTGGGAGTGTACCAAAACTAACCTTTCAGGCCTAAAGTATGTGGGGCACGCTTATATATGTTAGCATGGTATCAGAGCTCTAGGCCCAGACATGATAATGTTGGATTTATTTGACACTAACTTTTACATATATCCGAAGGGAAGTCTAGTTGATGGTCACTTGATTTCTTGGGCTAATGGGTTCTTAAACTTAACCCAAGCCTATAATCCGACCTAAAATTAAATTTCCCAAACACTTTACAATATTACCCTCGATCAGAAATAACCCACACCAAATTGACTTTACAATATTACCCTCGATCAGAAATAACCCACACCAAATTGTCGACCACAGTAGGAGACGACGGTGCCTGAATTTCATATTCAAAACCAGTACATAAAGTAGTTCAGATGGATCCAAATGCACAGAATATTCCACATCCTGAGGTGAAAGTAGCAAAAGAAAATAATGAGTACATTGTTAAGAAGCGCGATCAGTTGAGGCTGAAATAGAGGCATCGAGAGTGCTAAAGCAAGCATAGAAAGAAGTTAAAGAAAAACCTGGTGCGTCGGTGCTTCACCATACCGACAATCCTAGAGAGAACGAACAGTCCCTAAAGACTCATCTTAGCTCCACGAAAACGCATTGATCTAAGCATGTGGCGAGCTCCACTTCAGAATCCTCCAGCAGCTCCTCTAATGATGCATGGCTTGAAGATTCGGTCTCATCTAGCAGTGATGAATGATGATAAAAAAAGATGATGAGGCTTACTAAAAATCATTCAAAAAAATGGATAGGCATGACAGGCTCAAGAAACATCATGGGAAGATAAAGGGTTCGGCTTATCAGCATATTGACCGTTTGCTAATTGATTTATTTGCTTTCCAATCCGAACCAATTATTTTTGCTACTCCAAATGAGGATACTGTGTTTAGCCGTAACAGAAACTGGACACAATCACCTTTATAGGAAAAAATACTCTTCGAACACCTTTCTAAAAGGTTTGACAACTCTAAAATGGAAAAATACGACGGGAGCAAAGATTCGGACAACCATATTGAGAAATTAAAGAACTTTATGATGAACTTTGAGAATGACAACAGACTGTTGTGTAAGGTTTTTTCCCAAACCTTCACCAAATGTCCTCAATTGGTATAATAGTCTCCCTCAGAGATCTATAAAAAAAATCGACATATTTTGGGTTGCTTTCCGGAGGAAATTGTTATAAGCAAGAAGCTTAAGTTTAATAGGATACCATCATCCATTGCGTTCATGAGCCAAATGAGTCTCTAAAAGAGTACATCAGTCGATTTGTGAATATAAAGAATGGGTTAAAATATTGTTTTGAACAAGTTCCAAATGCTTCCCTCAGACAGGGTTTGAATCTTGGCAACTTAGCTGATTCAGTGACTCGGAAGAAGGCTATGACCTAGGGGGTTGTTAAATCAAGTTGGAAAACATATTAATGTTGAGGAAACAAAGAAATCCAGGGTGTCTTGCCAGATTAAGTCCACTACTACAGCATCAACACCTCCAGCAACTAATCTGTCCGGTTACAAATCGAAGGAAACCAGACAGGGGTCTAATCAGTCAAGGCGGTATCATTCCAACCAAAACCAAAACCAGCAAGCTAGAAATAAAAGAGGATATTGGGTTCAACCTGAGTGGTTTGCCGAATTGGAAAAACATGGCTACAATATATGACAAAACTAGAAATGAAGTACATTTTAGAAAGCCAACGAGGTTAAATTCTTCCAGATAAAACCGGAGTACTCGTTTTAGTAAGTACCATAATGACATTGGCCATGATACCCATGATTGCATAGCCTTAAAGCAAGAAGTACAAAATCTCACTGAAAGGGGAAAATTGGGGGCCTGTGTTAAAAAACAAGGAGGGAACAGGCCGGATAATACACAATCCAATACCAATACTCCCCAAACTACTCCTTCAATCCTCCCATGAACGTCTAGGCATGAGGACCCTATGATGATTACTGAGAGATTTGATGTGGAGCCTGAGTACCTTGACCCGGATCCAAGTCGGAATCGAGCGGGGGTGATAACGAAAAAGACTACGATTGTATCTGGTTTGATTAAGTATTTTGAGTCTTTAACTATTTTTGGGAGGGACACTGTGACTGCACTCTCTAATTATTTGAGGAAGAGGCACGTCAGCAGTCTGACCATCCAGTTGGATGGAGGCATGTTTATATATTTGTACCAAACTCCATCTTCTTTCATAGTTTTTTATGAGGATGACCCTGGGGACATCGTAAGACCTCATGAAGACGTCCTGGTAATAGGGGTATCAATAGGAGGAAATGATATACGTCGAATCCTGATTGACACAGGTAGTTTGAAAAACATATTGTTCTTAAGCTCCTATAAACAGATGAGAAACCCGTCGGTTATTCAACTTTCGAACATAAATATTGTGGGCTTCACAGGAAGGTCAGCTGATGTAATAGGAGAATTCGAGGAGGAAGTATTGCTGGGTAAAGGCCATTTCAAGAAAATGGTTAGAATGTTATTTGTTGTGGTGGATTGCCCCACATCTTATAATACAATATTTGGGAGATATTGGCTCTCCAGAATGCATGTTGTGTCCCCTACTATCCACCAGTGCTTAAAATATGATGTGCAAGGACAATTAGGTGTTGTCCTGAGCAGTTAGGAAATAGCCAGGGAATGATATACAACAACCCTTGCCTTTAAATCTTTGGAGGCAGTCAGGGTTAACAAATATTAGCAGCTATTGGAGACTTCCTTCAATGAGAACGAAATAGATGATCCCAGTGAGGCTCCCATTATTATAATACCTATTAGAAGAAGTTGAAATTCATTCCCTAGTTGAGGGTAAAAGTGTTAGGATTAGTACAAAGTTGGTACCTACTTGGAAACAAAGACTGTTATCGGATAATCTACATGTATTTGCATGGTGTAATAATGATGTCACCGGAGTTCCTGCTGATATAGTTTGTCGTAAGCTATACGTACAAAATAATGTTGGACCAGTTGTACAAAAAAGAATGTCTTTCTCTAAATAAAAAACAGATATAATTGTTCAAGAGGTTGATCGCTTGACCAAAATGGGACATCAAAGAATCTCAGTACCCATTATGAACTGCATACCCTGTCTTGGTCAAGAAAAAGAATAGAAAGTGGTGTGGATAAAAGTAGCCTGAGGGTAGGCTGGTAATTTCAAGTGGAGTTTTAAGGCGGTGTGAGGGTGTTTCACGATGGTGTGATGGTGTTTAAAGGTGTTTCAAAGTGTTTTTAATGTGGAGAGAGAATTAAGCAGCTTGGCAGCAGTTAATTTTTCTTACCCATAGTTAATGCTGGTGGTTGGGTATTTATAGTGTGATATTTGGGCCATTATGGGCTTTTGGGTCAAGTTTAATGGACCCGAGTCATGTTTAAAGACCCATGAGTTTTAAGCAGATGTGCAGGTAGCTTAGTCAGATAGTGTTTAGGTTTTTTAGTACTTTAGTCATAGTTCGAACTGCCTTAAGTTTATAGTGTTCGAAATCATCTGTCCGGTTAAAAAGTCTTGTTCGAATTAAATACTTGGAGCCTGTCCGAATTTACGGGGAGATTTACTTTGGACTACCCTTCAGGGGAGCACTTCGAATTCGGACTCATCAGGAGCCCCTTTTTTAGGTATTTGAACAAGCGTCTTTGTCAAAGAACTGAAAAACAGTCCGATTCGGGAAGTGGTTTTCCAATTCGAAGAGAGTTGAGGACGGACCCGGACAGGGCAATCGTTACGAATTCCAAACGGTTCTTTGTCAGAGTTAGTGGGACACGTGTCACTCTCTGGTTGGTTACTTTTAGCCGTTTTCTCACCTCGAAAGTTGCACCACTTTCTCGAACAAGTTACCTCTTTAAATGCTATTAATGACATCAGCGCCGTCTTTTAATCATTGCCCAACTTTTCGGATTCTCCTAGGAATCAAACCCCCTTTTTTACATTTACTATAAATTTTATTCATCTTTCACAGTCTCATTATCACTTTCACTCTGCCATTTTACCCAAAGCTTCACCTCTCTAAAACTTTAAGATTTCCTTAGTTGTTTATGTTCACAGCAAGAACAGCACTGATTAAGGTTGGCTGGCTTAACCTCTCAGAATTGGAGAAAGCTCAAAGGGTTGAAAAAGAGAAAAGACTTGCAGCAGGGCTTCCAGCGTCGCCTGTCGAGAAACCAGCCCCATCAATCGAAGAATCTGATAGAGTTTCATCTTCTTCTAAAGGTACAAAACCTAGAAAACTCTTTCAATCAACACTCTCCCCCATAGTATCTGGCTCTTCAGTTCAAGAGTCGATCCCTATTGTTGAACCGGGGGTCACTGTCACAAGTGTTAGGAAAAAATCCACTTTCATTGCTATGGGGTCCGACTCCGACCATTCTCCAGATAAACTACTCATGAAAAGACCAAGTAGGTTGGTTAAAGGGCTTTCTTCCAAAAATACTAGCGAATCAGGGTCCGGGGCAACTGTTAGGACTCTCCGGGAAAGACCGGTTGGTCCGGATACTAGCAGCCCACTACCTCCCAAAGAAACTTCGACCTCAGAAACTCAAACTGAGGTGAGAACTCAAAAACATACAAAGAGCCAACAGTCCGGAGGATCAGCTGTGCCAAGCTTCATCCCTCCCCGGGCTGTTTCTGCAGAAGCTCCCCCAACAATAATGGAGGAGAGGATGGAAGACTCCACTGAGGAGGTTAGGTTTGAGTCCGAGTCTTCCGGACAAGCTGAAACTGCTATAGTTGTTGCCAAGAAAGGCAAAGAGGACTCGTATCTGAGGCGTCCGGACATGCCGGAGAGCCTCGAAGGGAGAGTAGGGACCTGCTTTCACAAGGTAGAGTTCAAATATCTTTTATCTCTGTTAAAGACCAAGTATGCGTTTATCCATACTAAAGATCTGGGACGATTTCGTACTAAGTGGGGGATCCCTGAAAATGTAAAAATCCGAATTCCCATCGATCCGGAGACCCCGATGGATTGCAAAAAGAACGAGATAGTCTTCTTTACGGAGCTATTCAACTGGGGACTTAGGTTCCCACTGGATCCGGAGATAGTGCGCTATTTCCACCTAGTCAAGCTATGTCCAACACAATTAAGCCCTAACGGTTGGTACACCTTGATGTCATGCATTATGGCGTCTAGGTTGTCCGGAATCCCTCTTCCTATGGAAGAGTTCGCAGCTGTGGCTAGTTTGTGCAAGCATCATCAGTTCCCTTTCTATCACTTTAACATGGGGAATGATCTTAAAGCCGTTGATGACCTCCTGGAGTCGGAGAGTAAGTGGAGGAGCCAGTTCTTGTTTGTAAGTGGCTCATGGGAGAATGGTAAGAAAATCAAGGCCGGGGAGAATCCTAGCCTTCTTCGAAGTAGATGGAGGAGCGATCGTAAGTTTACTTTAAATTTCTGTTCGAGTTTCTCTTTTCATTAAGTTTATGCTAATCAGTTACTTTCTTGTTTTATCAGAGCTGCCAAAGGAGTTCGGAGACTACCTAAAAGCCGGACAGGTCACCTGTGGCAAGATAAACGCTTGGGCCGCAGAGAACTGGGAGAACCGGTTTCACAAAGCTTTTACTCCTGGGAATTTAGCGAGATCCCACCTGTGGAACACCACAGGTCGAAGGGATCTAACTTGGGAGGAGTTCTCCACCCAACCTGATGAAGATTTAGTGCTGAGAAGGTCTCATGAATTGGATGGGACCCTCTTCCTTCCTGCCCGGGCCAAAGCCCCAAGTAAAATGAAGGGCAAGAAGAAGAAAGGCAGGAAAGCGGTAGAGGATACTGAGAAAGAGGCTCCCACAGGTTCAGAGGTGCCAGCCCAGGTTCAAGTTGATGCAAACCTTCTACAAGTGGTAGAATAGGATAGTGAGAAGCAAGGAGTGAATTCCCCAAAACCTACAAGGGCTTCTAAACGGACTCGTAAACAAGCGAGTGACAGTGCTGACAGGGAAGTCAAGAAGAAAAAGACTTCTCAAAGTGAAGAGCTCACTCTCCGGGATCCGGAGCCCACTTTCCCAACCGATCCGACGTTGGCTGAAGAGATCCCAGGGAATCTTAATGAAGGGATTCCAAGGGAATTCCATACTGATGAGATTGAAAGGGGAGAGATTAACATGGATGAAGTGGATGTCACCGGTCTAGGTCCTCTAGGTGATTACTTCATTGGCCTGTCCAGAGACGAATTCGCAGGGCCATATGTTCCTCCAAGCAGCTCCAACACAGTAAACTTCAATGGTAGGACTTTCTTGGTTTCCAGTGAGAGGGATGTTATAGCCCACTCCCTCCTTAGCAACGTGCAACCAGTACTCACCCTGGAAAGGCAAGTCCGGAGTCAGGCAGAAACCATCAAAGACCTCAAGTCTGAGAAGGAGAAGCTGTCCGAAGACCTCAGGACTGCTACTACCAAGGTTGACTTGCTTAAGGAGTCGAACGAACAGCTAAAGAAGAGTCAAAATGAAAGCAACACAAAGAAGAGACCGTAAGAGATCCCCGGGCTAAGCTGTCCGGATTGGAGAAGGACTTGACAGCCTCAAGAGGAGAAACTGCAGCAAAGGAGAAGCTTGTCACCAACCTGACCACTGACAAACTTGCTTTAGAGAATGCAGTGACTCAGGCTGTTGAGGAGAAAGCTGCTTTGGTGAAGGATCAAGAGGCCATGATCAAGGCCAAAATCAACGCTTATGCCAGGGAGATGATACGGAGTGAAGAATTAATGATTGAAAAAGTGAAGTCCGATATGGTCCTCCTGTTTCACGAGAAGTTCCCGAAGAGGAGACTAGGGGACTTATGGCGCTATGTGGATGACGATGATCTCCCATATTGGACCATGGTTGATGAAGGGTACACCGATATATCCTCGTCTGGTGACGAAGAGGAAACCGGAGAGAGTCCGGGTGAGGAAGAGGTTGACCCCAAAGGTAAGAAGATCATTGAGGAAAAAAGCAACATCAAGAGCAAGAAAACAGATGAGGGTGAGCCATCTTCAAAGGCTCCACCTTAATTTATAATTTGTTTTGTTTATCTTTTGCTTGAACCAAAGTCCTTGGAAGGCCAAGGCACCTTTTTTGTGATGGTGTCCGAATTATTCGGACAGATTTTTGTACTGCACCTAAACTTGTTTAAAAAGTCCTTGGATGGCCAAGGCAATTTTAAGTTATTGAATGAATGTTTTATTTTGCTCAACCATTTTCTTCTTTCATAGTCTGTTTAAATAGCTGGAGTTTAAGTAGTTTTAATTTATTGTGTTGTGAGAGTGTTTAGTTTCTCTGGCTAGAATTTAAGTAGCCCTTAGACCTTTCTGTCCGGATAGTATGATAATCAACAGAATTTTGCAAAAACTTAGAAAATTATTTAAGAAGGCTCCAAGTTTTATTGAAAGCTCTTCGTGGCACCGAAGAGAGGAAGTGGTATGCCCCCAAATATTTACATGGATGTTTAAACAAGTAAATATTTACACAAGTTCATTCCAAGTACATTCGAAGGTGTTCAATATTCCAAGGGTGAGTTAAAACCCTGCCATCTTTGTCTTCTAACCAGTATGTCCCAGGCTTGATTCTTTCAACCACAGTATAGGGACCCTCCCAAGTTGGGGCCAGCTTGCCGAAGAGCTTTTCTTTAGTATGCAAGAAAACTTTCCTTAATACTTTGTCCCCTGGTTGAAAATCCCTTCTTCTAACTTTAGAAGCAAACCTGCTTCTCATCAAGCTCTGATAGTGTGCCATTCTAAGATGAGCTTTTACTCGCCTTTCTTCAATTAAATCAAGTTGATTTCTAACTGCCATTTCATTAGCCTGTCCGGAGAAGTTGTGGACTCGAAAGGAGGGGAGTGTCTTCTCTATGGGGGCTACTGCATCCATCCCATAGACCAAGGCAAAAGGTGATTCTTGTGTTGCAGCCCCAGGCGTTGTTCGGTAGGCCCACAAGACTTATTGTAAATAACTAGGCCACTTCCCAGCAGCCCCTTCCAAATTTTTCTTTAAACCGGACAGTATCGTTCTATTTGCCACCTCAACTTGCCCATTGGCCTGCGGGTGGAAAGGTGAAGAAAAGCAATGCTGAATACCCCTTGAGGCACAGAAGCTCTCCATTTCTCTGTTGTCAAACTGTGGCCCATTGTCTGTCGTTATTTTCTGGGGGACACCAAATCTGCAACATATGTTGGATAGAATGAACTTTATAACAGCTTTTGATGTTGTCCCGGTCAAGGGGGTTGCTTCTATCCACTTCGAGAAGTAGTCAATGGCCACGATTATGGTTTTACGCCCTCCGGACGCCATAGGGAGAGGCCCAACTAAGTCCAATCCCCATCGAGCAAAAGGGATGGGCTCAGAAATTGATTCCAAAGGAATGGCTGGTACATGAATTTCATTGCTGTACCTCTGGCATGGGTCACACTTTCTTACCAGCTCCTTAGCATCTTTCATTATTGATGGCCAATAATATCCGGAGAGAAGCACTCTTCTTGTTAAAGCTCTAAATCCACAATGGGCTGATCCTTCACCATCATGCAATTCGGAGAGAACTATTTGTGACTCATGATCCCCTAAACAGCGTAGGAGAGGTTTGCTATAGGATTTCTTGTACAAGACCTCTCTAATCATAATGAAACCACGAGCCTTGTGCTTTAACGTTCTGGCTTGTGGTTTATCCAATGGCACAATGCCATCAGACATATATTGCATTAGAGGAGACCTCCAGTCTTGAGGCCGGTTTACTTGTATTTCAAAGACTTCCTCTTTTTCACCTTCATCAAGTTGAATAGAAGGGCTTTCGAGCACATGGATCCATGGATAGGACTCCGTATATGCTATTGTTGCCAATGAGTCTGCTAGCTCATTCTCTGCCCGGGGAATATGCTCATAGACAACAGCTTTAAACTTCATTGCCTCATTTTTCAAGAGAAGTAAATACTTGATCAATTGTTCCTTTCTGGCTTCTGATAGGCCCAAGGCATGGTGGACAAGCAATTGGGAGTCACTTAGCATCTTGACCCTTTTTGCTCCACAGATGTAAGCCAATTTCAACCCAGCTATAGCTGCTTCGTATTCGGACTCATTATTGGATGCCCTGAAAGCAAAACAAATAGCTTGGAACATGTTGTCCCCATAGGGGGAAGTGAGACATATTCCTGCCCCAGATCTTATGGCACTGGATCCTCCGTCTGTTCGGACAATCCATACTTTTTTGTCTTTTGAATCAGCAGGCTGTTCTGAGTCCCTATCAGAATGGAATTCGACCAGAAAGTCAGCCACAGCTTGAGCTTTTACTGCTGTTCGAGGAGCAAAGTCTATGTCGAAGTCCCCCAACTCTACTGACCACTTTGTCATTCTGCTTGAAATGTCTGCTTTTTGAAGGACATTCTTTAAAGGGTAAGATGTCCGGACAACGATAGGATGAGCCTGAAAATAAGGCCTCATCTTTCTTGCAGCTATCACCAAGGCCAATGCTAGTTTTTCAAGTTTCAAGTAACGCTTCTCAGCATCTATCAAGCTTTTGCTGATGTAGTACACTGGGTGAGGATATCCATCAACCTCCCTTACTAACACAGCACTGATGGCACAACTTGAAACAGCCAGATATACAAAGAGAGTCTCTCCATCGATTGGTTTGAACAAAGTCTTGGGAGAGGACAGATGTTTCTTAATTTCATTGAATGCCTCATCACACTGTGGTGTCCACTCAAACCCCTTTGCACCCTTCAAGGTTTGAAAGAATGGAGCACATCTGTCCGAAGACCTGGAGATGAATCTATTCAAGGCTGCTAACCTCCCTGATAATCGTTGTACTTCTTTAATGTTTTGAGGAGGCTCCATTTGGAACAAAGCACTAAGTTGGTCCGGGTCGGGCTGTATTCCATGCTCACTTATGATATACCCTAAGAACTTCCCGGACTGCACTCCGAATACACATTTTTCAGGATTTAATTTTAAATTCACTTTGGCCAAGTTGGCAAAAGTCTCTTGGAGGTCGGACAAGTGCAGCTGCTCATCCACACTTTTCACCATCATATCGTCAATGTAAACCTCCATATTTCTTCCAATTTGATCAGCAAATGCCTTATTGACTAGCCTTTGATAAGTAGCCCCAGCATTTTTCAAGCCAAAGGGCATCACCTTATAGCAGTGTAAACCTCTATCAGTAACAAAAGTGGTATGTTTTTTATCTTTTGGATCCACTTGGATCTGATTGTACCCGGAGAAAGCATCCATGAAGGAGAGTGGCTTGTTCCCAAAAGTAGAGTCTACTAACTGATCTATCCGGGGAACCGGATACAAGTCTTTTGGGCAAGCTCGATTGAGGTCTGTGAAGTCAATGCACATTCGCCATTTACCATTCTTCTTTTTTACCAAGACAGGATTGGCAGTCCACAAAGGGTACTGAGATTCTTTAATGTGCCCCATCTTTGTGAGTCTGTCAACCTCTTGTACAATGACATCAACTTTTTCTTTTGAGAAAGCTCTCCTCTTTTGTACCACTGGTGCCACATCCCTCCGGACAGATAGGTGATGGGAAATCACCTCTGATGGAACTCCAGTAACATCAGCATTGCACCAAGCAAAAACATGCTGATGGTCTTTTAAGAATTTCAACATCTCTTCTTTCAACATTGGTGGCATTTTGGATCCTATTTTGACATTTTTTCCCTCTTCCAAGCAGTGTGTTTCAACCTCCTCAACTGGGATCAACACTCCGGGGGTCTCTCTGGGGTCATCAATTTCACCCTCACCCCCAGAAAGGCCCTCAAACTGCTATTGGTCATTTATACGGACTGCCCCCAGCGTTCGTGGAGCCAAGGCAGTGGCATAGCATTCTCTTGCAACTTTTTGGCTGCTCCGGACAACCCCAACCTGCCCCTGAACAACATATTTTAGACACTGATGGACTATCGAAGCCACTGCATGCATCCTAGATAGCCAAGATCTCCCTAGAATAGCATTGTAGCAAGTGGGACAATCCACCACAATAAAGAGTATTCTGACTGTTTTCTTGAAAGGGCCCCTGCCCAACAACACTTCTTCTTCAAACTCACCGATCACATCGGCTGAGCTGCCCGTGAAGCCTACGATCGACCTGTCTGACTTTTGAATCACAGCTGGATTTTTCATTTTCTTGTAAGTGTCTAGGAAAAGGATATTGGCAGAGCTCCCGGTATCTACCAGAATTCGCCTTATCTCATTGCCCCCTATCGATGCTCCTATAACAACAGCATCTTCATGAGGGCCAGCAATGTTCCTCAAATCATCCCCATCAAAGACAATGAATGGGAATAAACTTGACGATTGATAAGAGGTCATGCCCCCTTCTAGCTGGGAAGCCAAATTATGAACATGCCTTTTTCTTGATGAAGTGGTAGGAGCCGTTACAGTGTCCCCTCCGAAAATTGTCAAGGACTCAAAGAATTTAATGAGCCCGGAGACCGATCTAGAACACTCCTCTATAGCACCCACTCTGTTTCTTGTTGGATCAGGATCCAGGTATTCAGATTCCACATCAAACCTTTCAATGATTACCATAGCCTCCTCCGGGGCAGCATTAACCGGACCAACCCGGTGAGTGTTGTCAGGCCTGTTGCCTCCTCTCCTTTTGACGTATGCACCAAATTTTCCTCTTTCGATCAGGTTTTGAACCTCTTGTTTCAATGCTATGCAATCATCAGTAGTATGGCCAATATCATTGTGATATTGACAAAAAGAACTGTTTCGATGTTCTCTGGGAGACTGCAAGGTTGCTGGTCTCCGGTAGTGTACTTCATCTTTTGTTTTATCGAAAATGGTTGCCACACTTTCTTTGAGTTCTGCAAACCACTCCAGTTGGACCCATGGCCCCCTTTTGTTTCTAGACTGTTGACTTTGTGCAGGAGCAGCTGGTTGAGACTGAGCTTTTCCCCTTCCATGCCCCTGTCCGATTTCTCTTGCTTTGTTCCCGGACTGGTTTTGATTTGGAGTTGGTGTCACCGGGGTGGATCTCACCTGTCTGTGCACCCTGGTCTTCTTTGTTTCATCAACATTTATTTGCTTGCCAACTTGATTTAGCAACCCTCCCCAGGTCATGGCCTTCTTCCTGGTTACTGAATCGGCCAGGTTGCCCGGGTTCAAACCTTGTCTTAGGGATGCTATTGCCACTTGTTCAAAGCAATCAGCCAGCCCGTTTTTTGTGTTTACGAAGCGACTTATGTATTCCTTTAACGATTCGTTTGGTTCTTGGGCACAATGGATTATGGTATCTCCATTACCCTTTAGCTCCTTACTCCCCACAAATTGCCTTCGAAAGGCCACCCAAAAAGTATCAAAGTCTCTGATACAACCCTGAGGAAGGCTGTTGTACCACTTCAGAGCACTCCCCGTGAAGGATTGGGAGAATATCCTGCAGAGTAGTTTATCATCATCATCAAAGTTCATCATGAAGTTCTTGAATTGCTCCAGATGATTGTCCGGATCAGTACTGCCATCGTACTTCTCCATCTTGGTGCTATCAAACCTCTTGGGGAGGTTTCCGGACAGTATTTTGGAAGACAATGGCGATTGCCTCCAATTCCTCCCACAACTGAACGCAGTATCATCATTAGGAGTTGCAAAGATACCTGGCTCATCATGGAAGGCAAAAGGATCCATCAGCATCCGGTCCACATGCCTCCGGTTGTGAGATGACCCTTTTCCAATATGCCTTTTCATTCTTCCATGGTGATCTCTTTTTCTGGAATACTTCTTAACTTGTTTCTGTTTTTTTCTGGTTCGCCCCTCATCACTGCTGGAGGACAAGGATTTTTCATTTCCCTCACTGTCCGAAGAGCTGTCCGAAGATTCTGAACTTGAATCAGAACTCTCCACAGGCTTGGACCGGTGAGACTTTTTAGAACTGGCATGTGTCTTTTTAGTGCTCACATGAGTTTTTGAAGCCTCATGCTCTCGAGGGTTATCAGAGCGATGAGCAACTGACGCTTTGGATTTCTCCTTCATGCCCATCTTGGCCTTTTCAGCCCTCAGAGCTTCTATTTCAACCCTCAACCTGTCACGCTCTTGGACAGTATATTCATCGTTCTCTTCCACCACTTCGAGAAAAGCTGGTGGAAGCTCTGGATTATCCGGATTCATTCGGAGAGAATTTCTTTACTTGGTTTTGAATACTTGATTCAGGCACCGTCGCCTCCCACTGTGGTCGCCAATTTGGTGTGGATAAAAGTAGCCTGAGGGTAGGATGGTAATTTCAAGTGGAGTTTTAAGGCGGTGTGAGGGTGTTTCACGATGGTGTGATGGTGTTTAAAGGTGTTTCAAAGTGTTTTTAATGTGGAGAGAGAATTAAGCAGCTTGGCAGCAGTTAATTTTTCTTACCCATAGTTAATGCTGGTGGTTGGGTATTTATAGTGTGATATTTGGGCCCTTATGGGCTTTTGGGTCAAGTTTAATGGACCCGGGTCATGTTTAAAGACCCATGAGTTTTAAGCAGATGTGCAGGTAGCTTAGTCAGATAGTGTTTAGGTTTTTTAGTACTTTAGTCATAGTTCGAACTGCCTTAAGTTTATAGTGTTCGAAATCATCTGTCCGGTTAAAAAGTCATGTTCGAATTAAATACTTGGAGCCTGTCCGAATTTACGGGGAGATTTACTTTGGACTACCCTTCCGGGGAGCACTTCGAATTCGGACTCATCAGAAAGTGGTGCATGTGTATCAACTTCACTGATCTTAATAGGGTATGTCCCAAAGATCTTTATCATGTTCCTCGGATAGATCAGTTGGTGGACTCCACCTCAGCGAACAAGTTGTTATCCTTCATGGATGCTTTTTCAGGGTACAACCAAATACAAGTAGATCTGAAGGATCAAAACCATACTACTTTTATTATAAACAAAGGTCTCATTGTTATAAAGTGATGCCATTCAGATTGAAAAATGCAGGGGCTACCTATCAAAGGTTGGTAAATAAAGCTTTTGCTAGTCAGATTGGCCGAAATAAAAAAGTTCATATAGATGACATGATGGTGAAAATCTTTGAAAAAGATGCACATATTTCTGATCTTCAAGAAACATTTTCTAATCTAGAGGTTGTCAACTTAAAATTAAACCCTAAGAAATGTGTTTTCGGGGTCTGATCCGGAAAGTTCTTAGGGTATGTTATAAGTCAAAAAGTGGTTCAACCCGATCTGGATAAACTCAATGCTCTATTAGCTATGTACCCTCCAAGGAGCACTAAGGAGGTTCAAAGATTAACCAGACACTTGGCTGCGTTGAACAAGTTTATTTCAAGATCATCAGACAAGTGTGCTCTATTTTTTCAAGTGTTAAGGAATGCCAAAGACTTTAATTGGTCTCCACAATGTGATCAAGCATTCTTTGAAATTAAGAGGCATTTGTTTTCACCAAAGACACTATTTAAACCTATTCTATGGGAGAACCTTTACATATACTTATTTATATCAGAGTATGCAGTACATGTTGTGCTAGTAAGTGGATCGTTACCCCCGTCCGGTTTATTATATTAGCAAAAGTCTGTTAGATGCTGAATGAAGATATTTGAAGTTAGAAAATTGACATTGGCATTAGTAATTGCAGCAAGAAAAATGAGACCATACTTCCAAGCTCATTCCATTATCGTCCGGATATCTTTTCCTCTGAAGAGTGTCCTCCAAAAGGCTGATGTATCAAGCAGATGACCAAGTGGTCAATTGAGTTGGGTGATTATGATATTGATTTTGCGCCCCGAACAGCGGTTAAATCCCAATCAGTGGGTGATTTCTTGGTAGAATTCCATGCTGATAGACCCCCCCCCCCCCCCGACAGATGCAAAAAAACTATCTAAAAAAGAATGGGTAGTCTGAACTGATGGCGGGTCTAGTATTATGGAGTGTGGGGCTGGAATTTATTTCACTTCTCCCTATGGTGACACTATGTATCAGGCTATCTGTTTTGGTTTCAGAGCCTCCAAAAATGAATTCAAATATGAAACAGTTATATTCGATCTCAAGCTAGCTTTTATATGTGGGTTAAAAAAGAGTTCGATTGATGAATGAATCTCAACTACTTATTCACCATACTCAAGGGCAATCTAAAGCTAAGAATGAACAACTGGTAAAATACTTAATTATCTTAAGAGAAGTGGCTGCAAATTTCAAAAATATCCAGTATGAACATATCCCCAGATCAGAGAATGTTGTGTCAGATTCTTTAGCCACCATAGTCTATTCTGAGTCTTACCCATAGATTCTGATGCTAGAGTGTCCATCAATACAAACAAGGCCATAAAAAGGTAAAGATAATGAATAAAGTATGAGCAAATGTGTTATTCAACCCAAATACTGGAGGTAAAGTATTTTTTTAGTTTATTTCCAATGGAATTCTACCTCCGGACAAAGCTTTAGCTAAGAAAATTAAATATAAGGCTCATTGTTTCCTAGTATTGAAAGAAGTTCTGTATAAGAAATCATTTAACAGAACTCTCTTGCGTTGTTTAGGATTTGAAGAGTCCCACAATGGTTTATCCGAACTACACGATGAAGAAGGTTATGCACATTGTGGCTACAAGGCCTTAACTAGAAAAGTCTTATTAGTTGGGTACTACTAGCTAACGATAATGGCAGATGCCAAACATATGGTCAAGAGGTGTGATCCTTGCCAGAGATATGAAAATAAAATCCATGTGCCAGCAGATCTTATGGACTCCATATCCGAACCAATACCTTTTGATAGATGAGGGTTGGATCTAGTTGGGCCTCTTCCCATGGCATCCGATGGATGTTGAACGATCATAGTTGCAATTGATTATTTATCTAAGTTAATAGAGGCAACTCGCTTAGTTGGAACCACTTCTAAAGAAGTTATAAAATTCATTATATCTAACATATGTTGCAGATTTGGGGTTCTCTAGAAGGTCACCACAGATAATAGGCCACAATTTGATAATAAAGACATAGAAATATTTTGCACCTCTAGAGGAATTCAACACTGTTTCTCTTCTCCATTCCACCCTCAAGCTAATGGGGAAGTTGAAGTTGCTAATCGTACAATCTTGTCTGGGCTGAAGAAAAAATTGGAGGGAGCTGCAGGGAAATGGCCAAGTTATATGCAAGAAGTGGGCTTACCGAAAAACTCCTCGGATTGCTACACAAGAATCCCATTTTTCTCTCATTTATAGGATAAATACGATCACACCCATAAAAGCTACTTTACCATCTTATAGAAGCCATAACTATTATGAACATGCAAATGATATAACAGTTAGGAATAAATTGGACTTGATTGAAGAAATAAGAGTTAAATTTCATGTAAGAACATCACACTATCAGGGTCTGATGAGGAGCATATTTTCCTCCAAAGTTAAAAGAAGAGACTTGATTGAAGAAAAGTCTTTTTGCACACTAAGGAGAAACAGTTAGGCAAGCTGGCTCCTAACTAGGAAGGTCATTATGTGGTATGTGAAAAAGTCAAACCATGGACATACAGACTTCAAGACAAAGATGATAGAACACTAAAGCACTCATAGAACATTGATCATCTCGGGTTATACTTATAATAAAACTTTCTTTTAAATATTTATTTTTTTATACGCTGATGTAAATATTATGGGGGCATACTATTTCCTACTCTAGTGGCGTAAGGAAGTTTTAACGAGGTGTCCGAGTGTTTAAATAATATCTTATGCCTTTTTCAAAAACCTGGTGCAAAATTCTTCTTGACTTAACCATAGTATGAGGTGATCAGATATTAAATACTCATTAAACACCTCGTCTCTCAAATGAAGTATCTTTGAGTTGATCAGATTTGTTAAACACTTGATCACATTCATTAAACATTTGTGATTAAAATCATTTCATGGTTATTAAACACTTAATTAACGAATCATAAATATTAAAAGTTATTTAAACATTGGCTATGAAGAGATAAACAAGATTCATACAAAGAAAGATACGATATTAAAACTTGATCGGAATAAACCCGATCCACAGTTCACAAAATGCAACCATTCAAGGACTTTAGTTCATAAGACAGAAATTCAAAAGATGCAACAAATGACTTGGTCATCCAAGGACTTTAGTTTTAAACATAAAATAAAAACAAAACCTGAAGGTTTTTTCCCTTCGGCTTCTTCATCGTTTTTACCCTTCTTAGGACTTTTGAGTTCAGCGCTCAAACTCTCACCATTTTCTTCATTATCTTTAGAATCTTCTCCGCTTGCATAGTTGTGCTTGTCACCATCTTCCAGGGTATGGAAAGCGATATCATCATATTCTACATATTTCCACAAAGGACCAAAGGTCATATTTGGAAAAGTCTTGTGGAAAAGCAAAACAAATTCAGACTTAATCCCATCGTCTATTTTTAACAAAGAGTCAACTACTCCAGCGACATACTTTTCTATTCCAACAACTATCTCTTGAGCTTACTTGTTTACTAAAGAGGTATTCTCATCTGTCTTCTCCTTAAGAAGATTCTCCAAGTTGACTTTGTCTTCGGATAAAGGTTTGACAGTACTAGTGTTAGCATTTAGTTTCCCCTTCAAAGTTTTGATCACGTTAAATGAAAAAGTTCCCAGTTCGGAATACTTAGTCTGAAGATCTTTTGAGCATCTTGTGACTTGCGCAGTTCGACAGCTAACTTATTTTTTTTATTTCTTTAAGGTTCTATGCTTTACTGGGCGGTAGAGAGACTATCCGTCAAGCCTTGGTTTTCTGTGGTCAGGGAGGTTATAGTAGTTGTTTGTTCTCTCACTTGCCTTTCCAGGTCAACTACCGGAATTTTAAAATCCAAGAGGCCATGACTCAGAGTGTCTTGCTCACTTGATATCACATATGTCTCACATTATGGGTTACAACATTGGCCGTATTGCCATGAGAATAAGGCTCCGCGAAGTCATCCTTATAAAAATCACTAAAATACATATTCTGGAACACATCCAGACTGACATCTCTTTCAACAGTTGCATGTTCGGCAGGAAAGAGCATTTGAGAATGAAGGTTAAGTGGGATTTCTTCTTGCGAAGTAGGATCGGTAAGGATAAGAGGAGGGAGTTCAGAAGGACGCAGAATTATCTCTACCCCCAAGCTAACTTTCTTTTTCTTTACAGCCTTTTCATCGTTGCTCTCTTTGCGTCTCTTGCCTCTCTATTCCCTGTAGTATTCTATAGGTGAGACCTTACGAAGTTTTCATAGGTAAAGCAATTGTGGAAACCGTTCCCCCATTTCTCTGATGCCCATTCGTTTAGCTTGGCACATGTGTCTTGGCCTGCCTTTAAATGCTCTGGAAACTTTCTTTGAAAAAACTACAAGAAAACATAACCGTCAGTTCGGAAAAACAACATAGTATTTAAAAACTAAGGAAAACATAAATAAATATTACTTTTACTCTTCCAGCGACTGGTTAGATGACTTGGATTAGTGGCAGTTCTTATCTTATTCTCGTTCTCCCATGCTCCCCTAACAAACATAAATTATCATTCATCGATTTTCGGACTCCGACAAATCATTTACCACCTTATAATCGTTCCCCATATTATAGTGGTAAAAAGGGATGTGGAAGTTCTTGCACAGACTCGCCATAGTAGTAAATTGCTCCATGGGTAGTGGGATCTTTGTCTTTGGAGTGACTGGGATTCTCACTTTAACATATTCAGGGAAGCCCTACTTTGTTCGGATCCGACCCAACTCAGCAGTATGGGTATATACATAAGCAATATTTTAAAGGGCTATCAGATACTTCACACTAACCTTTTGAAAGTTTGACCCAATTTTCCTTCCATACACTCCGGAAGTGCATTAGGATTGGATAAGCCTACTTTTACTCTGGTTGTCCGATCTGATGCAGTGTCTCTATCTGTCCGGATGCCTCAAAGGGAGTGTCTTCTATATTGTCCTCCATAGACTCCTCCATTATGCTTGACCGCTGCTCGGATGCTTTTGTATATAATAGGGGATTTATTGTCTCTGAACTATTAGGTTTCGAAGAAATAAGAGTAGTTTTAGCTTTAGACTGACGAGTTATTCTGCGATGAGGATTTCTGAATGGATTTCTCAGCATCCAAACTCATTTCCACGAAAGGTGAAGGTTTCTTAACATTGGAAATTGTCTTTTTTTTAGGTAGGGGTCTTTGGGACTCTTGAACTGAAGACCCTGACTGTAGGGGAGATAGGGACAAAAGGTAATTTTCTAACCTTTGATGTCTTTAATGATGATGATACTTGGTCTGTGATGGTTTTTGGTCGATCGATTTCTCCACCATGAGAGGCAGGGAGAACAACTGCAACTCTTGCATATCTTGATTTTTTTCTTGCTTTAGCCAAATCAGATAAATTCAGCCAACCTCCTTTCACAAATGCATTTCTGGCTGTGAACATAAATCTAGATAGACACAATTTAAGAAGATTATCAAGTTTTTTTCTCTCGAGTAATTTTTGTTTGTTCAGAGATAATAGAACATCGAAACCAATTTATATAAATATAAAGATGTGGGAGTTTACCTAGGGGAATACAAACTGATCAAAGTAATGATTAGGGGCTATGAGGTATGGGGGTTACACCCTAAGTAGCTTTTTAGCCAAGTAGGTACAAGAATCTAAAAGAAAAAATGGCTGAGAGGTCAAACCAAAACTCGACACGTGTCCTACGTCAAAAATGTCTTTTGGAATTCTTAATGGTAACATTAGTCTCTTCAAAATCCGATCAACGTGACTCTTGGAATTATTAACGATAAATTTAATCTCTACAGTTCGGATACAGACGACATATCAGAGGATCACCTTGAATTTATACTAAGTTTTATATTTTTCGAGTTAGCTCTTCCAAAGATTCTTTGTACGACCTAAATGAGTTACTCACAAGGTCGAATTTATTTGACACTACCCCTTGCATATATCTGAATGACAGTTCGGATATAACCAGTACCATGTCCAATCAAACAGAATAAATTAGTAGAATGTGACTCAACTAGTTGTTGGTCACTTGATTTCTTGGGCTAATGGGTTCTTAAACTTAACCCAAACCCGTAACCCGACCCGAAAGGCCCATGGGTCATTAATTAAGTATGAATATCCCAAATACTTTTATTAATGAGGGTAATCAAAATTTAATGTCAGCACACACCTTAATTATCTATATACATCTTACCTTAAATATTAAATTCACAAAATACTTTACAATATTACCCTCGATCAGAAATAACTCACACCAAGACAGAACGCGATGGTGATGAAATTTTGCACATTTGATATTTTATTATAACTCTTCATATTTTGCACATTAGACCAAAATTTAATTTTTTTTAAAAGTTAAAATGCCAAAAATCCCTTGTTTGCAAATTGAAATATTGTTTCGGGTTAATACATTGTCGGTGCATATAATCCGTATTGACATTGCAAACTAGGAATACTGCTAGTGTATGGACATTAAACTCATAGTATATACAAAATCAACTAAAAGTAAACTGACAGTGCAACACCTATTGAACCAACAATCCAGTATACACCAACAGTATCACGGTTATCATTGTCGATATTGATGAGTGAATAGCTGTCAAAAGAATATATTTCGGATCTAGGACCTGATATGACTAGAGAGAGAAAATGTAGAGAGATAAAGTAGTCTTTGTGTAAAGAAAATATTCCATACCATTTTAGGCAAATGGGTCCTCCTTTTATAGTAAAATATGGAGGACCCGTTTAAGCTCTCAATGGGCCATCATCACATGTCGATGGGCCTCCCCTAACTACTTTATTTTTGCATATTAGTCCCTGAAGAACCTTGACTGCTCATTTAATCATATTGACTATTTATCTATCACATTGTTACCCCTATCTCTATAAATCGGCGAATTCCGCCCTCATCAGTAGCCCCCCAGTCTTCGGGAACTATCAGGAGCGGAGACTTTTCAGAAGCATTTTTACCGTTCATCCGTCCTTATCTTAGCTTTCCGATCCCGCTGGTTTCAACTTCCCGACGCGATAGGAAAAGGCTTCTCTGGACTCCTTCCCGCACCTCCTCTTCTTGTGTTGTGGGCTTTCATCTTTAAGCCTTTCTTAATGGGCCAAGCTTTCTTGCCAGGCCCGGTAGTGGCGGCCCATTCCTACGCGGTGCTTGGAACAGGTGCTTACGTCAAGGCTCGTCAGAACTGGGTCGACACGCGTCAAGGGTTAATTGACCATCCTTCTGACAGGCTAGGTTCCTAGGAGACTCTTCGTCTTCCCGCTGTGTTTCTGTCGATTGATATCCCCCGCTCTTCCATGCTTCCCTATAAATACCCCAAAGCCTTCTGCGTCTCTCAGAAGCTTTTTAGAGAGAGAAAAGACGCTGCCAGAGCATTTCTAGAGAGAGAGAGTGAATTTGCCCGACCCTTCCTTGCTTTGGCTCTTGTTGCATGAAACCCGGACGATCGCAGAAAAAACCGACCAAGAAAAAAGGATCTGAGTGGAGCTTCGAACAGTGGTCTAGTATTGGCGATAGAGCAGAGGAGTACCGACGCGCTGGTCTGATCTGGGGGTCCAACTCCAAACCTTTCGTTCCCGCTCCACCTCCTCACGACCCTGTCCTACCTACCCCGGTTCCCGCAGAAGTTTTCCTCGCTTCCGATCTTTCCATTTCTACGACTCCCGAAGCTGGTCAATCTCCAGAGCCCATCGTCCTTTCCTCTAGCGACAGTTCTTTCCATTCCCCATCGGTTCGCCCGGAAAATCCGACCCAGTCTTCCACAAACTTGCCTATTCCCCGACGTGCTCGTAAATCTACCTTTCTGACTATGGGGGAAGACGAATTACTCCAATACACGGAAGGAGGTAATAGTCCCGAAATGGTTCAGCTTACACCCTCGATCAGAGGGTTTCGGACCGGTACTAATACTGCGGTCACTTTTTTAGGTCTGCCCAAAATGCAGCTAACGCCCAAGCAGTTGGAGGAGGCTCATAAAGCCATGGCCCGTGGTGTTCCCGATGCTTCCTCTTCCCAGGTTCGGCCGTCTGACACAAACGCTGCTGCTGACCGCTGCTCCGACCCAGTTCCGGCCCTCGAAGCTGGAGAGCCCGAAATCGATATTGCTCCCGCAGGGGAGTGTGCTGCCGCAGGGTGTCACGCGGCTAATAACGAGGGTGACCCCTGGCCCGAGGCGGTGAAAGCTGCCGTTTCAACCAAGTACTTCGACTGGCTTCTGACCAGGGACGTGGTCTCTCTCTTCGAGGGGAAGTACCTCTACTTCCCCGAGTCCGATCACGATGAGATGCTAATCCGCTGGGGAATCCCCGAGTGTGTCACCGTTCGATTTCCGACCCCGGGAGAGACACCCGTTCACGCCAGACCCAGAGAGATCGTGGTGTTTACCGAGTTGTTCAACTGGGGTCTGCGCTTTCCCCTGGACCCCGAAATTGCGCTCTACTTCCGAACTCTCCAAATCTGCCCATCGCAACTGACGCCCAATGCGTGGTACACCCTGATGTCCTGCATCATGGCATCCCGCCTCTCTGGTCGAGCAATGCCGATGGAGGAATACATCGCCATGTCGGGTCTGTCGAAATCCCCGAAGTCACCATTCTTCTATTCCTCTCTTGGCAATAAATGGAAAATTGTCAACGACTTTTTGGAGGGCGACAAGGGGTGGAAGCATCGGTTCGTATTTTTGAGCGGGTGCTGGGAGAACGGGCTTCCATACACAAAGGAGAATCCGAGGCAGATTCTGCGGACCTGGGTCCATGATGGTAATATATTTTTTTTTTTTTTTTTTGTGACGTGCTGATCCGTGGCGCAGTGTCGAAGGACTGGCTGCAGGGGGTAAAGAAGGACCACGCGAAAACCGCGGAGGACACCTTTGAGGTGCTGAAAAACTATGCTCGCCAGAATTGGGGTCGGGGTATGCACCGCACGTTTATGGACAAGAATTTGTTCATGAGCAACCTCTGGCGGTGCTCATCCGAGGTGCTAACGATTGAACAGCTGCGGGACCCCCCAAGCCTCGACGAGATGTTTATCCGAACCGGTCGCCCTGGGTACATATTGTACTTGCCCAAGCGTAATAAGGCGCCCAGCAAGCGTCCCAAGTCAGAGGAGGGCGGGAAGGAACTTGAAGTCGGACCCGAAGCTGAGAGTGATCCGAACAGGGCGGTTGTGCCGGTGGTAGATCCAGCAGAAGTGAGTCAGAACCCGGCCGTACCGCCGAAGAGAAAGAACCGTGCAGAGACGGGAGGGTCCAAGCTAAAGAAAGCCAAGGCTGTGGTAGAGGATCGGTTGGCAGTTAGCGCAGAGGTGATTGCTTCAGACCCCGCCCTCCTGCACCACGTTGAAAGTGGGGATCTGGCTACGGTCAATGTTGTCACTACTCCGGATGATACTGAGCCTCCCGAGGCTACTGGCCCCGATGCTTCGTCATCGAGTGGTCCCAAATTCCTGGTGCTAACGACGATGGGCAGCCCGCACCCTTTCCCGCTTCGAAGCACGGATGGGTTGGCACTGTCGCTGTACAGTTTGCTTGTACCGGCCGCGTTGAAAGAGCACCGGGCGAGGGGGCTTGGCAAGAAGTTAACCGAGGCTGAGGCAAAAATTTCCCGTCTTACCGCGGAGGCGAAGACTGCCATTGATGCCCTGGCAGTGGCGGAGGGTCGGATTGCTGAGGCGGAGAGGCTAGCCACCGAAGCTAAGGCGGCCGCGGAAACAGCCAAGCAGGCGATGGAGTCGGCGCAAAAAACCGCTCGAACTGCGGAGGGTGCGGTGGTTACCGCGGAGACGGCGAGGAAAGCCGCGGAAGACCGTGCCTCTGCTCTAGCGTCGGAGGTTCAAAAGTTGAAGTCCTCGAACAAAGCCTTTCTCGAACGATGCAGGCTTTGGTCGGACCAAGATGCCGCAGCCTCCAAGGCCGCCTATGTTCTGTCACTCCACAACCGGTACCCGGACCTGGATCTTGGTTCGCTATGGCTTGACGTGCCGGAAAAGGATCGCCCCGAGGGGATCGTAGTGGAGGAGTCCGATGATGTAGACGATGTAGGAGAAAACGAAGAAGATGGTGAAGACCAGTGACTCAGTTTTTTTTTTTTTTTTTTTTTTGTTCTGTTCTTTGTTTTTTGAACACGTATGGTAAACCTTCGGGGGCCACGGCCCCCCAGATTTTGTATCGTATTATCTTATTTTGGGGGCCACGGGGCCCCCTGTGCGGATGATGATTTGTTTTACTAAGTACAGTGTTGTAGGTCTAAATCTTTGATGTCGGTGGTTAATTTGTCATGCCCAGGTCTGTAAATCGATTTTCATTGAAGGTGAGTTCAGAGGGTCTGGAAGGCTAAACGTAGGTCGGTAAGAACCGGGAAACTCTTAGAGTTCTGTAGATCGACTCATCGTCGAAAATCTTTCCAACGGGTCGGAAAAATCAAAATGTAGATCGGTAGAAACCGAAAAACTCTTAGAGTTCTGTAGATCGACGCATCATCGAAAATCTTTCCAATATGTCGGAAAAATCAAAATGTGGATCGGTAATAACCGAAAAACTCTTAGAGTTCTGTAGATCGACTTATCGTCGAAAATCTTTCCAACGGGTCGGAAAAATCAAAATGTAGATCGGTAAAAAACCGAAAAACTCTTAGAGTTCCGTAGATCGACTCATCGTCGAAAATCTTTCCAACGGGTCGGAAAAATCAAAATGTAGATCGGTAAAAAACCGAAAACTCTTAGAGTTCCGTAAATCGACTGTAAAAGAGACGATGGCGCCCAGCTCGTCAGCTGTCCACCGCCGTATAATGAATTAATTTTTAAAAGGCAAAGAATTTTATAATCAATAATGCGGTTCGGGTTTTGACCGATGCCTCATTAAAACCTCCTCGCGCCACCAAGGTAGGAAAGAGTGCACCCCCGATTATTACAAATTCGACTAAGAATGAAAGAATACGAAAATTAATCAAAAATTACAAACTATTCAAGATACAATTTCAGATGCTCGATATTCCATGGAAGCCTTAGGAGTTGTCCGAGACGGTTCTGCAGGCGGTACGTCCCGTTTCTGACTCTTTCGACTACTTCGTAAGGTCCCTCCCAGTTTGGTGCGAGTTTCCCGAGGCTCTTGTCTTTGGTGTGTAGAAAAACCCGTCGCAGAACCTTGTCGCCGACCTTAAATTCCCGACGACGGACTTTGCTGGCATACCGACTTCTCATTAAAGTCTGGTAATGCAAAGAGTTTAAACGGGCGCGGTGGCGTTTTTCGTCAATGAGATCGAGCTCTAGCCGTCGGGTATCATCATTTGTCTCCGGCTGATAAGTGCCGACCCTGAAAGAGGGAAAAATGGACTCCGCGGGGGTGACCGCGTCCATGCCATACACCAAGGCAAAGGGTGATTCCTGGGTTGCCGTGCGGGGTGTCGTTCGGTAAGCCCATAACACTTCCTGTAAGTAGTCGGGCCACTTGCCGGCCTTTCCTTCGAGGTTCTTCCTTAGGCCATCCAGAACGGTTCGATTCGTGACTTCGACCTGACCGTTCGCTTGCGGGTGAAAAGGAGCAGAGAAACACTGTCGGATATTGTGCGTGGTGCAGAACGTTTTCATTTCCGCGCTATCAAACTGTGGTCCGTTGTCCATGGTTAACCGCTGCGGTACCCCGAACCTACAACAAATGTTCGCCCAGATAAACTTGATAATATCCTTGGTTTTTGTGGCTGACAAGGGCTCAGCCTCGATCCATTTTGAAAAATAGTCGACCGCGACGACGATCGTTTGCCTTCCTCCTGATGCCATGGGTAATGGCCCGACGAGGTCGATCCCCCATCGGTCAAAGGGTAACCCTTCGGATATAGATTCCAGATGTGTTGCAGGTATGTTGATCGCATTCCCGAACCTTTGACACGTATCACACGTTTTCACCATGAGCTTTGCGTCTGTTGTTATCGTCGGCCAATAGAATCCTGCGAGAAAAACTCTCCTAATCAAAGACTTGTATCCGCAGTGCGCCGCGCCCTCCCCGTCGTGTAGCTCGGACAAAATTACTTGGGATTCATCGAAACCTAAACATCGAAGCAGAGGCCGGCTAAAGGATTTTTTGTACAGCACATCCCCCAAAAGAACGTATCCCCGCGCCTTGTTGCGCAATTTTCGAGCCGAGGCCGCATCGTCGGGGAGCCGACCTCCAGCTAAAAACGTGATGATATTCTGCCGCCAATCCGAATGCACTACTGGAGAGATCTGGCACGCAATTTCGGGTCGGTTATCGAGTTCATGCCGTTTAATAATGGACGGACTCTCTTGCTCTATTACCCAAGGATAGCTTGTCGAGCAAGAAACCGTCGCCAAAGAGTCGGCTGTCATATTTTCACTTCGGTTGACATGCTCGTACGTGATTTTGTCGAAAGAGGCAGCCAAAATTCTCAAGGCCGCCAAGTACTGCACTAGGTGTTCTTTCCGAGCCTCCGCATTCCCCGAGGCTTGGTTTATCAACAGTTGGGAGTCGCTTACAAGGCGCACTTGTCTCGCCCCGCAGACTTGCGCCAATCGTAACCCCGCCAAAGCCGCTTCATATTCTGCTTCATTGTTTGACGTGTTAAAACCAAAACGGATGGCCTGGAACATGCTCAAACCCGAAGGAGTAACGATTTGAACTCCCGCGCCACAACCGCTAACGTTGGCTCCTCCATCAGTACGGATAGTCCATTCGCCCTCCGCGGCTTCGTGTGAGGGTGTTTCTTGTTCGGGTCGGTCGGAGTGAAATTCGACCAGAAAATCGGCCAAGGCCTGACCCTTGATCGCGGTTCGGGGCTCGAACTCAATGTCGAAATCCCCCAGCTCTACCGACCACTTGGCTATTCTCCCGGACATATCTGGTCGTTGAAAAACGTATTTTAGTGGAAACGACGTGCGGACGACAATGTGGTGCGCTTGGAAGTATGGGCGCATCTTCCTCGCAGCCGTCACCAGGGCCAAGGCCATTTTTTCGAGCTTTAAGTATCGCGTTTCGGCGTCAAGCAGACTTTTGCTTACATAGTACACAGCCGTCGGAGCCGGCCCTGATTCGCTGACCAGAGCTGCACTGACCGCGTAATCCGTGACTGCAACGTAGAGGAACAGAGTTTCGTGCGCAACGGGCTTGGTCAGACGGTTCGGGGACGATAAATACTCTTTGATCCCCAAAAATGCCTTGTCGCACTCATCGGTCCAAACGAAATTTTTTACCTGTCGGAGGACCTGAAAAAACGGAGCGCATTTGTCAGACGATCGAGAGATGAAACGATTCAACGCGGCTAACCGCCCAGTCAGTATCTGAACTTCTTTTACACTCCGAGGGGGAGCCATGTCGGCTAGGGCTCGGAGTTGGACAGGGTCGGCTTCGATGCCTTTCTCACTGACGAGGAAACCCAAAAATTTCCCTGACCGAACACCAAAAGAACACTTCTCAGGGTTTAGCTTAAGGTTTACCCGTCGTAGGTTATCAAAAGCCTCCTTGAGGTCGGTAAGGTGATCTACATCGGTCTCACTTTTGACCAACATGTCATCGATGTAAACCTCCATGTTTCTCCCGATCTGGTCTTCAAACGTTCGGTTAACCAGTCTTTGGTATGTCGCGCCCGCGTTCTTTAGTCCGAAGGGCATTACTTTGTAGCAATATAGCCCTCGTCCCGTGATAAATGTGGTATTCTCCTGATCCGCGGGGTGCAGCTTAATTTGATTATAACCGGCATAAGCATCCATAAAAGATAATAGTTTGTTACCCGATGTCGAGTCCACCAGTTGATCGATCCGTGGCATTGGGAAGGGGTCCTTCGGGCACGCTCGGTTGAGATCGGTAAAGTCTACACACATCCGCCATTTCCCGCTTTTCTTTTTGACAAGAACAGGGTTAGATATCCACAAAGGGTATCGCGCTTCTACGATATGTCCGACGCCGGTCATTCTTTCGACTTCCCTCAGAATTACTTCTGCTTTTTCGGGAGAGAAAGCCCGACGCTTCTGAATTATTGGTCTAACATTCTTGTTAATTGTCAACTTGTGAATTGCAAACGACTCGGGTACTCCCGTAACGTCCCCGGAACACCATGCGAACAAATCAAGATTCTCTCGGAGTAAAGCCAGCATCCGTTCCCTTAAGGTCGGTAACATATTCAACCCGACCCGCAGACCTTTCCCAATTGCAAAATGATGCAGCTCACACTCTTCGTCGGTTGTCAAAAGGCTTGGGGCCTCCCTAGGGTCGTCCACCGGCTGCGATCCTGGGGAGCCCCCCCTTAATTGCTATGCCTGGGAGGGGTACATCTCTTGGTCTTTCTTGGGTGCCAACGCAGCTCGGTAACATTCCCGGGCCGTTTTCTGGCTGCTTCGCACTACTCCGATGTTATTTCCAACCACATACTTTACGCACTGATGAATGGTGGAAGTCACCGCATGCATGCGCGATATCCAAGATCGTCCCAAAATAGCATTGTGCGAAGCCGGCGCGTCAACTACTATAAACAGCACCGTGACCTCTTTTTTAAACGGGCCGCGGCCGAGCTGTACCACACCCTCGAACTCTCCGACGACGTCCGCTGCAGTTCCTGTAAACCCGACGATGGTACGGTCGGATCGCTCGATTACTGGTCGTGTTCGGAATTTGGCAAAAGTCGAAGCGAAGATGATATTGGCTGAGCTCCCGGTATCTACCAAAATTCGCCGAACCTCTTCTCCCGCGATCGCTGCCCCGATCACAATGGCATCCTCATGAGGCCCGGCTAAGTCCCTCATATCATCATCGTCAAAATACAAAATTGGCGAAGGGGTACTCCTGGTTTGGAAGCAAGTTCTGGCTTCCAGCTGGGTGGTTAAGTTAACGATGTGCCTCTTCCTGGAGGAATGCGTGATTCCCGCCATTGAATCCCCCCCGAAGATGGTCATAGATTCGAAAAGATCGCGCAAGCCTTGGACCCGACCGATGCGCTCGCCGATTTTTTCATCAACAACTCTGATATCGGTGCGGTTGCCAATTTTTTCATCAACAACTCTGATATCGGCGCGGTTGCCAATTTTTTCATCAACGACTCTGATATCGGCGTGGTTAGCTCCCCAGGTTTGGAAGCAAGTTCTGGTTCCCGTCGCAGATCCCTTTTCGAGGATTGTTGATGAATCAAAAAGTTCACAAAGGCCGCGCACGCTAACTTCCGCCTCTTCCTCAATGATCCCTATGATATTCCGACCGACCTCGGGGTCAAGGTATTCAACCGATACGTCGAACTGATCCGCAACCTCCGAAATTGCCATGGCGGTTTCTGGTTTTGGGACTATAACCACTTCTTTCGAGGGTGCGGCATGTTGGGCCTTCTTGACATACTCTAAGAGGTTACCGTGCTCGATGAGCATCTGGATCTCCCTCTTTAAGGCTATGCAATCTTTCGTGTCATGGCCGACGTCCTCGTGGTAACGACAATAGCGGTTATTCCTTTGCTCCCGAGGCGTCGGGATAGGAAAAGGCTTCCGGTACATCCCGCTCCTCTTGGTTTTTTCGTAGATGGAGGACACGCACTCCGTGAGATCCGCGAAGTAGGCCGGTCGTATCCATTTGTTGGACGTGGGTCGGGACGTTGCCTGCCCATTTTGTTTTTGCCTTGGACCGGTCGGGGCGGGAGACTTAGTCACTGCTGGCGGGGTCGGGGGTATTGTACTAATCGGCTGGGCTACTCTAGCATGGTCGGGTCGGGAGCCCTGCTTTATTACGAACGATGCCTGAGCGCTCTGTTGGATCTGCGCCGCCACCTCGGAAGCCTCCGTTTCTTCGATTAGTATCTGTTTTTCTATTTGTGCCAAGAGCGCAGAGAAAGTGAACGCTTGCTTTTTCGTAACTGCTTGCTTCATTGGCCCCGGGAGCAGGCCCAATCGAAACGCTGTCAGAGCCACATTCTCTTCACAATGGTCCAGGTCGGTTTTCGCATCAATAAATCGCCTGGTGTAGTTTTTTAGGCTTTCCCCCAGCTTCTGTCGACAGTTCATGATAGTGTCTCCATTAGCTCGGAAACTCTTACTTCCCACGAAGTGCTGCCTAAACATTGCCCAGAAAGTCCCGAAGTTTCTGATACACCCCTGCGGCAATCGGTTGTACCATTTCGAAGCCCTATCTTTGAATGTCATAGAAAAAGCCCTACATAAGAGCTTATCATCGTTATCGAAACTTAGCATAAAGTTTTTAAAGGCCTCCAGATGGTTGTCCGGATCCGTTTTCCCGTCGTATTTTTCCAGTTTAGAAATGTCAAAACGCCTCGGGAGCGGTCCCGCTAATATCTCATCAGATAACGGGGAGGCTCTCCAGTTGACTCCGAGCTCAAAAGCTCCTCCCCCAAGACCCTCGGTCCTGATTTCATAGAGCCCCTCGGGTCTTGGGCCGACGAACTGGCTGCTCGTTCGGTATCCAAGGTTTTGGCTGTTCGTCGGTTGCCACGGAATTGGTGGTAACATTTCTCGCTCTCCGCGGCTGGCGACGTGCGTTCCTTCCTTTTCAAAGGACACAGGGGTCGGCTTATCGGTGCCGCCCTTTTTGTACCGCGAAGGGTCTGCCCTGGACCCTCGAACGCGCTGGGACCGAATCTTTCGCGTCCGTTGAGCTCTCTCCCGGCGCCGGTAATCCTCGCTGGACGAATCGTCTGAGGGATAGTCCGACGTCATGATCCGATGGGTGTCTGGGTTCCGACGAGTCTTGACGGCCTCTTCATCTTCGGGAGGTGAATCTCGGTAATACCTGACAGGTCGGACCTCCATCCGCGACGCTTGGCCGCGACCAGCCGTTCCCCGATCGTCCAGGGCGGGCTCTTTGCCCTTCCCTTCACGAACCCTTTTTTCGTCCAGTGCCCGCTCTCGCTCCTCTTCTAACCGGGCAATATCTTCGAGCAGCTGCTTTCTGGTCATAATCAGGGTCGACCGCTTATCCCGACCGCCGTTCCACTCCCGACCAGGAGCTCCCGCGTCTTCCGACCCAGCAGCGGCTCGGACAACCTCCCTACCGTCCCTCTCTGTCGCCGCTTCGCTATTCATCCCGTACAATGTGATTTTCAAAGGACAGAAGATTCCTTTTCGGTATCACTGTTCCCACAGACGGCGCCAATGATGAGTGAATAGCTGTCAAAAGAATATATTTCGGATCTAGGACCTGATATGACTAGAGAGAGAAAATGTAGAGAGATAAAGTAGTCTTTGTGTAAAGAAAATATTCCATACCATTTTAGGCAAATGGGTCCTCCTTTTATAGTAAAATATGGAGGACCCGTTTAAGCTCTCAATGGGCCATCATCACATGTCGATGGGCCTCCCCTAACTACTTTATTTTTGCATATTAGTCCCTGAAGAACCTTGACTGCTCATTTAATCATATTGACTATTTATCTATCACATTGTTACCCCTATCTCTATAAATCGGCGAATTCCGCCCTCATCAGATATTTTCACTAGAAATCAACACCCCTTTACCTACTAAACTTGTAAAACATGTTAAGAATAAACTTGCTATTCTACCCCACATCGCTTAAACTGAAAAGAATATACAATATATAAGTGAATAAAATATCTTAACTAATGTGAGGCCTTTTGGGAGTGTACTAAAAGCAAACCCGTGAGGCGACGTGATGGGTGTATCAAGGCGGAACACATTATGCGGGTCAAGTTTAATAAAGAGTAGGCGGAACACATTATGTGGGTCAAGTTTAAGAGAGAGTGTTTAACACTAGTGTGATACTTTTTTAGACTGAACCATTAGTTGGTGGGAGATAAATTCTAACAAAGTAACCCAATTCCGGTGGTACCAATAAATCAATTTGTGAGAAAAAACAAAGTATTAACATATACCCAATTTACTGCTAATGCAAAAACATGCTCGCAACATAACAGGTTTGCAATGACAATACAATATTTGAAAAAAACCCAGTATTTCAACCCTTTATCTTATGTTGCAAGTAGGGGTATTATCGGTCCGGTTCAGACCATACCAGATCAGACTACTAAGCTTTCGGTTTTATTTTTTAGAACTGCGCCCGACCGCTCAGTTTTTGGTTTGGTTTGGTCGGTTTGTTTCAGTCCGAGTTTGGTTTGGTCTAGTTTGGTTCGATCCAGGTTTGGTTTGGTCCCGTTTCGGTCCATTTAAAAATAAATAAAATTATAATTTAATTTTTAATTCTTTAATTTAAATAAAGAACATAAAAATTAAAGTTTAGAAATTAATCTTTGATTTTTTATTAAAAATTAGTAATTAACTATTAATTTTGGCAATATAATGTTATAAAAAAATGGTTATAACTGTTCTATTGGTTCTTTGATTTTATCGGTTCGGTTTTTTATCGGTTCCATCGGTTTACCGATTTTATTAGTTCAGTTCCTAATCGGTTCTAACAGTTTATCAGTTTTGTCGATTCAGTTCTGACCGATTTTATTGCTTCGCTTCCTTATCGGTTTCGGTTTTTAAGATGAAACCACAAATGAGACTGTTAAAATTCGGTTCGGTTTTTATCGGTTCGGTTCCGGTCCCGGTCCCCAAAACTATTCACAACTCTAGTTGCGAGTTAACTTATACCATTTGTACATATACATTATATTATCGGTCTAATTATAATTCGTAATATATACTATATGTATAATAAATTAAATGTTACACTGTGTAATTGGTAATATGTACTATATGTATAATGAGTTAAATGTTACACTGACATTATATTAGGTTTGTATCGGTAGTATATCGGTTAAAAACCAGTATTTAGACAAAATGTTAAATATAGTAAAAAAATAAAATAAAATAATACATATGTATATAAAATAATAAAGGTATATTTGTAAACGGGATTGGAGAAAAAAACATTTTTGTTAGAAGAAAAATGGAAGTTTATTTTTGTAAAGAGACAGAATAACTTTTTTTATATCTCCTAAAAATAATAAAGTATTGTTATTTTGAGATTTTTTTCTGGCTATAATGAGACTCTTTTATAAAGAGATTTTATAATGAGATTCAAAATGACCAAAATACCTTTGATATAAACGTTCTATTTCAGTCCAAACTTTCTCCTTTCTTTATTTTCTATACATAAAGCTTTCAAAATCGGTAAAAACAAAATTCAAGATTTCTCAAATCCGAACTCACAAACACGTTAAGGTATGAATCCTATACTTATTGATGTAATTTTTATGCAATTTAGTTAGGTATTTTTAGTGATATTTAGAGTTATAGATTCTGTCGAAAAATTCGAATTTTCATCTAAATGTTGTTGTTTTTTTGGAAAGTAAGTTTTAGATATGTGCTACTAGTCTAGTGATTGTCGATGTTTTGATATGTTGTTTGTTGAATTTGGGTTAGATTTGAGGGATTAAGGTTCTTGGAAGTTTTGAGGATTAAGGTTATTGGGAGTTTGGAGGATATGGCTGTTGTCTAGGCGCGATTTGCCCAAAATCGGGCGTTGGCTGTTCACAAATCTGATAGCAAAATTGTGAATACCCAACTCGCAATTTTTGGCAAATTGCAAACACCGATCTCACAACTTTGTAAAAATTGAGCGCGGAGTGTTCCCGAGTTTGACATAATTGCGAAAGCTGTATTCGCAATGTTGTCAAATTCGCGAGCAATGAACGCCCAATTTTGACAATGTTGCGAATTCGGTGTTCGCGATTTTGTCAAATCAAGCGTTCTCTAGGTTCGATTTTGACAAACAAAAACACTTGGATCTTCACAGTTCGTCCAATTCATAGCGTTGGTAGTGCTATAATCGCACTAAAAGTTCAAAAAACACGAAAAATACCTCCTTTTAGGTTTCGAGATAATCCGTCAAATGCTCATCATTTTCTGATGCGAAATCATTGATATTGCAGTATTTTTTCATAATTTTTGTTTAGTTAGATTGAGAAAACTATAAGAAGAAAAAAAAAGATTAATTTTTTTATTAGAAATTTAATTTTATATACAAAAAATAAATTGATCCATTCACACCAACGATTTTTTTTTTTTAATTTTGAAATCCTATTATAGAAAAAAAAAACAATTCCAATATAACCCTACCCAAAATAATACTCCACGTATTATAAAAAACAGCAATGGGCAGCATAAAACTAACGATAAATTTACCAGTCAAAGAACGACAAGAATAAAAGACACACACCAGCATCGTCACCACCGGTGAATTCTCAGTTCTCACCCTCAAAAGTAAAACCCTAAATCGAAAAGAATAAAATAAAATTCCCAAATCTCGATTCTCACTCACACACACTAACCCCACTATCTCTCTCTCTAGACTCTGTGTCATCTGTCGCCTTCAACTTGCGACTTTTGTACCACTCGCGTGTGTATTCCCTCTCTCTCATCATCGTATACTTATATAATATAGATTTAGGGTTTCGGCTTTTTCGTTGGTATGAATCAACAAGAGCAACAACAAGAAGCGCAAGAAGAGCAAGAAGAGCCACCGGTGGTGTCGGAGGAAAACGATACCGAAAGTGGTACAACGAGACTACATTCGGAGGAGGAGCCGGTCGTTCAGTCGACGGAGCCAGTAGATACGCCGGTCAAGGGATCGGAACTAATAGTTGCTGTAGCTGAGCCTCCGGTGAGTCACGGAGAGACCGAGGAAGAAGTAGTTGAGGAGAAAGTGGACGATCCAATGGACGAAGACTCAGTGAGTCCGGCTACTGTGTTTTGTATCAGGCTTAGGCAGCCTCGGTCCAGTTTGATGTATAAAATGAGTGTCCCTGAATTGTGTCGCAATTTCAGGTAAACATGGATGGGATTGTTTGCAAATTGATATACACTTCGTTAGAGGTTGATCAGCTTCATGAGCATATGATAACTTATTAATTTGGTGAACTGATAGTTTTCGAGAGTGAAAAACTTACCTTGTTTGTTTCCAACTTTGTTTACTTGATCTGTAGTGCCGTTGCTTGGTGTGGGATGCTGAATGCTATAGCTTGTGCATCCGAAACGTGTGCAAGAATTCCTAGGTTGGTTTATTTGATCCTTAATTTCTGTATATTTCAATTCAACTTTTTGTGGGAGAATTCAGTTGTAAGCATAGTTGTCAAATAGCTATTTATGTGTATGGTATGCCGATTGTCTATTGATGTGCATCATACCACAGGCTATTTTTAGCTTTAAGATAATTAGCGACAATTAATATTTACTACATTAAAGAAGAAAAGGAAAAACTTATCACACACATAGCTTCCTACATTATAAAATTGTGTAGCAAATTTAAGATTGAGCATTTTAGTTTTAGGTGGCAGAGGTTATAATGAAAAACTGTCAGAAAATGATAGAAGCAGTCATAAATATTGATAAAATCAGATAAAACCGTGAAAAATGCAAAAAGAGTATTTTAAGGTTCACTTGATGTTCGACAATACCTAAACTGTATCGTGTGATATACAGCATTAGTAAGATAAAAAGGTGTATTGTAGCTTTCGGTACAGTTTATGTATTGTAAGAAAGAGCTTTTAAGATAAGTATTGTTTAGGCTTGCATTTAATTTGAAGCATCATTAAGACTTATCAATAAGATAAGTAGCATTTTTGTAGTGTATGCCTCATCGTTTATGCTTACAAATGATACCTATCTACAAGGGTTACTCTTTCAATACACAATGTGTATTGTAAGCTTGAGATAAGTATTGTTTAGACTTAAAAATGATATGTAAGTACAAGGGTGCATCTTTCGATACACGTTATGTGTTGTAAGGAACGAGCTGTAAGATAAGTATCGTTTAAGCTTGAAAATGATACGTATCAAGGGTGTATCTTTCTACAATTGTGGGTATAAGTTAAGATTAGGAACGTCCATAGAAAGAGTATCTTGCGTAATAAGATTAGTTGCGACCCTTTTAGCACTTCAATCAAGTGGAGCCAAAGTTGGCTGAAGGGTAATAATAGTCAGCTTGCAATTTTTTCAGTTGTTATTTCTACTCAAATTTAGATATTATTCTTAAAATGATATTTAGTATTGTAGTGATTTATTATACCTGTTGGGTAAAACGTCTTTAGTCATTAAAGAAACATAACTACAATGTTTGTTTGTGCAGCTCTAATGCAAATCCACCATTTTGGATTCCCATACATATTCTGATCCCGGAACGGCCGACTGAATGTGCAGTCTTGAATGTTGTGGCAGGTATTCTGATTCACCTTATAATAATTATTGCGCTTTAAGTTTTTAGTGACAAAATCATCTTCATGTACTTAGCATTTTGAAAGATCTATCCATGTGACTGTTGACTTAGCTGTTGCGTATTTTTGAGTGAGCTAGATTTCAGTTTATCGCATGTAATTGTAATGAGTTGTATTTCAGATTCTCCTCGCGACTCTGTCCAATTTATCGAATGGTCTCCTACTTCCTGCCCCCGTGCTTTACTGGTAGCTAATTTTCATGGGAGGGTTACTGTTTGGACACAGGCTTCAAGAGTAAGCTAGCACAGTCGATTGTAGTGTATTTTTATCTCATATTGCTACAGCCATAATTTTAGTGGGTCAACTATCTCTTTTGTCTTCTTTACATACTATTTGTTGTATGCCTCATTTGCGTTTTTACAGATAGTTGTTTTTACCTTCCTTATCGTATAGGTGGTTTATTCTTGCAGGGGTCAGCTAATCAGGTACTGGATGCAACTAGCTGGCAGTGTGAGTATGAATGGCGGCAGGATATTGCAGTTGTCACAAAGTGGCTGACAGGGGTGTCTCCGGTGAGTGTTGGTGTATATGTCTATTGGTATTTAATTTTGCATCTCTTCTATTCTATTTTTTGCGAAGTTAATAAAGAAATGCAATAAGTTCGATGAGATAAATATTTGCTTTTTATTTCTGTTGTTTGGTAGTTATTGGGGTAAGCTTGGCCTAAATTCAAATTGGCGTACTTAGTCTGTTGTGCCTTTACTCCCTTGAACCTGGCTGTTCTCTGATATGCGGAAGGCCTCTCGCCAAGTCATGCATTAATGCTTTATGGATCTTAAACTTTTGATATCTTTTAAAGCTTTCCTATAGTGTTTCATGGTTATTTCCTCTTCATGAAACTAGATCTTGTGATTGTTATGTATATTTATGTACAAACTTCAGCATCAATCATGTGAAAATTGGCTTCCTAAAGTTTTTCTCTGACAAACACCAGTCTTAGTTGTGGATTAGTGGATTTGCCTATAATTTTTTGATATTTTATATGCAAACTTCAGTACTCCTAGAGTTCAGTCTAACAGACAATGCTCTTTGTTCTGGTTTAATTGATTAGCCTAGAATTTTTTGATGTTTTGCTACCAAACCCTGAAATTTGAAACTGTTCTTCCGTTTTAATTATTGTATAAAAAAATCAGTATAGGTGGCTTTCCTCAAAATCCAGCTCTCTGACAAACGCCAAGTCTACTTTTGAAGAAAAGTTCCTTTCTCAACAGTCTCAAACCTCAGGTTCGTTTGTCGCTAACAAACAAGTTTGCATCCAGATTGATCTTCTCATATCTTGTCTGTACTTTTTGACGGTTACTATAATGGATTATTATACCTATTACCTGGACATAGAATTGTACTTGAACCAATTATCTATAGATTCACTCTAGGTGGAACTTCTGACTTAGATGGAAACTCGCGGCTTTCTCTGTTTAAATTGGCCACTTCTCTGTAATTAGCACGTTGCTGCATTAATTTTTTTGCACTATTAAGCGTACACATTCAGTGCAAATAACATGAGGAAAGTTGTGTTTCACCTTCTTACTACCAAAATAGTGTTGTGCTATATTTGATATTTAGGACTGGATGGTTTAATCGTAGATTAAGGATGCACTTTTGTATGGTAGTGTACAACATAATTTACATTTCTGCTGCCTTTTCTCTCTAACTTAGTTTGTGACTTTGAGGATCACCAACACTACTAGTCTCTGTTACAGCCTCTGATTTTTATTTCTGTAGTAGGAGCACAAACTGTACTATCTCTGATACTGTATGTGGTTTCCATTTCAGCTCGGTGGCCCAATTTTCTTTGTGTTTGCTCTGTTTTCTCTTCTGGCTCTGTTCAACTTCATTGGTCGCAGTGGCCTCCTAGTCAAAGTAGTGCAGCACCTAGGTGGTTTAGCACAAGTAGTGGGCTTTTGGGTGCTGGGCCCAGTGGTATTATGGCTGCTGATGCTATTATAACAGACAGTGGCGCCATGCATGTAGCTGGGGTTCCGATTGTCAACCCCTCTACCATTGTTGTTTGGGAGGTTACTCCTGGCCCAGGAAATGGATTTCAAGCAACTCCGAAGACAAGTACTAGCAATGGGGTCCCACCTTCACTCAAGCCGCCCGGTTGGTCAGGTTTTTCTCCCTTGGCTGCGTATTTGTTTAGCTGGCAAGAGTATTTAATATTTGAAGCTAAGCAAGGGAGGAAGCTATCTGAACAAGATTTTGGGGATGCTGTGACCCTTCATTGCTCTCCAGTTTCTAATTTTTCTGCATATGTGAGTCCTGAAACGGCCGCTCAATCTGCAGCAACCACTACTTGGGGTTCTGGAGTTACAGCAGTTGCTTTTGATCCAACTTGTGGTGGATCTGTAATAGCTGTTGTGATCGTTGAGGGTATGTTTCCTTCAGTTCGACTATAGCCTCATGCTAATTTCAAAGCAACCACTGTTTTTATGTGATGCTAAAATATATGTACCGAACGAAAATAGTAAAAGCTTGTTTCGTGTTATTTTTCGTAGTAAAATAGATTAATTAACTGATTTTATACATGCAGGGCAATACATGTCTCCTTCTGATCCAGATGAAGGTCCCTCGATCACTGGATGGAGAGTGCAGCGCTGGGAATCCACTGTTCAACCTGTTGTTCTTCATCACATATTTGGAAGTCCAACTTCCACTTTTGGTGGGCAGGTGCCTGTGCAAACTGTTTGGGTTTCAAAAGTGGATATGAGCATACCTCCAACCAATGATTTTAAGAATCACCAAGCAGCTACAGCTGGACCTACTTCTGATGTACTAAAGACATCTGATGCTGGTGATGAGAAGGCTGACAAAGTAATTTTTGATCCCTTTGATCTGCCAAGTGATGTTCGGACCCTTGCGCGAATTGTTTATTCTGCTCATGGTGGTGAAATTGCTATTGCTTTTCTGCGTGGCGGAGTTCATATTTTTTCTGGTCCCACATTTTCTCCTGTAGAAAACTACCAGATTAGTGTTAATTCGGCAATTGCTGCTCCTGCCTTCTCTTCAACAAGTTGCTGTTCAGCTTCAGTGTGGCATGACACTACCAAAGATTGCACTATGTTGAAGATAATTCGCGTTCTTCCTCCAGCTCTTTCAAGGACACAAATTAAGGTTAACTCTTCAACCTGGGAACGTGCAATTGCTGAGAGGTAAATATATGATAGTTTTTCTTACAACTCTAGTATTTATATATATCCATTTTAACTATGTAAGAGGTGATAGGAAAACGTTTAATTTTATTGACTAGGTTTTGGTGGAGTCTTTTAGTTGGAGTTGATTGGTGGGATGCTGTTGGCTGTACCCAGAGTGCCGCTGAAGACGGCATCGGTAATGATTCTTTTCATCACTAATAATCGCTTCAAATCCCATTGCCACCCAGGCTATACGCCTCTTCAAAAGTTCTGCATGTTATTTATGTCATGTTCTTTCTTACTTGCTTATGGCACTTTTTGCTGTTTCAGTTTCACTTAACAGTGTCATTGCAGTCTTGGATGCCGATTTTCATTCTCTTTCTTCAACTCAACTCAGGCAACAGTATGGTCCTGTATGTGCCCTCGAGTTGCATTTTTTATCGTAGAACTTTTGATACATTGCCATAATCTTACAAAAATTTCTTATGGAAATTTTTGCTCTTCATGTTTCAGAGCCTAGACAAGATAAAATGCCGGTTATTGGAGGGAACAAATGCGCAAGAGGTTAGAGCAATGGTACTAGATATGCAAGCCAGATTGTTGCTGGATATGCTAGGCAAAGGAATCGAATCTGCTCTACTAAATCCTTCGGCATTAGTACCTGAACCATGGCAGGAAAATGGTGAGAAGTTGTCTGGCATTGATCCAGAAGCAATGGCTGTTGATCCAGCTTTAGTTCCAAACATTCAGGTTTGAATTAAGCTTCATTTTGACCTTATGTTTTGAATTCAGACCTTGGTCGTAGGAATTCAAGTTGTGCAAGTCAGATGATCTGCTTAGGATTATGTGGTCTTATTTGGGGTAGCTAATAATCTACCAGCCCTCTGATGGCTGTACCTGATGTCTTTCTTATTTGTTATGATTTTCTCCTAGAGGTGACTCTTGTTTTAATTTAACACTATAGGCTTGGTTTGTTGGGCCACGGCTTACTACATGTCAAGAACATGTCAGGGATAAACTCTACGCCCAACCATATTGTTTTGAAATATTGTTGTAGGCAACTTGCTATCTTTTATGAATTCTTTCTGTCACCCTTATGGATATGTATTATTAGAGATATGTTCTTTCTTATTTGTTATGATTTTCTCCTAGAGGTGACTCTTGTTTTAATTTAACACTATAGGCTTGGTTTGTTGGGCCACGGCTTACTACATGTCAAGAACATAGCTGTCAGGAATAAACTCTACGCCCAACCATATTGTTTTGAAATATTGTTGTAGGCAACTTGCTATCTTTTATGAGTTCTTTCTGTTACCCTTATGGATATGTATTGTTACAGATATGTTTAAAACCAAAGAGTTTGTCATTCATGATAAACTTCATAATTGGTATAATGTAATGCAGGCTTATGTGGATGCTATTTTGGATCTAGCTTCCCATTTCATCACACGTTTAAGGCGCTATGCTAGTTTCTGTCGAACATTGGCAAGCCATGCTGTCTCTGCTGGAACTGGAAACAATCGTAGCCTGGCGGCGAGCCCTACACAAAGTTCCGTATCTCCTGCAACAAATCCGGGTTAGTTTGTAATGTGTTTATGTCCTGTTTAAGACGATGAGAAGAAACTTTGGGATGTTAGATGCTAAGCTGTATAATGTAAAACCATAGAAAGCCTTCCCGTTATTTATTCGAATTAAGCAGTACTAAGGTCATATTTGTTTGGCTGTAGTGGTGGTTGATTGTGGCTTTGCTTTGATTTCTTCCGTTCAAGTCAATAAAAACTGGGGCTGCTTTGATTAGTGTGTTGTTCCCCATATTTATAACTGGAAATGTTTCACTTTCTTTTACAGCTGGTCAAAATGGTTCCGCAAGTTCCGCGGGAAGTACACAGATGCAAGCTTGGGTTCAGGGTGCCATAGCCAAGATTAGTAGCTCCAGTGAAGGCGCTTCAACAGTGAACCCCATAAGCGGTCCAACTTCTTTCATACCGATAAGTATAAATACAGGGACTTTTCCTGGAACGCCTGCTGTTAGGCTCATTGGAGATTGCCATTTCCTTCATAGGTTGTGCCAACTTTTGCTTTTCTGTTTTTTCTTTCGTCGAACACAGCACCATCGGTTTGCGCAGAGAAATGCGGATAGTAATATGCAGAAGTCTCAAACTGGAACTGCCACCAAGTTGGAGGAGGTACATTCTGGTCCTGCAAAATCAGGATCTACTATGGGCAGGGTAGACGCAAACGGTCAACTCGTGCCTGGGGCAAAAGGAGCCGAGGAAGGTCCTGCTCATCGTATAAAGTTGGGTTCCGGAAATGCTGGTCAAGGATATAGTTTTGAGGAGGTAGGAATAGTTCACATACCTGGCTTACCTAGCTAAGAAGCAACTAGGAAAGCCAAGAATTTTACAGAAGCATGCATGTTTTGCTGTCTTGCAGGTGAGAGTTCTTTTCCTTATACTTATGGATCTCTGCCGGCGAACAGCACCCCTATCACACCCATTACCGGTCTCTCAGGTAGGGAGTAGTAATATCCAAGTGCGTTTGCACTATATTGATGGTAATCATACTGTACTACCTGAGGTTGTAGAGGCTGCCCTTGGCCCGCATATGCAGGTATTGTCTTTTCTTATAAGAACAGTTCTTTGATTCCACTGGGATTGTGCTCTCTTTGCTTCGAAACTTGTCATTAGGTGCAACTCATTTTTTCAAAATATGCAAAAGTATTGAAAATATTATATCTTCTATCTTAGAAAGTAAACTATTATTAATATATCTCATTATAATAGAGCAATTAGGCTCACATTTATAAATAGGAACCAAGTCTTCATAGATTAGGAAATCTATAACCCAACGTCTTTTAGCATGCAAAGCAATTTTATGCTAATAGTTATGTATGAGTCCTAAGCACTTCCAAAGCTGCCCCCTCCGATGGGTTTAAAAATATGCATGATATGTGTTCATATAATCTATAGTAGAGTGAAACTCTAGTGTAATATTTCTTGTTAGCATAGTGCTAGCTGCTCTAACATGTCTTTCCTTCTACAAATCCTTACATAGAACATGCCTCGGCCGAGAGGTGCGGATGCTGCTGGCTTGTTACTCCGTGAATTGGAACTTCATCCTCCGTCGGAAGAGTGGCACAGACGAAATTTGTATGGAGGCCCTTGGTCTGATTTAGAGGATACATTTCCTCTAGATGATACTATGAAGCATAGTACCTCTGTGGATCCACTAGATATTAACTCCAGGAAAGTGACTGATGTTAATTATGGAGCCCGTGGCTTGTGGCCAAGGAAGCGTAGAATTTCTGAAAGAGATGCAGCTTTTGGCTTGAATACTTCCGTCGGCCTGGGTTCATATCTTGGTATAATGGGATCACGGAGGGATGTTATCACGGCCGTTTGGAAGGCTGGGCTTGATGGAGCTTGGTACAAGGTTGACTTTTACCTCGTATAATCTCATTAATAAATTGTTGTACTGTGTAATTATTTAACTGTTGTAGGGGCCAGCTAAAACACATTAAACCGAACAACAATTAAAAATAACTTTTTTCTATTAAAAATGCATTAACTAACAATTTAAAACTGTGTAACTTTACGAATAATACCATTTTAAGAAATAAAATAAAATATCGGTGCACTTATAGAAAACTGCATGGTACCGTGCCCTGTTTCTTAGCATGAACCATTGTAACTCTATTTGCTACGATATTCTCTTTCTTAATCTTCGTTGCTTTTGATGCAGTGCATAAGATGCTTGAGACAGACTTCAGCTTTCACATCATCAGGTGCCAACAATCGACCTAATGATCGTGAAACATGGTGGGTAAGCCGTTGGGTGTCCTGCTGCCCCATGTGTGGTGGAACATGGGTTCGCGTTGTATAGACCTTAGTGTTTACTCTTTCTTAATAATATGACTGGGAACAAGATGACATAGGGTTGGCTTATTTTGTTTAGTGTGAAGTTGCGGAGTTACCATCGACTCCACTAGATATAATGTGTTCTATTTTTTCTCACTAAGATTAGGCATTCATACATCGAAAGACCGCAAGTTTTGGGCAAGGAATGCATCTAAAGTACTGTAAGGTAAAGTTACTTGATCTCTGTGTACATTTTGATACTTCATACAAGAATTGAGGCCACTTTGGGTCGTATTTAACAACAAAATCTAATTGCAATATGAACAGCTGTATGATTCTCCTCGAAGGATCAGGTGTATTATCTAATCATAAAAGGGACCAAACACAAACCAAATACATCCTAAAGGAACAGTTTTGATATTTTTTCTAAGTTTTAATCATAAGGAACTTTACTATCTCTTGATCGGATATTCGAATAAAATTCTTTCTGATACAACCTTGTATGGTTTTAAGCGTATTGTCCCTTTCTTTAGGATATTTTTAGTCAAAGATTGATCATGGTTAGCTTTATTCTGTGCAATGCAGATTCTATGTACAAAGCATGAAGTGACCATTAGTATTTGGCGGAGAAGATTTTTGGTTGTGATGAATCCTTTGAGAAGTCTGATTGTACTAAATATATATTTTAATATAGCTGTAAAGTTTTGTTTCATTTTATCAGTCTCATTGCATGTTATATTTGTATCCAATACACATATTTGAACAGGGTTGAAAGCGAATGCAATATATCTGGAAATGTGAATAGTCCGATAAAAAAATTAATTTTTAATAGGATAATTAAAAAACTATTTGAATGTATAGAAGTATGTTTGGATTTGTTGTTTTGTATTATAAATAAAACTTGAATTTTGTTGGGTGCAATTTAATTGAATAAAATTCAGATAAAACACAATCTATATGTTTGATATATATATATATATATAAACTAATAATTTTTTTTGAAAAATGGTTTGGGAAACATTTTTAGGAATGAGGATGATTTGATATTTTTGATTTTATGACTATTTCTTTGCTCTAACATTCGTGAGTAATTTTTTTTTAAAAAAACTCTTCTAATTGAAGTATAAATCTTTTTAGAGTTCCACTTATGCCGGAAAATACTCAGACTTATCAATGAACGTTTGGTATTCGAATTTGAAATCTAAAACTAAAAAAGCAAGCAATCGGATAGTAGAAGCACTATGGATCCTGAAGTTTAGATCGATCCGGCGGTCATTGTGGAATGAGAGGTAGTCACGTATGGTAGAGAAGAAGATCGAGATGGTATGCAAGTAAACAATTAACGCGATCAGTCTAATGTTGAAGATTATATGAATCAGTTATTGGAATGGATCCTTGAATTGAATGACCAGCTTGATCAGAGGGAACAACTAGTTAAAATTGGTAGGGTACAATCCAAGGTGCAACGGGTAAATAAAAAAGAGATCTAGAAGATCGGTCCGACGAGACTCATAATGTTCATCGAGCAAGAGTAATCATTGAGAAGTACAACTTCAGTCAGAAAAGGGATATCATTCCTCTAGCAAGGAGAAGAAAGACAAGCATTTTTATATTCCGACAGATACAAGTGAGTCTCCTGGGTTAGATTCCGAGAAATTTTCTCAAAATCTTGAGAGAGACGATTCTTACAAAAGAGAAAAAGACAGACATTCTTCGAGGAGATATGATAGTCGACCTACGTAGCTAATCAATACACTAATCATGTAGATCAATGCTTGTACGCAATCATGATAAGTGGTACATGAGGTAACTAATACATGCAAGGAGTGAATTGGAGGACCTCTCCCTTATCAGCTGAAATAAGATCGATATCGCTTCCGAATCGCTTCAATATTACTAAAGTTGAAAAAATCGATAGCGCACGATACCCTGATGACCACATCGAGCAATTTAAAAATTACATGATAAACTTTCAGGTTGATGACAAGTTAGTGTGTAGGACATTTTCACAAGCTTTCAAGGGCACAACCTTGAAGTGGTACAACAGGATTATGAGGGGATCCATAATCAATTTTGGGACATTATATACAATTTTCTGAAGACAGATTGTGGGGAGCAAAGAAATCTGAGCTAATGAGGATACTATAATTCAATGCTAGACATTTTGTGTTAACAAAAACTGAGTTGGATGACTATGACGAGCAGGTAACATGCGCTACTTTTAGACAAAGACTGCTCCCTAGAGATTTAGCGAATGAAACTACGAGGAAAATAGAACTTATCTTTGAGGCTTTAATGGTTCAAGTAGAATAACATATTAAAGTGGATGTATAAACAAGAGTTTGTATATGACCTAATTCATCTTAGAGGAACTCATGACAAGGAAATGCACCCACCATTTAAGGCTATCAGGACAGTACTTCACATTCTCAAGGACCTTATCGACTGAGGGTATCTATGAATTTGCTTCCACCATCGGGACCGTCACATGTATTGCCTCCTAGTTACCAACCACCTCAGATTAGGTCGAACCAGTGGGTGAGACCAGATTATTTTGCAGATTTGACTGAAAATATAACAACAATTTTTAGAGGACTAAGAACCATGTTCATTTTCAAAAACCTTCAGCAGTAAATTGACCAAATGGGGAGCGATATAATAAGTTTTGTAAATACCCTAAAAAGAAATTCAGATTCTAATAGAGAATGGTAAGCTGAAAACTTTTGTTAAATGACAAAGAAATGATCGACGTTAGTCCGAACACTAATCCACCTGCACAGTAGATTGTGAATTTGTCTTCGAAGCAAGAAAATATGATGCTGATAGTTGGGCCTAGTGAATGCATCGATTTATCTTTGAGTTACATTGATCTCATCCAGATCGGATGGTGGTACTGGTTGTGAATGAGCTAGTAATATAAGGAAGAGTTTGGAGTTTATGTGATTTTGAGTCTTTTGATATTTTTGGAGGAGATACTATGTCTGGAAACACTAATAGTTCTAGATAAAGGCATGTGGTAAGTTTAACTACTCAGTTGGAAGGAGGAATTGCTACTCATCTTTATGAAAAAAGTGTTACATTATTTATTTTATTTGTTGAAGATGACCTAAAGGGAATAGATGGTCCTCATGGAGATGCAATAGTGATTGGAACAGAAATAACATGCACTGAAATCTGAAGGATAACCATTGACACTATAGTTCGGTCAATGTGTTGTTTTTATCAACATATGGAAAAAAGTGTTACATTATTTATTTTATTTGTTGAAGATGACCTAAAGGGAATAGATGGTCCTCATGGAGATGCAATAGTTATTGGAACAGAAATAACATGCACTGAAATCTGAAGGATAACGATTGACACTATAGTTCGGTCAATGTGTTGTTTTTATCAACATATGGGAAGATGCATGATCCACATGAAATTCTTCAATCTGAGCATAGCTAGTGGGATTTACTGGAGTAACAACACATATTATTGAAGAGTTTGAAGGTGATGTTTTACTATAGCGTAGAACATTTAAGAAAAAAGTACAAATTTTATTTATGGTAGTTGATTCTCCGACAAGTTATAATGCTATTTTGGGGAGCTCATGGCTATAAATAATACATGTTGTTACTTCTAAACTTCGTCAGTGCCTAAAATATGTGATTGGGGGATCGAGTAAGGGTGGGTCGAAGTATCCAGCAAGTAGGTCGAGAGTGTTATGCGACAGTTTACACACCAATAAAGGTGTAACTATTGGCATAATGGAAAAATAGAAACTAGAAGGCATTCCTCGGAGGTGGACATGGTGGATGATCTGAGGGAGACCCCATGCTCATTAGTTACCGATAAAAATGTGGAGGTTTATGTTTTTCCTAATGGGAAAAGTTAACAAATAACAATATTGTTATCATCTTCACTGCGTTATCGACTACTAAGGTACTTGTCCAAAAATTTGGAAGTTTTCGTTTAGAGAACTGAAGATGTGGCGGGGTTCCCTCCGAGGTGATTTGCTATAGTTTGGAAATTAACCCAAGAGTTAGACATATAATTAAAAAACAAAGGAATTTTCGGTAGAAAATTTTGAAACAATAGTGGGAGAAGTGGATCGGTTATCTAAAGTATGACATATTTGAGAATCACATTATTCATCATGGACTACTAGGCCTGTGCTTTTACAGAAGAAAAATAGAAAATAGAGGATGTGTTGATTTTATTGATCTCAATCGAGTATGTCCAAATGACCCATTTCATGTCCCAAAGATAGACCAGCTTTTAATTCAACCTTAAGTAATAAGCTTCTTTCTTTCTTGGATTATTTCACATGATATAATCTTATCCAGATGAATCTGAATAATCAAGAAGGTACTACGTTTATCACTAATATATGATTGTATTGTTATCGATTTATGCCTTTTAATCTCAAGAATGCAAGGGGTTCTGTATCAAAGACTAGTGAACAAAGCTTTTGCCACTCAAATTAAGAATGATATGTAAGTTTACATAGATGACATGTTGGTCAAATTATCTACATATGAAGAACACCTACGTGACTTGGAAGAAACATTCTCGAACTTGAGGGTTATTCGCTTAAAATTAAACCCAGAAAAATGCACCTTCGGAGTTATGTCGGGAAAATTCATGGGATATATAATAATTGAAAAAGGTATATAAGCATATTCATAGGAGTTGAAAGTTTTTGATAATAATAACCCAGCCTTGGTCAATTAAAGAAGTGCAATTTTTGACAAGAAGGTTGACAGCTCTAAAAGTTTCATATCTAGATCTTCAAATAAATGTGCTCCATTTTTCCAAGTGTTTAGGAATTCAAATAAATTTTCATAGACACCATAGTGCGATGTGGCATATTAAAAAGTCAAAGAACATTTATCATCCGTAGAATTTTTGTCTAAGCCACTAGTAAAAGAGTAATTATTTATGTATATCGTCGTCTCAGATTATGTTGTAAGTGCCGTTTTGATAAGGGAAGTAGATGGATATCCACGACTGGTATATTATGTGAGTAAACGTTTGCTTGCCGAGGAAAAAAATATTTGAAGCTAGAAAAATTAGCTCTACCTTTGGTTGTAGTAGCTAAAAATATGCGTCCTTACTTACAAGCCCAACCCATTATTGTAAGAATGTCATTTCCGTTGAAAAATGTACTACAAAGACCAGATGTTTCAGGGAGGCTGACAAAGTGACCCGTGGAACTAAGGGACTATGATATTGATTTTATTCCTAGAACAACTATCAAGGCCCAAGCTTTAGTAGATTTTTTCATCGAATTCTATTCGGACTGATCTCATAAGGAAGAAAATGATATAAGTACATTACTAAAAATAGATGAATGAGTAATTAGAACTGATGGATGCTTTAATGTTTTGGTAATAATCGCGGTAGTTCAATTGATTATTCCATCTGGTTAGACTATGTATCAAGTCATTCGCTTCAGATTTAGTGCGTCAAATAACGAGGCATAATACGAGGCAACGTTAGCTAGATTAAATCTTGCGATTTTTTGTGAAGCTAAGTGATAAAGATTTTTTTTAAATAATAGTCAAATCGGTCAAATATGAGGGATAATATGGCTTTATAAAGATCTTATAAAAGAAACCCAACAAATATGTAACATTGTGATCGCTTTGTATAATAAATAATAATTATGGTTGAGATTAGTAAAATGGTGGGGTGAAGTGACCATAAATGGGCTAATCATGTGATTGTACGCCTACCTCTTGTACTATATAAAACAACACATTTTTTTAGAAAATGGTGAATATTTATTATTTTATTACTACTTTTGTCAACTTCTATCTCTAAATTTCTCGTGTTTCTCTTTCTAAAAAATATTTTCTAAACAAAGCTTAGACATATAATCCCTCTAAGAAATATTTAGAACTTTCACATTTTACTAGTTTTCTCCGAGCCATTGATTTAAATTCCTAAAAGTCTATTATAAAACTTCTAGTGCTGTTGTTAGGATTTGAAGAATACTACAAAAAAAAAACGGCTACATGAGATTTAAGCGTTAAATATTTGTAATAATTACAATTTTAGTTGCCAGAAGAACTAACTTACATATACTATTCTACTCTGTTTGAACTCGGCTATGATTATTCTTTCTCGAAATCTTCTTTATATTTTCTCAACAACTGCCAATAGAGAGGAAACACCGTTTCTAAGTCTTCTCAGCTTCAAGAAGATCTACCATCATTTTATATTTATTTTCCAGAGTGATGAAATAAAAAGGGACACAAGGATTCTTTGACAAGGTAGTGATCACAACGAATGGTTTCATAGGATGCTCAATGACACAAAATCTTGACGCAGTGATGTAAGATATAAACGTCAAATATGTGTTCAGCCTAGCTTGACTCCGACAAAGGCTCACTATATCAAATTACTGAACAATAGTAAGATCTAACAGGGACCAGAGTCCCCAGTTCAAAATGCCTTTGTAGACTATTAACTCACTATTTTGGCAGACATGACGTCTCTCCCGCTTTAAAGAATCATATATCAACTTGAAGCATGAATTTAGGTGCAAGAATCCCCTGGGCTCTAGTGGAAGCTCTCTCATCGAACCCAGTTGATTCCTGTAAGGGTGTTAGCTTGGGGTGCAAGGATCGTCTTCGGTCTCTTGGTTTTATTTTTTTTACGACTAGGAGAACATCTCTTTTTCTCTATAAGCATAGAATAATTTTTTAGAGGGGACGTATTGGCAGTATATGAATGATCTATCAAAGTTTAACATGGTCGATGCTCGTTTTCTTGAGAACAAGTTGGTGCTAAAGGGTATGTATTTTTTGTTGAAAGTTGAATTGAAGGGTTTGAAGAAGATGAGAGACCAACCGATTTGCCTTGTTTTCTTATTAAAGATCATTTATCTGTGATCTCAATAACTTTTTTCGCCTTGGCTTGCTCAGAAGTTTATAACAAGTCTTCTAGAGCATTGTCAAGATGAAACATATAACTACGAATGGACTGTGTAGCGACATAAAATGAAAAAAGGCTAAGGTTTGTGCCAAAAAGGTTCTTACGATTAAAATCGAGTTCAAAACTAAGTTCTACAATGACAAGAGTGTGAAATTTTCTATCTACATCTCTATAATTAGTAAGAAGTAACAATAGTGAATGAATGAATGATTTTTTTTTAAAGAGTATTTTAAAAACCCAACATACACATTTTGAATGCATAACGGATACCCACGTTGGGGTGTAGAATGTATTTTAGTTATATTTTCACACCCCAATGAGTATTTATGTGGGGAAGTTGAAAGATTTCTTTACCACATTTTCATACTTTACCATTAAGGATATCTTTATTGGGTCGAACACCTTCATGACACGTATATAGGAGTAAAACAACGCATGATGTACATAAGACTAGTGATTATTGTAACAATGATAATCAGAGGTAAAATTATCCAACTTTGATCGATTCAGATCACATGATTGGTTCTAATTCACAGTAAGGGTACGAACGAAGTACGAAGTAACGCTAGAGTTAGTCCTCCCAAAGAATCTTTGCAAGAACTAGGGGGCTGGCTTAAGCGTAAAGTCCCTTGTTGAATCCAAAGATTTCATATCACTAAAATATCATTTGATTAAAGTTTGCAACGAAGAGTTATCACAATATAATTCAACTCTTGCTTTCTCTAAAGCACACCATGCAACTCGATATAAAATATCTAATTTATGCTGGATTTTAAACATATTATTAATTACACTAGAGCCTACCATATTATTACTTTTGAACTCACTTAAAATCTCATTAGCAACAATATCACTAGATATGTGTCTACTAACTACATTCTTAGAGAAAATCCCATAACTATGCTCCTTGATAAACTTCTTAATAACCATAAACTTAGTCATGATAAATAAAGGCATATATTCTCCAACTATAATTTTTGCTCTCCTTAAAAAAACACAAGCAAAAACTCATTCTTTACTATTGCGTCCTTATTTAAATCCGAAACCGTGTTTTATAACAAATTTAGATAAAGACTGTTTAAAACCAACATAACCCATTTGAAATATTTGGCCTACATCTTTGATATTTTACCCCAAGATTTGGTAACAAGTTCTATTGAAATATTTTTCAAGAAACTAACATTAGAGTAGTCTGAAGGTCCTGCTATGATATTTATATTATGAGAAATTTGCACGGACTCCGACCTATAGGATAAAGTATTTTTAGTAACAACTTCATTATAAATTTCTAAATTAACTAAACCATTTTGCCCGACAATAGTAACCATATCAACAAACTCCTTCTCATTAGTCAATAAACAACCCATAAACTAACCACAATTAAACTTTAAACCAATACTATCTCTACTCAAAGAGCTTCATATATCAATTAATTAATTATTTAATTATACCGTTTAACATGTGAAATTCCTTTAAGGCGTGAACCACAAAATCATTCATGTATTTGGAAGATATATAAATAGTACACTCTATACCTGCAAAAAATATAAGAAATGTTATTAAATAAAATTATTTTCATTTATTTTTTCATTGTGTTTCTAACGGTGGAAATGTCTTACGAAGAACATGGCAGATTTGATGCTAAGAGTCAATTTCTAACTCATACAATAAGAAGGTATACACAACCCATTTCAGATTTTCAGTTTCTAACATGAACCATAAAATCTAATATATTAAGGGTACGAACGAAGTACGAAGTAACGCTAGAGTTAGTCCTCCCAAATAATCTTTGCAAGAACTAGGGGGCTGGCTTAAGCGTAAAGTCCCTTGTTGAATCCAAAGATTTCATATCACTAAAATATCATTTGATTAAAGTTTGCAACGAAGAGTTATCACAATATAATTCAACTCTTGCTTTCTCTAAAGCACACCATGTAACTCGATATAAAATATCTAATTTATACTGGATTTTAAACATATTATTAATTACACTAGAGCCTACCATATTATTACTTTTGAACTCACTTAAAATCTCATTAGCAACAATATCACTAGATATGTGTCTACTAACTACATTCTTAGAGAAAATCCCATAACTATGCTCCTTGATAAACTTCTTAATAACCATAAACTTAGTCATGATAAATAAAGGCATATATTCTCCAACTATAATTTTTGCTCTCCTTAAAAAAACACAAGCAAAAACTCATTCTTTACTATTGCGTCCTTATTTAAATCCGAAACCGTGTTTTATAACAAATTTAGTTAAAGACTGTTTAAAACCAACATAACCCATTTGAAATATTTGGCCTACATCTTTGATATTTTACCCCAAGATTTGGTAACAAGTTCTATTGAAATATTTTTCAAGAAACTAACATTAGAGTAGTCTGAAGGTCCTGCTATGATATTTATATTATGAGAAATTTGCACGGACTCCGACCTATAGGATAAAGTATTTTTAGTAACAACTTCATTATAAATTTCTAAATTAACTAAACCATTTTGCCCGACAATAGTAACCATATCAACAAACTCCTTCTCATTAGTCAATAAACAACCCATAAACTAACCACAATTAAACTTTAAACCAATACTATCTCTACTCAAAGAGCTTCATATATCAATTAATTAATTATTTAATTATACCGTTTAACATGTGAAATTCCTTTAAGGCGTGAACCACAAAATCATTTATGTATTTGGAAGATATATAAATAGTACACTCTATACCTGCAAAAAATATAAGAAATGTTATTAAATAAAATTATTTTCATTTATTTTTTCATTGTGTTTCTAACGGTGGAAATGTCTTACGAAGAACATGGCAGATTTGATGCTAAGAGTCAATTTCTAACTCATACAATAAGAAGGTATACACAACCCATTTCAGATTTTCAGTTTCTAACATGAACCATAAAATCTAATATATTATCGATTACGAGACTTATATCTCTTAAATCTAACAGAATTATGGCGAAAGTGGACATAAAGTCCACTATCATGAAAATAAAGAGATTTGAGAAACTAATTAAATTGTTAAATTTAATATAATTTAACTACATACTGATAAGGAAATATATTCTCTAGGGACCTAAATGTAATTAATGAGGACTTAATTGATAAGTCTTATTAATATAGAGTAAAATTAAGCTTTATAAGAAATATAGGGACTGAACCGTAAATATCCCTTTATGTAACCGCTCTTGTAACTAACTTGCTAGGCCTATTTAAAGAGGCTGGGGAGGTTGATTACGCCTATGAAATAATCAAAAGCAAAAGATCATATTCACTACCTAAAATTCTCTCTGTGGATTCTTGTGTTCTCTATCTTCTCAACTCAACTTTTATTCTTACCAAATTGGCGCTAGAAAGAGGGGGCGAAGATACCTTGATCGATAGATCAAAAATCGAGTCTCGAGTTTTTTCGTTTTCTGAAGCATTTCGTTCGAGTTTTTTCGTTTTCTGGAGTATTTTGTTTAGATTTTCGCTGATCGGAGATGAATTCAGAAGAAGGTGACAATCCGTCTGTTCGAAAGGCTATGGAAACATTGAAATCTGATCTGCAAGAAAAAGAAGCAGGTGAATCAGTTCCGATTCAATCAAATCAATTCGATTTTGAAGGAAAAATGAAGGAGTTAATAAGAAAAGTGGCAGAGCTTGATGAATTTGCTCAAATGAAAAGGTAATGATAATGCTAAACTCAGGTCTGAAATATCCAGAGGTGCTCAGGATGATCAGTCGGATCAGTCGAATGACGACGATGATGTTCAAGATACTCGACGTAAAATACGTTTTGAACGTAGGAGGGAGCACAATGGAATGAAAAAGAAGGAAAAGTTGCAGAAGCGACGATATGTGTATTCTAGTGAAGAAGATGATGAGGATTCGGAATCGGATGAAACACCGAGATATAAGCATTTTCGAGGTCATTCAAGAGAGGGAGAATATGAATTAAGGCAAGCTAAAATGTATAAGGAGGGAAGGCAAAAGAAGGAGAGGCGAGTGAATTCTCCTCGGAAAGTGTATTCTCCTCGGAAATATGTCGGGGAGCCAAGTTTGTATGCTACTGTGGGAATGAGGAATGAAGACCAGTATGTTCAAGGTGTGGATTGGAGAGATTCACCGTTGATTAGTGAGATCAGATCTGTACCGCTTCCGAGGCGGTTTGACATTTCTAAAATTGACAAGTTCGATGGAACTCAAGATCTAGATGATCATATAGAGCAATTCAAGAACTATATGACCAACTTCGAGGACGATGATAGACTAGTTTGCAGGGCCTTCTCTCAGACATTCAAAGGAACTGCATTAAAATGGTATAACAAGATTCCTAAGGAGTCTATTGCAAATTTTAGAGACTTTTACACAGCTTTTCAAAGACAGTTTGTGGGAAGCAAAGAAATGAGAGCTAATGGAGATACAATAATACAATGTAAGCAAGTTGTGGGAGAAAAGTTGAAGGATTATACCAAGAGATTTGTGTCAACAAAAGCGGGATTAGATGACTGTGAGGAATTGGTGGCTATGGCGGCGTTTCGACAAGGATTGTTGCTTGGAGATTTAGCCGATGAAACAACAAGGCGTAGAGCATTAACGTTTGGAGCTCTCATGGCCCAGGTTGAAGACCAGATCAAGGTCGAAGAGTCCACTCGAGTTCGAGGAGGAAATGTTGGTGTTCAGAAAGGGAATACTCAAGGGGGAAATAACCAAGCGAACGCTTCGAATAACAGCTCGTCATGGGCGAGGGGCAATCAAAATGTTACTTACCGAGGAGGTTCGAGTTCGTATCAAGGGGGTTCTAATCATCACAACTTTAGTAATCAATACCAGTTCAAACCAAGATCGAATGTATGGGTGAAACCAGAGTATTATGCGGATTTGACTGAAAGTGTGGCATCGATATATGAGAAAAGCAAGGGAACAGTGAATTTCAGAAAGCCGGCAGCGATTAATAGGCCAAGGGAGGAGCGCAATAACAGGTTCTACAGGTATCATGATGATATTGGACATGATACAAATGATTGTATTGCTTTGAAGAAGGAGATGCAGATTTTGATAGAGAATGGAAAATTGCTGGAGTATGTAAAAAAGAATGCTAAAGCTGCAACTCAAAAAGTTGGTAATCCTAATTCTAAGCAGGAAACTGCACTGATGATTTTAGATGTTGCAGGTGATGAGTTTGATGTGGCTTCGGAATATGTCGACCCAGACCCTAGTCGATTGTTGTTGATGTCAGTAGATGAGCCGATGCGTGAGGGACGTGTTCGAGATTTGTGTGCGTTCTTTGAGTCACTGACAATATTTGGGGGAGATTCAATGACTAATAACACTAATAATTCGATGAAGATACATATAGTGAATTTAACGCATCAAATTGAAGGAGGAGCATCAGCACACCTAAGCAACAAGAAGGATGTTCCATTTATAATTTTCGATGGGGATGATTTGAGAGGAATTACTGGGCCACATGAAGATGCAGTGGTCATTGGAGCAGAAGTGTGTGGGGTGGAAATTCGACGAGTATTAATTGATACTGGAAGCTCTGCTAATGTGTTGTTCAAATCAACATATGATAGACTAACTGCTCCGCCTCGGATACAAAGGTCAGAAAGAACTATAATTGGGTTTACTGGCGCAACAGCAAATGTGATAGGGGAGTTCGAAGGTGAAATCTCTTTGGGAAAAAGGGCCTTTCAAAAAGAAAGTACAAGTACTTTTTATGGTGGTAGATTGTCCATCGAGCTACAATGCTATTTTTGGAAGGTCATGGCTGGCTAAAATGTATGCTATAGTTTCTACGGTTCATCAATGTTTGAAGTTTGTAATCGGGGATCGAGTCGGCGTAGTTCGAAGTGATCAAAAGGTGGCAAGAGAGTGTTACGCTGCTGCGTTTAGACTACGTGGCAAAAGTACTGATGATCCAATGGAGAATTAGCAGTTTGGGGGGGTGTCTTCTAGTGGAACAGATGAGGGAATTGATGATCCGAGGTCAACCCCGAGTTCTGTGGTGGTAAGTGAAGAAATAGAAGAATACGTTTTCAATAATGGCAGAGTACTTTGAATTGGGACTTTATTGTCTTTATCAATGCGAGAAATATTGTTGAATTTTTTGTCTAAGAATTTGGATGTATTTGCTTGGAGGTCCGAGGATGTAGTGGGGGTCCCAAGTGATATCATATGTCATAGCTTGGCAGTGGATCCGAAGATCAAGCCGATAATTCAAAAAAGGAGAGCTTTTTCGTTGGAAAAATCCGAGGCCATAGTTGCTGAGGTAGATAGATTGTATAAGATGGGGCATATCAGGGAGTCCAATTATCCGAGGTGGACCGCTAATCCTGTGGTGGTGAAAAAGAAGAGCGGAAAATGGAGAATGTGTGTAGACTTCACAGATTTAAACAGAGCCTGCCCAAAAGATCCTTTTCCAGTGCCTCGAATTGACCAGTTAGTGGATTCTACTTCTAGAAATAAAATTTTGACATTTATGGATGCATTTTCAGGGTATAATCAGATTCGAATGAATCCAGAGGATGAAGAAAGCACAACTTTTATTACTGATCGAGGTTTACACTGTTATAGAGTGATGCCGTTTGGATTGAAAAATGCTGGGTCTACATATCAAAGGTTGATGAATAAGGCGTTTGCTTCACAAATAGGGAGGAATATCGAAGTGTACATCAATGATATGCTTGTTAAGAGCAAAAGTGATGATGAACACATTGATGATTTAGAAGAGACGTTTTTAAATCTCAGAGCCATACAGTTGAAGTTGAACCCAGAAAAATGCACATTTGGAGTCCGATCTGGTAAGTTTCTAGGGTATATGATTAGTGAAAGAGGAATTGAAGTGGACCCAGAACAGTTGAAGGCTCTGATATCAATGTCTTCACCTCGGAATATCAAAGAAGTGCAAATGTTAACGGGCAGGTTAGCAGCTTTGAACAGATTCATTTATCGCTTTTCAGATAAGTGCTTGCCTTTTTTCCAGGTGCTGCGTCGACCAAATAATTTTGAGTGGACTTCGGATTGTGAAGAAGCTTTTGTTAAGATCAAAAATCTTTTGTCCTCTCCTGAAATATTATAAAAGCCTCGAAAGGGTGAGCAATTATTTTTGTATATAGCAGTATCAGATTATGCAGTGAGTGCAGTTCTGGTTAGTGAAGATACGAGAGTTTCGAAGCCTGTCTACTATGTCAGTAAAAGTTTGGTTGATGCTGAAAAACGTTATTTGAAGCTCGAAAAATTGGCACTGTGTATAGTAGTGGCAGCGAGAAAAATGCGTCCTTACTTCCAGGCACATACGATTGTGGTTCGAACTTCATATCCATTGAAAAATGTGTTGCAAAAGCCAGATATCTCAGGAAGGATGACTAAGTGGTCTGTAGAATTAGGAGATTTCGATGTGTTATTCTCTCCTCAAACAGCTATCAAAGCTCAAGCCTTAGCAGACTTCTTGGTTGAGTTTCATTCGAGTAGACCCGAAGAGAAAGATGGTGAAAAAGTGAACACAAATCCGACGTGGACGGTACGAACTGATGGGGGATCTAGTAATAAAGGGTCGAGTGCAGGAGTTGAATTGGTGGCACCAACAGGGGAGTTTATGTTTCAAGCTATAAAATTTGGATTTCATGCTTCGAATAATGAAGCTGAATATGAAGCTGTGCTAGCAGGATTGCGGTTAACAAAGATTTGTGGAGCAATATTCGTGCGCTTAGAAACAGATTCGCAGTTGGTAGTTAACCATGTTAAAGGGGTGTCAGAAGCTAAAAAGGATCGTTTGGTTTTGTACTTGCAAGAGTTACGAGGTATGATGGCACAATTTGAAAATGTCGAGGTGGAGCATATTCGAAGAGGTAACAACACAATGGCTGATTCTTTAGCAACAATGGCTTACTCTGAAGAATATCCATGGATCGTGACACAACCATTGCCCTCGATTATATCAAGCTCTGAGCAATGTGAATTTGTTGAGGAGGTAGTAAATGATTCGATGCGCGTTCGAGGTGATTGGAGGATTGACTTGTTAAACTTTATTTCGAAGGGAATACTACCTCTTGATAAACACTTGCTCAAGAAAATAAAGTATAAAGCTCTTGGTTATGTAGTATTAGATGGGGTATTGTACAAGAGATCTGCGTCGAAACCTTTGTTACGATGTTTGAGTAAGCAAGAGTCTCAAAACATTCTATCTGAATTACATGATGGAGACGGATCAGCTCATTGTGGATTCAAAGCTTTAACGCGTAGGGTATTGTTGGCAGGGTATTATTGGCCTACCATATTGCAGGATGCCAAGTTATTAGTTCGAAGCTGTGATACTTGTCAGAGGTATGCAAATTTAATACATAAACCAGCAGTACCCCTAATGACAATCTCTGAGGCGGTTCCTTTCGATAGGTGGGGGATTGATTTAGTAGGACCATTACCTATGGCTTCAGGTGGAAGACAGATGATTATTGTTGCGGTTGATTATTTTTCGAAGTGGGCAGAAGCAGAACCTTTAGCTGGGACAAAAGCTAAGGATGTAATCAAGTTTATTCTAAGTAACATCTGCTACCGTTTTGGAGTTCCTCGAAAAATAACAACGGACAACGGTCCCCAATTTAATAACAAGGAAATGGATTCTTTTTGCTCTTCGAAAGGAATACAACAATGCTTTTCTACTCCTTTCCACCCCCAAGAAAATGGGCAGGTGGAAGTTACAAATAGATCTATTTTGGAGGGTTTAAAGAAAAATTTGGCAGGAGCAGCAGGGAAATGGCCAAATTATCTTCAAGAAGTGTTGTGGGCATATCGAACAACCCCTAGAGAGGCCGCAAAAGAGACTCCTTTCTCTTTGGTGTATGGAATGGACGTTGTGTGCCCTGCTGAATCTACATTGCCTTCCTACAGGTTATTACGATATTCTGACGTGGATAATGATGAAGCTAGAATGGTTGAGCTTGATTTGTTAGAGGAAAAAAGGGTCAAAGCGCATTTGAATGTGGTTCATTATCAAACCTTAATGAGAAGCAGGTACGATGCTAAAGTTAAGAAGAGAGAGTTCAAGGTTGGCGATCGAGTGTTGCGAAAAGTATTTCTTCATACTAAGGACAAGCACCTCGGAAAATTGGCTCCGAATTGGGAGGGTCCTTATGAAGTCAAAATGAAGGTCGAGCCAGGTTCCTACAGGTTGTCTGATCGTGAGGGGAGGATGCTCAAACACCCTTGGAATATAGAGCATTTGAAATTGTACTGTGAGTAAAATTGAACTTCGAATTTTTGCAAAACAGACATACTCTTTCCTTATCTGTTGGCCCAGAAAGGTTTTAATGAGGTGTCTGGCTAATATTAAATTTTATAATAAAATTTCTTTTGGCCATTGGTTGTTTAGTATGATGAGTGATTTATTATTTTGGTAACTTGGCAAAGACTGATCATCTTTGAAAGTTGACCAAGAATAATTTTCCAAAGCCATAGCTTTGAAGAAACAACCTAATTTTCAAGGTGCCACGTCTTATGAGTGCATCTAATTTTCGAGGTGCCACGTCTTATGAGTGCATCTAATTTTCGAGGTGCCACGTCTTATGAGTGCATCTAATTTTCGAGGTGCCACGTCTTATGAGTGCATCTAATTTTCGAGGTGCCACGTCTTATGAGTGCATCTAGTTTTCGAGGTGCTACGTTTTATGAGTGCATCTAATTTTTGAAATGACAAGTTTAAATAAGTACACCAGAAATTTGAAATATTAAGAAAGTTGCTTGTTTCATCGGATAAAACTTGAAGCTTACAAAAAGGAGAAAACTACTTAATTAAAACACACAAAAAACAAGCGCGACATGTATAATCTACTGTTCAGTCATCTTCTTCTTCCGATGACCCTTCCAAAGCATTATCTTCTTCTGAGGAGCATGATGGCACCTCGAATGCTTCCTTTGGACGATCTTCTTCTGGAACTTGTTTCCAAAAGTCTGTTAAATTCAACCTTGGATAGGCAGCATGAACTTCTCGAAGAAGATTGATAGCTGTATCAGTTTGAGCTTTCTTGATACCATTAAGCATCACAGAACCAACAACAGCTTCTGCCTTCTTGATGGCAACCTTCTTTTCTTGCTCGAATCCTGTTTGAAGCGTTGTCAATTGAGTTTGACAATCATCCAGGCTTTTTTGAGTTTTCTTAGCAAGTTCTTCAGCATCGGTAGATTTTTTCTTTTCCTCAGAAATGGCAGTAGAATGTTGAGATTTTAGACTTTCAAGAGCCAGACGATGAGAAGTCTCCAAAGCTTCGATTTTTTCTTTATGCTCTTTAAGAAGCTTTCCTTTTTCAGCTTCGAAATTTTGAAGTGCTTCATTTTTCGAAGCCTTTTCAGATTCTGTTTCCTTTTTGCTCTTGATTAACTCTTGTGTAAGGAGCTCCAATTGTGTATGTGAATTGTTCACTTCTTCACATAATTTTTTGGCTGCAGCACTTAAATTTGTAAAAGGCCGAAGAATTGAGGTTACCTCATCGGATCTGTCAGGATTGGGCAAGTTCGATGGGTGATGATGAACAGGAACGATTGCATTAGATTTTGAAGTTGTGACAGCATCGGTAGAAGTTGATGGAATGGTGTTGATAGGTCGAGAATCTTCACCAGTGACTGCAAAATCTCCGCTCGAGTTAAAATCTTCGAGGTTAAGATAATCAATTTCCTGGCTATCTCCTAGTGCCAATCCCCCTTGAGGATTTTCTTCAATAAAGATTTTTTCATGCACCTCGGAAGCCAATACCTCTTTGAGAATGTCAGCTTCGTTCTTTTTCTTTGGAGTAGTGGACTTCCTCTTTTTCTTCTTTGGAGTATTTCTTTCCTTCTTTTCTTTTTCAGTGCAGGTTCGTCCTCTTCGGATATTGGAGGAAGTTGAGATGCAGACGCTTTTCGTTTTCCTGCAGACTTCGAATGTTTGGAAGGATTAGCCTTGCTTGTGTTGGGCTTTTTGAGGGTTAGCTTTCCCTTCTTCTTCAGTGGCAGGTGACTGTCACTTCGATTCCTGGTGGGAAGGTAGGTTTTCCCATCTGGTGCGAGTATTCTCTGAACTACTTCAATAGGATCTGGGGGGAGCATCAGATCTTCAGGGAAGTCAGCTCCCAAGGATATGCGCCAGAGATGGCTGTTGACAAAGTTGATTGGTTGAAAGGCTGAGTGAAAGCCATTTCCCCAGGCTTTTTCTGCCCACTCAGCCATTTTCTGGAAGATAACCTTTGCAGTCTTTCGACGACCTTTAAATCTCGGAATTTCTAAAAAAGAAAGAAAGAGAATAAACAGTTAGATAAGTGAACTTGGTTAATTTGGCTAGGCTTAATAAGTTAAAAAAAATGTTACTTACTGCTATCTCTCCAGGTGAGAGTGAGTTTTGAGGGGTTGGCATCAGAAATCTCTTTGCCATTTTCCCAAGCTCCCGATAAAAAGACAAATCTTTGCTTCCAAAATTTATCAGCTTCGAGGAGGTCGTCGATAATCTTCTGATCATCCTCCAGGGTTAGGTAGTAGAATGGTAAAACTGGCCCATTAGAGATTTTGCTCAATGAGATGAAGTCTTCTATTTCGAGGGGGATGCCTCCTAGCCTCGACACCATGATAGCAGAGAATAAGGTGAACAGCTGGTTTGGAGTGACTTGTGTTGGACACAACCCAAGAATTTCGAAGTACCTCACAATCATTGGATCGAGGGGAAATCGAAGTCCCCAGTTGAAAAGCTCGGGGTAAACTACCAGTACATTCTTCTGACAACTCAGAGGTGTTTCTCCTTATTCTGGTAGTTGAAGAACAACGTTGTCTGATAACCCCCATAGTTTCTTGAGTTGTTCTTTTTCTGATTCGAGGTAGTAGGTGTAGGGTACATTTTTCAGGGCAAGAATATACCGAGGACAAAGTGGTTGAAGGTTTTCCTGAACCAAAGCAGCAACATCCTCGGGGAGGGTAATGGGAGGTTTCTTTCCTCGATTTCTCTTTGGGGGGATTACCCCATCAGCCTCGGATTCCTCTTCGGCATCAGATTCAGTGGCTTCAGAATCATTTTCTTTGTTATTTTCCTCATCGGTAGCTTCATCGTGACGAATTCGAATTTGAGTCTCAGTTTGAGTCACAAGAATTGGTTGACTATTCTCTGGAGTAGCGTCAACCACTTCTTGTGGGGGAGGAGAGGAGGTTTCTGCATCGTCACCCATTGCTAGAAAGGTTGATTTTTTGCTACGTTTAACTTTAACTGCTTCGGATTGAAGGATAGGTGATTTGGGTTGAAGTTTTTTAGTTGCTTCGAATTGTAGGATAGGTGATTTGGGTTGTAGTTTTTTATCAGTTGGTGGTTTGTCAGAAGTGACAAACTCAGATTTTCGATGAGGTCTTAATGATGAAGAAGTAGGTTGATTTCGAGGAGGAAAAGGTTGTTGGCTAGATTCTGGATTTGAAGCTAGGGGTGAAGATGAAGTAACAAGATTGGGATCGAAGTTACCGTATTTGAAGGTGGTAGAGGAAAAGTGAGGACCGTTGTAGATCAACCCAGCAGCTCTGTATTCTTCAGCTCTCTCTCCAATACAAAGGTAATCGTAGGCACCGAATACTTGATTACTAGGGCCATGGAAGAGAGATTTCTTTGGTTTTCTTGGTTTTCTGGGTTTAGATCTTTTGTATTTGGGATATCTTCTCATACAATAGGTGCTGATCTGAGGAGTTGTTTCTGTGACTGAACGAAATGGTGTTACTGAGGAAGGTAGCTGGAGATGAAGATGAAGGTTGATGAAGAACAAGATAAAGATGGTTCAGGAAAGAAGTGATTTATCTAAAAAGTTCTCAGTGAAGGTGAAGCTAAGTATTTATAGCTGAAAAAAGATGGCGTTGGGAATTTGAAGAGGCAAAACCAGTGAATTGTTCTCATTGGGTGGAATGTGAAACGTGGAGGAAAACGTGTTGAGTCATAGACCTATCAAGAAGGGTCTAGTCAGCTTTTCAAGTAGGGGTCAGAAAATTCGAAGCATGAGTAAAGTTATATCTCTAGTCAGAAGATTTGAAGTAGAGGCAAGGTTGTATTTCAAGTTGGTAGATTCGAAGTAGGTGGGGAGTCTATTTGCACTTATTCTTAGATTTGAAGTGGGGTTGCAAGTCATTAGGCTTCATCATAATGAAGGGGCTGGATGAAAGAAGTTTTATTCACTTGGAGTAATATTCGAAGAGTAAATAGTTCTTATAAATTGTTTGTATAAGAACTAGGGGGGCTACTGATAAGGAAATATATTCTCTAGGGACCTAAATGTAATTAATGAGGACTTAATTGATAAGTCCTATTAATATAGAGTAAAATTAAGCCTTATAAGAAATATAGGGACTGGACCGTAAATATCCCTTTATGTAACCGCTCTTGTAACTAACTTGCTAGGCCTATTTAAAGAGGCTGGGGAGGTTGATTACGCCAATAAAATAATTAGAAGCAAAAGATGATATTCACTACCTAAAATTCTCTCTGTGGATTCTTGTGTTCTCTATCTTCTCAACTCAACTTTTATTCTTACCATTAACTACATACTAGGAGACAATTCTATATAAGCTCTAAAATGAGCACATGCCTCTCCTGAATTTTTTTTGGCAAATAAAATTTAGATTGTTTTTGAAATCTACTAAATGATTTCAAAAAAGTTATATATTTTACTTGTAATAAAAACATTTTTATTCCTGATGAGCTCAGTGAATCCTTAGTGAAACTCAGGAGCGGAGATGTTCATATGAGAGGGTCGGACTAGAGAATATTCGTATGATGTGACAACGAAAAGTAAGGTGCTAGAAAAAGAAAGAGACAAAAGGAATAAATGTTGTAATTGTTGATCAATCATTGGCCTTTTTTCCTAAAAAGGAATGTCATTTATATAGTAAATGATGTGGATGGTAAAATTACCTATCTACCACTGTAAGAATGAATTTCTTACCCCACTATTTGACTATTTACAAACAAGTTCTTGGGGTCTATCATTTAAGCCCCTTACTTCTTATTTGTGCTTTACTTTAGTCCTTAGTCACTAAATACATGGACATTGATCTTATTAATGAGCTAAATTATATATTAACCATCTATATTTTTCTTCCCTTATCAGTAGCCCCCGTCCATGTGCATTTCTCTGGATATGGACTTTAATTATCACTTCATAACGTTTGGATACCATCGTAATTACTGTCGAATTTCCTGCTTCTAGGCAGAGTTTTGATACGGGCGAATCAGAGTCTTTGTTACTCCATTCGGATCAGACATTTTGCTCTGCTGACCTCACCTCTTAGTCATGCTGACGTCACCCAAGTAATCATTTATGTCAGACGCACATGCTTTATTTTGCTGTTATCGAGTCGAGTAATTTTTAGGCGGCACTGCTACCATGGACACGTGTCACTGTACCGTTGCTTTTGCCTGTTCGCCTTCTGCTTCCCTTGCCTATAAATACTCAACCCTTTTCCTGAGTAAAGGTTTCTGATTTTATTTGGAAAATTTTTGTTCTAGAGAGAGAGAGAGAGAGACCGTGCCTAAACAATTTTTTTTTTTGCATTTTTATGCCTGACGAATTCATCAATCTGAAATGTACAAGCTTTGTAGGTGGTTTAACATTTCTAATCGAATCGGAACTCGCAGATCTACCGGTACAAGAGAAAATCCTTCCCCTGCAGATATTTGGGAATCTACCTTTCGAGATAACTGGGCTCCGATCCGCGAGTGCTCCGCCAACCTTGCTGTATCCTCCCCAAGTCAAGCACACCTTTCAAGTGGTGGGGTTGATCTTTCTGCTTCTCCAACTCCCTCGACTTTTCCTTCTCGACCTTCTCCCTTCATCTTAATGGGTGACGACAGAGAAAGATCGCCGGTTAAAGAACGTAAAGACAAAGCTAAACGGAAAAGGTCGCCTGATCCAGCCACCAAGTCGGTCCGGATGAGGATCCCCTCCTCGGTCTCAACTCCTTGAACAACCGCCCAAGGCTCTCCTCAAACGACGCAAGACGTTCGCCCCAAGAAAACATTTCCAAGAGGGGCTCCGTCTAAACCATCTCTTACGCCTGTCCCATACGTTTAAGAGAGAATTTTATCTGATGACCCTGATGACGATAAGGAAAATCCTAATGTCGTGGCGATTGAGGCAAAACCTCTCCGAGTTGTTCTTACTGGTGTTCTTTACCCGGATGATAACGCTCCGGCTCCTCCCTCGGATCCCGCGACTAATCTTCCCCTCACCAAGGTGAGACTTTCGTGGTAAAGATCAAGAAAAAGAAAAAGAAGCGTTCCACAGGTCTGCCCTCGAATGTGGAAGATATCGTGGAAAATAACCTTCACGGTATCGAAGCTAAACATCTTTTGGCTCTGTACAAAGTAAAGTATAAGTATTTTCACCCTACCGGGGAAGTCAAGCTAAGGGATCGCTGGGGTATCCCTACTAACATTACTATCCAATTTCCTGCGGTCGGTGAGACACCTCTATCAGTTCAGAACAATGAATTGGTGCTTTATGCGGAGCTGATGAACTGGGGTCTCCGATTACCCCTCGATCCTCTCCTGACCGACTACTTCCACTTGGTTGGACTTTGTCCTTCTCAGGCCGGGGCTAACATGTGGTATACCCTTATGGCATGCATTACGGCTTCGAGGCTCTCCGAGAACGCTTTCACTATGGAATAGCTCATTGCCGTCTCAGGTGTGGCCACGAATTCTCACTATCCGTTCTATTTTCTTGGTTTTTCCAGGAACCTTAAAGTGATAAAGGATTTTCTGGAGGCCGACAAGAAATGGAAGCAACAATTTCTGTTCATTTCCGGGTTGTGGAAGACCAGATTCGAAAACTCTGAAGATCTTTCTCATCGGTTGACGTTGAAATGGACTGAACAGGGTAAGTACTTCTCACCTAAACGTTTTCTGAGTCGCCAAGTTTGGTAAATTCTAACTCGGTGTCTTTTCCAGCTATGAAAAGGATTGCCAAGTCCTTTAAACGTCATGCTAAATCCGGCAAGGCTATCTTTGAGAAGCTAAGTGCTTGGGCTGGTGAGCATTAAGATTATAAGTTCCACCAAAGCTTTATGCTTATGAATTTTACCAAGTGTAATATATGGCGGTTCGATCTTAGTCAAAAGAAGACCGTTTCAGAACTTATGGTACCTCCTCAGGGCGATGATGTCCTTAAGCTCTTAGAGCGCCTGGATAACGCAGTCTACCTTCCCATTCGGGCCCGAGCTCCGAGTCACCAAGATCTCGAAGAGCCCGATGGAGGTGAGGAAGAAGAGACTGAGGATGAAGCCGAGTCTGAAGAAGATGTTTCTGAGGAGAGGAAGGTCAATGCTGAGGAGGGTCCTCAGCCCGAAGCTCATGGAGGTCCCTTAGAAAGGGTGCAAGACAGTCCTTCAACAGGAGCTCCGGGTGATCATGATGACATCCAAGTAGGCTTGCCCCCGGAACCTCAGCAGGATGCCCCCCTTGGTCCTCAGGAATTCTCCCCAACTTCTCATCCTGAGAATAGGTCAAGTGATGCTAACCACTTTGTTGAGATTAGGCACCGAGGTCGGGCTGGTGCCACAAGGCCATAGATATTTACTACTGAGGAGAAGAAGAATAGGGTTGTTGAGAGTAGAGGGGAAACTGACAACACTAATCGTCCGAGTCTGCCTTTGTCCAAAAAGTTTGTAATTGTTGACTCAGACTCGGGTGGAGAATTTGTTTCCACTCAAAAAGAGGTTCCAGAAGGTGACTCCGACGAGGAAAGGTACCCCTCCCCTACCTCTGCTTACTTTGATGTATATGCCAACGACTATGTGGAAAACGAGCTGAACAAATTACTGCATGCTGCTGCCCTGCTCGAACGCAAAGCGAATCGGAAGGATCGCTACAAAGAAGAAGTCATTGAGAGGAGGGCGGAGGTGAAAGCCCTAACTTCTGAATTCTCCAAGTTTAAAGTCCAAGTAAAGGACTTCACCGATCTGGTCACCGAACATACCGAGATATCCTCCAAAGTGGAAGGTCTGGTCTCTTGAAGAAAAAAGTGAAGGAGTTAAATGATGAGTTGGCCAAGGAATCAGAAGCAACCGCCAAAAGTAGAGACTCTATCTTCGAGTCCGAGGGGTTGAAGAAAAAAGTTGAAGAGCTGAATGAAGAATTAGCTAAGGAGAAGAATACCTCCGAGGATCACTTAGCCACCATTACTTCTCTTAAGACTGAGCTGTCCGAGGAGAATATGAATTTTGATAATGCAAGGGAGAAGTTCACGGCCAAGGATGCGGAGCGTGACATGACGGTAAATGGCCTTCTTGAGGCCTATTACAAAACAAATGTCTGTTTTTGGAATTGTGTTCAAGACCTTGAGACACTATCGGCATATCATGAAAGATTTAAAAAGGATTTTGAAACTAAGCAGAAGGAACGTCTTTATGAGTATGCTGCTCAGATCATTGCTCGTCTTGAAGAAATGGATGCTAAATTAAGCTCATCAATGGTAATGAAGATGCACGAAAGGTTCCCGGACTTGCACCTTGGTAGTCTTTGGACTCGAGTTATTGAGCAGCATCGCCCACACGGGGTGTCCGTGGAGGACCCTGAATGTAGTGAGGATTCAGAGAGCTCTTCATCGGAATCAGACTCACCTACTGATATTAAAGAAAATTCTGCATCTGATTAACATGTTCATAGTAGCTCTTTCTTTGTTTTTTGTTTAACTCGTTCGCTCTTTGAACCCTGCCACAAGATATTTTTTTGTAACATTCTGCTTCTTATTTGAGCGTTCAGTGATGCATCCTTACGTTTTTCTTTATGTTGTTCTTCTTGTGATTCAATACTGAATTATTTTACTCAAGCGTCCTTTGGTTCATATTTTGAGTTCATAAATATGAAATTTCTTGTCCAAACTTTTGGAGGGTGTTTTGAGTTCAAAAAGTTGAACATTCTGGTCCAAACTTCTTTGGAGGATGTTTTGAGTTTAAAAAGATGAACTTTTTGGTCCAAACTTTTTTGGAGGATGTTTTGAGTTCAAAAAGATGAACTTAGTCTAGTTTTTAAAGAAGACAATAAGATTTGATATATAAGCCGGCTATTTAGGCACCTCATTAAAACCTTCCTGCGCCACCAGGGTAGGAAAGAGTATGCCACCAGAACTTAGACAAATTGACGAAAAACATATTTACATATCAAACAATCAAACTAAATAAGCTTTTAGGTGCTCAATATTTCAGGGATGAGGAAAATCTCTTCATTCTTTGTCTTTCAATCGGTACGTTCCCGGTTTTAACTTCTTAGTGACCGTGTATGGACCTTCCCAGTTTGGGGCGAGTTTTCCAAGTCTCTTTTCTTTTGTGTGCAAGAAGAATTTTCTTAGGACCCTATTTCCTACCTCAAATTCTCTTCTTCTGACCTTTGACGAGTAACGACTTCTCATTAGAGTTTAATAGTGCAAGGAATTCAGCTGTGCTCAACTTCTCTTTTCTTCTATCAAATCAAGCTCTGTGCGTTTTCCTTTGTTATTTCCTTCCTCGAAATACTCACTCAGTCGAAAAGATGGGAATATTGTCTCCGATGGCACTACAACATCCATTCCGTACACCAGAGCAAAAAGCGATTCATGTGTTGCAGTCCGAGGAGTAGTCATGTAAGCCCATAACACCTCTTGTGATAGTCTTGTCACATCATATGAATATTCTCTAGTAATTTATCTTCAAGATCTTAGTATCGATGTAACTAAATAACTACTAATGCTACAAATTTTTTGATAAAGTAAACTCAAGAATAAAAACTCGAAAAATCTCTAAAATACACAAAAGAATTTCAAAAAGCAAAACAGGTTTAATTTAATAATCAAACTTGAAAAAATAACATAATGAAACTGATAACCCCGTTACTCCAAACAATATACCAAACTCAAAGATATAACAGAAAAGAACAAAAAACAAAAAACAAAAAACCAAACAAAGACATAAAATAAACAACATGAAAACAACGCGATGTAAAACCTCCTATTCCTTTTGCCGACTGAGACTCGACAATCTAAGCCATTACAATATTTTTCTTTTAATAAATAGGCAATTCATAACTATTTATGACTATAAGTTAGGAAAAGGGTTTGAAACAAATCTTGTCAAATTTCGTTATCAAAATATAAATCTAGTAGTAAATGGGGTGAGAACTATCTCCATAGCACGAAAGAGTACCACCATTGATACAATGAATATAAATTTGAAACATATAAACATGAAATCACTATAACCAGGAAATCATTCTAAACCATTATAAACATGTCCAATTGAAAATTCAAAAAACCTTTCAAACAAGTCATTAACAAACTAAAATAGAGAAAAAATAATTTAATTTTGAACTAAAATTTTGAACTTAGATATGAAACTAGTACATATCTAAGTGATTCAATGGTTTAATAATTATGGATAATTTTGTTTGGAGAATTCAATTTTATAGTCATATGTAGATTAATAATAATAATTGTTGTTTTTGTTTTATCCGTCCATATTAGGCTAGGCTATAATTAGATCATTTTTTTTTGTTAGAATCAGATCTTCAAGTAAAAGAAAATCTCAAAAACTTAATGACTATAATACCTATAACATATAAAACCCTAATTTCAGCCTAAATACCAACATTTTATCTCAGTAAATACCACTACATACTCTCGTACAGTAACTTTAACCCAAAAATATAGTAATATCCATAGAATCTCTTCCGAAATATGGATTTAAGCGATTTTCAGTCATCCATAGTTACCGCTGCATTTCCATGCACACCAAGTTCCTTGAAATACGACATGTAGGAACAATACGCTTGGAAATGCATCGGTATGCATACTTGAAAATCCTAAATCTTAAAATACTAAGTCAAATCCACCAAAACTATTTCCAAATCGTAAATATTCAAATAACCTAATCTATAAAACAAACTAGAATTCGAAATAACAACTATAATTATAAAAAAATTCGAATTTTCGAATAAAATATTCAACTCTTAATATCACTAATCTAAATCAAAAACAAAATGGATGTTCTAGTAAAAATTACATACCTGGATAGATTTATGATTGAAATATTAAACAAAATAATTTTTATACTTGTGGTAATACTATAATTGATGAAGGTACGATTTTAATAAAAACGAATTTCATTATAACCGAATCTTATTTTAAAATGGTTTTTTTTAGCAATCTCTATTTTAAATCCCACTTGCTAGAGATTATGGGATGCAACAACATCAGTTAAATTTGTTTACAAAGAAGCTGCCACTAATAAATTCAGTTATATACGGTTCCATCTAATCATCCCCAAAGCTTCAGTATCAGATACCTCTCTTCCCTATGATTTCAGGTTTCTACATCTGATCATGAGCTCTAATGGTCAAGGACCACATTCTCTAGCATTCAGGGTTATGAGACTATGCAAACCGTCGTTCCAGATCGATCCACCTCTCAAACTTAACCCCTCCGATCTCCTCTTCGCCGAAGACCTCTTCGACGACCCCACCGCCGCCTCTTTCCTCAACATAAACACCGTCGACTCTTCCGATCCCAGCTATAGTACTAGGTTGTTCCCCCACCATCCCTCCGATCCTATCGGACTCTCCGGCCTCCTCATCCTCCCTCAATCCTTCGGGTCACCATCTCTCTCTCGTTCCATATATATATAAGCATATATAAATCTATCTGATCTTGTTGTTACGTGATTTGAACAGTGCGATTTATCTAGGAGAGACGTTTTCAAGCTACATTAGCATCAACAACAGTTCCAATTTCGAGGTTAAAGACATCGTCATCAAGGTATGAATACGATTACGATTTGCTTACAGTATTGTAGCTTGACGATTTGCTTACAGTATTGTAGCTTGACGATTTGCTTTCTCAATTGAAATTGAGTGAGCTAAATAGGTTTGATTATATCTTCTTATTCACAGGCTGAAATTCAAACGGAGAGACAAAGGATACTCCTTACAGATACCTCCAAATCACCAGTCGAATCAGTACAGCCAGGAGGGCGTTATGATTTCCTAGTAGAACATGATGTGAAAGAGCTTGGAGCTCATACGTAATCATATTGTTGTTTCTTTGTTTTCACTATATGTTTACTTTATTGCTTATCATGGACATGTTATGTTACGTTTGTGTAGGCTTGTGTGCACTGCCTTGTACCTTGATGGTGATGGTGAGCGTAAATATCTTCCGCAGTTCTTCAAGTTCATAGTTTCAAATCCTCTTTCGGTGAGGACAAAGGTGCGAATATGTGTTGATTTTATATATTGAGGTTTTACTAACTATATATTTCGGAAATGAACTATATACGTTTTTTATTGGTTTTTGTTGTGCAGGTCCGTGTTGCCAAGGTACTAATCTGTTAAGTGTAAGTTTAGCATCGGTGTGTTCATTTCTATATCAAATTTGTCGAGAGCATATCTATAAGTTAGAGATAAGATGATTTTTGCATCTGTGTGTACTGTTTTTCTTATAACTATTGCAATTTGTATCTCAGGAAACTACATTTTTAGAGACTTGCATTGAGAACCATACAAAATCTAACCTTTTTATGGACCAAGTTGAGTTTGAACCAGCACCACACTGGAATGCGATACCATTAAAAGCTGCCGAGCACGATCCCATCTGTGACTCGTTACCTAGGTAATAATAGATACATCATCCGGGTCCCAGGATAAAGTGGGTGTGTCTTATTTTGTTATAGTTCCCCCTTTTTCCTTATTTCCCGATCAAGTGAAGTCTCGCATTTTTCATACTGATTGATGGTTATATGTGTGTAGAGAAATGTTTCAGCCACCAGTTATCATCCGATCTGGTGGAGGAATCCGCAACTATCTATATCAGTTAAAATTGTGCTCAAAGGAATCTGAACAAGCTAAAGTTCAGGGTACTAATGTGTTAGGAAAACTTCAGATAACGTGGCGAACAAATTTGGGTGAATTTGGCCGCTTACAGACGCAACAAATTTTTGCTGCTGTAAGTCTGCCTCTGTTAATTTTGCTAGTCGAACAATATTCCGTTGCACGTATTTTATTACTAGCATCTTGTCTTCCATCCTGAATTCAGTAGAACTTTGAGCTTGCCTCTAACATGTATTCTTTGGCAAACTATGTTGTCAAAGCAAGATAGTGGCCGTATATTACCTTCCTTGTGTGAATGTTTTGGTAGAATCTCGTTTCAGCAGGCTATTGAGTATATGACATGCCGTTTCGGACAAAACCAAATTAAAAACAAAAAACAAAAATGCAACTACATTTAGTAATTTTGACCTTATCCATAGCTGCTCCCATAACTTTATGGCTATTAGTGTTATTGTAGTACATAACTTTATGGCTATTAGTGTTATAGTAGTACATTAGCTAAGTGAAGTTGCAAATCATATCGCTTGTTCACGTACATATGCACACACGAATTATCTTTTTATATCTTCATTGCTTTTGCTTTATGCTAAAATCAATTTCTTTCTTGCAGCCCATTACGTGCAAAGAGATAAAATTGCAAGTTATTGAGCTTCCACCCAAAATCCTCTCAGACAGACCATTTGTGGTAATCTATCAAGCATTGCGGCAGTTAACTGCTATGGATTGCAATGCATTAATCATCTGATTATCAATCTGACAGGTAACATATTCCTACAGGTATGCTTGAACATAACCAACCAGACTGATAGGCAATTGGGTCCCTTCGAGATAACTCTATCACAACCAAACTCTCGTAAAGAAAAGTCGGTCATGATTTGCGGTCTCCACACCGCGGTACGCATCTACAGGATTCGTAATACACTCTTTCTTAAACACGAAGCATGGATGATAAGATGTTACATAGGCATCCAACAATTTACAGATAGAATATTATGAAGTACTTTATTAAATTCTAATATGGATCACTCAAAACATCATGGAATTTAGTCCGTCGTTCTTTCTATTATTTACAATACTGTGTTTAATGCCTGTTTACAGACATCTCCCATGGTTGAGGCACTTGGCTCCACGGATATCAAACTGGTATGAACGGCGACATTTTTAGTCCTGCACTTTACAGTGTTCAGTTTGGTCTAGATTATCTCCAACAAACTGCGAATGTAGCTATGACTATGACCATTTCGTCAGCGATATTATGAAAACTGTTTTTATAATTTTGTTATGAACCTTTCTCAGACTATCAGCAAATGCATGTTCTATACTATTCTCCAAACTTTCTATATTTCTGGTACTCCAACTTTAATATGTTCAATAATTTTGCAGAATCTGGTTGCTACAAAACCTGGAATCCACAGAATCAAGGGCATTGTAGTATTTGACACTAGAGAGAAGAAAACTTATGAACCCTTTCTAGACGTCGAGGTTCGTACCTGTGCTATAATATAATTTAATGAACACTCTATAAGAATCGAACTACATCAAATAATGACCTATACATCATCTTGCAGATTTTTGTGAGTACGGATTGATTTATTGGCCTGAGTCACCCAAGCGTACAAAGCTAGAAGCCAAGTCACTTATAAGCAGCTAAAACTGATTTCTGCAGATTTAAATCTAGAATTTACTGAGTACAGATATAACTTGGTGCTCTTTGGAGACAACAGCAGGTTAGAAGCTCAGCATCATCGATGTGTGTGGTTTTGTTTGATTCAAACTAGAAACTACGCCTATTGCTTTAATAGTAGATAGTTTTCCACTGTGTTTAGATATAAATAATGTCATTAGCGGCTTCAAGCTTTAAAATATGTTTCGGACTCTTCATTGTTACCGAATAAATCCCTTTGAATATGGTCAATGCAAATTACAAAGTTGACTTTTATAAATGTGTAAACTACTTTCGTTCGTATTGTCTTCAAATTGTTGACTTTTGTTATCAACAAATTTGTTAGGGCTGTTAATGGTTACCGAACCGGAAGAACCGGACCGTATAACAGTTGGGTTTGTAGTTTTATTTTAAAAATCAAAATCGAACGATAATTTTTTTTTAAAACTGAATTGATAAAAGATAAATTAGTGTCACTGATTCAGAACTAATCGAATTGGGAAAATTGATAAAAACCGATACACTAATAAATCGGTATAGCCCTTACGGAATCCAATCGGTAGAATTGTTGGTGACTATGTTTTTTATATATATATTTATTGAAAATAAAAAAAAATCAAAATATAATTGGATTTAACTTTTTTTAAACCAAACCAAACTGAAGGATAAATATCCTTCGCGATCTTGTTCGATTCTGATAACTAAAACGAAATATTTAACGGTATTATCCGATCTGATTTGTTCTATATCCGAGCATAAAAATTAATGATTTTTATCTCATGATGAAAACCCAAACCGAAAATTTAGAAAACCGGGATAGAACTAATTATCTAATCCTATTTTGTGATAACTACAACCGAAAATTTAAGGGTCTCATCCGAACCGATAAACATAATTACCCGGACGTAATAAATAACCACCACAGTTCTCTTATAGTAGAAGTTAGCAAAATCTTGTCCGCCGAAACAAATCTGCGGTGTCCGATTAAAAAAGTATATGCACTTGAATTTCAAGTTAAAAACTTGTGAATTGGACATAAATTTATTAAAATGTGATCTAAATTTGTTGATTGGACATAAAATTTATTAAAATGTGATCACTTTGGATCATAAGCTGGACCGACAAATTAAGAGTTTGATAATATGAAAAATACACTAAAAAATCAAAAGTATCAAATATAGAGAGAGATATCCAAAATCTAGATACTATTTGGCAATATGATTCGTAAAATGACCCGTGTTTTTTATAAAACACTTCTAAAATTTATTTAATACTAAAAAAAAGTTATTCCATTCAATATTCACAAACATGGTCACTACATTTCCGGTCAACGACAGAAAATCAACCTCCAAAAAAACATAAAACAAAATAAAAAATAAAAAAAACACAGCAAGAAAAGAAGTGGAAAAATTAAAAACAAATACTACTAGGACTACTAGTAGTTAAATATAGTCAAGCGTGTGAGCCACCTAATGCCCAATTAGCTTCACTCCCCACACGTGGGAAGTTAGAAACCCTAGAGTGTACATCAGCTTTGAAATTAGCACCACACATGACCCCTTCACTATCAATCCTCGGCATTGCCTTCATCTTCCTCTTCGGATGTTCAAAGCTCATCAATCCTTCCTCACTATGGTACATACACCCTATACATCATCATCATCCAAATCAATTACATATCCACCAAAACATAACAAGATCATCATAATCTATACATATAGATATATAAATATATAAACTTACCAGTTGGAAATGGTGCAAATGATTTAGAGCAGCTTCCTTTAACAACATCAACCTTATCAGAAATCACAACAGATCCATCAGCTGCTAATCCCCAGAAAAGCTTCACACCTTCATTAGCATCCTACAATCACACACACAAAAAAATATATATAAATAATCAATCCTAAACTTCGGTTGTTTTTGAAATAACTGAATCGGTTAGGAACTTACTAGAGCAGCAAATACAGTTTGAGCTTTTGCATCATAGATCACGAACCCGAAACTACCGTCAAGATCCTTAAGAACTTGATCGGCCGGATACGGTCCTCGATCACGTAAGGTCCGGTAAGCTTCGATAACAAACATAGCCTCGTTTGTTCCTTTTCCTAATCCATATTGCTTAATCAAACTCCATAGATTATCTAAATTCCCAAGGAATATACAGTATATGTCATCAAGTCCACAAAACAGCCTGCATTTAACAAACAATCAAAATCAAAATCGAAATCGAGATCTAATAACGATCGCAAATCAATAACATAAAACATTGATTAACATAATAAGAGATCCAGATCCAATCCAAATACAGAGAAATAGAAATAGATATAGAATTAATACCTCTGGTAAGGAGATTGGGGATCGTGAGAAGACGAGCATGAAATCGAAGCAGAATCACCAAAACAAAGAGAGAAAGGACTAGAAGGATTCGAAGACAAGAAATCTTCCAAAATTTCTTGAGGAAGCTTAGGTTTCCTCGGCGAACTCTGTGTCGCCGGGCTGTTAAGCTCCTTTGGTGGCTTCACCAAGTTCTTATTGAAAACAGCCAACATTGTTTGGATCCCGAGAAAATTCTTGTTGGAGAAGAAAGAAAAGTTTCAAAGACCGAAATGAAATAGGAGATCAAGAGATTTGAAAAGCTAAATAAGGCAAAGGGAAAATGGATAAGTTATGAAAATGTTGATCCAGATTTAGGTATTTATAGTTAAATATAGAGAGACAAGAGGAGAGAGAAAGTTGGATAACGTATGACGTGGCGGTGTTATCCATTTAGGAATTCTCTTACCAATCACTATCCGACATGTCAGATTTATTACAGTTTAAAAAGTAATTAAATTTGTTAATCAGTTTTTAAGACTTTATTATCATAGATAATTAAAATTAGTGGGTATGATTATTGTAAATCATGTGATTCCCACTAGGTTGTTTTTGTTTTGGATAACGTAGAATATATTAGGAACTATTATTAGTACCAGATTGTGTAGCACTACGAATATTAAGTAGTCAATAATTCTATCTACAAAATGACACTTATCCGAGTCAGCGTATAACTTTTGTCTGGAACAAAGAGTGAGACAAGCGGTATTCTCTCGTAAAAAGTGGAGTAGATCGTGCTTACTTTCTTCTTATTTTTGTTGGAAATTTCATTTGACTTTGAGGTTTTCTAGGTTTTGTAGGATGAAAATTTTATTTTATTTTAAAGTTAAATCTTATGTCGTTACAATAAAAAAATTATAGTTAGATTAACTTATGTTAGTAATTTATTTATGGAATTTCGCACTATTGATTTTATTTTGATATATTTTTTGACAATTTTCTAATACGAACATAAGTCAAATGTCAAAGATATTTTATGGGGCCAGACTAAAAATAAGATACATTTTGATAGATTTCTCACTCTACCCTTTCTATTCAAACTCAAAGTTGAAATTTTCAAATTAACCTTTTTCTATCTAGATTACTACATTCATGCCATTTACTCTCAAAATCAACCCAAACTCTGAAATCTATCCGTTGTTACCCTAAATCCAGAAGCTTTCCATCAATATTTACTACCCTAAACTCATTAAACCTAAAAAGTTACATTTTTTTACCCAAACCTATAAAATCCACCACAAACAATCCAGAATCGGAGTATCTATGGACAATGATGAAATGAGTGTCTCTCTGGAAGACTTACTAGACGAGGAGGAAGCTTATCGTATGGAGGTAAAAAGCTAAAACCCGATTTATGCTTTTTCGTCTGGTAGCACGAACATCATGCGACGAACAACTTCCTCATCGCACGAACGTGCGACCATATAGCCGTAATCGTCGCATGCAACTACTATAGAGACATGTCTCGTGCGACAGCACTGAATACATTGCTCGTGCGACTGAACTGTTATAGAAACTTATAGTTTCCAATTATATATTTTGTAGGAGGAACCTGTCTAGCCTCCATTTAAGGATGCCGACTACAGTAGAATATTCAAAACTCATAGGTTATTTACTAAAGACGAATTGGATGCTTTTATGAACATTGAATCGAAGAAGATTAAGTTTGTCACAATTACAAAGCTCTACGATAGCGGGAAATGGGGAATGACTCCTAGGTTAGAGTACGTTTGCAAGCGGTACAATGTATTCGTATCAAAAGCGAAGTCAGAAACTTTAAGAAAGCGGACGACATCGATGAAGAAATGTAATTGTCCGTTTGCGCTAAAAGGTCATCCGATCGACGTACTAGCTATGAAATGGCGTTTGGAGGTGATAAACGGTACACATAATCACGAAACCTACGTTCACCTAGACGATCATTCCCGCGCTTGTAGGCTAAAACGGGATGAAGATGAACTAGTTTTTAGTTTGTCTCACCCCGGTTCACGTCTTAGGGAGATATATAGTGGTTTGAAGTACCAATATCCCGAGAACATTTCAAAGATGCGTGCAATCTACAATTTCCGCAAAAAACATCGGGATGTTGAGCATGAGGGACAAACGCAAATGCAATATTTGTTGACGGAATTGAAGGAGAATGGATACTCCACGTGGGAGTGTTTGAAAGACGATTCAAAGGTGATCACTGATTTTTTTTTTGCATACATCCTACTAACATAGACTTATTACGTACATTCCCGAATGTGCTATGCATGGATTGTATGTACAAGATAATTACGTATAAGATACCGTTATTGGAGATTGTTGGTTTAACGTCGACTTCCATTACATTTACCATTGCGTACATATTTTTGAGCGGAGAGAAGATTGGAAACTATGTATGGGCTTTGGAAACTCTTCGTGGTTTGATGATGGATAGTGTGTGCGCATTTCTGAGCGTTATTGTTACCGATCGAGAGTTAGCTCTCATGCGAGCAATCGACGATATTTTTCCGGGCACAGACCACTTGTTATGCACGTGGCACATTAGTAAGAACATTCTTGGGGCGGTCCGAAATATATTGCACGATGATGCGGTAGCGAAACAATTTGTTGAGTTTCGAGATCCTTTAAATTTCTATCGATAACAACTTTTTCTTCTTCAGAAACAAATTCAGGTTCTTTCTTTTTCCGAGGCTTACGAGAATTCTTATCGATGGTAGTTTCTGAATTCCCATCATCGGATTCAGCCAAATGATCAATATGGTGGCCTCACAATCAGTTTCATTGGCTCCTGATATTTCTTCTCTATGTTGGGAAGGATTTTGGTGAGGCAATGGATCATCAGTTTCTTCTGAAGGATTATTTGCTCGAGGATCTTCCTCGATCACCTCTCTCCGAGGAGAAGCCTAAATAGTTGGATTCAAAGAGGGAGGAGTTGGAATGATTTCTGAGTCGTCTCCCATGGCTATAAAAGTTCTTCTTTTTCTAATTGTTGAAGGATGAGTCGAAGGAGGAGTACTTGAAATTTGTTTTGAAGAAGATTTGTTCGATTCTTCACTAATCAAATAAGAAACTTTAATTTGTGAAGAAGAAACTCGAGGTGTTTTCGGCGCTAGAACTTTGGCAGAGGGATGTTCTTTGGTTATTGGAGAATGAGAGAAAGCAAGAATTTTGGTTGGATCAAAATTACCCTAGTAAGTTATTTTAGTGGTTGTTCCAACAGAAACATTGTTGATTAATCCGAAAGATTTATATTTCTCCGCTCTTTGGGTGATGCAAAAGTAGTCATATGATCTGAAGACTAAGTTGTGGTCAGCTTTTGGAGATTTTGGTTTTTGGGATATGTTAGTCTTAAATTTTCTGTTTTTGATTTTTTTTCTTATAAACCGGATGAAGATTGACCGGAGAAGATGAGTATTCATCGGAAAGTTTGAGTTTTCTAATGAAGATATTAAAAAAGATAAAGAACACGTTGAAGGTAGCCAAGTGTTTGAATTCTCTCTCAAGTGATTTGTGTTGTGAGAATGAAAAATGAGGTAACTGGTGAATTTATAGAAAGATAAAAAGACGTGTGAAATTGAAAGAACTCTATGGTGATAAGACAGAATAGAAAGCGGTGAGAAAGTTAAGAGTTCGACATCTGTCAAACTAGTTATTTAGCTATAGGTCTAATAGCTTGATAATTATGGTAGATTTGAACGGTAATATGAAACAGTTACATTTGTGTACATTTTTTTTATGTAATTCGACGGTTACGTTTTGAAGTTACTTCCATAACGATTCGAGATTCGAAGAGAAAGAAAAGAAAATTATCGTGTTTCAGAATAATTCGATGACTATTTTTTTACTTCGAATCTACATCTGTTTTGGTCTTCTATTGATTTTTGGACTTCGAGTTTATACAAAGTATTTGACTTTGGGTTTGTCCCACAATGACTGATACGACGCATGAAAGAGTTCGATGATATTTTAGTTCTCATTCATTTAGTGACATGATAATTAAGGGGGCTACAGATATGGAAGTAGGATTTTAAGGACTAACTTTAAATAATATAAGTTTAAGGACTGAATTGTAAATAATGTAAGTACAGGAGAACAATTGTGACTATGTAATATTGTTAAGGACTAAGGGTAATTAGTCCTCTTTTGTAACCGATTTCAGTTTAAGACTAAGTCTTGGCTCCTTTGTATAAAGAGAAAGGCTAACCTAATAAAGAGGTTGAACACTTTTTCTACTGAACTCATTTGCACTTAGACTTTCTCTCTCTAAAAGCTCTCAATCTCTTTCTCTCTCTAGAATTCGCTTATTACAATTTCCTAAGGCAGCATACTTAATATCTGAACTCACTAGCGTTAATTTCCTACCGGTCAAGATAACACTCAATAAAACATAAATAGCATCCTTTAGCATTGATCATAGAACAATAAAAGGTCACGTGTAGTTGTTTTTCTTCTCCAGACTAAAGAATAAAACCTACACAAAATCTAAATTCTATTGAAGTTACACCAACGATAATGAATACAGTCCATAATGAATACTCATCGGAATGTGCGCAACAACTCAATATTTGTAGGGTGCGTAAAAAATACTTATATGATCACATTTTGTCTTACGATTGTCTCAGACCACTCTATATAATTGTTCTGTTTTATTAAATAACAAATATTTCATGTGGGATATACCGACTTTTTCAACAAGATAATATTTTTATCAAATATTATAGATATAACGCATGTTCAATAAATTGATCGAGTTATAGTTCTCCATATATATATATATATATATATATATAAAATGCAACCCCAATAACGTTAATTGACAAACCAACTCATTTTCGTCCGGTTTTAGTTTAACGGTTTAACGGTTTACGAATGACCTTTAAAATATTTGATCCGTAGATGATTATATTGTCCGTACATAAGAATTAGTCTCCAATTTTTTAAAAAAATGACGTTAAGTAATACGTTTTTAACCACAAAATATCCATAAACAAAATAAATGAATAGTTCGAAAACAACGTAAATCACCTAAACACGTACAAATAACCATAGAGCAAGGATATTTTGAGACCCTTTTTGGCTATAATGAGAACTCTTTTGGCTATAATAAGACCCAAAAAATGACAAAAATACCCTTAATATAAAAGCTGTATTTCAACCAAAGTTCATCTTTTCACTCTTCTCTTCACCAAAAGCTCTCAAAATTGGCAAAAAAAGCTCAAGATTTCTCAAATCCGAACTTACAAACACGTTAAGGTATGAATCCTATAACTATTGATGTAATTTTTATGCAATTTAGTTAGGTATTTTTAGTGATATTGAGTTATAGATTTTGCCGAAAATATCGAATTTTCATCTATATGTTGTTGTTTTTTGAAAATAAGTTCTTGATATGTGTTAGTCTACTGATTTCAACGTTTTGGTATGAGTTTTGTTGAATTTGGTTGATTTTTGAAAGATTTGGATTTGATTCGAATGTTAGGTATAAGGCTGCTGTTCGTGCAAGATCGCGAATAGATGTTATGGTAAAAGAGAAAGATTTGTGCTGGTAAGTGGAAAGGACCCAGCAGTGACGAACAAGGCATCTGATTTTCTCAAGGATCATTATTTGATCCCTCCGTTCTGGAGACAGAATGAGAACAAGGGCATGATCAGGCATCATGACGGCCGCTGGATCCAACCTGAACATCCCAAGCACGACGATTATCCCCTTGGACACACGAACATGTCTATCATCCATTGGATACACGCCTTTCCTCGTAAATATTTCTCTCTTGTAACATGTAACTACTGTTTGTATATTGCTGTGAAATATAACTTATAATCGAAAAACGAAGTTAGATTTTGTACCATATAATATATTTATCACAACTCTCTATTTCTTTGTTATACTGTGATCGGGTTCTCCGCATGAAGTATCTATGGTCTCTCCAAATTATTTTATTCATTCAGATCTATTTTGCCCAAGCTCGAATTGGGGTTTGATGCTATAATTATATTAAAAAAAAATTAAATTGTATCTAAAATGGGTTATTAATTTCGCCCTACACAAAATAAATTACAAACATTAACCTAAAAGTGAAATGATTTAAAACATGGAAATAAAGTGTTTAATATATGTGTGTTACACTAGGTCCAGCAACAATATATATGTGTGTTAGAAGGAGAAAGCTTTAGGAAGAAGAAAAAAGGTTGGTTTTTGTTGAAAATTTGGGTTTTTTTGAAAATTTGGTTTTATATATGAAGGGTAAAATGGTCAATTCACATAAACATATTTTTTTTTATAAAAATTTTAGGACCTTATTATAGCCAAATAAAATCTCAATATAACTTTGCCCATAACCATATAACCAGCGCTAAAACATCATCCAAATTGTTTTAACACTTTTCAATCAAACCATTCTAAAAAATTGTATTGACAATATAAAATAGGGCCAGACTAGAAATTAGTCATATTTTGATAGATCTTAAACCGTTGAATCTTATACCCATTTGATATATCTCTCACCTAATTTTGGACAAATTTTCCCTTTTCTGAAAACTTAGGTTTAAAAGGGTTTGATAAATCTCTCACCGTTTTTTTCTTCTCTTTTTCTCTCTAGAAACCTCTCAATCACTCAAGAATCGACTGAAACTCTAACTCGATTTTTTCAAGAATCCAAACTGAGAAAAACATAAAGGTAAGTAATACAAACCTCATGTTATAATTGTTTTTTAGATTTTGTCGGGTATAAACTGTTGAAAATTAGGTTTTTAGGTTTCGATTTCAAAAGTTCGATTTTTGTATGATTTTAGGTGTTGTTTTGTTAGATTAGTGTTGTATTCTTGTTAGTTTTGGTAGGATCTATGTTTCCGTGTTTAATTATGTGTGAAATGAGGCTCCTTTGGTGGGTTTGAGAAATTTGGGTTTTCGCTGTTGCTGGTCGCACGATCGTGCGACCAAGATAACCCCTCGTCTCATGCGACAGACAGCTTAAGCTGTCTCATGCGACGACTTACACTTACAAACTACTTTTTTTTGTCTTGTTTCACTAATACATATTACTTTATGCTGTTTTTACAGGATGGGCGGGCCAAGAGCACAATCAAAAATCCGTTTAAGAAGGGAAAACAGAAGGCACGCGAAGCGCGTTTGGCGCGTGCGGCAGCAGAAGCTAGAGTTTCGCCCGAGCATGTAGAGGCAGGTCCCACTGAGGGACAAGCTCCTGGTACGCGGACGAAACGACGTCGTCGTCGTCATTGAAATGACGATGACATTCCTACTGCTGCCGGTAGCACAGGGGCAGGTTCTTCTTCGTAGGCACCTAACCTTTCTTACATTGACGATGCAGATGCACCGGAGTTACCGGAGGATATGAAGGGGGTGGAGCGGAGGGGAGGCACCTGAGGGATCACATTCACAGTATGAGGAACCCCACGCACCCGAGGCTGAAGATCACGAGTTCTTGTCGGTGATGCCGCATGTCCCGGCTCTCTATCCCGATTACACCTAGCACGAGGCGTTCAATGTCTATCACGGAGATGTAAGTATTAATTATCTAACTATAATATATGTTTATATTGATTATTTTATCACTTTCTTACGTGTTTGATACATATTGCAGGATAGGGTCTCCTGCGATGCTTTGTTATGTACGATAGTCTCCGCAGATGGGACTTCAAAAAGCAGCGTAGGGTACGGGCAATGGTGATGTATACTATTTTTGGCCCTCTCGTCGAGGCAATCTCCCGCTGGCATACCAACCTCCATTTGGTCGAGACATTCCTCGAGCGATGACATGAGGAGACTTCTTCATTCCATTTCTCGTTCGGGGAGATGGAAGTGACTTTGGACGATGTCTTCGTCATCATTGGATTACCGATCGAAGGTAGGTCTTTTGATGTATTATCTTTTGACTCAGAGGTTTAGCGAATTAGGACTTATGCTAGCATGCTAGGTGTACGACCAGCTGATTTGAATAAAAATCTTAGGAATGCTAGTAGTGTGAACCTTGGGTGGCTGCGCACTACATTTACGGATGATAGGTATAGTGATAGTAGGATCACAGATGAGAGGGTAGATCATGCCACCCATGCCTACATACTGTTCTTGTTAGGTACCACCATCTGTGCCAACAAAACCGGCAACAACATTTCTTTAGATTACCTCAAGTTTGTGAACCAATACCAGGGTATGCATAGGTTCAACTAGGGTCAGCTGGTTTTAGCACAGTTGTACCACTCCCTTAGTTAGGGATCTCTGCATGGTACCGGAGGCATTTGCAGGTTCATAGGGATGCTCGAGTCGTGGAATTTTTCCCACTTCGTTCAGCTCCGGGCTCCACTGTTTTGCGATTATGACCTATCTATGCCCCATATGTGCCGACATGCACCGCAGAAGATCGGAGTTTCGCACGATGTGCGCAGGCAGTTGAGACATGCACTTTCGACATGCACAGAGTCAGATGTAAGTCATATTTGTTCATTTTAATTTGAAGTATTTTTACTAATATAAATGGATAACTTGTTCATTTATTTATTTATAGGTCATTTCCTTCCCTTCACTTACTTACGGGACCATCATCCGTTCCAGAGCAGTACTTGGGTTGAGTTGACGCTTAAGGCGTTCGACGTGATTGTGTCGTATTACCCTGATCGTGTCACTCGACAGATGGGCTTCATACAGCTGATTCCTAAAGATATACGCCCTCCTGCATCGAAAAAAACAGGGAAGAAGATGACCAGCAGATACGTTTGGGACGCTCACTTGTGGATGGATTGGGAGTACCATGTGTACGCTCCTGGTGGACCGTCGTACCCTGGTAGTGGAGAGAGTTCCGACCCGATGTACTACGTTTGGGTGAAGAAGAAGCTATGGTACATCGTTAGTAGCTCTGGTCCAGCTGGAGGTCCTCGGTTGGAGCCGCAGGGTGCTGCTGACTACGCAGGGTACAAGCAGATTGCTCGGTTTTATCCATCCATACCGACGCTGTAGTACGACGATGTGGTACATACCGCCCTTCACATGTGCAGGATTTTTGAGCGATACAGACATTATTGATTATTACTTGCAACAAAATTTTGTTTATCAGATTGTTGTTTAATATGTCAGACTTTTCGACATTACCATTATATTTTGTAACCAGAAAATTTTATGACTTCTTTTATTTATTGTATTTTTTTTTGTTTTTACACCTCATTCCCAATTTTATCTAAATAATCTAGCTAATAAAAGTATGTCATAGTATAAATTTTTTTGAAATATAAGGTGTTAAATAAAACACAAACGTCAACATAAACTGAAACACAATCTCATACATAAAATGGAACACAAACATCAACATACATAAGCTGAAACACACACTCAAACACAAACTGAAACTCACACTCAAACACTAATTGAAACATACACTCAAAGTGAAACTGAAACATACACTCAATAACAAACTGAAACTCACACTCAAACATAAATTGAAACTCACAGTCAAACACATACTCAAATCATAGTTTATCTATCAATCCAGTTCCATTTCATCAACCTCCTTTCTTCTTTCTCATCCTCGTAATCATGCATTTTCTCTAAGCGGATGTCAATAATGTCAGAACGGACCTGATCCAGTTGCTCATCTGTTATAGAATCCGTGACCTGGTAGTTGAACCGGTTACACGCAACACGACGTTCGAATTCGGTCAGGACATAAACTGGATGTTAACGAAATGTGACTAGGACTGAGCACCTAGCTTTCACCTCATCAACACACCTTGAAATTCTAGGCGGCTGAACACCATCCCTTCCGTATAGGAAGTACATCTGGCATAGAAATGCCTCCCAGTACCTTTTACCCCCCTGATGTTCGTGTTACCAACTTCAACTGATGCCCTGATCAGATATTGATCTTCCAACTCAGTTCATGGACACATGTTTTGCTTAATTTATCAACTAATTTACCCTTTAATGTGAATACAACATCTATTTATAGACAATTTCGTTTTCAGATAACGTAATCCAGTTAGACAAATGAAAACGTGACACATGTAAAATGAATAGGACAATGTAAATAGATAGGGTCAGACAATTATTAAAAATTCCCGCCAATTCTCAGTAACAAAAAAACTCCCGCCAAGTTAAAAAGTCTCGCTCATTCTGAAAAAGCGAAAAGTCCCGCTCATTCTCAAAAATTGAAAAATCCCGTTCATTCTCAAAAATTGAAAACTCCCGCTCATTTTCAAAAATTGAAAAGTCCCGCTCATTCTCAAAAATTGAAAACTCCCGCTGATTCTCAAAAATCAAAAACTCCCTCCAAACTTGACTCCACTTTATTAAAAACTCCCACCCTAAAAACCTCTATAAAAAGGGACTCAAAACAGCATCAACATGAGAACCATCTAATATTCTCAAACACTCATCAAACATAAACAGTTTAACAAATGGAGTTTACTCTTCATGAAGACTACCATTTGCTTGAGGCGGTGAAGCTTGCCCGCCGAGAGATGGGGGAAGATACTAGCGATGCGTTTTTTGAGCGAGTCCTTTGTAAGATGTACTACAGCTACGGCCGTTTAGGAACTTGAGGTCTACTCGTGCGCAACCGTGAACAAATCAAGCAGAGGTACCTTTTTTGCAAACCGATGGATCGTTTGTTGTTTTTGCCATATAAAATTAAGCAAGAAGCGGCCACCGTCTGGAACATGACAGTGGTAGACTACATCACTAGGGATATGGTAGCGTATCTTCAAGATAGGATTACAGAAAGGGAGGAGGGGGTTGATTCTGAAGAAAACTTGGGATATGACTTCGACGATTGAGCATTTTGGTTGTTTGCATGTTGTAGTTTAATTATTTTCTTATGTTTGTTTAAGTTAAGGTGTTAACTTGTTGTTTTCATCTTTATGTATTTCCTTCAAGTGTCTTGTTTGGTGTACTGTTGAACTCTAAAATTAAAATTTCCCATTTTTAATGTTCATTTACTCCAACAATTGTATAAACTACGTTATTTATGCCGTAATATATTGGCCTTGCGTCGCAAGCGACCGGTCCCAAAGACCATCGCATTTAAGCCATGCGACGCAATCCCTATGTCTGAAAAACAGAGCCAAGATATTGGCCTTCGGTCGCATGCGACCGGTCACAAAGACCATCGCATTTAGGCCATGCGACGCAAGCCCTTTGTCTAAAAACAGAGCCAAGATATTGGCCTAGCATCGCATGTGACCGGTCTCAAAGACCATCGCATTTAGGCCATGCGACGCAAGCCCTCTGTCTGAAAAACAAAGCCAAGATATTGGCCTAGCGTCGCATGCGACCGGTCCCAAAGACCATCGCACTTAGGCCATACGACGCAAGCCCTCTGTCTGAAAAACAGAGCTAATATATATTGGCCTTGCGTCGCATGCGACCGGGCCCAAAGACCATTCTTAACAATTTTCTTAGGCCTTCCAACTTTATTTTTTGCTAATGGAGGTTTGGGTGGTACGGTGGGAACCACGTTGGATGCGGTCGTGCTCCCTAACGTGTTAACGGCTGTACTACCTATTGAGTTAGCCGGAGTACTAGCATTAGCGGTTTGTTCAATAGGATATTCCCACGAACTAGGGTTCCGTTTAGTCGATTTATCAACGCCTCCCTTTGGCCTACCCTTAGCTCTAACCGCTTCTTTAGGATCTTGAATATGGCTTGTCTCGGGCCTCAAAATTTGCATTACCTTATTGATAATGTGGTTTTGTTGGTCGGGGCGGAAACTACGAATGAAGTTGTCAATTATGAAAAGTTTTTTTTGCAAATTTTCTTCACGAGAACTAGGATCTCTATGAACAATATCTAATCTTTTCCAAAAGACATCCACAGTTTCTAAAGGGATGCACCTACCATCTCTAGCTATAAACGCAATTTCACATGCACAAGGTAAACCATGTGTTTTCCTAAGGAAACATCCTCCACATGCTACCCGATCTACTCCTATATTTCTAGCACGTACAATTGCAAGCATCGGTATCTTTAGACCCGCATGTGACACATGACCTTTAAAATTTTGGGTTAAAACACCATCAAAACCGGAATTGTTTTAAACTTACTTCGCTCGAATGATTCGACGATCCCCGCATGCTGCTTCGTTAATAAGTTGTGAGCTTTTTCCAAAAATAGCTCAAATTTGCATTGATTCGTCCCAAGGTATTTTTTTAGGGACGAGTGAGCACCCTCCGCCCTACATAGTACAAGTACACAATTATGAACTTTTTTGAAAAGAGATAAAACACCTAAACAAAAAATTGGATAAAAGGACAAACCTATTTGTAGTTGTTTGGCCATAATGCTTAATCTTGTTCGTTCGGTACGTAAGAAACTTGTCACCGTATTTTGTTATCCACGCGTCCATAACGTACGCAAAACACTTCGGTTGAGAAGCGAACATCTCCTTCAATGTATCTAGATTTTTTTGGTAACTCTCAACTGTGTTCGCCCCCGCAACATAGCCGTACAAAGAGAGCCAAGTTTTGGATTTAAAAAGACAATGGGGAATGGGAGATAAAATCACAGTTCGACTGCCTAAGGAAGGAGAAACTCCCTTACACTGCAAAGATGATGAATTGGTAGTCTACCATGAAATCATCAATTGGGGTCTTCGATTTCCTCTGGATCCTATGATTGTGGAATACTTCGAACTTCTCAACTTATGCCCTACTCAAGTGACACCAAATCAATGGTTCACTCTTATGTCTGTAATAATGGCATCTCAGTTATCCAAGATTCCAATTAGCATCAAGGATTTCATCTCCTTAACCCAATTATCGAAATGTACTACTCCCCTCCTATTACCTTACTCTGGTGGATGACATAAAAATCATCGATAATCTCTTAGAAGATGATAAACTCTGGAAGCAAAAGTTTATCTTCATCTCAGGAGCATAGGAGAATAGCAAGGAGATTTCCGATGCCAATCTATCAAAGCTAAATCTCATCCGGAGAAGCAACCGTAAGCACTTCGAAAATTATACACTTTGAAAAAAATTCCATCTATTGTCTTTCTCCTTCCTTATTTATCTACTTACTTGATTATTCCAAAATATTGAGGTGATTTTCAGTACGTCGACCAACAACTAAGAATATTATCAAGAAACTTGCCGTCTCAGCCGGAAAAGAATGGAATAACGCTTTACACACCGCCTTCCAACCGATCAACTTCCTTAATAGCCACATGTTTATAATCACAGAGGGAGGCTTGCCTCCTAGAAATTTGATGGAAGATCCTATCCCGCAATAGCCTGCAAAAGGTTAGTTCATAGTGACTGCAAAGTATTTCTCCCTATTCATAACAGGTCAGAAAGTCATCTACCAAAAAAGAAAAAAAAGGCTAACAAATAAAAAAAAAGGTAAAAAAGAAGCTAGCACGTTGGGTGCTAGCCCTTCAACTCCATCGAAGCCTAAACCTCGAAAACGGAAATCAAGAGAGAAAACCCTTTCACTCATCGAAAAAGAGATTAATCAAGTAGAAACATCTTCGAAGAAAAAGAAATCTTCTTCCAGTTCTCATGGAAAAAAAGAAACAAGCCAAAATTACAGAGTATACATTGGCCGATGAAGAAAAAATCACAATTATTGAAAATAAACAAAACTTTCATGTCGAAGAGCAAGCAGCCAATAATGATGCTTTGATAATCATCGAAAACAATGCTGATGACGAAAATCAAAACAATGAACACTTCGACCCTAACAGTTTTATTAATTTTAACGAGTCACAAGAGCTTGTTGGAGAGGACAATCCTATTCTCTAAGACCTTCAAAATCATATGCATCACTTTAGGTGACCAACAACTATCGAAGTGTCTCCATAAAGTATATGTCCCTCTGAACCAACTACAACTTTAGATATGATGCCTTGTCCAAATTCCACAGAAGTTCTTCCTCTTCCACCTAATCTTGTAATTATTGATGCACTTATACCATTTACTGATCTCAATGTTGTAACAAAAGCACTTGCTTCCCAAGTCAAAGCTTCTCAAGATCATTTGAAGCAATTGGCCAAAGACATGGTCCACTACAAAGGTTTTGCTGAAGATGAAAAATAGTTAAGGGAAAATTTTCAACACAAAGTAGTTGAGCAATTCCATATGTTTGAACTAACCATGTCTGAGCTTATTCGAGGCGCTCTCTTCATGAAAAATCATCCGCGAACAACACATTTTGCTGACAAAGAAAAGCTGAAAGCTTCTGATGAAGAAGAGATGAATAAGCTCAAAAATGGTCATACTAATGAGTTAGCTGATGAAAAATCCAAATCCGAAGGTCTTCAAAACTCTCTTACTTCCAGCGAGGCAAAAAAATAAAGACTTGACCGATGACATAACCAAATTTAAGAAGGATTTCGAGGAGGAAAAAGCTTCCGTTGTTGCTGCTACCGAGGCTGAATTTTCGAAGACATGTTGGCTGCTATTAAAAATGGCAAAGAAGAAACCGCTATCACTCTTCTTCGAGAACTTCATGCAACTTATCCAAGGATTAACCTTACTAGTTTCTGGAATGATACTCCATCATTTTCATCGAAAAACATCCAAGTGAAGCCTTTGATCCTATCCTTGACTCATCATTTTCAGAGGAAGAATCATCCGAGGAAGATGAGTCGTCTGAATAATTTTATCCCTCTTTTTTGTATTTGTCAAATTAGAAATTTGATTTTTTTAATTCGAAGAATTAATCTAATTGAAAAATGTTCCGCATATTTTTCGCTTTTATCATCTTCATATATTATTCGATGCTAACAATTCTAAAATAAATATGATAAGTATTTTGAAACTCATAATATGTAAAATTATAAATTGTAAATATACCACTTCAAATACCTTAACAAAGTTGGTGAACATGATTGCACTTCGAATAATTGGTAACATATCCGTTGAACGTTACACTTCAAAAAAATACAATGTATTATTGAGCTTTGCACTTCGCAAAAACTGTAATGTATTCGTCGAACATAATACTTCGAAAATGGTTGTTTCTTCGAAAAGTGTAATAGACACTTCAGAACATTCTACTCTTCACCAACCTCAAAGATGATCAGTCTTTGATAAGTTGTTAAGATAGTTTTAAGTAAACATTTGTAAAAACCATGGGCCAAAAATGCGTTTTATTGAAAATATTGAATATGTACATAGCGCCTCGTTAAAACCTTCCCGGGCCAACATCGTAGGAAAGAATGCACCATTCAAAAGTGAAAAATCCAAACTACAAAGACAAATCTATTTCCAATAAAGCTTCAAATGTTGTATATTCCATAGGTACTGAAGCATCCTCCCTTCAAAATCACAAAGACGATAAGACCCTGGCTTTATCCTTTCGACAACCATATAAGGCCCTTTCTAGTTTGGAGCCATTTTTCCAAAGGTTTTCTCCTTTGTATGCAGGAATACTTTTCTCAACACCTTATTACCTTCTTTGAATTCTCTTCTCTTCACCTTCGAATATATATATTCCTCATAAGAGTTTGATAATAGATTACATTCAAATGAGCTTGAACTCTTTTTTCCTCAATCAAATCTAAATTCGCCCTTTTAACTTAATCATTGGATCTTTCAGAATATTGATTTATCCTAAAAGATGACATCGTGGATTCTATGGGGTCGACTGCATCCATTCCATATGCTAAAACAAAAGGAGTATCTTTTGTAGCCTCCCTAGGAGTTGTCCGATTAGCCCAAATCACCTCTTGCAAATAATTTGGTCATTTTCCTGCTGCCCCCGTCAAATTATTCTCCGAGCCATCTAAAACTGTTCAGTTTGTTACCTCCACTTGTCCATTAGCTTGAGGATGAAAATTGTCGAAAAGCATTGCTGAATTCCTTTTGACGTGCAAAACTTGTCGTGATAGAGCTTTAAACCCGCAATGAGCTGACCCTTCCCCATCATGTAATTCTGATAACACCTCTTGTGATTCTTGCTTACCTAGACATTGTAATAATGGCTTGCTCAATGCCTTTTTATACAATATTCCATCTAACACTATATATCCGAAGGCTTTGCCTCTCAATTTTTTTGCCAGCCTCGAATCATCTGGTAATGTTCATTGAGTAAACAAATTGAGAATATTTGTTTGTCGATTGCCTCAGATTACATCAGATGTGACAAAGAATTCCTCTATACATTCGCATTGAGTAGATTGAGTAACAATTGAAGGATTTTCTTGTAGCAAAATCCAATGATATTTCTCCTTATAAGCAATATTTGCTAAAGAATCAGCCACCATGTTAATCCTATGACCAATATACTCAACAACAACATTATCAAACAGAAGCATTAAATTCTGAAGTTCCCGAAGATATAAAACCAAACGATCCTTTCTTGCTTCGGAAAATCCAGATACCTGATTTGCTAATAACTAAGAATCCATTTCTAAGCATACTGAAGTTGCTCCACAATTTTTTGCCAATCTTAAACCTGCCAAAGCAGATTCGTATTCAGCTTCATTGTTCGAAGCATGAAAACCAAATTTAATAGATTGAATCATTGTCTCTCCAGTTGGAGCTATTAATTGAACCCCAGCACTGCACCCTGAAACACTAGATCTTCCATATGTTCGAACAACCCACCTCGAATTTACTAGATCGTCTTCTTTACTTCTTCCACATCCGATCTTCTCGAATGGAATTCAACAAAAAAAATGCCAACGCTTGCGCTTTTATTGTAGTTCGAGGTGTGAACAAAATATCATAATCCCAAAATTCCACTGACCACTTGGTCATTCTCCCCGAAATGTCAGGTCGCTGTAAAACAATTTTCAAACGGAATGAAGTTCGGACTTTAATAGTGTGAGCTTGAAAATAAGGGCGCATTTTCCTAGCAGCAATCACCAGTGTTAATGCCAGTTTTTCCAACTTCAAATAGCTCTTTTCTGATGCCACAAAATTTTTACTAATGTAGTACATTGGCTTCAGAATACTTGAATCTTCACTGATTAACACCGCACTTAATGCAAAATCCGATACCGCAATGTACAAAAAGATCTTCTCTCTATTTCGAGGTTTTGACAATATTTCTGGTGATGATAATAAATTTTTTATATTTGTGAATGCTGCCTCACATTCCGATATCCATTAAAACCTGCTTGGTCCTCGTAAAACTTGAAAGAAAGGAAAACATTTGTCAGAAAATCTAGAAATAAATCGGTTAAGTGCCGCTAACCTTCAAAGAATTTGCACTTCTTTAATAGACTGAGGTGAATTCATTGTTATCAAATATTTTAACTGTATAAGGTTAGCCTCTAATCCTTTTTCACTAATGACAAAACCCAAAAACTTCCCTGAACGAACTCCGAAGGTACATTTTTTAGGATTCAGCTTTAAGTTGAATGCCCTTAAATTCAAAAATGCTTCCTCTAAATCATCAAGATGCACCTCATCCTTTGAAATTTTTACCACCATATCTTCTATATATACCTCCATATTTCTTCCGATCTGAGTGGCAAAAGATTTATTCATCAACCTCTGATAAGTGGCTCCAACATTTTTCAATCCAAAAGACATTCTTGATCTTTTGGAGCCATTTGAATTTGATTATATCCAGCAAAAGCGTCCATGAAAGTTAGTATTTTATTTTCTGAGGTAGAACAATCAGCTGATATATTCGAGGAACATGAAATGGATCTTTAGGACAAGCTCGATTCAAGTCTGTAAAATCCACACACATTCTCCATTTATCATTTTTCTTTTTGACCACCACCAGATTTTCCGTCCACAAAGGATACTGTGACTCCCTTATATTTTCGACCTTGGATAACCGGTCCACCTCAGAAACAATTGCCTCCGCTTTTTCCGAGGAAAATGCCATTCTTTTCTGAATTACTGGCTTCACTTTCGGATCAGTAGCCAAGCTGTGACGAATCACCTCAATTGTTACTCCTGTTACATCCTCTGTTTTCCAAGCGAAAACATCCAAATTAAAAGATAAAAAAATCCATCAGTTGTTGACGTAAGAGTGGGGTCAGTAAGGGTCTAATTCAAAGCACTCTCCCTTCCAAAAAAGTGAACTCCTCAATTTCTTCACTTACCGTTAAAGACCCCGAGGTTTCGATCGGATCATCAACCTTTTCCTCTAAATCTGAGGGCCCCATTTCTAACTGCTATTCATGCATTAAATCCCCACTGCTGGCTCCTCAGATCTGGAGTGCAATGGCATAACATTCTCTAGCTACCTTCTGGTCGCTTCGAACGACCCCAATCCGATCTCCAACCACATACTTGAAGCATTGATGCACTGTTGATACAACCCCATACATTGTTGAAAGCCATGACCTTCTAAAAATAGAATTGTAACTCGTGGGGCAGTCCACCACCACAAAAAGCACCTGGACCTTCTTCTTAAACGGTCCTTTTCCCAAACTTACCTCTCCCTCAAATTCTCCAATAACACGAGCTGTTACACCCGTAAAACCTATAATTTTCCGATTTGATTGGGAAATTCGAGGTGGATTAATCATTCTATCATAGGTTAACTTAAAAAGAACATTAGCAGATCTTCCAGTATCAATTAGCACATGTTAAATTTCGACGCCTGTCACCTCTGCTCTAATCACTACAACATCCTCATGTGGCCCTGTTGTTCCTCGCAGATCATATTCATCGAACAAAATGAAAGAAATAACATTTTTTTCATACAAATGTCTAGACATCTTCCATTTAATTTGAGTTGCCATATTGACAACATGTCTCTTCCTCTAACTATCCGAATTTCCAATCATCGAATCGCCTCCGAAAATGGCTAATGACTCAAAGAATTTACATAAATCTCGCACATGTCCCTTTTCAATTGGCTCTTCAACTGTCATCAAAAGCAACCTGTTCGGATTTTTTCCATATATTCCAAAGAAGCATCAAATGCTTCAGCAAAGTCTTCAACTTTTGAATCTAAAATCATCAAATTCTCAGCTGGTGTAGCCTTCAAAGTTAACTCTACGTTATTTGTCGAACCGTTCCCCTGTGACTTCACATAATTAAGGAGCTTCCCATTTTCAATCAGAGTTTGAACCTCTTTTTTCAGAGTAATGCAGTCATTGGTATCATGCCCGATATCCTCATGATATATGTAATATTTGTTGTTCTTTTCCTCCCTTGGCTTACTAATTGGAGCTGGCTTCCTAAAATTTACGAAGCTCTTGGTCTTATCCCAAATTACAGCTACATTCTCTGCCAGATCAACATAATACTCAGGTTTAACCCATTGATTAGGCCTTGGTCTGTTATAGTTGTAAGATGGAGCGTGATTTGAATATCACTCAGTTCGAGGTGGAAATTAATTATTCTTTTGTCACGTCTGCTGATTACCATTTCTATTCGAGGGATGACCTTGGTTATTGGTCTTCTGACTCAAATTCTTTAAAGTGCTAACCGGTCCTCATTGGACTCGATTTGACTCCTCGACTTTGATATGATCCTCAACTTGAGCCATCAAAGCTCCAAAAGTTTAAACTCTTCTCTTCGTAGTTTCATTGGCCAGATCCCCTAGAATTATCCTTGGCGAAAAGCTACCATCGCCACATTCTCTTTACAGTTGTCCAAACTTGCTTTGGTCAAAACGAATATCTTCGTATAATCCTTCAACTTCTCACCAGGTGCCTGCTTGCACTGAATAATGGTATCTTTATTCGCCCTTATTTATTTACTTCCCACAAACTGTCTTCGAAAAGCTGTATAAAAATCCCTAAAATTTAAAATGGACCCCGTCGAAATTTGATTGTACCATTTTAAGGATGTTCCCTTGAAAGTCTACGAAAATGCACGACAGACCAGCCAGTCATCATCTTTAAGTTCATCATGTAGTTCTTCAATTGTTTGATGTGATCATCGGGATCTTGCATCCCATCGAACTTTTCCACTTTGGTAATATCAAAACTCTTCAGAAGCGTTATAGAACGAATTTTACTTATCAACGGAGAGTTTCTCCAGTCGACACCTTGCACAAACTTATCATCTGTTCTCATTACTGCATATAGATTTCGATCAGTCTTAACATACTGATTCAAAGTGTTTCCATCACACCACGTAGAACGAAGAACATTGTCCATTTTAGATTTGCTTTCCTTTTTGTGCTTCCTTGACTGCTCTTTGTCTGATTCCTCTATCGAAGAACCCCTGTAACTTTTAAAACCCGAAGCAGAGATTTCTACCTCTTTATCACTAGAGGTAATATAGTTTTGCTTGTCTTTTTCCCCTTGCGAGAGGAGTAGCGTTTTTAGGAGATACGAAGCACATTTTTTTATGTTCAGTTTTAGCTCACCAATCGGCATAGGACCGATCAGATTGATCTCCCATATCAGTGTTTTCATTCTCTTTTCTCACCTCAGATTTGAGCTTCGCCGAGTGGATTTCTTATTCTCGTTGTTCATATTTTTCATTTAGCGCATTTATCTTGTCTAAAAGCTGGTTCTTACGCATCTCAATGTCTGATTGAGTTTGGATGAAAGATGATCCATCCAACCTATTTTCGTTTCTTTACAAGTCATCTTTTAAAGTTTCCATCGTCTATTGAAGTGATGGATTGTTTTCTGGATTCATTTTATAAGATTTGAATGAAAAAATAACAAGATCGTATTAAATTCGAACTAGATAAAGTCACTGATTCTTAAATCTGTCCCCAGTGGAGTTGCCAATTTGGTGAGTTTAGATATTAAGTATGTTGCCTTAGGAAATTGTAATAAGCGAAATCTAGAGAGAGAAAGAGATTGAGAGTTTTTAGAGAGAGAAAGTCTAAGTGCAAATGGGTTGAGTAAAAAAAATGTTCAATCCCTTTATTAGGTTAGCCTTTCCCTTTATATAGAAGAGCCAAGACTTAGTCCTTAACAATATTACATAGTCACAATTGGTTTGGTTTATTTTGGGCTGAGGGTAGTTTTGTAAAGTATTTTAATAAGTTTGAGGTTTATTATGTTTAGTGTGAGGAGTAGTGAGATAATTAAGCAACTTTCTTGTATTAAATGTTGATCACCCTCATTAATGAGAGTGGTTTGAGTATTTATACTTTTAATTAATAACCCATGGGCTTACCGGGTCATGTTGTGAAACCGGGTCGCGTTTAAGGACCCATTAGTTTTTAAGTAGATTAGTAAATAACTTAGTCAAAAGGTGTTCACATTTGTCCTGTTCGAATTTTATAGTGGAGTGATAAGGTCTGAATTACCCCCGTCTAGATTAACTGGTAGCCTGTGTCTGTAATATCCGAACTCATCAGTACCCTTTTTTCTAAGCCTTGCAAAGTATTTTTGGAAGGGTTAAAAAATTTACCAAGTCAAAGTCACTATCAATTTTGTCCGATCTGCTTGCGTTGTCCGAACTGAGAAGCTTATTTTCAACATTAATCCAGTCCGAATTTCATCAGGTCTGTTTTTTTCTTTACAGAATTCTAAGAGTTTTCTCTTGGATCGTGGGACACGTGTCAGTATTTGGTTTGACCTACCAGCCGTTATTTTTCCTAGATCGGCGCACCCAGTAGGTCTAGAAAGTTATATAAGCTTTGATTTTTCACACGTTTGCGTAGCCCTTAATCATTGCAAAAAATCCCTTTCGACTTCTCCTTGGTAATTTCTGCTTTTTACTGTTATATATATACATTTTTAGTTTTTTATTGTATTCCACACTCAAAGATATCCTAGAGAGAAATTAATCTTCACCTTCAAATTGTTCTTGAGAGATTATATGTTCACAGCCATAAACGCTTTAATTAAAGGTGGTTGGTTGAATTTGTTAGAGTTAGAGAGAGCAAGGAAGGTAGAGAGAGAGAATCGTATCGCCGCCGATCTCCCCGTTTCTCCAGGTGAGAAAATAAGTTAACTAAATCATGACGCCGATCAAGGGTTATCTTCCTCCAAAAACCTTAGACTCAACAGATTTTATTTAAGCCAAATCTTTCACCCTTCACCTTCTGGTTCTTCTGTTCAATAGTATCACCACCCTGTTTCTAAAGAAAAGGTCGTTCAAGCATCAGAAAACCCTCTCCATTTATAGCTATGGGATTTGACATAGAAAAGTCGTTGAAGAAGATAACCCCTCGCCGGACGACTCACCAAACCAAAACCCAGTCCACACCATCACTTTCAAAACCCTCCGGATCGGAGTTAGCTAAAGCAGCTCCGCGGGCCAAGCCCTCCGGATCACAACCCCTACCAGACACTAGACCACTAGAGGAAACAAGCGCTCAACCACCAGAACAGCTTTCAATGCAGGAAACTAAACAACCTTCTTTAAGGAAACTAACAAACCTTCCACAGTGATGGAGGAGATTATAGAAGACAACATCGAAGAGCCCTACTTTGAGATCGAGGCATCAGGTCAAACGGGAGATGCTGCTTCTAATAAGAAAGGTAAGAGTAAGGTAAAAGTTTGTATGACTCATCCGGACTCGCTTCCGGAGTGCTTAAAGGGTAAAGTAGGCCCTTGTTTCAAACACGTTAGTGTCAAATACTTGATGGCTTTGTAAAACATCAACTACGTCTACACCCATACTGCTGAGTTGGGTCGAATACGAACCAAATGGAGGATTCCGGGGTCTGTAAAGATAAGGATACCGATTACTCCGGAGACCTCTATGGATTACAAACTGAATGAGGTGGTAGTGTACACCAATTCCTGGTACACACTCCTTGCCTGTATCATGGCATCCAGGTTGTCAAAGATCCCTCTTCCGATGGAGCAGTTTCCTGTTTTAGCAAGCTTGTGCAAGAACCATCTGCGAGAGTCCGAAAAACATTGGAGGACACAGTTCCTATTTATTAGTGGAACATGGGAAAATGGCAGGAAGATTAAAGCCAACACCAACCCTAGCTTGTTAACCAGTAGGTGGAAAAACACTGGTAATTTTCTCATTCTCCTACAAGTTTTTTTTCTTAAACTACAAGCTTTCTTATTCTGACTAGTTTGTTACTTGTCTTTAGTTCAACCAAAGAAGTTCACCAACCATTTGGAAGAGGGGCAAAATACTTATGCAAACCTCAATGCATGGGCTTCAGAACGCTGGGGAAACGCCTTCCACAATTGCTTTACATCGGGAAATTTTAGGAGGTCTCACTTGTAGAACACCACAAGCCGGAGAGACCTTTCATGGGAAGAGCTAACCACCACTCCTCCTCCTGATGTGATTCTCAAAAGGTCAGAAGCCAAAGATGCCAAGCTATTCTTACCTTCCAGGGCTAAAGCTCCCAGCAAGATGAAGAACAAAAAAAGGAAGGCTGCAACAAGGCTGGCTCAAACAGCTACAGAAGGGATTGGTTCAGGGAACCAGGGGGAATTAATGTGGCTCTGCTCAAAGTAGTAGAAGTTGAAAAAGTGAGGAAAGCTGGAGGGTCAAAGAACCCACCAAAGCCTCCTAAAAAGGATAGGAAACGCAGGGCCAACAGAGATGAGAAAGCTGCTAAGAGGAAAAAGGTTACCTTGGGGGAAGAAATAATCCTTTGCCCTTCAGAAATCCAACTACCACCAGCCCTTGCCGACCCTATCCTGCAAGAGGAGATCCCAACAGACCTTCAGTCCAGAGAGATCGTTGGTGGAGGGAACGATGAAGTGGACCTCAGTTCCCTTCAAAACATTGGTTTGTCGTCCCTCCGGTTCCTCCAACATGGTGACCTACAATGGGAAATCATTCTCTGTATCCGAAGAGCAAGATGTCTTTAGCCACGCCTTCCTCAGTTATATCCGGCCAGTACTTGATCTGGAGAGGCAGGTGAGTCAGACCAACCTTATCAAATCCGTCACTTTTGACAAACAATCTCTGTCAAGAAATCTCCTAAGCGCTCAGCAAAGTATAGAGGCATTGAAGAAGGAGAAGGAGGATTTGGAAACTAAGCTAGCCGCATCAGAAGCAACCAAAAATGAGCTCCAAACTAAGTACTCTGACTTAGAAACTTCTTCCTCACAAAACCTCACAGCGTTAAAGGAGGAGTTGAAGACTAAGGATGGTGTCATTCAAAGCCTAACTAATAAAAAGACTAAGTTAGAAAGCACTGTTTCAGGGATGAACAAGGAAAAAGAGGTCTTGAAGAGTCAACAAGAGCAGGCTATCAAGGTAGGTATTGAGGAGTATGCTAATGGAGTAATAGACTCCTTAGATAAAAAGGATGGTGGGATTAATTATGACATGGTATTGTTGTTCCATAAGACCTTCTCTAAGAGAACCCTCAGTCCTTTGTGGAAGTATGTAGAGTATGAGGACATTTTATTCCATTCTCTAGCAGATGGTGATAAGCGCAACTAATCCAGTGGAATAGATTCAGCAACAGATGATGAAGAAGGAACAGGTGAGAGTTCGAGTGTCGAACTAAAAAATCCTAAAAAAGGTGATGGTGGTGGTGAAGGAACGTCCAAAGGGAACAAGCCCTACGATTTTACCATGTATTATTTTTTGTCTTTGTGAACAATCAAAGTCCTTGGATGGCCAATGCACATTTTGTGTTACTATTCGGTTAAAGTCCGAATAAGTCCTTTGAACACCTAAAGTCCTTGGATGGCCAATGCATGTTTTGTATTACTGTTTGGTTGAAGTCCGAATAAGTCTTTTAAACACCCAAAGTCCTTGGATGGCCAAGGCATGTTTTGTATTACTGTTCGGTTGAAGTCCGAACAGGTTTAATTTATCAAACTCTCTTTTTGTTTAATACCTTTCCTTAAATTTTTTCATAGCCAATGTTTAAGTAGCCCATAGTATTTCAGAAGTATTAAAGTGAGAGTGTTTAATATGCCAAATGACATGTCTTTAATAGTCATCACCAACCATTAAGTTTATCCGATCCACTAAAGATCCAAGGTATTGAACAAATAATTTATATTTGAATTGAATGGTAGTAAAATCACTCTGAATTTTTTAAGAAGACATTATATATTATTGAATAAAAGACCGGACACCTCATTAAAACCTCCCTGCGCCACCAGGATAGGAAAGAGTATGCCTACAAGTAAATATTTACACAAAACTTTACTCTAAATATAACCTGAGAGGTTCAATATTCCATGGGTGCTTCAAAACTCTCCCTTCTTTGTCTTGAAGTCTATATGTCCCAGATTTGAGCTATTCACAGACCTCATAGGGGCCTTCCCAGTTCGGAGCCAACTTACCAAACTGCTTCTCCTTGGTAATCAAGAAAACTTTTTTAACACCTTATCTCCAGGTTGAAAGTATCTTCTTTTGACCTTGAAGGCAACTCTGCTCCTCATCAAACCTTGGTACTGAGCTGTTATTAAGTGTGCTTTAACCCTTCTTTCTTCTATTAAGTCCAACTGATTCCTAATTGCTATCTCATTAACTTCTTCAGAATAGTTGGGGACTCTGTACGATGGTAAGGTAGCTTCTATGTGGGTAATTTCGTCCATCCCATACACTAAGGTCAAAGGATACTCTTGTGTAGCAGCCCGAGGAGTAGTTCGGTAGGCCCACAACACTTCTTGTAAATAGCTTGGCCACTTCCCCGCAGCACCTTCTAAATTATTCTTTAATCCAGAAAAAATATTCATGTTGGCAACTTCAACCTGGCTGTTTTCTTGTGGATGGAAAGGAGAAGAAAAACAATGTTGAATACCTCTCGAAGCACAAAAATTCTCCATATCTTTGTTATCAAACTGTGGCCCATTGTCTGTAGTAATCTTTTGAGGGACCCCAAATTTGAAGCATATATTGGATAGGATAAATTTAATGACAGCCTTCAAAATGGTCCCTGCCAAGGGAGATGCCTCTATCCATTTTAAGAAGTAATCAATAGCAACTATAATAGTTCTGCACCCCCATATGCCATAGGCAGAGGTCCAACTAAGTCCATCCTCCATCTGGCAAAAGGTTTTGGCTCAAAAATAGATTCCATAGATTCTGCTGGCACATGAATTTCATTCCCATACCTTTGACATGGATCACATATCTTCATCATTTCTTTCGCATCTGCCATTATGGATGGCCAATAGTATCCAGCTAATAGGACTCTCCGAGTTAGTGTCCTGTACCCACAATGTGCTGAGCCCTCCCCATTATGTAGTTCTGATAAAACGACTTGGGATTCTTCAACCCCCAAACAACGTAAAGGGGTATACTGAAAGATTTCTTATAGAGAATTCCCCTTATCACCAAAAAACCACATGCCTTGTATTTAATATTTTTTGCCACAACTTTGTCTGATGGCAAAACCCCATCAGAAATATATTGAAGAAGGGTATATCTCCAGTCTTTAGGTTGAATCACATGTATGCTCATACTTTCCCCATCTTCTTTGTTTTGACTTGGTTGTATGGACGGGCATTCTCGTATGTGAATCCAAGGGTAGGACTCAGAATATGCTATAGTTGCTAAAGAGCCTGCCAGTGTATTCTCTGATCTAGGAATATGCTCATAACAAATACTTCTGAAGTCTGCTACCACTTCTTTCAAGACGAGTAAGTACTTGATCAGTTGCTCCTTCTTGGCCTCAAACTGACCTTGAGCGTGATGGATGAGCAGTTGAGAGTTACTCATCAACTAAACTCTCTTAGCCCCACACATGAGAGCCAATTTAAGACCAGCTAGAGCTGCTTCATATTTGGACTCATTGTTAGAGGCCCTAGACCCAAATCATATAGCTTGATACATATTATCACCATATGGAGAGGTTAAGTAAACTCCAGCCCCACAACCCATTGTGTTTGATCCACCATCAGTTCAAACCACTCACTCTTTCTTGGTTTTATCTTCTGAAGTTTGTTTAGAGTTTCAGTCCGTATGGAATTCTACTAAAAAATCAGCCACTAATTGGGCTTTAATAGCCGTTCAGGGGGTAAAATCAATGAAGTAATCGCCCAATTCTACTGACCACTTGGTCATCCTGCTTGATATATCTGCCTTTTGAAGAACATTTTTTAGTAAGAAAGACGTTCAGACAATGATAGAATGAGATTGAAAATACGGCCTCATCTTTCTTGCTGCAATCACTAAGGCTAACGCCAAGTTTTCAAACTTTAAATACCTCTTCTCAGAATATAATAAACGTTTATTGATGTAGTACACTTCTCTTACCAGAACTGCACTTATAGCACATTCTGACACAACCAAGTACACATAGAGCATTTCTCCTTGAACGGGTTTGAAAAGAGTCTTTGGTGAGGATAAGTGTTTCTTTATCTCAACGAAGGAATGGTTGCACTGTGGAGACCAATTGAAGTCTTTAACATTCTTCAAGTTTTGATAAAACGGACCACATTTATCTGAAGACCTTAAAATGGCTAAAAAACATAACAAGTCCCCTATGTTTTTCAATTGTATCACGTCAATCCATTTCCTTTACTTTTGTATAAACAGGTCCCCTAAGTTTTATAGACGTAACAAACAAATCCTTTTCTGAAAATATGAGGGACCTATTTATTACAAATTGAAAACGTAAGGGACTTGTTTATTACAAGCGTAAAGACCAGTTTATTACATAAAATGATCTGATGTGAGACGATTGACAAATATGGAGGACCTGCCATGTTTTTTTACCCCTTGAAATTAATCTGTTTGAGGCAGCCAATCTTCCGGTGAGCCTTTGGACCTCTTTAACATTTCGAGGATGATCTATTTCCAATAGTGCACTAAGCTGATCTGGATCGGGCTTAATACCTTTTTCGCTTATTATATAACCCCAAAACTTTCCAGATCGGACCCCAAACACAAATTTCTCTGGATTTAATTTCAAATTCACAACAGCTAAATTTGCAAACGTTTCTTGAAGATCAACTATGTGTAAATCCTCCTCCAGGATTTTAACCATCATGTCATCTATGTATACTTCCATATTTCTACCAATCTGATTAGCGAATGTTTTGTTCATCAACCTGATAAGTGCATTTCATGTCACTTATTACGCTTCCATTACTCTTAAAATCATCGTCGGTTAACAAGTTTTCGTTGTGTTTCAACGTGTTTTTCATTCATTCTCGTAGGTATAACAATATGCAGACAGTATAAACTTTTTGGGAATGCTCATAATGTTCGTAATAACTTATAATTTTGTATGTTTTATTTCCCTTTAACATTTTTATGGCTAGATTGACTATTTTTTATGTTAGTAAACTTCATTTTATTTCAGTGTAAAGGCATGCATATAAGTGACAGTAGTCTTGAGAGATTTCGATACTAACTGTTCATTATTTCGATTACGATCCAATGATTTTAATATATTTCATTTTATTTGTCATCGTAGGAAAATATTGGTTCCTTTACCTGCAACACTAGGCCTTCTGTTCCAAAGAAAATTTGTAGTAAAGGGCTGGAGTTGTGCTGTGGGTAAATTGTGATAATATTAATAAATTTGGGGTTGAAATTGAAGAAATTAGAAAATTTATTGTACTTGAGGGAAATTTTGGAACAAGTTATGGGTCTGATGGGATTCATTGGGCTTATGAATCAGAAGAAATAAAAAATCCTAACAGGAAGAAAAAAATAAATTTGCTTCTTTTAGGGTTTATGGGCATAATATATTAATAGACGGAAAGGAGAGAAGAGGGCGTGCCGACTTTGGGTTCTTTTCGATTAGGACAGAAAAACAAGTGGAGATGTGATTAAAGCGAGAGAAAAAGAAGGAAGAGAAAACAATATTTGACCACTTATTTGGTTTTCGGCAGAATATAGAACGAGAAAAGAGGAGATCAAAAGGAAATTGACTACTTACTGTTTTTTTGATCGGTAAATAAACAGGTGACGGCTGTTTTGGGTTTTTTTTCGGCAGCGGCAACATACAACCCGACGGCAGGAAGTATGCAGTTGCTTCGGTGGTTTTCGAGAGGCAGCAGGTGACAGCTACTGCCATTTTCGATCGGCAGTTGAGGTAACAGCTATGGTATTTTCGATCGGTAGTTTATATATTGCTCGAGACAGGTGATGACTACTTCTTTTTCGTTTTTTTTCGATCAGTAGTTTACGAATTGTTTCTGTCAGGAGATACTTGGTGGTTATTGTTCGATTTGACGTTCTCTAAACGCTTATTCATCTATTTACATTCGTCTAAAACTATGTTAACTTTTGAACCCATGATGATTCGTTCGATTATGAACTAATCATTGTCATGGAACTTTAACGGATTTGTTTAAATAATACTTATGGTTTGATTGCTTGATTGATTTGTGAGATACGTTTGTCGATTACCTAGTATGGTTATGCTTATCGTTAGATGCATCGCGAACATCAAGTTTGTTAATCTTTAATGAATGCGAATGTGGATTTAAGGGTTTAGAACTTGCTATGCTAGCATAGGTTCTTGAATGATTCGTATTGTGATTGTTCATGATTCGTAATATGTCACTAACCATATCATATTACCCAATGTAATCAAAATAGATAACTTGCGCTTAAAACCAATTGTACCTCAATTCGTATAGACATATAGGATTGTCATGCAAGCGGTGTCTGCTTAGCTGCTATCTCTTTTGTGGTTGTTTAAGTGGTTTGGTTTACGTGTACTGAAAGGTAGCATACACTGATTTTGTGTTATCTGATTAGTAATCATTGTTATCATACATATTGATTAATTATATTAATACTCTGAGTAAAATAAACAATGAAGTTAGAGTTCCATGTTTTCTCTCACATAAGTAAACTCGTTAGTTAATCTCGTTAGTTAATTTTTGTAGTTATATTCATTCACCCATACTTTATTACTCGTTCAAGCATTAGTCTAATAATCATACGTTGTTGCATAAGTAAATTCTTGTCATATACACCTGGTCTTCGTGGGAACGATCTTACTTACTTATTACTTGCTACTATTTGACCACGTATACTTGCGTGAGAAAAGGACTAACAAGGTTTTGGCGCCGTTTCCAGGGACTCAGTGTTATTTGACAGTTTTATTGCTTATCATCAGGGGTCGTTATTAAACTATTGACTTGATTTTACTTTCTTTTCGAGTGTTTTCTTGTGCTTTAGGTACTTGAGCGTGTATGCAAACACGGTCTCAAACTAGAGCACTAGTACAAAAGAAGCTTGAAACAAAGCAGGGAACATAGTTACTATTCTCAGATTCTGATACTAATTCTACAATGGGAGACCCAGCTCCAAAAGCACTCATCGAGTACTCTCAACCAAAGATCATGGATATCCAATCTAGCATTGTCAGACCCAATATTACTGCGAATAGTTTTGAGATTAAACCTAGCACTATTCAGATGATGCAAAATTCTTGTCAGTTTGGGGGAGCTTCATCTGAGGATCCTAATATGCACATTGTGACCTTCCTTGAAATCTGTGATACTTTCAAGTTCAACGGTGTTTCAGATGATACCATAAAACTGAGACTCTTCCCACTTTCTTTGAGGGACAGAGCTAAGAGTTGTTACACTCTTTACCAGGAGGCTCTATCACTAATTGGGATTTACTTGCGCATAAATTTCTCTCAAAATTCTTTCCCATGGCAAGAACAACCGCCATGATGAATGCTATTACTCAGTTTTATCAGTCATATGGTGAATCTTTAAGTGAATCTTGGGAACGTTACAAGGAGATGCTCAGAAAATGTCCTCATCATGGGATGCCTGATTGGTTAGTAATAAATTGCTTCTACAATGGTTTGAGTGCGCAAACAAGGCCCATGGTCGATGCTGCATCTGGGGGAGCCTTATTAACGAAAAGCTATGAGAAGGCTCACGAGCTCCTTGAGATGATGGCTGCTGATGAATTCCATAACCCTTCTCAGAGACAATCACAACATAAAGTAGGTGGCATTCTTAACGTAGACAATGCCACTGCTTTAGCAGCTCAGCTTGAAGCTCTAAACATGAAAGTGGATTCTTTGACTAAACTAGGAATACATCCGATAGCTAGTGTGTGCGAGATTTGTACCAGAGGGCATGACACTCAATAATTCCCTATCTCTACTGAGTCAGTGCAATTTGTGAGTAACTTTTAGAGGCAGAATCAACAACCAATCTCAAACACCTATCACCCAAGCAACAGAAATCATCCGAACTTCAGTTGGAGCAATAATCAACAAGATAATCAGCATTATGGTGCTAAGCCATATACTCCTCCTGGATTTCAGCAACAAGGTCAACAACATCAATCTCAATAGTATGCCCCAATACAACCTCAGAATCAAAATCATGGCCCTTCTCAACATTCTATGAGAGACTCTGAATTCGAAGAGATGAAGCTAATGATAAAAAGTCTGATGGTATCTCACAAGACCTTAGAAAATCAGATTGGGCAGATGGCTAGTAACATGATCATTAGACCTCAAGGAGTTCTTCCTAGCGACACAGAGCATAATCCAAGTAAACGGAACGACAATGAGCAATGCCAAGCGATCACCTTGAGATCAGGAAGGGTTGCCGAGAACCCCACAGTTGAACAAGAGGCTGATTCTTCTAAAAACCATCCCATTTTGAAAAATTCGGCTAAAACTCAGCCCTCGTCTGAAGTTAATTTTGATCAAGATCAGCTACCTAAAAAACCATCTCAGTCAGTTGTTGAGCCTACGATCTACCCTCCTCTACCTTTTCCGCAAAGGTTGCAGAAACAGAAGCTAGATACTCAGTTTGCGAGATTTTTGGAGGTATTCAAGAAGCTACACATCAACATACCTTTTGCTGAAGCATTAGAGAAAATGCCTAGTTATGCCAAGTTCATGAACGGAGCTCTCTCGAAAAAGCTAAAGCTTGGTGATTATGAGACGGTGGCGCTCATTGAGGAATATAGTACGATCTTACAATAAAAATTCCATCACAAGCTTAAAGATCCAGGAAGCTTCACCATTCCTTGTTCAATCGGCAATTTAACTTTCAGCAAATTTTTATGTGATTTGTGAGCGAGCATCAATCTGATGCCCATATCTGTGTTTGAGAAACTTGGGCTTCCTGAACCAAAACCGACTAACATCTCTTTGCAACTGGTTGATCGCTCTATCACATATCCTCGTGGTATTGTGGAAGATGTCTTAGTAAAGGTAGATAAGCTCATCTTTTCGGCTCACTTCGTTATCTTGGATTTCGAAGAGGACAAATACATCCCCATAATCATGGGAAGGCCATTATTGGCTACAGAAAAACTTTGATTGATGTCCATAAAGGGGAGCTCACTATGAGAGTGCAAGATCGGAAGGTCACTTTCAACGTTTTCAACGCCATGCAATCCCCAACAGAGGATGAGGAACGTTTCAGGTTGGGTATGGTCGATTCTCTGCACAGTAATGAGTTGGATTAGTTTGCGAGTTCAGATGTTCTAGGCAGAGTTCTACATGGTGAATCTGACTTCGAAGACGAAGAAATATCCGAATGTGTTCAACTACTACAGGCAGCCCCGTATCAAAATAGGGTCAATATTCCACACGAGTCGCTCAGATTGAGTGATCTTAAGGATTCTCAGGAAATGCTTAAACCTTCTCTAAAAGAAGCTCATAAACTTGAACTCAAACCACTACCAGATCATCTCAGGTATGCTTTCTTAGGAGATTCATCTACATTAACTGTTATTAGTGCATCTAACCTTTTAGGTAGTGAGGAAGAAAAGCTATTGAGAGTTCTGAGGAAGTTTAAATCAGCCATTGGTTGGACCATAGCAGATATCTAGAGATGTATAAGGAAAAAAGTCAAGAAATGGCATGATATGAAGCTTTTACATAAAGCTTTTAAGTCGGGTCAAATGGTTCTTCTTTTCAACTCTCGTCTAAAGCTTTTCCCTGGGAAGCTCAAGTCAAGATGGTCTGGACCTTTTATAGTCAAGACAGTATATCCACATGGAGCAATTGAAATCTATGATGAATCGCTAGACAAAGCATTTAAAGTCAATGGTCAACGACTCAAGCATTATTATGGAGATGCGGTGAACCGTGAGGCATTCATCATCAGCCTCGACGCTACATGATTCCGAGCGGTATCGTCGAGCTATCGACGTTAAACAAGCGCTTCATGGGAGGTAACCCACTGGGAAACAATGATCAAGACAATTGGACGAGTAGGGGAGTGCTTCTTGTATCTTTTAATTTCTTGTAGTTGCATTCATCATAGTAGTTATTCTTGATAGACAGTGCATCTTCATGTTAGTCACGCTTATCTGCATGTTCATGCCATGATCATGTAGACTGTGTTTAGGATCGAGTTAGTCTATTAGCATAACATTTTGTTCATGCATTTTGCATCTTTGATCCCTTGAGTTGTTGTTTCTACTTAAGTAGACAATGATGAAAATTGTTTGGAATGACAGTAGGAATAAAATCTAATTAGGTTGCTTGTAAGTTAGCTTGCTTGATGTAGAAGCACAATTAATACACGTAGACTCATTGATTGTTTTTATGCTAGTTACGGACACACTTGAGTATTGTTATACATAATCCTTGCTTAGGTTCAGAATCATACCTTAATCCTTTATTAGCTCATGGATTGCAAAAATATAAGTTTGGGGGAGTTAAAAGATAAATATGTGTATTATTCAGCTAGGTGTCAAAGGCTAATAGCCGCTCGTTGACGTGCGTCCTCTCGCTGGGGGTTGTGTATTACGAGTAGTCTAGGGGTGGAATGAGATGGAGCGAAACGCACTCATTCCCAATCGATTGAGATAAAAAATAAAAATAAAAAATAGAAGAAAAAGAAAAAGAAAAGATGAAAAGTAGAAGGCAAAATTGGCTAGGATGAGCTCTTTAGTACTCGAGTTATTAAGTTCTAGGGGACTTTGTTCCTAGTGACCTTGATAAGGGAACGAAAATATAGGTGTTTGACATGTAATTTAGCCTACTAATAAGGTTAAGGTCAATGTATTAAGTGGCTACGGCCCAAAGTAAAGCACACATAAGAAGTGAGGGACTTGAGTGATAGTCCCTTAGAACTTGTTTGTAAATAGTAAGATAGTGGGGTAAGAAATCCATTCTCATAATGGTAAATATGTAATTTCACCAAGTACTTTTTTTCCTATATAAAGGACATTCCCTTTTGGGAAAACGGCCAATGATTAAGTAATAATTACAACACATATTCCTTTTGTCTTGTCCATTTCTAGTAATTCACTATTCACATTCACGGCAAACAAATATTTTCTAGTCCGACTCCTTCACACGAACATCTTTGTCTCTAATGCTCACTAAAGAATCTTTGAGCGCATCCGTGGCGCCGTCTGTGGGAACGTTTGGTACCCATAATTAATTTTCTAAAACCTTAAAAACTAAAAACAAAAACAAACATGGATACAGAAATGCGTGGAGAGGTTGAGGCTAACCCGACCCAAAACTTAGTCGGTATTGAGTCTGGAGATCATCTGATGGAGGAGCAGGTCACAAACGATGGTAATGCTCCGGATCGGCGGGCGGAGGAACTTTTAGAGGAATCAGTTTTGGTCTCCAGTCGGAGAGAGTTGTTGAAAGACATCGAAAGACTAAATGCTGAAAGAGACGCTATGGTGGCAAGCACGAAAAGTGTCAGATCCGAGGTTTGACAAGAAAAGGTCGAGGCCGACCAGATCTAGGATTCGGTGCTACCCAAAGAAAACCGACGTCGAAAAATCCATCGACATTCTAAAAGACGTACTAGATCCGAGAAAAAGTATGAGCCGCCCGATTTGAGCGAATACACTTCACTAAGATCTGATAATTTGTCTTCTTCGGAGACTGACTCAAGATATAAGACAGATCGCAAGCACAAAGATCCGAGGAAGCATAAGCACACTCATCGAGCAAGCAAGAAAAGGAGTGGTTCGAGGAGGAAAGACGATGCTGGTAAAAGAAAAATGCATTACGAGGACCCTGCTACTACTCGGAGGTATACTTAATCCGACAGCTATCAACAAGATATTAGAGTCAGTAACCATTTCACTTCTCCAACCACAAACGATGGTCCGGGGGGAGCACTTACAAGGTCGGACACAATTGGATGTCATCACCTCTTTCCCCGAAAATTCTCTTCGGACACCTTCATAAATGGTTCGATATTTCTAAGCTAGAGAAGTTCGATGGGACCCAGGATCCAGACAACCACATCGAACAGTTCAAGAACTTCATAATCAACTATGATGATGACGATAAGTTGTTGTGCAGAGCTTTCTCTCAAATATTCAAGAATGCTGCCTCTACTTGGTATAACCGACTGCCTTAAAGGTGTATAAAGCATTTTGACATGTTCTGGAGCATGTTCCGACAACACTTCGTCGGAAGCCAGAAGTTTCGTGCTAACGGAGATACCATCATTTACTGCCGGCAAAATATTGGAGAAAGTTTGAACGAGTACACCAAACGATCCATCCAAGTAAATACGGATATGGAGTACTGTGAAGATAAGGTAGCGTTGGCTGCCTTCCGGATGGGTCTTCTTCCGGGGGTGATGAAAGACAGTGCAGCAGAAACACAAGCAATGACATTTGGAGCTCTATTAGATCAGATAGAAAAAATAATTCTAGTCGAAGAAACCAGGGCCTCAAAGATAGAGTCCATGTCTCAGTTCTATCAAGATCCGAACCTAGCCAGAGCAAGTACAACTGCTCAATCAATTACGACTGTCCGACCGCGCACTCAGACAGTTCAAGCCACAACTCAAACCCCTCAATGGGTGACTCATAACCAACAATACCATTAGGCGAGTCCGACAGCTCAACAGTATGTACGACCAGCCTCGAATAGATAGGCCCGACCAGCTCACTATGTTGAGTTAACCGAGTGTGTTTCTACAATTTTTTAAAAAGCACGAGCAAATGTGTATTTCCGTAAATCCTTCCCTCTACAGACTACGAGGGAGCACAGGAAGAACAAGTACTTCCAGTTTCATGAACACATTGGGCATCACACTAAGGATTGTGTGGCTTTGAAGAAAGAGGTTCAATACTTGATAGAAAATGGTAAGTTGGTGGATTTTGTCAAGAAGAACACTACATTGGTTCCCAAACAAGAAGTCGCCTCAAGACAAGATGGTACCATGGTGATTTCCGATGCAATCGAAGAAGAGTTTTTGGATACTTTTGATGTGGCAACAAAGTATCGTGATCCAAAGCCAGGCAGGAATAGCGTAAACATGGTAGAGGAAATGATCCCTAGAGGGAAGGTTAGTGACTTATGTTCATTCTTTGAATCGCTAACCATTTTTGTGGGAAATACAGTGGCAGAAATATCAAATTACTCAAGGAAGAGACATGTCGTTAGCCTAGCAACACAGCTGGAGGCAAGAGCGTCATCACACCTTTATCGGAACCTGTCACCAATCATTTGTTTTGAGAACGACGACATGAGGGAAATCGCTGGCCCGCATGAAGACGCCGTAGTGATTGGAGCGGAGATAGCCGAAAACGAGATAAGAAAGATTTTGATTGACACGGGCAGTTCTGCCAATATCATGTTCATGACAACCTACAGTAAGATAACCAATCCTCCAACTATTCAACGATCCGACAGAACGATAGTAGGGTTCACCGGTGCGACCGCGACCGTCGTCGGAGAATTCGAAGGCGTGGTGGAGCTAGGCAGGGGACCTTTTAAGAAAATAGTGAGGGTATTGTTTATTGTAGTGGATGCACCCACATCGTACAATTCCATCTTTGGAATATCTTGGTTGTCTAAAATGCACGTTGTACCATCCACGATCCACTAATGCTTGAAATACATAGTGGGAAGCAACATCGGAACTATAAGATCAAGTCAGAAAATGGCTAGAGAGTGCTACAAGGCAGCGTTGGCCCCTAAGCAGTTGATGGGACAGGATGCAGAAAAGAATATCAATCAGAGGGGCCTTCTTTGGATTCCGATCCTGTTGATGATCCGAGGGAGTCCCCTAGATTCATGGTCCCAGATGAAGGTTTTGAGGATCATGTGTTTGTCCCTAGGAAGAGTCTCATGATAGGGACAAGGTTATCGCCTGAGGTAAAAGAAAGCTTAGTCAGATTTCTTTCGACCAAATTACATTTGTTTGCGTGGTGTACAGAGGACGTCACAGGAGTGCCAGAGGAAGTCATTTGTCACAGATTAGCTATGCGGAACAGTGTACGCCCAATCATTCAGAAGCGAAATCTTTTTCCCAAGAAAAAACAGAAGCGATAATGGCAGAAGTAGACCGTCTAACGAAAGTAGACCACATATGTGAATCACAATATCCGTTATCGACTGCTAACCCGGTCTTGGTAAAAAAATGGCAAATGGCGGATGTGTGTCGACTTTACTGATTTAAATAGGGTTTGCCAGCTTGTGGATTCCATATCCGGAAATCATTTACTGACGTTTATGGATGCATATGATGGATACAATCAAATCAGGATGGATCCAAGGGATCAGGAGAGCACGAATTTTATAACCGGAAGAAGTCTACATTCTTATCGAGTCATGCCATTCAGACTAAAAAATGCGGGGGCGACGTACCAACGGCTCGTGAACAAGGCATTTGAAAGTCAGATTGGCAGAAACGTTGAAGTTTATATCGATGACATGTTAGTCAAAATCTTAAGAGATGAAGATCATTTGGCTGACCTAGAAGAAACTTTTGCTAATTTGGCTAAAATAAATCTCAAGTTGCACCCGGATAGTGCACATTCGGATTAAAATCTGGAAATTTCTTAGGCTACATAGTTAGTGAGCAGGGCATCGAAGCAGATCCTTTGCGGCTAAACGCCCTATGTACTATGGATCCACCTAGAACCATCAAGGAAGTGCAAATTTTAACTGGAAGATTGGCTGTTTTAAACAGATTCATATCCAGGTCGTTAGACAAGTGTGCTCCTTTCTTCCAGGTGTTGAGGAAAGCAAACCGTTTCGACTGGACTCAAGAATGTTCTGATGCCTTCAATCAAATCAAGCAGCATCTATCGTCCTCGGAGATACTGACAAAGCCGAATCCAGGGGAAAAATTATTTCTATACTTGGCAGTCTCCGACTGTGTAGTCAGCTCGGTTTTAGTCCGAGAAGAAGCAGGCCTTCCTAAACTGGTTTATTATGTAAGCAAAAGCCTCATAGATGCAGAAAAAAGATACCTTAAGTTGGAAAAGCTAGCCATCTCCCTAGTAACATTAGCTCGAAAAATGAGGCCATACTTCCAAGCTCATACAATAGTGGTACGAACATATTTTCCTTTGAAAAGTATGCTACAAAGACCCGACGTATCTGGAAGGATGACCAAGTGGTCGGTAGAACTGGGGGATTTCGTTATTGAGTTCGAACTATGAACAATAATCAAAGCGCAGATGCTGGCAGATTTTTTAGTGGAGTTTCATTCAGATAGAGACATTGGGGACATGGAAGAAGAAAAATTCAAATTTGAGTGGCTAGTCCAAATTGATAGGGGTTCTAGCTCATTGGGATGTGGAGCAGATGTACAATTAACGTCACTCGATGGTATCATAATGTATCAGGTAATTCGACTAGGTTTCCAAGCATCAAACAATGAGGCAGAGTATGAAGCAGCCTTAGCCGGATTACGACTAGTAAAGATTTGCGGGGCCAAACGGGTTAAATTGATCAGTGATTCTCAACTCCTAGTAAACCACTCCCTCTGACGTTCGGACGCAAGAAAATATCATCTGGTAAAGTATCTGGGAGTGTTGAAAGAGTTGGCTTTGGAGTTCGAAGATATCCGATTTGAGCATGTCCACATGGCAGGAAAATCAGTGGCTGATTCATTGGCCAAGGCATCCTACTCGGAAGAGTACCCGTGGACAGTGACTCAAGAAAAACCGTATATAGTCAAAGGATCTGAAGCAAAAGAAGATAGTATCGAAGCATTCCAGATATCCACGACTTTAACGAAAGACTGGAGAAGAGAAATACAAGATTTTCTAGTCCATGACATGCTGTCTGTTGACAAAGTCAGAGCTAAAAGAATACTATTCAAGGCCTACGGATACATCCTCCTCAGAGATGTCTTGTATAAACAATCTTTTAGTCGACCCTTACTTCGTTGTTTAGGGAAGGATGAGTCGCTGTTAATACTCTCCGAGTTACACGATGGGGAAGGCTCTGCTCATTATGGATACAAGACATTGATACGAAGGGTTTTTCTGGCAGGGTACTATTGGCCGACCCTCTCAGCAGATGCCAAAGAGCTAGTGCAGAAATGTGACACGTGTCAACGATTTACGAACTCGATCTACCTACCCGGGGTACCTCTAGAATCTATATAGGAATCTCTCCCTTTCGACCGATGGGGGATAGATCTGGTCGGACCACTTCATATGGCTTCAGGGGGACGTCAAACAATCATCGTTACCGTGGATTATTTTTCTAAGTGGGTGGAAGCAGAACTATTAGCAGGAACAAGGGCAAAAGATATAATTAAGTTTATCATTTCTAACATTTGTTGCCGTTTTGGAATACCCAAGAAGATAACGATGGATAATGGCTCCCAATTTGATACTATGAAATAAGAGCTTTCTGCACTTTTAAGGGAATACAACAGTGTTTTTCGACCCCATTCCACTCCCAAGCGAACGGACATGTCGAAGTAACCAATCGAACGATCTTGGACGGTGTAAGAAAAAATTTAGAAGGCAAAGTAGGGAAATGGCCAAACTATTTACAAGAAGTGTTATGGGCATATGGAACCACTCATCAGACAGAAACACATGAGTCACCCTTCGCGCTCGTATATGGGATGGACGCAGTAGTGTCATCAGAAACAATGTTCCCATCCTATCGATTGAGTAAATATTCCGAGGAGAGGAATGATAAAGGAAAACGCACAGAAGTTGATTTGATTGAAGAAAATAGAAGAAATGCTCAACTAAATTCTTTGCACTATCAAACGTTGATGAGAAGCCGTTATTCGTCGAAGGTCAGGAGAAGAGAGTTCGAGGTGGGGGACAGAGTACTAAGAAAAGTCTTCCTGCACACAAAAGACAAGAAACTCGGGAAACTCGCCCCAAATTAGGAAGGGCCATACATAATCACAAGGAAGTTAAAACCGGGGACATACAGATTGAGAGATAAAGAAGGAAGAGATCTTCCCCATCCATGGAACATTGAGCATCTAAAGGCTTATTTAGTTTGATCAAGTGATTTGTAAATATTTTCTTTAACACTTTATGTATGTTCCGGTGGCATACTCTTTCCTACCCTGGTGGCGCAGGAAGGTTTTAATGAGGTGCCTAAATAGCCGACTTAATATTAAGTTTTATTGTCTTCTTTAAAAACATGAGCAAGTTCATCTTTTTGGACTCAAAACACCCTCCAAAGAAGTTTGGGCACGTAAGTTCATCTTTTTGGACTCAAAACACCCTTCAAAGAAGTTTGGACAAGTTCATCTGTTTGGACTCAAAATACACTCCAAAGAAGTTTGGACAAGCAAGTTCATCTTTTATAACTCAAAACACAACTCAAGAATATTTAAACTCAAAACATGAATAAAATACCATGTTAAGAAAACATCGCTAAAAAGTTCCAATTACAAAAAAGGAAGTATTATAGTAAAGGTTTTTTGTTACGGTGATCGTATAACAAAAATTAACAAGATAAAGACTACCCAACACAGACTGCTCAAAAGCTGAATTTCCTTTGCTACCAGCAGAAGAATCCGAGTCTAACGAAGAACTCTTTGACTCTTCACTAAATTCAAAATCTTCCATGGATACTCCAGGGGGACGATGCTGTTCGATGACTCGGGTCCAGAGGCTGCCAAGGTGTAAGTCTGTGAACTTTTCATGCATTTCCATTACCATGGCTGATCTTAGTTTAGCATCTCGCTCCTCCAGACAGACGACAACATTGGCGGCATACTCATCAAAACTTTCCTTCTTCATAGCCTCGAAGTTTGTCTTCAAACTCTCATGGGCTGCAGATATCTTTTCAAGGTCTTGAACACAATTCTCGAAGTATACCTTGACTTTGCAATAACCTTCGAGAAGACCATCAACGGTAGTATCGCGCTCGGCATCTTTAGTGATAAAGTTCTCCCTTTCATCGTCAAACTTTGTTTTCTCCTCGGAAAGCTCAGTCTTAAGGAAAGTGATAGTAGCCAAACGCTCATCAGAGGTCTTTTTCTCCTTAACAATTCGTCAGTTAGTTCTTTGACTTTTTTATTCAGCTCTTTGGACTCGGAAGATAGGGACTGCACCTTGGCGGTAACTTCCAATGTTTTGGCTAACTCCTCATTTAGCTCCTTGACTTCTTTTTTCAGATCGTCGGACTAAGCAACTAAGCCTTCTACCTTAGAAGATATCTCGGTTTGTTCAGTTACTTCATCGGTCAAGTCGTTTACTTTTTTCTTTAACTCAGAAACCTCCGATGATAAAGTTGTTACTTCTGCCCTCCTCTCAATAACTTCTTCTTTATAGCGATCCTTCTAATTCGCCTTGCGTTCGAGTAAAGCAACAGCATGCAGTAGCTTATTTAGCTCGTTTTCCACGTAGTTGTTGCCATAAACGTCGAAGTAAGGAGAGTCCGGAGAACAATACCCTTCTACGTCGGAACCACCTTCTTAACCTCTCCCCCGGTTGGAAACAAACTCTCCACCAAAGTCGGAATCGATAATCACAAGTTTTTGGGATGGTGGTTGACTCGGGCGATTGGTGTTGTCACTCTCCCCCCCCCCCCCCACTATCAGCAATCTTTTTCTTCTTCTCCTCAGTTGTAAATTTTCGTGGTCGGGTGGCATCAGCACGACCTTGAGGCCTAACCTCAACCCGATTATCAGCATCATCTGGTTGAGTGTCAGGTTGAGAGGAGGGAGAAAATACCTGAGGATTGAGGGGGGCTACTGGTTGAGGATCCGATGGTATCACAACCGGAGGCAAGCTTACTTGGGTATCGTCATGATCACCTAGAGTTCTTGAGGGAGGACTGACCTGCACCTTTTCTTGGGAATCACCCTGAGGGTCGGGTGCATCGTCATCGGATTCAGCATCATCTTCAGTGTCTGCTTCCGCACCCTCCTCGAGTTCGTCCGCATCTTGATGACTCGGAGCTCGAGCCCGGGTAGGGAGCTAGACGGCGTTATCCAAACGTGTAAGGACGTCATCACCTAGAGGAGCCACCATAAGCTCCGAGGGGGTCTTCTTTTGGCTAAGGTCGAATCGAAATGGGTTACTCTTAGCAAAGTTCATCGGCATAAAGCTTTGATGGAATTTATGGTCCCAGTGCTCACCAGCCCAGAGGCTCGGTTTCTCAAAAATAGCCTTACCCGATAGCATGACGCTTAAAAAACTTGGCGATTCCTTTCATAGCTGAAAAACCAAACAATCAGAATTTACCGAAGGCATCTGGTCGGAAACTATTTAGGTGAAAGTACTTACCTCGACCAGTCCACTGCAGGGTAAGTCGATGAGGAAGGTCCTCGTAATTTTCGAAGTCGGTCTCCCACAGCCCGGAGATGAACATAAACTGCTGCTTCCATTTTTTGTGAGCCTCTAAAAAATCTTTTATCACCTTAAGGTTTCAAGAAAAACCGAGTGAATAAAAGGGGCAGTGAGAGTTCTTAGCTACTCCGAAAACAACAATAAGTTGCTCCATAGTAAAAGCATGTCCAGAGAGATGTGATGTCATGATGCAAGCCATTAGGGTGTACCACATGTTGGCCCCAGCTTGAGAAGGACAAAGGTTGACCAAGTGAAAGTAATCGGCCAGAAGAGGGTCAAGGGGCAGTCGGAGACCCCAGTTCATCAGTTCGGTGTAAAGCACCAATTCATTAGGGCGGACCGACAAATGAGTCTCTCCGACTGTGTGGAATCAGATTGTAATATTGGTGGGGATACCTCATCGGTCCCTTAGCTTAGTCTCCTCGGTCAGGTTGAAATACTTGTACTTCACTTTGTATAAAGCTAATAGATGTTTGGATTCGAGGTTACGAAGATGATCGCTCATGAAATCTTCCACGTTCGAGGGCAGGCCCGTCGAACATGTCTTCTTCTTTTTCTTATTTTTTACCAGGGAAGCTTCACCTGGATGAGTGGAAGGATCAGCTATAGGTTCCGTGGGGTTGGCGTCGGTAAGAACGACCCGAAGAGGCTCTTCCTCAATCACTGCAACATTTCCAGGGCCATCGGACAAAGATTTTTCCTGGGCTTCTGGAATGGAAGATAGGGATGGTTCTACCCGGGTCCCCCTGGACGAAGTTCTTCGAGGGCTAACGTCTGGCGTTGTTTGAGGAGAGCCTTAAGGAGTGGTAAAGGGAGTCTGCTCCGAGGAGGGAATCCTCATTCGAACTGATTTAACGGCCGGATCCAGAGATCTTTTTCTCTTAGACTGATCTCGATTATCTTTGGTCGGTGATCTTTTTCGTTCTTCACCCATTACGACTAAAGGGGAAGATCGGGAAGGAAGAATCGAGGGAGTGAAAGAAGCAGAGAGATCCACCTCACCACTTGAAGGATGTGTTTGACCAGGGAGGACGCATCAAGCCGGGCAGAGCATTCGCGAGCAAGCCGAGCAGAGCGTTCACAGATCAGAGCCAAGTTGTCTCGAAAGTTAGCCTTCCAAATATCGACAAGAGAGGGATATTCTCTTGCAGTACAAGGCCCAGCAGCACCAATCCGATTAGAGTCGTGATACCACCTCCAAAGTTTATACTTTCCAATATAACGAGACCCTTCAGGCATGAAAATGCAAACTCAAAGTTTTGTTAGGCACAACTTCTCTCTCTAGAACTAAATTTGTGAGAAGGAAATCAGAAACCTTTGTTTAGAAACTAATTGGGCTATATATAGGCAAAGGGAGCAGAAGGTGAACAGTTGGAGCGTAACGGTATCATGACATGTGTCATGACAGCTATGCCGCCTAAAAACGTTTTTAACTCGATAGTAGCAAACCAAGCACGCGTGCCTGACATTAAATGATTATTTAGGTGACATCAGCCTGACCAAAGGGTGAGGTCAACAAGACCGAGTCCGATCAGGGTCAGGACACCACCAAAGAATACGAGATCCGACCATGATGAAATCCGACCTCAGTAAAGTTCGTTCAAAGAACAAAGCGCCCGAGCAGGGTGGTTTCCGGCCCGATCCGAACAAAGGCAAGTTGCAATTTAAGTCCACGTTCAGAGAACTGCACCTAGACTAGGGGGCTACTGATAAGGGAATGAAAATATAGGTGTTTGGCATGTAATTTAGCCTACTAATAAGGTTAAGGTCAATGGATTAAGTGGCTAAGGCCCAAAGTAAAGCACACATAAGAAATGAGGGACTTGAGTGATAGTCCCCTAGAACTTGTTTGTAAATAATAAGATAGTGGGGTAATAAATCCATTCTCATAATGGTAAATATGTAATTTCATCCACTACCCTTTTTCTTATATAAAGGACATTCCATTTTGGGAAAAGGGCCAATGATTGAGTATTATTACAATACATATTCCTTTTGTCTTGTCTATTTCTAGTAATTCACTATTCACAATCACGTCATACGAACATTTTCTAGTCCGACCCCTTCACACGAACATCTTTGTCTCTAAGTCTCACTAAAGAATCTTTGAGCGCATCAGACCTAAGACTTTTCCGGGCTGGGATCCGCTAACCTAAAGCTCGCTACATGGGCACCATTGTATAAGTCTTTTGGGGACCTCGTCCATTGCACGGTCAAATAAGCCTTTGTATGTCTGTATATTAAATAAAGCATAATAAATCTTTGACAACCCCGGGGAAATATGGATGTGCATATTGACTATGAAGTAGCTAGGTTGTATTTCATTTCTAAACTTGTGATTATTATGATAAGAACAAGTAAGGTCCATTAATTTGTACTAAAAACATGTCGATTGGGTTTGAGCACACACGCACGCTTCCACACTTGTATTTCTAGCATTTGAGTACCTAGTTATTTCGCATTCTGAGGTCATTACATTTGTTGAGGCATTTATGCTGAATTAGTTACGGTTACTCGTTCGGGATCATTGCATTCTTGCATTCATTTACATTCAGTTGCATTCATGCATCAATTGTTAAACCTGTTTTGCATTGCTTAAGGACAAGCAACGGTTTAACTTTAGGGGTTTGATAAGTGCGTTTTGTGTCACTTATTACGCTTCCATTACTCTTAAAATCGTCGTCGGTTAACAAGTTTTCGTTGTGTTTCAACGTGTTTTTCATTCATTCTCGTAGGTATAACAATATGCAGACAATATAAACTTTTTGGGAATAGAATGCTCATAATGTTCTTAATAACTTATAATTTTGTATGTTTTATTTCCCTTTAATATTTTTATGGCTAGATTGACTATTTTTTATGTTCGTAAACTTCATTTTATTTCAGTGTAAATGCATGCATATAAGTGACAGTAGTCCTGAGAGATTTCGATACCAACTGTTCATTATTTCGATTACGATCCAATGATTTTAATATATTTCATTTTATTTGGCTTCGCAGGAAAATGTTGGTTCCTTTACCTGCAACACTAGGCCTTCTGTTCCAAAGAAAATTTGTAGTAAAGGGCTGGAGTTGATTTGCGGGTAAATTTTGATAATATTAATAAATTTGGGGTTGAAATTGAAGAAACTGGAAATTTATTGTACTTGAGGGCAATTTTGTAACAAGTTATAGGTCTGATGGGCTTCATTGGGCTCATGAATCGGAAGAAATAAAAAACCCCAGTAGGAAGAAAAAACTAAATTTGCTTCTTTTAGGGTTTATGGGCAGAATATATAAATAGACGGAAAGGAGAGAAGAGGGCGTCCCGACTTTGGGTTCTTTTCGATTAGGACAGAAAACAAGTGGAGAGGTTATTAAAGCGAGAGAAAAATAAGGAAGAGAAAACAGAATTGACCACTTATTTGGTTTTCGGCAGAATATAGAACGCGAAAAGAGGAGATCAAAAGGCAATTGACTACTTACTGTTTTTTCGATCGGTAAATAAACATATGATGGTTGTTTTGGGTTTTCTTTCGGCATCGGCAACATGCAACCCGACGGCAGAAAGCAGGCAGTTGCTTCGGTGGTTTTCGAGAGGCAGCAGGTGACAGCTACTGCCGTTTTCGATCGGCATTTGAGGTAACGGCTACGGTGTTTTCGATCGGTAGTTTATATATTGCTCGAGACAGGTGACGACTACTTCTTTTTCGTTGTTTTTCGATCAGTAGTTTACGGATTGTTTCTGTTAGGCGATACTTGGTGGTTATTGTTCGATTTGACGTTCTCTAAACGCTTATTCATCTATTTACATTCGTCTAGAACTATGTTAACTTTTGAGTCCATGATGATGATTCGTTCGATTATGAACTAATCGTTGTTATGGAACTCTAACAGATTTGTTTGAATAATACTTATGGTTTGATTGCTTGATTGATTTGTGAGATACGTTTGTCGATTACCTAGTATGGTTGTGCTTATCGTTAGATGCGTTGCGAACATCAAGTTTGTTAATCTTTAATGAAAGCGAAAGTGGATTTAAGGGTTTAGAACTTGCCATGCTAGCATAGGTTCTTGAATGATTCGTATTGTGATTGTTCATGATTCATAATATGTCACTAACCATATATATTACCCTATGTAATCATAATAGACAACTTGCGCTTAAAACCAATTGTACCTCAATTCGTATAGACATATAGGATTGTCATGCAAGCGGTGTCTACTTAGCTGCTATCACTTTTGTGGTTGTTTAAGTGGTTTGGTTTAAGTGTACTGAAAGGTAGCGTACACTGATTTCGTGTTATCTGAATAGTAATCGTTGTTATCATACATATTGATTAATTATATTAATACTCTGAGTAAAATAAACAATGAAGTTAGAGTTCCATGTTTTCTCTCGCATAAGTAAACTCGTTAGTTAATCTCTTTAGTTAAGTTGCTTCCATGTTGTAGTGGTAGAAAGGGATGTGATGATTCTTGCAGAGGCTGGCCACAACAGCGAACTGCTCCATTGGAAGTGGTATTCCTGAGAGCCTAGAAGCCATAATACAGGTCATAAGAGTGTACAACATTGGGACTCAGCTCGCTTGGACAGAGTTTTATCAGATGAAAGTATATGAAAATCTCTGGATCCAAGGGAAATTTGAGCCCCCAGTTAAACTACTCCGTATAAATGACTATCTCGCTAAGCTTGCAGTCCATTAGGGTCTCCGGGGTAACCGGTATCCTCACCTTAACAGACTCAGGGATCCCGCACTTCGTCCGGATCCGACCTAACTCAGCAGTATGAGTGTGGACATAGTTGATATTCTGCATGGCCAGCAGATACTTCACATTCACTTTGTGGAAGCAAGGTCCCACTTTGCCTTCCAGGCACTCCGGCAGATCCGGATATTTCAGACAGATTTTCTCTTTACCCTTGCGTTTTTTATCAGTGACAGCATCCCATGTCTGCCAGGAGACGTCGGTCTCAAGTGGATCATCTTCTATACTATCTTCCATCACCTATTCCATCACCATGGAAGGTTTATTAGCCGTTGTTGGTGGGGGAGTGTTGATAGCTGTCTCAGTAAGTTGTCCGGACGGTTGAGCATCACCCTCTTTTAGGGGTCTGGTGTCCGGTAGGGGCTCAGTTCCGGAGGGCTCATTATGAGAGTTAATTCTAGTAGCCTCCGGACCATAGGATTTGTCTTTCGGGACTCTGATAGATGCCCTTGATCCAGTAGCTTTATCCTTGGTCCCAGAATTAGAGGGTCATGATTTTGGGGACTTAGATTGAGAGACAGCTGCATGACCCTTTATTAAACGGCCTGTCCGGCGAAGAGTAACCTTTTCTGGGGATTTCTTGGTATCTGACCCTATAGAAATGAATGGAGAGGGTCTCCTTGTGATTGATACTACTTTTTCCCGTACAACAGAGGGTTGTGACTCCTGAACCGAGGAGCCTGGTGGAATGGACGAAAGGCTTGGTTGAAACAAACGCCTGGGTTCAGAACTTTTAGCAGAGGATAAACCTGGATCGGCTTAAAAAGACGGTGTTTCGGGCTTATCGTTTGGAAAAACCAGAAGAACCGCAGCGATACGTCTCTCTCGCTCAACCCTTTGTGCTTTTTCTAACTCTGAGAGATTAAGCCAACCACCTTTCACCAACGCGTTTCTTGCCGTGAACATAAACCTACACAAGAAGAATTTTGAGAAGAGAAGTAAAAGCTCTGAAATGGAGATATGACAGAGTGATGAAGATGTTAAAATGGTAGAAAGAAGTAATTTATACTAGTAAGGCAAAAAAAGTTACCAAATACCTAGGAGAAAACGAAAAGGTAAAAGTAATGATTGAAGGCGGCACTGACATCATAAGTATTAAATGAAGAGGTTGCTTTTTGGGATTAGTGGGAGCGCCATTCTAGAAGGAAAATGGTTGGTGAGGTGAATCAAAATGTGACACGTGTCCCATGATCCATAACAAAACTCTTGAAGTTCTGAGAAGTATTCAGTCCGGATAAATCCTGAGCTGAATACAGAAACAGTCCGGATAAATCCTGAGCTGAATACATAAACTGTCCAGAGAATGCTGCAAGTGCCTAAGAGGGTTTTTTGGTATTGCCAAAGTCCTTCGTCAAGGGCTACTGATGAGTCCGGAAATATTCACCACTCACTGTAGAAACCGGGCAGGGGTAATCCGGACAATAATCACGCACTAAACACCTTTTGACTAAGCTAATTGTTAATCTGCTTAATAAACTAATGGGTTTTTGAACTCGACTTCGTTCCATAAGTTTGACCCGAAAGCCCATATGGCCCATAATTAAGGGTATAAATACCCAACCACTTTCATTAATGAGGGTAATGAACATTTAATACAACCAGGCAGCTCAAATCTCTCACTACAAAACACTTAAACATTTAATACCCTTGAAACACCACAGAACATCTGACAAAATTACCCTCAGCCGAAGATAATCCACACCAGCTATGAGTTCCTATCTCTTTTCTTCTTGCCTCATTATTTGGATACTATCTTTCATCATACCCATAGTTAAGCTACCATTTAGAGCGGAATTGCTTAGGGAAATAACCAGAGTTTCCCAACTATCCGATAGAGAACTGAGCAATAATAATGCTTGTAATTCATCATCAATATTCATTTTTATAGTAGTGAGTTGATTTATCAAACATTGAAAATCACTTAGATGCTCTGTGATGCTCATTCCATCTTTGAACTTGAGATTCACAATTCTTCTAATCAAAGAAGATTTATTTTGTGATGTTTGTCATAGAATCCAACTTTTTCAAAGAATAACCGCCTTTGTCTCATTGGCAACATGATGAAAAACAATTTGATCTACCCATTGGTGGATAATGGCCATTGTATTCTGATGCATCACCTCCCATTATTTATCATTTTTATCATCAGGCTTTGCTTCATCACCTTGAATGGGTTCATAGAGATCTTTGAAATAGAGAATTTCCTCCATCTTTGGCTTCCAAATCGAATAATTTGAAGATGCCAACTTTAGCATACCTCCGATAGATATCCTTCATTATGATGAATTCTAAAAATAGAGTCTAGATCATTGACCGATTTTGTTGTACTTAAAAGTAATCAAATATAGTTGTACAACAGAAATTAAATAGCTAAATAAGATCAAGAGAAAAGAACACCAAGATTTATGTGGAAAACCTTCAAATAGAAAAACCACAGACAGCCTCACGCAAAACTTCCACTATATAAATAATGGGATTACAAAACTTCTTACACTCACAAGCGTAATGATCTCTCTCTCTCTCTCTCTATCTCTCTATTTAGCTCACTCACTATAAGTGTTTCTCAAATTTGTTTGATGATAAACTCCACAAATCATCTCACTTTTATAGGACTAAAAAGGAGTGATCTATATACATTATTTAATTAGAAGTCTAATAGTCTCCTCCAAATTTAATGTACCTTTTTTCTAGTTTCTTCTTGGAATGCCAAATACTCTTCTTGAATACTCTTTCAATTCATTGCACCATCCAATCATATTTGGGCTTCCATTAATTTTATCTTAAAGGCCATACACAGGGAGGCCTATATGCCAACAGATATTTTATTTGGAATGAGTAAATAAAGTCAATTTACTAGTAATCCAAGTATAAAATATTGGAATGTAATTGGAAAGGTTCTTGGATACTTGAAGAAGATAAAAAAACATATGTCTTCAATATTATAATTTTCACGGGTTACTTAAATGATACACATACACAAGTTCAAACACTAGTTTAGCGGATAAAAAATCAACTAAGGGGTGGGTGTTCATTGTTGCATGATCAAAAAAATAAACGTGTATATCCCACTTAACCATAGAATCTGAGTTCATAGTATGGGAAAAAAGACTGCATAATTGAGAGGCACATTCCTAGAGATACTATTCAATTTGAATGATAACTTGCCAATCCAAATATATGATGTTAGTCAATAAAGTTTGGGTATAGCCTACGATGACATCTAGAAAAGGGAAAGCTTAGGCATATAAGTAAAAAATATGTATATGTTGACAATTAATTGAAGGCGGAATCATATCAGTCTCGTACGTACGTTATTTTGAGAACCTAACATATCCGCTTACTAAATGATTGGCTCAAAAATTGGTAAACTCAATATCTAGAAAGATGTGACTAAATTTTTTAACTTGATAATTTGCAAATGATGGCAACCAAGTTCGATTGTAAAGAACATAGTCATCAAATTGTCAATTGGTAATAACATGCTATATGTGAAACGTTTCAAGATTGATTTTCGTATGTGATATGTGATATATGTTGATCGTGAACCTAAATCGATGAGCTCAAGTAACGTTTTTTTATATAAATCAGTTTACGTATGACATATGTTTCTAAATATAACAATAATAAGCAAGAATCATACTTATGAGAATCTAAGAGTGATAACACCTCTCATGAGAGAATGAGTTATCCTCGAGCTATGTTTCTTGAAATATATAGATCACATGACTAAAATAATTCAAAGAAAAACTATGGACAAACAAATTGGTAAATCAATTGCGTATATGATTTTGTTGGTTTGGCCGTATACGATATTGGTTCAAAGTTACGACTACAACATATATGCTCGTGTAATTTTGATTTCATTACACTAATGTAACATTTAAAACAAAAGTATTAATGTGTACTCATAAGTTATGTTAATGAGGAGATAAAAGATGATATTTAATCAAATGAGAGATTGTTGATATATTAATTAAATAAAGTGATCATAATTGATCCGAAAACAACTTTATATCATCAAAATAAATATATGATCGGATGAGCAAACTAGAAAAACAAAATTGATTTATCCAAAAAAAAGAAAAAAACCAAATAAAAAATGACGTGAATATAAAAAAATTGAAGATTAGTGGTTGTTGTCACAGTGATAAAAAAACTCATCGCAATGGCCCATAACATTTTACTTTATATTTTAAATCTTTGTAGCGTCGCAAAGACGACGAAGGTAATTTGCTAACCATGTTCGTTGCCACGACGCCGACCAAAAATACATGTTTGAAAAAAATGTTTGTTCTAAAAAAAATGTATTTTGAAATAATAAATTTCATATATTTGTTTTATGAATTTTTATTAAATTCACCATTAAACTCCAAAATAAATTAATTTTTTTTTTTATTTTGCTTAACTGTTTTAGAATTAATTTTATTTTTTATTTACAGAGTTTTCGTCAATTTGTTTGGAATGATGAATAAAATTATATATATCACAACTATATAATAACAAATATTTATGAGATACTAAAACCAAATCGTCAAATGCAAAATACAATATATTGCATCTAAAAGAATATCATATGGTCGGGTTAAGACTTGTTAACCATGCAGAGTTGAACAGGCGAGCACTTTTTATGGACCCGTTAATGGCCTGGTCATACATTTCTTCAAGCCTAGACCACGAATTGTTGGGCCCAAAAGTTGTCCAATTATTATCCCCACGTGTCACTCAATGTATATACTAAACTACGAAGGCCTAAAATACAAATATTTGACCGTGACTTGTTAAGACAAATTCTAAATGGCCAAAGCTATTTCCTCCATGTTATTTTTTATTTCCTCCATCTTTCAAATTTTCAAAAATACTAGTGACTTGCTTTTACCAAATTACCCTTATTTTTATTTCAAATTTATCACTATATGCCATTTATCTAATAGATAGTCTTACATAAAAAAACACAGCATTAACCTAACTTTAATCCAAGATATATGATTCTACCTCTAAAATTAACCCTAAAACAAAGAACTTCAATTTTATTGAAGATTAATCATGGAAAATGAAGAAACTCAAACAAAGTCGGAGAACAGCACTCAATCGACAAACAATGTAATTTAAACTTGTTTTTACGTTTTACAACTTCGTAGCTTGAAAATACCTATTTCGAAACTTATTTTTTTCAGCTAAACCCGTTTTTACAGTTCTGAAAAAAAAAACAACTATTTCCGAGCTGGGGATTAGGAATCAGGTGTATTTTTTTTTTAAAAATGTGCATCTGATTCCGAGAGGGTCACTCGGAATTAGTTGCAATTTTTCAAAAAAAATGTGCAACTGATTCCGAGAGGGCCACTCGGAATCAGTTGCAAACCCTCTGTCTCGTCATATTATGTGATAATTTGTTCACTGAGACATTGCACTTGATTCCGAGTGGCCCTCTCGGAATCAAGTGTAAAACACCAGTGTAAGAAAAGCATGGTGCTCGCTATTAAATATAATCAACCTTTTGCCGTCTTCAATTCCGTGATAAATAAGATACGAAAAAAGTAGGCAACATAATTTATTTGTATACATGTCTACACCTAAACCTGTTTGCTACCAAGTGTTAACGATCTTTTAGCATTTACCGTATTGAATAGTCTAACTACAAACCCTAAATTTGATAATGGGGAAGAACCTAGAATTTCTTTCTCCAAGCTTTCTCTATCTTCGAATCAGCTGTTGTAAGGTAGTGATAAGTGAAAAATGGGTTTTCTTCTTTGTAAGGTAGTTCTCTAGGGTGAAGAATGAGTTTTGTTGTACTGAATAGAATGAGTATGTTAGGGTAATGGTTTTGTGAAGAAAAAATGAATAAAAGGGCAATTTTGTAACTTCCTTTATGGAAGAAATAACATCATGGAGGATTTTTCAAATGATGGAGGAAATAAAAAATAACATGGAGGAAATAGCTTTGGCCATTCTAAATTTCGCAAAAACGATTGCGGAGATCGGATGCGATGCCCGTTGATTTATTACCTAGAAGTAAAGTAATTATATTTTGAAATTAACTTTTAATAAATAAAATCATTTTAATAAATAAATAAATTATAAAAAAAAGTTTACATATGTTTTATCCATTCGTGTCTTATCCATTCGTGTTAATTTTGTTGGTCATGTATAAAATAGTCATTTTTGTTTGTAAAATGAAGCCAGAAAAATAACTATTTTTTATAAAAATTTAACAACACTAATTTTTTTACACACATGATCAATTTCAACGACTAATCATGAATTTATTATGTTTTATCTATCATATTTTATGGATATATACACGTCGTGTTTGTCTTTTTTCTTTTTCAATTTTGTTATGAGATGTATCATTTCAGATTCAGTTGATTTTGGATGTAACTAAAAGATAGAAAATCATTTATCATTCAGATCTAATGTCGAGGAGTTGAGTCGATCTTGTCTAAATAAAATAACAAATCGTAAATTTTTTAAAAGTTTTTTAATTTTTGTTTCTAGTATATAGTTTATAGTTTAAATTGGAAAGTGTTAACTTATGTGTTTGTGAGATCTAATGTTGAATAACTAATGAGTTTTTCATCTGTTTATAAGTAGATAAAAATAAAACATTAGTCGAGCTATCCGAGTCGATCAAAATTCTTCGAATTTCTATGCCCTTAATAGATGCCCATATCACTAGAACATCCTCATGTAAGCCTGCGATACCTCTTAAGCCGTCTTCGTCAAACATTATGAAATGAGTAAGGTTTTGATAGAGATATGTAGACATGTCTTTTCCTAAAGTAACTCCAAGGTGTCGTTACTGTGGATCCCCCAAAAATGGTTAACGATTCGAAGAAACGACATAGTTTGGAAACCCTTCTAGTATTTTATGTTACCACGTTGATTCGATCCCAATCCGGATCATAATCTAGATATTCTGAATCCACATTGAATTTTTCAATAATTACAATTGTACTTTCTTATTTGGAAACTTCTGTATTCAGCCTTCGGACATTTGATGGTGCAGCTTAAGCCAAACTTGTGATTGGTTGTAACTTATTGTTTACTTGCCTATTACCCCATTGTGACTTAACAAAAGTAGTTAATTTCTCTATTTCAATCAACGATTGTATCTCTTGTTTTAGGAAAATACGATATTTAGTGTCATGTCATATATCGTTATAATACTTGTGGAACCACGTGTTTCGATTTTCCCTTGGAGTTTGGGTAGGTGCTGGTCTTTGGAATTGCACAGTGTTCTTGGCCCACTCATAAATGATAGCCAAATTCTCAATTAGTTCTGCATAATAATCAAGTTGGACCCACTGATTCCCTTTTGGCCTGAACTATTGACCTTGATTCGACTGGCTTTTTTTAGGACGATGAGAACTTTTCCCTAAGTCCCTCAGACGGTTGCTGATTGTGGTTTGCGACTAGTTTCTAGCTTGTGGGACAGATAGTGTAGGAGCATGCCTATATTGATGACGCTGCTTTAGTATTTTGGTTTCCTCCACGATAATATGTCTTCCGACATGGTTCAACCATCCACCCCAGGCCATTTCTTTCTTTCGAGTCAATGAATCAGCTAACTCACAAACTAATAAACCTTGACGCATTGAAATTATAACTATTTTCTCAAAACAATATGTCAATCCATCTTTAGTGTTTACAAAATGGTGGATGTAATCTTTTAACGATTAATAATGATATTGCCCACAAAGAATTATTGTATCACCATTTCCTTTGAGTTCTTTACTTCCCACAAACTTACTTCGGAATGCCATCCAAAACATATATAAATTCTTGATTGATCCCTATGGAAATCCGTTATACCACTTCAAGGCATTATCCTTGAATGTTCAAGAAAAGCTCTACATAACAGCTTGTCATCATTATTAAAGCTCATCATAATTTTTTTTAAATTGTTCGAAATGATTATCAGGATCTTGGTCCCCATCATATTTTTCCATCTTCGAATTATCAAAACACTTGGGAAAATGTCCAGAAAGAATTTTTTAGGATAATGGTGATTGTCTCTGATTGTGGCCTTGGCTAAACATATGGTCTTCATTGGGAGTGGAAAATATTTCAGGTTCGGGTTGCACAGCAAATTGATTGCTCAACATGTGATCTATACTGTGGTTTGCTATTCTTTCATTTTTCCTTGATAATCCTTATTTTTCCCTTTACCTCGTCGGTTTTTTTTCTTTCCCGAAGAATCCTGCTTACTTGACCTTCGGTGCTTTTTTAAAAAAAAATTGTCAATATTTTATTTCTTCTTTTTATAACCACGATCACTACTTGAAGAGGAAGAAGAAGTTTTTCATTATGTTGTTGAGCCCTCAACAAAATCCGACGTACTTGAACATTGTTTAACCTGATGTTCCTTTTTTATAATTGGTGGGATTTAGAGGACTGGTCATTTGAATTATGTTTAGGATTACTATTTGGCTCATCAAATTTTGGATATTTTAATGGATTGTTTCCACCTAGATCCCTTTCAGCCTGCCTTTATATGAAAAGTCTTTCCTCAGTATCATGATTCAGATAGGTTGTATTCATATAATTCTCATCCCCTCAAAATAGGCAATACCACATAATTCATCTAATCACCCCAATCATCTACATCAAACATATACAAGATTGTATTAGGGTGTTGTTTCGTTTTTTCCAAAGCTTTGATAAATTGATACGATTGATGTCTTGTATATGACCAAGATGGCGCATAAATAAATTGGAATAGTAGGCTTGGACGTGCTTTACACAAGAAATCATACCATACTACCAAGATATTTGCTCTAATGTGAAATGATTGCGTTTCATTTGGTAAGGTTCAAATATTACATAAAAAAATTATGCTAACATAAAATAAAAGTAATCTTAAACATCTAATTTTATAAATAATTCATATTAAAATTCAAATGCAAAAGATAAAACTTACATCAAAAAATTATAACAAGTTAAACATAATCCTCCAATTCAGTTTTCTTTGAGAATCAAAATTTAACCAACATGCATCTCATCGATAAATCGTGATAATTGTTTCATGTAATCGGCACGCTGACCGGACAAAAGATGGGAAAATGATCCTATATCAAAGTGCCCAAGAGTGCGATATACCAACTCATAGTACTTTTTGCATACAAAGAGGCCTCTCTAATGTGATGATTAGGATATGACAATACCGCAACACCGCTAACTAACAATGCATCGGGATGGTTATGTCCCGTAAGAGGAATGCGTACCTATAATTGTGTACGTATTAATCTTATTAGAAAATATATAACACCAAACATGTGAACTGGATAAGCATGCACAACCGGATCCATCATCTCGTCGTTGAGAAAAAGGTTGTTGTCGTGTTATAATATGCCGCTAAACCTGACGAAGAAAAATGTGGCCTAACCCAATCCCTTTACGAAGTTCAATCTCTGTAGGAAGCTCATCCACATCTACATCTAAGAGTGAGACTGCATTGATAATTTCATAGGTCTTATTGACATTTATGTCAGGAAGTAACACGACATCACCTTTGACCTTAAGACTGATCATTTGCACATCGTCAAAGGTGATAGTCATCTCATCGAAGCTCAAATAAAAACTGTTTATTTCTTGATGCCAACATTCGATGAACACCTTCGTATCGTGGTGTTGTGCTAGAAGTTGAAAAACTGTTCGATTAGCCTATCGATAGGTGTTGCATCTAAGACCGCTTCAACCCGACCCTGACATGGCAAACTCTAACTCTTATGACTGGAATAGTGGGTGAACAAATACAATTCTCTTCTCTAAAAATAATCACATGGATTAGTTTTAAAAATAAAAAAGTACCCTCTCACTTAATATATGTTTAAAATGAAAATAAAAAATTGTGAAATTACCTATCCTGCCAAACATAATAGGCAGTAGGGTTTTTGAATGCCTCGCCAAAAGGTTGAGATAAACGAGCGGAGGGTAGAGCTCGATGAAGTGGAGGTGGTCGTCTAGGTGTAGATCTCGATGAGGTGGAAACATGTGAAAGTGTTTTCATGGGAATAGAGCTAGTGTCATTCTCTCTAAACCCATCTCTCATAGCATATCTCTTCTCGATTCAATTGGTACGTGACCAACCTGAACCTTTGGCTACTTCCATAATCTAGAAACTATAATTACATAAACCTACTTCAAAATACAAACTCTTAAAGAACAAATTGTTTTTTTAAAACAACACAAACATGACCAAAATAACCAAAAATAAGAGAAAAAACCAGGTCGCATAATTTACAGAACAAAAAACGCGAGCTCTAGATATGGAATTTTTGTAAACACTATATTTTTCTTCCTAATCTCAACTTGTAAATTGTTAAAACCTGTTGAACAACCATGTGAATGATATTTCTTGTGGCTAAGAGTTAACGTAGGCAAGTTGCCGAATAACTAAAAATTTGTGTGCTTAAACTTTCTCTTACTATGTTACTAATTTGTTAATTTTGTGTAAAATTGATACGTATTTTGTAAAGTAGTTCGTGGAACAATTTGGTTGAGACCTGAGCAGATTGAATAGAGCTTCTATAATACGTCACGCGCTCCCATCATGAACCCGTATTCTATGTTAGTATGCTCAATATGTAACTTCCCAAGTTGTGAGCCAGTCCCTCTTACTACCCCATTTTGACCACCACTCGAACTAGTCATATTCAAATATTTTTCCTCGAGATGATAAGGCATATTCCTCTGAACAATTATCGATATCCACATCTATAATAATATTATCTTGATGAGATCTATTCAAAGGGACATTTTCTTTTTGATGACCAAAACACCTATACTAAAAATGAATCAAGTGCAATCCCTCATACTGTATATACATGTTTCCCCTCCAATGTGGATTTTCAGAACCAATGGATTATCCAAATCAATCTTCACTGGTAGTCTCGCATAGTTTCCTCTCTTCCTTGTGTTAGTTAATATGTTAATTCTAAATCTTTTCAAAATCAAAACACCCAATTTCTTTTATAATGCGCGAGGTATAGTTTTGCATTCCGACATTAGAAATCCTCACCCATGTCATTGTAGTGGTGATAAGGCTTGAAGCCTGGAATCTGGAGTCCATTCTCAAACTATCAGATAATGATCAAGTATCATCCTCGACCCACCCAATAATACGAAATTAAAATCCTCTATAATCGAAAACTTAATCATAAAATATATGTGTCTAGCGTCCACCATTTTAAACATTCATTTAGGAGCCCAAATTTGTTTCAGTTTAGTAATTAAATGATTGTATCAAATTATATGTCCTAACAATATGACTTCCAGGATATTGATCTACAATTTAATCAATTTGATAATCTCAACTCTAGAGTGTTCTAATTTGGGAAAAGTCACATTTCTCAATAAACACGTCATCGTTTATGAAATAAAATCCCTCCTCTTAAATGTTTATTCTGTAAATTTCATTTCATTTTGATTAAATAATCACGGAAATAACTAAAATATTATTTGTAAGGGATGTGCGACAACCAAAAGTCTTTATTGGCGGGTTCACTGGTAGTTTAGGATGATATACCAATTGAAGGACTATATTTGGAGTAAAATCTATTGGTTGCACATTTTCTTATAGTTTTGGCGGTTTGTAAGTCAAAGTTAGAGTTGGAAAACATCAATATTTCCATCAGAAACTATATTGCTATCCATACTCAAATCTGTGCTTCTACCATTGATAATAGTATTGTCAATTTCAAAATGATAAACTTAATTTCCGTTACGAATTTGGCTGAGTTTCACAGTTTGTCTGACGCTTTATGGTGCTTACAGAAATAGTTTTAATTTGTCAACTTTTTGTTATTAAATTTTTATGGATTAAACTTGGCGAAATCCAAATAGTAAAAAAAGATTGTCGGGAAGAACAGTCGACGCATGTTTTCGGATCTCGAGAAACAAAGAAAAACGAAAAAAAAAATCTCAATTCATTATTATTTTTATTTCAATTTTGATCTTTAAATCACAATTTAATGAGTTTTAAATTTTTGGACTAAATAATTTTTAGAGCATCCCGACAGATACTAAATATAGATATAATTTTCATCATTTAAATTTTTAGATTATGAGATAATCCAACAACATTTATAATTAAGGTAGTTTTTTATTTTGTACGTGGAAAAGAAAGACAAAGAACAATTATTAAATATGTGCAACTCTCATTATAAATAATACCTATCTAAAATGACGCAAATAAATATAACTAGTCTTATACATTATCTATTGAAAAAAAATTCATAATCTTTAAATTTGATATCTAATCTTATATACCAATTTTATTGGGAATGCTTTAAATTCTCCACTTCAATTTCGCGACATGTTTTCATATATTTGAAGAGTTTTAAGAACAATTCGGGTGTGTTACGAGAATCTCTTAGTGTCAAAATAGAATTGAACTCTTTGTTTTAGGAGCCTTTTTAGAGAGAGAAAGTAATAACTAGATTAAGTAGAGAGAGAAAGTAGTTTTATATTCATCTGGGAATCTATAAAGCATGTGTGGTCCTTTTATAGTACAATTATGGGTCCCACACGCTTTAAATCCACTTATTACCTCCTTAGTCTGTATATATTTTCACCTTTTAATAACGACTATTTGTATTGTTCTTTACAACTTTCCCCTAACACAACTTCTTCTTTATAATTTTCCCCTAACGAACTTCTTCTTTATAATTCTCCCCTAACAAACTTCTTCTTTATAACTCGCCCCCAACAAACTTCTTCTTTACAATGTTGTCATGTCTCATATTCTCCCTCATCAATATTGAACCAGCAAAATCTTATGAATAAGCATGCATAAGATTAATGTTGTAAATTAGAACCCTTAGAATTCTTAAGATATTTTGTTATCAATAAAGTAAAAAAGACCTTGTAAAAAGTGCTATCGTCCTAAAAGAATTAAGAATAATATTTATATTATTTTAACCGTCGTAATATATCATAGAGTCATAATATTTATCCATTTATGGAGGAATATCATAGAATCATAATACTTATGATTGGATTAGTTAGTTTAAAATTATATAAAACTATAACTCTTTTTTGTGTTATATTTATTAAAATAATTAGTTTTTAAATTTTCATACGGTAAACTGTACTACCATATTAATATAATTAGATGAAACTAATAAATTTTAAAATACAAAACCAAACATATTTCATAAATTTTAATTAAAATTTGAATACTTGATGGCATAGGTTCAAATTCGTGCTTAGCTTTTTTGCTATCACAATTTGTTTTTGTATAATTTTATGATTTTTAAAACGTTCTCCGAAAGTTTTTCCATTAGTCGATTTCAATAAATTTAATTATTTTATTTTCAAAATATTCGAAATATATATTTCAACTATAATTTTTTTTATAAAATTAATCATTAATTTTGGTAAATTTAGATTCCGTCAAAAAAATTAGATTAAAAAATTATAAAAAAAAAATTGTAGTCCAAAAAATTTCTCCAAATATTATAGAATAAAACAATAATAAAAAAACTTTTCTACACTAAAAAAACAAACCACGAACTTAAACCAACTATAAATATATGCAATCGCGCAAAATGTAGATGACTTTCTTCTCAACCCATTATATACCTACTCGTGCCAATCTGTTGGAAATCCAAAATCCAAAATCTCATCATCTCTCTCCCTCTTCCGAACATCTTCTCCAACGATATTCCCTTCTGGAAGGCGAAAGAAGGATGCATTTCCTTCAACATCAAGGAAACTTCCTTCATCATCAAGGACACGTACCACGTCATTCGGTCGCCCAACCCTAAAGTAGGGTGTGCCGGATTAGCGTGGAATAAATACAATATTCATCGCTACTCCTTCATTTTATGGCTCGCTATTATGGGCAAGCTTGTTACCAAAGACAAGCTCCTCAGTTGGGATTATAATATCCCATCTGATTGTGCTCTTTGCAACTCAGACAATGAGACTATCCTCATCTCCTTTTTTATTGTAGTTTCACTCAGAGTATATGGACCCATGCTATACTAAACTAGGTTTCCCCTTTACCGCCTCCTGTTGGCAGTCTTTGGTTTGTGAAGCGTCAAATTGGTCTCAATCTCAAAACCATTCTATTTGGAATTCTTGCTTCGCCGCAGTAATTTACCACGTCTGGAAGGAGAGGAACTTAAGAACCTTTGGATCCCCTCCTGTCATTGTCTCTATGGTTTTTCACCGAATTTTCTCAGATCTTTGGTTTAGATTCCAATGAACCAAGACTGGATGGCCATTATAGCATAATATTTATTACTCCACTTTTATATGCAGGATTGATATGGTGAGAGAAGTTCATGATCTGACACTTCATTGATCGCTAGGACGAGTGCGGATGCTGTCGTTGATGTCTCCCTGATTGAGCCGTACTTTAGTCTACTTGTACTTGACGATTCCTGTCTCTCTTCTAGGATTTGGTCTTTTTACTGTTATTTTATTTTTGTTTCGCAAAAGACTTTCATTTGTCGATAGTTGATGTATTCTCGGGGTATGCCACAGATCCTTGTATGAACCTCTTTTCAATTTATTTAATGCTTTTAAACACCAAAAACAATTTATACGACTTGGAAGTTTCAAGACTCGTTACAAAAAAGACCCCTTAATTATTAAGAATAATTGATAATTCTATTATCATTTCCAAACCGTTTATGATAACTTTCCGTATGTTTTTAAATATATAAAATTATAATAATAGTAAAAAAGAAGTTTTTTTTTTCTTTTTCACCCTTACCACTCGTTAAAGTGTTATCTTTCCCGTTTCGTCCAGGTTTTGTCAGAATTGGATCAGATATCTAAACTTAACCGGATAATAAATTTAGGTTCGGTTTGGTCCGGTCAAATCCGATTCCGTTCGGTTTCGATTTTAATTTGGTCAGAGTTCGATTTGTTTCGTTTCTAATTCAGTTTGGTTTTTTTTTCGGTCCGCTATAGTTCTTGGTAATTAACAAGGGGGAAGGATGATCTCCACTCATTTCATTCATTCAGTGCCTGCGGTGAGGCGCGACCCACAACAAAGGGGGAAAGCTTGCTTACTGTAGCCCTCTTTTAGTAGACTAGGCTTGGTAAGCGTAAGCTATTTAAGTAGGCTCGAGAAGGGGGCTCGCAGCTTCGCTCATTTGTGAAAATTTATGTATAGCAAAAAATGGACCACACCTAAAATCGGGTCAAGTTTTAATTGTTCAAGTTGAGTCTGTAGTAATAAGATCAGCTAAGCCTGTGAATATACCGACTAACGGAAAAGACCTTATGCTAGTCAATCTCGGACCTCACCACCCATCAATGCATGGTGTTCTTCGTCTAATCATTACTCTAGATGGTGAAGATGTTATTGACTGTGCACCAATATTGGGTTATTTACACAGAGGAATGGAAAAAATTGCAAAAAACCGAATAATTATACAATATCTACCTTATGTAACACGGTGGGATTATTTAGCTACTATGTTCACAGAAGCAATAACCGTAAATGGACCAGAACAATTGGGAAATATTCAAGTCCCTAAAAGAGCCAGTTATATCAGAACACGATCCGGTTTGGTTTAATCGGTCTATTTAAAAATAAATAAATAAAATTATAATTTAGTTTTTAATTCTTTAACTTATCTAACCTATCATAAAAATTAAAATTTAATCTTTATTTTTTTATTCAAAAAATAATAATTACCTATTCACTTTAACAATATAATTATAAAAAACAAATAATAATAATAATAATAAAGGAAAAAATATCATTAAATACCCTCTCAACTATTTAATCACCCACTAGTACTCGTTTTTTTTATAGTGTCATTTGGTACTTCGAATTGAAATTTAGACAAAAATACCTCTGACCATATATACCCGCTGGTACCTTTATCTGTATTAACTTGAGAGTTGTTTGTAACTCTCTCGGTTGTTTGAGAGTTGCTACTAGTAAAATTTAATTTTTTTTAAAAAATAAAAAAATATCATCAATGGATCTAGTTTTGTTCATTTAAAAAAAAATCAAAAGCGATGATACTTTCATTTATTTTTTTCGGGTTTCGGTTTGAAAGATATGAATCTTTTAAAAATAAAATAAAAAGAAAAAGACCTTGTTGTTGACGAAGGACGATGGTAATTAGGGTATTAAAATAACATTAGGTAATTGAAATAAGTATTAATAGATAATAGATCCAATAATTACTCAGTTTTAACAGATTTATTGGTTCGATTTTTTATCGATTATATTGGTTTATCGATTTTATTGTTTCTATTTTTATTGATTTGGTTACTTATCGGTTCTATCGATTAACCGATTTTATTGGATCGATTTTTAATCGGTTTATCGGCTCGATTCTGAATAAATTATTTTATTGTTTTAATTTTTTATCGATTTCGTTTTTTAAATTCGATTCGATTTTCTCTCTGCTTCTTATCGACTTGATCGGCCGAACAGTTGGACAGCTCTACTTACCACACAAGAGTTTTGCAAAGAGACAAACGAGCAATAATGTATATGTAAACCTGCAACTGACCCGACATCTTTCGAAATTTGTACGCAAAGTACACTCCGTTTTGTATGTAAAATAAAATCGTCGTCGTTCGATAAAAAAATCCATTTCGATTATTAGCTATGATAGATGCCATCCACTCGGAGTACGATTGTCCTCGCAATAAATATGGCCCATACCTTTTAGTACTGAGTACCCAAATAAAATATACATAAAATTGGGGCATTCGGTGAAAAGATAAATAACAGGGTATGGTTAAATCTGATAAAAGAAATAACTAATTTTAATTCTTTTTTAATTTGAAAGATTATTAAAAGTGTTTTTTATTTGTGTGGGATGTCTGAGTAGCGGCTGCGGATTCTTTCCGAAAAAGAAAAAAAAAGTCCGACAGTTTAGAACTTTCAAAGGGTAACCGAGTTGGTTGAGTTGAATCAGTTAGTTTGTGTAGTTTACATTCTGACTGTTGGTTTGCATGCTATTGCGTCAGACCGAAAGTTTACCCTGTGTGCACTCATTGAATATCGATTGTCTGTTCTCTCCGGAAAAAAATCCAGAAGTTTAAAATGTCACATCAAACATGTGAACAAAGAAGATGCAAGGATAAAGCCCAAGGGGGTAGCCGAGTTGGTTGAGTAAGGCATGTTTGTGACCAAAGGTTATGAGTTCGAGTCTCTCTACATATGTTTTCTTGGCTGAGTCTGTCACTTTGTGTGGTTTATCTTCTAGCGTTGGTTTGCAGGTTATTGCGTCAGACTCAGGGTTTATCCTCCGCGCACTCATTGCACTCTGAGTTGCGGCTGCGGGTTCCCTCCAGAAAGAAAAAGTGAGGATAAAGCCTCCAAAGAGGTAACCGAGTTGGTTGAGTATGCTCATGACCAAAGGTTATTAGTTTGAATCCCTCTAATACGTTTTCTCGGCTGAACTTGTCACCTTATCTGGTTTACCTTCTGACGTTGGTTTGCAGTAGCGGTTGCGGTTCCTCTGAAAAAAAAATGATAAAATAATAAAAAATTTAAAAATACTCTATTTTATTTTTAGTAGCTAGTTATTTGAGTTCGAATTTAACAATAATGCATATAATGGCGGAACCAGGAATCCAGGTCAGGAGGGGCTGAAGTATTACATAAATTAGATATGTTTTAAAAAAAAAATCATTCACCTCGTACTTTTAATTTATTTTTTAATAATTTGTCTGGAAATATTAAAAAAAATTAATCCTCACATTTTTATTGATTAAGAAAAACATGAATATTTATTGAAATTAAATATATAAAAAAAATCATACATTTGATTCATGGGGCATATGTCTAAATAATCTTATGTTTATATATGAGTTAGTACCAGTGATATCATTTATGTATAAAATCAAAAGGTTGCATACTAGTTGAGATATGTTCTTACTTATTTGTTATTGATCCTTCTCATACCTATCCGACGTGGAAATTTGGTCGCACATAACAAATTCTACCACTTTTACCTCCCCTCAGTTGACTCATCTAATTCTCCCTCCAATTAGGTTGTTTCATGATTCATATCTAAGCCATAAAGTTTTACAATGGATATATTTGTTCACTCTTATTAGAGCATCTTAGAAGTTCCTTAGCGACACTTCAATTAATCAAGTGACACTATCTTTATACACTCTAATAAAGTCACTACGTTTGATGAGCATGACTGATGGTTCATCATCTTCGACATCCAAGGAATTTCATCCATATCACGTTTTCGTCTGGGTATGGAGCTCTAATACCAACTATTAGACCCAAATAATAGTATATCAACCACAAGCGAGATTAACTTCAAAACAACCAACCAAATAATAAAACAACCGATTTATTAACAAAATAAATCAACGGTAAAATAAATCAACAACCAGAATATTTATATGAAAAGACCACTTCATTCTGAAGAGTAAAAGACCACGAGACTTATGAAGATTCCACCAAAAACACTTCTACTATTATGATAAGTTGAAGGTAAAAGTATATTCAATTCAATATAATAAATATCTACAACCCACCAACAATTTTAAACATAATAAACTAACAAAAAAGAAACAAAAATGAATAATATTACAAAAACGACTCCACTACTCCAAAAATGATTTCTCCCGAACCGTAGCATCAAATAACAATCCAACCGGACATATTGAAGCTTTATATGTCTCAAACATGCTGTCCAAATTTCAGCCAAAACCGACACCGTTTGACCATTGATCAAACATTTTAAACATAACTTTTTTAAAAATTCCGAAAATAAACAATTTCCCAATAATAATCTTCCTTGAGGCTTGGGGGGGCTCGCGCCCCCCCTAGCCCCATAGTAAATCCGCCGGTGAATTATATGATCCCATGCTTTTGGATTATTTTCATTAAAGTTTCATCGCAATTTTATTAAGTTTTTCATTCACGGATTCTTATAAGTGAGTTTTTGTCTTTTACTAGAAAAAACGTTCACCTAACTGTACTAAAATGTAAAAGCTTAATTGCAGATAAAGATTTGACAAAAGGTAAGTTTAAAATGTGCATTTAGTTTTGTATGTGTGTTTCCCAACTTAAGAGTTTGGATATTATTCACATCAACTTTTATCTACATTTAATGCAAGTTTGTAAAAAGTTTAAACTCTTCTCAAAAATTAAATTTATGTTCAAAACGAGTATTTACTTAGATTATTCAGTATGAATTTCCGTGGAGAATGTTATATTTTTCAAAAAATAATTAGACAATATTGGTTCATTCTCGCTGGGAAAATATTCTTTTAGCACTGACTTAGGATCAGAAGGAGCGACTGCCATGTTCAAAGGGAGGGATCGATGGTTCGAGGGCATAGATTATGTGGTGGCCGTAAATTCAAGAAATTTTGTCAAGGTTGGGTTGGCAAAGGGTTTCCATGACTTTGAAGAAAAGGTGGACAACTTGCTGGTTCGGGGACAGAACAGACCGGTGGTTTTCGAAGATTTTACGGGAGGTTATCAGGGGATAGTGGTTAGGGGATACAAAAATCTAGGTTTTTTTTGAAAGAAATTGGTATAACGTAATAGCCTGCAAACCAACGTCAGATGGTAAACCAGATAAGGTAACGCCAGAAGGTAAACCACACGAGTTGACAAACCAACGCCATAAGATAAACCACCAAGAAAACGTTTGTAAAAGGACTTGAACTCATGACCTTTCGTCACAAGCATGTCTTACTCCACCAACTCGGTTACCTTTTCGCGACAAAAATGTCTAAAAAATCATTAGAATAATTTGAGGGCAAAGTGTTAAAATTATAATTATTAGAATAAGCCCAATAAATTAAGTGAAGATTAATTATGAACACTTGAATATTAATTAGAAATTAATTGAAGATTAATTAGGAAAACTATGAAACTCAACATATAATTAATGTCAGGACGAGGGATGAAGATCAGGATAGTCAACATATCATCAATTATGAACATTAAAATATTAATTGAAGATTAATTAGAGAGACTAGAAAATTAAACATATAAGTCATTAGAAAAGAATACGAGAGTCAACATATTAGCAATGCCATTATTATTATTTCATTTTCTTGTACAATAAAAGATTAGCTTTGTGTATAAAAATAAAGAACATGATATTAGAGTATTGTTATCCGATTGTTTGGGATTAACAAAAAATTAGGCAACCTTCAAATTCAAAATAACAAGGCAAAATTCAAAAAACACAAACCAAATGACAATTGGATTCCTACTCATTCCATCATTTAAAGAAGAAGTTATTATCTAGCTTAAAAACTGGAATATTTCATTACCATTAATGGTAAGAAACTGGTTTGGTCTATCAATAAAGATGTCCATACCAGGACCATCCTAGCCTTAAACAAGTAACTTGTCTCTCGTGGTTAGCTTGCCTTGAATAATTAACCAAGATATAATGAATGTTTAGGGATAGTATATTTGTTCCATAGTAAAGAGGCTCAACTGACTTTCAAGGCAGAAGGGCGAATGTGCTTGTAAGTATTACTGAAGTTGTTCTTGCTTTGGTAAAGAATCCGAATGAAAATGGCATACATATTGGAAGGGGTCGAGTACTAATTAATGTCGTTACCATTATTAAGTAAATATTTTCCGTGAGACCTTCTACCATAACAAATCTGATTATGCCATATCCAAGAGTCGTTGTTGATGATGCCATCCACTATGGTTTTACTGTGTAAGCAGGCGTATCTAATTATACTTGGCCCATATGGAATTTGAAACTCCATCACCAACATTTAATTTATAACGGTTTGCAGCGATGGGTCTAAGCTTAAGAATGTTCTTCCAAGTCCAGCTTACGAAAAAGTCTACGGGAAGACTCTGAATACTTTTGTTCTTAAGATTTTCTTTAATAATCCACTGAGTCTAAATTAAAGAAGAGTTCTTGGTCAAGATGGACCAAAACATTTTTAGGTTCTCCACATGATTCCACACCCTTAGGTATATAATCCCAAGGTCTCCCTTCTCTGAGGGAAAGATAACTTTATCCCAAGAAAATTTTACACCCATAATTTTCATCTCCGGCCTTGACTTACAACGCAATAAAAACCGAAGTTAGGAAAATTGAATAAAAACAGTGATAAAAGAGGAAAGCTGAATGAAAATATTGAAATGACATACATTGCTTGTATGTCCAGATAATTACATTTCCACCCATTCTTCTTTTTTTCCATAAGTTGATCCATTAACATAACTTTCTATTGCTTGTGATGTGGCCATTCATACTATGCATATGTTATTCGGTTAATGTGTTGGTGAAATTACTTTTGTACAACTAAAATGCAGCTTGGAATTCTTCGTATCCAAGATTGAAAACCTTGTGTGTTTTCGGAGTCCTTAAATACTACATATTGCATACTAATGCATCCCAATAATATTTAACATATTCTGGCATGGTTTTCCCTACTGCTTCAACGATTTTCTTCAAATATGAATCTTCGATAGAATTCCATAATACTTTTAGATTTTTTAAGGCACCAAAATCAAATTCTAACACATGTTTGTTATGGCTATCATAATCCACGAAGACTAACCAAATAACGACATGTGTTGGATAAAGATACCATAATAAATGAAAACGAATGAATTGCCAACATGTGTTGTAATATGATTTACGAGGTACTTTTTTATCTCCACGTGTGATAAGTACAATAACATTACTAGAGTTCTCACCCTAACAATATATGATTAGTACGTTACCATTTTACTATATCTAGCACCCTAATATAATACATCACAAGTTCAAACGAAGTAAACAAATTAAAGCAAGATTAAGACCAAGTAGAAACAATATATAATAAAAATAACATAATCAAACATTATATAATTAACAAAGTTCAATAAAATATTAGAAAACAAACATATATGACATTACATGGTACAAATTCACACATCTTTGTCAAATTGGTCATTTCCGACAATGGTGTATTTGGAACCATATAAACCTAAAAAGATTAATTTAGAATATAGAAACATTATAAATTTAACATAACATAACGTAATTTATTTACTTACTTAACCAAGTGATAATTATGCATAAAATAAATTCCAATCTCTTTTATACATTTTGAATGCAATGGGTAAACCGCATAAAGGTAAATATATCAAATATTATTTGAGAAAAAAATGTATACCTAGCATTGATAATGAGTGACCCATGATCGAGGATAGATATGTCTATTATTCCTAATAGAGCATTTATGGATATAGTTTTATCGGGAAGAATGATTTCTAGTGTTATCCAAATATATCGTATTTGACCTTGGGAATGTTCATATGTTCTCTCTCTGGTATGGTTAGTTCACATACACAAAGAACCTCGTTTGTCTTTTTAACAATACAATCATATACTACTTGACGCTTATTTTAGCTCGTTGATAATTAACCATGATTAATCTAAGGGTTGATTATGACCTTTTAAATCTTCAAAAATATAAATTCCATGAGTATGCTTAATATTAAACTTACTTCCTTGAGTGATTCAAAATTCTTTGAATGAATGATGAAGATAAAAAACTCTTGAACTTTGACCCTGAAAAGTTTTGACTCAAAATGATGTAGCATTTTAGGTTCGCATGAGCGCTTCTGTCCCTGTAAAATACAAATGAAATAGTTTAATTATAACATTAACTTTTTGAAACATTTTAAGTTAATTATTGAAAATCACTTACCATGATTTCCAAATACTGAATCTCATTGGTCAAGTACTTTAGAATTGTTTTTATTATGGTTTCATCCAATAACTCATAACAAAATCTATATATCTCTAGGATGAACTAGTTTACGATAACTTCCAAATTAACTTATTTTCATACAGTTTAAGTTTGCTAGTTTGTGATGACCTTCAAACTTCATGGTCGGTGTGTGGTTTTGTTTTTCATATATGAAGACCAATCGTTAATAACCAAAGAGTCCATAAATTGGAAAGACTTTTAATGAGAAGGAACATATATGTTTTTTTATTGAAGTGGTACCATACTTCGGGATTAAAATGTTTTACTTGTCAATGACTCTCAATCACGATGTATGAGTATAATAGAGTCATGGTAATGCTGATTCTTGAAAGATTTGATGTAGACTCTGAGTATCTCGATCCAGATCCAGATCAAATCAGGTGGGGTGATAACATAGAAAACTAAGACAGTTTCCGGACTAATCAGCTTCTTCGAATCCTTAATCATTTTTGGAGGAGATACTGTGACTGCACCTTCCACTTCATCAAGGAAGACGCATGTCCACAATTTGGCCACCCAGTTAGATGGTGGAATGTCAATCCTCATTACCATTCATAAATTTTTATGAGGATGACCTGAGGGACATTGCAAGACCTCATGAGAATATGGTGGTCATATGGGCTTCAATAGGGGGAACGATATACGCCGAATTCTGATTGATACTAGAAGTTTGGAAAACATCTTGTTTTTAAGCTCTTATAAGCAAATGAGAAATCCAGCAGTTATTCAACGTTCGAACATAACCATTGTAGGCTTCACAGGAAGTTCTGCAAATGTGATCGGGGAGTTTGAAGAGGAAGTATAGTTGGGCAAAGGTCCCTTTAAAAAGATGGTAAGAGTGTTGTTTGTTGTGGTAGATTGCCCAACATCGTATAATACAATTTTTGGGAGGTCTTGGCTCTCCAGAATGTATGTTGTAGCCTCTTCTTTCCATCAATGCTTAAAATATGATGTTAGGTGTTGTCTGGAGCAGTCAAAAGATAGCCAGGGGGTGCTATGCAACAACTATTGCTCCTAAAACTCTAGGGGCAGTCAGAATTAACAAGGATTAGCAGCTACTGGAGCCTTCTACTGAGGAGGGTCAGATGGATGATCCCAGGGAGGCTCTCAATGTTATATTACCTATTGAAGATGTTGAAACTGACTCCCTCACAGAGGGAAAGAATGTTAAAATTGGTTTAAATCTGGCACCAGAGTTGAAACACCAGTTGTTGTCCTTTTTAATGAATAATCAATATGTATTTGCATGGTGCGACAGTGATGTTACTGGAGTACCAAAAAATGTTATTTCATATAAGTTGTCAATCTGGAGTGATATTGCACCAGTACCCTTCGTGGACTGCCAACCCTGTGTTATTCAAGAAGTTGATCGGTTAACCAAGATGGGTCACATTAAAGAATCTCATTACCCTTCGTGGACTGCCAACCCTGTGTTATTCAAGAAAAAAAATGGTAAGTGGTGTATGTGTATTGATTTCACTGACCTCAATAGGGCATGCCCTAAGGATCTTTATCCCGTCCCTCGGATATATCAGTTAGTCGATTCCACATCTGGAAACAATCTATTGTCCTTCATGGATGTCTTCTCAGGGTACAACCAAATACAAGTAGATTCGAATGATCAAGATCACCCTAATTTCATCATAGACAAAGGTCTTCATTATTACAAGGTGATGCCCTTCGGGTTGAAAAAATGTTGGGGCCACTTATCAGAGGATGGTGAATAAAGATTTTGCTAATTAGATTGGCAGGAACATAGAATTTTACATAGATGATATGATGGTTAAAATCCTGGAGGAAGATTCGCACATATATGACCTTCAAGATATATTTTCCAATTTAGAAGCTGTGAATTGAAAGTTGAACCCTGAGAAATGTGTATTTGGGGTCCGATCTGGAAACTTCTTAAGCTATATAATAAGTGAAAAGGGAATCCATCATGATCCGGATCAGCTTAATGCCTTACTAGCAATTGACCCTCCTCGAAATGTTAAAGAAGTTCAAAGGCTCTCAGGAAGGTTGGCTGCATTGAATAGATTTATTTCAATGTCATTAGACAAGTGCGCTCCAGTTTTCCAACTGTTGAGGAATGCTAAAGACTTCAATTGGTCCCTATAGTGTGACCAGACTTTTATTGAAATAAAGAAACATTTGTCCTCACCCAAAACTCTTTTCAAACCTGTTTGGGGAGAAAAGCTTTATATGTATCTAGCTGTGCTAGAATATGCCATAAGTGTTGTGCTAGTAAGGGAGGTGGAAAATTACCCACGTACGGTGTATTACATCAGTAAGAGTCTACTGGATGCTGAGAGAAGATACTTGAGGTTGGAGAAGTTGGCATTGGCCTTAGTAATTGCAGCAAGAAAAATGAGACCCTACTTCCAAGCTCATTTTATTATTGTCCGAACGTCTTTCCCTTTAAAAAATGTTCTTAAAAAACTGATGTATCAAGCCGAATGACCAAGTGGTCAATGGAATTGGGTGATTACGATATTGACTTTGCCTCTCGAACAACAATTAAAGTCCAATCAGTGGCTGACTTCTTGGTAGAGTTTCATGCTGATAGATCCTCTGGACATGAGTCAGGAAATTATTCTAAAAATGACTAGGTAGTTCGAACTGATGGTGGATAAAAAACTATGGGCTATGGAGATTGAGTTTTCTTAACCTCCCCATATGGTGATATAATGTATCAAGCTATATGCTTTAGATTCAAAGTTTCTAACAATGAGTCTGAGTATAAAGCAGTCATAAATGGTCTTAAGCTAGCTCTCCTATGTGGGTCTAAGAGAGTCCGATCAATGAGTGATTCTTAATTACTCATCCATCATGCTCAAGGGCAGTCTGAAGCCAAGAAGGAACAACTGGTTAAGTATTTTCTTATGTTAAAAGATGTGGTAGCAAACTTTAAAAATATTTGCTATGAGCACGTCCCTAGATCGGAGAACACTTTGGCAGACTCTTTGGAAACTATAGCCTATTCTGAATCCTACCCATGGATTCTTGTACAAGAATTTCCATCTATACAGACAGATCAGAAGAAAGAGGATGAACAAAATATGCACATATTTGTTATTCAACCTAAATATTGGAGATATGTTATTTTCTAATACATCTCCGATGGAATATTACCTTCGGATAAGTTGTGGCAAAAAAGATTAAGTACAAGGCTCACGGTTTCTTGATACTAAGAGAAGTTCTCTACAAAAATTATTTTAGCAGGCCTCTCTTACGTTGTTTGGGGTTTGAAGAATCCCAGTTTGTATTATTCGAACTACATGATGAGGAAGGATCAGCACACTATGGTTATAGGGCTTTGACCCGAAGAGTTTTGTTAGCAGGATACTATTGGCCAACCATAATGACAGATGCTAAAGAAATGATGAAACAATGTGATCCTTTTCAAAGATATGGGAATGAATTTCATGTGCCAGCAGTACCTATGGAGTCTATATCTGAGCCAATACCTTTTGCCAGATGGGGTATGGATTTAGTTGGGCCTCTTCCTATGGCATCCGGTGGATGTAGAACTATTATAGTCGCTATTGATTATTTCTCCAAGTGAATAGAGGAAGCTCGTTTGGCTGGAACCACTTCAAATGCAGTTATTAAATTTATTTTATCCAACATATGTTGTAGGTTTGAGGTACCTCAAAAGATTAATATAGAAAATGGGCCACAGTTCGATAATAAAGACATGGAAGCCTTATGTACATCTAGAAGAATTCAACATTGTTTATCCTCTCTTTTCCACCTTCAATAAAATGGCCAGGTTGAGGTTGTGAATATGACCATGTTGTCCGGATTAAAGAAGAATTTGGAGAGAGCTGCAGGAAAATGGTCAAGTTATTTACAAGGAGTGTTGTGGGCCTATCAAACTACTCTTTGGGCTGCCACACAAGAGTCTCATTTTTCTTTAGTGTATGGGATGGATGCAATTACTCCCATAGAGGCTATTTTACCATCATACAGAGTCCAAAACTATTCCAAACAGGCTAATGATGTAACAATTAGGAGTCAGTTGAACTTAACAGAAGAAAAAAGACTAAAAGCACATCTGAGAACAGCACACTACCAAGTCTTAATGAGGAGCAGATTTGCTTCCAAAGCACATCAAAAGTCTTGTATACAGAAGATCGTTGCTTTGTCATCTACGAAATCCGAATATATGGTTGTTACACAAGCCATGAAGAAATTTATTAGGCTGAAGAGATTGTTTGGTGAAATAACTTATATGGAGTAACACGTGATTCTGGTCTGTGATAATACTAGTGCTCTTCTTTTGATGAAGTATCTGAAGCTCCATGAGCAAACTAAACATGTAGATATCAAGCTCACTTATCTGAAATGTGGTGGTGGGAGAGCAAGTGAATGTAGCTAAGAGTGCTATAAGAAATATTATTCGGATGCTCTGGCCAAGGTGTTACCAATTTCAAAGCACATGAACTACATTAGACTTATGTTAGTCTATGATACAGGTGAATTCGTTTTTAAAGAGTAGAATATTGGGTGCAACGAATGATGGATTTACTATAATCATAGGTAGATAATTATTAGGTGTAGGTTAGAAGTAACTCGTTAACAGATGTATTATTGAAGGACTGCATGGGCCATATATAGATCAACCAAAGACCTCTAGATGCAGGAACTGTTGGATTCTGTCAAGACACAGTTGTCACCAAAACTTAGGTGCAAAGACCTATGTTAGAACCTAAAAGAAAGTTTGGCCCAAGACATACTCGTTGTATTCTACTAGACTGAGGACTTGAACCAAAAGAGTAAAGACTGAACCAAAGTCATGGTGTGGTGACCTGATCTAAAACATTCTGCCGAACCTACATGGGTCGAAACTTCAATACTGATGTGTTTAGTTCATGATGGGGTTGGGCTTAAGTTCTTGAAAGTGAGCTTCTTCTATTTGATGTGTCTCGTATTTGGTAGGCTTCATATTTAATTGGGTTTCCTATTTAATAAAGTTTTCTATTAAATTTGATTTTTTTATTAAACTAGATTTTTATTTTACGACGTTTTCTATTTTGACGGTTGAAGTCTTTATTGCAATCGTTGATTAATGAGATTTAATCTGGAATTTCTTTTAAAAATTAAAGTTTTCTTTAAGTCTATAAATATAAGAAGCAACACAAACCTAGGGTTTTGTAGCGTGACTGACTTGAGAAGCAAGTCTATATTCTTTTTAGTAAGAGAAAACTCTCATCTTTTAAAGAGATAAATAATGTGAGAGATAAACACACAAAATATAATTGCGATTAAGAGATAAATAAGGTGAGAGATAAACACTCAAACTATAATTGTGTGAATCACGTTAACTTTATAAAAAGTTTAGACACTTTGTGTTTAGAGGTCTTTCAGTAATCTCGTTGACAATGAAAATAAAGAGTATCCGTTGTCCGTGGACGTAGAATTATTTCCAATACGAATCACGTTAAATATTGTTTTGTGTGCTTGGTTTTCTTTATGTTTTTGTATTTGTTATTTTCATTGAAACAAATGATTTTTCACTAATTATCTAGATTGGCCATTACAAAAAACTTAAATTATAAACTTCTCACGTACATAGAACCACTTTTTATCCAACTCAAATGCAAAAACATTACCATTCGATCGGACCATGAACCCATACGTAACAATTAATCGAATTTCATTTAAGTTGTTTAACTTACCTTTAAAATTGTAACTCAATTAAATCCTAATATATATATATATATATATATATATATATATATATATATATATATAAATAAAAGATAAACGCCTAATAATATTTATTACTCCGAAATTCAATCAAAATAAATTTTATAAAAATAAATTATATACTTAACATACTTTTTATTTAACATCATAAATAGAACTTCCAATTTCAAAACTTAAAATCACACTCATCATCTTTGCCTACATTATAATTATAGGTCGATATCTATCAACCCCAAATGGTATATTAATTAATGCAGCCTTTCGTTTTCTCTAACCCATTATAATACTACTTAGTAGTCAAAATAATACAGCTCAGGTGGTTTAAGGTCTCTCTCTCACTCTAAACTACTTTATCACAACTCACTAAAATAAGCCAATTAATTAATGAGATGAATTAATTATAATAATCTCCAAACCATTTATATGGAAAAAGACAAATGATCAATAATGTATTATATAAACTTATAATTGACCCAACCGTCTTTCGAGATCTGTACGCAAAGTACGATCTGTTTGTATGTAAAATCATTTGTCGATCGGTGGTTGTCGTTTTCATCGATGAAAATTTCAATTTCGCTTATGAATTATGATAATAGATGCCATCCACTTGGGTACGACTGTCCGCACAATTAATATGGCCCATATTTTTGAATATGAGTGAACATGTATAAAAGTTGGCATTCGGTGAAGCGGTAAATTATAAGGTTAACTATGGTAACGTGGTAAATTTTTAATGACAATTATAATCACTGGTAAGTATGTGATTAATGAATTAAGAACATTAAAATTGTAAAAAAAGAACCTTACGATTTTCCAGGAATATAAAGTGGTGGTAGAAATTTTCCAGCTGCCTGTGGGAAGTCTTTTCTGCCCGTCAGATTTTTGTTTTTATTATATATATTCTGGAGTTTGGCTAAATGTTAACATTAAAATGAGAAATAGTTTAAAGGAAAAAATTAATTTGTTAGTTTTTACCTTGTTTTTATCAAAATTAAAAAAAAAAGCTTATTTTGAATTAGTTTTGGATAAAATTAGCTACTATTTGCAAACACAAAATCAACTAACAACTTTTCATTTTATATATATATTATATATTTTTAAAAAAAATTTGAACAAAATTAGAAATGTGCACCATTGGTGGATTTAGTAATATAGGTGTATGTGCATTACACCGAATAGTTAGGATATCTTACATTGCCGGTGTACAGGGTAAATTTGACGGTTAGGATGTAGCCGACCGCCGGCATAGAAAATGCACACTCCCAACGTGGATATTGTACACAACCAGTGATTTTTGGTATGATATTAATAGTTAATTTTATGTGTATCACCAACGGTGTTATTGAGTGTGGTCACCGGTCGGATAAAGCGCTACCAGACGTGTTATTGTCGGTTGTGTATCATAAACGCACCGGCGGCATATTGTGTCCACACTATCGGTTTTGGTCTACATATTACACAAATTAATGTTTTATACTACATTAATAATAATTTGTGATTGTTGTAGGAGAGAAATGAGGACGAATTTGCTGGAATGGATTCTGGTGTTAAAGACACCGGCTTACGGGAATAGGATTTCAATGTTAAGGATACGGACAAGGATACGGGCGGAATGTCGGAGGCTATCGATGTCGATCATAGTGATGTCTTTACAACTAAAACCAATTATACGCAATAAGGTTTGGTTGAATGCGTTAAGCAAACAACGAAAGACAACGAGTTAGTGGTTGTCGTAAGATGTCACGATGATGTGAGAAGTAGGAAAACTCATAGGCTAGTACTCATATGTGAGAGATCCGGCACGTACAAAAAATTGGTAGATCCGAATGATCTAAAAAGAAAGTATACCGAAACCAAGAAATGTAAATGCCCATTTAATATTAAAGGAGAGTTGGAAAAAGATGACAAATGATCATTAAAGATCGTGTGCGGGGTTCACAATCATGATAACGCGATATACAATGAAGGTCATTCTTATTTATGACGGTTTTTGGATAAAGAGTTGGAATTTGTTATTCATTCTACTAACATGGAATCCACTCCTCGAGTTATTTTGGCCGTAGTAAAAAATATGAACCCTAGCAGCTTGTCTTACTTGCGCACAGTACACAATTCTCAACTTAAACAGCGCAAGATCGACAAAGGTGATCGGTCGCAGATGCAATATTTTTTAAGTGAACTTAAACGGTTAGACAACTTCGAATGGCATAGAGCGGCCTCAAACGGGAGTTGTATCACAATCAGACTTTTCTTCGCACACTCAGTTAGTTTATATTTGCTACATAAACGTGCTAATTATGGATAACAACTACAAGACAACTAAATACAAGATGCTGTTGTATGAGGTCGTTGGAGCCATTTGTACGGTTAAGATTTTCTACATCGGATTTGCGTTTATGTTTGGAGAGAAACTTGAGAACTATAAGTACGTACTAGAATGCCTTCAATCGTTGATGGTAAGTCACTTAGACCATATTCATTCAGACCATATTAATAAACTCTTCAACATGAATAATACATATATGAGTCTATGTATTCATTCATATGGTCCCTCATTATAAAATCAATAAATGCATCCTTCTAGGATCCAACTCCTCCGGTACTGGCACCTACTTGAAACTTTCGGTGGCTAATTCGAAAACCAAAAAATTATTATTCACATAGTAAGTTTACAATGTAACCATATAAACTCGGGTGCTTTATCAATATAGGTTACAACCTTCCAAGGAAATCCAGACTTATGTGAGTAAAGACGCAATTCAGCTCTCTGATTCTTGGAATCAGAAAAAAACACGATTTTGTAATCATTCGTTGAGTGATCATAACCAAAACCAATAGTCTTTCTAGATATCTTCATTCTTGGTAATGTTTTACAAATAAAAGTACATGGGTTCCATGAGCATACACTAAATCCATCGGCTATGTATCTAAAAACACAAACTAGACCGTTGCACGATGATAACAATTCAATACAAGCATTGGCTGAAGATCTTAAAAATCTAAGCGTCGATTCATGGCCAAAGAAAGTTAAATTATAATCAAAACACTCTACTATATTGTTACGACTCCAAATAAGTTTATCATACAAAGATCCTTGTTTAAAATGAAGTTTAGAAAACCTTGAATTATATATCATAGAATGCCATGGTTTTGATACGCATTTGAATTTGCAAAGAGGTTTCACCGGTAGCCTAGACAGCATGTCTTCGACGACGGGTTCCAGTATTGTCGCCATGTACCCCAATAAATTAAAAAATATGAGAGAAACTATTATCAATTATCCATTGAATGAATATATACAATGTCTAAATTCTATCTGTTGTTGGTTTATGTCTTCTACACCGACAACGTGTGTTAACCAAACTGGCAACACAGAGTGTCGTAACGCTGCCGGTGAGTTGTGTTGGCGGCGTAGACCATACTGGTACCTTTGTCCAGACTGGCAACGTTGTCCGCGCGTGATATCATTAACACTACGATGCCACCAGCTCTATGCTAGCAGTGTGGTTCACCCACACCATAGGTTGAAACTTCAGACACCGTCGGTGTCGAATAACATGAGTGAACCCAAACTCACTTGGCTAGTTGTTTCATCTTCTTAACTATTCGGCTAACTGTTTGTTCTCAAATACCTTCCAATAGAATAATCACCCCCTTACCTTTGTAATCTAGGATAACAGAATTAAATGTTTTAACTAGATTACTCATCTGCATGAAACATTTATTTTCAACATCAAAGCGGACTTTTGTCTACTGTGTGAGAGGTTTATCTCGTTTCCAATCAAATACGACTTGATTGCATCTCTTTATTTCTTTCATATGGTATTAAAATTCTTGAACATAGGATGACCTAGCATATTTCTAGAATAGTTTATGTTCTTGTTAACCGAGAAACTCTTTTTCAGATTAACATATCGATGTCTCGTAAAAAACCTGTGTTTAGAATTTGGGAACAAGGATCGCAATGCTGGAACAAAATCTTTTTGTTTGTTCGACATCCAAGTGAATCTCCCTCCATTTTGGATGTTTAGATCATCTCCAATAAGCTACACGAACTATTCATAACTTGATCAGTTTTCATATTCCATAATAGCCCAAGCCGTGGGATACATCTGATCGTTAGCATCCCCCGCAACTGCAACCAATAATTGTCCTATAAAAGCACCTTTCAAAAAACACCATCCAAGACAAGAACATATCTGCAACAAGAACTGAACCTTTTCTTACAAGCATCCAAACAAACATACACCCGTTCGAACATATATTGTTGACATTTGATTACATTTCTAGACCCTATATTACTCCTTAGAATCTCATGGTTGTATTATCGTAGTTTTCTATATTAGATCACGTCATCTCCCATAAACAGATTAATAACCTTTCATTTTTCTCTATAAGCCTTGCATCTGCCAATTTTGACCATGTATTCTTTATTTACATTCGCGATTAAGCTCTTAATCGACCAATCAGGGTCTGTTTGCCACCTATTGAAGTAGTTTTTTGCAAGCTAAAGACTTGTTATATTCTATTCCGGTTCGTTGGCACGCATTGGTGTTCATCCAAAAATGTCTTGATCCTCCATACAGGTTTGCAACCTTTGTTATTTGCGTAAATTGACCACTTGCAGCTGCTTTGAGTGCATTTGAACGAACACCATTGTTTAACATTCTTGTATATTTTGATGTTGCGTCTCTGTTTTATTCCATACCGTCAAACATTTTCTTTAAACTACTACGGTGTACTAACTCAACCCATGACTCAAACTCAAGGAACCTTATTTCTGTTGGAGCCTTAAAACTTCTCAATCTTTGTTTCCTTTTCTTCGATCTCCTAGAATCATCTGCAGAGTCTTCAGGACTTGTCAAATTTCTTTTGTTGACATTCTCTTCTTTTTAACTAATATCATTATTTACATCATTTCTCGCATCAGATGCATCTTCATCGGTCTCACTTTCGCTATAGAGCTTTGGATCATAAGTATTATTTTCACTCATAGTATCGTTATGATCACCATCAACTACTTTCAGGTTTTTTCGACTGAGTTGTTTGAGTCTTTTCAATGTGAGCTATTTGAGGATATTCAGTAGCATCAAAATGCGACATGTCAATATCAGTAAAGAATGATTAGTCGATTCTGTCAAATGTTGCTTTAGTCTTTACATTTGGGTCATGTTGTACACCATCAATTTTGTCACCCTCAACACAATCAGCAACATTAGTCTGTACAACAACTTCAGCATCGACGTGTACACTAGTAAAAACATCAGCGTGTACACCATAGTTTTCATTAGCCTATAAACCATCATCAGCAGTAGGAATATCAGCATCTACGTTATCTATACCATCACCATTTCTTCATCATCATTTACCCTTTTATGTTCGATGTTAATCTGTACATCATCCAAATCACCTTTTACACTCTCATTTATATTTCCATTAACATCAACTTAGCACTCAGGTACAACTATACTACTATCACCTTCAACATCCACAGTACGACTTGAACTTTTATTTCTTAGTTTAGTATGAGAGAAAACTTATAAAGGCGATATTTTGTCTAAATATATGTTGACTAACATATCACTACCAAGCTTTGTTACCTCATAGCAGTCAACGTCTGTCTCTATCAGATTGACATAACTACTTGAACTTGATAGTGAGTACCCAAAAATGAAATGGTCTCTGGCTCCTGCTGCTTCCATTAGACTGTGGGTGGTAAGTAGTTCGAATATAGAAAACTTATCGGAGTTTATTAAATCGATGATTATTGAGCTGCCCCCATTGTACTTAAGTTTTATTTTACACATAATTTTTTGTCGTCATAGTACTTGACGACAAATAAATCATTATTCAAACCAGAAATACACAATAAAACATCAACATTTAACCTAAAACAAAACTATTTATCTATCTATCAAAATAAACTATCACCAACTTACCTCTGTAGTATTGTTCTGCTATGGCGGAAGGAGGACGAATGGTAGAGACCGTAAACAGACAAATGGAACTGTGGGATGATAGCAATGGAGAAACTAATAAGGAAAAAAAGGTAGAGGAATAAGGGTTTGGTAATTAGGGAATTAGTAGAGATTATAGAGAGACAGTAGACAAGAAGAAGAAACGCTTCGATGGATTAAGGGTCTCAAATCTCCTAATTGAGAATTCAATATTTGATTTTCAGGTCTGGATAAACTATAAGGTAAGTTGGATTATGAGTTTATAGTTTAACTCGGGTCCAACTCAATTCTATACTAGCTTAAATAGAAGAAAAAACAATAAAGTAAAATGATAAATGGTGAAAATTTATTATAAATTGTAAAACTATGTGGTAGCTGATTGGACTGCTGACCGGGCTTAAAAAAATATATTTTGATAAAATTGTGAGAGGCCGTGGAACATAAATTGAATTATTAGAATACCACACGTTAGATTCTCATGAATCGAAACGGTCATCAACCAAATTTATAAAAAAAAATTAAAAAAATAGAAAACAAAAATAAAAATAGAAACCAGTTAAACAATTGAAGACCAATCTTGAATTTTAGTCTCAATGTGCATCGAACCTACCTATATTAAAAAGTGAAATTGTAAAATGTTTAAATATAGATTAGATAAATAAATATTTGGTTGGACAGACGGAATATACAATAATTTTATGGTTATTTTATCTAAATAAAATACGCTTCTCAACTTATATCACAAAATTTTAACGGTCTAAAATTATTTACTAGACCTAATTACTAAATAATTTAGCTAATCATGTGATACTTCCAAAGAGCACATTAGCCAGTAGGTATGGATACATTATAAGGTGCAGTTGAAAGAAATTTCCATTTATAAAGCTGAAACTAGGACACGTGATCAACGTTTATAATATAAACAAGAAATGATAAAAGAATAGGATAAAATCACGTTGTGGTTATCAGACTTTTGTGGATATTCCTTTTTGGACAAGTGTTTGTCCTTTTTAGGACATAAGACAGCAATTTTTATCAACCTTTTATTTAGTAGGCATAAATTATATGCCAAAATTAAATATAAAATTTGATATGTTTACCATAAATAACTTGTAATCAAAATATACTATCGACTATCCTAAAATATTTGTCATGTAATTCAATTTGGGTTGTATAATATTAGCTAAAAAATATTATTTTTTCTTATTTTATTTATAATATCGGTAAAACACATGTTATTAACTTTTTTTATTTTATTTATATCAAGTTTCGATTTTTTTATAATATTTAATTTTAGAAAGTTATTGATAACCATCTTGTTAAAATTAATTTGTACCATAATTTTTTTGAATATTATATTTTTAATATATAATTACGATATTTAATATTAGTTATTTTTAAATTTTAACTCAAAAATATATATTTATACATTTTAAAAACCAACCAAACAAAATTTTTGAGTGGTATTTTTTAGAGTTTTTATTTATTTATTTCCACAATTAAACGTAATTACGCATTTTGAACACGTTTATTTTTTAACCACCAAATTAAACGTAATCCGTATGTGGAACATATTTGATTTTTCAAGATTAATCTCACACCCGAGTTGCACGTATTTTTGCTTCAAACACAATAATTTTTTAATAAAAAACCAACATAAAAAATGCAAATATTTTCACAATTACACAAAAAATATTAGTTGTTTCACACGCAATTAACACCTATATTTACAAAACGAGCTTGTATTTTGTTTTTTGACACAACCATACTTATTTAGCAACCAAAGTCCTATTTATGCAAAAAAAAAATCTTATGTTCGTAACACATTTACATGTATTCTGCAACTAAACAATACTTGTTTTTTTCAACCAAATTACACGTAATTTCATAACTTGAACACATTTTCTTTTTCGCGTCCAAATTATACTTTATTTTGCAACTTGAACAGAATTGTTTTTCTAGACTATATTTGTACCCAAATTACACGTATTTTGCACATGGGACACAATCCATTTTTTAATATATATATCTTTCGTAGATTTAGTTTTGTAAACTAATGATATCTTTGGATTTTTTAGAGCTATGGTTTCAAATATATGACATTAAAAAACATCAGATAAGGGTATTTTTCATACTACCGGATTATCTATAAGTACTCATTTATCACCATGTGGTTATCCATACTTTATCAAACTCGGGTGGTTATTGGTAAATATCTATAAGTTTGATATTTGACGGTTATTGGTAGATTACCCTTTAATTTTTTATATTTTAAAAATAGTTCGTCTTTGTTTTATTTTGAGTTTTTAATATTTTAATCACATTAAAAAAACACCACTATGTGGTATTTTTAAAACACGTAAACCAAAATATTATAAAAATACGCATAAATAAAAATGTGTTCTTAGAACATGTAAGACCAAATATTACAAAAATAAAATGGATATATGTGTCTATTAGATAACAAGAAAATATAAACGCTTTGTCTTCTGTTTCGTTTTTTCATAACTCTAGATGTGTCTCTCTTTCTAAATGTCATTCAAAATCTAGATTTCTCTGTATCCATGACATTTTTTCTTCCCATCAACTATCTTGTATATCAAATCCTTGTGTTGTGTTGAGGAATATATAGATCACAATTATTTGGGTATGGAACTATATTTGAAAGTGATCTAAGATTTGAATCGTTTATGATTTTATGTTGTATTTATGGAGCCTATTTTCCTTGCTCGGCTTGGCTGAGAGCATGGTTTATTAAAATTTAAAAGAACAGTTAACATTTAACTCATCAGCCACTCAGGGCCAAAGACCAATGTCACCCTCGTATTATACCTCGTTGTTTGAACCGTGTAAATAAATATAATAAATTATTACAATATTTCCCCAAAAAAGAAGAATAATTGGTCATATATTTGTTTTCTAACCACTAGACCTCTTCGTACAAACTTTCCATTCAGGTTTTGGACTATCGATCGTCGGTAAATTTATAATTACACAGACAACTCAGTAAGATTTACAAAAAAAACATAAGTTTTTTTAATGATACTTTGGAAGAGAAAATAGGTTCAGACAATAATAATATAACCGTATAAATAAGGTTTTTCTTTTGTGCCAAAACTACCAAAAATAAAGTTAGTATATAAGGTTAATATACTGATTTTTGTATTGGTTAACATGTATCTAACATAATAAACTTATGTGATTGTTTAACCCTTTTCTCACATAAGCATGATATTAAATACATGATTTGAAATAAACAAGTAGCGGTAAAATTTATTTAAGGTTACGAGTAGACAAGACTTAGGGTATATCAAACATCATTTGATCTTTAAAACTTCATAACACTTCATGGATGATTCGAAGTGACCTTCCCCTTTGAGCGTTTGGAAAACCAAACGAATTTCTTGGAAAAACATGATAGGAATCAAATAAGGGTTTTGAGCATACTCTCCATGATTTGGATTTTATTTGATATTATAGGTGGTTACATGAACTTCAAAGTGGTAAGTTGGCATCAATATAGATGTTCCTCTCATTTTTTAGGAATCCTAAATTTTATATGTTTGCACACTGAAATTTGTATGGGTTTAGTTCTAAATTGATGAGTTTTAAATTTGTAAATGTCTCAACAAGGTCAGGCATATGATCGTCATCACAATTATTTTACCAACGAATCTCCATATTATAGACTAATTATTGCGAAAACATCTTGTTAACCAAACGTTTCCACTTTTAATGATATGCTCAAACAGTTTTTAATGATGAATGTTGTATTTTTGTGGTTTGTATGAATATATAGTTGGTTATACATTAGTAGGAATCTATGAGAGAAATAATGTGATTCTTTAAAGTTCTATCAACCAACTTATTTATATGGTGACAAAACATGAGTCATTTGAGCATGTTTTGTTAAAAAAAATCAATGTACACACACAACTATAGAGTATTATTTTTTACTAGCATGATTTTTATCGTCTAACTGATTAGGAAGTCTCGTGGATGTGTCTGAACTTACTAGACATATCCATCTCAACCCTTATGGTCTTTGTCTTATCTTGGGAGAATAAACGTCTATTTTATTAAATTGTGTGGATCTTTAAATCAGTAGAAAGCATGTGTTATATAAATTACGCATGTATCTCCATTAATAATTTATTTTCCATATAAAATATCAATATTATCAAACAAAAATCCAATAAATTAGAACATATAATACATTTAAGAGCCTTCGTGGCCCTAAACTTCTGATTGATGTCAACTTAAATATTGTTTATTATTTTTCCTTATATAATCAGATGTGGGGCCTTTCATTCCTCATCCACCTTTTAGATGTGATTAAGGCATCGCTTAATTGTTATTTTTAGCAATAAAAAAGCCAAGTAACACTCATTATTATCTTTGGTTATTATATAAAATTTGTATGTGATTATTAACCACGTATCGAACACACTACTTGATGGTGGATGTGATGACATCCATTTGATTCAGGTAAAGTTAACTGAAATTCGTGTTGCAGGATCATACGTCAACTACCATAAATAAATAATTAACCTTTTTTCTCTTATATTTTTTTTCAGATGATGCATGTGTTTTAAACTCTCTTGTCATTTTAGTGTTATCGTCAATAAAACTAAAGAGCGTATATTTGGACGGATATAATAATTGTACATTTTTTTATTTTATTATAACTGACCTGAAGCCAAGAATTGGTAGAACTTCCCCGTATTTATCATTAGGTATTGGACCTCAACTATACATATTTACACTACAATAATGATTGTATCTTCATAGGATCAAGCTACATCACAAACATTATCGTCATCGAATGTGTAAAAATCAAATTATTTATCTATGAATGTACGAGGGTTTGTTATTCGTTTTATACTTAAGGGTTCATTGCGTGTATTATTTCAAAATGGGTTAGTCATACCAAAAAAATATCTCACCTCTCACCTTTCTCTCTCTCTCTCTCTCTCTCTCTCTCTCTCTCTCTCTCTCTCTCTCTCTCTCTCTCTCTCTCTCTCTCTCTCTCTCTCTCTCTCTCTCTCTCTCTCTCTCTCTCTCTCTCTCGACAATAGTCATGAATATCTGCTATTAAATATCGAGATCTAAGGCAATTGTCGAACCTAGTAAGGATTACCAAAGCTCTATTTTGCTTGGGTTTGGCAGTTGACACCTCAATTGTCACCGCTTCAATCCTCTCAACCTTCATGGCTTGACTTTAGCATTATTTCGCTCAATTTTAGAGTGATCTCAGACAAATTCAACAAGCTTCCTTTATCGATCAACTTCTGAATCTCTTCATGCAACAAATGATAGTCACAAATAATATGAATAATATTTTTTATGATATTAAAAAATATATGTGATCTTGAGAATATGAAATAAAAAAATGCTTGCAAAACTTTGAAAAATGGTATATTGTTTCAAAATTAACAATCACATTCTCTATTAGGTTATTGCATGCAAGATTTTCAGAATTAATTGAGTATTTGCGATTGCTTTCACTCTTACATCTCTTAAAATCACCTTATTGACCAAAGTAAGACTTATAAACAAATATGGTAAAAGTGGAGATTTAGTATTGGTGAAACATAGCTCAGAGGAGCAATGAGATAAATGATGTTTTTAACTCATTATCCAAGTCGTTCTATTAAATTTTATCATATTTTCAACATCTGTTAACAAATAGACTGAGGTATACGTGTTTTCCCCATTATGGTAATATACGAAAATGATCGTCTTGTGACATTCTTCCAAACTATATTTATTCATTTTATTTTCATATTATCTGCTTCCAATGCATAACATAATATTATTTTTTGTTTCATTTACTGCCAATAAACTAGTCTTAAAAAGATTCATAAAGTTATACAAATGGATCCCATATATAGTTAACTAAATTAGGCCAAGGCAATTATCATGAAATTATTAAAAAAATTGACATAAAATACAGTCATCCAAAATCAAATATATTATTTTAAAATTGTTTGATATGATGATTGAGATATATTTACTTTTCGCACTTATTGAATTTTGGGAGGAAATTCTCCCCAAATAATCTTTTGACGTAAATATCACCTGGCTAGTACGTAATTTAAAATTAATAATTTGATGATAAAAGCTTGAGACCATGTTTGATTTGGGTATGAACTGGACTTGTGTTGTGAAGCTTCATAACACATATGTTTGACATCAAGGTTAAATAACTATTATTAATCTTCACATACCAAAATAAAGTTAGATACATGTTTCAGAAAGAAAATACATATCCATGACGTGATAGATATGTTATTATGGGTTCGAACGACACCAAAAATGACTACAATGCCTTTACATGGACTGTTTTATTTGCAAAAATGTCATATTTTCATCTCGAAATCAAAGTATAGGTCCAAAGTACGACTCCTACAGGAATGTTTCATATTTCTAGAAAAATAAAAAGGACTATGAGAATGCACCTTATGCGATATTTTAAAGAGATTTTGTTGTGTTGAGGTATAAATATTGCAATGAACATTAGATGTGGCATCCTATCTGTTCAAACCGCCTAGATTGCTCTCATCCCCAACTATTAAGCATAACTCGAACTATGAGTTGGTTGTAAAGCATCGATCATGTTAGGAATATTGATTATTTCTATTAAGTACAAATATAATAGTTCATACACGTGCTACTACAAAGATATGTATTATGACATAAATTGTCCTTCTCATCGAATCTACGACCTATGGACTATGGACGGTAAAACAAATTACAAAATAATGAAAACTTTTATGGTTTTCAAATATTGGTTTTCAAATTATGTTTTTCATACTTTTTGGTCACGCACACAAGATAAATGAATTATACAAATAGGATACAAAAATCGAATCTCATAAATCCGAACAAAAATTTCTGTTACTGCAAAAATTAATCAATATAAAAATATAAAAATTTATAAAAAAAACAGTTTTATAAATAAATAATAAATAATTTGTATATAATAAATAAATGGGACTATATATGTATATTTTCTAAAAAATAATTTGATATGGATAAGATCTAGATCAGATATAATTTGTTTATTTTTATATATTTTAAAAAATATTAAAACATAAAATTGGATGAATAATCACAATATACATCAAAAAAAATTATAATAGTTACAAAGTATACATTATGCATGTGCATATCGGTTCGAGTTTCTTTTAAATACATGTTCGGTTCTTTACCTTAAATATCCATGATTCTCGATTTGGTTCGGATTCGGGGCGAGAATCGAATATATTTCATAAAGAACTGAATAATCAATGATACCCTTAAATACTCACGATTATCAGTTCAGTTTATTTTAGTTTTATTTAGATTTAGTTTCTTCTAAAAATTTGGTTCTTTTCAGGTACAGTTCCAAACACTTCTTTTGGATATAAAGTAACCTTTTGGAACCGAACCCGAATGGAACTGAACCTAGATGTAACTGAAACTTGAATATAACTGATTTTTTTGTTCTCATATTGAGTACGCATACCGAGCCGTATCGAGAAAAATCAAGCCAAACCAACCCGAATTTTAATTGGTTCTTAAATGGGTACCAATTCTAAAGAACTAAAAGACCCAAAAACCGAAAGAACCGAACTGAAAGAGCCGAACCGAAGAACCAAATGTCAATACCTAGTATATATAATTTTAATAATTCTTAGAATTAAATGAATATATAACAATTACAAATTAACATTTTATTCAAAAATCACTGTTTAACTTAATACCTCTTCAGATTTTTAAAAAACTCTTCGACATTTTTCCTAAATCTAACCTTTGTAAAATATTCTTATTTTTGCATGATGCAATTGCCTCTTCATGATAAAACACTAAAATTAATTTAAAAGTCTGACCCAAATCATCTTTCGAGCCTTCTTTGGGATTTAATTGTTTTGAAATCAACTTTAATTATTAAAATAAATATATGTAGTATAAATTTATTATGAAGAGAAATTGGTTGTAGTTCATATTGACTTGAATATAATATACACGTGATATAAGTAATTGATTGTGTTTGTATGGTTGCTATCAATTATTTGTTGTCAAGTTGCAATAAACTGGTGAGAAATTTGATTGTGCGTGTCTTGGTTGTGGCTTCGCAGAAGCAAAAAAAAGTGGATTTAAGGAAATTCTATAAAAATAAAAAAGTATTTACCATTCAATCTTCATTCCAAGAAGATAGATCCATCAGAAAGTGTCTAACAAAACACCTGGTACCCATTGACATACTTTGACATTAATATATTATATATATACTTATATTAAATTAATACACTTACATTAATTTCTAGGATACTACAATTAACTTGTGAATTTGTGGGTTTTAAGTTTTTTCAAACTTGTAAAGTTAATGTTTTTTGTACAAGGAGAGAAAATCTGATTATATGGCTAAATAAAGCTTTCTAGTCAATATTTCAACCAGTCTTTTGAAAATGATCAACTATCTATGATTTTTTATAGTAGGTTTATCTGACCTCGACTGTTGAGCATGAATTCTTATCCTAATTAATAATCTTATGAATTTTTCATTTTTAGGCTTCAGTTATGAAATTATTTGTTAAATTGATTGTGCTTTACGGTTCGGTCCATATATTTTTGTATTATTATTTCTAACTTAATTCCAGTGATCTGTACTCTTTATTATTTTTCCTTTTGTTTGAAATTATTGAGGTTATTTCGCTCGTTGGGTTGCTTTGTTGGAAGTTTCTATTTTTTGACGCGGCAATAACTCATAAGTAAAATTTCAAACAAATAAGCATATATTATCACTTAGTGTTGGTTTTTATACCAAACATTTTTCAGTTACATATATTTTTTTTTGTGCATATAATTTACATAACCACAGAGACAAAGCTAAACAAAACCAGTAAAAGGTATTCGGGAAAATTAGGTAGAAATTTATATGGTAGTGTTTATGACACAGATTTGACAAGTGGACAACCCACAAAAAAGATAATAATTTATTTGGTTCAACTGTGGGTTGCAAAGGTAGAAAAACAAATTATGATCATTCCAATTGTTCATTTCCACAAATTTTGAACATATAGTCGTGCAATTTTTCTGAATAATTAAGTAAATTATCTTTTTATATTTTATAATTTGTCAATACATCTTCTTTCAGTTACTTTTATATTATTAGATATTTTTATGAACATTATAAAGTGTTTAACTGTCCTATTAAAAAAATAGTATTTCTTATGAACAATATTATCCAGAAATAACATATAATTAATTAGTTGAGAAAAACTTAAACTATTGAAGAAAATCAATAATCTAAAATATTAGTATTTTAAAAAGTTATAGTATTTGTCCTACTTTGTTATAACCAAAAATCTTCATCTACTCATCGTTTTTTATAAATCAATAATCTAGTTGTTATTTTGAGTTTAACATGAATAATATTGTTGCTTTTGTCCATCTAAAAAGAAATACTATGTTATTCGTTTATGTTTTAATGGAATAATATATTTGGTTAAATTAACACAAGCACGATTAGATTTACATAAACAATCATGTTATCCTTTCAAGTTTTCTAATACTTTTCTTATTAATATAATACTGTTATTCATAATATAATTGTGTTGTTCATAATATAAACTTATTAAAAATCGTAGTTATTTGGGAAAAACTTAGAATATAGGGGAAAATCGTTAATCTAAAATATTAGTATTTTAAAAATTTATAGTATTTGTCTTATTTTGCTATAACAAAAAATATTCATTTACTCATTTTTTTTAAATGAATTATCTAGTTATTAGTTCGAGTTTAACATGAATAATGTTGCTGCTTTTGTCCATTTAAAAAGAAAGAATATGTTATTCATTATTGTTATAATGAAATAATATTGTTGGTTAGATTAACACAAACATGATTAGATTTACATAAACAATCATGTTATTTGTTCAAGTTTTTTAATAATCTTATTCTTAATATAATACTGTTATTCCTAACATAAATTTGTTAGAAATAATAATACGAATAAGAAATACTAACTACATTTATGATAAAATATGAAAAGTATAATCCCAAACATTCATCTCTTGATAGTTACCATATAAAATACATAAGGCTAACAATAAATATTTGAGTAGATATAACAATTTTCCTAACTTGGTTAAAAATATACAACCTCAAAATTCAGTAAATTAAAATACCAAACAAAGTCATGAATCGAAAATTTAAGTGTTGGTAGTCTTGGTGTAAATATGATGATTCGAATAAGAAATTATTCTTAGATGTGTTTCCATAATTTATGTAGGTTTGTATTCACGTTTTAAAACACCAATCAGATAAGTTTATTTATGACACGTCCAAACTTGTAGATTTTAACTTTACAAAATTTTATCGTATCTTTATCAACTTTATGTCGGTAGCTTAAAGTCGACCTCCAATTACCTGAAAACTAAGTGATAATCAACAACTTTAACCAAAATGAGGCAACCACCAATTCACCTGCAAAAGAGCCCATTAAAAACAAAACTAAATCTTCAAAAACTATGAACAATACACATACAAAGCCTCGAAACACTTTATTAATGCTCTCACGAAATATTTATCGTAATTCCATCATATTTAGTGCTAGTAGCCTTAAGTCGAGTCTTTAATAAATAACTTTTGTACCAAACTTTCACATTATTATAAAAACACGTAATTTAAATACTTATATTCAACACAACTTCTTAGCTGCACCCTCCATATAACACAACTTCTTAGTTGCACCCTACATATTTTCAGCTTGTATGGAACAATTTTACACTACTAAAAAGTCCAGCTTGTATTAATTTATAAGCCAGAACATCTCTAATTGTTAAAACAGGAAACAACCCATATATTTTTTTATTTTGTCTTGCATTTGATAACAATAAACACACAATCGTACATGCAATTGCAACAAAACTAATACAATATATAAAAAAGCAATTTTTTATAAAGTTGTTACTAAACCTAACAACGATTGTCACATAACTTCAAAGCACATTCGAGAAACCTTAACTTTCCAAACACCAATAAATGACATCATATGTGCATCTTATTATCTCAATCTATATACGAGTTTACTAATATTCTCAATTCACTCGCCTTATTATTCTGCATCTCATGATATTCTGCTTGAATTTTTTTAATCAATTCTTCTTTTAAAACTTAAAATACTTCTTAAATTTTGTATATCACCAACTAAAATATTCAACTATATCAGTTATTTTTGCATATCTAGTTTCAATACCATATTATCATATGTCTTATTTATATTGTCTTTTAATTATTTCTTAAACCATTGAATTATAAGTTTTCTCTTTAATTTTAAGATAAGCAGCTATCCTAACTAGTCTTACCATTAATCGTGATGAAGAAAGATGAAATTTAATAATCAACTTTAATCATAAGTTTCAAACTGCGGGAACAAATTTTTAAATATATATGTATAAAAAAGTACATGTAATCACATATATTAAGGTCCTCGACAATTATACACTTTCGCAAAAATATAACCATAAAACATGTATTCTTTCTATCATAATAACGTGATTTAAAAACCAAAAAAAAATAGATGTTATTAAATAAAATAAAAACAAACAAGAAAGTCATTTTTATACCAAAATATTTTAAAACATTCAACTTAGATGCACATAATGCATTTACTCCATATTCTTTTTTTAGATCCTAATAAGCAAAAGAAAACAATAATAGTGAATAAAACTGTTAAATAATTTGATTTATTATTTTATATGCGGTTTTGTTAAAGAGATTTTTAGTTTGGTTGACCGGTAAAATATAGTTGCCGATATTTTTGTCAAAATTGATGATTTCAATGTGAGAATAGTCTGAATGCAAGAAACGATGGAACTCAATTATTAAAATCTTACATCTAAAACGGGAATATGAATTTCTATTAAGGTGCCTATAAAAGTAGCCCAGCAACCAGCCTCCAAGGGGTAGCCGAGTTGGTTGATTAAGGCATGCTTGTGACCAACGGTCATGAGTTCTAGTCCCTCTACATATGCTTTCTCGGCTGACCCTGTCACCTTGTGTGATTTACCTTCTGCACTATGAGTAGCGGCTACGGGTTCCCTCCGAAAAAAAAAATATGTGAGAATAGTCTTAGATTGTTCAACTGTGATATCTTTTCATAGATATATTAAGGAAACATATTGTGTCACATAACATTAAAAAGTTAAAAATTTATGGAAAAAATATACCAAACAAAAATTCTAATTTAAATCATAATTACATACTATTTTAAAATTTATATAAAAAATATCTAAAACAATTCTTAAAAATATAAAATACTTACAATATCAAAATAATTATATAAACATTAAATATATATTCTAAACTAATATCTTTATAAAAATTATCAATTTAAATTTGTTTAAAAGTTATGTTATAGATTTATGAATTTGATCATATTAAACAATGATCCATGCAATCATTTGTTGGTCCATTTGATATTTTAGAAATAAATCAAAATTCGATAATCAAACTATCTCCTCTAAAGATATATTAGACAAAATCTATTTTATCTTATATAATTTAGATTATGCTAATGTCCTTACAATGAACATTTGGTTAGGATATATACATATTGTTAATAATATGGGTTGCTTCTTCCCTATTAATAAGCCAAACAAAGTTAAGATTTTGAAATGGATTCATCCAAGTGTACAATAAACTTAAATTTAACTCAGATGGCTTATGTCTTCCAAATGGTGAGTCCAGTGGTGCTGGATTTTTCAGAAATAAAAATGATAATGGGTTGGTGTGGCTTATGGTAGACTTTATAATAAACAAAGCTCTCTTATTGCAAAAGTAGGCTATTTTATACGGTCTTATAATATGTAATCAAAATTATTTAAAAAATTGTTGATAGAATCAAGCCATTAACTAACTTCTTACCCTTAAATGCAAGATGAAACAAGATTTCATAAATAATCAAATTTCTAATTCTCTTAGGGCTTGTTTGAAAGTCTATAAATTGTTTATTTATAAACATATGAATATACGATATTATCATTGCCTCGCTAACTATCAACTCTGGAAAGATTTTTTACTATAAAATTTAACGTATTTTAATCTAGTTATTAGAATTAAATGTTGTTAATAAAACTCTCATATAAATCGAAACAAATCTCAAACTTCTGAAATTGTGATGTCATCTCACAAGTTATTAAAACATTTCAATTAATAAAATTTTGGTAATTTTTAAAAAAGTAAATCAATGGTATAAAAAAAATATTTTAATAAAATTTAAACTTTATATATAATTTATGTTTTGACCATTAATTTATTATTATCCATTTCCATAAGTACAAAACTATTTTAATAAAATTATAATTTTAAAGTCAAAGAAAAAATTTATCAATGTATACTAGTATTAAATAAATCATAAATAAATTAATAAGGGTTAATCTTTTTATAAGTTTAATCTCATCCAAACTTTATTTATATATATATATATATACATATATATATATATATATATATATATATATATATATATTATTTTGACCATTAATCAGTATCATTATCTTCAATAAATTAATAATGATATATATATTTTTATTGCAAAACTATTTTAGATGGTCTTATGATTTATAATCAAAATTATTTCAAAAATGTTGGTAAATGTTTGGTATATAATTGGAATGAGTATAAAATATGTTTCCAGAACTAAAAAACAAGTCATTGACCGGTTTAGTGGCTGGATCTTTAGATGCAAGATGAAACATGATTTTTCAAATAATAAAATCCCTAATTCTTTTATGGCTATAATGTTTGAAAGTTTAAAAAATATTTATTTAAGACTAGATTAATATGCCATATTATCATTGATTCGCTAATTTTTTAAAAATCCTATTAAATTGATTGTCAAATTTTTGCACACTAAAACATCTGAAAATATCATGCATTAATAGGAAGAGTAGCGATCGATGTTTGAAAGATACGACAATTTATACATCATAAATAGATAAAAACCACTATTAACTTAAAAAAATTAAGAAAAAAGAACAATATAGCTATTATAGCTAAATGTATTAATGAAATTAAGGTGAAAGAAAATAAATCTCAAACTTCTGAAATCATGATGTCATTTAACAAGTTACTACAACATTTCAATTAATAAAATTTTATTCTAATTAAAATAATAAATCACTAGTATAAAAAAAATTAATAAAAATTTGAACTTTCTATATAATTTATGTCTTGGCCATTAATTTATTCTTATCCAACCCCATAATTACAAAAATATATTACTAAAATTATAATTTTAAAGTCAAGCAATACATTTATCATTAAATGATCTTGGTAATACTAGTATTAAGTAAATCACCAATAAATTGAAAATGTTTAATCTGATCCAAACTTTCTATGAATTCAATCTCATCCAAACTTTTATATATATATATATTTATATATATATTATTCCGACGATTAATTACTATCGTTATTATCAATATTCAATCCTTTTATTTTTCTTAGAAAACCCAAATTTACCATGTGATTGCAATTGTAATCGTTTTTATCCTTTTACAGATGGTATCCAACCAATTTTGAACTAAAAACAGAAAGTTTTGCAAACTGAAAGGACACGAAGTGCAATTTAAACCATACAAATTACTAGGGGAGCCCCTCTCACTAAACATACCATAGACAGGCTGGAAAACATTTGACCGGCGATCGCCTGTTACCAATCAGTCTCCTATATATACACACATCTAATTAAGTGTCGTATCGCTAATCAAGAACTTCTTATTTTTCTCTCTCTAGAGACGCTTTCTCTCACTACAAATCAAACACAGGTAAGGTACGTGTCTGTCAATCATCGTCGTCTTCTTCCTCATTCATTCTCTAGAAACATCTATATACATATACATTGTACATTCCACATATACGTATAGCTTCTTGATTTTTCTTTTTTTTTTCTTTAATCTGTTGATGTTGATTTTGATTTTGTATCTTAATCCTGAATGATTGATTGCTTGTTTGATTGTTTTCTTATTTGATTTGGTTAGGTTTTCTTTGTACTGTGTATGGAAGTGAGTTTATTGTCGAATGAGGTATCCGATTTGTGCATTGGGAGACCGGCGCTGAGGACGATCCCTATAACAGCCACCGTTGCTGTCGCATTGTCGGCGTTGAAAAGGTACGGCGAGAGCTACCTCAGCGTATGGAGCTGTGCTTCCCGTCGTCATTGTAACCACAACGAGGTGCAAGAGGAAGAAGGAGATGGATTGAGTCGCTGTGTAGGGAAAATCTGTATCGGAGACGTGGTTTGCTTCTTGGCGAGCCCTGATAATCTCTTGGATCCGGTAGCTGCATTGCAGTCGCCGGTTTCGGTTTTGCTTTCTAAGAGTAATGTGATTGTTCAGCATTTGGAACCGCATGCAAGGTAATTTGTTATTATTTTCTTGAAGGATTTTGTGTTTGATGATCCAGATTTTGCCGATTTTATATTTTGTTTGTTGATTGATGATCTTATAGTAGGTTTGAAATCGCACCGATCTGAAAAGTTTCTGTGTTTGTTATGCATCTTTGTTGATTTAGTTCCCTATCTATCTTGATTCTTGATCAGTCCTACTTATAATTGTTGTTGAGGCATGTTCTTCATTTTCTGATTTGAATATGAGATCTGCAATTGCAAATTAGCTGATTTAGTTGAATTTACATAATTGAAGATGAGGCATGTTCTTCATCTTCCGATTTTGATTTTGATTTGTGATTTAGAAATAACTTGTTCTCTGTTACTTATGATTGGAGATGAGATTGATGTTCTTTGATTTAAATATGAGATTTACATTTAGAAAATTGTAGTTCAAGAGATTCAAGTAGTGTCAGTAGAACAGTGCAATGATACCATTTTTTGTTAATATATATGCAGTTTATTGGACGCTATCAAGCTAATGCTCGAAGGGACACAAAACATTGTGATACCGCTTCATACCGAACTCTCAAATTGGAGAAAGAAGCTTCTTCACAAGCCTTCTTACAGTCTCACTCTCCACAACAACCTTCAATACTGTTGGATCACACAGGAGGACATAGTCCGGTACCTAATCAACTCCATCGGCGCTTTCAACCCAATCCCGAGTCAACCAATCAACATCCTAAACATTATCGACTCGGACAATATCCTGGCTGTTCATTACGACGACCCTGCCTTGTCTACATTGCCTGTAATCACCGAAGCTTTCCTGAAGCATACCTCGGTTGCCATAGTTGACTCTGAAAGGAAACTAGTGGGTGAAATCTCACCTTGTGTGTTAAATTCTTGTCACGAAACTGTAGCAGCAGCCATTGCTACATTATCAGCTGGTGATCTAATGGCTTATATTGACTGCGGTGGGCCACCAGAAGAGTTAGTCCGTTTGGTGAAGAAAAATCTTGAGGAGAAAAACTTAGGAACATTCCTTGATTTGATGGATGAAGAGTCTTTATCGTCTTCTTCTTCTTCTTCGTCGGACGACGAGGTTAGTTCAGGGAAGAGCATTAGAATGGGAGGATATTCTTCTCGGGTTTCGAGGAGGTCAGAGGCAACTGTGTGCTATCCATGGAGCTCTTTGATCGCTGTTATGATTCAGACGTTATCGCGTCGTGTGGGTTATGTTTGGGTTGTGGAAGAAGATGGGACTTTGACCGGGATTGTTACTTTTGCAGCCATGCTTAAGGTTTTTAGAGATCATCTTCATTTTGAAGGTAGAGGGTTTATCTAGCGTTTAAGAGAACTGGGGACTGTTTTTGATTAGTAGATGATGCTTTTCTTTATCTTGTTATGTTTAAGCTTATGCCAAAAATTGGTAAACAAGAACCAAATTATGCTAAGACAATTTTGATTTAGCTTAATATAAATAAGATGTTATTCGGTTTATGATTCTTTGCTTTCGGTTTATGAAATTAAATTTTGAAATGTATAAATTTTAATATAGTAGTTTAGTATTATTAGTTTATTTTTCACTTTTTCTTCTTTGAAATTTATTTTCTTAAAATGTGTATTTTAAATATTTTTGGTGTACCTATAATGTTTTAATTTTATTTTTTGATTTATCTTTTAATATGGAAGCGAGATTTCTATTAACTAAGAACACGGAATCTTTATAGGTTTAATGTTAGCGGATCACGGAATCTTTATAGGTTTAATGTTAGCGGATCCTTTTACTCCGCTGATTTTGAATGGATCCTTTTAGTCAGCTTAATTTTCCAAGTAAATTGATGGTTTTCTGGTTTTTTTTTGGAATTACTAAAAAACAGCAAAATCTATTCTACTTTCAATTTTTTTTATATATCTATAAAATTGTTATTTATTAAAAAAATCTTAAGATTTTTAAATTCTATTTATTCCATTTATTTATATTTTATATAAATTTGTATTCATTAATTTTTTAAAAAAATTTAAAATTTTAATCATTTATTTTTTATGCCACTTTATAGAGTGATTTTGGCAGTTCTTTTAACAATTCTTTTTTAAAAAGATTTTTTTCTTTTTAAAAAGTGAACTATCCTTAAATATTTGGAGAAGTTTTTAACTATCATTATAATCTACTAATTTTTTATTATTATTTGATATCTAAATCGGTAAATTATAACGGTAGTTTGAAAAATAAATCTCAAAGCACTATCAATTTTTTTCTTCTAAAATTAAAAATATTATATCATTATGTATTACATGTTTCGCATCTTTATCATACTTGTTGCATCTTTATCACTTATCATACTTGTTGCTGCATCTTTATCACCAAGTAGTACATGTATCGCATCTCTCCACACTTTAACATGTGTGGTCTTCACTTCATTAGGTCTTGACTCACATCTCTCCACTTTATCGTGCGTGGTCCGTCATCTCTCCATTATATCATGTCTGGTCTCGTAACTCTCTATTGCACCATACGAGACGAGGGTGAAACGAAATATGAGATGCGAGACTTGACAAACTTAATGCGTTCGTCTTTAAAACAAAATCGATGGTATTTTTCGAGCTCCAGTTTGAAAGATACGAACTTCTATTTAAAAAAAAAAAAAAAAAAAATACGGATCAGAGAAGAAGATAGTGAACTATTGAACTTATTGCTCATCTAATACCCAACCACTTCAATAATACCCTATATACTTGTGCTTCATCATCGGTCATAATACGTTTTTCTTCTCTTTTTTTAACCAAATCTTCTTTTTTTTTTTTACTTTTTTTTGTAAATTCTATTTTTTAAACGGACAAAACTAGAGCTATGAATGATATGTATTGAATTCCTTTGATATTTTTTTCAGCAGACCCGTAACTCTGGTCTCTCATTACGTTTTTCTGGTCGCGCATATCGAACTACATTTTATCCCCGTCTCGCATGAGGTAGAGAGATAAGTAGATTTTAGAGAGAGAAAGTCATGTAACAAGAGTAATTTATCTCAGAAGTGAGAGAGCTTTATTAGATTAGCCTTGACATTTATATAGAGGCACTAAGACTTAACTTTAACTGAAGTGGTTACAAAAAGGGGTTTAATTGCATATCAGTCTTAACAAAACGTAAAGCTCTAATTCTCTCCTCTAATTATACAATATGTCATAACAATATTTTATTCTTTTACATCTTAGTCCTCGAAGTTCTATTTCCTTATCAGTATCCCCTTTAGTTCTTATGAAGATTAATGAATGAGAACTAATTAGCTTCAGAAACCTTTGGAGTCGAAGAGAATCCTCTTTATTCATAATCCGAACTACTTTTAAACTTGTTATCTTTATATCTTTGGTAAAAATCTTATCCATGTTTTCTCAGTGCTTTGGAAATATTCATATGTGGTCATTTTTCCTCAAACGGTCATAATTGTTCGAGACGAAGATTGGATAGGTAATGATATCCTACGCACTAGGTATGCCACTAGGCCTATCTCATAGCAGGTGTCAAATTCCTCGTTACGCAATCGTTTGGGATTCTTCCCAATCACCTCATGCACCTCTTCCACTTCCCTCTCTTCCAACTTTTCTTATAAATACTCTTCTATATCTCATTTTTCTTCATAACAAATTTTAGAGAGCGAAAGAGATAGCTTACTTGCTACCTTCTGGTGTGGTTTATTTTTTATCAAAGGGTGTTTTGGGAAAGAGTTTCAGGAATTTAATATGTTGAGTGAGAAGTAGAGAGATAAATGAGGTGTGTACTAGCAGTAAATTTATATCATCCCATTAATGAAAGTAGTGGGGGTATTTATGCTCATTTAAAGAACCGTGGGCCTTCCGAGTCGGATCACGAGTTTGGATTAAGTTTTAAAACCCATAAGCCCAAGAGATGAAATGACTAGCAACTAGATGAGTAACGTTTCACTTGGTTATACTATTCGGTGGGCATGGTACTCAATATGTCTGAACTGCCCTCCAGATATATACAGTAGTCGGTGTCAAAGAAATCTGACCTCATCAGTAGCCCCTTTAGGTTTTACAAAGATACTTTTAAAGAGCTAATTTGAAAAATAAAACTTAAGTTGTATCCAATGTGAAGTCCGATGTATCCGATGTGAATCTAGATCAGACTCGAAGAGATTGACTTGTAGTTATGAATTCCAAAAGTCAGTTTTTTGAAGTGGGACACATGTCGAGTTTTGGTTTGACCTCTCAACCGTATTTTCTCCTAGATTCATGTACCTACTTGGATGAAAAGTAACTTAGGGTGTAATTCTCATACTTCCTAGCCCCTAATCATTACCTTATTTGATTCAACTTCCCCTAGGTTGAACTACCACATCGTCATCTCTATTTAAACGAGTTTCATTGTTTATCTCTCTAAAAATACAAAAATTTCCAGAGCGAGAAAGCTTGAAAATATCTTAAACTTGTGTCTGGGTAGATTATATGTTCACAGCTAGAAACACATTGGTGAAATAAGGTTGGTTAAACTTATCCGACTTGGAAAGAGCCAGAAGAGACGCAAGAATCATAGTTGGGCTCCATGCCTCTCCTGGTGGAGAAATCAAGCAGTCAAAACCAAACACAGATAGGAGCTCATCATCATCAAAAACATCAAAAGTTAGAAAATAATATTTTATCCCAACCCTATCTCCCTTAGAATCACGGTCTTCAGTTCAAGAGTCTCAAAACCCTCTACCTAAAGAAAAATAAGTTTCCAGTGTTGTGAAACCTTCACCTTTCTTGTCCATGGGTTCAGATGCTGAGAAAGCCACCCCTCGCAGGGTAACTCGCCTGTCTAAAGCCAAAAGTACTCCCTCTTCTTCGAAACCTGCTAGTTCGGAGACTACCCTCAGCAGATTCTAAATCGTCAGAACAACAGTAAAACGTAATGAAAGAGACCATGGAGGACAATATGTAAAGCACTCCCTTCGAGATGTTCGGACAGACAGAAGACAATGCAGCAGATCAGAAGGACAAAGTAAAGGTAGGTCTGCCCAACATTTAGACACTTCCGGAGTGCCTGAAAGGGAAAGTGGGGCGAAAATTTCAGAAGGTTAGTGTGAAATACTTGATAGCTCTTCAGAATATTGCTTATGTATACACCCATACTGCTGAGTTGGGTTGGATCCGAACAAAATGGGGCTTTCTTGATTCCGTTAAACTGAGAATTCCAGTCACTCCAGAAACCCCCATGGACTGCAAATCCCATGAGTTGGTGGTATATACTGAGGTGCTCAATTGGGGACTTTGGTTTCCTTTGGACCCAGAAATAGTCAGGTATTTCCACCTGATAAAGTTATGCCCAAGTCAACTTAGCCTAAACGCATGGTATACTTTACTGACCGGTATAATGGCATCTAGGCTGTTAAAAATTCATCTATCTATGGAGCAATTTGTTGCCGTGGCTGGTCTATGCAGAAACCACCATATCTTTTTTTACCATTACAATATGGGTAATGACTACAAGGTGGTAAATGATCTGTTGGAGTCGGAGAAGCCATGGAAGACTCAATTCTTTTTTATTAGCCGAGCGTGGGAGAATGACATAAAGATAAAATTCACCACTAATCCAAGCCATCTGACCAACCACTGGAAAAGTTTAAGTAATATGTGTTCGTATTTTTATTCGTTTCGAAATACTATGTTAATATTTCAAACTGACTATTGTATTTTCTTGTAGTATTTTTAAAAAAACTCCCGGAGCATCTAGAGGCATGCCAAGCTACTTGTACCAGGATAAACGAATGGGCATCAGAGAAATGGGGATTAGGCTTCCACAACTACTTTACTTCTGGAAACTTCGTGAGGTCTCACATTTGGAATACTACGGGGAGTAAAGACCTTGCTTGGGAGCAGCTGACCACTCTTCCTCCTGCGGATGTTATTTTGAAGAGAACTGAGGCTAAGGATGGAAAACTTCACTTGCCTTCCCGGAACAAAGCCCTTAGTAACCTTAAAAAGATCAATTACAACAAGAAGAAAACTAAAGCTGAACCATCTCAATAGGTCTCCGAGGGGGTCAGTTTGGAGAACCAAGGAGGAATCAATGCCTCTTTGCTGGAGGTAGTTGAGGCCACAGTAAAGGAAGCTGGCGGATAGGATCATCCGCCCCAGATTAGAAGGAAAGATCATAAAAGACGCAAAGAGAGTAGTGGCGAAAGAGGTACAAAGAAGAAGAAAAGCAACCTAGGATCAGAGATGGTACTTTGTCCTACCGAACTTCCTCCCTCCAATCTTACTGATCTTCCTCCTTCCAATCCTGTTGATTTTCCTCCACAAGAAGAAATTCCACCTAATCCTCATTCTCAAACTTTCCTACCGGCCGATCGGGCAACTGCTGAGGGAGATGTTAATCTGGATGTGTTTCAAAACATGTCCTTCAGTGACTTGGACAAAAATGATTTTGTATGGACTTTCCATCATGCCTCTGCGGCCAATACTGTCACCCATAATGGTGAGTCGTACGAGATATCAAGTGAGAAAGATACTCTGAGCCATACCCTCTTGGGTTACATCCATTCAGTAATTGACCTAGAAAGGCAAGTGAGGGAACAAACAACGACCATAACTTCCCTAACCACCGAAAACGAGGGCTTGAAGAATGATCTCTTCACTGCTCAATAAAGTATAAAAGCCTTGAAGAAGTAAAAAGAAGACTTGGTTACCGAACTGTGCCAGTCAAAAGATGCTCAAAAAGATATCTACACCAAGTATTCCGCACTAGAAACTTCTGCCTCTACCGAGATCAAAACTTTGAAGGAGAAACTAGCTGCCAGTGCCAGTACTATCAAAAATTTATCCGAAGAAAAAGTTAATTTGGGGAGGTTTCTCAAGGAGAAGAAAAATGAGAATGCTTCTTTAATAAGCAAGCAAGCCCAAGAGATAGCTGCAGGAATAGAGAAGTATGCTACTGGAGTGGTAGATTCTTTAGAGAAGAGAGATGAGGAGGTTGAATCAGACATGGTTTTGCTATTCCATGAGAATTTTCCGAAGAGGACCCTTGGTCCATTGTGGAAATATGTACCTTACAAGGAGATCCCTTTACATACCATGGCGGATGGTGAGAAACATGGTTATTCGAGTGGAGAATATTCTGATGAAGGAACCGGTGAGAGCTCAAGAGTCCTAAGAAAGGTGATGGCGATGAAGAAACCGGAGGAACAAACCCTAAGGTTGTAATGTTATGTTGTGTTTTTTTAAAACTAAAGTTCTTGGACGACCAATGCATTTTGTTGCATGTTTTTTTTAATCCTGTCTTATGAACCAAAGTCCTTGAATGGTCAAGGCATTTTGTGAATTGTGGGTCGGACTTGTTCCGATCAAGTTTTAATATTGCATCTTTCTTTTGTACGAACTCCATTATCTTCTTACATTCAATGTTTTAAATAGATTTCAATATTTCTAATTCGTTAAATAAGTGTTTAATAAGCATTGAATGAATCAAATCACAAGTGTTTAATAAATGTGATCAATCATTTAACAAATTCGATCAACTCAAATATACTTCATTTGAGAGTCGGGGTGTTTAATGAGTATTATTTGGTCGCCTCATACTATGGTCAATAATTTTGCACCAGACTTTTGAAGAAGACATAAGATATTATTAAAAAACCTGAACACCTCGTTAAAACCTCCCCGCGCCACCAGGGTAGGAAAGAGTATGCCCCCCTAATATTTACATTTAAGTATAAAAGGGTAAATATTTACAAGAGAGTTTTATTCTAAATATAACCTGAGATGTTTAATGTTCCATGGGTGCTTCAATGCTCTTCTTTCTTTGTTTTGAAGTTTGTATGTCCCTGGTTTGATTTTTTCACATACCACATAGGGACCTTCCCAGTTCAGAACTAGCTTTCCAAACTGTTTCTCTTTAGTGTGCAAGAAGACTTTTCTCAAGACTTAGTCTCCCAATTGAAAATCTCTTCTTTTAACCTTGGACGAAAATCTGCTTCTCATTAAACCCTGATAGTGTGTTGCTCTTAAATATTCTTTGACTCTCATTTCTTCAATCAAATCCAACTGATTCCTAACTGTCATATCATTTTCATGTTCGGAATAGTTTTGGATTCTAAAAGATAGTAAAGTAGATTCTATGGGTGTAATTATATTCATGCCATAAACGAGAACAAAAATGGATTCTTGTTTAGCCATTCGGGGAGTAGTTCGGTAAGCCTACAGTACCTCATGCAAATAACTTGGCCACTTCCCTGAAACTCCTTCCAAATTATTTTTTAACCCGGACAAGATCGTTCGGTTAACAACTTTAATTTGTCCATTAGCTTGAGGGTGAAATGGAGAGGAAAAACAATGTTGAATCCCTCTGGAAGTATAGAACATCTCCATATCATTATTATCAAATTGTGGCCCATTATCCGTAGTGATCTTCCGGAAAACTCCAAATATGCAACATTTATTGGATAAAGTGAAATTTATAACCGCTTTATAAGAGGTTCCAACTAAAGGAGCTGCTTCTATCCATTTAGAGAAATAGTCAATTGCCACTATTATCGTTCGATATCCACCGGATGCCGTGGGAAAAGGCCCAACCAAATCCAAACCCTATCTATAAAAAGGTATTGGTTCAGATATGGACTCCATAAGAACTGTTGGAACATGGATTTCATTTCCATGTCTCTGGAAAGGATCACACCTCTTGATCATATCTTTGGCATCTGCCATTATCATTGGCCAGTAGTACATTGCTAATAAGACTCTTCTGGTTAAGGCCTTATAGCCACAATGTGCAGAGCCTTCTCCATCGTGCAGTTCGAATAATTGGGACTCTTCAAATCCTAAGAAACGCAAAAGGGGTCTGTTAAAAGATTTTTTTTATAAATAACTTCTTTTAACACCAGGAAACCACGAGCTTTATATTTAATTTTCTTAGCCAGGGCTTTATCCGGAGGTAAACATCCATAAAAAATAAGCTGAAAAATATCATACCTCGAGTCTTTGGGTTGAATGACAAATATATTCATCCTCTCTTCATTCTATTTTCCCTTTTCTTGGCTTGAATCTATCGATGAACCATCCAACATCAGAATCCATGGGTAAGATTCAGAATAGGATATGGTTGATAAAAAGTCAGCCACAGTATTTTTTCAATCTAAGGATATGTTCATATTGGATATTCTTGAAATTTGCAGCAACTTCTCTCAATATGAGCAAATATATTATCAATTGTTCCTTCTTTGCTTCAGACTGCCCATGAGCATGATAAATAAGTAGTTGGGAGTCGCTCATCAATCAAACTCTTTTTGCCCCACATATAAGGGCTATTCTAAGACCAACTATAGATGCTTCATATTCAGATTCATTGTTGGAGGCCCTGAACCCAAAACATATAGCTTGATACATAGTATCACCATAAGGATAATTTAAACAAATTACGACCCCACATCCCATGGTACTAGACCCGGCATCAGTTTGGATTACCCATTCTTTTTTAGAGTGGTTCCCTTGCACTTTCCCAGGTCTATCAACATAAAACTCTACTAGGAAATCAGCCACTGATTGGGCCTTGACTATCTTTCGGGGAGCAAAGTCAATATCATAATCACCCAGCTCAACTGACCACTTGGTTATCCTGCTTGATATATTAGCCTTTTGGAGAACATTATTCAAAGGAAAATATGTTCGAACGACAATTGAATGAGCTTGAAAGTATGGTCTCATCTTTTTAGCTGCTATTACCAAAGCCAAGGCCAAGTTTTCTAACTTTAAATATCTTCTTTCAACATCCAACAGAGTTTTGCTGATGTAATAAACCAGACGGGGGTAATTATCTACCTCTCTTACTAGCACAATACTTACTGCATACTCAGACACAACTAAGTATATATAAAGTTTCTCATCCTACACAGGTTTAAAGAGTATCTTGGGTGAAGACAAATGCTTCATGATTTCAAGAAATGCTCGATCACACCGCAGAGACCAATTGAAGTCTTTGACATTCCTTAATACCTGGAAAAAGGGAGCACACTTGTCTGATGATCTTAAAATAAACCTGTTCCACACAGCCAAGCGTCCGGTTAATCTTTGAACTTATTTAGTGCTCCGAGGAGGGTCCATAGCCAATAGAGCATTGAGCTGATCCGGATCATATTGAATTTTCACTTATGACATAACCCAAGAAGTTTCCAGACCTGACCCTAAAAACACATTTCTCAGTGTTTAATTATAAATCGGCAGCCTCTAAGTTAGAAAATTTTTCTTGAAGATCGGATATATGCGTATCTTCTTCAAGGCTCTTCCTCATCATGTCATCTATGTAAACTTCCATATTTCTGCCAATCTGACTAGCAAAAGCTTTATTCATTAACCTTTGATAGGTGGCCCCAATTTTTTTTTAATCTGAATGACATCACTTTATAACAATGAAGACATATATCCGTAATAAAAATGGTGTGATTTTGATCCTTCGGATCTACTTATATTTTGTTGTACCCTGAAAATGTATCCATGAAAGACAATAGATTGTTTCCAGAGTTAGAGCCCACTAACTGATCTATCTGATGAACCCGATAAGGATCTTTGGGACATACCCTATTAAGATCAGTGAATTCAATACACATGCGTCATTTTCCATTCTTTTTCTTGACCAAAACAAGGTTGGCAGTCCATAATGGGTACTGAGATTCTTTGATGTGGCCCATTTTGGTCAAGCGATCAACTTCTTGAACAATTACATCTGTTTTTTCTTTAGAGAAAGACCTTTTTCTTTGTACAACTGGTCCAACATCAGCTTGTACCGACAACTTATGACAAATTACATCAGCAGGCACTTTGGTGACATCATCATTGCACCATGCAAATACATGTAGATTATCTGATAAAAAATATAGTAGCCTTTGTTTCAAACTCGGTGCCAACTTGGTACCAATTTTAACATTTTTTCCCTCAAGTAGGGAATGAATTTCAACTTCCTTTATAGGTATTATGACACTGGGAGCCTCTCTTGGATCATTAATTTCATTCTTATCGGTGGAAGGCTCCAATAGCTGCTAGTCTTGTTAACCTTGACTGCCTCCAAAGACTTCAAGGCAAGGGTTGTTGCATAGCATTCTCCAGTTACATTCTGACTGCTTTGGACAACACCCACTTGTCCTTCCACAACATATTTTAAGCACTGATGGACAGTAGAGGCCACAACATGCATCCTGGAGAGCCAAGATCTCCCAAATATTGCATTATAAGATGTTGGGCAGTCCTCCACAACAAACAAAACCCTCATAATTTTCTTAAACAATAATTTTCCCAACAATACTTCTTCCTCGAATCCTCCAATCAGATCTGCCGAACTCCATGTAAATCCCACAATAGATCTGTTCGAACTTTGAATAACTTAGGGGTTTCTTAACTGTTTATAGGAACTTAAAAACAATATGTTTTCCGAACTAGCTGTGTCAATCTGGATCCGACGTATATCATTTCCTCCTATTGATGCCCTTATCACAACGACGTCTTCATGAGGTCCTGTAATGCCTCTTAGGGCATCCTCATCGAAAAATATGAAAGAATCTAGAGTTTGGAATAGATGTGTAGACATCCTTCCATCCAATTGGGTGGTCAAGCTGTTGACATACCTCTTTCTTGAAGAACTAGAAGATACAGTCACAATGTCTCCCCCAAATATGGTTAAAGACTCAAAATACTTAACCAAACCGGAAACAGTAGCAGTCCTGTCCATTATCACCCCTACCCGAATCCGACTTAGATCTGGATCAATGTACTCAGAATCCACATCAAATCTTTCAGTAATCACCATAACGTCCTCCTGACGTTCCAAGAAGGATCGAAGGAGTAGTTCGGGGAGTATTGGCATTGGATGGTGTATTATATGGCCTGCTCCTCCTTGTTTTTTAACATAAGCCTCCCAATTTACCCATTTCAATGAGATTATGCACCTCTTGTTTCAAAGATATACAATCATGGGTGTCATACCCAATGTCATTATGGTATTTACAGACTTGTACTTCGGTTTTCTCTAGGAGACTGTAAAGCGACTGGCTTTCTAAAGTGTACTTCATTTTTAGTTTTGTCATATATTGTAGCCATACTTTCTCCCAACTCAACAAACCACTCAGGTTGAACCCAAGGTCCCCTTTTATTTCTAACTTGTTGGTTCTGGTTGGACTGACTCTGCCTGGGCCAGTGAGATCCATTTCCAGTTTTCTTCAATCTGTAATCGGACTGATTAGTTTTTTGAGGCGTTGATGTTTTAGTTGTGGACCTGATCTAGCGAGTTACTCTTGATTTCTTAGTTTATTTTGTTTCCCAACTTGATTTAACAACCCTCCAAAGGTCATAACTTTTTTCCGGGTCACAGAACCAGCCAAGTTCCCCGAATTCAATCCCTGCCTAAGAGAGGCAATTGCCACTTGTTCAAATCAATCAGCCAACCCATTCTTTGTATTTGTAAACCTGTTAATGTATTATTTTAATGACTCATTCGGGTTTTGAGCATAATGGATTATGGTATCACCATTGTCTTTCAGCTCCTTGCTTTCAACAAATTTTCTTCATAAAGCAGCCCAAAAGATATAAAAAACATTTATAGATCCCTGGGGAGACTGTTATACCACTTGAGGGAACTTCCCTTAAAAGTTTGAGAGAAATCCTTACACGGAAACATGTCATCATCGTCAAAATTCATCATGAAGTTCTTAAATTGCTCAAGATGATTGTTTAGATCTTTACTCCCATCGTACTTCTCCATCTTGGAACTATCAAATCTTTTAAGAAGATGTCCGAAGAGTATTTTTTAGGACAAAGGTGATTGTCTCCAATTTTGACTTCGACTAAACACGGTATCCTCAGTCGGAGTAGAAGACTGGAAAGCAAATGGATCCATTAGCAAACGGTTAATATGTTGATCAGCTGATCCCTTCATCTTCTCTTTATATTTTTTAAGTCGGCCATGTTTGTCCCTCTTTCTTGAATGCTCTTTGGACAACCTTATTTTCTTCTTTAATCGTCATTCATCACTACTAGATGATACTGACTCTTCAAGTTCCGCATCATTAGAGGAACTACTAGAAGATTCCAACGTGGAGCTCTCCATTTGTTTGGATCTATGTGTTTTCTTGGATCTGAGTTGCGTCTTCAGGGACTACTCAATTTCACCAGGATTATCAGTATGATAGAGCACTGAGACACTATAATTTTTTTTAACTTCTTTTTCTGCTTGTTTCAACGCTCTCAACGCCTCAATCTCAGCCCTAAATTGATTGCGCTCCTCAATAGTGTACTCATTATTTTATTTTGCTCCTTCCAACTCTTGAGGTGAAGTATTCTGTGCATTCGGATCCATCAGAATTGGTTTTTTATTACTGGTTTTGAATTTTTGATTCAAGCACTATCGCCTCCCACTGTGGTCGCCAATTTGGTGTGGTTTATTTTTTATCAAAGGGTATTTTGGGAAAGAGTTTCAAGAATTTAATATGTTGAGTGAGAAGTAGAAAGATAAAAGAGGTGTGTACTAGCATTAAATTTCTATCACCCCATTAATGAAAGTAGTTGGGGTATTTATACTCATTTAAAGAATCGTGGGCCTTCCGGGTCGGATCACGGGTTTGGGTTAAGTTTAAAAACCCATAAGCCCAAGAGATGAAATGACTAGCAACTAGTTGAGTCACATTCTACTTGGTTATACTATTCGGTGGGGCATGGTACTAGATATGTCTGAACTGCCCTTCGGATATATACAGTAGTCGGTGTCAAAGAAATCCGACCTCATCACCTTTATTTGAATCCTCATCTTTATATTACTTTTGCCAGAAAACACCAATCCACCACCCAATCTTCAAATCTTTTTATGAGAAAGCATCCCAAACTCAAAAAGCCAAGAGCTAAAAAATCCAAAAAAAAAACCCAGAAATTCATTTTCCCCGGGGAAGCCTCACTTAGGAGCATACGATTATTTCTCTATAAGTGAAAGGGCAGATGAATACAAAGCAGCTGGGATGATAAGAAACACTCTTAGATTTTCTCCAGAGATAATAACATACGGTAATTTCGATCCTACCAATACTTATTTCTTTTCTCCTTCGACAAAAGAATCAGAAAGTCAATCATCCAAAGCACAAACACCAAATACACCTCAAAATTATCCTTCTCTGACTGAATCGTTGCCTTGAATCTCTCGAATCAATCGCAAGGTAACCAAATCTTCTTCAAGAAGACCAGAAGTGACTCATTCTCCAGACTATCCTGAACCTCATCGCCCATTGCGCAAGGAAACAAAAACTCAACCTTCTCAAACTCCAAAAAGAAAAACTTTCATAGCCATTATGTGATGATGCTGACGTCGCATCAAATACCGATGTTGCTTCAAATCCATCAACTACCTCTCCTCCCCTGAGGGAGATTGTTGAGACAACAACAACGACGCAATAAAATCCCTCAAGTCACCTGCCTCGACTACTGGATGAGGCATCCGATGAGGATATAGATTCTGAAGCCACACATTCAGATAACGAGGTTGAAACAGAAAAAGAAGCTTCAAAGGAATCAGAGAGTGAATCAGTGATAAATGTTTTGAAGGCAAAAGCTCGTACAATAAGAAAAAATAAACCTCCTGTGACAATATCCGAGGAACTGGATACATCAGTTGGTGAAAATTTAAAGCCTCTCGAAGCACACTATATCTTGCTTTAATTTTTTTTCTTATACATATTACCAAAAAATCCAAGCAGATGATCTAAAAAGACAATGGGGAATGGGAGACAACATTATACTTCGTCTACCCAAAGAAGGGGAAACCTCTTTGAATTGCAAAAATGATGAACTGGTGATCTACCGAGAGATCATCAACTGGGTCTTCGATTTCCATTGGACCCCATAATCATTGAATACTTCAAAATTATGGATCTACGCCCAACTTAGGTGACACCAAATCAGTGGTTCACTTTTCTCTCTGAGATCATGGCTTCTCGTCTGGCCAAAATTCCGTTATGCATCTAGGATTTCATTTTCTTGACTAAATTATCGAAGGGACCGGTACTTCCATTTTACTATTTAAAAATGGATGGCGATTTGAAGATCATTGATGACTTGTTGGAAGCAGAAAAATTTTGGAAACAAAAATTTGTCTTCGTCTTAGGAGCTTGGGAGAATGGTAAAGAAATTTCTGAATCCAACCCATCAAAGTCGAACCTCATCTGGAGAAGTAATCGTAAGTCTATTACCTTGAATTGTATCTTCAACTGATTTTTATTCTATTCCTTATCAAATATTGTGTTTTATGTAGAAATTTTGAGGCGTTACAAGCTTCGCCGAAAAGATGCCAAAAAGACTTTCGTCAATCTTGCAGCCTGGGATGAAAAAGAATGGGGCAATGCATTTCACACATCCTACCAACCTATCAACTTTCTCAACAACAATCTGTGGAGAATCAACTTGGGAGCTCCTCTCTTGAAAATATAATAGAGCCACCCAATCATTTGTATGCTGTCAAAAGGTTAGTGGCGCCTGACTACAAAGTATTTTTTCCTGTTTGAAACAGATCGGGCAGTCACCTTCCCCAAAAGAAGAAGAGTAAAAATAATAATATGAGCTAGCACATCTGGTGCTAGTCCTTCCGAAAGTTCTGATGCCTAAGACTTCGAAGACAATTTTTAAAAAAAAATTACCCTCCTAACTATCGAATAAGGAGTATAAGGTGATCCTTCTCCAAAGAGGAAGAAAACAATTGCCCCAATAAAAAAGAAGAACACAACTAAAACGAATCCTCAAAATAAAGGAAAAAAGAAAGTTGTGCAAACTGTCGAAGTGGTGTCGTCCGATGCTAACGAAGTCGTGGTTGTATAAGATCAGCAAGGTCAAATGACACATGTGCTGAAGACGGTGTTACTTAACAAGGGGAACCAGCTGAAGACAATGATCGAGGTAATGATTACGTTAATCCTGATAGTTTCATCAACTTCAATCAATCTCAACAGATTTATTGAGATGAAGACCCAATCGTTCAAGAACTTCAAGATCAGCTGCATAATCTTGGTAAAAGATCTGCTCCTACTATTCCTGAAGCACTTTAACCAGAAGTCTCTTTTCCTCCAACCTCCCTTGCTCTTATTCCTCGTCATAGCCCAATGGTCATCTCTCCTGAGGAGCCATCCAAAGAAGTCGTACTTGCACTGCAACCATTTTCCAATTTTGGCACTGCTAAACAAAAATTAACCCAAGAGCTTGAATTCGCACAAAATCATCTGGAGCATTTGGCAAAGGAGATGGTGCGCCAGCAGAATATTGCTGCTTCTGAAAAAAGAATGAGAGAAATATTTAGAGGCTTGGTGAAGAATAAATTCCATGGATTTCAAATGGCCATATCAGAATTCATGAAAAGGCTCATCTATCTCAAGAATCACCTCAGGGGTGTGCACCAAAAAGAAAAGAAAGATCTCAACACTTCTCATCAAAATGAAATAGATCAACTCAAATTTCTAAGCATTCTGATAAGTTAGCTACAGAGAAAAAGCTCGTTTAACTTCATTGGTATATTTAACGAATACTAACACGTTTGATATAAACAAAGTACTTATATAATGTGACATTTGAATAATGTTGTGCATAACACCTCAAATATTATAGTATATTTAGAGAACACAACACTTCGAATACAATAGTGCATTTAGAGAACGTAGCACTTTGAATATTACAGTGCGTTTAAAGAATGTAACACTTCAAATATTATAGTATGTTTAAAGAACGTAGCACTTCGAATCTGGTTGTTTCGTCAAAAATATACTCAACACTTCAGAATATTATGCTATTAGTCAACCTCAAAGATCAGTCTTTGACTAGTTACCAAAATAATTTAAATAAGCATTTGTAAACAACCATTGGCAAAAAAATTCATTTTTATTGATAGCTTCGAATATATACATAACACCTTATTAAAACCTCTTTGGGCCAACATGATAGGAAAAAGTGTGCTAATTAGTTAAAGAAAAGAATTTCAAAATACAACACAATTAGTCCCAATACAATTTTAAATATTGTATATTCCATGGAATTTTAAGCATCCTCCCTTGATTGTCACATATGCGATAAGAACCTGGGTTTATCTTTTCAACAACCATATAAGGACCTTCTAAATTTGGTGTCATCTTACCGAGGCTCTTTTCCTTAGTATGGAGGAATACATTTCTTAAAACTTTATCACCCACCTTGAAATCCCTCCTTTTGACCCTCAAATTATATTTAATCCTCATAAGATTTTAATAATTAATCATATTCAAGTAAACTCGAACTCTATTTTCTTCAATCAAATCAAATCCAAAATCTGATACTGTAATATACAAAAAGATTTGTTCTCCACTTCGAGGTTTGGTTAGTATTTCTGGTGATGACAACAAATCTTTAATACTTGACAACGTTGTTTCAAACTCCAAGGTCCATTCAAATTCTTTTGGTCTTTGTAACACTTGAAAGAAAGGAAAACATTTATTAGAAAATCTAGAAATGAATCTGTTAAGAGCAGCTAACCTTCCTGTCAAGATTTGTACTTTGTTGATAATTCGAGGTGAATTCATTGATACCAATCATAAGGGAAGATTAAAGATCTAAGAAAGATGAGGGTAATTTACTAAAGAAATTTCCTTAGGAGAAATTGTTGCTTATGTAATAAGAAAATGACCAATTTATAGCAAACAATAAACTTGAGGATAGGACCACAATTAGTAAATTGTTAGACTCGTAGGACCTATTATTTTTACTATAAAATCATCATCCCTTTCTTGGAAATGGGTGATTGATAAATGATTGAGCAATTATTACTTTAAATTTCTCTCTCTAAAATACTGACTAAACTATTTGAATACAAATATTATCCTCTAAACATTGTTTTACACTAAAAGCTCCTCCAAATATTTCTGGAACTATCATTGGCGCCGTTTGTGGGAACGATTTGGTACATGGAATCGTCTTCCAAAACTTATTTGAAATTTTGAAAATAAAGTAATGGAAATCTGAGGAGCTTTAAATACAATAACGACTTGTAAATTGGAAAAGAATTCAAAGAAAACCCTGCGGAAAATAATATAGAAATTGATCAACAACATGATGATCAGCACGCTGGTGAAATTTATGAAGAGTCTATGTTGGTTGCTCAGAGAAATGCATTATTTGAAGAAATTAAAAAGTTGAATTATGAAAGAAATGCAGCGATTGCTTCTAAGAAAATTCGCTCTGAAGTCCAAAAAGAAAATAAGACTGAGAAAGATGAGCCAGATCATTATCATTGGATCAGTAAGAAAGACATGTATTGAAGGCATCATCGTAATTCTCTAGGGAAGAAGTTGAAACCAAGGTACATGTAAGAATCATCTGAATCAAGTGATTGTTCACTCTATGACTCTACTGAATCTCCTTTGAAAAGAGAGTATCATAGAAAGAAATATATCAAATAGAACTATTCGAAGAGTTATAGAAATGAGCATCGATCAAATTAGTGCACTAATGATTTAAAATGGAGAGATCAGGTTTCTGAGGAACTTGTTAAGAAAGATAATGTTGTGCACCTTGCCTTCCGAGTAAGGTCTTTACGTGATGGCTCACGAGGGTCCGAGCACTAATATCTATAGAGCAAGTCATAATTGCAAGTCTTCTCCTTTAACTACAGAGATACTTTCTGGAAATATTTCAAAGCATTTTGACATTTCTAAGCTGAAAAAATTCGACGAGACTCAAGATCCTGACAGTCACATTGAATAATTTAAACATTTCATGATTAATTTCTATGATGATGATAAGTTGTTATGCAAGTCTTTCTTTCAGAATTTTAAAGGAGTTACTTCAAAATGATATAATTTATTTTTGCAGGGTTATATTAAGAAAAAAAATAGTATAATCGATTTCCGTCAGTATTTTGTGGGAAGCAAAAAAAAATCGTGTTAATGGAAACACCGTAATATATTGCAGACAGAAGGTTGGGTGGAGTTTAAAACATTATACCAACAATTTCGTCAAGGTAAAAACTGATATGAAATACTGTAAAGATTATGTGGCTTTGGAAACATGTCGAATGGGATCCTCCCCGGTATATTAAAAGACAATGTGGTTGAGAGTCAGACAATGATATTTGGAGCTCTTCTTTATTAGGTCGAAAAGAAGATTTTGGTGGAAGAAACTCAGGCTTCGGAAAGAGGATCTAGTGATCAATTGGAGCAGAATTAGTTTCAAAGATCTCTTGTTAATGTTCAACCTCCTTGAATTAATATACAACCAAAAGCATTAAACCAATATCCTCCAATGCCCCGGATATATCAGCAAACATATAGCATAAAGCAAGTGGCTAGGCCAATATTAAACAAATAGATTCGACCAGAATATTTTTCAGATTTAACTCAATACGTGGCAACTATATTAAAACTCGTGGTCATGTACAATTTCGAAAACCTTTCCCAATTCAGGCATTAATTGAAAACGGGAAGTTGACAGATTTTGTAAAGAAGAACTCTAGCAAAATCTAACGGTTAAAGAAAATTCAAAGGAAGAAGAAACTGCATTGGTCATTCCCGAGGAGATTGACTCTTTTGATATTGCGACCGAGTACTTAGACTCAAAAGAAGGCATGAATGATATTACCATGGTGGAGGAAATTGTCCCAAGAAAAAAGGTTAGTGACCAATGTGGTAATTTTGAATCATTAGCAATTTTTAGGGGGTGATACTATTTCAGGAAATTTGAACAGTTCTCGGAAAAGGCATATAGTCAGTTTGACTACCTAGTTAGAGGTGGGTGCCTCAGCACATCAGTATCGAGCTCCCTCCCCAATGCTAGTTTTAATGACGATGATATGAGAAATATGGCTTGCCCACATGAAGATGTAGTTGTAATTGCGACATGAATAGCTGATGATCATGTGCAAATGGTTTCAATTGACATAGGAAGTTCTGCTAACATTTTGTTTATGAGCACTTACAAGGGACCCACCTGTTATCCGACGGTCTGATAGAACTATTGTAGGGTTTATAGGAGTAACTGCTGAAGTGGTTGGAGAATTTGAAAGTGTGGTTGAATTAGGCCGGGGACCTTTCAGAAAAGAAGTTGAAATTATATTTATCTCTGTAGATGCACCTACATCTTACAACGTTATTTTTGAGAGGTCGTGATTGTCAAAGGTGCATGCTGTTATTTTCACGGTTCATTATTTTTTAAAGTATGTCGTGGGGAATAATGTTGGAATAGTTAAAAGCGACCAAAAATGGCTAGAGAGTGTTATCGTATTACTTTATCTTCCAAGCAAATTCGAGAGAATGAGTCAGAAAAAACATAGAAACTAGTGGGGACTTCCTCAGAACCAACTAGTGGGGACTTCCTAGTAGCAACTAGTTGGTTCCTGACGAAGATTATGAAGATCATGTATATCCAAGAGGAAAAGCGTTGAAAATTGGAACAAAATTTTCCTCGGGTTTAAAGCAAATGTTGATTGAATTTTTGTCATAGAAATTGGATATGTTTGCTTGGTGTTCCGAGGACGTAACTAGTGTTTCCTCGGATTATTTTTCATAAATTGTCAATAAAGAATAATGTTAGACCATTAATTCAGAAAAGGAGGCATTTTCCCATAAAAAATATGAGCCAATAATAACTGAGGTAGACCGTTTAACTAGAGTTGGGCACCTTCAAGAGTCTTGTTATCCATTGTGGGCTGCAAATCCGGTTTTGGTTAAAAAGAAGAATGTAAAATGACGAATGTGTGTAGACTTCACAGATTTGAATAGAGGGTGCCCAAAAGTTCATTTTCCAATCCCATGGATTGATCAACTGGTAGTTTCAACATTCGTGAATTAATTGCTTTCTTTTATGGATGCTTATGCAGGGTATAATCAGATCAAAATGGATCCAAGGGATGAGGAAAATACTTTGTTTATCACCGGAAGAGGTTTGCATTGCTATAAAGTGATGCCATTTGGGTTGAAAAATGCAGGGGCAACTTATCAGCGTCTAGTGAATAAGACCTTCGAATCACAAATCGGGATTAAAATCATTTTGATGATCTAGAGGAAAATTTTATCAACTTGAAAATGGTGAAATTAAAATTAAATCCTGAAAAGTGCACATTTGGGGTTCGCTCGGGAAAGTTCCTCGGATATATAGTAAGCGAAAAAGGATTAAAGTTGACCCACTATAGTTAAAAGCCCTTACATCCATGATTCATCTTAGAATATTAAGGAAGTTCAAATATTAACGGTAAGATTGACAACACTAAACAGGTTTATATCTCACTCTTTGGATAAGTGCGCTCTTTTTTTCCAAGTGTTAAGACATGAAAATTGTTTCAATTGGACAAAAGAATGTTCGAAGGCTTTTCACCAGATTAAATGGTATCTTTATTGCCCGGAAATTCTTATTAATCCTTTTCCAAGAGAGAGGTTGTTTGTTTATATAGCCGTCTCAGATTATGCTGTAAGTGTCGTACTAGTCCGAGAATATGATAATATCGCAACAACAGTGTGTTACATTGGTAAAAGCTTATTGGATGCTGAAAAACGGTATATGAAGTTGGAGAAGCTCGCTCTCGCCTTAGTAATCGCTACTCGAACAATGCGGCCATATTTTCGAGCTCATTCTATTACGGTACGGACATCGTTTCCACTAAAAACTATGCTTTAAAGACTTGATATTGCAGGGGGGATGACTAAATGAACGGTTGAGTTAAGGGAATTTGATATTGAGTTTGAACCAAGAAATACAATTAAAGCTCAAGCCTTGGCAGATTTTTTAGTGAAATTTCATTCTGGGCGTTCGGATATGGATGTTGATAAGGATAATTTCGAGGCTGAATGGATAATTCAAACGGATGGAGGATCGAGCACGTCTGGAAATGGTGCTCAGATACAATTGGTTTCTCCAGAAGGAATAGCAATGTTTGAGGCCATTCGGTTTGGGTTCAAAATAACAAATAATGAAGCAAAGTGTGAAGCAAATTTAGCAGGCTTAAGGCTTGCACGAATTTGTGGGGCTAAAAATGTTTAAGTTAATTAATGATTCACAACTTCTCATTAATTATGCATTTGGACAATCTGAGGTTTAAAAGGATAATCTAATAAATGACTTAAAAGCGCTAAAAACATGTCCTCAAGCTTTGAAAAAATAAGCTACAGACAAGTTCGAAGAGAAGAAAATTATGTGGCATATTCTTTGGCCACTATTTCATATTCTGATAAATATTTATGGATTGTTACGTTAGAAAGTCCATCAGTTAGTAAAAATTCAGAAGAGATAGTTGGGATTATTGATGAAACATTCAAGTATCAATTTGTGAAAAATGAAGATTGGAGGAAAGATATAATCAAATTTTTAGAGAGTGATGAGTTGCCAGTCGACAAGTCATTATCTAAAAAAGTGTGTTTTAAATCTCATTGTTACATTATTCTCGGGGGCGTCTTCTATAAGAAATATTTTAGTAGACCTTTGCTCTGATGTTTGGGTAAAACTGAATCACAAATGATATTATCAGAGCTTCATGATTGAGAAGGGTCTGTGCATTATGGGTATAAATCATTGATCAAAATAGTATTTTTGGCAGGATATTATTGGCCCACGATATCCTCCGATGCAAAAGAGTTAGCTAAAAAGTGTGATACATGTCAAGGATTTGCTAATATAATTCAAAAGCCAGATTCTTCCCTCAAAAGTATATCATAGGCATTGCCATTTGACCGATGAGGTATTGACCGTATGGGTCCTCTTCCAATGGCTTCTGAGGGGCGACAGACAATAATCATGGCATTAGATTACTTTTCTAAATGGGTGGAGGCGGAACCATTAACAGGGACAAAAGCCAAAGATGTAACCAGATTTATTACTTCAAATATTTGTTGTTGTTTTAGGGTCTCAATGAAAATTACCATAGATAATGGACTTCAATTTGACAACAAAGATTTGAAGAGCTTTTGTAATTCTCGAGGGATACAACAATGTCTTTCAGCTCTGTTCCACCCACAAACAAATGGGCAAGTAGAAGTTACTAATCGGACAATTCTTGATGGGTTGAAGAAAAAATTGGAGGGGAAGCATGAAAGTGGCCTGATTATTTGTAAGAAGTTCTTTGGGAATATCGTACGACTCCTCGAACAGCAACGTCAGAATCTCCATTTGCAGTATATGAGATGGACGTTGTAGTGCCATCCGAAGTAGTGTTTCCGTCTTATCGAGTCATGACAAATTTCGAGGATCCTAATGACATAAGCGCAACAGTGGAGCTTGATTTGGTTGAAGAAAAAAAAAGCAAACACAAATTAAGTCATTACATTATTAAACACTGATGAGAAATAGATATGCCTCCAAAGTAAAACGAAGAGACTTTAAGGTAGGCGATAAAGTGTTAAGAAAGGTTTTTCTTCATACCAAGGAAAAGAACCTCGGGAAATTAGGTCCTAATTGGGAAGGTCCTTATGAAATAATAGAGAAGGTGAAGCCTCAAACGTATCGGATTAAAGACAAAGAAGGAAGAAATCTGAAACACCCTTGGAATATAGAGCATCTTAAATTGTACTTAGAGTGAATGTAAAAAATGTATATATGCTTTTTTTTCTTCTTTTTTTGTGTGTAAAACATTGGTGACACGGTCTTTCTATCTTGATAAGCACATGAAGGTTTTAATGAGGCGTTATTTTAGTCGATATATATATGATTTTTTGCCTTAAATTTTGATGCTGGACCTAGAGGGTCTTCCAACGAAAGTTGGTCTACAACTATTATATTTCCAACGAAAGTTGGTCTACAACTATTATATTTCCAACGAAAGTTGGTCTATAACTATCAAATTTTGGCCTAATAGGTCTTCCAACGGAAGTTGGTCTGGAACTATTATATCCCATAATGAAAGTTGGGTTTAACTATTAAAACTTTGGACCTATAAGGTTTTCCAACAAAGTTGGTCTGAATTATTCAGAACATTATGAAAGCATAAGCAAAAGATGTGATTCTATAAGTTAAGAAAACTTCGAACAAAAATGCCTCGAAATTCAAGAAGACTTTTAACAAAAATGCCTCGAAGTTCAAGAGGACTTTTACAAAAACACCTCGAAGTTTAAGAGGACTTTTACAAAAATGCCTCGAAATTTAAGAGGACGTTTATGATATTTTTTTCTCAAAAGATTCATAGGACTCATTACCATCGGACTTTGTCTCTTCGCTTTCACTTAAGCTTAGTAATATTCCAGGAGGAGGAAATTTGGCGGGGACATGCTCCCAGAAGCTTCCCATATCAAGGTCAGGGTAACGTTCGTGGATCTCTTGAATTAAGGCACACTTAACTGTTGAATCCCTCAAATTTAATTTATCAACACATTTAACAACATAGTTTTCTACATCATGGTATTTTATTTCTCAACATTAGCCAAGATGAGTTGTTTTTCCTTTACGATCCTTTCAAAATCCTTGAAGCACTTGTTGAAACAATCTACTAATAAATTGTTAGACTTCTTGTAAGCTACAATGACTTTGTCCTTAGTTGCATTTTGATCTGCGTAAAGGTCCATTTCTTTCTAACAACACTTTTCGAGGATCATGATGTACTGCTCAGATGCAAGAAGTTTTTCGAATATTGCATCAGCTTATTGTTCAAGGTTTGAATGTTGTTACTTGAGCTCTTCGAGTTCTGATCTAACCTTAAAAAGTTCAAATTTGTAATGAATCCTCTGATCCTTAAGATATTGCATCTGTTTCCCAATAGACACAGAGGAGTGGAGAAACCTTCGAATGCAAAGAGATAATTCATCTTCCAAAGGAGTTTCAAAGGAACCTAATGGAGAACCCTCTTCAAAAGTATTTAGGGGCGAGGAGTTAGCAGGTTGAATATTTTCTTGAAAATTTTGAGAATTCATGTGAGCCAGTGGAAGTGGATTAAGTTTGGGTACAAGGGTCCTTTTTCCCGAGGAGTTGTTGACTAGATCATTTATTTCTACTTCCGGGGAGACAACATCAGTAAAGACTTCTAGGATTTCCTCGGAAATAGTCTTCAATTTTATTTGAACTTTCTTCTTTGGAGAATTCTGAGTGAGAAGCTTTTTTTTCGAGAGGCTAGAATTATTTTTGAGTTTGTCAGTATCCTTAGCCTTTGAACTCTTAGTTGTGTCTGTTTCTTTTGTTGATTTCTCAGAAGCGTCTTCCATTTCTGAAGGAATATATGATTCATCATCAAGATGAATTTTAGCCCTATCTCTTGTTGGGAGGTAAAGGATTGCGTCTTTCTTGTCTAATCTATCTAGCATGTCCTGTTGCGAGGAGGAAATCATGAGTTCCTCTAGTGTTAGCCTTTCTGATGGGTTAAACCTCCACAGATGGCCTTTGGCAAGATTCGAGGGGGTAAAGCATAGTCGAAATTTATTCAGCCAAGCAGTTTTGGCCGACAAACTCAGTTCAGAAAAAAAAAATCATTTGCGTGAGGGACAAAGTTAGCATAAGGCTTGGATATACCACCCAATGCTGTCTATAAAAAACATCAGGAAAATAAAGAAAAATAAAGAAATTTTTTATGTATAATTTATAGAGAGCCATACCTTTTTTTTGTCCATACTAGCGTGAGTTTGTGAGGATTATTGGTAGTGGCCTCGGATCCTGTCTCCCAAATCCCCAAGAAAAAGAGGAAGCGTTGTTTCCATTTTTTTTCTCCTTCAAGCAGATTTTTAACCACTTTCTGACCGCGTCCAAATGTGACGGAATAGAAAGGGAAATATGGATTCTTCGCTAACCCAGAAATACTAATTAATTCTTCTAAGGAAAAAGGATCCCTGAAATCCTAGAGGCCATGATGCAGGCCATTAGGGTGAACCACATATTAGGATAGGCTTGGGTAGGGCATAGGTCAATCTTTGAGAAATATTCGACGAAGAAGGGGTCCAGTGGATAGCGAAGTCCCTAATTTAATATCTCAGTATATACTATCAGTTCGTTGTCTTTAACTGATAGACGAGTTTCTCCGATGGTGGAGAAGTGAATGGAGATTGACGAAGGGATCTCTCATCAAAGTCTTAACAACTCTTCTTCGAACGGATCAAAATATTTATATTAAATTTTATACAAAGCCAACAGATTCCTATTTTCGACGACTTTGAGATTCTTTCCCACCAAGGCATCTATTTTCGGGGGTAATAGAATATCCTCTTTTGATTTATTTTTCTTTTTTGGGACAGGATTATTATCCCCAGTTAAAGAGCCAACAGCCTCTGATGTATTTTCACGGAGACCCACAATAGTAATGTTTGCCTAGGGGTAAACTATCCAAAATAGGACTAATGAGCACCTAGGGAAACATCGCACCGTTTCTAGGCTAGATTGTGTCAAAAACAGAAGCACGCCAAGGCTTTTTCAATCGACATTTGTCAAGAGAGATAAGTTTTCATTGGTAGTGTCAGAAAAATGTGTGACGTCACAAGTTTTAAAACCCCAGAAACATTTGGTATGGGTGTCAAAAAAATTCAGTTAAAATTCGAGGGAAATTGATTCATCTTAGAATTCGAGGGACAAAGATTGATGTCAAAGATCTGGGGAGATGTTTTAGAACAAAAGATGTATAAGCTCAGATTCCTTCTGACTATGAAGGTTAGCTCAAATCTGAAGTGAAAGCAACGAGAGAATCCGATGAAGTTAAGGGTATACAATAGTCATTGTCTAAAACATTTTCACAAGGACTGGGGGGCCTACTAATAAGGGAAGATTAAATATCTAAGAAATATGGGGGTGATTTACTAAAGAAAGTTCCTTACGAAAAATTGTTGATTATGTAATAAGAAAATGACTAATTTATAGGAAATAATAGACTTAAGAATAAGACCACAATTAGTAAATTGTTAGATTTGTGAGACTTATTATTTATACTATAAAAGCATCACCCCTTTCTTGGAAATGGGTGATTGAGAAATTATTACTTTGACTTTCTCTCTCTAAGAATATCGTTTACTCTCTCTCTAAAATATTAACTAAACTATTTGAATACAAATTTGATCGTCTAAACATTGTTTTATACTAAAGCTCCTCCAAAGATTTCTGTAACAATCAACTACAGCTTTTAATTGTTTTGGGTCAGCTTCTATTCTCTTTTCACTAATAACATAACCCAAAAACTTCCCTTATCGAACTCCAAAGGTACACTTCTAAGGATTTAATTTTAGTCCGGTTACCCTTAAATTCAAAAATTCTCCTCTAAATCTTCCAAATGTGAGTCATCTGTTGAGTTTTTAACCACCATGTTATCTATGTATACCTCCATGTTTCTTCCGATCTAAGAGACGAATACTTTATTCATTAATCTCTGATATGTAGCTCTATCATTATTTAATCCAAATGGCATAACCCTATAACAATGCAAGCCTTGATACATGATGAATGTAGTACTCTCTTGATCATTTGGATCCATCTGAATTTGATTATACCATGAAACAACATCCATAAAGTTAATATTTTGTTTCCCGAAGTGGAATCAATCAGCTGGTCTATTCGAGGAACGAGGAACGAGTCTTTAGGACAAGCTCGATTCAGATTTGTAAAATCGACGCACATTCTCCATTTTCCATTCTTCTTCTTAACCACCACTGGGTTTGCTATCCATAAAGGATATTGTGATTCATTTATATGTCCAACCTTTGATAAATGATCCACCTCGGAAATAATTGTTTCGACTTTCGTAAAAGAAAATGCTTGCCTTTTTTGTATAACAGGTTTGACCTTCGGATTAATCACTAGGCTATGGAAAATCACCTCGACTGGAACTCCTATTACATCATCTGTTTTCCAAGCGAAAATATCCAAATTTTGAGATAAAAAATGCAATAATTGTTGACGTAAATTTTAGGGTAGTAGGTTTCTATTCGAAGTACTCTTCCATCAGGAATAACATTTCCTCTATATCTTCACATACTGTCAATGAACCTGGGGTTTCCCTCGGATCTTCAACCCCCTCCTCGAGGTCCGAGGTCAACCCCCTGGTTGCTATTCATCAATTTTATCACTACTGCTAGATCCTCGGAGCCGAAGAGCAGTAACATAACATTCTCTAGCAATATTTTGATCATTTTAGACAACCCCCACTCGATCTCCGATGACATACTTAAAGCACTAGTGGATTGTTGAGACAACTGCATACATTCATGATAACCAAGATCTTCCAAAAATGGCATTGTAGCTTGTTGGACAGTCCACCACCATGAACAACACCTGAACCTTCTTTCTAAAAGGTCCCTTACACAGACTCACCTGTCCCTCGAATTCCCCAATTACTTGCGTCGTCACTCCAGTAAAACCAATGATAGTACATTATAATTGCGAAATCCACTAAGGATTACACATTCTGTCATAAATTGTCTTGAAAAGAATGTTCGCAGAGCTTCCTGTGTCTATCAGCATGCGTCGAATTTCGATGCCATCAACCTCTGCTCCAATAACCACTACATCTTCATGTGGTCCTGAAATGCCTCTTAAATCATCTTCAACGAAAACAATAAAAGTAGTATCTCTCCTACCATACAAGTGAGTAGATTTATTTCCTTCTATCTAAGTAGCTAGGCTAATTACATGCCTTTTCATTGAACTGTCAGTGTTACCAGTCATAGTATCGCCCCACGAATTACCAAAGACTCAAAATACTCACAAAGACTTTGAACATGACCTTGTTTCACTGGCTCCTCTACTGTCATTAATATCAACTGTTCTGGATCTGCATCTAAATATTTCGATGTTGCATCAAAATTATCAACCTTTGAGCCCAAAATCATCAAATTTTTAGTCGGTATATTTGGATTTGCTGTTGTGAGGTCGATGCGATAAGAATCTTTCACGCATTGCTTTGTGCTTTCATATAAGTCAATAACTTCCCATTCTCAATCAAAGTCTTTACTTTCTTTTTCAACGCAATACAATCTGCAGTATCATGTCCGATGTCATTGTGATACCTACAAAACCTGTTATTTTGCTCTTTCTTTGGCCTATTGTATCGGGGCAGGGTTCTTGAAGTTCACATACCTCTTAGTTTTTTCATAGATTGCAGTGGCATTCTCAGTTAAATCAACATAATACTTATGCTTTATCCATTGGTTGCGTCTCGGTCTATGAAATTGGTATTCTGATGCCTGGTTTGGATACCCCCAGTTCGAGGAGGTAAGGTGTTGTTCCTCGGACGTACCAGCTAGGCAGAATTCGAAGATTGCCCATGGTTATTTGAAACTTGTCCAGAATTCTTTTAACCATTTCCAATTACTCCTCGAACTTCTACTTTGATGAGTCCGGATTTTCTCACCACTCACTGTAAAAACCGGACATGGGCAATTCGGACAAAAGCCACCCACTGCACTATCCGAACTGGACAAACGTACTAAAAACTAATCACTTATTGACTAAGCTAGTTGCTAATTTGCGTAATAAACTAATGGGTTTTTCAACTCGACTTGGTTCCATAAGATTGACCCGAAAGCCCATGTGGCCCATAATTAAGGGTATAAAGACCCAACCACTTTCATTAATGAGGGTAATGAACATTTAATACAATCAGGCAGCTCAAATATCTCAGTACAAACCACTTAAACATTAAATACCTTTGAAACATCACAAAACATCTGTCCAAATTACCCTTAGTTGAAAATAATCCACACCAAATTGGCGACCACAGTAGGAGCGAAAGGTGCCTGAATTTAGCATTCGAAACCATCAAGAAAGACCAATTCGGATGAATCCAGACGAGCAAGCAGTGCCACCAACTTTGGCAGAAGTGGTGAGTGAAAACGATGAATATACGATCGAAGAACGAGACAAGTTGAAAGCTGAGATAGAAGCCTCGAGGGCGACTAAAAGGGTGGAGATGAGTTTAAAAGAAAAATCAAAAGTGTCAGTCGTTCACCACACTGACAATCCAAGGGAGCATGACCCATCAAAGAACCATGTGAGCACTAAAAAGACTCATACTAGTTCAAAAAAGTCTCACCGGTCTAAACCGGTGGAGAGCTCAGATTCAGATTCAGAATCCTTTAGTAGCTCCTCAAATGAAAATGGAGTTGAAGAGTCCCTGTCATCTTGTAGCGATGAAGGCTGTTCTAAAAAGAAGCAGAGGTTGGTCAAAAATTATTCAAGAAAGAGGGACAAACATGGAAGGTTGAAAAGACATCTAAGAAAAGGGTCATCTCATGGTCACAACCATGGCCGGAGACATGTAGACCGATTGTTGATGAATCCTTTCGCCTTTCATGATGAACCAGGTATCTTTGCAACTCCCAATGAAGATACTGTATTTAGTCGTGGCCGAAATTGGAGACAATATCCATTATCTTCCAATATACTGTGCGGAAACCTTCCTAAGAGGTTTGACAGCACAAAGATGGAAAAATACGATGGGAGTAAAGACCCAGATAATCATCTGGAGCAATTCAAAAACTTTATGATGAATTTTGACGATGATGACAAGTTTATCTGTAGAGCGTTCTCCTAATCTTTTACGGGGAGTGCTCTGAAGTGGTACGATAGTCTGCCACGGGGCTCCATATAAAATTTTGATACTTCTTGGGTGGCCTTCCTGAGACAGTTCGTTGGAAGTAAGGAAGTGGAGGGCAATGGAGACACAATTATCCATTGTGCTCAAGAACCGAATAAATCTTTGAAGGAATATATAAGTTGCTTTGTGAACACCAAGAATGGATTAGCTGATTGCTTTGAGCAAGTAGCAATAGCTTCTCTAAGGCAGGGGCTGAACCCTGACAATTTGGCTGATTCAGTAACCAGGATGAAGGCTATGACGTGGGGTGGTTTACTGAATCAGGTCAGCAAACAGATTAATGTGGATGAAACAAAGAAAACTAGGGTTCACCGGCAAGTGAAGTCTGCCCCAGCTGCACCAAATCAAAACCAGAATCAGTCCGGGTACAAGGCCAAGGAAGCCGGACAGGGTCATAATAGGGCCAAGGCTCAATCCCACCCAGCACCAACTCAGAGCCAGCAATCTAGAATTAAGCGAGGACCTTGGGTTCAACCGGAGTGGTTTGCTGAGTTGAAAGAAAATGTAGCCACCATTTATGACAAAACAAAAGACGAAGTACATTTCAGAAAGCCGGCTGCATTACAATCTCACAGGGAAAGTCATAATAATTGTTTCCGTCAGTATCATCATGATACTGGCCATAACACTGAATATTGCATCGCGTTGAAACAAGAAGTACATAATTTGATTGAGAGAGGGAAGTTGGGGGCTTATGTAAAAAGAAGAAGTGGGAATAGGCCTGATAATGCTCACCAAACTGGCCTAACAAACAACGTAGGGACTTCGGCTCCAGACGGGGCTATGGTGATAATTGAAAGATTCGATGTGGAGTCAGAGTATTTGGATCCTGATCCAACCCGGAATAAGGTGGGTGTTATCACAGAACACAACAAGACGGTTTTTGGGCTCATCAGTTTTTTGAGTCACTTACCATATTTGGAGGGGACACCATGACTGCAGCGACTATTTTTTCAAGGAAGAGGCATGTCCATACTCTGGCTACTCAACTGGAAGGAGGCATGACTTCCTATCAATTGCAAATTCCTTTTCCCTTCATTGTTTTTTATGAATATGATTTGAGAGATATAGCTAGTCCCCATGAAGATGTTGTTGTGATAGGAGCATCAATTAGGGGCAATGACATTAGACGAATTTTGGTGGACACTGGCAGTTCGGCCAATATCCTCTTTTTAACTTCCTATAAACAAATGAAGAATCCAGCAGTGATTCAGCATTCGAACAGGTCAATTATGGGTTTCACTGGAAGCTCAGCTGATGTGATAGGGGAGTTTGAAGAGGAGGTTTTGTTGGGCAAGGGCCCTTTTAAGAAGATGGTCAGAATACTTTTCATTGTGGTGGATTGTCCCACATGTTACAATGCAATTTTGGGGAGATTTTGGCTCTCCAGGATGTATGTTGTGGCTTCAACAGTCCACCAATCTTTGAAATAAGTTATGCAACAACATTGGCCCCTCAAACTTTAGGGGAAGTTCGGATCAGTGATGATTAGCAATTTGAGGGGCCCTCTGGGGGAGAGGGTGAAATTGATGACCCCAGAGAGACCCCTGGTGTTTTAATACCAATTGAAGAAGTTGAAACTCACTCTGTGGCTGAAGGAAGAAATGTCAAGATCGGGTCCAAGATGACATCGGAATTAAACAGTAAAGTGTTAGCTTTTTTGAAAGACCATCAGCATGTTTTCGCTTGGTGCAATGCTGATGTAACCGGAGTATCAACAGATATTATATCACACCAACTATCCATCCGGAGGGATATAGCACATGTTGTACAAAAGAGGAGAGCTTTTTCTAAGGAGAAAGTTGATGTCATAGTTCAAGAGGTTGACCGGCTTACTAAGATGGGGCACATAAAGGAATCTTAGTACCCTTTATGGATAGCTAATCCACTGTTAGTAAAGAAGAAAAATAGAAAGTGGCGTATGTGCATCGATTTTACTGATCTCAATAGAGCTTGGCCAAAAGACCTATATACGGTCCCCCGAATTGATCAGTTGGTGGACTCCACATCTGGGAACAAGCTATTGTCCTTTATGGATGCCTTCTCCGGGTATAATCAGATTCAAGTTGATCTGAAGGATCAAGAACACACTACATTTGTTACTGATATGGGCCTCCATTGTTACAAGGTGATGCCATTTAGGTTAAAGAATGCTGGGGCTACTTATCAGAGGTTAGTAAACAAGGCTTTTGCTAATCAGATTGGAAGAAACATAGAAGTCTACATCGATGACATGATGGTAAAGAGTGCGGAAGAAGAACTAACCTTTGCCAACTTTATGAAAGTGAATTTAAAGCTGAATCTAGAAAAGTGTGTTTTCAGAGTGAAGTCCGGGAAGTTTTTAGGGTATGTGATAAGTGAGAAAGGGATACAGACTGATCTAGACAAGCTTAGTGCTTTATTGCAGATGGAGCCTCCTCGGAATATTAAAGAAGTACAAAGATTGACAGGGAGGTTAGCTGCTCTAAGCCGTTTTATCTCGAGGTCTTCGGATAGGCGTGCCCCGTTTTTTCAAACGTTAAAAGGTGCAAAAGAAGTTAACTGGTCTCCACAGTGCGACCAGGCTTTCGATGAAATTAAGAAGCACTTATCCTCCCCTAAAACTTTGTTTAAACCTGTTGATGAAGAGACACTCTACATATACTTAGCAGTTTCTGATTGTGCCATAAGTGCAGTGCTAGTAAGGGAGGTGGATAATTATCCTCGTTCGGTGTACTATATCAGCAAGAGCTTGATAGATGCAGAAAAAAGGTATTTAAAACTTGAAAAAATAGCACTGGCCTTAGTAATTGCTGCTAGGAAAATGAGGCCCTACTTTCAGTCTCATTCTATCATTGTCCGAACGTCTTTTCCCTTGAAATACCTTCTTCAAAAGGCATACGTTTCAAGCAGAATGACCAAATGGTCAGTGGAGTTGGGAGACTATGATATTGATTTTACCCCTCGAACCGCAGTCAAGGCTCAGTCTGTTGCTGATTTCCTAATTGAATTTCATTCGGACAGAGACACTAAGCAAGAGGTGAAAAAACTAAAAAAGTATGGGTTGTCCGGACTCATGGTGGATCAAGTACCATGGGTTGTGGTGCTGGGATATGTTTAACCTCTCCGTACGGCGACAAAATGTACCATGCTATATGTTTTTCTTTCAGGGCTTCCAATAATGAGTCTGAATATGAAGCTGCTATAGCTGGCTTGAAATTAGCCCTAATTTGTGGAGCCAAAAGGGTCAGGTTAATGAGCGATTCTCAGCTTCTTATCCATCATGCACAAGGTCAATCCAAGGAAAAAAAGGAGCAGTTGGTTAAATACTTATTCGTTCTTAAAGAAGTGGCACTTAATTTAAAAAACATCACCTATGAGCACATACCCCGAACAGAAAATACGCTAGCAGACTCCTTGGTAACCATAACCTATTCTGAGTCCTACCCATGGATTCATGTGCAAGAGTGCCCATCCATTCAACTCAATCAGAACAAAGAAGAAGAAAGTTTAAATATACAAGTAAATCAGCCTCAAGACTGGAGATATCCTTTTTTTTCCAATAAATCTCATATGGCATCTTGCCTCCGAAAAATGCAGTGGCAAGGAAAGTAAAGTATAAGGCTCGTGGGTTTGTCATCCTAAGAGACGTTCTTTACAAGAAATATTTTACTAGACCTCTCTTGCGATGTTTGGGGATCGAAGAGTCCCAAATAGTGCTATCTGAACTACATGATGGCGAGGGATCAGCGCACTGTGGATTTAGAGCTCTAACCAGAAGAGTCTTGTTGGCTGGATACTACTGGCCCTCCATAATGCAAGATGCCAAGGAGTTGGTGAAGAAGTGTGATCCATGCCAAAGATACAGTAATGAAATTCATATCCCAGTTGTCCCTTTAGAGTCAATTTCTGATCATATACCTTTTGCTTGTTGGGGGCTGGATTTGGTAGGACCTCTACCCATGGCGTCTGGAGGGTGCAAAACTATAATTGTTGCTATTGATTACTTCTCGAAGTGGGTAGAAGCAGCCCCATTGGTAGGAAATACTTCAAAAGATGTTATAAAATTTATCTTATCTAATATTTGCTGTAGGTTTGGGGTTCCCCAAAAGATAACTACAAACAATGGGCCACAATTCGATAACAAGGATGTGGAGAATTTTTGTGCCTCTAGAGGCATTCAACGTTGCTTCTCTTCTCCTTTCCACCCACAGGCAAATGGTCAAGTTGAAGTAGCTAACAGGACCATCATGTCTGGTCTTAACAAGAATCTAGAAGGGGCTGCTGGACAGTGGCCAAGCTATCTACAAGAAGTACTATGGGCCTACCAGACTACTCCCGGGGCTGCAACACAAGAATCCCCATTTACCTTGGTATATGGTATGGATGCAATAGCTCCCATAGAGGCAACTCTCGCTTCGTTCAGAGTCCATAATTTTTCCGAACATGTTAATGAAGTGGCAATCAGAGGTCAACTTGACTTGATAGAAGAAAAAAGAGTTAAGGCTCACCTCAGATCTACACACTATTAGGGTTTGATGAGAAGCAGGTTTGCTTCCAGAGTCAAAAGGAGGGATATTTAACCAGGGGATAAAGTATTGAGAAAAGTCTTCCTACATACTAAGGAGAAGCAGTTCGGCAAGCTAGATCCAACTTGGAAAGGACCCTATGTGGTCAGTGAAAAGCTTAAGCTTGGGACATACAGGATTCAAGATAAAGATGGAAGGATTTTGAATCACCCCTGGAACATTGAACACATCCGGTTGTATCTAGAATGAAAATTATGTAAATATTTACTAGTTTAAAGTCCATGTAAATATTAGAGGGCATACTATTTCCTACCCTGGTGGCGCGGGGAGGTTTTAATGAGGTTTCCGGGTTTTTTTTTAATGAAATTTGATGCCTTCTTGAAAAAATCGGAGTGATTTGATTGATAGCTTCTTTGACTGACAAACCGGATTGATTCGGTGGAGTGATGACCATTTAAACATTTTTCATCGGAGAATTTAAACACTCTCACTTTAAAATACTTTTAAAATAACTAAAGGCCATTTAAATACTAGCCACCAAAATTGGGTAACTATGAAACAATGTAAGAGTTGTGTAAGATAAAATTGCCCGACTAATATCAAAGAGTGATATTAAAATATGTAAAATACCTTGGCCATCCAAGGACTTTGAAGTTTTAAAAGAAAAGGTTTATCCGGAAAAGGGCCGGACACGGTTACAAAAATTCCTTGGCCATCCAAGGACTTTAGTTTAACACAAAAATTAAAGAAAAATAAAAGATAGTTAAAAACTTTAAGGCTGAGCTTCCTTTGACGCTCCAACTTCATCTGGTTTCTTCTTGGGGTCTTTGTTTTCCTCATTAGGGCTCTCTCCGGTCCCTTCTTCTTCATCAGTAGTATTATCCCAACCACTGGAATAGTTATCCTTATCGCAATCGGCCATAGTGTGGTGAGGAAGGTCTTCATATTCCACAAATCGCCACAAGTCTCCGAGTGTCCTCTTTGGAAATTTTTGATGAAAGAGCAAGACCATTTCTGATTTGACTTTTGCATACCTTTCCTCTTGAGAATCTATCACCTGGTTGGTGTATGCATCGATCTTCTCTTGAATTGTCTTCTCTTGCTCCTTTATCAAATCATCTTTTTCCTAGTTAACTTTAGACACATCGTTTTCGAGCGAAATTTTGTCATTGGTTAGGGTCTGGATGACATTGTCTTTGATCTTCGCTTCCTCTTTCGAAGTGGAGAGGTCTTTCTCCAAACCAGAACACTTAAGTTGGAGTTCTTTGGTAGCCCCTTCCGAAGTGGCCAGCTTGGTGGCCAAATCCTCTTTCCCTTTCTCCAACTCATTGATCTCTCTCCTTAATGCCTCAGCATTCTAGTTGGCGGTAAGGAGATCGTTAGCCATGCTCTCTTTATCTGAGTTGAGTGTGCTGATGAGGGTGGATTGATTTCGCACTTGTCTCTCCAAGTTGACCACCGGTTGAATATTGCTCAACAAGGAGTGGGTCACCATGTCCTTCTCTCCTGAAACAGAAAAAGACTTTCCGTTGAAAGTAACGATGTTCGAAGAGCTTAAAGGGAGGTAAGGGCCAGCAAAGTCGTCCTTCTCGAGGTCTTCGAAGTAAAGGACAGTCCGGATTTGCTCTGCCAATGTTGAATCTGTTGGATCGACCGGAGGAAGAGACTCCACAGGCCGGAGAGCTACTTCATCTCCCTTGGAGATTTTCTTCTTCTTGGCTTCCCTATCTCCACCATCTGCTCCCCGTTTTCAGTCTTTTTTGGGAGCCTCTGGGGGGTTTTGGATGTCCAACTGCCTCTTTGGTACTCTCATCTTCCACCACTTGAAGCAGAGCAACATCAATTCCTCCTTGGTCCTGCACCTCCTGGTTTGCTGGGACAATCTCCTCAACAACACCTTGGTTCACCTCAGCTACATCTGGATTTTTCTTGCCTTTCTTGCCCTTCATTTTACTTGGGGCTTTAGCTCGGCAAGGCCAACTTCCCATCCTTCTCATCTATCCTCTGTAGGATGACACCCGGAGGAGGTGGTGTGGTCAATTCTTCCCAAGACAAGTCTCTCCGGCCGGTTGTGTTCCAGAGGTGGGACCTCACCAGGTTGCCAACGGTAAAACAATTGTGGAAGCGATTTCCCCACTTGTCAGCCACCCAAGCATTAAGTTTGGCACAAGTTGTCTGCCCCTCCTCCAAGTAGTCAGAGAACTCCTTCGGCAGCACTACCCAAAAAATAAGAAGAGCATTTAAGTAAACAAACTTTTTATAAGGAAAGATAGATAAACATGACGAAATATTTACATGTGCTTCTCCATCTGCTGGTAAGCATGCTTGGGTTGTCACCAGCTTTAATCTTTCTCCCATTTTCCCAAGCTCTACTAATAAACAAGAATTGGGTCTTCCAATTCTTCTATGATTCAATCAATTCATCTACCATTTTAAAATTGTCACCTATGTTGTAATGGTAGAAGGGGATGCATGATTTTTGCAAAGGATGGCTACAGCAGCAAATTGCTCCATCGGAAGCGGGATTCCGGAGAGCCTGGAGGCCATGATACAAGCCATGAGGGTGAACCAAGCGTTGGGACTCAGTTGGCTTGGACAGAGCTTTATCAGATGGATATATCTGACGATCTCTGGGTCCAAGGGAAATCTAATAACTGAAGGCATCGCTTAATGTTCTGGGATCCCCCACTTCATCTAGATTCGGCCTAGTTCAGCAGTATGAATGAAGGCATACTTAATGTTCTGCATGGATATCAGATACTTTACACTCACCTTGTGAAAGCAAGGTCTCACTCTTCCTTCAAGGCACTCCGACAGGTCCGGATGTTTTAAACACAGGTTTTCTTTACCCTTGCTTTTCTTGACAATGTCAGCCTCACCCGTCTGCCCGGAGACATCAGTCTCAAAAGGGGATTCTTCAACACTGTCCTTCATCACCTCTTCCAACACCTTGGAAGGATTGTCAGTTGTTTTTGGTGGAGGATTGCTGGTGGTTGGTTCCGTAAGCTGTCCGGATGGCTGAGCATCGTTTTCCCTTTATGGTATGGTGTCCGGTTGGGGCTCAGATCCGGAGGGTTCATTTCAGAGGCTTGTTCCAGTAGCCTCTGGACCAGATGATTTGTCCTTAGGAACTTTGATGGGTGTCTCTGACCCTGTAGCTTTTTCTTTGGCCCCGGATATAGGGGGCCCTGATTTTGGAGATTTGGATTGTGGAACGACAGCCTGGCCCTTTACTAAGCGGCCTCTTCGTCGAAGTGATAATTTTTTTGGGGAAATGTCAGCATCTGATCCCATGGCTATTAATGGAGAGGGTCTATTGGTACTTGTAACAGCTTGCTCCCGTTCGACAGTGGGCTGTGACTCTTGAACCGATGAGCCTGAGATGATGGGTGAAAGACTTGGCTGAAATAACCTTCTAGGTTTGGAACTTCGAGCAGAAGATAAACCTTGATCAGGCTCTGAGTTTGGTGTTTGAGACTTGTCGATTGGAGAAACTGGAAGACCAGCAACAATGCGCCTTTCTCGCTCGACTCTTTGTGTTTTCTCTAATTCCGAAAGATTAAGCCACCCACCTTTTACAAGTGCGTTTCTTGCTTTAAACATAAACTTACACCAAAAAGTATTTTGAGAAGAGAGATGAAAGCTTTGAAGTAGAGAAATGAAAGAGTAATGAAGATGGTAAAACAGTAAAAAATGAGGTAATTTATACTAAAGAAACAAAAAGATACCCAGAAACCTAGGAGAATACGAAAAGATGAAAGTAATGATTGAAAATGGCGCTGACGTCACATGCATTAAATGAAGAGGTTACTTTTTGGGATTAGTGGGAGCGCCGTTCTAGGAGAAAAACGGTTGGTGAGGCAAATCAAAAGGTGACACGTGTCCCACGATCCATGGCAAAACCTTTGAACTTCTAAAGAGTTTTTCAGTCCGAACAAGTTCTAACTGAAATCTTAATCCGTCTGGAAAATATCACAAGTGCCCAAAGGCAATTTTTTAAGTTTTTCCAAAGGCCTTCGAACAAAACCTAAAAAATGGGCTACTGATGAGTCCGGATTTTCTCACCACTCACTGTAGAAACCGGACCGGGGAAATTCGGATAAAAGCCACCCACTGAACTATCCATACTGGACAAACGTACTAAAAACTAATCACTTATTGACTAAGCTAGTTGCTAATCTGCTTAATAAACTAATGAGTTTTTGAACTCGACCCGGTTCCATAAGATTGACCCGAAATCCCATGTGACCCATAATTAAGGGTATAAATACCCAACCACTTTCATTAATGAGGGTAATGAACATTTAATACAACCAGCCAGCTCAAATCTCTTACTACAAACCACTTAAACATTAAATACCTTTGAAACATCACAAAACATCTGTCCAAATTACCCTCAGTTGAAAATAATCCACACCAAACTTTAATTTGGTCTTCCACTTGATCCATCAGTGCTCCAAAAGTAAAGGCTCTTCATTTTGTCTTTTCGTTTGCCAGATCTCCTGGTAGCAATCATTTTCGAAAGGTTGCCATTACTACCAGCTCCTCACAATTTTCTAAACTTGTCTTGGTTAAGACAAACCGCTTATATTTGCTCCCCAAAAATTATCTTCGAAAAGCAGTTTATAAATATATAAAATTTGAAATTGACCCCCTTGGAATTCTGTTGTACCACTTTAAAGTCGTTCCCTTGAAAGTTTGAGAAAAATCTCGACACACCAGCCTATTGTCGTCCTCAAAATTCATCATGTAATTTTTGATATGTTCGATGTGATCGTCAGGATCTTGCATCCCATCGAATTTTTCAACCTTTGAAATATCAAAGCGCTTCGGAAGAGAGATATATCTTATCTCAATTGTCTTTCTCCAGTCGACACCTTGAACATATTGATTATCATCTCCAATTCCCATCACAACGTACAAATTTCGATTATATACAATATTGTATTGATTCGATGTATTTCTTTAACACCAATTAGCTTCCATCAAGCATCGAGGTACACTTTCTCTCTTAGATTTGTATTCTTTTTTATATTTTTAAGGTTGATCTTTCTCTTCTTTTGAAGATGCTCAATATCTTTTGAAATTTGATCCTGAACTTTCTATCTCTTCGTTAATGGATGTGACATACCTTTGTTTGTCTTTTCGTAAAGTGTAGCGCTCCTTATAGATACAAAACGTGCTTTTTTGTGTTCACTTCTAACTTAACGAGCTGTGCAAGATCGATCGGATTGATCGTCATCGTCAATTTTATCATCCACTTCTCTTACTTCTGATTTCAGCCTAACTGATTGAATTTTTTGATCTCTTTGGTCGTACTTCTCATTAAGTGTTGTAATTTTGTCTAGTAGCTTATTCGTTCGAACTTCTATGTCTGATTGAGCTTGTCGAACTAAAACATATTCTTCTTGTCTATCCTCAGCCCCTTGCAAATCTCTTTTCAATGTTTCAACAATTGCTCGAGCTAATGGATCGTTCTCGTTTCTTGGATTCATCGTCAAGTTTAAGGTTGTTTTCAAAGATTCGAAATGGAATAAAAGAGACAATTCGAACAAGTAATCTAGGCATTAATCGGTGATCTTCCCCAGCGGAGTCGTCAATTTGGTGAGTTATTATCTGGATTCACTATGTAAGACTGAGAGAAGCAAAAAATATAGAGAGATAAGTAGATTTTATAGAAAGAAATTCAAGTAACAAGAGTGATTTATCTCATAAGTGAGAGAGCTTTATTAGATCAGCCTTGGCCTTTATATAGAGGCGCCAAGACTTAACTTTAACTGAAGCGGTTACAAAAAGAGGTCATATCAATCCCTTAACAAAACGTAAAGCTCTAATTCTCTCCTCTAATTATACAATTTTTCATAACATATTTTATTCTTTTATATTTTAGTCCTCGAAGTTCTATTACCTTATCAATGCGAGACCAAACATAATAAATTGGAGAGATGCGAGACTAGGCATAATGAAATGGAGAGATACAAGACATATACTACTTGATAAAAGATGCGAGACTACGGTGGGTATGACGAAAAAAATCAAAATAATACCATCCATAAATCTACTTTGTTGATCTTAAAAGAACAAAGTCGATAGTGGTTTGGTTTATTTTGGACCGGGGGTAGTCTTGTAAAGTGTTTTAGTAAATTTGGGGTGTTTTGAGTTTAATGTGAGGAGTAGTGAGATAATTAAGCAGTCTGCTTGTATTAAATGTTGATCACCTCATTAATGAGAGTGGTTGAGGTATTTATATTTTAATTAATGACCTATGGGTTTACCGAGTCAAGTGACGAAACCGGGTCGAGTTCAAAGACCCATTAATTTTTAAGTAGATTAGCAAATAGATTAGTCAAAAGTTGTTTACATTTGTCCTGTTTGGATTTATAGTGGTGTGACATGGTCTGAATTACCCCTGTTCGGATTAGTGGGTAGGTTGTGTCTGCAAGATCCAATTCATCAGATAGTACTTTCAGATTTTTTTCTTAACTATAATTTGAAAGATACAAACTTAAAAAAAACAGTTAAAAAAATACAATGTTATTTTTTATTTTTCTTGTATGATCATGTATGGTCTCCCACGGTTTAATAATGTTTGGTTTCCATCATGTATGGTCTAGTGTGATTTAACAATAATTAGTCTTTCTTCTTCGTGTCTGGTATTTCCACTTTATCATGTATGAACTCTCCACTTCGATCATGCATGGTAAAATAGAGAGACCAAACAATATTAAACATACGAGACCAAACATAATAAAGTAGAAAAAAAAATCAAAATAATATCATCCAAATCGATTACTTTCGATAGATACGAACTTAAAAAAACAATTAAAAAATATAAAAATATTTATTTTTTATTTTTTTATTGATAGTTTACCAATTTTAGATATAAAATGGTTTCGTGCCATTTTTTATAACTATATTTAACTACCTTATATTTATTTACCTTATATATACATGCCAAACAAATAAATTTGCCCCAACAACACATTACCCAACGATAGAAGCCATTTAAAAAAATGGTTTTACCAAGTATTGGGAGAATCTTCCATTATTGTATTTGTTATTTAATTACTCTTTTTCTGATTATTGTAAGAAGCTATGGACAAAGCTTCTATTACATTATTGAGTAAACTGAGAAACAACAACAACAGCAAAAAGTAGTACAACAACTATCCTTTTCTAAAACGGAGTTCAGACATGCATGAAGATAAAGCTTGTCGCACTTGAAGATTATCAGCATCCATATCAAGTGCATCTTCATATAACCTTTTAGCTTGCTGCAGCAACTTTAGCTTGTCTTTACTATTATTCGGCCTTAGCTGTGATCTTTGTTGCAATGTCATGCCCCATCTGCAGAGAGCTGCAATAGAGATATCCACATGAAACCACTCAAAGTGATGAAATGCATAAGCGATTATAGTTGTTGACAATGTTGAGCATTGTTCTTTGCACAACTTACATAGCAAAAAAATGTGTCAATATAAGTTTTTAAAAATCCGTATTTTAAGAAATAGTCAGGTTGTCTGGAGCATAATAACAGAATGCCACGTTTGAACAAGAAAAAGACAGGCATTAGTGAAAACAAGAGATGAGAAAGAATTACAAAACTTGATTTCGACGGAAAACAGCGTGTTCTAGAGATGACACAGGTGAGAAAATATCTTGAAGAAAAAATAAAAACAAACAAAAAGAATATTTTTTAGCTTTTTACGCCAAAACCCTTTAAAAGCAAGCATTTCTTAAACTAAATAGTCATATCAAACAAACAAGTTGTTTTTTTGCTTATAAAGCCTAAACCCAAACAACCCTAATCATGGAGTTGGAGGAGGACAAGCCATATATCTACAAGGTCTTAATTATTGGAGCTCAAGGTAAGACCTTAATCCCACTTTAAACGACCAATTCTTCCATCTTCAGAGATAAGAGTCAGACAAAAGGTATACAAAGGTCAAAGTAGGATTAGTTTTACGGAGCCATCAACAGAATAGCACCACCTTGTAGTTTAAGTTAATTTAGTGAAGTTTCTGCAAATGGAGAATGAAATTCGGTCATTTACCGAAATTTTGTATTCCCTTGGTGTAAACTATAGCTTCACCACCCCTACTGTATATGGAAATTATGACTTTTCAAGGGCATTTGCAATATTCAATCATTAGAGAAGTGATGTGTCGGTGTTACTCTATGTTTGTTTTTAACATCAGTTTACCAATTTCATGTCATTCATATAACAATCCCATGAAGAAAGAAGGCATAGTAGAAAACCATACCTTCAGGTGCGTTAACATTTCCTTTAGACAGCATAGCATCAAATTTATCAATCGCAGCCATGTACACTTTGTCCGCTTCTAAAGCTGCTTTCTGCAACAAAAGTGTGAGTTTTTTACTTAAAAATTCATTTTTCTCTTTAAAATTAAGATGAACAATTTTCGCACATTACACAGATAAAGCAGTAAAAACCATACCGGTCCGATATCTGCAATTAGTTGTGCACGGAAGGAGAGAGCCAAACCCCAATTATATAATGCCCTCACATCACTCCCATCAATTGACAAAGCCACCTTATAATTCCTACCAGCCTTCACAAGAAGCTCTTCACACTCTTCACACACTTTGATAAGAGAAGATGCGAGTTTATCTTTGTGCAGAAACAAATCCTCCGGTCCTCGTTTATCCATGAAATCACTTCTAGAAAGACGAGATCTCAATTCACGACTTGTGCGTAGCTTTAGTTCTCCATGAAGAAGATGGGTATTACCCAATTGGCCTACGGCCAATAAACTCATTGGCTTCAAGGAGATGGCACTCGAGAGTAACTCCGCAGATTTCCGTAAAATTATATCTACATTCTGTTCGTTATTTCTAACTTTGATATACCCTTTCGCTTCTCGAAGAAGATTATTAGCTTCAGCTAGATACTCGTTGAATAATACATCGTCAGTAAACTTTGAATCCTTAAATTTTTCATTTTGGTTTATGAACCGAGAATCATAACTCTCGTCACTAAAATTATCCATCTCGGATGAAGACTGGTAAGTTCTACTCGATTTTTTGAGGATTTCCTCCTGTATGAAGGAAGCTTCGGTCTCCCTATGAAGATTGCGAATCCTGGGTTCATCATTATGGCGCATCTTTAAAGAAACACGGTTGTTAATAAAATGCAGACTGTTATTCTCATACATATACTCTTTATTACTAGTAAATTTTCGAGCACTTTCACCAGGCAAATCCGAACTCAATTTCTGATCTTCGAAATCATTCTTAATTCGTCTATCATCTTCTTCCCCTAAATAAGACTTGAAAGATGAATCTCCGTGCAGAAGTGAGTTAGTAGATCTTTTTTCGGTTGATGAACTTAGAATATTATCATCATTTCGACCATTTTCCACATTTTCCAAAATCTCTTGCTTAACACTATTATTCGTTGTAGTATGCTTTAAACCCACTGATTTTTCTCTAAATAAACCCCCCATGAAATCCAGAAACTCGAACCTTACATGATCAGGCTCTTTCCTTCTTTTACTTGGTTTCTGGTTTTCAATCACTACACTACTATCATGCCCTGCATTCTCAATAGAACCCTGAACGATTTTACGAGCATCCAACCCCCACAATCTTATAGACTCAATACGATTTACATAACTTTCTAGATCATTCACTGTGATTCTACTACTATCAATTGATTCTTGCACATCAGATTTCAAATCCCCAACTTCAACATCAAATCCATCCAAAACTTCGATCAAACTCGTGAGTTTATCACTCTCTAATCTAGTGATTTCATCATTCGACCTTCTCTTGCTACCAATTCTACTGAAATCACCACCACGCAAAAATCCAAACGAGAATCCAACAGCAAAGACCAATACAGAAGCTGGGAAAACAATTATCGAAGAAACTCTAACCCTAGTAATGGCTAAAGCACAAACGAGACCTAATGTAAAAGTAAACACATACTTTTTATCATTAACTCCTAACGAATTCAGGAATCCACGAAACTGATCCGACTCACCAGGATCGGAAGAGCCAGTAAGGAGTCCTTGATCATCCCAGCCGCCGTAACTAGCTGAGCTAGGTAAGGAGAAAGCTTCGCATGTAGAGTTTAGAGCTGTGGGAGTGAATACTGATTTTCTGTGATGGAAGTGGAGGAATTTCCGATTTTCTCGAGAAAATGAAGGAAAATGGAAAAGAAAAAACGAACGAGGTACAGGGTTTGCAAGATTAACGTTGTTGTTGATTATGATAGTCCTCATCGGCGATTAGAGGAGAGAGAGAGAAGCAACTATGGATTGCGGTGGTGAAGGGCGGTGCTTTCTGGTGAGGCTAACACCAAAACTGGAGTGGTTGAATGTCTTTACAAATTTTGTTTTAAGTTATAATAAATGTATAATGGACAAAAATATTTTTATTTAACATAATTTATTAACAAACAAAAGGATTGATAAAAATATTTAACCTTTTTTACATTCAAGTCAACATATATTCAAGACTAAGGAATTGGATTCGAGAAATGAAATCTCTCTTCAAGAATAGCTCCAACTCCAAGAATGCTTTCTCTCGAATGCTTTCGTGAGTATCTTTCTCCATTCTCATCTATCCTTAGTCTATTGCATTTTTTTCTGGTGCGATTTTCATCTATTTGAACTCGAGGCGTTCTGATCATATCTTGTAATCAAGTTTTTTTGTTTTTTGGAGGTTGTTTTGGGTGTATTTTTCTCGTCATGGAGGATCCCGTCCAACATGAAAGCAATCAGTCAGAAATTAAAAAGTATACAGATTTTTTCAAGAACGGCATCAAGAATGTTAACAAAGTGGAGCCAGAATCAGTATCTTACAAGAAAGACCATATTCTCTACAATTTCAAAAGGAAGTTAGAGATAACTTACTTACCTTCACTAAATTCACTCTTATTGGTAAGTTTTCGGAATGTATTACAAAAAAGAGTTTACTGGATAAGTTCTTGGCTGAAAGAAAATTCAAAGGCAATGTTAGTCTCTCTATTAGAGACCCCATCATATTCTTCTTGAATTTGATTTAAAAGAAGATTACGGCCATCTATGGAGTAAGACGGTCTGGACTATAGGTAACACTTTCAAGAGGGTGCTAAAGTGGTCCCCGAACTTTAACCCAAAAATTGAAAGTCCAGTGACCCGGTTTGGACTAGAATTTCTAAGATACCTGAGTATCTTTACAATCAGTCTATGGCAGAAACATGGTTCAACTCGATATGAGACACTATAAAGACTTGGATACCATCTCAGAACAGGGATCTATTCAATGCTATATATGGCTGGATTGAGGTGGATGTATCTAGTCAGTTGCAGAATCAAATGTGGATAGGCTTTGGCCCTAACGATGGTTGCTGGGTGGAAATTGAAGAGTTTTAAGATGGTCCAGGGGTGATTATGCGATACGAGGATTACTTAGTGACAATTCGGCGATACAGAAATCTCTTCGTGTCAATTTTAGAGTGAGTAAGGGTTATTAGGTTAAGTAGAGAGAGAAAGTCTCATATTATTCATCTCGGGATTTGTGAAGCGTGTGTGGTCCTTTTATAGTACAATTGCAGACCCCACACGCTTTAACTTCGGTTAATTACATCTTTTAGTCCCTACATTTTACTTTCTTCCTATTCTGGCTATCTCTTTATATAGTTTGTACAGTTCAGTCCTCACACAGTTTTCTCTATGCGTTTTCCTCCTATCACACTTTTCCTTTGCTATTTTCTCCTGTCATGTTTCTTCTTCACACTTTTCTCCTTGTCTTTTATTCTTCCTTATCAGTAGCCCCCCAGACCTAGTAAAAGTTCTTTTACTGGGACTGAATAATTCTCTGATTGCTCACTTCACGTACCCTCGAATAGTTACTCTTGACAGGCAGAAACCATTTTCCTCGAATATTTTCTCTCTCCGAATTTCCACAATGCCCCTCGAACCATCGAGGCCATAAATCGCTCCTCGAAAAATCGCTCTTCGAATATCTCCTGATAACCGAGTAGCCCCCCAATCCTTGCACCATTTTAGCCATATAAGCCCCCGACTTTGGCTGTATCAGTGCCCCGAATGATTTCAGATCAAGGCTAAAAGGGGTGTCACGATTAATCTTTATCATGACGTCATTAAACAAACACATGTGTCAGCACATCTTTTTGGAAAACGTTACCTATTCCCCTGACATTTTCTGACGGAAAACTCTTCATCTTCCCCTGACATTTTCTGACAGAAAACTCTTCATCTTCCCCTGACACTTTCTGGCAGAAAACTCTTCATCTTCCCCTGACATTTTCTGACTACGCAAGCTCTTCAACTTCCCCTGTGGCTGGTGTCAGAATAATTCACACCTATATGGACCATAATGTCCATAGGCAAACACCAAAAAAAGTCCCCGGGCCTGATCTGTCAGGAAAGCCCAGCTTCACCTATAAATACTGACCTTCTATCCTCATTAACTCAACTTTTGTTCAATCATTTCTAGAGAGATAAAGCTGGCGAATAAACCCCGTCGAATTCCTGAGTGGTTGTTGATCAGTAAGAGGTTCGAAGAGAGAATTGCTGCCGGCGAAGATGTGAGGCCTCAACCCCCACCATCGACTACTACTTTCTTTGGTGCCTGGCCTCCCTCAGCAGATTCGACTGCAATTATCCCCCTCGAAGTCGCTCGACGAAGCCTGCATAGCGATTCGAACCCCCTCGGAGAAATGGGCAAGGATAGGCAGCACAAACACTCGTCCGTGAAGAGAAAGAAGTCTCACAAGGATAGGAAAGGCTCTCACAAGCGAAAGCGTGCCAGGGAGGCGTCCCTGGTCATTCGGGAACCTACTTCACCAGTAGCCCTCGAAAATCTCCCTCAAACATCTGCTAGCCCTCCTCGAACGTCTACCAGACTTCCTCGAACCTCTGCCAGTCCTCCACGAATATCCACAAGCCCTCATCGGACCTCTAACAGTCCTCCCCGAAGAAACGACGTAGATGAGTCAAGTCTGCCTTCCATCACATCTATGACCGTTCATGGGACTCAATTCTCACCTTCGAAAACGCTCATCACCGAAGAGGATATGCTCAATAGGCGAAATGAGAGTCGAGATGCCAAAGGGGAAAAACCTGCCACAATGCCCCTCGAACCAAAAGTGCCTGTGATCCCCTCTTTAGGTTCTTCGAATAACACAACCTCCTCGTTCCAAACAATATCTGAAGAGCAAGCCCGTCGGATTGCTCCAAAATCGAAAGGGGACATCGTGCTTCCCTTGGAGCTAGACAGTATTGCTGGTCGCAACATTCGGGGCATCGAAAATAAACATATGGTGGCCCTTGCCAACATCAGATATAAGTATTTTTCGAAAGACGAAGAGGCGATGCTGAGGGCCCCGTGGTGCATCCCTCCTTATATTACCATCAGATTTCCCTCGGAATGAGAGACACCTTTATCAGTGAGGGACAACGAGTTGGTGGTATATACAGAGATCATGAATTGGGGGCTAAGGTATCCCTTAGACCCCTTCTTCATCGAATATTTGGCGAAAATAGATCTTTGTCCCTCGCAAGTGGGACCCAACATGTGGTTTACTCTGATGGCCTGCATCATGGCCTCGAGGCTCTCAGGTCACGAATTTCCGTTAGAGCAACTCATTGGCCTTGCTGGTTTGGCCAGGAATCCTTTCTTTCCCTTTTACTCACTGACTTTCAATCGAGGACAAAAAATCCTGAGAGATCTACTAGAGGCTGACAAGAAGTGGAGGCAGCAGTTTGTGTTTTTCTCCGGTTGCTGGGAGACCGGGTCAGAGGCCACTCCCTCGAATTCTCACAAGCTCTCTCTGATGTTGACTAATAAATGTAAGTGCTTATCCTTCGAAATTATTTATGCTTCCTCGAATTTTAGATTATGACTGGTCTTGATATTGGCTACTTGTTGCAGCTATGACTGGGATCTCCAAGCCCTATTCTGACTACATTGAGGGTGCCACAAATGTGTTCACCAAACTTCACTTGTGGGCAAAAGAACACTGGGACAACCGATTTCGTATCTGCTTCACAGATAACAATCTCGCCAGGAGTCGATTGTGGAGGCTCAATCCCCTCGATCGCATTAGCATGAGAGGATTGATGGCTCCTCCCTTGGAGCGAGAAGTGATGGAGCGTTGTAGCCAAAAATACATAGTGGTATATCTGCCCAAGCGCTCCCGTTTGCAGAGTCATCTTGGGGATCCTCCAGAAGATGATGTTTCAATAACTCAACAGCTAAACCCTGAAGGACCGGTCAACACCCAAGGGCCTCCTCTCCCGAACAATGCTGGGTCGTCGAACTCCATTCCTCCTCCACCAAACAATGCTGGGTCGTCGGACTCCATTCCTCCTCCCCCTGCTCCCATCCTGCCATCAAAAAAGGATGCCAAGACAAGGGATAGGAAAGGTAAGGGTATCCTCGAACCCATCCAAGAATTATCCGAGGGAGGTGAGACGCCTGAAGACAATCAGGAGGTTGCTCTAGAGGAAAAGGTCCAAGAAATCTCAAGTGAACCTGAGGACAGAGGTGGCCATTCTCCCAAGGAAAGTTCTCATCAGTCTCCACATTCGCCTCTTACTAAGGCTTCTCACCCAGTCCCCCTCGAAAATAGTCCAAGATTAGCACCTCTCCCCATCCCTCGGAGCAACCCTCCTCAGCACATTGATCCAGACACTCTTGGAGGTGGGTTTTCTGAGTTTGATTCTGCAGCATTAGGGTCTCCATCGAGCTCCTTCGAAGTTCATTCGGATGATGAATTCTCCCTGTCCCTTCGAAAATTGCTGCACACCTCAGTGAATAGGGGAAAAAAGATGCGGCACCTTGAGAAATGCAAAAATTACTACAAGTTCAAATCGATGTTAGCTGCCTCTCAGCTCGAAGAGGCCAAGAAACAACACGCAGTGATCGAATGCCAAGCTGATGCCTTGTACGAGCGCCTATCTGCCTCCGAAAATTATGTGATTATGTTGGAGAGGTGTTGTCAAGAAGAGAGGGACTTATATAAAAAGAAGACTGATGCTCAAGAGCTATTGATAGCTAAGTACAAAAAAGGACATCGTTTGGCTTGCGATGGATTCGCAGAGTGTACCGAAGCCTTGAGAAAGGTGACAGAAGACCGAGATCAGTTACTGAAACGGGTTGAGAACTTTCCTGGACAAATCGAGGAAGAGAATGACAAAGTTGTGGATGCTTATGCGGCGACCTGCACAAGTAAGCTGCAAGCCCGGGATGCCACTACCTGAGCTGGTTTACTTACCCAAATCCATGCTGAGCATCCTGAATATAACTTGGGGAGTTTTTGGAAGCTTGTCCCCTCGGAACTTCGTCCTCCCCATATAGTGGTAAGTGATAGCAAAGATTCAGAGGCTGAGGGGAGCGTCTCCTCGAAAAAATCAGACTGAGGGAAGACGTATAAGGTGTTAATATTTTTTGTATGGCCCAATAGGGCCTCTTTTTGTAATGTGACTAGGGCGTGTACTGCGCTAATTTTAGGAGACATGGTTCGATTTTGTAAGGTCAGTAATCAATTATTATTTTTATGCATAAGTTCAGTCCACAACATCAAATGTTATATTCTCATCAACAATCCGAAGAGACAAATCCTTCAAACCATTATTGTGACCTACCTGACAATTTGAAGAGACAATATCTCGAGTCACATTATTGTGACCCAAATACTAATAAAGACAAATTGGATTCGAGGCACACATCAGTGTGACCCAAGTGTTAATAAAGTCATATAAAATTCGAGGCACACATTAGTGTGACCCAAATATTAATAAAGTTAAACAAAATTCGAGGCACACATTAGTGTGACCCAAATATTAATAAAGTTAAACAAAATTCGAGGCACACATTAGTGTGACCCAAATATTAATAGTCAAGGAAAATTTGAGGCACACATTAGTGTGACCCAAATATTAATAAGGTTAAATAAAATTCGAGGCACACATTAAGATGACCCAAATAATAGTTCGAAGAGGCAAAAATTCGAGGCACATGTTACTGTGACCCAAAGAATAGTTTAAAGGGACCAAGATTTCGAGGCACATGTTATTGTGACCCAAAAGAATAGTTCGAAGGGACAAAAATTCGAGGCACATGTTACTGTGACCCAAAAAATAGTTCGAAGGTCCAAAAATTCGAGGCACATGTTACTGTGACCCAAAAAATAGTTCGAAGGGACAACAATTCAAGGCACATGTTACTGTGACCCAAAAAATAGGGTCATCGAAACACCTCATTAAAACCTTCCTGTGCCTAACAGGATAGGAAAGAGTGTGCCCTCGCCAAATTTTGTTTTGGGATACAGAGAGGGGGGAAAAGAAATACAATTTTAGCTAGCTCTTTTAATCAAGATACAATTTTAAGTGCTCAATATTCCAAGGGAGACGGAGGTATCGCCCTTCCTTATCTTTTAACCGATACGTGCCTGGTTTTATCTTTTCGGTGACCTCATTGGGGCCTTCCCAATTTGGTCCCAACTTCCCCAAACTCTTGTCTTTAGTGTGCAAGAAAACTTTACGTAAGACTTTGTCTCGCACCTTAAAATCTTTGTGCTTTACCTTAGACGTGTATCGACTCCTCATGAGAGTTTGATAATGGAGAGATGTTAACTGTGCTTGCTGTCTCTTTTCTTCAACCAAGTCTAAAGCCAGTGCTCTACTCTGGTCATTCGTGTCAGAGGCATATGTTGCTACTGGAGGCAAAAAGTTGGGGAGAGTTTGAAAAATTACACCAACCGGTTTGTAAAAACAAAAACGGATATGGAGTATTGTAAAGATTATGTGGCATTAGCAGCTTTGAGAATGGGACTCCTCCCCGGACTTTTGAAGGATACAGTGGCTGGAGCCAAGCGATAACTTTTGTAGCTTTACTCGATCAAGTTGAGAAGAGGATTTTAGTAGAAGAAACTCAAGCATCGGAGAAAGGATCAAGTGATTAGCTAGAGCAGAATCAATTTCAGAGGTCTGAGTCTAGTAACCAAGCGCCTCGTATTAATATGCAACCTAAGGCGGTGGGCCAATATCCGTCGAGGCCACAAACGAATCAGCGGAACTATAACATGCAGCAAGGAACTAGGCCTATTTCGAATAAGTGGATTCGTCCAGACTATTTTTCCGAGTTAACAGAAAATGTGGCTACAATATTTGACAAGGCAAAGTTAACTGTATGATTCCGAAAGCCTTTTCCTATCCAAACTCCTAGGGAAAATAGAAGTTCTAATAGGTTTTTGAAGTACCATAATGATATTGGGCATGACACCAAGGAGTGCATCGCTTTGAAAAAAGAGGTACAAGCTTTAACTGAGAACGGCATGTTATTGGATTTTGTGAAAAAACACTCTCAGAAAAATACGGCAGTGAAGGCTGTTCCAAAGAATGCTGACACAGCAATGGTGATTTCCGAGAAGGTTGATGCTTTTGATATTTCAACAGAATATTTGGATCCCAGGGTGGGAAGAAACAATGTAAATATGGTATAGGAGGTTATTCCAAGAGGAAAAGTGAATGATCTTTGTGCGTTTTTCGAGTAACTATCTATTTTTGGAGGGGATACTATTGTAGGACATTCCAACAGTTCGCTATAGAGGATATGGTGAATTTGACTACACAATTGGAAGTAGGGGCTTCGGCACAGATGCATTATTCGCTCTCCCCAATTATATGTTTTGATGATGATGATATGAGGAACATAGCAGGCCCGCATGAGGATGCAGTGGTGATTGCTGCAGGGATAGCTGGTGATCAAGTACAGAAAATATTGATTGATACGAGAAGTTCAGCAAACGTTCTGTTCATGAGCACTTACAAGAGAATTTCCGACCCACCCGTTATACGACGGTCAGATATAACAATAGTAGGCTTTACAGGGGCAAAAACAATAGTTGTTGGGATACTTGAGTGCCTAGTGGAGCTTGGTCGATGACCAACAATAGTTGTTGGGATATTTTGGGCCACTCCTGGTTATCAAGGATGCATGGATTTATTTCGATGGTGCACCAATGTTTGAAGTATGTGGTAGGAAAAAATATCGGAATGATAAGGAGTAACCAGAAGATGGATAGAGAATGTTATCAGATAGTTTTGTCCACAAAACAAGTTCGAGGAGATGGATCGGAGAAAGCACAGCAGTTAAAGGGGGCTTTCTCAGCAATAATTCCCTATGACAATTCGAGGGAGTCCCTCGGGTTTTTGGTTCCGGATGATGATCATGAGGCATACAAGTATCAAGATGGGAAGATTTTAAAAATAGGAGTAAAAATTTCTTTTGAAAAGTTGATTGCATTTTTATCAACGAAGTTGAATATGTTCGCTTAGTGTGTAGAAGACGTTACAGGGGTGCCTCCGGAAATAATTTGTCATAAGTTAGCGGTGCGGAATGATGTTCGGCCTATCGTACAGAAAAGAAGACATCTTTCTCAGGAGAAATCTGCAGCTATAGTTACAAAGGTCGAGTGGTTATTAAGCATATGCCATATTAGAGAGCCGCAATATCCTGTATGGGCCTCGAATCTAGTTTTAGTCAGGTTAAAGAATAGGAAGTGGAGAATGTGCGTGGATTTCATGGATTTAAATAGAGTCTGTCCAAAGGATCCTTTTCCAGTTCCTCGGATTGATCAGTTAGTGGATTCTATATTAGGAAACCGATTGTTATCTTTCATGGATGCTTATTCAGGGTACAACCAGATTAGGTTAGATGCGAGGGATGAAGAAAGCACATCGTTCATTACTGGAAAGGGGTTATATTGATACAAAGTAATGTCATTTGGCCTGAAAAATGCGGGGGCAACTTATCAACGTCTGGTAAACAAAACTTTTGTGGAACAGATCTGGCGAAACTTAGAAGTGTATATTGACGATATGCTGGTAGAGAGTTTACAAGATGAGGACCATTTTCCTGATTTGGAAGAAACGTTTAATAATTTGAAAAAGGTCAATCTGAAATTGAAACCGGAAAAATGTATTTTTGGTGTTCGGTCTGGAAAATTTCTTGGCTATATGCTAAGTAAAAAGGGAATTGAGGCTAATCCGGAGCAGATAAAAGCTTTGACGACAATGACTCCTCCTCGAAATATTAAGGAAGTCCAAATTTTGACACGAAGATTAACGGCATTGAACAGGTTTATCTCTCGCTCTTCGGATAAATGTACGACTTTCTTTAAAATGCTCAGAAATGCCAATAAGTTTACTTGGACCGAAGAATGTTCTGAAGCGTTTTGCCAGATTCAGGAATATTTGTTGTCCCCGGAAATACTTTCTAAACCTTTGCTGGGAGAAAAATTGATTATTTATTTGTCGGTGTCAGATTTTGCAGTCAGGGCTGTGTTACTTCGTGAAGAGCTTGATATTTTAAAGTCGGTGTATTACATTAGCAAGATTTTGTTGGATGCATAGAAACGGTATTTGAAATTAGAGAAGTTAGTTTTAGCCTTAGTAACAGTTGTTCGAAAAATGAGACTGTACTTTCAAGCGCATTCCATATTAGTTCAAACTATGTTCCCGCTAAAAGGTTTGTTGCAAAGGCCGGACATCTCAGGAAGAATGACAAAGTGGTCAGTCGAATTGGTAGATTTTGACATAACCTTTGAGCCTCGAACAACTATAAAGGCTCAGGACTTGGTAGACTTTTTGGTCGAATTCCAGTCGGAGCGAGCAGACATGGTAGTTGTTTATCAACAGGATAAGACTGAATGGTTGGTTCAGACTGATGGGGGGTCGAATGTTTCTGGAAGTGGTGTCGGGTTTTAATTAATCTCCCTGGATGGGATAGCGATGTTTCAGGCCATACGTTTTGATTTTAAAGCAACAAACAATGAGGCATAATATGAAGCGGCGTTAGCAGGGTTGAGATTGGCTCAAGTGTGTGGGGAAAAAAGGGTTAAATTAATCATCGACTCACAACTGGTGATTAACCAAGCATTGGGAGAATCAGAGGCAATAAAGGATCATCTAGTCAAATACTTGAAAGTTTTGAAGGATCTGGTTTTAACTTTCGATGAAGTTAGATACGAGCACGTTCAAAGAGAAGCAAATTCGATTCCTGGTTCCTTAGCAGCTGCTACACAATCAGAAAATTATCCTTGGGTCATAACTCAGGAGTGTCCCTCGATTACAAGAAAGACAGAGCAATTGATGTCGATAGATGAGGAAAATAATGTTGTTACAGAAGATTGGAGGTCGGAAATTGTGAACTTTTTAGAAAATGATTTTTTACCAACAGATAAATCAGAGGCTAGGAGAATCTGATTTAAATCCCACGGTTATATCATTTTAGTAGGAGTTTTATACAAGAAATCCCTAAGTAGGCCGTTGGTTAGATGTTTGGCTAAGGACGAGTCACAATTTGTCTTATCATAATTACATGATGGGGAAGGATATGCGCATTGTGGGTATAAAGCATTGATTCGAAGAGTGTTTCTAGCTGGTTATTATTGGCAGACTATTTCTAGTGATGCTAAAGAGTTGGTAAAAAGGTGTGATATGTACTAAAGGTATGCCAATATAATACATAAACCAGGGTTTCTGTTGGAAAGTATTTCTGAAGCATTGTCATTTGATAGATGGGGCATTGATTTGGTTGGTCTTTTACCAATGGCATCCGGGGGAAAACAAACGATTATAGTGGCGGTTGATTATTTTTCTGAATGGGTAGAAGCAGAACCTTTAGCGGGGACGAAAGATGTTATTAAGTTTGTTGTTTCGAACATTTGTTGTCGTTTTGGGGTTCCAATAAAAATTACAACAAATAATGGACCACAATTTGACAAAAAATAATTTAAGATTTTTTATGTTTCTAGGGGCATACAACAATGCTTTTCTGCTCCATTTCATCCGCAAGCTAATGGCCAAGTGGAGGTTACCAATAGAACGATCCTTGACGGGTTAAAGAAAAATTTGGAAGGAAAGGGTGGAAAATGGCCAGATTATTTACATGAAGTATTGTGGGCCTATAGAACAACCCCCACGAACAGCGACTTCGATATCTCAGTTTGATTTGGTGTACGGAATGGATGCGGTAGTTCGCTCAGAGATTATTTTCTCATCATACCGTGTGGCAGCTTATACAGAGGAGTTGAATGATCAAAGCAGGGCAATATAATTTTATTTGGTTGAGGAAAAAAGACGGCCTGCACTGTTAAAATCCCTATATTATCAAACATTAATGAGGAGTAGATACACTTCACAAGTACAGCAGAGAAATTTTAAGGTGGGGGACAAGGTGTTACGAAATGTTTTTCTTCATACCAAAGAAAAAAACCTCGAAAAGTTAGGACCGAATTGGGAAGGCCCCTATGAAGTAACAAAGAGAGTGAAACAGGGAACGTATCAGTTAAAGGATAAAGATGGGAGATACCTCAAACATCCGTGGAACATGGAACATCTGAAGTTGTATCTTGAGTAAGAATGAAAATCTTGACATGTAATTTTTCTTTTCTATTTTCAAGTATGGAAAAACAACGAAGGCATACTCTTTCCTATCCTGTTAGGCACAAGAAGTTTTTAACGAGGTGTCATTATTAGCTGATAAATATATTTGAACTTTTGCCTCGAATTATTGTTTCTGATTCATAAGTTATGATCAGATTAGTAGGTCAACAATTATGACAACTATAATTAAGCATACAATGATTATTATGTCCAACAAAAGTTGGTATAAAGCAATTATTTTATTCAACGCAAGTTGACATACAATCATTTTCGTACCCAATATGAAGTCGTAAATTTTATAAGTTGATAAAGTGTTCTAAACGATGGCATATATGGAGAATTAAGATAGATTTGCTTCGGAACATGTTGACACCATTACAAAAACTGCCTTAAAATTAACAAGGACTTGTACAAAAAGGGTGGAACAAAAAAGACTTGACTACTTAGAATGTTTCGAGGAATCACTCTCCTCGGAATCAGATGTGTCACTTTCACTCAAAACAATATTAGGTGGGCAAAGTTCGGGGGAGACAAGTTTCTAGAAACTACCTAAGTCATACTCAGGATACTCCTCGTGGATTTCGGTGATCAATCCTGCTCGGATGGTAGCATCCCTGGCACTGAGCTTGTCCACGCATTTTTCTGCATATGCATTAACAACTCCTTCTTTTTCTGTCTCAAGATTCCTCAACATATATCTTTTTTCTTCTACAATCCTCTCGAAGTCTTCCAGGAAATCCTTAAAACCTTTTGTTTAAAGTTGGTGAGTTTTTTTAGTTCTGTAAGGAGTTTTTCTCGAGCACCAGTCTTTTTCGGGTAGAGATCTTTTTCTACTTGACAACACTTTTCTAGAAGAAGAACATAATTTTCCGAGGCAACCAATTTTTCCCAAATTGCTCAGTTTGTCTTTTTAGATTAGAGTGTTGTTTCTCCATCTCTTCAAGTTAGAAGGAGGCAATGGAAGCCTTGAACTTATAGTGGTTTTTCATGTCTTCTAGATGCTGCATCATTTTTTCCATTTTGACATAAGCATGAAGTAGTCTTTGAACATTAAGAGAAAAGTCATCTCCTTGAGGAACTTTGAAGGAATTGTTGGGAGATCCTATTTCAGTGGAGTCAAAGTTCGAGGACTCCCAGTTAATATGATGGGGTCAACAGTTTATGGAGGATCACTTTAAGGATTTGGAATAGGTGCTAATTTTGGGAGAGGATCATTATTCGATGATGGACTTGAAGATTGGGTAAGTTGGGAGTTTGGAATTTGACTTGAATTCTCCTTATCTTTATCTTCATCTTCAATTGAAGCATCTTGGTCTCCGGTGCCCTCGGAGATTTCTTGGATAGGCTCCAGAATAACTTGATTTTTTTGATGGGATGAACTATTTTTCGAGGAGGGGAAACTGAGGTGGTGGTTGCAGTGTTTTTCGAAGAGGATGGTTCTTGGATAGTAGCTAGTCCTTCGGAATCTGATTGAAGATCTTTGGTTGATACTTCTTCTTTGGAATCATCCAAATGACTTTTGGCTTGGGAGCGCTTAGGAAGGTTAATAACAATGTCCTTATTTTCAACTCGATCGAGGACTTCTTGTTGAGAGGGAGGGGTCATCAACTCTTTCATAGTTAGCCTATCTAGGGGGTTTAGCCTCCAAAGTCGACTCTTGGCCAGAGGTAACTTTTGCCTATCTAGGGGGTTTAATCTTCCTCGTACAATTGTACGAGGAAGATTAAGGTAGGAGTTGAAAAAATTACCTCTGTTAGTCCACAGAAGAGAGAGCTTGTGTGGATTCGAGGGGGTTGAGTCAGAGCATGTCTCATAATGTCCGAAGAAGAAGAGAAACTATTGCTTCCATTTCTTCTCGGCTTCAAGTAAATCCTTCACTATCTTTTATCCTCGTCTAAAGGTTAGTGACTAAAAAGGGAAAATGGATTTTTTACCAAGCCAGACAATCCGACGAGCTCCTCTAAAGAGAATTCGTTGCCAGAAATCCTAGAGGCCATGATACATGCCATGAGCGTGTACCACATGTTTGGACCAGCTTATGTAGGGACAAGATCGATTTTGGAAAAGTATTCGATGAAGAACGGGTCTAAGGGGTACCTTAGCCCCCAATTCATAATCTCTGTGTAGACGATCAGTTCATTGTCCATAACAGATAAGGGAGTTTCACCTTCCACCGAGAATCTGATGGTAATGTACGAAGGGATGCACCATCGAGTCCTTATCATGGTTTCTTCCGATGGCAAGAAATATTTGTATGAGATATTATGAAGTATGACCAAATGTTTGTTTTCGACGCCTCGGATGTTGTTGCCCACAATTGCGTCGAGTTCCAAAGGAAGAGTGATATCACCTTTGGACTTTGGGGCAATTCTTAGATATTGCTCTTAGGAATTTGCCGAATGGGCTGTAGATACTTGACTCGAGGAGGCCAAAGAAGGACCGTCAGATTTACTTTTCTCGGTGTTGGGTATTTTGTTTGGCTCTGAGTTAGGTTTTTCTAAGGTGATTGCTTTTCCTTTGTTTTTTAGGGCCTCTGTTCTTGCTTATTGTACCTCCTCGCCAGTAATTATAACTCTATAAGGAGAGAATCTTGGACTTCCTTGCCCTGTCATCGAGGGGGTGGCTAGAAGGTCTGACCCAGAGGCATCAACTTTTTGAGGAGGATTGTTGTTAATTGGAGTTGGGTTCGGATTTTGGGGTTCCAAAGAGGTTTCTTTAGCACGTTTATGTTCTTTGGAACTTTTCTTTTCTTTGTGATATCTTTTTCTTTTTCCAGAAGAATGTTTGGGGTGTTTCCCTTTACCCATGGATTCGATGGAACTGAGATTAGAGTTTTGGGTTTGACAAGAAATGTCGCAGGGTATGATGGCAGAATAACTTTCCGATGGAGGCGAGGTACCGTAGAAATTGGTTACAGGAGGTTTGGATTGAGGCTCAACGTAGGTACCAACAACAAGTTTTTCTTCGAAATTTTGACTAATGAATAGCTACTCTGGAATTCGACGAGGCCTATAGGGCATAAGCTAGCTTTCTCTCTCTATAAAGTTTTGAACAGAATAGTTTGGATTGTAAAATGTGAAATGAAAGTATTTATAGAGGCATATGGGCTTTTGAGGAGAGAAAGGTCTGGGGATATTTTCCTTTGTTTGCTTAGGGGTGTTATCGGTAGCATAGGTGTAATTGTATTGAATTGAGAACTATGATAGAATGTGAAGAGGGAAAAGGTATGATGAGAAACTTTAGGAAGTGTGATAATATCTCTAAAAAGATTTGGTGACAAGATTTTCTTTAGGATGACATCATCAAGGAAAAGGCGGGAGATTGTTGATTGGAATATGAAAGATGACGTTGGGAAATTCAAAGGAATTTACTGGCAATTTTTTTTTCGAAGAACGTTTAAATATGATACAGTTTTCAAAATTAGTTAGCTAAGACTAGGGGGGCAACTATACTCATATGATTGTTTTCGAAGAGGTTATTTCGAGGGCACAAAATATGATCGTATTATTGGGCACAAAATATGTTCGTATGATTGTTTTCGAAGAGATTATTTCGAGGGGGCAAAAATTGATATTAGGTTATGTTCTAGTCTTTGCTAACAAATTGCAAGGATTGGGGGGTTGTATGAGTTTTTTCGAGAAGGCAAAGTGGCGAAGAGGATTGTTTTGGGAGAAATTCGAAGAATGAGTTTATGGACAGTATTATCATTTTGAGGAGGTCCAAAATTTATTTTCGAAGAGGTGTTTCCTGAGGAAAGTTCGAAGATAAGAATAAATTCAAAGGCTTCATCACTGTCCTTCTCAAAAATATTTTTATAAGGACTGGAGGGCTACTGATAAGGATGAATAAAAGATAAGGGAGAAATTGCAAAGAAACAATAAAGTTAGGGAAGGATTGTAAAGTAAATATTGAAATAGGATTAATTGTAAGTAAACAATAAAAGTAAGGATCAAGCTTGTAATTAAGAGGTAGTTAGGCCTGTAGGGCCCATCGTTTATATTATATAAGGACCCCACCAAATTTGGGAAAGGTGGTTCATTATTATAATATTCTTTCTCTCTCTACCTTTGTTGACTTTCTCTCTCTAAAGTTTTAGTAGTTAAGAAACTGTGTTCATGAAATAATCCCTCAAAGTATAGTTTGATACGAAAAACTCCTCCTTAAGTTCATATCTCTTCAGAAATAATAACGAGACAAAAATAATACAATTTTTTAATGAACTACCAATTTTAATTAATATTTTCTATCACCATCATTTTAGTTTCCGATTTTTTTAGATTCACTCTAACACTCCATCCAATATTTTTATAGTAGATTTGTTATTTTTATATAATGATCTTTGTGATAGAGAATTTAAGAGGGTTGTTTTTAATGAATTTCTCGTTTTAACGTATTTTTATTTGTCTTGTGTATGTGGTGAGATATTTTTTCGTATATTATTATATGCGATATCCATATAAAGTTGTTTAAAAAATATAACGTATGTTTAATCGACTAAAAATAATCAGAAGTCAAATGGAACCATATAATGATTGAGGAGTTTAGGTTAGTGATCAAATTTCAAAAGTTACGTGTCTAGGTGTGACCTCCTGAAAAAGGTTAGGCCAAATGATCAAATATGAAATATCGTGGTTGTGCCTAAGCTTTTTAAAGAGATTTAATCAAATGACCAATCACAAGGGATCAAGTTTTTTAGAGAGATTTAATCAAGTGGCCAAGTATTAAGGACTATATTCGTGCACGATCTTTATTTGAGAGACTTGACCAAATGGCCAGGTATGAGGGATCGTGTTCGTGTGCGATTGTTTTATAAACACTTAGCTAAATGGTCAAGTACAAAGGGTTGTCGTGCACGATTCTTCTTGGAGAGACTTTTCCATAGGCCTAAATATGAGAGCCTCGTTCATGCACGATCCCTCTGACAGAGATTTGGTTGAATGATGTAGTTGCACAAGCCCATGACTATATGGCCCTTTTGGACAAACGGAAATCGGCCTTATTTGGGGCCCAGATATCAGAATTAGGCGATGCGACCACTCAAATCGAATGCGTCGAGAAGCCCAACGATTTTCGAAACCATCACAACGTGATTAAGTCCAGGCCCTAAATTTAGTCGTTTAAACCCTCGTTTTGCTGTTTTAGTAAATTTTCTGCATTTTCCTATTTTATTTAGATTTTATTAAAATACTTAACCAGCTCCAATCGCTTTGAAATTGGACTGGGCTTTATTTTATTGCATAACAAAAAAAGATGTAATTTTGGGCTAGGGTTTCGAGCACTTCTATAAAAGGCTCTCAAACCCTAGTTTTGCCTCAGACTTTTTTTAATAGAATTTTGATTTTCTTTAAAGTCTCATTTACTCTAACCTAGGGTTAGAACTATCCATCTTTTATTGTTCGTCTTCTTTTTCTGAATTTTCAGCCATCTGTTTCCATCTTGTAGCTTGACGCTACCATATTGGTATCAGAGCCAGAGTTCCTACGGCGTGGGTAACGACGGTATGCCGCCAAAGCGATCTTTTCGGGGTAAGTCCACTATTCCGATCACTGAATCGGTCGACCGTGATGAATTCGGTCAATCCCAATCTCAGGTTGGTGAACAGATGCACTCGTTGGGAAATCATTTGTGAGACGTACAGGAAGCATTACACAGGCTGTTGAACAACCAAACCAACGGCTTTCGAGCTCCAGGTTCGAGCAACCAGCCGTCGTGATCTGAGAGAGAGATCGGCCGCGAGCAGAATCCGTTTGCTCCTCGGCGAGAACAAGTTAGGGGTCAATACTCACCACAAGACTGCCGTGACCAAGTCTTTGAGCAGCCGCCACCGAGAGATTCTGATCTGAACGCCAACAACCGGTGGGAATCTGGATTCAGATTGGAGATCCCAGAGTTCCAAGGGGGTCTTGCACCGTAGGAGTTTTTAGATTAAATCGCCTCAGTTGAAGAAGTTCTTGATTTCAATGAGGTTCCGGATGTAAAGCGGGTACAGTTGGCTGCAACTAAGTTCCGAGGCCGAGCTGCATCCTGGTGGCAACAGCTCAAGCAGACCAGATCAAGGCACGGTAAGCCAAAAATAACAACTTGGGCTAAGTTTGTGAAGCACATGAGGGCTGCGTTTTTTCCTTACAACTATAACCGCATAATGTATCAGCAGTTCCAAAACCTTAAACAAGGTTCAAAGACTGTTGACGAGTACACTAACGATTTTTCACGCTACAAAACCGTGTATATATTACTGATTCAGCAGATCAGCTAGTATCTCGCTATATAGGGGGGATGCGACAGCAGTTTCAAGACCAGCTGAATATGTTCGACCCTGTGAATGTGTCTGAAGCACATCAGCGCGCACTGCATCTGGAAAAATCCCTTTCACGAAGGCCTTATGGAGGAGACACTGCGAGAACAAATCCATTGGCATTCCCCAAAAGGACGATTCCAAGCCCTAACCCAGGAGTGCCAACTGCTTCTCCTATACGCACAGGTGCTAATTTGCAGGTCCCTAGTCGCACAGTTACTTCCTCACAGGTTTGGTGCTATCATTGTCATGAACTAGGGCACGTTGCTTTACAGTGTCCAAAATTACGACAACAACCACAATACCCGAGGGGTCTGTTCGCTAACACTGCTGATTTTTCCCTGGAGGGTGAGCCACGGTTTGATGAAGAACCAAAGGATGTTGTTGATGAGGTTCCAGAAGACCAGGTTACAGGAGGAGATATTGGTCAGGCATTGGTTTTAAGGCGTATCTGCCTGACGCCGAAAGCTAAAAGTGATGGGGATGATTGGCTACGGAACAATATTTTCCAATCGACTTGTACTATTGGGGGAAAGGTATGCAAATTCGTTATTGATTCAGGGAGCTGCGAAAATGTTATCTCTGAAGAAGTTGTCCATAAACTGGCCCTGAAAACAGAAGACCACCCAAACCCCTACAAGCTTGCTTGGTTAAAGAAAGGTAGTAAGGTAAGTATCTCTAGAAGATGTCTGGTATCTTTCTCTGTTGGTAACTATAGGGATAAAGCTTGGTGCGATGTCATTGGGATGGATGCGTGTCACTTGTTGCTAGGACGACCCTGGCAATATGATAGAAGTGTCACATATGATAGTAGGAGGAACCGCTACAGTTTTATATGGAATAATGTCAGGTTCATATTAACACCAACTAGAGAGGTTTCTCCAAAACCTGCCCTTGCAGTATCAAAAGAGTCGGGTAAGAACTTTCTAGCTCGAAAGGCGTTTATAGAACATGCTCATAAAATAGGGATTGTCTATCTTTTGGTGGTTAAAGAATTTAGTACTGATCGATTTGCTGGTATACCTGAGCGAGTTCGGCCGCTTTTAGCAGAATTCTCTGTTGTCTTTCCCGATACTTTACCTACAAGTCTTCCTCCATTGAGAGATATCCAACACCAGATTGACCTTGTATCGGGTGCTAGCCTACCAAACCGACCACATTATCGAATGAGCCCAAAAGAGCATGAAGAGCTCCGCAGACAGGTGGAGGAACTGTTAACAAAAGGCCACATCCGGGAGAGTCTTAGTCCTTGTGCGGTTCCTGCACTATTAACACCAAAGAAGGATGGCTCAATGAGAATGTGTGTGGATAGTCGGGCTATCAACAAAATTACAATCAGGTCTCGGTTTCCTATTCTTCGCCTTGATGATTTACTGGATCAATTGAATGGTGCTACTGTGTTTACGAAGCTGGATTTGAAGAGCGGATACCACCAGATTCGTATTCGTATTGGGGATGAGTGGAAAACAGCCTTCAAGACCCAAGAAGGTCTGTTCGAATGGATGGTAATGTCATTCGGTCTTTCTAATGCTCCTAGATGAACCAGGTATTTTTCCCGTTCATCGGAAAATTTCTTGTTGTGTACTTTGATGATATTCTTATCTATAGTACCACGGAAGAGCTGCATCTCCAGCACTTACGTGAGGTGTTGGTTGTTTTGAGGCGAGAGGAGTTTTATGAAGGACTCGATAAGTGTTGTTTTATGAGAAATTTGGTCGTCTTCCTGGGGTATGTCGTGTCAAAAGATGGGCTTTCAGTGGATCAGTCGAAAGTGGCAACCGTGCGAGACTGGCCTATTCCTACTTCCATCACTGAAGTCCGCTCTTTTCACGGATTGGTCTCCTTTTACAGACGGTTCATACACAACTCCAGCACTGTTATGGCTCCCATTACAGAGTGTATGAAGGGCAAGACATTCTGCTGGACCTCTGAAGCGGCTAAAGCGTTTGAGGAAATCAAGGTAAGACTGACCACTGCACCGATTCTGGTTTTACCTGACTTTTCTACAGGATTTGAACTGCATTGTGATGCATCCGGATTGGGCATTGACGTTGTGCTCAGCCAACGAGGCCGTCCTGTAGCATACTTCAGTGAAAAGTTAAGTGGAGCTAAACTTAACTACAACACCTATGATAAGGAGTTCTATGCAGTTGTGCGAGCTTTGAAGCGCTGGAGTTCTTACTTGGCCTACAATGACTTTTTCCTGTACACCGATCATGATGCCTTAAAACATCTGCAGAGTCAGGAGAAACTCTCTTCCCGCCATGCACGTTGGGCAGCATTTACGCAACAATTCACCTTTTCCATTAAGCATACTTCAGGGACAATTAACCGCGTAGCTGACGCATTGAGCCGACGCAGCATGATGATTCGTATGGAAGGACAAGTTGTGGGATTCGAGATGATGAATGCTCTACTGGCTATCGATCCATATTTTGTTCCTATTCTAGAGGACGTCAGCGCAGGTTTGAGAAAAGATTTTGCAGTGAGCAACGGTTACCTCTTCAAAGGTAATTTACTTTGTGTTCCTGGGGGCAGTTTGAGATTACTGATTGTACAAGAGAGACACAACGAGGGGCATGTAGGTAGAGATCAAACCCTTCACTCTGTATCTAGTCAGTTCTTCTGGCCGCATTTGAGGCGAGATGTTATCCGTTTTGTAGCTGGTTGTCGGGTTTGCCAGGTGGCAAAAGGTACATCCTCCAACGCAGGTCTATACCTACCACTCCCAATACCGGAAGGACCATGGCGAAGCGTCAGCATGGATTTCATCTCTGGGCTGCCAAGAACACAGAGAGGTAACGATTCTATTTTTGTAGTGGTTGACAGGTTTTCTAAGGTGGCCCACTTCATTGCCTGCAAGAAAACCACAGATGCTGTGAATGTTGCTAATTTATACTTTGCTTACATGGTCTACCCTTGAATATCGTTTCTGATCGCGATGCGCGGTTTGTGGGGCATTTTTGGAGGAGTTTTTGGCGCCTCACAAACACGAAGCTGAGTTTTAGCAGCGCATATCACCCGCAGACAGACGACCAAACCGAGGTAACTAAACGAACGTTAGGCAACATGTTACGCACAGAGGTCTCTGGGAAATTGAAAGCATGGGATTCCCGCCTTTATCATGTTGAGTTCGCCTACAACAAGCACCACCAGCGCAGTACTGGGTATAGTCCCTTCATGGTAGTCTATGGTTATAGCCCACGGGGTCCTATGGACTTAGCTTTCCCAACTCTTGATAAGGTTCCAGCCAAGGTCAAGAACGCCATTGCTGATCTATGGGAGATCCATGAGAACACCCGCAAACACTTGGAGGAAACAACACAGAAGTACAAGATTGCCGCAGATAAGAAGCACCGCATGGTGGAGTTTGCAGTGGGAGACTTTGTATGGGCTGTTTTGACCAGGGATCGCTATCCTGCACACGAGTACAACAAGTTGGCTGCAAGGAAAGTGGGTCCGTTTGAAATTATTGAAAAGATTAATCCCAATGCATACAGGTTGAAGCTACCCAGCCACATGAAGACCCATAACGTTTTCAACGTGAAGTACCTGGTGCCATTTACCGCTGCTGCTGAGGATGATGAAGCTGAGAATTCGTGGGCGAATTCTTCCGAAGAAGGGGAGGATGATGTAGTTGCACAAGCCCATGACTATATGGCCCTTTTGGACAAATGGAAACCGGCTTTATTTGGGGCCCAAATATCAGAATTAGGCGATGCGACCACTCAAATCGAACGCGTCGAGAAGCCCAACGATTTTCGAAAGCATCATAACGTGATTAAGCCCAGGCCCTAAATTTAGTCGTTTAAACCCTCGTTTTGCTGTTTTAGTAAATTTTCTGCATTTTCCTATTTTATTTAGATTTTATTAAAATACTTAACCAACTCCAATCGCTTTGAAATTGGGCTAGGCTTTATTTTATTGCATAACAAAAAAAGCTGTAATTTTGGGCTAGGGTTTCGAGCACTTCTATAAAAGGCTCTCAAACCCTAGTTTTGCCTCAGACTTTTTTGAATAGAATTTTGATTTTCTTTAAAGTCTACTCTAACCTAGGGTTAGAACTATCCATCTTCTATTATTCGTCTTCTTTTTCTGAATTTTCAGCCATCAGTTTCCATCTTGTAGCTTGACGCTACCATTTAATGACCAAGTACGAAGGATGACACTCGTGCGCGTGCGCGATCCCTAGAGAGGAGATTTAACGTAATGGCCAAATACGAGCTTGACCCATCTTGGAGGGATTTAGCTAAATGACTAAGTGGTAGGATCGTGACTTCTTCATTTCTGAAGGTGTCTTTTTGGTTGATCATGTTTTAATACATTTCATAAGGTTTGAGTTTTAAAGCGTTATTTAGGTCTTACTCACATCCCCTCTAGAGGATATATTGTGTCGTATCATTAAATATTTCCACTCTAATGTTTGCTTGAAAGGAACTAGAATGTCCATGTCAACTCATCATAGATCTTCCTAACTCATAGCAGTCGACCACATTGTTACAAACTTGGAACGACCCTTTGAGTGGTCTGTATTTAATAAAAAATAGATTTTTTATTTAACTGGGTTGGCGAGATTTAGGTGACCTACCTTTATCCAAAGAAATAAATTTATAATTTGGTTAAGTTGGCTAACTTTAAGTGGCATGCTTTTAACCGAAGAAATAAATTTATGAGTTGGTTAAGTTGGAAAATTCTAAGTGACATGCTTTTAACCAAAAAAATAGATTTTTTATTTGGCCAATTTGGCAAACGTTAAGTGACTTACCTTGAACCAAAGAAATAAATATATCATTTGACTAAGTTGGTGAGCTTTAAGTGATTTTCATTCAACGGAAGAAATAAATTTCTTATTTGGGAAACTTGCTAAAATTTAAGTGATTTGCCTTTAATATAATTATGGATTTTTTATTTTTCAGTTGGTGAGCTTTAAGTGACATGCCTTCAACCACATAAATTTATTTTTGAGTTGGATAAGTTGGTGAGCTTTAATTGATATGCATTCAACCGAATAAATAGATTTTTTATTTGGCTAAGTTGGTTCTTCTTAAACGATCTTCCCTAAACATCATACTTTTGAGAGACCAATTTTCTTTTTTGCTAGTCACTATTATTTTGGATAAGCTTATCATTGTTTTACAGATTTATAGATTTGTATATCGAGCAAGTTATCGATCTAGTTTCCACCCTATTGCAGGCTAGGCAGAGGGTTGAGGTATGATTTTCTTAAAAAGAATAGTGTTTACACGTTTTTTGAAACATAACATATATATATATATACTCGAATGGTTTGGTTACAACTGATGGATCAGAAATATTCTAGAGTGAAATTGTGCTCAATAGGTAAACAATTCGGAGGGTAGTTCGGGTAATCTTACGAACGAAGGGCAGTACTGATAAAATTCGAATCGTATTCGAACCGCATTTCCGACCTCTCCAAATGGACACCTCGCTATAAATGATTAAGCAAGTAGCTAATTAGCCTACACTAATGATTCATTAAGTAATTGGTTCCAACCCATGACCCGTTTGGTTATTTCAAATAATTAAGACCCTTAAACCCGACCCATGACCCTAATTTAACTGTATAAATACTCTAAAAATCATCATTAATAGAAGATGGAAAAAACCCGAAGAAATAATCTAAGTACTTAAGAACTCTGGTTTCAAAACTCTTTTCTTGAACATCGTCCAAGTTAATCAAGAACTAAATCCCTTTATTACACAATTACCCCCTTAATATATTTTCACCTTCTCAGTTTGGCGACCATAGTGGGAGCAGGGACATCCAGATTGTGACAATCCAAAGTTTCCAAAGGTTTAAGACGAGAATTGAATAATAGCTGAAGAAATGCATGTTGATCAACTTCTAGTGAATGAAGATGACCAGGTCGAAGAGGTTCAAATAAAGGCTCCGTCCGAAAACGATTAAAAAAGAAAGAACTAAACTAAGAAATAAACTTGCCGAGTTAAGAAAATAGATTAAAGCAATGAAAATACATCGGCAAGATGAAAGAAACCTGGTAGATCGAGAGGATAATCTGATCGGATATATAAAGAAAGTCATGACTGATCATTCCCTTAAAAAATATCAACTTTCAAGGAAAGAGCCTCATGAATAAAATGATTCCACCTCTTCGGAATCTAGTAAGAGTTTATCTTATCTATAGATTCATTTTCTTCCTCCACTAGCAGTGATTTTTATCAACAAAAGAAAAGAGATAAACACAGAGATAAACGTCACAGAAAGAAAATTACTAGTAGATATAAAAAATTGAAGGATCGGGAAATATCGGTGAAAAAGCTTAAGAAATAGAAGAGGTTGGATTATAAAGGAAAGACAATGGGTTCGGCTGATCACAGTATAAATCAGTTTATTTTCGATGTCTGATCTGAACCAGGTATTTTTGCGGATTTTAACTAAATACATCAGTTTAGCCAGAGACATAACTGGATACAATCAATGCTCTCGGCAAAGATTCTATCCGGACACCTCATACGATGTCTAGATGTGTCCAAAATGGAAAAGTATGATGGGAGTAAAGACCAATTTAATTTTTTTTATGATGAGCTTCGATGATAATGACAAAGTTTTGTGTCTGGATTTTTCTAAAATATTTTAAGACAGTGCTTTGAAATGGCACAACAGACTTTCGGAGGGATCAATTAAGAATTTTGATATGTTCTGGATGGCCTTCCGAAAACAGTTTGTAGGGAGTAAGGAGTTAAGAGGAAATTGTGATACCATAATTCATTGTCACCAAATGACATCATAAACCTTGAAACAATATGCTAGTCGTTCGTGAATACTAAGAATGGTCTAGCTGATTGTTATGAGCAAGTGGTCATAGCTTCCCTCAGACAAAGGTTATTGACAGGAGAGTTGCCTGACACGGTCACAAGGAAAAAGACAGAATCGTGGGGTGGCCTTTTGAATCAAGTTGGGAAATAAATCACCATAGAAGAAACCAAGCTGCTAAGGCATCCTCGACAGAATAAACCCCTTGTAGGCGCTACACATTAAAAAGATGTTAGTCAGTCGCATGTTTCCTCTAATTATTGACCTCGAGAATCAGGTCAAGGATCGGGACGATCTAGGTAGAACCAAACCCAGCAGTCTATACCAAGGGGGAACCAGTGGGTTCAGCCTAGTTACTTTTCAGAGTTAATTGAAAACCTGAGCATAATATATGATAAAACCAAATATCACATATAATTTCGAAGACCTTTGCCTATCAAACCCCAAGGGAGAACCAAAATACCCATTTTTGTAAGTACCATGAAGACACGAGTCATGATATAAAACATTGCATAGCTCTTAAGCAAGAGATTCAGTAATTTATTGAAAATGGGAAATTGACAAACTTTGTAAAAAGTCATGGCTCAAACAGAATTCAGTTTTCGAACAAACCCAGCTCAAACATAACAAAGAACAAGATAATGAACATGGTGGGCTGAACGCCGCTTAAAATATCTCCAACGGAGAACAAACTATGATAATTATAGAACAGTTTCAGGATCTTTTTTATTTGGATTCAGAGTATTTAGATCCGGATCCCGATCACCTTGTTAACATGGTGAATGAGGGATATGGGAGGGTTTCCCACTTGTGTAAGTTCGTCGATTCATTAACAATATTCGGAAGGGATACGACAATGAAACCTTCGAATTGTTCTAGAAAACAACATGTCAACACTTTGGATGTGCAATTAAAAGGGAAAATGTCAGCTCATTTGTATCAAGGCCTTCACCATTCGTAGTCTTTGATGAGGATGATCTGAAGGACATCGTTGGACAACATGAAGACGCTGTAGTTATTGACGTTTCTATTGATGCTACAGAGATTAAGAGAATTCTCATTGATACCGGTAGTTTAGTCAATGTGTTATTTTTCGGCCTACAAATAAATGAAAAAAATCCTCAGGTAATACAAACTTCGAACCGAACCATCATAGGGTTTATAGGTAGTACGGCAGACGTCATGTGAGAGTTTGGGGGAGAAACAACTCTTGGCAGGGGGGCTTTCGAGAAATCAGTTCGAGTGTTGTTTATAGTGGTAAATTGCCCAACTTGCTATAACGCAATTTTTTGCAGGTCTTGGCTCTCAATGATGCACACCATTGCATCTACAGTTAATCAATGTCTGAAGTACTCTGTAGAGAATCAGGCGGGGGTGGTACGGAGCAGTCAAAAAGTACATAGAGAATGCTATGTTGCAGTACTAGCTACAAAAACTCTTAGTTAACCAACCACTAAACTAAAATAGCAATCAAATGAGTCCCTTTCGGATTACAATCATATAGACAATCCAAGGGAGACTCCCATTACGATTATCCCAATTAAAAAAAATAGAAAGTCATTTTTTGGGGAACGAAATAATTGTTCGAATCGGTTCCAAATTATCAACAAATCTGAGAAATGAGTTACTAAATTTTTTATCTCAATATCAGCATGTGTTTGCTTGGCGTAATGAAGACGTAACGGGTGTACTAGCTGCTGTTATTTGCCATAAGTTATCAGTACGATCATATGCAGATTCGGTGCTCCAAAAAAGAAGGGTATTTTCTAAGGAAAAATCAGAAGCAATATGTAAAAAGGTTGATCGGTTAACCAAGATGGGTCACATAAAAGAGTCACACTACCTCTTGTGGACTGCTAATCCAATTATGGTTAAAAATAAAAACGGACAATGGCGCATGTGTATCGATTTTACTGATCTAAATAAAGCTTGTCCCAAGGACCCATTCACAATGCCTCAAATAGATCAATTGTTGGATTCCACATCTGGCAATAAATTGTTATCTATTATGGATGCTTTTGCCGGATATAATCAAAGTCAGATGGATCTGAAGGATCAAGATCCTACTATATTTATTACTGATCGAGGGATACATTATTACAAAGCTATGCCCTTCGGACTGAAAAATGCGGGTGCGACTTATTAACGTTTAGTTAACAAAACATTCGCCACTCAGATCGGTAGAAATGTAGAAGTATACATAGATGATATGATGGTAAAAAGTATCAAAGAGGGCGGTCACTTATCCAATCTCAGAGCAAATTTTTCTAAGCTTGAAGTCATTAATTTGAAACTCAACCCGGAAAAAATGTACTTTCCGAGTTCGATATGGAAATGTTTTGGGTTATATAATCAGTGAGCAAGGGATTCAAGCTGATCCGGCTCAGTTGAACGCTCTGATAGCCTTGGATACACTCAGATCGATAAAAGATGTGCAAAATACTCACATGAAGGTTAGCGGCGTTGAATAGATGTGTGTCAAGATCTTCAGATAAATGCTCCCAATTATTTCAAGTTTTGAGAAACACAAAGGAGTTTAATTGGTCCCTAGATTGCGAACATTGTTTAAATGCTCTGATGCCTTAGATCAGATAAATCTCAATTTTTTTATCTGAACTCCATGATGGAGAAGGATCAGCTCACTGCGGTTACAAAGCTCTAACCAGAAGGGTTTTGCTAGCAGTATACTATTGGCCTACCATTATGGGAGATGCTAAAGAATTGGTGAGAAAATGTGATCCTTGCCAGAAATTTGGAGATGCGATTCATGTTCCAGCTGGTCCAGTGCAAAATATATCCAAAGTAGTGCCTTTTGATAGGTAGGGACTTGATCTTGTAGGCCCGTTACCAATGGCGTCTGAAGGACGACAAACAACCGTGGTCACGATATATTACTTTACTAAATGGTTAGAAGTTGCACCACTTTCTGGGACCATTTCCAAGGCGATTATAAAGTTCATCTTATCTCACATACATTTTCGATTCAGAATACCCCGATGCATTACAAATGATAATGGTCCTCAATTTGATAACCAAGAAATATAACATTTTTGTGCTTCAATATGGATTCCACATTGTGCTTCAATGTTTTTGTGCATGATGTATTTATTTTATTATCATTTTAGCACTTTTGGTGCTCCTTTATATAACATATTTGGTATAACCGTACCGCATATATTCCACTACGCTCCACGGAAGGTTAGCTCATCTGAGATTATACACGCAGATATTAGACACACCCTAACTATGCGTACCGTACTTGATGTAAGTTTCATTATATTTTTTTAATCTATACTTACTTTCATTAACTTCAATAAATAATTAATGTTTAATATCTTTTAACTCACATTCCTTCGTTATGTTTTTTATGGGGTGTGTGAGATTTTGAATAAATCCGCTTGAGTGAGAATACTTTGAAGTCGCTCGACATAATTATACATTAGTGTCATAATCACGTCACCCGTCAGATGTGCCACATACAGATGCTACCATGTCACATAGATCCTACCAATACCAGGAATGAAGTAAAAAAATCTACCCAGAAATTAACATGAGTTCTTTTGATTTGAAAGAATTGTCATCACCATTTTATTACGATTTTAAGTTCTCCATTCGAGGGTTGTTTTAATGGTATGAACCCGTTGTACCATGTTTGGGTTATGATTAACCTATGATATACAATGGCTGACCCGACGTCGGTAGTTACTAATACGTATGTTAGAGGAAACCCACAGGTACACACTCATGCTACTGATAGGGTGGGATATGATCAAATATGTGCGTATCGGTCACGTATGGCCATGATGATGCTAGGAGAGGTTGTCGATGCGTTGGAGGAGGTTGTTAGTATCACTGAGCGATATATAGGTTTTTAATTTGTTTTATTGACTGTGTATGTGTTACTATTTTGTCTATTACGATGTTTTATTGACTTTTGTATATGTGTTACTATTTTATGTGTTACGATGTTTTATTGACTTGTGTGTTTATGTTACTTATTTGGTATCGTCGATGCGTTTAATGTTAGTATACGAAGCTTTTGAATTATATTGTTTGATTACAAATTCTATTATAAACTTAATGTTTTTTTACGATTTGTGGAAGAACATTATAAAGGAATAAACCAACACTCTAATATTGTTTGATTATTAATTCTATTATAAAGTTAAAGTTTTTTTTACAATTAAATAGCATTAAATTTATAATTTGTAACACAACAAATCACAAAAGATTAAAACAACACAATAAAAACTCTTATAATAGAACCTAATACATAATCTATTATAATACATACTTATGGGCCGATTGTACAACATGCGCGGATATATGAAGCTGTATCGCGCATGCTGTACAAAATCAATGTTCAAGTTGAATTTCCTCAAAAAAAAAATGTTTACCGTCGCACTCGACCAAAACATACATCACCGCATAAAATGTGTGAAATCACATCTCCTATTTTTGAGTGCCAAAACCTAAGCATGTGGTCGTGTAATGTCTGCAATTTTATTTAAAGATTTCACGATGTTTGTACAAAAATTACAATATAATTTTTAAAGCGACAAAACCACCATAGATTAATCATAAATGCAGATAATGTTACACCTGCATCAATCATCTCATTGGACATTATTCTTTGAACACAGTGGATGGCTTGAAGAATATGGTGGTCTTCGTCAACCGTTCACTCCATAACTAAGACACTTAGAGTTTTTTTCATACTTCGGAAAATTAGGTAGATGAATTAATACGATATGATTCAATTATTTTGTAAAGAGTAATCTAACATGGGCAAGAATCTTAAGTTGGCGGAATTATAAGTTGGCGAGAAATATAAATAGACGGGAAATATAAATAGGTAGGAAATGCAAATATGTGGGAAAATAAATGAAAACGACAATAAATATTATGCAGGAATGTAGATGTTACATAATCAAGTGTTAACATAAGGCGTAGTTAAAACAAATAAGTTTGAAAACATAAAATAATACGAGATCAAATTAGTGATATAAAGATGTAAATACACCGGGATGCACTCGGAGTATAAAGTTAACTTTATTGGGCTGACCTACTATCTTTTTTGTGGCTGGAAGTTTGACTACTACAAACGAAGGTACTATCGAGGTAGCCTTGCTCCCTAACGTGTTCATGGGTGTGCTACCTAATGTGTTCGTGTGCGTGCTAGCACTCGCAGTTTGTTCAGTGGGATATTCCCACGCTAGGGTTCCGTTTAGTTGATTTGTCCATGTTGGCTTTTGGCCTACCTTTAGTTCTAACAAATTCTTAGGCTCTTGGTCGTAACTGGTTTCAGGCTTTAAGAGCTGCATAACCCTATTGATAATATGATCTTGTTGTTTAAGGTCAAAACTACGAATGGAACTATTTTTGATGAATAGTTTTTTAAGTAAGAAATCTCCATGCATAGTGGCATCTCTATGAACAAATATATACACTTTTTTCTAGGAATATACCTACATTCTCTTGCTATTGAAGCTATTTCACATGCGCAAGGTAATTTGTGTGTTTTCCTAAGGAGGCATCCACCACATGCTACCCGATTTACGCATATATCTTTAGAACGTATAATAGCATATGGAAATTATTTTATACCCGCATGGGTAACATGACCGATTAGTTGCGAGGTCGAATAATTTAAAAAACCAGGTTGAGTCTGAAACTTAATTCGCTCAAAAGATTCGAGGATCCCCGCATGCTGCTTTGTTAGGAGCTTGCAAACTTTTTTCTAAAATAGTTCAAAATTTAATTGGTTGGTACCAAGGTTTTCTTTAAGGTCCGAGTGAGCACTCTCACACCTACAAATGAGATAGATAATCACGATACCAAATTTTTGTGATAAAAAAATAATAACGAAAGATTTTCTACCTATTCTTTGTTATATTGCCGTAGTATTTGATCTTGTTCGTTCAGTGATTTGAAAACTAGTTACCATTTTGTTATCCATGCCGACAAAACGTATTCGATACATTTAGGGTAAGTAACGTGCATTTTTCGTAATGTTGTTAGATTTTTTTGTAAGCTTTGATCATGTATGCGTCGACAATAAATCCATAAAACTCGATAAATTACTTTGAAACCGCACCAGATATCAATTTTTTAACTGTCCTAAGAGTTTTCTTGTTTATATGAAACTTGCATAGCAAGTTAGGTGTGCCCACAAATATTTCTTCGATAACTCCATAAGAGCTAACTCTTGACCGTTAACAATAATGCTCGAAAATGAACACATACGATCCATCATCAAACCACGAAGAACACTCAAATCCTATATATAATTTTGTATCTCCCCCCGTTCATAAACATATAAGCAATGGTATATGTAATTGAAGTCGAAGTTACTCCAACAATCTCGAGCAATGACATATTATACCTCGTCGTTTTGTACGTACAATCCATGACAAGAACATGCGGTAATATACACAAAAAATTTATATTTGTAGGATGCACGAAAAGAAATCGGTGATCTCTTGCGATTTGTCACCTAGCCGCTCTCACGTGGAGTAACCATGTTCCTTCAATTTGGCCAACAAATATTGCAATTGAATCTGTCCACTGTGATCAACATCCTAATGTTTTTTGCGACAATTGTATATTGTACGCATGTTAGAAAGATTCTATGGGTTATTCTGCTTCAAACCACTATATATCTCCCTAGGACGCGGCCCAAGAAAAAAAACTCATGAACAAATGCCTCTTCATCCGGTTTGAGTTTACAAGCACGGGAATGACTATTTAAGCGAGTATAAAATTTGTGATTGTGTTTCCCTTTTTCAACCGACAAACACCATTGAATAACTAGCACGTCAACCGGATTCCCTTTTAATTCAAACGAACATTATATTTTTTGTTGTACATTTTCGCTTTCTCAAAGTTTTTGGATTTGATTTTGATTTGAAAATACCGTACCTCTCGCATCGGTACTATACCCTAGGAGTCCTCCCCATCTCCTATTATCATATAACAGGATTATGTTTGGTGTGGATAATTTTAGTCTGAGGGTAACTTGGTCAGGAGTTTTGTGGTGTTTCAAAGGTATTTAATGTTTAAGTGGTTTGTAGTGAGAGATTTGAGCTGCCTGGTTGTATTAAATGTTTATTACCCCTATTAATGAAAGTAATTGGGTATTTATACCCTTAATTATGGGCCATATGGGCTTTCGGGTCATACTTGTGAAAGCGGGTCGAGTTCAAAAACCCATTAGTTTATTAAGCAGATTAGTAATTAGCTTAGTCAAAAAGTGATTAGCTTTTAATACTTTAGTCCTGTTCGGATGGTTCAGTGGGTGGTTTTTGTCTGAATTGCCCCTGTCCGGTTTCTACAGTGAGTGGTGAAAATTTCTGGACTCATCAGTAGCTCCTTTTTTAGGTTTTGTTCGAAGGCCTTTATCAAGACCTAAAAAATAGCATTTGAGCACTTGTGACATTGTCCGGAGGGATTTCGAATTGGGTAAAGGACTTATCCGGACTAAAAAACCCTTCAGAAGCTCAAACGTTTTGCCATGGATCGTGGGACACGTGTCCCCTTCTGATTCGCCTCACCAACCGTTTTTCTCCTAGAATGGCGCTCCCACTCATTTCAAAAAGCAACCTCTTCAATTAATGCTGGTGACGTCAGCGCCGTTTTTAATAATTACTTCCATCTTTTCGTATTCTCCTAGGTTTCTGGGTATCCTTTTGTCTCTTTAGTATAAATTACCTTATTTTTCACTGTTTTACCATCTTCATCACTCTTTCAATCCTTTTCTTCAAAGCTTTCATATCTCTTTTCAAAACCCTTTTTGGTGTAAGTTTATGTTTACAGCAAGAAATGCACTTGTAAAAGGTGGGTGGCTTAATCTTTCGGAGTTAGAGAAAGCACAGAGAGTCGAACGAGAAAGGCGCATTGCTGCAGGCCTTCCAGTTTCTCCCATTGACAAACCTGAAACACCAAGCTCAGAGCTTGATCGAGGTTTGTCTTCTGCCAGAAGCTCCAAACCTAGAAGTATATTTCAACCTAGTATTTCACCAATCGTTTATGGCTCATCGGTTCAAGAGTCACAGCCTACCATCGAACGAGAGCAAGTAGTTACAAGTACCAGGAGACCCTCACCATTCATAGCCATGGGATCGGATGCTGATATCTCTCCAGAAAAACTAACGCTTCGACGAAGAGGCCGTTTAGTAAAGGGCCAGGTTGTCGCTCCACAGTCCAAATCTCTAAAATCAGGGCTCCATAAGTATACATAGATGATATAATGGTAAAAACTACAAGCTAACTGAGCCCAAACACTTGGTTCACCCTCATGTCTTGTATCATGGCTTCCAGGCTCTCCGGAATCCCGCTTCCGGTGGAGTAATTTATTGTTGTTGCCAGCCTCTACAAAAATCATGTTATCCTCTTCTACCATTACAATATGGGTGACAACTTTAAAGTGGTAGATGACTTTCTTGAATTTGAGAATAAATGGAAGGCTCAATTCTTGTTTATCAGCGGTGCTTGGGAAAATCGGAGGAAGATTAAAGTTGATGCTAACCCAAGTATGCTTACCAGTAGATGGAAAAGCATAAGTAAATATTTCATCATGTCCATCTACATTTCCTTATAACAAGTTTGTTTGTTTAAATGATCTTCTTCTTTTTTGGGTAGTGCTGCCGAAGGAGTTTACTGACTACTTGGAGGCAGGGCAGACCACTTGTACCAAGCTGAATGCTTGGGCTGCTGAAAAATGGGGAAATTGCTTCCACAATTTCTGTACTGGTGGCAACCTGGTAAGATCCCACCTCTGGAACACAACCGACCGGAGAGACTTGTCTTGGGAGGAATCAACCATACCGCCTCCTCCGGGTGTCATTCTACAGAGGACAGATGCAAAAGATGGGAAGTTGGCCTTTCCGGGTAGGGCTAAAGCCCCAAGTAAAATGAAGGGCAAGAAAGGCAAGAGATGGCCAGAGGTAGCTGAGGTCAACCAAGGTGGTGTTGATGAGACAGTCCCAGCAAGTCTAGAGGTGCAAGACCAAGGAGGAATTGATGCGGCTTTGCTTTAAGTGGTGGAAAATGAAAGTACCAAAGAAGCAGTTGGACTTCTAAAACCCCCAAAGGCTAAAAAAAAAGGGAAACGGGGAGCAGATGGTGATGATAGGGAAGCCAAGAAAAAGAAAACCTCCAAGGGGGATGAGGTAGCTCTCCGGCCTCTGGAGTCTCTTCCTCCGGTCGACCCAACATACCCAACACAAGAAGAGAAAATCCCCAGTGACTTTCATACCGGAGAGGGTGCCGGAGGGGATATTAACATTGATGGTGTTGACATCAGTGGTCTTCAAGGGATTGTCCTTTAATTTGAAGGCCTTGAGAAGGACGACTTCGCTGGCCCTTACCTCCCCCCAAGCTCTTCGAACATTGTCACTTTTAATGATAAATCTTTTTTTGTTTCAGGAGATAAGGACATGGTGACTCACTCCTTGTTGAGCAATATTCAACCGGTGCTCAATTTGGAGAGACAAGTGAGAAATCAATCAGCCCTCATCAACACACTCAACTCAGATAAAGAGAGCTTGTCTAACGACCTCCTTACTGCCAACCAGAATGCTGAGGCACTAAAGAGAGAGATTGAGGAGTTGAAGAAGGGGAAAGAGGATTTGTCCCTCAAGTTAGCCACTTCGGAGGGGGTTAGCAAGGAACTTCAATCCAAGTGTTATGGCTTGGAGAAGGACCTCTCTGCTTCAAAAGATGAGGGAAAGGTCAAGGATAATGTCATCCAGACCTTAACCAATGACAAAATTTCGCTCGAAAACGATGTGTCTATATTAACCAGGAAAATGATGATTTGATAAAGGATCAAGAGAAAACAATTCAAGCGAAGATCGATGCATACACCAACCAGGTGATAGATTCTCAAGAGGAGAGGTATGCAGAAGTCAAGTCAGACATGGTCCTGCTCTTTCATAAAACATTTCTGAAGAGGACACTTGGAGACTTATGGCGATTTGTGGAGTACAAAGATCTTCCTCACCATACTATGGACGATGGTGATAAGCACGGTTATTCTAGTGTTTGGGATGATACTACTGATGAAGACGAAAGGACCAGAGAAAGTCCAGATGAGGAAACCAATGATCCCAAGAAGAAACCAAGTGAGGCTGGGAATCTAAGGAAGCTCAGCCTTAAAGTATCAACTATCTTTTAATTTTTGTGTTTGAACTAAAGTCCTTGTATGGCCAAGGCATTTTTGTAATTGTGTCAGGCCCTTGTCCGGATAAACATTTTCCTTTAAAACTTCAAAGTCCTTGGATGGCCAAGGCATTTTACATACTTTAATATCATTCCTTGGTATTAGCCGGACAGCTTTATCTTACACAACTCTTACATTGTTTTATAGTTTCCCAATTTCGATGGCTAATGTTTAAACAACCCTTAGTTATTTTACAAGTATTTTAAAGTGAAAGTGTTTAAATTCTCCGATGACAAATGTTTAAGCAGTTGCATAACACTCCCTTGCTACCTTCTGACTGCTTCAGACAACTCCAACTTGTCCTTGTACAACGTATTTTAAACATTGGTAGACTGTTGAAGCCACATCATGCATCCTGGAAAGCCAAGATCTCCCCAAAATGACATTGTAACACGTGGGACAATCCACCACAATAAAGAGTATTCTGACCATCTTCTTAAAAGGGCCCTTGCCCAACAAAACCTCCTCTTCAAACTCCCCAATTACATCAGCTGAGCTTCCACTGAAACCCACTATTGATCTGTTCGAACCCTGAATCATTGCTGGATTCTTCATTTGTTTATAAAAAGTTAAAAATAGGATATTGGCCGAACTGTCGGTGTCCACTAAAATTCGTCTAATGTCATTGCCCCCAATGGATGCTCCTATCAGAACATAATCTTCATGGGGACCAGCTATGTCCCTCAAGTCATCTTCATCGAAAACAATAAAGGGAAATGGAATTTGAGATTGATAGGAAGTCATGCCTCCTTCCAGTTGGGTAGCTAAAGTATGAACATGCCTCTTTCTCGAAAAAGCAGTTGGTGCAGTCACGGTGTCTCCCCCAAATATTATAAGTGACTCAAAAAGCTGATGAGTCCGGACACCGTCTTGCAGTGTTCTGTGATAACCCCCACCTTATTTCGGGTTGGATCAGGATCCAAATATTCCGACTCTACATCAAACCTTTCAATTATCATCATAGCCCCATCCGAAGCCGATGTCACCGTATTATTTGGGCCAGTCCAATGAGCATTATCAGGCCTATTTCCACTCATTCTTTTAACATAAGCCCCCCAACTTCCCTCTCTCAATCAAATTCTGTACTTCTTGTTTCAATGCGATGCAATCTTCAGTGTTATGGCCAGTATCATGATGATACTAACAGAAACAATTATTACGACTTTCCCTGAGAGATTGTAATGCAGTCGGCTTTCTGAAATGTACTTCATATTTTGTTTTATCATAAATGGTGGCTACATTTTCTTTCAACTCAGCAAACCACTCCGTTTGGACCGAAGGTCCTCGCTTATTTCTAGATTTCTGGCTCTGAGCTGGTGCAGCTGGGTGGGATTGAGCCTTGGCCCTATTATGACCCTGTCCGACTTCCTTGGCCTTGTACCCTGACTGATTCTGGTTTTGATTTGGTGCAGCTGGGGCATACCTCACTTGTCGGTGCACCATGGTTTTCTTTGTTTCATCCACATTAATCTGTTTGCCGACCTGATTCAGTAAACCACCCTATGTCATGGCCTTTTTCCTGGTTACTGAATCGGCCAAATTGCCAGGGTTCAAACCCTGCCTCAGAGAAGCCATTGCTACTTGTTCAAAACAATCAGCTAATTCATTTTTGGTGTTCACAAAGCGACTTATGTATTCCTTCAAATATTCGTTTGGTTCTTTGGCACAATGGATAATAGTGTCTCCATTGCCCTTCACTTCTTTACTTCCAACGAACTGCCTCCGGAAGGCCACCCAAAAAGTATCAAAATTTCTGATGCAGCCCTGTGGCAGACTATTGTACCACTTCAGAGCACTCCCCGTAAAAGACTGGGAGAAGGCTCGACAAAGTAACTTATCATCATCGTCAAAATTCATCATAATTTTTTTGATGTGCTCCAGATGGTTATCTGGATCTTTACTCCCATCATATTTTTCCATCTTTGTGCTGTCAAACCTCTTAGGAAGGTTTCCGGACAGTATCTTGGAGGACAATGAAGATTGTCTCCAATTCTGGCCACGACTAAACACATTATCTTCATTGGGAGTTGCAAAGATACCTAGTTCATCATGAAGGCAAAATGATCCATTAATAACCGGTCTACATGTCTCCGGCCATGGCTGTGACTATGAGACGACCTTTTACCCAGATGCCTCTTCAACCTTCCATGCCTGTCCCTTTTTCTTGAATATTTTTTTACCAACTTTTGTTTCTTCTTAGAACGATCTTCATCGCTGCTGGAAGATAGGGATTCTTCAACTTCATCTTCATTCGAGGATCTACTAGAAGATTCTGAGTCTGAATCTGAGCTCTCCACCGGTTTAGACCGTTGAGACTTCTTTGAGCTAGCATGATTATTTTTAGTGCTCACATGGATCTTTGATGGCTCATGCTCTCTTGGATTGTTAGTGTGGTGAACTACTGACACTTTTGACTTTTCTTTCCAACCCATCTCCGCCCTTTTAGCAGCCCTCAAGGCTTCTATCTCAACTTTTAGTATGTCTCGCTCCTCGATCGTATATTCATCGTTTTCTCCCACTACTTCTGCCAAAGCTGGTGGCACTTCCTGCTTGTCCGGATTCATCCGAACTGGTTTTTCTTGATGGTTTCCAATGCTAGATTCAGGCACCTTCTCCTCCCACTGTGGTCGCCAAATTAGTGTGGATAATTTTAGTCTGAGGGTAATTTGGTTAGGAGTTTTGTGGTGTTTCAAAGGTATTTAATGTTTAAGTGGTTTGTAGTGAGAGATTTGAGCTGCCTGGTTGTATTAAATGTTCATTACCCTCATTAATGAAAGTGGTTGGGTATTTATACCCTTAATTATGAGTCACTTGGGCTTTTGGGTCATACTTATGAAAACGAGTCGAGTTCAAAAACCCATTAGTTTATTAAGCAGATTAGCAATTAGCTTAGTCAAAAAGTGATTAGCTTTTAATACTTTAGTCCTATTCGGATGGTTCCACGGGTCGTTTTTGTCCGAATTTCCCCTGTATGGTTTCTACAGTGAGTGGTGAAAATATCCGGACTCATCAATGTTGATGAATAATATATTTTTACCTTTCTCTTTATAGAATCATCCATTTTAGGCTTAGTAAAAAGCCTATTGGTTGTAACAATTTCCTTCAATAAACCATCATATATGGTGGTTGGTTACATTCCTCGTACAAAAATTTAAAATAGGCTAAGTAAACATCATAATGCATAAATTGTACACTATGTACAAAAATATCCCACCACGTTGCATAAAATTTGCGATGAACAAGTAACATATCGCATGGAAATTTGCTATGGCCTATTCTTGTATCGCATACATTGTGCGATGAACATCAACATTGTCGTATATTTCGTGCGACAACGACGCATAAACCGTAAACTAAAATTCGAGAAATTATCTCCAACATATAAGTACTTTTCATCTGTGAAGTCATTCAAATAACAGTCCACTTCTTCGTTTTCCATACTAATTTTTGTTTGCTTATTTTATGATAAACAATTTGTGTTCATAGTAAGAATTAACTAGCCTTTTAGTGTTGAGGTAGGAAAATGTTAAGGTTTAGAGTTAAATTTGTGATAAGAATTTTAGATTTATGGTTAGTTTTTATGACAATGTAAAAATGGTAGTTTTAATTATCATTTTATTATAAATATAACCACACAAAAAAGCACAAGCACGATAACATTTTCTCTGCGAAGCCATCCTCAGGTCCTCTCTCTAGAATCTCTCAGTTTTACTTTTTGAGCTTCAAAATGTTCTAAGTTTTTAGCTCGATTATGATTTTGATTATTGCTTTAGTCTCTTTATATGCTTTATCTCTTATCCATAGTGAAGCAAATGGTTTTTCTGTATTCGTTTTGGTTGATTAGGTATTTACCACAACTAGCAAAGAAGTATGTCATACAAATGCTGTACATTGATGTTCCTATATTAGCCAAGATAATGGAAGAATAGGTGGTTGTAGATGGCCTTTCAAAGCACAAAGTTGCTATTGACAGATTGGTTCAATTGCAAAGGCACTGTCGAGGTATCCTCGATCCATGACGTGTTCATGAGTATGCTACCTAACATGTTCGTGGGTGTTCAAGCACTCGCGGTTTGTTCAGTGGGATATTCCCACGAACTATGGTTCCGTTTAGTTGATTTGTCCATGCTGGTTTTTGGCCTACCTATCGCTCTAACCGATTCTTTAGGCTCTTGGTCGTAACTGGTTTCAGGCTTTAAAAGCTGCATAACCCTATTGATAATATAATCTTGTTTTTCATGGTTGAAACTACGAATAGAACTATCTATGACGAATAATTTTTTAAGTAAGACATCTTCATGCATAATGGATCTCTATGAACAATTATATGCACTTTTTTCCTATGAATATATCTACCTTCTCTTGCTATTGAAGCTATTTCACATGTGCAAGGTAATTTGTGTGTTTTCCTAAGGAGACATCCACCACATGCTACCCAATTTAATATCTTTAGAACGTATAATAACATATGACAATTCTTTTAGACCCGTATGAGATATATGACCGACTAGTTGCAAGGTCAAAATATTTACAAAATTAGGTTGAGTACGAAACTTACTTCACTCATAATATTTGAGGAGCTCCGCATGCTGCTTTGTTAGGAGCTTGTGAACTTTTTTCCAAAATAGTTCAAAACTGCATTGGTTGGTACCAATGTCTTTTAAGGGTTGAGTCAACACTCTCACACCTACGAAGGAGATAGATAATAATGATACTGATTTTTTGTGATAAAAAAAATCAATAATAACGAATATTTTTTTACTTACTCGCTGTTATATTACAATAGTATTTGATCTTGTTCGTTCGATGATATAAAAACTAGTTACCATATTTTGTTATCCATGCCGACATAACGTATTCGATACATTTAGGGTAAGCGACGTGCATTTTGTGTATGTTGCTAGATTTTTCTCGTAAGCTTCGACTGTGTCTACGACGATAATGGATCCATAAAACTCGATAAATTTCTTTGAAACCACATCAAACATCAAATTTTAACCGTCCCAAGAATTTTCTTGTTTATATGAAACTTGCATAGCAAGTTCGTTGTGTCCGCAAATATTTATTCGATAACTCGCATAAGAGCTAACTTTTGACCGATAACAATAATGCTCGAAAATGGACACATAATATCCATCATCAAACCATAAAGAACACTCAAATCCTATGTATAGTTTTGTATATTCTCCCCGCTCATAAACACACAAGCAATGGTATATGTAATTGAAGTTGAAGTTACTCCAAAAATCTCAAGCAATGACATCTTATACCTCGTCGTTTTGCACGTACAATTCATGACAAGCACATGCAGAAATATACACAACAAGTTTATACTTGTAGGATGCGTGAAAAAAAATCGGTGATCTCTTGCGATTTGTCGCCTAACCACTCCCATGTGGAGTAACCAACTTCCTTCAATTTGGCCAACAAATATTGCATTTAAATTTATCCACCGTCATCAACATCCTAATATTTTTTGCGATAATTGTAGATTTTATGCATGTTAGAAAGATTCCCGTACTTGTTTATGATTTGTCTTTTCTTAGGCTGTATCCTATGTATAGTGGTTTGAAACAGAATACAAGTACGGGAATGACCATTTAAGCGAGTATAAAGTTTGTGATTGTGCTTCCCGTTTTCAACCGACAAACACCATTGCATAACTAGCACGTCAACCGGATGCTCTTTTAATTCAAACGAACATTGCATTTTTTTGTTGTACATTTTCGCTTTCTCAAAGTCTATGGATTCAATTTTGATTTGAAAATACCGTACCTCTCGCATCAGTACTATACCCTAGGAGTCCTCCCCATCTCCTATCGTCATATAACGAGATTATGTTGATGAAAAATAACTTTTTCCCTTCCTCTTTTACAGAAGCATCCATTTCGGGCTTAGTAAAAAATCTATGGATTGTAAAAACTTCCACAATCAGCCATTATATATGGTGGTTGGTCTCATTCCTCGTACAAAAAGTTAAAATATGCTAGTTAAACATCATAATGCATAAATTTCACACTATGTACAAAAATATCACACCACGTTGCACAAAATTTACGATAAAAAGTAACATATCCCATGAAGTTTTGAGATTACCTATTCTGGTATCGCACACATCGGGCGATAAACATCAACATTGTCGTATATTTCGCGCGACGACGATGACGTTCATAGTAAACCATAAACTAAAATTCCAGAAGTTGTTTCTAACATATCAGTGAAGTCATTCAAATAACAGACCAATTCTTCGTTTTCTATACTAATTTTTGTTTGCTTATTTTATGATAAAAAATTTGCATTCATAATAAGATTTAACTAGTTTATTTTTAGGGTTCAGGTAGGAAAATGTTAAGGTTTAGAGTTAAATGTTGATAAATGTTTTAGATTTATGGTTAGTTTTTATAACAATGTGAAAATGGTAGTCTTAATTATCATTTTATTATAAATATAACAAAAAAAAAAACACAAGCACGGTTTTATGACAAATAATCACTGGCCATGATTTTTTTGCCTCGAAGCATATAACTGGGACTGAGACGGATCGGGTTTCCTTGCCTGTTTAGTGTTATTCACACCACTTCGTTTAGTGTTATTCACACCACTTCTTCGAACTAAGAAACAATCAGTTTCTTTTTTCTAGGTTTAAGATCGATCTACTCTACCAAATTAAACTTCAAACTCATCAATCATGCCTCAAGTGAAGATCATCGCGAAGAATTTCATGGATATGGTGGCTTCTCTACCTTCCTTGAAGCTCGACAAACTCTACGACAACGTTTTCATCTGCGAAGCCATTCTCAGGTCCTCTCTCTAGAATCTCTCAGTTGTACTGTTCGAGCTTGAAAATGTTCTAAGTTATGATTTCGAATATTGCTTTAGTCTCTTTTTATGCTTTATCTCTTATCCATAGTGAAACGAATGGTTTTTCTTTATTCGTTTTGGTTGATTAGGTCTTTACCCCCACTAGCAAAAAAGTATGTCATACAAATGCTGTACATTGATGTTCCTATACTAGCCAAGATGATGGAAGAATGGGTGGTTGTAGATGGTCTTTCAAAGCACAAAGTTGCTATTGACAGATTGGTTCAATTGCGAATTTTCAAAGAAATTGTTGATAGGTAAGGTGATATAGTTTTGTTTAGCGTATCCATTCTTGGCTCCTTAAAAGAATGAAACACTTGCAATAAACCCTAATTTATAAACTCAGAGCAGTAAATCTGCAACCCCACCATTGAATAGTACTTCCTAGTTTTCATACAAGCTTTTGTAATTATGTCTATATTTTACTTTTTGTTCCTTTCTTTCCAATCATGTTTGAAAGGAACTTTAGTGAAATATTTTTGTCATGCTTGCAGGAAAAAGGAAACTAGTTACAAACTCAATGAAACATTTCAACGCAATCTCCAGAAACATACAACGCAGGGGTAATGTGTGAGCTAATTGATCTTGTTTGATTGCAATTATTGCTTTTGCTAGCCTTTTGAGCGTTGGGGAAGGGGGACTGTGGATTTATGGCACAATGCAATAACCATATACTCCTATGTATAGTTTATCAGGGGGTTAGACATACAGAGATTATTTTGATCAGGTCTACCGATAAAACTCTAATTCCAGAATTTTCTAGGTCGCCCCCCTCCTTTAATAAGCTTATATTCTATAAATTCGTAGACGCCACTTCCTAATTGAAATTTTGAGCAAGCAATGTGCACAGTCTTAAGCAAGCTTATATGAAATGCGGATAGAATTTTGTAGACTAGACTAGTTACCGACTTTGTTTATGACTTTTTATTATCTCTGGAAATCTTATTTTGATCAGGTCTGCCAGTAACAGTCTAATTACAGAAGTTCTTAAGTCACCCCTCCTTTAATCTCCTTATATTCCTATAAATTTGTAGATGCCAGTTTCCTAATTGATATTATGAGCAATGTGCATAGTTAAGTGTAAGCTTATATGAAACGCGGATACAATTTTGTAGACTAGACATGTTACCTACTTTGTTTATGACTTCTTTTATTATTTCTGGAATCGTATTTTCATCAGGTCTACCAGTCAAAGTACAATTTCAGAAGTTCTCAAGTTATCCCCTCCCTTAATCTCCTTATATTCCTATAAATTTGTAGATGCCAGTTTCGTAATTGATATTATGAGCAATGTGCACAGTAATAACCAAACTTATATGAAATGCGGATAAAATTTTATAGACCACTAGTTACTGACTTTGTTTATGATTTATTTGGACTTTATCTTCTCCAAATTTAAACTATGTGTTGAATGCTGTGACTTTAAATTTGCAGTGGAAATTTACCAAGGGAATCTATGCCTGCAAACGTGACTCTGAGACTTCCTAGTTTGGAGGAGCTTGAAGCATATGCCCATGAACAATGGGAGGTGTGACTTTTATTCATATATTTCTATTGCTTTCACATCTATGTTATCTGCAGTAGATGACATTTTATTCTTGTCGCTGCTTATAGTGTTAAGCAACAGAAGGTCTTTGACATAGGTTTATTTGATAGGCATCATTACACCGTAGCTGCCTCATAGGGATTAGAGGTTGCCTATATATTACAGATATTTTCCAGCATTTTCAGTAGTTGACTGATTATTTATTATAAGACTGTTTCGGACCAAGCATATTAGGTATCTATGGCATCTTGGGATAAGTTCAAGAAACGTTGTTTTAGCATGTTTAGTACATATACATAATCACAATGTCAAGCTAGTAATGTAAAAAATGAGAGGGACTATAAAGGTAGAACCGTAGAAGATTTAATAAAGTCCAACTAGATGAAAAGCAAGAAAGTAAGTTTCCTAGACATCTTACAACTAATATGCCTTTGGAATAACAGGAATGGAGATATTGTTCATGTATCACAATGAGGTGCGCTTAGTGCTTGACTTATTGGCTGAATGGATACGGGCTACTCTCTCATGATTTGCATTTTTCTTTCACCAGTGCTTCTTGCTGCAACTTATAAACTCAGCTCAGGCGGATAAATTAACCAGCTTCAGCTCGTCAATGATGAGAATTTTTCAGCGTGGTCTATTGACTCAGAGGTATTATTTCTTACGACACCTGAATCTTGACTTATAACATACCTGATATTCTGCTGTTATGACTTACGCAGAGATAAAGATGCCCCAAGATTAACTGAGAGTGGTTTCCAGTTTCTGGTATGCGCCATGTGATTTAATGTCTTTCAGACTTATTATGGTCTGTGTTAAAATAAATAATCTTGATGATTATAAATCATAGCTGATGGATACGAATGCACAACTCTGGTACATCGTCAGAGAATATATATCCAACGCCGAGGTATGGATCTCTTATAGTCATCAGAAGTTCATTTTGGTGGTATCTCAATAATCAATTACCGAGCGCCGCTTCCATTGCAGGAGCGAGATTTAGATTCAGCGGATTTGATTTCGTTTTTGTTGGAGCTTAGTTTTCACGTCACCGGCGAGGTATCAGATATTTAATTGTAATTATCTAGTATATTGTATGTTAGAACTTGCTGTGTTGTGTATAATTGCTTTAGTTTCTTCAATATTTTTTGCAGTGCCTTAGTAATGTAGCCTTTTTATTTTACTTTTACCTTTTTCTCTTCGAAAATTGAACATTATTTCTTCAAAGCAGAACTTCAGGTCTCACCCTATTGTGTACTTTTTCCCTTTAGGCATATAATATGAGTAGCTTGACCGAGATTCAGAGAACTACACTCAAAGACCTCGCAGACTTGGGATTGGTTAAACTTCAGCAGGTTGTACCTCTTTCGTACTTTTTATTAGCTGTATTAAAGTGCATAGGCTTACAAGCTAAAATATTGCTTTTTTAGTCTACCATTTTTGGCATTTAATTTTTCTGAATTTCCTTCAAAATAGTTCTATTTTCTGCAACTTCACATCATTTTGCGTGTGTCAATTAAAATGAAAGTAGTGAATTTTTTCACGAACCAAACATGGCCATAGCCTTTTGGCTTTAAATAATGATTAAAAAGGTTTAAAGAGTGAAATATTGTTTTTAAAAGCCTTTGGGCTTTATTTTGTTTTTCTTTCTCTATAAAATTTCTTCAGATATGCCCACTTTGTATTTTCCGTTTATATTCCAGCTCTATCCTGTCTTTTGGTCCACACCGATGTACCGTTATTTAATTTAAAAGCTAGTTTATTTTGCAGTGCGCCAAACAAGGTTTGGCTTTTTCTATTAGCTTTAAATCTTATAAATTTTGCACCAAACAAACCCTAATTATCTCTGTCCTTCTGAAAATTTAGTTTAGTGGTATTAAGGTTCTTATCAATCGTCATATATGCAGGGCAGGAAAGAAAGTTGGTTTATACCCACTAAATTAGCAACCAACTTGTCAGTGAGCTTAACAGATTCATCAACACGAAAAGAGGTAGATATTTATATATTTCCTTCCCTTGAAAAGACACTGGGGAATTGCAAAAAAAAAAGCCGAAATTACTTGGTGAAGTTGCATGCTTTCGTTTTTTTGCCTAACGGCAATTTTATAAATATTGAAAAACGAATATAGGCGACTTCACGGAGTAATTTCGGCTTTTCTTTTTATCAAATCCCAAGACACTGTTGCTTCAACTTGTTTGACATGTACCAATGTATACCATATATACATTTCCCTTTATCTTGCCTTTAGGGATTTGTCGTTGTGGAAACAAACTTTAGGGTGTATGCTTACTCCACGTCTAAGTTGCATTCTGAGGTCTTACGGCTTTTCTCAAGGTATAATAACTACTATACTCTACTATGGTCTTCTCTTAAAATCTCCTTTGCATCCTTATCTATCATGTTCTATTGAGCTTCCTGTGCCTTTGCTTAGCATATATTGTGTATCGGGCATGACTCAAAATCATGTCTAACTTCTACCTTTACTTAGCAAATATTGTGTATCGGGCATGATTAGAAATCAAGTCTAGATTCTGCCTTATTTTCCGTCCGAAGTTGAGAATGATTTTTTTAAATATATATATCGATCAAGATGGCTTTGCTTGGTGGTATTCCGCTCAAAGTTAGTAACCTTATGGCAAGAATCCCAAGTTTGAACTTTGGTAAACGACCAGAGAATATACAATATTATGATTATCGCATTCAAGGGGTTGTCGTGTCTCTTCAAAACATTAGAGAAGAAATAATTCACTGATAAATATATAAATGGGAAGGCATATATTGTTGATCATTAATCAGGAGTGTCTCTATGCGTGCAGGGTAGAATATGAGCTTCCTAACCTTATAGTGGCTGCAATAACAAAAGAAAGCTTGTATACCGCCTTTGAAAATGGCATTACCTCAGATCAAGTGAGTATATATTTCGAGTTGGTCAGGGTTCCTGGGAATGTATAAATGATCGTTTCAGTTTGCTGGATCCTTTGCTATACCAAGCTAGAAGCTTATGTCACCGTAGTTTTTTATTTGTATTATTGGCCTGGCCTGGAGTGGGTAGGGGTGGCAACAATCCATTTCGGGTCGGATTCAACTCTGATAAACTCTGCGGTAAATAAAGTCCGATGTACACAGATCTACATAAAATTGTCTCTGAATCCAAACCGGGTTCTGTTAATATAACGCAGAACCAACTCTGGTTAACAGGATCTAACGTGGCTCATCCCCCTTTTTTTTCCTAATAAAAATCATTATCCTTTTGTATATATATTAATCAATTTTCAATATCTTAGTCTGACTGTTTTATCCAAATGGCTGAGCCCGGACACGATCTTAAAGTGGATTTTTTTCTTTGTCCGGATCCTTTTTTTGGACATAAAATTTATGTCCATAGGACCATAACATTGTTTTATATCAGATTCGAAAAAAATGTTCAGGTAGGAAAATATTGTGCCACCCATAGGCAGGATAACTCTGATCGTGATCTGCCCTAAATTGTTGCTCTGCAGATTGTTTCCTTTCTCCAACAGAATGCTCATCAGCGGGTGTTAGATAGAGTACCATCTGTTCCTGAAAATGTTACTGATCAGGTTTCAACTCTTTTTCCAACCTTGAAGTGCTGTGTAATTCTTCATATCTTATTTGTCTCTTCTATTTATTGTGCAGATAAGATTATGGGAATCAGATATGAATAGAGTTGAGATGACTCCTGCTCACGTTTACGAAGAATTTCCTTCCAGGGTAACCTCAGTTTTCTCCTGTCATTATCTTACATTCATCATCCTATCTAATGTAGTGTTGTTTGGTACCCAAACTGGGTAAAACATAAAAAGAAGCTCATATATTATTTGGATAATAACTCCTGTTTGTCAGTTCTGGTTGCAAGGATAAAAGGGAAATAAGATCATGGCAGCAAAGAACCCTTGTTCTTCCCTGTAGTATCTGACGTTAAGGAGTTGAAAGTCTTTATTTTTGCAGGAAGTATTCGAGGCTGCTTGTGATTTTGCTCGAGAATGGAGTGGTTTGCTTTGGGAGGACTCTAAGAAAATGCGGCTGATTGTCAAGACGGAAATTCACAATAATATGCGTGATTTTCTTCGCTCTCACAATAAATAGACAAGTATCATTATCTAATACTGAAACGTGATGACATTGACACTTACATGTGTTTTAGTTCTGATTTAAGTGATTCTGTTTAGCTGATTTATTATTTTTAGGAGCTGTGACTATCTAAGTACCTAACAAGTAAAAAATTATTACTAAAATATTTTGAGCCACTGGTATTTTTCATGGTAAATGTAAAATTTATGGCTCAAGGGTATAATTCTATCCAAAGTTCATGTTAAATCAGTATATTTCCATCCAACATTCATATATGATCCAGGATTGATTTTTCTTCTATAAAATATACTTGACTTGTATCCATTTATGATTTTGCTATTGATGAATAATTTACGAACTATATCCTCTAACATCTAATACTTAATGCTTATATATCAACAACGAAAAAAATCAAACAACATTTTTTTAATTACTTATATATCAACAACATAAAATATCAAACAACTTTTTTTTTTCGAATTTGTTTTTTTTTTCTGTTTTTGGAAAAAATATTCTTTTTTTCTTTAAAATTTCAACCTCAAATATCGTGAAGAAGATATGCATTTACAAAGGTTAGAGGAGGTAGAGATGCCAATGATAAAAATTGTCGAAGAATAAGTATAACAATCATTCATTTTTTTTCATGCCAAGAATTCGGGTTATTCACGGCGGATTTGTAGGGTTTGGTTTGGAGGTGCATATTTACGGTATGGTAGCCCTGTACCTATTTATTTTTTTTATTTTTTTTTCGGATGGAACATGCAGCCGCTACTCAAAGTGCAATGAGTGCGCACAGGGTAAATCCTCCGTTTAACGCGATAGCCTGCAAACCAACGTCAAGGTAACAGGCTGAGCCGAGAAAGCGTATGTAGAGGGACTCGAACTCATGACCTTTGGTCACAAACACACCATACTCAACCAGGGCACATTTTCTACCTTTTGTTCTATGTTTTGAGCAATGTATTTTGTTTATTTATTTTTATTTTTTATGTATTTTGAAATAGCAATAGAAAAATGATACATATCGATATGTGGATGATTTTACTATAGATTATAGTTATTGTTAAGGAAAAAATCTAAAACAATGAATCTGCCAAAGTAGTAATTTTATTGATTCGAGAAGATAAAATTTGTTTAATTTTATAAAACTTTTAGTCTTTTATTTATACTATTTTTGGCCGTACTCCTATTAAATACAAACATTTGATGGGTCGTGACCGTCATTAAACTAATTATCACAAATTCCTTTTGATCGTGGTCTTTGGATGTTTGACTGTTGACTACCTTTCCTTGATTACCGGCCTTTAATACAGTTTATAATACTAACTAAGTTTATCATTTGTCGACATAACGGTTAGTTCCACAAGTTGTCGTGCTGGGCATTCTTTGTAGTTCTGCCCGGTGGGTGCTGAAGCTGCCATGTCCGCTCAGACCAGGTCCGATGCCAATTTACTTTTGGCCGAGCGATGTCGCACACTATGTTCCTCGAGCAAGCTTGCCTTTGATCGCGTTCTACTCGACTATAGCCGGACGCAGACAAGTCTTGTGTTTTCTTTGACCGAGCGTGCGTGCTTCTAATCGGGCTATACTCGACGTAAGTTTGAGCGCGCTCGGCCTCGTACCTCTCCTGCTCGGATTGAGCACATCGTGGATGAAGGTCGTTCTTGCCGAGGTTGCCTTTTTTATGTACATATAAATAGAGTGAGGCATATAGTGGACCTGCCCAATTCAGACAAGACCTTGAAGCATATATTTATTTATGTGTCTGGTAATTGGGAGCATGAGAGTGCTACGATGAATCTTCAATTAGAAAGGCGGTGGAAGTCTAAGTGTAAGGCTTTTTAAGTGTTTGAGTGTAGATTAGTTTATAAACGTGATTTTAATTTGACGTGTTGATGCAGGTGAGAGGAAATACCAAGAGTGGTGCAAATAGGGTCGTCCAAAGGGGTCAGTGAATCTTTTGGCAAAAGATATCTGCTGCAATGCACGCTGCTTGGGGAGACGAGCCGATACAGGTCTTCTCTGTGGTGAATTATCTTAAAGCCGGTCTGTGGCGTATCCCTGAACTGGTGGTGGCAGAAGACGGAAGGGTTTTAATTGCTGGTAGTGAGGAAGAGGCCACTTTGGAGAGGCTCCGAGCATTATTGGAGCAAAGATGTGAGGAAGGTAATTTTTCTGGGCTGGGTCTAACCGTACCGGCAGGTCGAAGGACAAGGGAGGCGAGCGACTCATCATTTACGCTCAAGGGGACACATAAAGGGGAGGAGTGGAGATGCCAAACAAAGAAGGGCAGTTGGCCATTGTCGCTGAAGAGATGGAAGACATTGGCAAGAAGACGAGGTCCCGTGAGGAAGACTCGGAGGATGCGGTCAGTCATTTAAAAAGGAAGAAGAAGGGGTAATTAAGTCTGCCCTCTTTTCACAACGGAAACTGGCACTAGTGGATGAAGACGAGGTGGACGGAACCGTTGGAGGCCAGGTGAAGGATGCTGGCGATGTGCAAGTAGAGGAGAAGGAGAAATACTCTGGGAAGGAGCCAGATGTAGTAGTTATTGATGACAAGGCCCCAGAGGTAGATGGTGGGGTCAAGGAAAAGAAGGTGCCCCCTCATGTGGCACAGAGAATGAAGAACTTTGTGCATGACCTTGGGTCAGGGACATCGTTGGTGAACGTCGTGGTGCTTGAGGCCTTGCAGTCGGAGAGGTCGGGAGAGGCTAGGGATGGTGCTCAGCAACTCCCTCAGCATACTGAAGTACTACCAGAGCCATCAGTGAAGCTGGTGATGCCAGCGGCGTCCCAGATGATCATTGATCAGGTCCGACACAGTTCGGACTTGTCCTTCTACGATACACTTCCAATGAGCAAGATTTTGCAACGCCAATTGGAGTTGGCTCTGGAGGTATGTGTTGAGTGCAAACTTTAATTTATTCAGTTGACTGTAATATGCATGTATTGGAAAAAGGAGTGCTTCAATGATGTGTTTGTGCAGATGCAATATAATTCGCATGCTCTGGCGTATCGGCGCATGTCCTTAGTGGACGTCCGGGCGATGGAGAGGTGGAAGCCAGAGCCCATGTTTTTTTGGCTCCGTGCGAGGGCTTACTCTTGAACTGGCCCGATTCAAAAATGTGTATGGATTGGCAAAGCAGTGGGCGGAGAAGGCACAGAAGGAGAACGAAGAGCTATTGCGTCAGCTGGGAAATGCATGTCTAGAGCGAGATGCAGGGAGTAAGCAGTGCCTAGAGATGCTGACGAACACAACACTTCCGACGACGCAAAATAATGAGTTGTTGAAGAAGAATGAGACCCTTGTTGCGCAGAACTCGCAGCTGATGGAGTAAAGCATGCACCAAGCGACCAAGGTGGAAGAGCAGGCCTCCAAGGTGGCTGACCTCTCAGTAGATTTAGCTGATGTGAAAATTCAGTGAGCCGAACTTCAGAAGGAACAAGAAGAGAGGTGCGGTCAGGTGGCTGGATTGAAGAAGAAAGCTGCTGCCGACTTAGAAGCCAGGGAGCGCCAGGTTATGCAAGTGACGTTGGGAAAGGTGAAGTTGGTGATGGAACTGAGGCCCTTAATCCAGACATGGATTTTGGTCATTATAAAAAATTGCTCCCAGTGGTGGAGACAGGAAAGGCGGGCGTCGCCGATGTGGTAGTGAATCCTACTGATACATAATGTAGAAGAAAACCTGTAAAAACATTATTTTTTGGAGTGACAAAGACTTGACTTAGTTGTGTAATTTAACTTGTGTTTTTTGTTGGATGAGCTAATGACATGGCACGTGTTTATACTTTTACTTTGTTCGGATAATGAACTTATCCTGTAAGATCGAGCACAATAAGGCTCATTGTGTAACTTATGGTTAACAAAGTGGCCATAGTTGAGTTCGCGGAGCGACCGGTTCGGCCAATTGTGTAACCCAGTGGGCTTGGAGTAGTTCGCGTTTAATAATACCTGAGTGTAGTATTGAACACAATATGACCCGTTAACATAGCCCAGCGGGCGCGACCAATTAGCCTATTTATCATATCTATTAGAACTTGTCTAGGTCTGGCACAGTATGACCCTTATTGCCTAGCCTTTTAGGCGTGGTCCATGACCCTGTGGCAGAGTTAGAGAAAATAAGTATAAACACATAGTTGGCGAAAATGATAAATGTATTGATGAATAAGTAATTAGATGCCTCATTAAAAAACCCTCCCGCGACATCAGAAGGGAAAAAGAGTGCATCGAGAATTTTACATTGTGGGGTGGTATAACTTGAGATGACTTATATTCCATGGGTGTTTTAGAGATTTGCCCTCGGTATCGGCGAGGCGTAATGCTCCATGGTGGCCTTTGGATGACTTATAACTTGAATCTAACTTTTCTGGCTTCATATTTGTCGACGGGAAAAACGTCATGGGCTAAAAAATCAATGAGAACCGTTCTCCAATCAGGCGTAATCACGTGGTTTTCCTCCGAGATGCTCATCGCGTGCTCTTCGCCAATCGAGATCGACGGATGCCTGAACCAACACCCACGGATAACCCTCTATTCGTGAAGCAGAGGCAAGAGAATCCGGGACGACATTCAACTCTCTTCGAACATGCTCGAACTTGACTCCCTCAAATCCAGATGCTAAATCTTTCATCAGCTTCAAATACTGTATCAGCGTTTCCTTCCTTGCCTCGGACTCCCCCGAAGCCTGGTTTATCACTAGCTGAGAATCACTGATCAATTTTATCCGCCGAGCCCCGCATATTTGAGCTAAATGTAAGCCTGCTAGAGCGGCTTCATACTCAGCTTCATTATTAGTAGCCTTGAAACCGAAACGAATGGCTTGGAACATAGCTACCCCTTGTGGGGATATCAACTGGACACCTGCCCCACTGCCTGAAATGTTCGACCCACCATCCGTCCGTATCACCCATTCTTTTTCGTCAACCATGTCATGTACCTCCTGCTCTTCTCTGTCTGAATGGAACTCAACCAAAAAATCTGCTAAAACTTGTGCTTTTATCGCCGTTCGAGGCTCAAACGTTATGTCGAAGTCTCCCAGCTCTACGGACCACTTAGTCATCCTGCCAGAGATGTCTGGTCTTTGTAATAGACTCTTCAGAGGAAAAGTCGTCCGGACAACAATTGGATGGGCTTGGAAATAAGGTCTCGTGCCGCCGTCACCAATGCTAAAGCTACCTTCTCCAAAGTAAGATATCGCTTCTCGGCGTCCAGCAAACTCTTACTAACATAATAAATTGGCCTTAGAAGAGAATCATCTTCACGGAGGAGAACGGCACTGACAGCACATTCGGATACTGCTACGTAGACAATTAACGTTTCCCCTACCACAGGTTTAGATAAGATTTCCGGAGAGGTCAAATACTCTTGAATTCGACGAAAAGCGGTCGAACATTCTTCAGTCCAACAGAAATTCTTCGCATTCCGCAATATTTTAAAGAACGGGGCACACTTATCCGACGAGCGAGAAATGAATCGATTCAGAGCAACCAATCGTCCTGTCAGAATTTGCACCCCTTTAATATTTCGGGGGGGGGGGGGGGAGTCATGGCGATCAGAGCTTTTAGCTGCTCGGGGTCAGCCTCGATGCCTTTTTCGCTGATCATGTACCCAAGGAATTTACCTGACCTTACCCCGAAAATGCACTTCTCCGGATTGAGTTTGAGATTGACTCTGCTCAAGTTGTGGAATGTCTCTGCTAGGTCAGCAAAATGGTCTTCGTCTCGCTCACTTTTGACTAACATATCGTCGATATAAGCTTCCATGTTTCGCCCAATCTGTCCTTCGAAAGTTTTATTGACCAGGCGCTGATAAGTTGCCCCCGCGTTTTTTAATCCGAACGGCATGACCTTATAGCAATATAAACCTCGCCCAATAATAAAAGAAGTGCTTTCATCATCGTTGGCAGCCAGTCGAATTTGGTTGTATCCCGAGTAAGCGTCCATAAAAGATAACAATCGATTTCCGGATGTAGAGTCCACTAATTGATCAATGCGAGGCACAGGAAACGGATCCTTAGGACAAGCTCTGTTCAAATCCGTAAAGTCAATACACATTCTCCACTTGCCATTTTTATTTCTCACCAACACTGGATTCGACGCCCATACAGGATAATGCGACTCGCGAATATGACCTATGCTCAGCAACCGTTCAACCTCCGACAAAATCGCTGAGGCCTTTTCCGGGGAGACAGACCTTCTTTTTTCGACTATGGGTCGGACATCCAATCGTATTGCGAGTTTGTGACACATAATTTCCGCCGCCACACCAGTAACATCCTGTGCACACCAAGCAAACATATCAAGTTTATCAGATAAGAAATCAATTAACTTCTCTTTAAATTCTGGAGAGAGGTAGACCCCTATCTTCAGAACTTTGCCAGTCGCAAATTCGTGTGTTGCAGAATCTTCCTCTGGGACCTGAAATCCGGGGGCCTCCCTTGGATCATCGCACGGGATGACCTCGGGGGGAGGCCCCTTTAATTGTTATGCTGGGTCGGAGGGCCCCCCTCGAACCCCCTTGGAGGACAGGGCTACCTGGTAGCATTCTCGTGCCATCTTCTAGCTGCTTCGGACTGTCCCAATATTGTTTCCGATCACATACTTTAAGCATTGATGCACCGTGGAAATTACGCCATGCATCCGGGATAACCAAGAGCGACCCATGATAGCATTATAGGAGGTCGGTGCGTCGACCACAATGAAAAGTACCTCGACCTCTTTCTTAAATGGTCCACGACCCAGCTCAACCATACACTGAAACTCTCCAACGACAACTGCTGTGGCACCAGTAAAACCCACTATTGTCCTGTCGGATCTTCGGATGACCGGTGGGTCAGAAATGCGGTGGTAAGTACTCATAAACAAGATATTCGCAGAGCTCCCTGTGTCGATGAGTATTTTCTGAATCTGATCCCCAGCAATGCCCGCCGCGATCACTACAACGCCCTCATGAGAGCCTGCAACATTACGCATATCGTCATCATCGAAACAAATAATGGGAGAAGGCGAGCGATGCATTTGTGCGGAGACCCCTGCTTCGATCTGGGTGGTCAGGTTGACCATGTGCCTTTTGCGAGAGCTGTTAGAATTTCCCGCGATTGTGTCTCCCCCGAAAATTTCCAGGGAATCGAAAAATGCACAAAGACTGTCCACCCTCCCCCTCTGAATTTCTTCCTCTACCAGGTTTACATTGTTCCTCCCCACTTTGGGGTCCAGATACTCTTGTTCGATGTCAAAATCGTCGACCCCCTCGGAAATTACCATGGCTGTGTCAGTATTCTTCGAGACAACTTTTACCACGACATTTTTCTGGGAGTGTTTCTTGACGTACTCCAACAACATTCCATTCTCAATTAGAGCGCACCTCCTTCTTCAAAGCTATGCAATCTTTGGTGTCATGCCCTACATCCTCATGATACTTGCAATATTTGTTGACGCTTCTGCTTTCCCTCGGTGTCTGTATGGGCAAGGCTTCCTGAACATGACCGAAGATTTAGCCTTATCAAATATCGCAGCAACATTTTCTGTCAACTCCGCGAAATAATCGGGTCGAACCCATTTGTTTGACATGCATCTTCCCCCTTGATTGTAGTTTTGTTGATTGCCATAGTACTGCGGGTTTGATTTTTGCCTCGGAGGATACTGACCCACGCTTTTAGCCTGAACGTTTGATCGAGGACCCTGGGTGCTTGGCTCAGTCCTTTGGAATTGATTATGGTCCAACTGCTCTCCTGAACCTTTCTCCGAAGCCTGGGTTTCTTCCACCAAGATTCTCTTCTCAACTTGATCTAGCAATGCTCCGAAGGTCATCGCCTGACTTTCTGCCACCGTGTCTTTTAACAACCCGGGGAGCAAACCCATCCTGAACGCTGCAAGCGCCACTGAGTCCTTACAGTACTCCATATCCGTTTTGGTCTTGACAAAGCGATTGATATAATTTTTGAGGCTCTCCCCCACTTTTTGTCGACAGTAGATTATGGTGTCTCCGTTGGCCCGAAACTTCTTGCTCCCCACGAAGTGTTGCCTGAAGATATTCCAGAACATGTCAAAAAAATTTATAGAGCCCTGAGGTAGCCTGTTGTACCACTTAGATGCCACTCCCTTGAAAGTTTGAGAGAATGCTCTGCATAGAAGCTTATCATCGTCGTCGAAATTGATCATAAAGTTCTTAAACTGCTCGATGTGATTGTCCGGATCATGAGTCCCATCGAACTTTTCTAACTTCGAAATGTCAAAGTGCTTCGGGAGGTTCCCCAATAAAATCTCCGAGGACAGGGGAGAGGCTCTCCAATTATGTCCCGTACGATAAACGTTGGACCTCAGATTGTCATTATTCGAAAAATACAACCCCTCCTCGGAGGGCAAAGTGTATTGCTGCTGCCACTCTGAATTTCGAGGGCCCATGTCATTCTTACCAGGGCACTTAGCCTGTTCATGAGATCGGTCACCAATTCGGTCGTGGCGACGTTTTTCCCTCGAGGATTTCCTCTCCGAACTTCTTCCCCTTCGGAAATCAGTTCGCCTATGATCACGCTTTTTCCTCCGGTGGTATCTCCAAGGAGATGATTCAGAAGTGCTATAGCGCGAGTAGTCGCTTGAGGCAGCCGAGTCCGATCGGTGTTCCTCTCTCCTCCTCAGAGACCGTCGCTCGCGCCTCCGATATCTGTCGTCTTTATTTTTGGGACGAACTTCAACGTCGCGCTCCTCCTTTTCAATGACAGCTTCTCTCCTTACCTCGGATCGAAGAATTCTCTGTGCGGCTTCCTTTTCCGCTTTCAACCTTTCGATTTCCAACAGCAGCTCATTCCTCTGAGCCAGGAGGGCGGAGTCATCGAAGACGTTCTCGACTCGCCGACCTCCTTCTCCTTCAGATTCCATATCGTCCTGAAAGTCATCCGCCTCCATGTTTTCCTCACAGTGATTAATCAAATCGTCCCCTTGGTCCCCCATGGTCCTCCTCAGAACAGGAATTACTTCTAGGAAGCGATTATCGACCGAGCGATTTTCGTTTCCCACAGATTGCGCCACTGCAAAGTTTAAAGGTGGACCAGGGGTAATTTTGCTATGCGAAGATTGTTGATAGAGGATTTTGTGATAGAGAAATGTCTCAGTGTCAGATTTAGAGAGAGAAAGTTCAAATTGCTAAACAGTGTAGAGAGAGAAAGTCTCGTACTATTCATCTCGGGATTTGTGAAGCATCTGTGGTCCTTTTATAGTACAATTGCGGACCCCACACGCTTTAATTTAGATTAATTACATCTTTTGGTCCTTACACTTTACTTTCTTCCTATTTTGCCTACCTCTTTATAACTAATACAATTTAGCTCTTATACATTTATTTCTATACATTTTCCTCCTATCATACTTTTCCTTAGCTGTTTTTCCCCCATCAAATTTCTTCTTTACACTTTTCTCCTTGTCTTTTATTCTTTCTTATCACTCCGATATCCAGGGTTATTGTCAGGGCGTCCTCGTAAGGCGTGGCGACGCCTCTCATATCGTCGTCGTTAAAAATGAGATCGGCAACTGGATCGTGATAGTGACTATAAGACGACCCTCCTACATATAGCACATGCTCATCGTCTCTGCAATGCTTCCTTCTCGGATGGTCCGCCTCGTCTAACGAGCCACCTCCGGCGATGGTGAGCATCCATTGTTGCTTTCATGAACCGGTGGGTCGGTCCTCTTGGCGGCCATAAAGCTCGCTGTTGTGGAGTTCTTCTTGTTTAGTGGGAGTGCTCTCTGTGTTGCCGCTCTAATATCTCGAGGTCTGTTGTCGTACGAATTGGATTAATAGGAAATTGTCGAACAGCCGCTGTATTTCTTCCTGTAATTGCCAACAGTCGTTGGTTGCATGACCGTGATCATTACGGTATGCGCAGAAGTGCCGTGTTGAACGCTTGTATCCTGGGGCAGATATGGATCAGGGAGCCTGATATCGAATCCTATCTCTGGTGCGGACGTAAATGGTTGAGATGGACTCTGTGAGTTGAGTGAACTGCCACGCCAGGTTTTCGTAAGCGGCCGGGCGTGGAGTGGTTGTTAGTCTTGTAGATTCTCTTATGGATCGGTCGCTTCTCCTTGATGACATTTCCAGATAACTGTCCATTCGCCTTGGCGATTCCCTACGACGCTCATCATGGATTCTGCCCCCTCCCTCTTCGGCGTTTGTGATGGTTGGAGTGGTCTCGCCCGAGGGTGGAGGGAGTTTGGTGGCGTCATCTACCTTAATGAACTGGTCTGCCCGGTCCAGGAGGTCACCTATTTTATCGTAGGAGAAGCGAATTAAATCAGCGTAAAGCTTACCTTGCCTGTTCAAACCTCGTTTGAGGGAAACCATCGCCATATTTTCTGTTAAGTCGGGGAGTTTATTCATGGCGTGCACGAATCTCCGGATGTAGCCCTTGAAGGATTCCTCCCTCTTTTGGTAGAGGTACATAATGGAATCATGATCTTGGCATAATTCTTTGTTACCCACAAAGTGGTACCTAAATGCGCTCCAGAGGCCTGCGAAATCACTTATGGAACTTTTGGGGAGACTGCTGAACCAGTCCATCGCATTGCTCTTAAGGGTCATGGAAAGAGCCCTACATAACATAGCATAGTCTGGATTAAAGGCGAGCATCATACTTCTGAACTGCTCCAAATTCCTTTCCGGGTTCCCAGATCCATCATAAGTTTCTAGTCGAAAAGGGTCAAATTTTCTGGGGAGCTGGGCGGCCAGGATTTTTTCGGTAAAAGGCGATTCTTTGAGGACATAAGCGGCCATGGTCGGGCGTACACGGTCATACTACTCGCTCGCTTGTTCTTTGTCATCCCTAGGTGCAGGCTGCTTGTGACACTTTTGCCCACCGTTGTTTCCCATTCCTTCACCGAGTTGGCCCCGCTTGGAGGAACCTTCTCGTACTGCTACTCGACTTACCTCAATGACCGACTTGGGTGGGCGCTGGTAGTCGTTTGAACGTGGTTTTGACGTCAGTATGTTGATAGCGTCCTGTAGTTCTGCCATGGCCATCTTGTTTGTTAGGTCCCTGGCTTCTTGGTTGCGATCCGCCTTACCCTGGGCCACTTGCATTGTCAAAATCTGTTGCTCCAGTCGCTGAACTTCGGTTGTGTCCTGGGGAAGGCTAGGTGGTAGGGGCTGATCGGTCAGGTTAGCAACCAGTACTGCGATGGCTGGTGCCACTGGTGGGTCGACCGGGGTCAGAGCGCTTCTGTATAGAACTTCGTCTGGGGTGTCCTGGTTAGGTCGGTAGTGTTGGCCCTGCAGCAGGATCGGTGACATGGTTGGAGTTGGTCATGGTGATGCGTCTCTCGTTTGGTTCGATATCAATCCCGGATCAAGTTACTACCATTGTAAATTTGTTTTTTGCTTTTGACGTTTCCCAGAGACGGCGCCAAAAATGTTAAGGGAAAAATCTAAAACAATGAATCTGCCAAAGTAATAATTTTATTGATTCAAGAAGATAAAATTTGTCCCCTTTTACAAACCCTTAGCCTTCTATTTATACTATTCTGGGCCGTAACTCCCCTATTAAATACAAACATTTAATGGACCGCGACTGTCACCAAACAAATTATCACAAATTCCATTTAATCGTGGTCCTTGGATGTTTGACTGTTGACTACCTTTCCTTGATTACCGGCCTTTAATACCGTCTATAATCCTAACGATGTTTATCATTTGTCGACATAACGGTTAGTTCCACAAGTTGTCGTGCTGGGAATTCGTTGTAGTTCTGCCTGGTGGGTGCTGAAGCCGCCCTGTCCGCTCATGCCGGGTCCGATACCAATTTACTTTTGGCCGAGAGATGTCGCACACTATGTTCCTCGAGCGCGCTTGCCTTTGATCGCGTTCTGCTCGATTATAGCCGGGCGCAGACAAGTCTTGTGTTTGCTTTGACCGAGCGTGCGTGCTTCTAATCGGGCTCTGCTTGGCGTAAGTTTGAGCGCGCTCGGCCTCGTACCTCTCTTGCTCGTATTGAGCGCATCGTCTGCTTTCTCAATCTTTCTGATTGTTCTACTCTATATGGCCCTGCTCGGCTTCGATCGGCTCTTCTCTGTTAGGTTTTGTCTTGCTCTGCTCTGCTTTCCTTGGTTCTACTTTGTTTAGTTCCGCTTGGTTTTGATGTGTATCCTTCATATTAGTTATGGGTGCCTACTCCCTTATCAGTTATGTGTTTTTTTATGTATTATACATGAAACATATTGTTTAAGTGAGTTAAAAATATCGTGAAATAATACAGTTCGGTTATCAAAACATAAAGCATCATGATGTTTTGAATAATAGAAAGAATCTTCGAATATATTTTGAATCTGGATGGTATAATCTTTGAGTAGTCATAAAATATCTCAAGAGAAAGTCTTCAAGATAAAGGACAAGGTGTGGATGTCTTTTCAAGTTTAAAAGTAATATGATAATTCCAAATAAATGGTATTCGAAAGTTATATGCAGGAGTGTCAATCATTCAAATGCTAAATACTTAAAAGGTCATTCGTATGTGGGACATTTGACTAAAGAAAATTTAAAATTTGTAAAATATTCTACCTTCATCAGAACTCACTCTCAAGAAATTTTGAAATGAGTAAAAATGTTGAACGAAGAAAATATGTCGTTTATGCGCATTGTATACAATGCTCGAAAAAAACACCAGATGTTGGAAAAACTGATCGGTCACAATTGCAATACTTGTTAGGAGAACTCAAAATGTATCATTATTTTGAAATGACATAAATCTAGCAAAGATGCAAGTGATATCCTTATTAATATTTTCTTTGCACATGGGTTAATGTGGATTTGTTACAGACATTTCTAAAAGTGCTAATAATGAATAACAGAAGACGCTAAGGTATGTGACGCCGTTGTTTAAGATCTTTGTAGTAAAATTTATTGGTTTAACTTGTTACATCGCATTTGTGTTTATGTCCGGTGAGAAAGTTAACAATTTCAAATGGATATTAAATTCTTGGAACTCGTTGTTTGTATCTAACGACATTGAAGAATAGTCCGTGGTTTTGATTAATAGAGACTTAACGCCGATGAATGCTCTCAGACAAGTGTTCCCAAAAACTACGCACATGCTTTGTCAATGACACATTAACAAGAACGCTCTTTCGACTACGAAGAAGTACATGAGAAAAAAGTTCATGATGTTTTTATGTTTTTATGAAATAAGATAACATAATCGGAGACAAAAAGTGAATTTGAGATATGCGGATTGAGATGTAGTGTGACTTCAAATATTATGCTTAAGAAATCGAATACACCTAAACTTCTTGGCTATTTCTTTACGTTGATAAATTTTTAGTTTGGAAAACTAACAAGTTCATGCATTTCGGATACACTATACTAACTGGGTCGAGAACGCTCATTCTAACGTAAAACATTTTAAAGGTATGACCGTATGAGTAAGCTTAATTTCAAGTTGTTTTGGAATATGTACATTTTTTTATCGGAATACAACATAGAGAAATTAGAGTATTATTTGAAAATAGTTGATTTATTGCACAACATCAATTTTGAGACAATGAGTTCGACAAACTCAGAGGTAACATCTCGAACAGTTCTTAGAACTCTTTCTTCTTGAATTAAAAATGTGCTAAAGATATTGAGATGACATATGTAATTTGCACTTGTGTAATACGATTTACGCACTATATGCCGTGTTGGGACTAGATTCGCAAGTTTTTAACAAAATGCATAGCGACACCCTTATAATCTTTTGATAATCATTAGAAGAGGTTATATATAATGATACGAACAAATATAACAACGATACAAATGTTAAAATAGAAAATAGATAAATTTGTTCTTGATGTCATGAAAACCATCGACGAATGATACATATAACATATTTAAAAGACATGGTTTTAGGTAGATTATCTGGAAACATCTTTACTTTTAGAGCCTATAAAGAAACAGAAATAACGTGGTCATCTACTGGTCAAACGTAAATTATACGTTTATGCATCGTCTATTAAAAGAGATAAATCGTGTTTCCAACATGTATAAGATTCGAAAAAGCAAGTGCACATTCGCTATATAGCATTTTTAAAACTATGCTGGTCAAAATGCGTAAAAGGAAATGAAATATGCCATGTAGTACGACCGTTCGTTTCGAAATACCAATATAAGCTAAGGGTCATACCTTTCGCCAGAGAAAATTTTACTAGTTAGAAGTCTTTTGATATCGTTTCTATTACGTCGTAGCGAACTGAGATCTAATATTTATTCTAAACTATTGTTTCACGATCCGAAGCTATATCCCACAGTCCACTTTTCATATCCTCCAAACCTAATAGAAAATTGGTTTTTCACAAATTTCTGACTGATATTCGCGAATATCGTGCATCCAAAAAATGCACATGATATGCTTGTGATACATGGTGAACCCTCTCTATGTTGGTTAATTGAATATACAGATCCATCGTTAATGTATCCCTAAGCTATTTCAAACAAAAAACAACAACCCTGTTCTCTCCAACTGCTCACGGTCATCTACAACTTCTCACATACACATTGAATTAAGAGTCCCAACAAGCGTGCATACTCGTCATGCTCATTAATACTCATCTCATCTCTTTTGTCCTATAAATAAGAAAGGGATTATGAAATAAAGATTTATTGACATTTACTCATTAATACTCGACTACAAACTGTTTCTCTCTCAAAAAGTAGACAAATTAGATTCTCTTTCTAGAATTACTTTTATTGTTTGATTTTTATACTGAAAGTCTGATACTTAACATTGGCGACCACAGTGGGAGAATTACGAGGTACCTAGATAGAAAATCTAAAACCATAAAATTCAAGATTGATATTGCTAATTGAAATTATAATGGAGCCATAATTCAGAGATGATTCCACATTACAAATGGAGAACAAAATGCTAGAATCAAGATTACGCAGAGAAGAAAATCGAGGTGATAGTCAAAACCTAGAATAATATGAGAAATCTGATATAGAAAATTGGATAAATTAGTTATTAGAAAAGATACTTGTTTTGAATGATGAATTAGTTCGAAGAGAGCAACAAATCCGATATGGAAAGCTGAAATCCAAGGTACAACAAGTCGAAGAGAAAAAAGAATTGGATAATCAATCTAATGAGTCTTATACTGCTCGTCAAATTCGAAGTGACCGTAAAAAGCATATTTCTAGTCAGACATAGAGCATCGTTCTTCTCGAAAGGAAAAGAATGATACACATCGGTATATTTCAACTACTAATTGTGAATTTTCTAGCTTGAATTTGGAGCGAGGCTCATTTAAACAAGGGAAATATTGTCATTCTTTGAAGGGAGAGGGAAATTGACATCGAAAATCACGCAAAGAGCACATATTGAAGAAAGAGGGTAGGCCTCGAAATTTGAGGGGGCAACCCATTTTATGAGGATAACACACCTAATCCGTAAGTTGATACTACGAATCAAAACTTATATGAAATTATGGGAACAACTATTTGCTTAATTTAGATCGACTGCTCTTCCCAAACGTTTTGATATTTCAGATATTGAAAAGTTTGATGGAACACAAGATCCCAATGATCATATTGAGCAGTTTAAGAGTTATATAATGAATTTCAAGCATGATGATAGATTGGTTTGTAGAGCATTCTCGTAAAATTTTAAAGGCACTGCCCTAAAATGGTACAATAGAATTCCGAGGGATCTATAACCAACTTTAGGATTTTTTATTCTACTTTGAAGACAGTTCGTAGGGTGCAAAGAAATGCGAGCCAATGGTGATACAATAATACAATGCAAATAGGTAGTAGGGGAAAGATTAAAAGATTATACTAGACGATAAAGAGTTGGAAGATTATGAGGAACTTGTTTCCATGGTAGCTTTTAGACAAGTATTACTTCTAGGAGATCTAGCAAATGAGACTACGATGAGAAGGACATTGACATTTGGAGATTTGATGCTCAATTTGAGAAATAGATTAATGTGGAAGAATCCACAAGAGTTCGAGGTGGATCAAGTTCCACTCAAAGAAATTTGGGACAAGCATCTACTGGCCCGTGATATCAGGGAAACACTTTGAATTCCCATGTAACGTCTCGTCCGAGGACAAACACTAGTCTTCCTTCTCGAAAGGGAGGAGCACATTCTCAACCAGCTAGTTATCAACCTCCCCGGGTTAGAAAACTCAAATAAAAGGTAAGATGTCTACTCATCTATATAGGAGGAATGACATATCGTTTATCCTGCTTGATGATGATGATTTGAGAAGTATAGTTGGACCCCATGAAGATCCAATAGCGATAGGTGCGATCATAGTGAGAACATAGATTTGAAGAATATTAATTGGTACAAAAAGCTCAGCAAATGTGTTGTTTAAATCAGCGTATGATAAAATGCATAATCCATATGCAATTCTCCAATATGAGCGCACTATAATTGGCTTCACATGGGTAACTACACAAGTAATTGGGGAATTTGAAGGAGAAATTTTGTTGGGAAGTGGTCCTTTAAAGAAAAAGGTTCAAATTTTGTTTATGGTAGTGGAATGTCCGACCAGCTACAATGCAATATTTGGGAGGTCTTGGTTGTCAAGGATGTATGCTGCTGTTTTAACTGTTCATCAGTGTTTGAAATATATAATTGGTGATCATGCTAGAGTAGTTTGAAGTGATCAGCAAGTGGCAAGAGAATGTTATGCAATAACCTTGCATTCTAAAAAGGCTAATCTAGTGACCAAATGACTGAATAGACAATTAAGGGGGTTGACTTCGGATGAGGAAGGTGTGGATGATCCGAGGGAAACCCTGAGTTATTTAGTAATGGGAGAAAATATCGAGGAGTATATGTTTCCAAATGGGAAATCTTTACGAATAAAGACATTACCATCACCTACTTTGCACTACCAATTGTTATAGTTTTTGTTTAATAATATAGATATTTTTCCTTGGAAAACCGACGATGTAGTAAAGGTTCCATTCAAGGTGATATGCCACAACTTGGCCTTAAATCCAAAGGTCAGGCCCATTATTTAAAAGAGACGATCTTTCTTTGTATGAAAAATCCAAGGTAATCGTGGTTGAAGTGGATTGTTTATCTAAGGTCGGACATATATGGGAGGGAAAATATCCATTATGGACTGCTAAACCGATGTTCATAAAAAATAAGAACAAAAAATAGAGAATGCGTGTTGACTTTACAAATGTGAACATGGCATGTACTAAAGATTTATTTCTTGTCCCACGAATCGATTAACTTGTTGATTCAACGCCATGGAATAAAATCTATTCTTTCGTGGATTTATTTGTCGGTTATAATCAGATCCAGATGGACCCGAAGGATCAAGAAAGTACCACGTTTATTACTGATTAAGGATCGTATTGTTATTGGGTTATACCATTTGTTCCTAAAAATGTTGGGGCAACATATCAAAGATTGATAAATAAGGCTTTTGATTCTTAATTTGGGAGAAATATAAAATTTATATTGATGATATGCTAGTAAACAATCCAACAGATAGTAAACACTTATCAGATTTAGAAGAAATTTTTTTTTTGAATCTAAGAGCTATTCAATTAAAGTTAAATCCAGAGAAATGCACATTTGGTGTAAGGTCAAACAAGTTTTTGGGATATATCATAAGTGAAAAGGGGATAAAAGCTGATCATGATCAGTTAAATGCTTAGGTATCAATGACTTCACCTCGGACAATCAAAGAAGTGAAATTTTTGACATGGAGGTTGGATGCCTTAAATTGATTTATCTCTTAACTTTCGGACAGGTGTGCTCTTTTTTTCCAAGTTTTGCGCCAACCAAAGGAATTGATATGGACACCAGAATGTGAGGTGGAATTTTTGAAGATTAAAGATCATTTGTTATCAAATAAATTTTTATTCAATCCTTGAATATGAGAACATCTATTCTTGTATGTAGCGGTGCCAGATTTTGTTGTCAATGCTGTGTTAATTAGGGAAAATAGAGTTTCTAGACTAGTTTATTATGTAAGTAAAATTTTATTGGCATCAGAAAAATGATACTTAAGGCTTGAGAAGCTGGCTCTGGCTTTGGTGGTGTCTGCTAGAAAAATGCGCTCTTATTTTCAAGCTCATACAATTGTTGTCCAAACCTCTTTTCCGTTAAAAAATATATTACAACGACGAGATTTTTCTGGTAGAATGTCCAAATGGTCGGTTGAGGGATTTTGATATAAATTTTTCTCCTTAAACAACTATTAAGGCTTAGGCTCTAGCAGATTTTTTGGTTGAATTTCATTCAAGTCGGTCCAATGAGGAAAAAACTAAAGAATTATTTCTGGTATATTCAACATGGGTGGTTCGAAGAGATCGTGGTTCTAACATTTTGGGATCAAGTGCAAGGGTATAATTGATTCTCATTATGGAGAAGCTATGTATCATGTCGTTCGTTTTAGATTTCATGCATCAAATAACGAAGTCGAGTACGAGGTTGTTTTAACCGGCTTGAGACTTGCAAGTATTTGTGGGGAAAAATCAGTTTGATTAGAGACGGATTCGCAGTTGGTGGAAGATCATATGGCAATGATATCCAAAGGTAAAAAGATCAATTAGTTTTATATCTTCGTGAGCTTTGATGGTAAACTCTTATTATGAAGTGTTCGTTGAAAACATTAGTAGAGGGGATAATACATTTGCAGATTCTTTAGTAACCATATCATATACAGAGGAGTATCCTAGGATATTAATACAAGAAAGTCCTTCCGTTTTGTCAAAAGCAGAACAATGTAAGTATTCGGATGAGGTGTTTATCACTGTAGAAAATATCTGAGGTGACTGGCGATTTGAAATAACAGAGTTTTTACTTAGAGAAACATTGCCTCAGGATGTCAAGTTAGCTCAGTGGTTGAGGTATAAAGCTTATGTTTATACAATATTGGATGAAGTGTTATATAAGAAGTCTTTGAGTAGACTATTATTACGATGTTTAGGTAAGAATAAGTCTCAAGAGGTTTTATCAAAACTACATGATGGAGAAGGTTTGAATCATTTTGGATTTAAAGTTTTAATGATGAGGGTTTTATTAGAAGTCTACTATTGGCCTTCAATTATGAGTGATGTAAAAATTTGGTATGAACCTGTTATACTTGCCAACGATTTACTAACTCTATCCATAAACTGGCAGTACCACTAACCTCAATTTACGAAGCGGTTCCCTTTGATAGATGGGGAATAAATCTAGTAGGGCCATTACCCATGGCCGTGGGAGGAAACAATTATTGTCGCAGTAGACTATTTTTCGAAGTGGGCCGAGGCTGAGCCATTGTTAGGTACAAGAGCTAAATATGTTATCAAGTTTATTATTAATAATATTTGCTATCATTTTGGAGTTCCTCAGAATATTACTATAGACAAATCGTTTCTTTCTGCAGGAATTATACAATGTTTTCAACACATTTTCATCCTCAATCAAATGGACAGGTGGAAGTAACCAATAAGGCTAAATAAAAATTTGACAAGTACTACTGGAAAATGGCCTACTTATTTACAAGAGGTTTCATGGGCTTATTGAACAACATCTAGACAAGCTACTCAGGAAACTTCTTTTGCCTTAATATATGGGATGGATGTTGTGAGTCCTTCAGAATGAACTTTACTATCTTATATTTCGAGGATGCTAATGCAGAGACAAGAAAAATAGAGCTCGATTTAATTGAAGAAAAGAGGGTTAGAGCGCATCTGAATTCGAGTCATTATAAAACTTTGATGATTAGTCGTTATAATTCGAGGATAAGATGAAGAGATTTTAAGATGGGAGACAAGGTATTGAGAAAAGTATTTTTGCATACAAAGGATAAGAGGCTAAATTGGAAAGGTCCTTATTCAGTGATAGAGAGAATTAAACCAGGTACATATCGCCTCAAGGATAAAGAGGGGATACTTTTACAACACCCATGGAATATTGAGAATTTTAAGTTGTATTAGGAGTAATTTTTTTTTACTTTTATTACATTATAGTTTTTTATTGTATAAGTGGCATACTTTTTCCTCTCCTGGTGGCGCGGGAAAATTTTTATGAGGATCACATCCACATTACAATTATTAATGAAGTTCTTTTTCCTGTCCAACGTTCATTTTCTATTAACGCTTAAGTTATTTTGTGAATTACACAAAGGCCGGTCATATTTGGGGTAATTTACAATGATATTTTTCGAAGTGCTAACGTTCATTGAAAGCATTGTTTGAAGTGCCAATTTAAGTGGCAATATTTTACAAAGTGCTAACGTTCTTTAAAAGCATTGTTCGAAGTGCTAATTTGAGTGTTGATATTTTTAGTGCTAACGTCCATTTAAGGAATTGTTTGAAATGCCAATTTGAGTGGCGATATTATTCAAAGTGCTAACATTCATTTAAAGCATTGTTCGAAGTGCCAATTTGAGTTGCGATATTCATTAAAGTTCTAACGTCTATATAAAGAATTAATTCGAACAACCAATTTGAGTGGTGATAAAATTCTAAGTGTTAACATCTATTCAGAATATGGTTGAAATGTTAAAACACGCAATATCAAATTCGAGGCGATAAACGTTTGATGAAGTGATTTTGATTACAAGAGATGGAACATAAAATGAGGTGGTAATACTTGGTATTTTTGGGAGCATTATATGAGCTTCCTTATGAGGATATCCCTTCTTGATTCGACGCATCTTCATCATCCTCATATTTGGTTTCCTTGGATGATCCATTTGGAATAGTCACGAAGGCTTCCCTAGGGCGTCGCTCTACTGGAATCAATTTCCAGAATTCCAATAAATTTTCCATCAGAAACACTTCATGAAATTTGTGAAGCAAATATATCATTGCATGTTCTTCGCTTATTTTGATAGCAGAAAGGCTATCCATTCCATGACTTTGATGGCAAAGCGTTTTTCTTCCTCAACTTTGGTTTTGAATAATTTCAAATCATCAAGTGATTTTTTCCTTTCTCCCTTACTTTTGTCAAGTAACTTATTCAAATATGAGTACTTTGTATATTGCTTGGTTAGCTCAGCATCATGTTTTGCCTTGAGCTCGTCCAATTTAGTTTGATGCATAGACTTCAATTTTTATTTTTCTTGATCATTAATGGCCACCAAACGGCGTTTGATATGGTTAGCTCTCTTGAGAAATTCTGATTTGTGAGGTTGGAAGGTTTGATATTGTTCGAGGAGTTTTTTTATTGTAAATGTATCTCAACTTCTTGCTATAATTAGCTTCCTTTTTCCACCAGATCACGTCCTTTGCAAGATTTTCCAATTTACTTTGCGCCAATTTGATTATTTTGCATAGTTGGTTGACTATATCTTCGAGGCCAGTGAAAGGTCAGATTATATATAATATTTCATTGGAAGGTTCCCCGACAAGATCAGGAGGATAATTGTTATACATGGCAAGAGTAGCCAATGAGGATACTTGATGAGGATTGAAACTTAGACTCTGTGATTTGATGGCTGATTTGTGCTATATAGCTTTAAATTTCTTGAATACTAGGGTCCATGTCCCTGCAAATATCTTAGATTACATCATCACCAATATCGTCATCGCGAATCATATTCTATGTTCTTTGGTTGTATGTTTCAACAACTTATTTTCTTTCTTCTATCTCCTCGACATTTGGGGCTAGATCTTGAGGAAATTCTTCACGACTACAGGTATGAGGTCTGGTAAATCCAATCCTCCCATAGTCAAAGTACATCCTGCATAACACTTCATCGAAAAAACATTAGTTGTATCATCAGTAATTGTTGTCGTAACGCACTTCACCGCTTGAAGTAAGTGTTGGTCTTCGTCCACGCTCCAATTCATACTCGAAACTATTTATAAAATGTATAAGGTTTTCTTTTAGAGTATAAGTAGAATTCTGGAGGTTTATATAAAGGCTATAAAGTAGGTGGCTAACTTCAGCGGGTCATTATTAGGTGGTGTAAATTTAAGCGGGCTAATATAATTCAGTCTCAAAAAAGGCGGGTGTTTATAAATTCCTATAGAGCCAATCTGACCGTACGATTTTCGTATGACGATAACGTGAGATAACCACACATATTTTTCATATGATTTACGATATACATTAACCATAGAGCACGCGATTTACTCACAAATCCCACATTATCTTCTAACTGGAAAAAAAATGCACCTCAATGTTCAGCAATCGCGTAATGGCTAACCAATTGATTATGATTAGTGTTCTATAATGTCAATAGATACACTTATTGGATACCAATGTCACACTAAGTTACTCATAAAAACAACATTGTCCTGCCAATAAAATATCACCCAATAACACATCAGAAATGAATTACATACGAATACATTTAAACCAATAGTATTGTTCTACATTCAAAAAACAATCAACCATCCAACACTAGAAGATTAGTATTTTTATCATTTAGGAAATGATAACACATTTGCGCACGTGCTTGAGCCGAAATTTGTTTGCTATATTCCTTGGGTACAAACCCGTTTTGGATAATGTCTTTAACATACTGACAAACGAAGACTCCGCAGTCAAGTGAATCTTTGTCTTGTTGCGGAATATCTCTAGCAGTTTTAACTTTGTATCCATTCCTCACACGCGGGATGCATTTTTTCTTCATACAATAATTCAGCTGCTCAAATAGAAATATAATGAGGTTAATATTGTTTGTATGATCGGTAAAACCTTCTACAAAATGGGATTTGTTAATCAACATCAATCGATGTATGCACATAATAAACAATCACCAGTTTATACCGAAATCACAATATGCATAAAATACACATGAAGCGATTGTGACGGATACATGGCGCGAATCACATGATACTTTCAGGCGTTTCGCATGCAGACAGTACGCGATAATGGTTATTAACACACGCGATGACCTTTTGTTTATACACCCCATATAGATAACTGCGACAATGCGATTCTCATGCACTTCCAACGCGATTCTCATGCACTGACAACGCGATTCTCACGTACTGACATCGCGATTCTCTTGAGTTCAACACAAGGCTCGCTTACACCTATAAAGATACTACATACAACATCATGCAATAGGATTTCATACTACTTACTAATGCATTGCCTCTTTTTTCCGACATACATTTGGAGTGAATTTACAACTAGGTAACAACGGATTGTAGTTTCTGGCTAGACCATTATTCATGTCTATTACAAACAACGTCCAGTGGTTTTTCCCATCTCATTTATGTGGAATACCGGAACGAATACAATAAACGTGTCCTCTCTCATGTTTTCAAAAACTTTGTCAACAATGTGTGAAATATCTTCTTTCAATGCTAGTATTTTCTGTAATAAAACCCGCGTATAATAAATCAAATTTTGTGTCACTGTTGAGGGCTATTTAAAACTTATATACTAACCGTTGTAATCCCAGAAATTTGAATAGTGCTGTATTTACAATTGTACTTGTTATCATACCCTTTGAAAGGTACTTTCCAATTTTATACTTTAAGCAACTTATATATTCAGGCATCAATGGTCTACAAAATGAGGAACTCTGAGCTATAACACACTAGTTGTAAATGCATTGTCAGTTATTTAACATTTATATTTTACCTTGAAATCTACCTTCCCTTCATACGACAGTGCCATCACATCAGTCACACTAACGCTTAGCCGGTATGAAAATTTTGTTTGTGGTAAATACCATACTTCGGAATCTTCTTGATCTTCTTCTCTTTGTATTCTAAGCACCTTGTGGTATTAAGTCACGACTATTAACTTTGTTGTTTCTGTTTTGATTCCCCAAGGTTGGAAATTAGCTTCTACATGTTGTGTTTGTGTAAGTAAACCCCAATTTTGATACATGTTATCTAATAACTGTAAAATATTTAACCTTGGGTTAGATAACAACAAAATGAGGAAATTAGTTACATGTTTATTAATATAATTAACTGCTTACCATTATTAGATCCTCTATATCATTTTTAGATTCGCTTCAGCCAACATTCTTTCCTCCACTCGAGTGAATAACCGCCGCCTTATCAACTTCGTCAAAAATGATTGGGTATATAGTAAAAAACCATCATCTAGGGTTGGGAGATCAAAACATTCAGTTTCCCCTTGACCTCTTGGTTGTACTTCTTATACTTTTCCGGTCTGTGTTAGTACTCCAACCTTTGTTTTGCGTTGCACTTCCAACTTGGGTTGTAACTTTTTTTGGTGATTTGAGAACATCTTGAGGTGCACTTCCATTACTTGTTTAGTCTTTGGTTGTTGTTTATTATGTTGTTGTGTGGATAGACGTAGTCCGTCGTCTAATACTGTTTGTTTGACATTACATACGTGTCACAATTCAACATATATCTTCAGTCTAATGTTCTTGTCATTTATCGGTTGAACAAAAGGGTTGGTAACCTAAATTTTCAATAAAGTGTGTTATATATTCTTATAATTAACATGCGATTTGTTTAATAAATAGAATAACGGTGAAATTTATGGGTATTCACTAACAATTGCACGATTTGTAAGGGGCATTTACTGGGAGACACACGATTTTAGGTAGATTTGAACTATGTGTTTTTTAATATACAATAAACATTAAAATTAGTATATCGCGATTTTCATTGTATATAACTATTAACATGCGATTCTTGTCAAATAATAAAAAACATTTGAAACTAATTTTCAATGGCTTTGGTATATTATACATAAAAAGATTTACGAATAACGGAATCAACTACCTTCAGGCTACCATTATGCGATTTAATTGGAATAACACATCTTCAAATGCCAACTGTATATCAATATAGCTATAACATAAACATCGAAATAGTTAATCCAAAAATAAAATCCCCTACTTTAATAAAACAACCCGCAAAGAACCTATCCAAAATAAAAAATATACTAAAAAACAACATCCTCAAAATAAACACACCTACCATAATATGAATTCTTAAAGACAAAACATATCACATAAATAGTCATATAAAGTTGAATCTTAATGATCTTGAGATCCACTTACATATTCATACCCTTGCTGCCCGAGCTTGGGAAAGTTAGTGCTACTATCTTCAACCCCAACTACATTCACTTATGTGACATCCGTAAATCCAACATCTGCAACCTTGCCCCTTGTTACCTCCCCAATAGGTTTAATGGCCAAATCAACCTCCGAATTTTGGCAACCAATGTTAGCACATGGTACATCCTCTCATCCCTCCACGTAATTTTCATGTTCCTTCAAATTATTATCTTCTTCCACAACCACCAAATTACTCCCTTTTTCTATTTCTAGGTTCAATGTTGTTTATATTTGGTCTTGCTTTATTACCTTTCCTGTTGTCTCAGCGAGCACAACAACTGGCACTGGTTCCGTTGATGTTGCTTCAATAACTACTGCCGTACTGTTGTGCTTCACCGACAGATTCCTCAACTGACTTGTCGTGGTTCTCACCCACTGTTACGTCAACAAAATTTTCTACCTGAACCAGTGCTGCTATTTCACCCGCACCCATATTTTCCTCATATGTAGTTATTTCAACCTCCTTTTCGACCTTATCGCCCCATGTTTCAGCTGGTACAACTCTTCTACAATCTGGTTGCACAAGCCTACAATGGTCAACACCTAAAACATACGAAGCTTTGTCATTTTGATGCTCATCTTCATATGTTACAATAGCATCGTTTGGTCGATTATCAGCTTCATCATCATCCTTCTTATAAACTGTGTCCTCTTCAACTTCAGCCTCATCGTCTGTCTTTTTTTTTTGTCCTCCGGTGTAGAAACCATTACAACATTTCCTTTTTTCTCATCTTTTTTTCTTCCAGCCTCTATCATTTTGAAACCATGTTCTCTTGAAACATATACTCTGGTTTTATGAACCTTATCCACTCTTTTGGGTACCTCTACTAATTTCTCTGGTGACTCTTGTTCTACCGATCATAAAGACATTCCACAAACCTTCTCAAGTGCTTCATTATCACCCTCATCTTGATCAGCTTATTATTCAAGCTTTAAAATCAAAGATGCACCTCCATTTGGAGTTCTTCAATTTGTGAAAAAAAGAGAGTACAATATCAGTACTTACTTAATTCACATTTATGTTCATCATAATAACAACCTTATAAATAACTTACTTACTATTCTTTCGTGCCATAGAAATCTTAAGGCGTTTATTTTCAACCGAGTACTTGTACTTGCCACTGCTTTTCTTCTTAATATCTTCCATTTTCTTAAATAAAAAAATTACTAGCGCGCGCCTTGTAAACTATCGTTTTCTTCTTCTGAATACTGGAACTGCATTCTCTACTGCATTCCCCTAGTAAAAATGTTCCTTTGTTTTAACTTTCCTTTATGTGGTGTACTTTTTTGTTGTACCAACCACCCTTGTAGTGGTAATGCGTAGTCCTCTCCAGCGCCATCGTAATCCGTTGTTGGTGATGTGTCCCTAAATTTCATTTCATTTGTTTCAGCCTCCTTACAAAACTTAGTCATTTTGTCACTTTTTCGACTAATTGATTTTTTTCGTTTGTTTGACCTCTGTCCATGCCTCGCCTATAAACCTTCATAGTCTCCCCCTATCTCACTCGACCCGAAGGCCATTTCTTCAGCCTCATATAAGGTTATCTCTCGTTCTAAGATCTACAACACACAATGTAAGTAGCAAACACGCAATATAACACTGCCTTACTTAGATAATAAGATGCGATTTATTTAGTAATTTATTAAATGATAGTTGTGTATGTATCCACTTTACGATTCGTTTATGATAAATCCTATCACGCGATTTGTAATATACTAAGTTATATCAAGTAAGAATGATCTCCCCAAGTCAAAGCGCGATTTGGATTATATTAAGTTACGTCAAGCGATTTACTAATATCATATAACGTGATTTATTTACTAAATTATGAGTTGGTAGTCCTGTTAAAAAAGAGTACGCGATTCATCTTATACTTTTCACATGATTCTCCACTTCCACATTATTCACCCCATCTATAATATATTTTAGTTAATTGTAAATCACGCGAATTTACACATATTTTCCTTTATAGTGCAACTGACAACAAAATTAAAATAGTGCCACATCCACAATTCATCCACGCAATACCTTAAAACTAACAAAAAATATCTCTTACCTCATTATCATGCAGCTTCCGTAACCTTTTAATTATCGCCATAGTTGACTCCTTCCACTCTAGCCCCCACCATTTGTAGCACCTAGGTATCATGTTTGGCCTTACGAAATCATCCCCTAATGTAGTGTGCTCCATTATGAAGGGATGCTAAAAAATAGACAGTCACATCACCCTTCAAACCAAAACAACATGCTATAGACGAACCTCATACTCACAAATAAAACTGCTACGCATCCGAACGAGTGCCCCTTTCTTCAAACAATTATCCACCAACTTGCTAAGCTTCTCAACAATTGCCCCAAACCAATCATAGTCGTTAATTTTCAGCATATCTTCTACGTAAAATACCAAATAAGATGATAAAGAAGATTGTGAACTATGTTTTTCTAGAGCAAATTCAATAGGTTGACTAAACCAGATTTGTAGAAAGAACCTTTGGCCATAGTTCAACCTGCAATAAGAAAATGAAATTACTTATTTGTGAACTTATTAGTTGATGCGACATACAAGCACTTATTATACACACTATTCAATTTTCTTAAATGGTTTTTAGACAAGTTGTTTGGTTCAGAAGTAGATGGTCAAACTGGCGAATTACGTTCACTATTTACAAAATGATGTGGTTTACACCCATCGTTCTATGCGAGATACAAATACACACTATTATCATAGAGCTACAATCATATTGTCATTTTCACAAAGACACAACCATCTACAGATGTATCAATTCCGTGATTTCGCTTTCAAAAATGCATGCACGTACAAGGAACACATGTTCCATAACTCAAAACTAGGAAAAATAGTACATTCGACACGTACCGAAGCCTATAAAAAACAACCCATTAAATAAATCGAAATTTTCTCTGGGAACTAAACAACAACAAACCAACCATACACAGTCTATCGACGATTAGAAACAATAAACCGATTATCGACCGATAAATAGGCCTACCTAAGTTTTACTTTTAAAAAAATGGAGACCTTAAACAGGGTGGCCGTAATTCCAACAACCAAGAAACATACCTTAACAAACAATAACCAACATTGAATTTCCTTGAAACTATTTTATATTGATAAACACTATTCTGACGTTCGCCGGTTGAGGGTTAGTCGTTGATTAACAGATGAAGTCTGCCACGAAACATGATTTCTTGCCGAATAGTTCCTCACCTTGCCGGAGTTTGAACGGCGACATCAAAACTGGAATGTTTTTATGGTTTCGAGCTTTTTTATTTTTGCTTTTGGCTTTTGGTATACAGAAAGATTTTGGGGAAGTTTAGATTAAAGGTCTAAAAGGCAACTCAGAACCTATTTTTTTCTTTATATACCCTAGATTTTTTTTTTGTCTAAAAACTGTCTTAGGTACCAATCGGTAGTATCCAATATTTGGGTACTAAAATGGGATAACATACTTGAGAAGATATTTTCGAATAATTTTCTTTAAAAAAATTGGTAAAACAATTATTTTTTTATTAGATGATGAATTTATTAAAAATAATATCTAGTGGTGTTTAATAAATATTATCTTATTTTGCAGAGATTTGTAACTTTATTTTTAAAACATAAACTTATATAAAATAAAATAAAACTAATAGTGATACATATAACTTTTTATAGAAAAATAAACTAAGTTTTCAATTTTATTTTCGGTTTTTCTAGTAAAATGTTTATAATTCAAATCTTACGGATGACATTTCTAGGCAAATGTTTATAATTCAAAGTTTTAGTCTTTCTAAGCGAGAGAGCTAGTTAAAAATCTTTCAGAAAAAATAGTCGTGGACTGAAAAAGCTCCAAGAATGTACTCCAAGAATAGAATATCTAAGAAAGTTGTGGCGCCTATTTCGTGATCTTCTCGATCATGAATCTTCGATCTTCAGAAGAATTCCCCGTTCTTCATCAGGGTTTAAATCAAAATCAACAACAGTTAGGTAAGAGATTTGTGGATTTGTTCTCGCCTGATGATGAATTTAAGTCGTGGAATCCAGAGTTTGCCAAGAAAGCAGGGGATCATCTATCGATTCAATATGGTGCTGAGGTGAAGTAATCGCTCTTTAGGAAATCCAGAACTATATTAATAGGCAAATTCAGCAATGGTGTGCCGAAAAAGCAGAAGCTTGAGAGTTTTCTTCCACGTTGAAATTCAGGGGAGGGTTTTGTTTCGAGATGTGGGATTCGCATCACATCTTCTTTGAGTTTGAATTGAAAGAAGACGTTGCCAAGTTCTGGTCTCGTAACGTTTGGCGTTTCGATGATATTGTTATGAGAGTTTTGAAGTGGACTCAGAATTTCAATAAAAAGATTGAAGATCCTACTGTTTTAGTGTGGGTTCGATTTGAGAATTTGCCAGAATGTTTATACGATTCTGGTTTGGTTTATGATTTGGCTAGTGTTATAGGTCCAGCGTATAAAGTGGTCGTTCCACACAAGAATAGGGCATGTTCGAACGCATGTTATGCTCAGGTTGAGGTTGACGTTTCTCAGAAGTTGCAGAGAAGGATGTGGGTTGGCTTCGGTAGTAATGATGGTTATTGGATTACTATCAGTTATAAAAATGTCCCTTCTTATTGTCATGGGTGTTTTCATATTGGACATGATCAATCTGTTTGTAAGAAAGCCTCAAAGAAAACTGAGGGTCCTGTGTCTGCTCAAGAAAATAACAAGACTGTGGTATCAAATGATATGTAAGAGAAGAATGAGGAGGTTTCAAATGTGCCGTCTGTTAATACCACGATATCAAGAAACATTGTTCAGGTTTACAGGAGAAAGCTTAAGTCAATAGTGACTCAGAAGGAGCCAGAAGTTGGTAATGATAGCAACAAAAATGAAGATATTGTGAATGATAGCAATATGGTTCAAGAGGATAACGTTCATGATGATAGCAATATGGTTGAAGATGATAATAATGATGTTCAAATGAACAAAAATGGCCAGCGTGATAACGTTTCAATTCAGGAAGTCTCTCAAGACAAAGGAAAAGAGGTTATTGATGCTTTGAACAGAATTGATGATGATCAGTATAGTAGTTCTCCTGATCCTCATATTGGTAGTTGTTCTCCAACTCCAAGGTTGTCTCCGCAGCATAGCTTTAGTGAAATCATCTCTTCCAAGTTGAATTCTGCAAAGAAAAAAAGGTCCAAGGATAAGTTAACCATCAAGTCTCTTATTTCTAGAGGCAAAGTTCGTAAATCTTACTCTGATAATGATCAGAGTGATTAGCTGGAATGCTAGAGGTGTGAATAACAATCACACCTTGAGAAGACTCAAGTCAATGATCAATGTGGAGTGTGTGAAGGTGCTTTTCATTCAGGAGCCTATGGCTAAGGGTGATAAGATCAAATCTGTTGCTGAGGTGTTGGGTTTTACTAACTATGCTGCTAATGTTTCTGATAAAGTGTGGGTTTTTTGGGTTGGCTACATTAATATCAGCATTATTCTTAATATGGATCAGTGTTTACACATGGAAATGGAAGTTCCTGGAACTACTGAGGTGGTCTGCCTTTCTGCAGTCTATGCTAAATGCAATCGCATTCTTAGGATGGATTTATAGAAGTGTCTTGAATCTGTCTGTGGTTCTGATAAGCCTTGGATGTGTGTTGGGGATTTCAACACCATTTCTACTTATGATGAGCAGTTGGGCTGTTCTTCTTCTTGCCAAGTTAGTATTGACAATTTTAATGATTTTATAAGAGGTTGCAACTTGAGTGATGCTGGATATTGTGGTTCGAGGTTTACTTGGTCTAGGAGTAATAAGTGGAGACGGCTTGATCGTGCTTTGATTAATGACAAATGGCTGTCAACTTTTGCTGATACACAGGTTCTTCACATGGTCAGAACTTGTTCTGACCATGCTCCATTGCTCATTAATATTAATATGGTTAACTCTAATGAAAATGTTTACAGGAAAAAGAACTTTCGATTTCTTAATTTTTGGTGTAATGATGATTCGTTTCTAAGTGTTATAGAGCAGGACTGGAATCAGCCTATGGATGGTCATCCTAGTAACATTTTTTGGTACAAGCTCAGAAGGCTTAAGGGCTGTCTTAAGCTTTGGAGCAAGGCTAAGTATGGCAATGTCTTTGACAGTGTCAAAGATGCTGAGAGTAAGGTTAAAGCTTTGGAAATTGTTCATTACACTAATAATACTAATTAGTCTGCTGCAGATTTGGCTTTGGCCAATGGCATATATCTTAAGGCCCTTAGGAATGAGGCCTCTTTTCTCAAGCAGAAGTGCTATAACAGTTGGCTTCAGGAAGGTGATGGTAATTCTAAAATGTTTTATAATTACATTGCTAAGAAAAAAAGGAAAAATGAGATTAAGAGTATAAAAGATGGGGATGTTTGGATCACTGATAGAAAGGAGATTGGTATTTCTGCTGCTTCTTTCTTTAAAAGTACTCTAACCCCTCATCCCTATAAAAGTTTTGATGAGGAGAACAGGTTACTGGATTGTAAGAACTTTAAGTGCATTCCTGCTTTAGTTTCTGCTGAGGACAACAACATGCTTCTCAAAGATATTACTGAGGATGAAGTTTGGCTCATTATTGGTAACATGAAAAAGGATAGTTCTCCGGGTATTGATGGCTTCAATCTTGTTTTCTTTAAGCATTGTTGGCATGTTATTAAAAAAGATTTGTGCTGTGCTTTTAATTCTTATGTTCATGGTAACTTTATCCCTTTTGGACTCTTTGCCACTGGCATGTGCCTTATTCCCAAAGTTTCTAATCCTACTTGGTGGACAAGTTACAGGCCTATAGGGTTGTGTACTTTCATCAATAGGATCTTCTCTGCCCTTATTAATCGAAGACTTTCAATTGTCTTGCCTAAGATAGTCTTTAGCCATCAGTCTGCTTTTATTAAGAATAGACTGATTCAGGACAACATTCTGTTGGCCAAAGAGTTGCTTTATGATATTAATAAAAAGCCTAAGCATGGTAATACTATTGTTCAGTTGGATATGTCGAAGGCTTTCGACAGAATCTCGCATTCCTTTATCCTTAAGGTGTTGAGTTCTTTTGGTTTTGATGTTAAGCTGGTTGATCTTATTAAGAAGCTGATCTCTGATGTTCATGTTTCTATTCTTATTAACGGTGAAACTGTGGATTATTTCAAAATGAGAAGAGGTTTAAGGCAAGGAGATCCTTTATCTCCTTGCCTGTTTATTCTTGGTGAAGAATTCCTTTCTAGGGGCTTGAGTAGTCTGTTTAATGCTAATCCTTCAATGTGTTTTGCTTCTAGATGTTCTTTTTCTGTTCCTTGTATCATGTTTGCAGATGATATCCTAATTTTTATTAACAATTCTTCTAATTCGATTGATATTCTTAGTAAATTTCTTGATCTTTATCAGATTACCTCAGGTCAAGCTATTAATAAAACTAAAACTAAGCTGGTTATTTCTACTAAATCTAATTTAGCTAAGGTTCATAGCCTCAAATTGCAAACTGGCTTCGAGGTGGATTTTGTTCCCTTTCATCACCTGGGGGTTACCATATCTAACAACAACAAGGCTCTTAATTATAAGCTCATCCTGAACAAGATGAGTGATCGTATCATTGAATGGGAAAGCAAGATCCTTTCTTATGGTGCCAGGTTATCTCTTATTACTAATGTCATTCTGCCTATTGTTTTCTATTGGATTCAATGCAGTGAATTGCCTAGAAATGTCATCTGTAAGATTGAGCAGTTTTTGAACAAATTTCTTTGGAGAACTAAGCTGGATCAGAGATCAATTCACTGGTCTTCGTGGCCTTTCATTTGTAAACCTTTTGGAGAAGGAGGTTTAAATGTCAGGCGTTTGCTTGACATTCAGAACTCTTTCTCCCAAAAGCTTTGGTTCAGGTTTAGACAGAATAACTGTCTGTGGTCTAATGTCATGAATGACATTTACTGCAAAAGATCTCACCCTCTTTATGCTAGCATTAAGGGTTCATTAGTTTGGAAAAGGCTCTGTGGTATTAGACATCAGGCTAATAGGAATGTCACTTGGGTTCTAGGTAGAGGTAACGTGGATTTTTGGAAGGATTCTTGGCATAGCTTGCCTGCTATTGCTTCTGAGCTCAATATATATTGGTGTCTTGATGTGAATGTTAATACTTTTTGGCAAAACAACTCTTGGTGTTTGGATGAGGTGCAGGAAAACATTGGGCCTGACAGATTGGCTTTGATCAACATGCTTCATATAACTGATAAAGATGATGCTATCAGCTGGAGGCTTTCTGACAATGGGGATTTCAACTTCAAGAAAACCTGGGAAAGCTTAAGAGCTAAGCATAATCTCTGCTCTTTTTAAGATTATCTGGAACTCTAAAATCCCTAGGAAATTTTCTTTCATGACATGGAAACTGCTTCATAATTTTTTTCCCTTTGATAGTGTTATGATGAGAAGGCATGTGTATCTAGCTTCAAAGTGTGTGTTTTGTGACAGTAGTGAGGATAAGAATCATGTTTTTGTTAATTGCATGTTTGCTTGGCGGATTTGGAACTGGTTTTCAAGTACTTTTAAAATTAGAATCAGAAGGTCTATGGTTTTGTCTCATGTTCTTAGGTGCTGGTTTTGGTTTTCTAGAACCAAATTTCATGTTACTCATCTTGTGCCTCAAGTGATTTGTTGGGTGGTGTGGAAGGCTAGAAATAATTTCAAGCATAAGGGGGTCCTATTAAGTGTCTCTTGGGCTATTGACTGTATTATTAATGTTGTTAAAAGTGCAGATGTTAATGGTAATCTTAGTTACAAGCATTGGTCTAATGTTAGGGAGGCTGGTGTGATCTTGGGCTGTAGAAATAGTGTAAAGAGAAGTGTGCCTCAATACCTTAGATGGATTCCTCCTATTCAGCCTCATTTAAAGCTGAATGTTGATGTCTCCTGTGCTAGTAATGGTAAGGCTGCATCGGGCATGATTTTCAGAAACAGCGATGGTGACATTTTGCAAGCTTATGGTAATCTATTAGGTAAAATGTCTCCTCTTCAAGATGAAACTCTTGCTTTGCTTCAATGTATCTCTGTTTGTCACATGAATAACTAGCTAAGCATTGATATTGAGTCTGATTCTCTCCTTCTTATTAATCAACTTGCTAGTAGTGCCAGTTCTGTGTTTGAAGACCCTAATCTCACTTTCTATCGTAATCTTATGGATGGTAATATGTGTTTTCTGCACATTTCAAGGGTCCAGAATCAAGCTACCGATTGGCTAGCAAAATGGACCCTGAAGTGCAAGCAGAAACTCTATTTTCAGCAGCATAATGCTCCTTCCGATTTGCTTGCTCTTACTTTTCTTGAAAGTTTGAGCTTAGGTTATATTGTCTAGTAAGTATGGATGCTGCTGTAGTTTGTCTTGTTTTGCAGACTTGGTGTTGTGGTGTTGATGCTTTGGCTTTGCAATATGGAGTGCTTGTTATCATGGAGTGATGGTGGGTGTCCCTATTAGCTGGAAAACAAGGAGTCTGATGCATTGAAGGGGTTGGAGTTATGGTCATTGATGCTTTGGAGTTATGTCTTGGGAGCTGTCCCTTGGGTGCTGACCCTTGGGTGTTTCTTTTTCAATTTTGGGTTCTTAGTTTAGGAGGAAAACTTAGGCGCCATTTTTTGTATTTTCATTTTTTGGACTTATTTCCTTAGATCCTTCTATTTGTAAAACATTTCATTTTTATTAATATAGTCTTTCTTTTGGCTAAAAAAAAAAGCGGGAGAACTAGTTAATCTCATTATTTTAAAACCTAATTTTCTTATTTTAACTTAATTTTTCAATTTATAATCTTAATACTAAATCAAACTATAATATTCAGGGAAAACTAAAAACTCTAGCTTAAAATTGTTTATATACACGTATTGGTGATGCATTCCAAGTTCCAAAATTTTCATTATCAAATCTTTAGTAGATAACCTTTTTTGAAAGCAACAAAGATCTTAAAATAATTTATCAACGCTTCCAACGAATTTCAAATTTCAAGATTTTTATTTATATCAATCTCCAGTTGATAACATTTTAAAGTATGTGACCTTTATAAGCTACTAAATAATTGAACAGACAACAAAGTCTTCTGGGCTGATTATTTCATTTAATATAGAAAAAACATAAAAATATAAAGTTTAGCTTACCAATTGGATTTAAAATTAGATGAAGCAGATTTTAGATGATGAACCGATCACATTTAACTTAAAATGAATAAAATAGACGTAAGTAAAACATACCATTAGAAGAGACAGACATAAACAAAACAAATATATTAAACTACAATTTAAAAATAGATTAAATTTGTGCTAATAAATTCAACCGGATCTTTTGTTTACATGTGTCCGAACTAGGATTAATGTCAGATTTGGATTTGGAATATTATTAATTAAGTTATTATAGTTTTAAATTAATCACTTTTGTTTGTATCTTAAATTTGTGTACTATGAACAATATTTAAACATAAAAATAAAATAAGTGGATTTAAAATAAATGGACCATATCAATGTTTGTGGATATAGTGTTCCATTAGTATTTATCTTCTCAATCTATTGCCCATGACGAAATCTCCACTCATGTCCACTCATGTATATAATTATCGTGTACTTTTATCATATTGTATATGTTTCAGTGACAACTATTATTTCAGTGACACAACAACAGCTGTTCGTTTTAAAAAGTTGGAAACCGCTCACCAAACTAAACCCATTAATGCTCTGTCCTAATATCACGGAAGGAGAGGTGGTTCATATAACGTAGGAGACATTTTTTGTATGATTGCAATAAAAATATTGGAGTACAATTTTTTAATTATTTTTGTTTTTTAATTTATTTTTTATATTTTGTTCGTATTATAATAATAGAAATATTTTATTTGCTTATATTTTTTATAAAAATGATTTTTTAATTTTTAATATTTTATCTCATATTAGTAAAAAAAATGACTTGAAATTGTTAATATTTGTTTTGGTAGTAAAAAAGATGACTTGAAATTGTTAATATTTGTTTTGGTGTTTATAAAGATCACGACTCAAGATTATTTTAACATGTTTCGTGGAAGAAAAAGTAAAAGAAAAAAAATATGTTTTTAATTTTATAATCTAAAAGCCGATACAAGTGCTACTAAAATTAAAGCACTAGGGGAGATAAATTGGACTACTTTATTTTTATTTTAAGGGAAGGTCTAATAATTTATGAAAAACATAAAGACATGATGACAAAGACATATATGTTCTCCTCCAGTGACTAAGGAGTTTAAGAGATTCCACAAGAGTAGTTGGTAGTCCGGGATAAAGAAACAATCTAGAGGATTGGAGTGGAATTACATAAATTGATAAAGATGGTTATACAATTAACCATGTGAATTATCCGGTAGATAACAAATTAGGCTTAGACTACTACAAATAATTTGCAGAATTTTTGGATTGAATTAAAATATGTAAAGAGTATTGGTTTTAATGTATGCTTGTATTTTTAAATCGAAACTGTATTAAAAAAAAATATTATTTTGATAATATAAAAACAAACTTGTGAGGGTATGTAGATTTTATATTCTTCCCACTTCTGCAAGAGATTATCTATATAAGATTAGATAGTAAATTTAACAATTATGTATGATTTTTTCAAACCCAACAAATAATGTAAAAGATTTTTTGTTGGGTTCTGTTTTGAACAATGGTCAATTTTTTTCTTACATTCCGGACAAAATTAATAATTCGTATGCTTAATAAGATAAGGTAGAGCGAAAATTGTCAGGTGTGAAATTTCATTGTATTCGAAGAGATAAGGATTTGTCGGGAATTTCAAATCGAAAAAAATACAAATCCAAATATGGTGCGAAAAAAACAAAATCGATATGAATTAAAGTTGTTTCTGGACTTTGTTTTCTCAGCCAATCGATAAAACAACTACAGCGTTATGCTCCAAAATAAACTATACGGAGCACTTATGAATGATCTATAATAAAGTCTACAACACTAGCCACAAAAAGAGTGTATTATTGATCATTCGCCCGTAGATGAAGAAAAAAAGCAACTTTCGCGAGCTAGATTTAAGATTTCGCAAGTAACTTAGTGAGTGTTTTATAATTAGGGCTTAGATAAGAAAATGAAAACGAAGAACCACGATGGTTGTAGTTGAACGACTTTCATGCTAGTTCTTGTTTTAACATGAAAGTTCCATTCGATGGATGGACGATATACTATGATATTTTCTACTTTGTCAAGTCTTGCTTTGGTCTCTGGTTTGATGGTTAGGTCTCGAATTCTCTGTTATCATCTTATCAGTAGTTCATATAAAAGTTATAGTCATTTCATTTCTATTCGTTGTTATGATGTTCTATATTCAAATAATAGAGATTCACGAAGAAGTCTTGCGTTATTTACTAGTGAGTTGTATAATTGGACTTTATTTTGGTAGGGAATATTCTTCATTTTAGAAAATGAAACCATTCCATCACTATCAACTCAAAGAAAAACGACCTCTCTGAAATATACAGTTTATGCCGGATAGGTACGAAGTTGGACTAATTTGGAAATATTGGATAATTTACTTTATACCTACTATTTCATTCGGTTTTTGGTTCCTAGTCTTACTTTATTAGTAGCCATGATTGAGGCTATTGTACTTACTATGCATATGACTACTAAGGTGAAAAGACGAGATGTGTTTTGATGAAATGATATTGATTTTATGAAGACCATCATAAAGAGGACGATAGACCCACTCACGATATACTAAAGGGAAAGTAGCTTGATATTTTCACTTACTTCTATTTCATAAACAAGCTTACTTGATCGTATTGTGCTGCGTATTTATTTCAAGATTGGATTAAGAAAACTTGGAGCCAAATATGCCCCCAATATAGGAACATAAATGGGCCTTCGGATCCTGTGATATGTTCGCCATAAGATCCTCTCTCTTCTCTCACTTGATGAAGCGCGCAAGAATTTTTTTTTCTTTTTTTATTAGGGGTATGAGTTATTGTACAACCACCATGGGAAATTTAAAAGGCCTATGAAAATTCCTTTAATCTCTATGGAAGCCATAATTAAAATTATATCTCTATGTTGTTTAGCTCATATATGGAGAAACAATCCACTCACTAATTTTCAAAAGGAATTAATTTTTGCCTTTTGATAACTTTTTTGCTCGCTTTTACGCATCTTAAACATTATCCCAATAGTATAATAAAGATATGCCACCTCTGTGAAATGATTTATTCAGTTAAGTTCATGAAATTGAAATCATTAAATCACTTTCTTTAATATTTTGTACATCGGGTCGCTTCTTCATTGTTTCTTTTTTAGTACGCCACTTTATTATGCATATTTGATGCGTCATATCATTCGTATAATATAAGTGGTCAAAATATCTCCTCATCTCAAGGAGGTCCTATACGAAAGGATGAGTTGATTCTACAGTGGTGCTTTTCCTGATTGCTTAGTTGTTAACTCAGCTAAACCATTTTCTTATGAAAAAACAATTATTGAAATTATTCGTCTAAAAATTTCATGAAAAGCTAATCATAGGTTCTTCTCTTTATCGAAGTAATATATGGCTCTATACAACTCAGATTGGCTGGGGCATTTTGAAACAAAAAATGTAAACATTTAGCTAGAATATGATCGAATCATTCCCCTTTATGTATAAACCTATTAGTGGACATAAATCATATAAAATCTTCTTTAAATTTTCAAAATATGTGAACCTTGCATCCATATTTTGTTAAGGTCATAGAACTTAGTTGGAGGATAAAAATGAGTGGCAATCTAATATTTATTTTCTGTAATAAACTAAAAAGCTTAAAGCTTCGTTTGAAAGCTTGGAATTATGAGGTTTTTGGAAACATTTTTTACGCTCTAGCTCAGGTTGAGGAGGAAGTAAAACATTTAGAAAAATACTATGCAACTAGCCAAAGTTTAGAGGATAAAATTAAGCTATCTAAATCTAAAGCAACCCATTTAGTTCAATTTTACAGAGAGGAAGCCTACTGGAAACAAAAAAGTAGGGTATAATGGATAATGGATGGTGATAAGAATACCAAAATCTTTCACAATTATGTTAAAAATAAAGAAAACAAAACAAAATTCATGAGATATTAGATAAAGAATTATTGATCAATAAACATTTAGAAACCTGTTACTTTAAAGTCCTTTTAACCATGCAACCAAATCAAATCGAATTTGAAAAGATTCACAACATTATCCTTAAACTGGTGACGGAACAAGAAAATGAAAGCTTCCTTACCTTCAATTGAAGAAAAACAAAACCATGTAAAATCATATGATCGAATAATAGTTGAGATTGATGGTTTTAATGCAAAATTCTTCAATTTTTGTTGGCCAATTATCTATGAAAATATTTGTGCTGCTATAAAATACTTCTTCCAAAACCAGCAGACCTCTCAATGTGTCTTTACTACTATTTTGTTTCTTGTGCCAAAAGTGGAACCATCTAAAATATTGAGTTATTTTAGGCCCATCAGTCTTTGCACATTTTTAATAGAATTATTTTAAAAAATTTAAATGAAAATTATCAAAAATTCTACGTAAATTCATTTTTAAGAGCATGTTGGTTTTGTTAAAGGTAGAAACATTTAAGAAAATATCGTATTAACGTAAGAACTATCACATTATCTGAATAAAAAAAATTAGAGGTGGTAACGTGATGATTAAGCTAGACATATGTCAAAATATTTTGATAGATTATCCTTCTCATTTTTTATAAGTATAATGAAAGTTTTTGGTTTTGATAAAAAAAATGGTTGGATTGGATGATGAATTTCATTAATTCAAATTGGTTCTCTATTATAGTGAATAACTTTAAATCCTCTAAGGATGTTAAATAAGGAGATTATTTATCTCTTAACTTTATACTTGCTGAAGAATATCTAATTAGAAGTTTAAAATGATTTTTGAAGATGATAGAGAGATAAGCTATAAAACATGAAGCAATATAGTCATATCTTATTTAGATTTTGTTGATGAATTTATTATATTTGCAAACAAATCTTCCTAAAACCTCAAGAAAATTAGCGACTTCTTGAATCACTATGAATATTTCTCAGGTCAGATGGTCCATAAAGAGAAAACTTTGTTTGTTCTTCCTTCAAAAATACATCAATCCAAAATATATGTTATTAAAAAAACTGAATATAAACATGACAAATTTTCATTTAAATATTTAGGCATTCCAATACATACAAGTAATAAAGTTGAAATTTTTGATGAACTTGTGGATAAAATAAGATTAAAAAAATTCAAGAATGAGATGGGAAGCTTTTGTATTTTAAAAGAAGACTCATATTTATACAATTCTGTTATAATGGTTATCCCTAATTATCATATACAACTCTGATTAAAAAGATTGAAAAATATACAATAGATTTCATTGGAATTCTATACCTGATAAACAAGAAATGAATTGGAGTACCTGAAATACCTCGTGTAAACCATTTAATAAAGGAATTCTAAATGTAAGAAAGCTAGATGAAATTTAGGATATGTTCTCTTGCAAGCTATACTTTAATTATAGGTAAAACAAATATTTATGGTCAATGTACATAACATCTATATAATGTAAAAATCATCATTTGTTACAAACTAAACTAACAAATAGAAGCTCAAATACTTGGAAAAGATTAATAAATACTCGAAAACTATATGAAATGTATAAATTTTGGAATATTGGAAGACGAATAATCAATTTTTGGTTAGAGAAGTGGTGTGATACAAAAGGTTCAATTCCTTTCTCAAACAACTTCTCAGTACTTGGAGTAAAAAATCAAAACATATTAAAATGAAAGTTCGTAGGATTTAGATAAACTAAAAGCTTATATCCTACCTTCAAATATTAAAAAAATAAAGATAATAAGGAGGATTATGATAACATGATTCAATGGACATTATCATCTAATGAAGAGTTTAACACACAAAAAATGTGCAATGAGATAAGAGAGAAATGTGGTGCATCAAAACTGTTTAGATGAATTTGGAACAATTCAACCCCTAAAAATGCTCCTTCTTGCTTTAGAAGTTATTGAAAGGTTATATGTGGATTCCGTTCTATAAAATAAAAACTTTTAATTATCTTCTAAGTGCCAATTGTGTGAGCAAAATGAAACTATTAAGAATCTTTTTGTGAATTATAAAATATCTTGGAAAAGCTGGATGAACTTTACTAGATTGTTCAGGTTATATTTATCATGAAATATAACATCAAATCAAGTTATTAGAACCAGGTTCTGGTCAACCAAAAAGGACACTCACGTGAGAACTATATTACCACCTATTATTTGTTGGGCTATTTGGAATGTTAGAAACAAACCAAAGCATCAATATCAATCTATAACAGCTAGATCAGTTGCAGAACATATCCTATAACATTATATCAAAATTACATATAGCTAGTCTTCTTAAAAGAGCTTATTGGTAATGAGATATTAATTTAACTTCTGATTTAGGTTAATATAATCATAACATCAAGTCTAGTGTATGTCTTGCAATAAAGTGACATCCTATTAATGGGAACAGACTTAAGTTAAATACAAATCGAGCTAGTAGTTTAATTGGTGAAACTAGTGGATGGGTATTTTGAGGGACAACAAGAGAGATATCATTTATGTGTTTGGTAAAACTTATGGAAAATAATCAACAATATTAGCTGAATTTAGAGCTTTATTAGATGCATTGCTCATTTGTAAATCTAAAAACTTAGAAAATATAAATATAAAAAATCGACTCAATGGAACTGATTTCTATGATTGCTAAATGGAAATCTCTATGGTTCATGTTATCATTTATTGATGGTTGCAGAAAAGAGATTAAAATTGGTATGGAAATCAATCATATTTATCAAGTTGAAAACCAATTAGCTGACTGAATAACTAATGAGACCCTAAGCAGATTGTGCATATTATATTTTGATAAAGTTCTGCCCCATAATCAACTAAGGGTTATCATTTTCCTTCAACACTTAAAGTTAGGTTATAAAAGAATATAGGATTAAGAGTCACTCAAGCCGACCTTTTAACTCTTTCAACACGGCACAAAAAGACTATAAATATGTTATTTTCAAAACCATTTTTTTCATCAACTGGACATGGGGATGTTGTCTTCGGGCTATTAAAATGTTTTTGAAACTATTTTTCTTTTCATCAACCTGATGACTTTAATGTGACTTCGAATAAGGAACACTCGAGAAGAATTTATTTTATTCCGATAAGGTCAACAATTATAATTCCTAATTTAACAATTAAAAAAATAAAATAAAATAATTTTGGTTGTTGATGGTATGGTGCTGTGAATTCAAGGATGAATTCTTGTTAACCAGGAGAGGATGATGTAGCCCAGAAACTCCAAACACAAATCTTTTTTATTTTATTTTATTCAAATATCTTATATTATTCAAATCAAATCCAATTATATTAAGATTTGATTTTATTTTATTTTAGAATATCTATTTTATTTCCTTATATTCTAATTTAGGGTTGTGAGAAGCTCTTATATGAAACCTCATATGCCTTAAATTATTTTAAGTTTTTAGAATAATATATTTTTATCTCTAAAAATTTCATTATTTGTTACCCTTAGATTAGGGTTTCATAATGTTACCCTAAAGCCCCCAAGAGGGTAGCCGAGTTGGTTGAGTATGGTGTGTTTGTGACCAAATGTCATGAGTTCGAGTTCCTCTACATACGATTTCTCGGCTGAGCCTGTCGCCTTGTGTGGTTTACCTTCTGGCGTTGGTTTGCAGGCTATTGCGTCAGATTGAGGGTTTACCCTGTGCGCACTCATTGCACTCTGAGTAGCGGCTGCGGGTTCCCTCCGAAAAAAATAATAATGTTACCCTAATTTAGGGTTTCATCTATCGTTGTTTTTTCTTCTATTTCTGTCGCGTCATTAGTTTGGTATCAGGGCCTCAATTCCTGATACGGGGCAATCATGTTTCTAAAAGCTGATTTCATCTGATTCAAGGTCTAAAGAAGAGAACGACATATATGGTCATGAAGATCTCGAAGATCGTTTAGTATGCGGGGACACATAAGGCGTTTCGATAGACGATCATATTGACCAATTACAAAAGGAGTTTAAATTGACTACCAATTGTCGGATCAAGGTAAAACTTGCTTATCGAGATGTCATCTCAGACGATGAAGAGGGACATGTGGATGGAATAAAATAAAATAATTTTGGTTGTTGATAGTGATGGTGCTGTCAATTCGATCACAACTTGTAACCATGGAGGATGATGTAGCCCAAAAAGTCCAAACATAAACTTTTTTTTATTTTATTTTATTCAAATATCTTATATTATTCGAATCAAATCCAATTATATTAAAATTTTATTTTATTTGATTTTAAAATATTTATTTTATTTCTTTGTATTCAAATTTAGGGTTTTGAGAAGCGCGCATATAATAAGCCTCGAATAATATATTTTTATCTCTAAAAATTTCATTCTTTGTTACCTTTAGATTATGGTTTCATAATGTTACCATTGAATTAGGGTTTCATCCATCGTTGTTTCTTCTTCTATTTCCGTCAAGACATCAATTGGTATCCGAATAAAAAACTTGAGTATTGTTTAAAACTGATATGATTTATAGATGGAGTTAATCTTAGAAATTTTTCAATCAAAATCCCCATCTCAAATTCAATAAGATAAAAGAAACAATCTTGAAAATGAAACTTATAAAAAGATAATAAAACTATAATTTAAAAATATAAAAATAAAATAAACAATCTCAAAATGAAAATTATGAAAAGATAATAACTGCATTTCATTTCATTTTCAAAGGGTAACAAATAATCTAATTTCTTTTATATAAATTAATTTTAACTTAAAAAAAAGTAAAGTCGATTTAGATTTTGTATGACTTTTTTTGTATGTTTTATTTTAGTAAAATTAGTTAGAATTCATTTTTATTATTATTTAAAGCTGTTATATTGAATATTTTAAAGCCAGTTTTACTAATTTAAGTTAACCTTTCATTTTATAATTTTGAAATAAAATCAAACTACATAATTAATATCGGACTGAAACTCAAAAATAATTAGTTGGCTTAATTCACCCTATCATATTATATCTCAAACTTAACTAAGTGTTGAACTTATTAAAAAGGGTGGAGCTAGCAACCAAAATAAGACATAAACGTCTTAAAATTGTTTATCTATAAGACTATAAGTGCCCTTTGATAGAAATTTCAAGTTTCAAGACTTTCGAGTTCCAAGATTTTCATTATCAAATGGCTGGCAGATAACAATTTTTATTAGCTACTGGTGTTGCTCAGAATTCTGAATAATAGACAACAAAGTTTTGTCGGACATAATTGACAGATTTTATTTACTCCCATCTTGCTGGGAATACAATTATATTAAAAAGATTCTAAATTTTACAAAACAGAGTTTAGAAGTTTTGATGAATTCGTCGCACTTGATTCAAAAATACATACAATTACAAATAAATATACATAAACAAAACAAAATGATACATTGAACAACAATTCTAAAACTATATTAAATTTTTGCTAATGAAGTTAACGAGTCAATTTTGGTTCATAGAGTCAATTTTGGTTCATATTAATAGGTCGAAGTTTGGAGCAATATAAAAAATATTGAACGTAAAGTAAAACTAGTGGATTGAACATATCATAAAAAAATTAAAATAATAATAGATTTAGAATAAGTGGATTTTATTTTATGAAAATAGTGTTCTAATCCGCTATCATTTTCTGAATCTCCATGACACGAATCTCCATTTGCCATTATTGTCGTCACAGATTCCAATGACAACTATCATTCAAATGTTCGTCACACATTCCAATGACAACTTCAAATGAAATGAATGATACAACAGCCGTTCATTTTAAAAAGTAGGCCGGCTCACGAATTGGAATCCACTAATGTTATCTCCAGTTATCACGGAAACGGCGATGACACATCTATCCACCACAATTCTATTGCAAAGCTTTTTTTTCTTTGCTTTTTTTTAATATATTTCATTTTTTATTTATCAAAAGAATAAACTTAATGTTTTTTACCATCATAAAAAAATATACTTATTTCGACATATTTTGATAAAAATATTTAAATTTTTAAAACTTAAAATTATATTTTATTTAAAATTGGTGGAAAAAATAATTTGCAAACACTAATATTTTAGTTATTTATAAAACTCTAAATGATTATCTTGATATATTTGAAAAAAAAGATAAAAAATTATTATATGTTAAGAGTTTCGTAGCTGTGGATATATTGCGATCATATAGTTCAGTTGACCCAAAGATTAATTCATGAGTGAGATGAAGGGTCAAACTATACGTACCAAAAATGTATAAATTTATTCAGTTTTGAATTTATCCACCATTGATATAAGTTGATTCTTTGTTTATGATAGATTCTTCTATCTTTTTCAATTCTTCTAGGTTTTTAACAGAGTTTCTCTGTTTTTGGAAATTTCTTGTTATCTGCTGCTATCATGGATCATTCAGTCAACGATGATCATGTGGTGAGAAAGTCTAATTCATGTGTCGAAGTATTAAAGAAAAATCCGGGGAAGCAGGAGAAAGTTTAATTCGAACCAGAGCTTAAGGAATTCAAGAATGATCATCTTTCAATTCAGTTTGATGAAGGAACACTTGAAAGCTAAGTCTAAGCATTCTCTTGTTGGAAATTTTTCTCATGGTGTTCCTAAAAGAACCATTTTAAATCAGTTTCTTGAATCGTTCAAATTCAATGAATCATTTAGATTCAGAATATGGGATTCAAGGCACGTTATTTTCGAATTTAATGCTAAGTAGGATTATACAAAGTTATTTCAAAGAGCTGTTTGGACGATTGGTAATGTTGTTATGCATCTTCGCCAGTTTGGGTTAAACTTGAGATGTCATAAATTCTATATGATGAGAGTGCGGTTAGATCAATTGCTTCTATGTTAGGAGAGATATTAGTGGTGAAAATCCCAGAAGAGAACAGACTGTTTTCATCCTGCTCAGCTTTGGTTGAGATCGATGTTACTTCTAGTCCTCCATCTGATGTATGGGTTGGGTTTGGAGATAATTTTGGATTCTGGGTCAAGATAATATACACTAATATGCCATTGTATTGTGATAGGTGTTATCATCTTGGACACAGTATTGATGGTTGTAAGAAAGTTACTAAAGCTCAAGAAATCGAAGAAGTTGTTAAGAATAATAAGGTTAAGTCAATCATAACTAAGCAATGGTTGAAGAAAGAAGAAAAGTTAGTGCAAGGTACTGATGTTGAAGGGTTCAAAACTCCTGAGCAAAGAGAAATAATTGAGGCCATTGAAAATTTAAATCTGGGTTTAACGGACAATAATGGATATGTTAATATGGTTTCTGAAGATGCAGAATCTCCTAAGGGAAGTTTGAGAAGTCTTCAACATTCGCCACTAAGAAATGGGTTTCTAATTCTCCTGAGTTTTATCGTGAAGAAAGGCAGAATGATCAGGATAGTAGTAAGAAATGCAGTAATAAAGTTCAAAAGATTAATGAGACAGTTCAGAATAAGGAAAATAATGCTCAAATTGAGCAACTTAGGACTAGTATTCAAACAGAAAGGAATAAGCAAATTGATGGAGACCAGAAGAATGTTATGGAGGAGGAAGATGAGCAAAGGAGTAAGTTCATTGTGCATATTAGGAATGAAAAAGAAGGTGATTCTAGCTTTAAGGAGATCTTTGATAAAAAGATCAAGATAGCTAAAGGCAAGAAGAAGACTAGGAGCAAGATCATTAAAGCATTGCAGTTCAATGGTTCAAGTAAATCTAAATCCACAAACTCTCTTAATGATTAGTATTATAAATTGGAATATTCGTAGAATTAAGGATAAAGCTTCAATTCGTAGGCTCAAGTTTCTTGCTATTAAAAATAAAGCTAAGTTAATTGCTATTCAGGAACCTCTAGTTAATTCTAATAGTATTGGTAGTATTGCTGCTAAACTTGGTTATGATGACTTTGCTTTTAATGTCACTAACAAAATATGGATCTTCTGGAAATATGATATTTCTGTTGATATTCTTAATGATATGAATCAATGTCTTAATATTAAAGTTAGTATGGTTAATGACAATCAGCAGGTTATGATTTCTATTGTTTATGCTAAGTGCCAAAGAGTCAACAGAATTGATCTTTGGAACTTTCTGAAAAGTATTGCTAATACTGATTTAAGTTGGTTAATCTGTGGTGACTTCAATGCTGTTTGTTCAATTGACGATCAACTGGGTTGTAGTTCTTTCTGTTTGAATAGCACTAATGACTTCAATGACATGATTAGTTGCTGTAATGTTGAGGATGCTGGTTATATTGGTTCCAAGTTTACTTGGTCCAATGGTTCTAAATGGAAGAGATTGGACCCTGTATTTACTAATAATAACTGGATCAGTAAGTTTAAAATTACTAAAGTTTATCATCTTGCTAGAACGGGGTCTGACCATATGCCTATGATTATCTCTTTTACTAACAATGCTATGAAAGGCAAATCTAGTTTTAAGTTTCAGAAAAAGGGGTTTTTGGAAGAGTTTTTTCTTCCTTTTGTTGAGGATAACTGGAAATGTGAGTTGGTTGGTGAACCTTTATTCATTCTCTGGAACAAGCTTAAAAGACTGAAAAAAGGTTTAAAAACTTGGAATAGAGAGGTGGTGGGTAATATATTTAGTAAAGTTCAAAGCTTGGAAGATATGGTCTTGCAATAAGAGTTGCAGCATCAGAATTGTCAGTCTGTTGAGTCAAAGTCTAAGCTTGTTAAAGCTAATGCTTTTCTTATTAAAGCTCATAGAATGGAGGAGCTTTATTGAAAGCAGCAATGTTATAGTAACTGGTTGATTGAGGGAGACAGAAACACTAGCCTCTATCATAGTTTTGTTCAAAAGAAAAGAAGAAGGAATAGTATTAAAGGTATCAAGAGTGGTGAGGTATGGCTTTCTGACTCTAATGAAATTGGACTGTCTGCTGTTTCTTTCTTTCAAAATGCTCTTGTTGATTCTCATGATGAAGATGATAGTAGATTGAATGATGATATATTTAACAACATTCCTAGTCTGGTTACGCCTGATATCAACAGAAACATTCTTAAACCTATTGATGAAAGTGAATTGAGAAGTATTATTAAGTTGATGAATCCTTCTAGTGCCCCTGGTATGGATGGGTTTACTATTAATTTCTTTAATCATTGTTGGCACATCATTAAAGAGGATATGACAAATGCAATGAATGATTTCTTAAATGGTAGGAGTATCCCTAAGGGTATTTTTCTACTGGTGTTTGTTTGTTTCCTAAGGTTACTAATCCTATTGGTTGGAAAAACTATAGACCGATCAGTCTTTGTTCTGTGCTTAATAGAATCATGTCTAAGATCATTGTTTCTAGGTTGGCTTTGATTTTACCTAGTTTAATTTCTCCTAATCAAGGGGGGTTTGTTCCTGGTAAGAATATTCATGAAAATATTCTGATTTGCAAAGAGCTTATATGTGACTTGAATAAAAAGGTTAAGTATAATAATATTGTAATTCAGCTCGACATGACTAAAGTGTTTAATAAGCTTAAGCATGACTTTATTTTCAAGGTTCTTGACAAGTTTGGTTTCTCTTCAAGGTTCATCTGTCTTATTAAGAAAATTATTCAGTTTGTTAATATTTTTATCCTTGTGAATGGTGAAATTTTTGGTTACTTTAACACTACTAAAGGTTTGCGGCAAGGTGACCCTATTTCTCCTTTTCTGTTTATTATAGCTGAGGAGTTGTTCATTAGGGGTTTAAATACTGTTATTCAAAATAATAAGGAGATGAAATATAAATGTAGAAGTAATGTATGTGTTAATAGTTTGGCGTTTGCTGATGATATATTGTTATTCTTGAATTGCAAAGACTCTACTATTGATAAGCTTTGTAATTTTCTGGATAAGTATCAGCTTCTTTCTGGTCAGGTGGTGAACAAGAACAAAACTAAGGTCTTAATGGCTAAAGGTATGGAGGTTAATAAGATTGATATTGTTGCTAATCATTTTGGTTTCTCTTCAAGTAATTTGCCTACAGATTATCTTGGAGTTACAATTTAACACTAATAACAAGATCAACAATTACAATAAGCTTGTTTGAAAAGGTCAGTGACAAGATAAAGGAATGAAATATCTCTAAGCTTTCTTTTGCTGGTATACTTACTCTTGTTAAGTCTTTTCTTTCTAACATAATTCTTTACTGGATGCAGTCTAATGTTATTTCTAAAGGTATAATTTACAAGCTTGAAATCATTTTGAATAAATTCATTTGGGGGTCTATGCAATCTGATAGAAAATTCCATTGGTGTAAATGGAATAGTTTGTGTAAAACTTATAGTGAATGGGGTCTTAATATTAGAAATATGGTGGATGTTCATACTGCTATTTCCTTCAATCTTTGGGCTGCATTTAGGAAGAATAATTCTTTCTGGGCTAGCATTATGCATAGCATTTATTGTTTGAAGCATCATCCTTTACAAATCAGTCCTTTGAAAACTGGTTCTTTGATTTGGAAAAGAATGATAAGTCTTAGAGATAGAGCTGAAAGTTTTATTAAATGGAAAATTGGTAATGATTTGGTTTATTTTTGGTTAGATAATTGGACTGATTCTGAGCCTTTTCTAACTTTTAATAGTAATGATAATAATCTTTGGTTCACCCCTGAGAAGGTTAGAGCTTACTGGTGTAATAATTCTTGGGATTTATCTTCTGTCTATAGTTTTATCAATCCTAGTATCATTGACTGCATATACAGGTTACATATAGATGATAGTAAGCCTGATTTAATGTTGTGGAGCCTTGCTAAGAATGGGAACTATAATCTTAAGGATACTTGGGAGGGTGTTAGAACTAGGTTTAGTACTGATTTAGTCTTTAAAAGAATTTGGAATACCTTAACTCTTAGTAAAAGCTCATTCATGCATTGGAAGATTCTTAAAAACTTTGTTCCTGTTGATTCTGTGCTTCAAAATAGAGGTATTATCATGGCTTCTAAATGTCAGTTATGTGATTGTTGTGAGTCTATTAATCATCTTTTTATCTCATGTGATTTCGCCTGGTCAATATGGATCCATTATGCTGTTATTTTTAGAATATACATGAATAGGCAGATGACTATCAAGTATATATCAAAGTTATGGCAAGGTTCAAGGACTTCTAAAACTCAGGTTAGAAGTATTCTCCCATCTCTTATTTTACACAATATATGGAAAGCTAGAAATCAGTTTAAAAATAAAGGTATTAAAACATCCAGTGCTGCAACCATTAACCATATTAATTCCATCATTCACAATCTTGATAAGCATAAGGTTATTAACAAAGCTCATTGGTCTTCTTGTCCTAAGGCTGCTATCAGTTTTGGTTGTAGCAATCATATTAGAATGGTTGATAGACCTGTGTATATCAAGTGGGTTTTTCCTCCTTCTGTGAGGCTAAAAATGAATGTAGATGCTTCTTGTTTAAGGAGTGGTGAGGCTAGTGTTTCAGTCATTGTACGTGATAGTTCTGGCAGCCTGATCAAAGGTCAGAGTTATCTCTATGTGCTGCTTTGATTTCCTTGTTCGATGATGTTCTCTCCTCTTAATGTTGCTGGATGGCGCTGAGGTATTATGGTTGCTTCTTTGGCGTTGATTTGGAGATGGTTCCTGCTCCTTCTTACTATCCTGATGTTTTGAAGTGGAAAGGGTTGCTTGCTGATGATGAGGTCGTTCGTATGGATGTTGTTTCATTCTAGAAGAGATACTTTGTGATGCTGATGTCTCTCTTTGGCTTTCATTGATTTTATGGCTTGAAGAGAATATGATTTCTGCTTGAAGTTGTCTTTAAGGCTGAGTAGTTCGCTGTTGGGATAAACTGAAGATGGTGAAGAGTCTTATGAATATATAGTTTGGATAGTGAATAGATTAGTGTTTCGTTAATGTACTGTTTCAATTTGGGCTTTAGGGTTTGTTAGCGCCCTTTGGTTTCAAAATTTGAATTCCCGCTTTTGTAATAAGTCTTTATTTTAATAAATATTTCATTTTTTTTAAAAAAGTATTTTTTTTTACTAAATCTCCTCCACCTTATTTTGTCTCTAACACTCCCTCACTTTTCTCACTTCTCTCAACCATATCCTTTTTTTCTATATAAAACCTCCAATTTCTTTCTAAGTTTTCCGGCAAAGTAAAATCTGACAAATCCTCCTCTTTCTCTTTCGTCAGGGTGAATAAGCGAGAAGCACGGTCTCCTCCACCACCACCCAAGTAAGTTTGTTAAATTTGATTTCTTGTTTTTTCAATGGTTTTTAGGTTGTTGAGGATTAAAATTTGTGATTTTGTTAGAGTTTTTAGTTAGAATCATAGGTTAGATTTAAGGTTAGTATCAAAATTAGATTTAGGGTTAGATTTACGTATATAAAATTAGAAAATTACGGGTTTTGGAGGTTATTTTCTAGCCGGTATCGGCCGGAAAATGGCTGGCACTGGGGCGCGCCAAGCACCCCATTGGTGCGTTGTGCCTGCACTTATTGGTGCAGGTCTTGCGTACTGATGAAACTTGTAACGAGAGACCATGCAAGTTTTCTGTTACCTTTTCCGGCGATTTAACCTCATTCTGCGGCGACATATACTTATCTCTCACCTCCCGCGACATCAAATCCTCCATGCTAATCCATAGCTCCGACTCAATCATGTTTGATTTTGTGTTTTTATTCAAAGTGGGATTGAATGTTCTTAAGAGTAGTTTGAATGTTCAAGTTGATTTGGAATATTCTCAAAAGATTATACTATGATAGATATTCTTCAAGTGTGTTTTTGAAAGTTTTGTTATTTGGTTCTATTTATGATATACTTGGTGTTTTTTTTACTTAATGGTAGTTCAGTAATTGAATGGAAGTTCGAGGATATTCTCGTCCAAAAAAGTAAAACTAAAGTCAATAACATTTTTTGGGTAAACTTGTACCAGATTTGGGTATGTATAGACCCACCTTGAAATGAATATGTGCTTAAAAATAGAACATATACATAACAAAAATTAAAGATAGGTTATGATGTTGATTATAGTTGTACCTTTATATATAGCTCGTGTTACAATAAGCATCTCCCAGATATGAAGATAATGAAGGATATTTCTTTAACCACTAAAACATGTTGTTAAATATATCTTTACATAGTCTTAATAGATTTTTACATGCTTGGATAGGATTATAAGCATATTGGTTCATGCTAAACTAATTACACTCATATTAGTAGCCCCTTCAGTTTGGATGAGTAAAAGGAAGGAAGATTAGATTAATGTTTCCCCGAGCAATCTTGTCGTTGGCAAGAGCACTTTTTGATCTTTTGTCGCTGCTATTGTTGATTATCCATTGCATTTTTGATTTTTGTCAAAACGTCCTTTGTCTTTTAATTGGCTTACTTGGGCGATGTTTAATCTCTTGAATTTTATCTTTTTTTGAAGATTTTGTCGTGTTGTTGGTGATGTTTCCAAGCTTTGTTGTTTTATAATATACTTGTTTTTGCTTCAAATTCTTTTAATTTTTCTTATGTTTTCTTTATTCTCGCTTCAAATTTATTTGTTTACCCAGTTATTTGATTTTTCGCTAACATTTTTTGTATAAGTATTCAAGTAGCCCCATAGTTTTTAATAAAGGATGAGAGAAGGAATATGAATTTGAAAAAATTTATTCATGCATTATTGGATTTTGTGTTGTTTGCAGGCCCAATAGTATTTCTTAAAGACTGAATGTAAAAGATATACCAACCAAGTAAACAAATTTGGCCGAATCCAATTATTATTATTTTGGTAAAATAATAAATTAGACAAAAAAATCACTCTTGCAATCACCTTATTTTGTTTTCAAGTAATTATTAGTTTGGAGTTTGTTTATTTTGATTAACCTCGTTAGTCTTTCTCGAAGGCTTATAGTAAAGATTAATTTATTCTTTATCCACTTAGTCAAATTAATTTTGCTTATTTCTGGTAAGGACAATCGTGAATAATATATACTTTTCAAAATATGACTTTTAAAACCTAGTTCTAAGTAATTATACGCTTAGAAGTATGATGATTTTTTAGATACGCAAATGAGTTTTTTTTAGATTTAAACGTAAGGTGATGTGATTACCACGACACACTCATTACCTCTTGGAATTCTACCATAATTTATTTTTTGTATCAGTCATATTTGATAAGACAAGATCCAAACCATTGATTTGAGATGATATCAATGGTCGAAATTTAATTTTATTCTTTTGAGTTTTTGTATTATTATTTTTGCTGTTAATTTTTTTTCTTTCTTTAATATTTTTTTTCTTTCTCTTCTATTTTTTACATCAAATTATCAAGCCTGATTTTTATTATGAAAATATGATTTTTATTAGTTTGTATATATTTTTTTACAAAAATGGTCTCCTATAATTACAAAAATCTTAATGGCGGTAACTCTATTTGCCGCATGCACGAACCTATTATTGGAAGGTTGAATTCATATTGATATACTAATTTAATAACTTGTCCATACTCATCATTTATACAATATAAATTGATTATAAACATATAGATTGGACCATTCCCTACGATGTTATTCTCCGACCACCTCTGAATTGGGAGAATCATGGAGATGCTCAAGAAGGTGAAGTTGTTTTCTCAACTTATTTGTTTGTTAGGGAATATAACTTCTACTGGTTAAAGATATTATCAAGTTTTATGAACTTATTCAAGTTTTCCCTAGAAAATTATTTCCTCAATGATGGCTTTTATTGTTTACTAGTGGTTTTGTTGATTCTTTGTGTTAAGTCGTTTGCTATAGATGTTTTTCTTGATTTTTTTGATTTTTGGGAGAGGGAAATAATCAATTTATTTTCATCGTTAAATTTCAATTATTCTCTTATCTTACTCACGATCTTTCTAAGCAGATTAAAGGCTATAAATATAGTTTTTTATTCGTTACTAGAGATTTAGCTTGTAAGTGTGATCCCATGCAAAAAGATATCAATCTTTTTTGGGCTTCCATCCATAGATAATCATTATCTTGAATTTATCATTGGAGTCTTCTTATTCTTCTTTCTGAGTTTGTTCATGTTTTCCAGCTCCTTCAACTAGGATTCCCTTTTGCCATAGTATGGAATAATACATGCCCACAAAGTATTCCATATTGGTGAGGAAGGCCATACAATTTAACTATTCATGTGTTTTTGTAATGAAACTGCAGTTTTTTAGGAAGCTAAATTATGGAAAAATGATGTTATGAATGATAATTTTTTATTCTATTTTTCGCAGAGTATTGCGACAAAAACTAATACCACAAAGAGATTTATAGATAGTACACCTTTGTTGGAGAGTCCTTCTTGTCAGAAATGTCTTCATTGTAGTTCAAATGCACCATCTAGTATATCGTACGTTATTTCTATTATACCGGGCGTGGTAACTTCTACCCTGTGGTATGAGAAGGTAACAATACATAATTAGCTTCTCTTAAGATGCGTAAACACTGAGGTAGTTTATAATTGTTTTGTATTTTTATTAATAATTCGAAAAGTAAATAACTATTTTTTGAAATCGTGTTTTAATTATGTACCACATGCACAAAATATTATTTCTATTTTATTACTCATTTGACATGTGCTGCTACTGTTTCTGCTCTATTTTCTCATCCGAGAAGTGAATCCATTCACTTAGAAGACAATTATGTTTCGTTTGATGTTTTTAACGCTAAGATTCATACCTCATCTATAATTGATCATTCGTTTGTTAGTGACGAAATGATTACCGATATTTTTGTCGAGATTGATTGTTCGAAATCGATAAATTATATTCTTACAGAGCCTAATATAGGATATCTGGGTCAAGATGTTGTTGTCAATCGTATTTTTCTTTCTGATCACGATATTGACTTAATTATACGCAAATAAAAACAAATTGTTTATTTTTTTTCTACCCTTATTGCCTATGCTGATAATTTGATTGATTCATCACAACCTTTATCGGTTGTTAATTTTATTGAGGGTTTATTTTTAAATACTTCATGTTTCGCGGGTTTGAAAATTGATGTTTCGACTTCTTTTATTATTCTAATTGATCAGATTCCTAAGGTAGTTACTCAATTTGGTACTTTAGTTGCCCAAAGGCCATTGTCTACCCATATTTCTCTGTTGGAACTGGAAAATCATCATTTAAATATTACATTCAAGGTAAATTTTCTTTATTTTTATATTAAATTTTTCTTTGTTATTTTTTTATAATTTATTTTATGCACTTTGTTTGCAGCTCATCTTTAATGGGTTGATGATATGTTATCATATCCAAGTGAACTCTTCAGGTATTTATTAGATTGATGCTTCTTATCCTATACTGACTTGATTACATGCAAAGGAAAACGAGTGGCTGAACCTTCTTGTACCCTTATTTCCTATGTTGATATTTTGATTGCTACCTCACAACCTTTATCGGTTGTTACTTCAATCCTTATCGACATAAATATTTGTAAAAGTTATAAATAATATATTTCTACCATACAAGCTCAAGTTTCTAATTCATAAAGCATTTAGACAGATCTGCATAAGATGATTGTAGAGGATGTATATGAAACTAATATTTCCACATCTCGTTTAGAGGATTTATGCTAAAAATTACATTCTACATTGGTCAGGTATGCTACCGTATTAAATGAGCTTGTTGTTGAATGTAAAGCTCAGTGTGTAAATTTCTAAAAGCAAATCTGCTCTAATTTAGCGTGCTCACGAAGCTACCTTGGAAGCGCGTACAAGTTGGTGTTGGATATCCACACAATTCATCTTGATGTTAATTTCGATTGTATATGGTATAATATTCTAAAGTTTAGTGGCCATAGACTATGATTTAGACTGACGAACCTACTAGTTATATTCATATTTTATTAAAGTGGCATGATAGAGGCAAATAAATTTACAACATGATTGTCAAGCTATACGATGATAAGTGTGGAGATCTGATTGCATCGAATCATTGTAAAATAGTAAAAGAAATATTGTTAATAAAGAAGTGTCTCAAGAAGTTGACCTCCTGCTTGTTGATGTTAGTGGTAGTACTTCCATAGTTATGTCTTTACATTCTAGTTCTTATTTGTGAGTCTTTGTTTGCAATATATTTTGGACCATTTTTGTTTATTGTTGATGTTATTATAACACTATATGTTTTGTAAGACTATTTTGTGTGTATGAAAAATCTTGAATTTTCTATTTTTCTACTGATTGATCACGTACAATAGGCCGAGAATTAGTTTTTAGAACATTATGATTCTATACTTGAATTTTTTAGAATTTTCCAAGTATGTTCGGGGTGCATGGATCCTTAGTAGGGGTTTCTATTCTTTTTAAGCATATGTAGTTTTTTTTTACAGCGGATGAACTCTTAGTTATCCGTATTTTTATATTATCCTTTATTAGAATTTGTGACATATAGTCATCATTTTTATTATCCACGTTATATCTGGTGATTCTTTATCATCCGAAGTGTATTTATTTTTCTATAGAGTTTTGATTCCTCCTTAAGCATTTATTGCTTTTAATGTTTATGTTTATAAAATTTATTTAATTTATTGACTTATTTTTTTCTAAGTTATTCTGAGGTGTATATTCCCTTCGACATATTCCTTAGCATTCATACTCAGGTTCATTTTTGGTTTAACCAATTTTTTTTTAATATTATGCCTTTGCCATTCTTTGAAGTTTCATTTTACTTTAGATTTTATTTTGAGCATTATTTTTTATTTACATTATATCAGATGAACCAATTTTTTGGCAATAAAAACATTTTATTAATGTCGAATGCCTCGTTAAAACCTTTTCAAGTCAGCAAAAGAGAAAAAAGTATATTCTCATAGTTTAATAAATAAGATTTACACGAGTCATAAAGTACAAGCTATTTAGTCCCTATAACTATATTGGAGATTCAAATTATATATGTTCTAAGGGTTCCATGCTTGGTTTCTATCTCCAACCTGCAGCGTGTATGGTCCTCGATATATTCTTGCTTCGATCGTAAACAGTCCTTATCATATTGCATTTAGCTTTCCAAGTTTTTTTTATGTATGTTGGAATACTCTTCTCATTACTTTATCCCTAGGTAAAAAATCCTAAACCGAACTTTGAAATTATATTTATTCCTCATCAATGCCTTGTAGTGCTCTAATGAAGGTCTGATTTGATTATTCTTTCTTCAACTAAGTCGATCACCATTCTTTTATTTTGATCATTATTTTCCTCGTTATACATTACAACTCATGAGATGACGTGGTTATTTCAATTAGTATTACTGTCTCCATACCATATACCATAGAAAATGGTGTTTCTTATGTGGTGGTTCTTAGTATTGTTTGGTATTACCATAAGACCTTTTGTAGGGTCTCCGACCAACTTTCAGATGTTTCATCCAATATGTACTTGATTCCTTCAATTATTTTTCTATTAGTTATTTGGACTTGTCCATTTGCTTGAGAATAAAAAAAAGATATAATACTTGCTTAATTACCTTCTTTGCGCAGTATTGTGTGACAATATTATGTTGAAACTATTTTCACTATCGATGGTGATAACTCTCAGAGTATCATAATTGCAACATGTACTTGGTTTTAAAAAATAAATTAAATTTCATGCTGGTATATGTTGCATTGCTTTTCTTCAACCCACTTAGAGAAGTAGTCTACGACGGTAATAAATATTTTCTTCCTCACGAGGCCATAAAAAATAGGTCCATGATGGCCATACCCCATATCTCAAATGGGATGATTGCTGTTATTGTTTCCAGTAATACATGCTTGGAATTGGATTGAATTTGTGAATCTTTAGCATGTATCATATGTCCTTACTTCTTTTCTTTGCATCATTCATAATTGTTGGCCACTAATATCCTGGCAACAATATTACTTTAATTAGAGCTTTGTATCTGCAATGAATACCTTCTTATCTCTTATGTAACTCTTCAATTACGAAAAATGTTTCGTCTATGCTTAAAAATCTTAATGAAGGTTGTGATAGCCATTTTTTGTACAATGTATTTTTTTTCAACACATACCTTGCGGATACTCTATTTATTTTTCTTGCCTTCTTTTTATCTTTAAGTAATAAACCTTGTATAAGGTATTTTTTTATTGGCGTTCAACAATCTTCCTCATCTTCTTTCTCATAAATTAGTATTACCACTTTGGTTATGACCGTTAAAAAGAACTAGTTTGGCAAAGTGATTGATGGGTTTTGTTGTAGTATTACGCCTGATATTGATGATGTGTAAGCCAAAAATGCCACCGCATAACCAACAACATGATATGCCCTTAACAACACTTGTTTGAATTTGACATGCTCAAATTAAAAGCGTTGTAGCTCTTTTAAGTATTGAATAATGTTTTTTTTGCTTTCTTCTGACCTGCCATTTGTCTAACTACTATTAAAAATCAGTTATGTGTATTATCTTTTTTCCCACAAACGTTTGCTAAATGAAGTCCTGCAATAACAACCACATATTCTACTTCATTATTTGATGATGAGAATCTAAGTTGTATGGATTGGTTTATAATGTCACCATATGAGGAGACAAGTTGTATCCCAACCATGAGCCTTGAATTACTTTCCTTGTCGGTTCTAACACTCAATGTATTTTATAATCGTCCTTTATGATTATTGGTCTTTCAGATTAGAATTATGTCCGGAAGTCAGCTAATGCTTGAGCCTTTATTACATTATGTTAGGAAGTTAGCTAGTTCTTAGGCTCACATCACTCAAATCATTGCGTTGTTCCCACTTTTATCGACTTTATTTCAGCTTCTATTGGCATCCTTTCTTTTGATGACATCCTTGTTGTTCCTTGGCCTAAATATGTGGGTTCATCTATTACATTTGAATTATCTATCGTATTTTATATATATTTTGGTCCGAGATATATGGATCAGGTTGTATTTTATATGTCAAAGCTATTTAATTCCAGTGGTAACTTTTGTATTGCTATTTTGGGCTTAATGTTTTTACTCCGGGTTATGCCCCGAACATATGTATGAATATTTAATTTAACGTTTTATTTTAACAAAAAATATAATCATGAAATCTAATTACATATAAATACAAAAACATATTCTATTTACATCTAACTACAAAAAAACATATCTTAATTACATATAAGTATAAAAAAATAGATCATACTGATTAAACATGTACATTCGGTTCTTCAGTTCGATTTAAACATGTACATTCGGTTCTTCAGTTCGATTCAGGTTGGTTCTGATAAACTGGTAACCATTTCAGAATCGAATAAAATTTGGTGTGATTCGGTTCATTTGTTCAGATGTCGATTTTCTCGTTCATTAAAATATGGTAACAATTTAGGAACAAAATATAATTCGGTTATTTTCTTCTCGGTTCGGTTCAGATCCGTATAAGTATTTTTTGTCATAATATTATGTTTTATTTATCGGTAAAAAACTTTGGTATTCGCGAGATATTTCGGAAACCCCAACTCCTTTCACCGCGCCACACGATTCTTTCGCGAAGCGCTTTCTCAGACGTTTCCACTCTTGCCCCCGCAAGCAAAAAGAGAGGTTTTAAGATACCAGGCGACCAAGTGAAAGTGAACAGCCCCAAGCAAACTTATATAGAGCGTACCCTTTGTTTCCACTCTTACTCTCTTCTAAAAGGAACTAAAAATCTAAACAAAGAAGAATATTTTTTTTATGGACCGTTGGACCTCCGACTTTGATCCTCGTAGAAAAGAGGTTTTATGTTTTTTTGTGATAATTCAAATTGTTAATAACTTTTGCAATTAAAGTTAGATCTTTATTTAATTCGACTGATACAATCCACTTAAGAAATTCTATTGTATAAGTAGTTTTTATGTGTTTTTATAAAATAATCTATTACAACTTTTTTTTGCATTTTTTTCACTCGTGATTTTTTTTTTCGGTTTATAATTTCAACGATATAATTTTTTTAAGACTTTATATGTAATATCTGATCGGTTCTCAGCTCGATGTGGTTACAAACGAAAAACCAGCCCCCAAGGGATAGCCGAGTTGGTTGAGTAAGGCATGCTTGTGACCAATGGTCATGAGTTCGAGTCCCTTTACATACACTTTATCGGATGAGCCTGTCATCTTGTGTAGTTTACTTTCTGGTGTTGGTTTGCAGGTTATTGCATCAGACTGAAGGTTATCCTATGCACACTCATTACACTATGAGTAGCGGTTGCAGGTTCTCCGATTTTTTTTTTTAATCAAGACATAAACCATCTGGATATTAGATTAAAATCAAATTCGAACTAAATCATTTATTTCAGTCCGATTAATTATGGGAATTGCTAAAAAAAAGGCAAAACTACTCCGTGAAGTCGCCTTTTTCTGTTTTTCAATATTTACAAAATTGCCACTAGGCAAAAAACCCAAAAAGTCCTTAGAAGTTCATTTAATTACGTTTTATGCCATTATTTACTTCATGAAGTTGCAAACAGAAAATCTACCATAACCTAACATTTTACTTCCTAAAACTCACTAAAATCATAAAAACTCAAAACTTAAACTAACCAAAACTTTTTTTTTTCAACTTTGTAAAACTTAATAAAATGTTAACAAAACTTGACGAAATGGTAACAAAACTTGTTTTTCTACAAACCAATATGAACATTGACCCTTGTATCTTTCTGTTTTTCTGAAAAAATAATTTTAAAAAGAAAATAAAAAAATGTCCGTTTCCGCCAGACGATGGCGTCTAGGTGGTGTTCGTCGTCATCATCCTGTCGAAGAATATGGTACTTTCCGCCGAGCAAATGGCGTACACGATGGTGCTGACGCCATTGCATGGCGTACAGACCCCTGTTTCCGCCGTGCAATGGCGTACAGACCCCTGTGGGCGCCATTGCATTGGCGGACAGACCTGTATCAGATCTGTATCGTTTTTTTTCCAATTTTTTAACATTTATCTTTCAATTTTGTCCATTTTTGTAATTTTTTAGTAGGTTATCATTTATTAAAGACTTATACTAACTAAAAACAATATAAATTTAAAGTAAAACAAAATACCCATTATGGTTTAAGAAACCTTTCGAAAACTAAGATCTAACTAACATTTTAATTTTAATTGATAATGATAGTATCACCTTCTTTAGTTTTAGTTTTAGTTCTTTATGTTTAGAGAGAGAAAGTAGAGAGAAGGTAGAGAAATTGTATTTTTTTTTGGAAATTATGGTAACTTCACGGAGTAATTTCTTATATTTATACGATTTCGTGAAGGACAAAATCGTCAAAAAAAATAACTTCACGGAGTAATTTTTAAAATTAAAAAAAACGACTTCCGCATTTGACTTTTTTTTAGCAATTCCCATTAATTATTTGTGATTAAAATGACAATCTATACTATTAACATAAAACTATCCCTAACAAAAATATAATGAGATACGTGACACCCTAACAAAAATATATGATATATATCTTGACGTGTCACGTTGAATTTCACTTCTATTACCTATGAAAATATGATTACCATGATATTAAAAAGAAAAAAAATAGTTGAACTTTTAGATTTTCAACAATTATTTTTATTATAATAAAAAAGATTTAGATCCTACACCTACTACCTATTATGTAATTTTAAAACAAAAACAAAAACAAAAACAAAAACAAAATAATTTTATTTTTATTTAATATAAGGTTCAAATTCTTTTGAAATTCTATTTATTAATTTTATATAGTTAAAGAAATTAAAATATTTTAAATTTTGGTAATTCAAATAATAAATAATATATTATCATAATTAGTATAATTAATTAAAAAATTTAGTTGATAATTATAGATTTATAACTGTGTGATTTTGATAATTATATAACTATAATATGTGAGTGAATTTTTATATATTAATACACATATTTATTGTAACCAACTACCAACAACTTAAAAATATAATACATGAATATTGGGATTTATACCAATCGGGTACAAAAACGTATCCAATTTACTAATAAGTCCAACCTCAAATAGATTTTACCAATATATACCAAAATATGATTTTATTTACCTATTAGTCCAAACTTAAATTTTAAATACAATTTTACCTTAATGAATTTGATAATATGACAAAGAAAGTTTGAGGAGAAAGAATTGATTTTGAAATTGGGGTTAAATATTTTGATTTGGAGATGTAATTGTTTTGTTTTTATAAATAATTGAGTCTTTTTTTAAATGAGTTGGATCTATTTGTAAAATGGATCTATTGGGGTATGCTTGGGTAAATAGCGACAATTTTTAGACCCATTACGTAAGTCTCCCATGAATATATAATATATTTGTTAATCGTTTAAGATAATAATGTGTCTGAATCATTCGAGTAGTTAACAATGGACGGAGTTAAATTGTTGACGTGCCGAAAGGGAATGAAGAAAAGGAAGGCAAGATGGCTGCATGCACTTACTGATTAGAAAAAGATTCCTCTGATTCGTATACTTTCTGAAGGAGAGAGAAACTGATACGGAGATTCCAGAGAGAGAAAGAGAAATGGAGAATCATCTGCAATGGAGGATTCTACCTTGGCTAGTGCTACTACTAGCTTCTTTCCTCTTTCTCCTCAAACCTCAAAACTCTCCTAAGGTTTGTTTCTCGCGATTCTTCTGGATTTTGAATCGTGTGTGGGAATTACTAGTACTTGTGATTTCGTTCTAAGTTGAAAGGAAATTTTCATAAAATTGTTGTTAGAGTGATTCATGGTTATGATTCATGAGTATTGTTTGCAGAAGATCTGTGTATGGTTACTTGATCTCTAAGGTTGAAGAAGATGAAAGGGGAATAGAAAGATAATAGTTTATTTGCAATCAACGTATCGATTACTGATTACGACTTTTAATATATACGCTAATCGGATTTAATCATCATGAACAGATTTCAAACGGAGATGAGTGCAGTCTTCTCTCACACACGCATTACTGGATAACCAGTAAGCGAATCGTGACACCGCAGGGGATAATCTCCGGTGCCGGTATGTTTCATGTTTCACCATCGCTTTTAGTTAGTTACAGATTTCGGAATTAGTAGAGGAATCTTACGGAGTGTGTGTGTGTTTTTACTCGTTTAGTTGAGGTGAAGGATGGGAATATAACATCTATTGTTAAGGAAGAGGATTGGGATGGGAACTTGAATAGTGCTCATGTGATTAATTATGGAGAAGCTGTTGTCATGCCTGGCCTGATTGATGTGTAAGATTGGATTTTATTATGATACTGAAAGTAGTTTCGAATGGATTGATGCTATATCTATGTTCATAAAGATGTGTTGAAGTAGTTTCTTGTTCGGCCTATGTAGGCATGCTCATCTTGATGATCCCGGAAGATCAGAATGGGAAGGATTTCCCTCCGGCACGAAAGCAGCTGGTGCTGGTAAGGCCTTTTTAAGGGATTTGACTATGTAGTTGTTGGAACTGTCGATATTACTTACTTATCTACTTTATCTTCTTTCTAATCCATTTGCTTTGCCTATACATTTGATACTACTTTGTGCATAGGGGGTATTACGACTTTGATTGACATGCCTTTGAACAGCGATCCTTCAACTATTTCTCCTGAAACATTGAAACTTAAGGTAGAGAAAAGTTACTTAGACCATTTGCTGGTTGTTCTTAAAAAGTCATAGAGAAGTGTTTTTATAGTAGTACTGTTTCTGATGGCTGAGGGATTATGTCACAGGTGGAGGCTGCAAAAAATAGAATCTACGTTGATGTCGGTATGCTTTCAAAGACTTTCCCTCGACATGTCAAATTTTAAAAGTATTTGTGTATTTTAACTATAATTCATCAGGTTTCTGGGGAGGTCTGGTTCCTGGAAATGCATTAAATGAGAGCGCTTTGAAGTCTCTCTTAGATGCTGGAGTTCTTGGATTGAAGGTAAGCATCTTAGAGAAATCAAAGTAGCTATGCTTTAAATAGTTCTTGCGTGAAACTTAAAGAGACTTTCTCGAAATCAAACTGGCATTTATCTTTTAGCGAACGAATATGAGCAATGTTCAGTGAGCAAAATATGTTTGTTGAGTTGAAGTAGTTGCGAGCTCCCAGGGTTCCTCTCTGTAAATTTTGAGTATAGTGTTCCCGACCACTCGTTCCTTGTGTTCAAGATTTGTACTCTTACTGGTACCATAATAAGTCTTGGCTCCTCAATTGTATACTCCAAAGTGCATGTTACCCTCGACTTTTATCTTACTGCATCTTAATTGCCTTGTGCAGTCGTTCATGTGTCCATCAGGAATCAATGACTTCCCAATGACAAACAGCACTCATATAAAGGTATGTAAATTTGGATATTGAATTACTTGTGGAAGAGAAACACTTCTTTGTATCACTATGTATTAGGGTCTTCTAAATGATCACTTGTCTTACACTCTCTTCGTTTTGTATTTGTAGGGAGGTCTGGCCGTTTTAGCAAAATACCAAAGGCCATTACTTGTACATGCAGAGATTCAACCAGAATCAGTAGTTGAAGACAGTGGAGATGATCCTCGATCCTATTTAACTTATCTCAAGACAAGACCACCTTCTTGGTAAGATATTTGTTTTCTCAACAAAAAATTCATTTATTGAATACATTTTTCCTCCATCGAAAGATCATTATTCGATTCGTTATTTATATGATCACTACTCTTCAATGTACCAAACAGGGAGGAGACTGCTATTAAAGAACTTTTGACAGTTACAAAGGACACAACGATTGGTGGATCTGCAGAAGGAGCTCATCTTCATATTGTACATCTAGCTGATTCCACTTCTTCCCTAGACCTAATCAAGGTAAATTAGCAGCTTTGTTGTGGTCTGTGGTATTGCCATAAAATTATGGGATTCTGTTTTCTCCTTTCCCCTGCATATTTTTCTGCTTTTAGATGACCTATTGCAGCCATAACTTAATTTTTGCTGCATTTGTTTACATAGTGGAGAATAAGCATGGTCAAGTCAGCAAAGGGTGTTGTTTCCAAATTATTTGCTCCGAAATTTCTTCTTGGCGTTCCCATTTCTCAAAAGCAAAAGGACGTTCTTATACTCTCTTTGCGTTTTGTACAGGAAGCTAAAATCAATGGACACAGCATAACTGTTGAAACCTGCCCTCATTATCTGGCTTTCTCAGCGGAAGAGATTCCAGATGGAGACACTCGATTCAAGTGTGCACCACCAATAAGGCATGGGGCTAATAGAGAGAGGCTGTGGGATGCTCTAATGGTATTTTAAGTCCAAAACTCTTTATGTACTTTCATCTCACTGCTCATTTTTCTTAATTCTAATTTATATTTGTTTCAGAATGGACACATTGATATGTTAAGTTCTGATCATTCCCCAACAGCACCAGATCTCAAACTCCTTAATGATGGAAACTTTCTTAAGGCCTGGGGCGGAATATCTTCTTTACAGGTTGTTAAATCTCAAATGAAAAGAAAATGGAAAATAAGTAGTACCAAATTAAATTTTCAACTATTTAATTTACTACACTTTCTACCTCTTTGGTATTGCTAAGTTTTTCTTACTGTTCTAGAAACAAATAAAGTTAACTTCAGAATTGTTAAAGTTTTTTGAACCCACATTTAAATAGTAATCCTTTCGAATTGGGCTCCCAGACTTGTATATTCATGTAAGTCGTGCTAGCAATTAGTAGTGCAACTACACCTAGTTTTTCCCTAGACATTAATAAAATAAAGTTGATAAGTAGCCAAAAAAATGGGTACTGTATTATTTATTACTTTTAGTTCTTTCGGAAGCTTACAGTGTTGTTCATTTGAGAACATCTGCAGTTTGTTCTTCCCGCTACATGGTCATATGGGAGAAAATACGGACTAACTTTGGAGCAGTTAGCCTTATGGTGGAGTGAGAGGCCTGCCAAACTTGCTGGACAAAATTCAAAGGTCAAATAAATTTTCTTGTTTTTTCTACTATAGAAAGATTTTATACCTTGGTTGTTGTCGAATGAAAATCCAAATGTTGTTATCCAGGGAGCGATTGCAATTGGGAAACATGCAGACATTGTTGTGTGGGAACCTGATGTTGAGTTTGAGCTTAACAATGATCATCCTATGTATGCTAAGCATCCTGTAAGTATAATTGTGATTATCTCTTCTTCTTCTTTAAAGCTGTAGTAAAATATGGACCCAATATAACACAGTGCGAAACCTATACATAATTTTTGAACATGTTTCGAGTAGATTCTTCGCAGAGGGTACTTTGACCTCACCTGCGAATTTCTGCTGTCTTTTATGTAATAAGTCATGTTTGTATATATGTGAATCAAGTTAGGATATCCTGATGTCATTAAAAGTGATGCACCTCAGACTGTGTTTAATTCGTAAAAACGTTTTATGTTTTTATTTTGTTGAAAACTATTAAGAGCCAAATTTTCGTTTTTATTTCCAACAAACCATTTATCATAAAACTGGTAGTCTAAACAACAACAATTTATATGTTTTTATAAATACATACAAAAGTGATTATCTTGTTCATTGTTGTTTTCTTTGATCTTTTGATCTTTATCCAGAGTATCTCAGCTTACCTAGGGAAAAAGCTCACTGGAAAAGTGTTGTCTACTTTCGTGAGAGGAAACCTTGTTTACGAACATGGAAAACACGCTCAAGATGCTTGCGGTGCACTACTCCTAGCCACAACATAAATCCATAAAGTTGGTATTCTAGTCTCCAAATCAATCGCTCAGTTACATGTTCTTCTTAGGAAAGCTCAAACTTTTCAGCTTGTAATTTTCTTCGCGATTCCAAATCAATCGCTCAGTTACATGTTCTTCTTAGGAAAGCTCAAACTTTTCAGCTTGTAATTTTCTTCGCGATTCTAATCAACACTTATTGCCAGGTTTATTCACCCGTCTACATGAAGAAATTCACGAGATTGAAGCTGCAACAACTACCATTGTTGCAATTCTGTTGTATATTAACGTTGCTATCTGAATTGTAAATAATATTGGAATCGAATAGTGATCAAGTCTCTTTATAAAATCTGAAATGATTTCTCCAGAATTGTTAGTTGGTTAGTTTATTTTTATTTTTATCTTATGAAGCAATGAGAAGACCATAACTATATTATAAAATAGTTTAATCAATGTTTTTATATTAAATAATTCACAATTTATCTTCGGAATTTATTTCTCAACTAAAAAAAGAACAAATAGCAAAAACAACAAAGTTAAAGGATCAAAACAGCGAAATTTTCAGATTGTGCTTCAGAAGATACCACGTCAGCATCAAAACCCGCCATGGATAAAACAGAAATTCAAACTACCGAAGCTCAATAAGATGAAGCTATCCACTCATTTCCTCTCTCCACAAATCCCATTGCACCACTCTATCTTCACAAAATCCCTAAACACCAACAGACTCGAACTCACCGTTTCACACGCTAACTCGAGCGAGTCAAACACAGGGTCTCAACTCGCTCTATCCCTTCAATCCGAAACCCTAACAACACTAGAATGGACCTCCCTCTGCAAGCAGCTGTCTCCCTTCACATCTACATCGATGGGGGTTTCCGCCACGGAGAATGCGGAAATCGTGATCGGAGAATCCCTACAGGAGAGCCGGATACTCCTTGGTCAGACATCGGCAGCGCTAGCGTTCATGGAGGTGATGGAATCACAGCCTTTGGATCTTTCCGGAATCGAAGACGTTTCGAAGATTGTGGATTGTGCTGTTGCAGGTGAGTTGCTTAGTGTTAGAGAACTCTGTGCCTTGAGGAGGACTCTAATGGCGGCAAGGGGTGCTTGGGAGACACTCAAAGGCGTGGTGTCATCGGCTGGTGATCGCAGAAAAATGTATGTCAATAGTGTTAGTTTTGAAATAATTTAGTGATGTAGGAGTAATTAGTCATGTGATTAAATAGTTCAGTCGAATCTTTGGTGTCAATTCTAGAGTAAATCTTTACCTGAAGCGGACATTAATGATGTCTAGACAATACTAATTTGTCGAATGGAGGAGCTCGAGATTGGATAAGTCTAATCTTATGTGTTGTTCCAATCTCCAAACATCTCCTGAATGACTTGTCAGGCTGTCAAGTATTGATTGGTAACGTGATGACATCAACATGGATTATGCTTTCTACTCGCGGATTAGTTACTTATAAACATCACCAAACACAAGATTGTTAGTCCAGTTGGGTCGCAATTTATTTGGCGATTGCCAGCAACATTTATCTGATGCATCTCGAACTCTGCCTTTTTAAATTATTGACGGTGTTTCAAAAATGAGAATAGTTTCTATCAATAAGATAGCTCTCTTGTTTCACTTAAGAGAAATGTTACTAGTTACTTTAAGCATATTATAGGCAGTGAAGTTCTCATCTCTCTTGTTGTCCTGTAATAGGTACTCACCCCTTCTTGAAATACTTCAGAATTGCAATTTCGAAATGGAGTTAGAGCGGAAAATTGGATTTTGCATCGACTGTAGTCTCTCCACAATCCTCGACCGAGCCAGTGAAGATCTAGAAATCATTAGAGTTGAAAGGAAGACAAACATGGAAAATTTGACTACTTTATTAAAAAAGGTAGCATCTCAGATTTTCCAAACTGGTGGAATAGATAGACCTCTAGTAACCAATCGCAGGTCTAGAATGTGCGTTGGTATAAGGTCTTCTCGTAAATATCTGCTTCGCGACGGTATAATTCTCGATTCTAGCAGTTCTGGTGCCACCTACTTTATGGAGCCGAAAGAGGCAGTGGAGCTAAACAATATGGAAGTGAGACTTGCCAGTTCTGAAAAAGCAGAGGAATTAGCCATTTTAAGCTTACTTACATCTGAAGTAGCTGAATCAGCAAAGGATATAGAGCTTTTGTTAAACAAAGTCTTGGAAATGGATCTAGCTTTTGCAAGAGCGGTTTATGCTCAGTGGTTGGACGGGGCATGTCCGATTTTCGGTTTAGATGTGAATATTGAAGGTATACGGCATCCTTTGCTCGTTGGTTCGACAAAAACTCCATCAGATTCTCAGTTGGAAGAAGAGATCGAGGTTTTTACTGGAAAATTTTCAACTGGTGCATCAAATTTTCCTGTGCCCATAGACATTAAGGTTGAAAGTGGAACCAAAGTAGTTGTGATCTCAGGACCAAATACCGGAGGTAAAACTGCTTCCATGAAGACTTTGGGTTTGGCATCTGTAATGTCAAAGGCTGGCATGTATTTGCCTGCAAGGAATCACCCTAGGCTTCCTTGGTTTGATCTTGTCTTGGCAGATATTGGGGACCACCAGGTACCAGTTCATATTACCGCTGTGAATTTACTGCCCAAGTTATATATATAAATCTTGAACTTTTGGTGTTTTTTTCGGATCCTTAGATCAGGTTTCCATAGTTTTGACACCTTTAAATTATGACTTAAACACTTCAGACATTTGCAAATGTTACCTTATTCTAGTTCAAGTTTATATCTTTTATTCGAGTCTCAGGTCGTCCGCCTGCTACTAAGTAATGGCTTGTAGGCCTCCACTTTGACAAGAAAAATCATGCAGTGCCAGCTGTTTGCTTTATTTATTTATTCCTTAACACTGGTTTCTTATTTGAAGTCTCTGGAGCAAAATCTTTCTACTTTCAGCGGACACTTATCAAGGATTTGCAAGATATTTGCAGTAACTTCAGAACGGTCACTTGTTCTACTTGATGAAATTTGTAGTGGAACCGATCCTTCAGAAGGTGTAGCTCTTTCAACCAGCATCTTGCATTTTCTCAAAGATCGTGTTAAGTTGGGTGTAGTAACCACACATTACGCCGACTTAAGTCTACTCAAAGACCAGGACACTCGATTTGGAAATGCAGCAATGGAGTTTTCACTAGAAACTTTACAGCCTACATTCAGGGTTCTTTGGGGAAGTGCGGGTGATTCAAATGCGCTAAGTATAGCCAATTCGATTGGCTTTAACGTAGAAATCATTAAGCGAGCACAGGAATGGGTGGAGAAATTGAAGCCAGAACAACAACAGCAGCGAGAAGGGTTGCTATACCAATCCCTTACGGAGGAAAAAATGAGGCTTAAAGCTCAGGCAAGGGCAGCTTCATCTCTTCATGCAGAAATTATGGAAATTTACCATGAGGTATCCTGTAAATGATTTTAGCTTTTCAATTTTTACTTCAATTATTCTCTTGCTGTAGCTAACCAATATCCGTTTCTCATTTTCTCCTATTTTACTAAAAAAGATACACGAAGAGGCAGATAATGTTGATCACCGAGAGAAAGCTCTGAAAGAAAAGGAATCTCGAACAATAGAAGAAGAGTTAAATGCTGCGAAATTGCAGATAGAAAAAGTGGTCCAGAAATTTGAATATCAACTCGAATCTGCCAGCGCTGACCAGTTTAATTTATTGACTAAGAAAGCGGAATCAGAAATTGGATCCATTATTGAAAGTCACCGTCCTCGCCAAATTTCATTTGGCAGGGAGCTTGATAAAAGCTACACACCACGAGTTGGAGAGCAAGTATATGTGCAAAGATTAGGAGATAAGTTAGCTACTGTAATAGGAGTACAAGGAGATGATGAGACCGTATTAGTCCAATATGGTAAAATAAGAGTCTTTGTGAAAAAAAACAACATCAGGCCTGTTTCGATTGCCAAAGAAATCACACCAATTGACTCTGTCCTTCGTTTGAGAAGACAGGTATGCATGACTTGACTCTAGTCCCTTTTTTTCTTTTATTTTTAATTTGAAGTGTTTGAATTTGGGGATTTGAGACAATGCCCATTTATTTTAACGTCAAGCCTAGTCGAATTTGGCTTAAAAAATATAGTATTATTCAGTCTATTGGTTGTTCTTTAAGTACATGCTTAATATTATTCAGTCTATTGGTTGTTCTTTAAGTACATGCTTAATATTATTCAGTCTATTGGTTATTCTTTAAGTACATGCTAAATCTTATTGTCATTGTATATAGAAGAAAAACAGGGAATTTTCGAATCTCGCAGAAGTTAACAAAGATGGGGACATCACTCTTGGTCCAGTGGTCCAGACATCAAAGAACACAGTAGATCTACGAGGCATGCGAGTTGAAGAAGCTGCGAACTACCTGAATATGGCAATCTCCGGAAGAGAGTCATCTTCAGTTCTCTTTATCATACACGGGATGGGTACGGGCGTTGTAAAGGAGCGTGTTTTAAATACACTAAAAAATCATCCTCGGATTTCCAAGTATGAACAGGAAAGTCCAATGAATTATGGTTGTACAGTTGCTTATATAAAATGAAATATGATATATTCAAAGCATGTAAGAGTTATTCGGGTAATCTTTCTTTTTTCTTCCTACCCTTTGCAAAGAAGGGCATCTCGAGATGATAATCTTTAATCCTAGTGTCTGAGTCATGCTTCCTTTGCTCGAATTGGACCGGGTTCCTCCACATGGTGTGGAACCATGAGGTCCAAGATTCAAACCTCTGATTGCGAATTAGCAAAGTAGTGGACCAGGGATTCCTGGTACATGACCAACTTCTTGCATATGAATACATAATATGGATCTTTGTTTCTTATGAGGTACTCAATTCGTCTTTGAAAAGCGCAACTGTAAGTCTCCGTTAAGCTGACAAAGGGAAACAAGGTCATTTTTCTTTCGTGCTTGCAGGTTCTGTCTGTACCTTAGCAGCTAATTTTAGGATTCAAACAGGTAAAGAATTTATTATCTTTCATTTACTTTTCGTAACTTCTTCCCTTGATCCGAACGTACACTGTGAGTTATAATGTTAACATTGGTTGCATGGTTTACAGTTTTTGTTTTGTTAATGGTTATTAAGATCTTGATGGAACTGTGGTATTCAATTGGGGAATGACTGAAAATGGCTCTTTACTCTTCTACAATGTTCCTGACACCGTAAAAGATGAAAATTATTTGCATCATTTCCTACCGGTAAATAATCCTTCTCATTTTTCTTTCATAGATTGGTCATTAAATGCTTGTTTTGTAAGCAAATTCACTCTTCTGCTTTCTATTATATTATTACGTTACGGTTTTACTTATTGTTTTCTTTTGTAAATTAAAATTCCCAAAGAAAAGCATCATAGGTCAAGGAAATGCAGTTTAAAGAAACTTGGTTTGTCTAACAAGCTGCATATTTATGAATAGAAGCCCACTGATGAACTTTGATCATTCACTTGACAAGGATAGAGAAGTTGCATTTAAAGGTGATGTCTAGAAAATTCCCGTAGTTGATTTTTCTTGTGGTTTATATACTAGAGTCTATTGTAATCTGCGGAGTTATCTACCTTGTACTTAGCAGTTATTCAAAAAAACCCATATATTTAACTTTTTTATGTACATGCTTGAGTATCTTACCGGTTAAATTGAGGGGCTAGTACAGAAATTTTGATGAAGACATCAGATGTTAGTTGCTCATTGTCCTACTAGCGATGCCCTCTCCATCCTTCGTCTATCTGATTGTATTTCTAGGATCACAATTATCTAAAACTGAGTAGTTTTATTTCGAAAATCCTTATATTATACCGAAGAAAGATAGCTGCTTAGATTGAGATATATAGCTTAGACTAGATTGGATAGTTATACTATACTAATTAGTTGCTTAGATTAACACATATAGCTTAAATTTCTCCAGTAAGTATGTTTAAGCTCTCTGCAGAAGATAAGCATCTATCTTCTATTTCTTCGATATAGTGGGAATGTTGGTTTGCCATGGAATTGTTCAATCAACCAAAATGGTCCACGTATACACTAATGCCACTGCACGAGTTGCAATTCACCGGTGTGCAATACAAAGGCTGTCCTCTAAAAGGATTTTCGCATTCATTAACACAGCCACCACCACCACCACAGCTATTGGACCTCCACCGTTGTAACCACAGGGACAGTGAGGAATAGTACAAACATTCTCAGTGCAGCATCCACTAGACCCTCCACCCTCCACCCTCCACCGTGTCCTTTTCCTTTACACAAGTGACTGCCTGGTTTTTAGAAACTTTACTTGATGGTTTTGAATAGAGAGTCAAGCCATCTACACAATGTTCAGATTGTGTCTGCATGATCTTGGTATGGTGAGAATTAGGATTGGTACAAAGAGAAATGAAGCATTATAACAGTAAAATCTGTTTTTGAGATGAAGACATCAGCTTTTGTAAGGCAAGAAAATACCGAGTTCAACAAAAACTTTATGCCGGATCATTAAAATTTCAAATAAAAAATTATATTAAATTCTTCTATTTATCCGGAATAATTTGATATTGCATGTACTTTCTTGCTCGTATTAATTACACTGGGCTCCCTTTGTTTCATAGTGTCCTTGTAGGTACCTAGAGTAACCATATTATTAGTTAGGGGTCGTACGTTGCCATCAGACTTATTGGTTTATAAGCAATGAGAATGTTTTGTTGGTCCAACATTTTGATCTTAAATTAAGCTAGTTCTTTTGGCTTCAAATAAGTTTAAGAGGCTTAAACAGGAAAAAACTTTAAAAGATTACTTTTTGTGCTTATCCAATTTTTGACGTAATATTTTTTACCTGCATTTTCTCAAACATGATTTTAATTGTATCTTAGTTCTAGTTTTCATTTAATAATGCAGTTTTGAACCTTTAAATCTGTCAATTTCTATCGGGCCTCAAACCGTCTGTAGCTTTTTCTTTAAACTAGTCACTCTAGTATTTGTTTATTTTTGTACAAATGAATATATTTCGTATAAAAGTATCCCTAAAGTACAAACTAAAGCCTTTATATATATAGCCTTAGATAAAGGAAAGTAAAGATTATATTGTTTTATAGATTATAAGCTATTTTAATAGCTTATATGCTTGAAACTACCCCTAAGTCTAAGTCACCAGCTCATTTCCTTCATTTCGTTAGTGTTTCATGTTTATCGTAGCTGGAGCAAATCTCGCTTCTTTAGTCGGATGCTTATCATAGATTTCTAAGGTTATTGAGCTGGCTTTAGCATAGTCTGCTTGCTTTTGATGAAACTTGAAGTGTGATGTTCGGGAATGTGTGGCTCTCGAGCAATATAAGCAGAAATTGTGTTTTGTTAATGTAACCATAGATTATGCTGACTTCAAGTCTCGTGAAAGATAAAACATACTTGACTTGGAACAGTGGAACTTATTCTTGACTTGAACATTACAGCTTGGAACGTAGGAATAGTTTAAATAAAAGCTGCAATATTGCAAACCGGAAGCGGGCTATAGTAAAAATTAATAAAATAAGAACTATTCGTGTGATCAGGTTACTTTACTTACTAAGATGATTCTTTTTTACTTTCATACAAAACTTAATTCGACTTTGATATACTGTGTATTACACTGGCTGCATTTCAAGCATCTTAGTGTGGATGAAGAGGTAATCCAGTTCGTGGTAACTTTTTATTTTTTTACTGTCAAGTTTATATGCGTATGTCAAGATTCAGATTGTCTCCATCGAGTGCTTGGTCTATCTAGCTGTTCTTTGAACGAATATACTTGATGGTTTAGATGAAAATTGGAAACATATATGCTAAATTCAGATGCCAGATACATTATGCTCATTTTGGTAACTTCAAGTTTCCTAAATATTGTATCATAGACCTGTTGTTCTAATACCTATATGATATAGGTCTGCAATGGAGCTGCGCTGAGCCGGATACCTAGCTGTTTGAGCTGAACATATAAACCATTTTTAAAAGGAGCTCCGAATAGCTTGTTTTATAGCCAGCCCTCCTTGCATTAAACTGATGCCACTTTGTGATAAGATTATCATCTTAAGCTTACCAGTACTTGCATATCAAAATTTTATTTATCATGTTAAGATACATATAGCTGCTTACACCAAGACATAAAGCTCGGACTAGGTAACATAGTAATAGTATAATGTTTAATCGAAACAATTGTAATCAGCTTATTAGATGCTTTTTCCATTTAAAGTATCATTATCAGTTATTACCATTTTTCCCTCCTGTGAAAATATTTATATTCTCCGCAGAAGATAAACACCGGTCTTCGATTTCTTGAATAGAGTTATAATGTTGGTCTGGTCCAGTATTGTTTAGTGATTGAAACAGTTTCTGATCGATGTATACACCGATGCCACCACATGAGTTGCAATTCACCGGTGTGCAATATAAAGGTTGTCCTCTGAAACCACATGTACTGCACACACCTCCACCTCCACCTCCACCGCCTCCACCTCCGCCTTCGCACATAGTGCAGTCATCACCGTCACAGATACAGCCGCCACCACCTCCACCACCTCGACCACCGCCGCAAGCAGGACAGCCAGGGATGACACAAATGTTTTCACTACAAACCCCACTAGACCCTCTCCCTCCTCCACCATGTCCTTTACCCTTACACAAGCGGCTACCCGGTCCTATAGCAGATAAGGCTACACTATTCTTGTTGGTGACTAGGTTAGAAGAACAGGCTCGTAAGGTTAGTAGAATCAGCATGAGAGAAACACAAAGCCATTTTATTTCTGCCATTTTTTTTTGTTTTTTTTTGTTCTGCTTATATAGAAAAGTTTTAGCAGATGAATTTAAAGATGGAAGACATTGGTTTATATAGTGAACAGATTGTGTGTGCACACAGTCTTGGTGCTTAAGATTAAACATAATAAAGAATTGACGAAGGGCCCCTAGGAACAAAGAGTACTGAACATTAAGTGTTTGAATTTTTAAACTTGAAACTGTCATAGTAGTAGGTACTAGTGACAACCTATGTTATTGATGAACTTGAACCGGGTAGTGACCCTTAGCACTGAGTCTCTCTTGAACAGTATCGCAGAGCTCTTAACAAATTGGTCGACCTAACTGGCTATATTACTGTCTTAAGCCTCTTTAAAGATGAACACACTCGAGTCGAACTGTCCAAACTGATTAGAATTTTTTTTAGCTTCTTATGCTATGGCAAAATTTGAATGATTAGGTGGACCAAGAATATCCAACTCAGCAAGTTTTAGCTCCAAAATATCATGTTGGATTTGACGAGTTTCCGAATTGTATAATATATACCACGGGTAGGGCTGTCAACTGGTTTCGGAGAACCGAAAACCGAATTAGAATCGAACCGAGAATCGGATCAAACGTTAATGGTTTGGTTCGCGATTTCATTATAAGAATCGGACCGATAAAGAACCGAACAATAAAACCGGTTCGGAACCAAACCGGTAAGACCGATAAATCAGAACCGATAAATCGGTAGAACGAATCCAACCTATACAATTGTTAGAACTGATTGTTTTATTATTATTATTATTATTATTATTATTATTTACATTTTATGCATGGTATTGTCAAAATTAATATTTAATTACCATTTTTTTTATAAAAATAAAAAAATTAACTTTTAAATTTTATATTATTTATTTAAATAAAAATTTGAAAATCAAATTATAATAGATTTTTTTTTTAAAGTTAACCTAACCGGATCTATAACGGATCAAATTGAAACCGGACCAAACCAAAACCGGACAGAACTGAATTCAAATTAAAACGAAACCAAAACCGAACCAAATTAAAACCTTAACAATCCGGTCCAGACCGATTCCAAAAAATAAAAATAAAAACTTAACAGTCCGGTCCGATCTAAACTGCTAAGCTAAATGATCCGATATGTTTCCGTTAAAATCCAGACCGAACCGGACAGCCCCAAATATGGGTATCAAATTTGTTTGACCGGCCCGTGTTAGAAAAAAAAGTTGCATCATCCAAAATAGATCCATGTTGGCAAAAAAATGAATGATTAGGTGCACCAAGAATATCCAAATCAGCAATTTTTAACATTAGTTCAAAGCCGAAGCAGTAGTTGGAAAAATCGAAACACACACAGCACTGGCTCCAAAATATGATGTTGGATTCTATCGAGTTTTGAGATGGGCACGACTAAATCAAGATTCCATTTTTTATAACGACACCTTAAAATTTGATTTTTTTTATGATTTTGTGTAATTATGAAAATGTCACTAGATATAAAAACTATAACTTTTTGGGCATCTCATTTCTACCTCCTCTCTTCTTTTTTCTCTACTTTTCTCTCTAATTTTCATAAAAAACCCAAAAATCCATAAACCCATTAACTCAAAAAACAATAAATTCAACTATAAATTCTAGACTTTAAAGCTCAATCACATACATTTTTACTCTCTTTCTCTTCTCTCTCAACTACATATTTCTCTAATATTCAACATAAACCCATAAACTCATTAACCCATGAACCCAAAAAAACAAAAAATCATCTCTAAATATATGGCTTGAGGAAAAATTTATATTTTTACATAAATTCGCACCTTTTCGTGCGCCGTTTTGTACATTCGTGCATGGATTTGGCTGAAATCACGCATGTTCGTGCATGAATTTGGTCAAATCTTTGCGCTTTTATGCCGAATTTTGTCAAATTCTGGTCGCCAAATTTTGTCAATTTAAAATACTATTTCATGCCAAATTTTGCCAATTTAAAACACTTTCATGCCGAATTTAGCGGGTGTATTCTTACAATTTATAACTACACGTGGAGATGGAAGCGTTCTAAAAGAAATGATGGTGAATATTTTTTATACTTTTTAATGGTTTTATTTTCAATTATTCTAATTATCTAATACATTAAATATAAGTACAATTTAATAATTATAAAAATGGAGTAAAAAAAGTTATATATATATGGTTATAAATTTATTTTTTCCTTAAAAGACAAAATGAATTGATAATAATATCTAGTCTTTTACATTTGAATGTGTTACGTAAAATAAATGGATATAAATAATACATACAGTGATTTAGATTTATTCCAAAATTAACATCAATGAATCACGAATGGATTGGTTCAGCGAATGTATATAAATGATAATGTCCATGTTTACCGATAAGTACTTTTATCTTTAAAAACAACCAATTTCTCATCTCCTATGCAATGAATCTTTAAAAACTTTTATAAACTTTAAGATATTATATTATTACCCAGAAGGGATCGTGGAACAGACATTTCCACGCACGACCGTGCGTGGAAATGTCTGTTCCAGAATATTCACATGCAAATCTCAAACCTAGTTTTACGGTGCCAAATCCAGAAAAACCTATACCAAATTGAAGCCAACTACCTAATTAAGCATATACATATAATCAAATAACCAAACAACAACTACAAGTAGAGGAAAATTTGATTTTTATATCCGAAAAATAAACTTTAAATATCACTACGAATAGAGATCCAAATTAAAAAAAAATAGCACAATGGTGTAGAGAATTCATACTTTAACAAGTTTATGCTGTTAGATTTTAAATATTTAGCATTTTCAAATATTGAGTTATAGAGAATTAGAGTTTCCGAAGAAAGAAAGTTGTAGAATTTGAGAATTTTTGTATTTATATCGATGGCATTTTTGTAAATAAGAGAGGTCTCGTTATAGCCAAAACAAATCTCATTATAACCGGGTCTCGTTATAAAAAAACGGGTCTTGAATTAGCCTAGCCCTTTCTGGATTGTATTATATACTATAGGTGTCAAATTTGTTTGCCCGACCCATATTGTATAAAAAGTTGCATGATCCAAACTCGATCCATATGTTTTCATGTTATGTTCAGGTCTACCTGAAATACCATCAGGTTGTATATATTTTCGCATTAAATTTAACACGTCATGTTGATCGTTTGCATCAGGTTTAGACGTCGAGTCATGTATTGACCGTAGTATTATTTGGAATTTATTAAGCTTTTCTTAATAGCTCGACATCAAGTTTAAAACTCAGTCTATGTAGATGTTTTTTATCCGAAATGTTAAAATTCTGAATGAAAATATATAAATCAGTGATCTAAGTTTATTGGTTTAGAATATATAATATTTACGGATCGATAATAATTTGAATCGATATGCTAAATAAATATATTCGGGCGTAAATATATTTACGGACCGAACTTTGGATTTATGAGTCTAAAGGTGTTATAGACTAAGTGTTGTAACCATGTTGAATTTGGGCTTTGTGATGAAGATGGTACAAATTTCAACACTTAAGTCCGAATTAATAAATTAGGGAAATAAATTGAATTGTCAATTTATTGAGTTATGGTCTCCGACACAAGGAAGCATTAAATGATGGGCTTTACAATGTTGGGCTTCACATTGTAAAGACTCTAAGTAAGGGGCTAGGTTTAGGAATTTCATCATCATAAACCCTAATCAAACAGCCGACCGCTTCTTTCAATGTCTGGAAACCTTTTCTTTCTTTACTAACTCGTTTTGCAGGTTTCTCAAACAATATACAGAATCGGCGAAGAACGAAAATGAACAAAGGAATACTAGATGGAAAGCAGTAGGCGAATCTGTAAGCAATCTCTTTTCGTTTATTCATTATGTGATTATGGGTTTATTTATTTTCTGTGATTTGTTATATATTATTTGATGCCATTTCGAATAATATATATCAAACGATATCAGAGCCACAAAAACCATTTTTTTGGATTCGATAGAATAATCGAATTGTATGAGGATATATATATATATTGATGCATATTTTTTATTCACTGTAAAGAATCCATGCCATTTGGATTATGTGTTAATTGAGCTGGTTAGGGTATGAATTTAGAGACTGTATGAAAAACATGTTTATGTGATTTATTCGTATTAAAAAACATTTTTATCTATTTTTTCATGTATAATATGAATAAATTGTAATTTTGATAGTTTGAGATTTTTTCGGTTAAATTAGGTTGATTGATGTCTAGAATTTCTTATCCCGAATTAGCATCAAATTAACCCTAATATAACGAATAAAATCAAAACTATTGGGACAATGGCTCATCGACGGCTTAACCTGATCAAAATCTGTCCAACGGTGTTCATCATGAACAACAAATTGTTGACGCTGTGGTGAACGCCGTGACCTGCGCAGGTCAAGAGGGAAATAATTTTTTTTTCCGAAAAATATAACATTTGTGTTGTTAATTTAAAATGTATGAGATGATTTATTTTACAAATATGATGTGTTTGACATGCTAATTGTTGTATATTTATTTGTGAATTAAATTATATATGCTTGAATGATTAAATGATGATGCATTACTAAGATTTCGCAGACCGGTATGTGAAACTAAGATATTAATTTAATCGGCCCCCCCAGAAGGTTAAAATTAATTTTTTAATAGATCCTAGACTTCGAAAGGTTCGAAGATTAATTTAAATTCAAATATTACCGGCCCTCCAAAAAGTTCAGGTTTGAGTTTAAATTAATCATGAACGTGAGAAAATCAGTGAAAATAATCCCTGTGTTGATTTTAGTTTTAAGTAGATAAAATCGGCCCTCCGGAAGGATTCATCGCTACTTAGGATAAATTAAATTTCTTGCAATTTTTTTATTTTAATTAGGTAAAATCGGCCATCCCAAAGGTTTCCATGGTACTTAAGAAAATCAAATTAGGGTTATTTTAATTTAAGTAGATGACATCGACCCCCCGTAAGGTCTCATTGGTACTAGGAAATTAAAATAATGATCATGGTATTTTCTCTCAAACTCATAAAATTGCATGTTAGTACGATTTGCCCCTCTGATATCTATTATCAGTGAATTTTATGTTTTACATGTATTTGCCATGTTCATGTCTGTACATGCATTTTATGTTTTCAGTTATATGTCAAGATGCTAAATGCGCTCTTTGTGTTGTTTGTTCTTCAATAGAGTCCACTAGTTACAATTTATTGGGGAATCGTCCATCCATGTTGGATTGTTCAGACTTCCAATTGTGGAGGAAGATATGCTGTTGTTCTTGTCTGTACAAGATTATGACTATGCACTGACAACTCCCAGACCATCCTCCCTTAGCCCAAAAAGTACACCGGAGGAAACGAATGCAGATGAAAGGTGGGAGAGGTCAAATAAGTTGTGCATGGCGCTCTTGTTACAGAGGATTTCAGTAGCATTGCATGGGTTAATGTGATTATATATACAAAAAGGGTAGGGCCTAAGCGGAAAGCAACTAGTTAATATGATTACATCTACAAAAGAGGTAGGGCCTACGCGGAAAGCAAATGGAAAAGGACCGGGTCAAGGTTCGGTCAAGAAGAGAAATATGAAGCCCTAAACAAGTTCAAAAGTTTAAAGACCGAAGTACTCGGTAAAAGCATTAAAACCGTTAGATTTGAGCGTGGTAGTAAATATTATGGTAGATATGATGGATCGGAGAACAACGTTCAAGAGCGTTTGCATAATACCTAGAGAAGTGTGGAATAGTCCCTCAATATATAATATCGGGTTCACCTCGCATGGATGGTGTATCGGAGAGACGAGCCGAACACTCAAAGATATAGTTAGAAGCATGACAAGTCACTCATCTCTATCATTATCTCTCTGGAGGAGAAGCCATTACATGTACCGCTTGTATACTCAACCGAGTACTCACTAAGGCTACTGTTAGGATCCATATGAGCTTTGGAACAGGTGTAAACCCAATTTAAAGCATATGCATGTGTAGGGTTACCCAACTAAAATGAGTCCTTACAAACCTCAAGAAAAGAAATTGGACCAAAAAACAGTTATATGTTTTCATAGCTTATTCCAAACATTCATAAGTTTTAAGTTTTATGATTCTCTTTCGTAAAATACTTGAGACAGGAACAACCAAGTTTCTAGAGGATGCTGAACTTGTGGGGAAGAATAAGGAAACATATGTTGATTTTGAGGAATAATCCATAGAGATTCATGAAGGTTTTAATGGGGATACTCAGGTATCAAAAAATTAGGTTGTAATGACAATCATTTCAGTCTCATTAAAACAAGATAATCCTCAAATTAACACTGATGCTCCACTTGAGGGTTCTTACCAAAATACAAATATGGTCTAGGTAGAACAAGAGAAACCTCAAGGTAATCTTCCATAATAAGATCAAAATGACATCGTTCATAATGATCAAACTCTACCTCCTCAAGAAGTGTGATAAGAGAAAATAGTGCCCTTAAGAAGGTCCACGAGAGAAAAAAAGAGTACTATAGGTCTAAAATTTATAGTATATCTTCAAGAGCATGATGAGTTATGCGCTGGAACTTTAGATGATCCTCCATCTTACAAACATGCCATGGTAAGATCTGAATCTCGGAAGTGGATTGACGCTATGAAGGAAGAGTATAAATTAATGCAGGACAATACGGTACGGGATCGTGTCCCATTACCTGAAAGGAAAAAACAATTGGTTGTAAATGTGTTTACAAAACCAAACTCGATTCTATGGGTAATGTAGAAAGATATAAAGCACGTATTGTAGCGAAATGTTATACTCAGCGTGACGGGATTGATTTTAAAGAAACCTTTGATCCGGTATTGACAAAGGAATCATTTAGAACAATCATGGAATTAGTTTCACATTTTGACCTTAAGCTTCATCAGATGGATGTTAAGACCGTTTTTCTCAATAATAATATTGAAGAAGCAATCTATATGATACAACCAGAACACTTTATGAAAATTAACTCAAAAAATCTGGTTTGCAGGATTATAAAATCTATCTATGGGTTTAAACAGGCCTCTCGTCAATGGTATCACAAATTCCTTGAGGTGATAGTTGATTATGACTTTGAGATAAACTCGGTTGAGGATTGTGTGTATCACAAGTTCATTGGGAGTAATTTTATATTTCTTATATTATATGTGGAGGACATATTGCTTACCTTGATTAATAAGGAATTGTTACACACTACAAAAGGATTTTTATCAGACAAATTCGGTATGAAGGATCTTGGTGATGCCAGTTTTGTGTTAGGAATCCAGATACATCGGGACCACTCTCATGGTATTCTTAGATTATCACAAAAGCATACATTGAAAGTGTGTTAAAATGTTATGGTTTGGCAGACTGCAAACCTCTAAGTACCCTTATAGCAAACGGTGACAGACTTAGTCTGGTTCAATATCCTAAGACAAAACTTGAGATTGAGGAAATGAAAACGGTTCCTTATATTTCGACATTTGGGAGTTTAATGTACGCTCAAGTTTGTACTAGGATGGACATTGCCTTTGCTGTAAATAAGTTGGAGATATGTTAGAAACCCAGACATGGATCACTGAAGAGCAGTTAAGAGGTTACTGCAATATCCGTAAGGAACAAAGGAGCACATGTTGACATATGAGAAGTCGGATAAACTAGAGATTAATAGGTACTCCGACTCATTGACACACTAAAGAGCACGTTAGGCAACATATTCTTATTGGCTGGAGGTGAAATATCCTGGAAAAGTGTAAAGTAAACACTTATTGCATCGTCTATTGTGGTGTAAGAATTTGTTGCGTGCTTTGAGGCATCGAACCGATAATTATGGCTGCAGAATATCACAGTGCAATACTCTAACAGTAACATGAACTTGTCTAGGTCCAAACACATAGACATAAATTTATTTTCTGTTAAAATGATAGTTCAGATGGGTTAGATAAATATAGAGCACATCACCACAAACTCCATGATAGCTAAGATCCTCTAACAAAGGCAGTTTTGCCTAAGGTTTTCAAGGACACACCATTAGTTTGAGTGTAGTTGAGTTAGAGGATTACTGGTTTCAATGGGAGAGTTTGTATGTTATATTTTGCAATATTGTGCATATTAAGGTTTTATTGCAATATATATACTTGGAAATATTTATTGACATCTGTAATGTATTGGATCTCAAAAGATAGGAACCATTTAAGAATAGATATATATGATTACAAGACATATTGCTCTTAGGCCACGCTCCATATATGGCCCAATAATTGACTGATAATGCTAATGTGATTACTGTTGCATCCTATTGTTCACATTACGAGAAAAAGATTTTTAGTCCTTTATTGTTATCAGTCATGTACGGGGTTGTACCGTTTACCTATTGACAATGAATACACGGATCCCATTACAGTTGAATATGTATTCTTGAATTACTTGTGATGGTCCAAGTGGGAGATTATTAGAATATATTTATTTAATATATTTATAGACCGAAAATAATTTAAACCGACATGCTATATAAACATATTCAGTCATTGTCTTAAGGAATTCGAAAGTAAAAGTAGTCGAGTTAATTATTTAATTAACTATATTGGACATATGGATGTAAAGGCGTTATGGGTTCAAATGTAGTAATCGGGTTGAATTTGGACACTTTGATGAAAAGGATCCAAATCTCAACACTTAAAACTGAATTAATAAATCAGAGAAATAAATTTAATTATCAATTGATCAGGTTATGGTCTACGGATACAAGGAAGTATTAAATGATGAGCTTTACAATTTTGGGCTTCATATTATAAAGACTATAAGTAAGGGGCTAGGTTTAGGAATTTCATCATCCTAAACCCTAATCAAACAGACGGTCGCTTCCTTTAGTGTCTGGAAACCGATCCTTTCTTTACTAATTTGTTTTGGAGGTTTCTCAAGAAATATACAGAATCTCCAAAGAACGAAAATAAACAAAATAAAAGTATTAGATGGAAAGCAGCAAACAAATCGTAAGCAATCAATTTTCGTTTATCATTAAGTGAATCTAAAATAAGGGTTTATTTATTTTCCATGATTTGTTATATATTATTTGATGCGATTTCGAATAATATATAATACATTGAAGACTTAAATCTGTATATCGTCGATTGATTTTGATATTTTTTCATATAAATTTTAATTTCAAAAATGTTTTGATCTTTTAACTTGTCGATTTTGATAAATTTAGTCTTTAGACCTGCAAATTTTAATGAAAATTAATTTTTTTGACTATAATAATTTTGATAAATTTAATCATTGATTCTTCATACGTGAGAGACTAAATATATCAAAATCTACAAATCGAGAGACTCTCCATTAATTTTTTTATAAACGTCTTAGTCCAAGATCGATTTGAGCCTTAAAATGTAAGTACCGAAGTAAATGTTGATACCATTAACATTTTACACTTGGGGGGTTGGTTGAATTTTTCCATTTAAGCTTATAAATAAAATGATAATTTTGTATGCTCACCATAGTTTTAGGCTTAAAAAGGCCAGGTTTTAGGTTCATTAGATTAAAAAGGTTTTAGGTTTTTATTTTTTTCTTTGGTATTTTATTTGTGTGAAGCTAAATTCATTTATATGACGTCTAATTCGATCTCATAACAAGTTCATTCAAAAGTGGTATAACCTTATTATTTTTTAGACCAAAATATATTTTTATGAGTATATACGGTATTTTTTTTCCGTTCTGCCACTAGTTCAGAAGACCTTTCACTCTCTCACTTTCTAATTTCTTTCGCTTTATCTTTTGCTCATTCTCTCTCTCAAAAATATGATAACCACCACTTTCTCTGGTGAACTTTTGACAACTCTCTGACAACTTTTTCCTCCTCTGCAACTTCATCTTCCACAATGGTGAAGACATCTGACGCTCCTCATCCACCAATGTTAGTGTTTTTTTCTTCAATTTTTTCTTATTTTCTTGGATATTTGATTATTTTGTAGTTAATTTTAAGTTTGTTGTTGTTGATTTGGGTTGATTTTGTTATAAATTTGATGGGTAAGATTTAGAGTTTGAAAATTATGATTCAATTTAGGGATTTTGGGTAGCTAATGTGACCAAATTTAGTGTTTACGACTTATATTCCTTGCCGGAAACGGGAGGAAGATGGCCAGCACCGATGGTGCCGCCCTTGGAAACCATTGGTGCTTAACGGTTGGACGGGTGATGCACAACATCTGCACCATATGTGCATACCCAATTTTTCCGATTGTAAAAACAATTTTCAAAATTTTACCGATTTTTTTATTAAATATTTCTAGCAATTAACCTAGTTTTGTGTGTGTTTATATAGTTTTTAGTATTTGTTTGTTATATAATTTAGTTACTAATAATTATTTTTCATATTTATTTTAGTTTTATTATTGAACATTTATTATTTATTGACTCAAGGTGTCCGATCAGCAGAAGGACGACATGCCACGGTCTACAGTTATGCACCATTAGAAAAATATTTATCTTGTCAAATTGGTTGAAGCGGAAAAGGTCCGCAAAAAGTATGGACAAACAAACACGAAAAAAGAAGTGGAGGAGCACACTGAACGGTCGTTCTGCCGCATTCATAAGGGTTCAAGGAATGCACAAAACATGGATAAAGCAGTTGATCATGTGAAAGGTGAATCATCTAGCCGTGCTACACCATCATCACCACCACCTTCAGGTCACCGTTCACCATCACTTACGCATCGTTCATCATCACCACCATCACATACAGATCACTATTCAACATCACTAATGCATCATCTACCACATTCAGATAGGGCTAGTGTTAGCGCCGAAATTGGTGGTGACATAAATCGCGTGTTACTTTTGGACGATTGCTTGAAAGTTTCGTTTGCTACATATGGGAGAACGATGAGGACTAGATATCATGATTACATTGCTCGTTTTGGTTGATATGTCACCACCCCACCCGTGCAGTGGATGATGAGAAACTTCTTGAGGCAGTTCGATCACTCAACACCATGCATACGAGAGATGGTTTGGGTAATTTGAGTTTTTTTCAAGCAACATGCATTGCAGTTTTTTCAAGCAATATGCATTGCAGTTTTTTTCTCCTTGGCTCGTTGTTTTTGTTATATGACTTATTTTTCTTATGCTTGGTTTTCGTTTGTTGTGATATGTTTATGTTATGTATTGAACCACAAATAGTTTGGATATGTAGTTGTGTATTACGTTTATGTTTAGTTTTTTTTACTCGAACATTTATGTTTACTCCATTATCTATTACGTAAAATTAAAAATTAGTCAAACATTAATAAACATAACTACTTAAAAAATAGTAAACTCACTCACCGATGTTACAAAATTATTTACGGTTTGAATTCTTACACTTAAAATCAAGTTGTTCGCAAAGTAATATACTTAACATACATTAAAAAAGTAGAAAAATTTACAAAGGAGAATGATATGAGCCAAGTCTGTGTACCAATGGTACGAACTACTAAGCATCGATGGTGCATATAGACGTGCCATCAGTGTGACATACCATCGGTGTACATCCTAGGCATCGATAATACACATTGCATTGCACCAACTGATAATTCCAGATAAATTTTAGTAATGTTTTCTGTCCAGACGATGTTCATATGAGAGTGTTTGTCACAGTAATATTCGTATGCTGATATTTTCAGAGAGAGAAATAGAATAAGTAGAGAGAGAAGGAGACAAAAGGAATAAATAAAGTCATAATTGACTATTCATTAGACCATTTCCCACAAAATGGGTTGTCTTTTATATACTAGATGGGATAAGTTCCTAATTTATATATTTACCCTCTCCTAAGTGAGTCTTTTCACCCAACTTATTTATAATTATAAACACATACACACACACGCACACATACATACACACACACACACACACACACACATACACACACAAACAAACACACACACGCGCGCGCGCACACACACACACACATACACACACAAACAAACACACACGCGCGCGCGCACACACACACACACACACACTAGTTGTTACATATGACCCTCTCAACTTATATACTTGTAAAGTTTTGTCCTTAATATTTTATTATATCAAATTAATCCCTTTATTTATTATATTTAACTTTATTAACACCATATGTTTCTCCCCATATCAGTATCCCCCAGTTCTTGTGAAGATATTTGAATAAGGAGTGACTCATACAGACAAATTTTTCTTCCTCATGTGCCCCTTCAGACATTTCTTCTCTAGGTCTCTTTATCAGACCATTCTTCCACTGTTGCTTCTTGCCAAATTATTTCTCTACCCGCTTTTCTTGAGAATTTCTTTTTATCTGATCTTCTCGGATCATTCCTCCCTTAGCTTCCAACCAGACTATTCTTCTTCTAACACTATTTAAAACTCATGACTTCATTATTGGAAATTATGACCTCATGCTTATTCATTACTTAATCCGAATGGCGTGTTGGGGTGGAATAGGTGACTTTCATACTATGGCTTATCTATTTTTCAGAAAAGTTTTAGATTGATGTCATCGTTTAATTCCATGTGCCAACCATTTCTACCATATATAAGCATGCCTTTCAAAAGAATTCCTACCAAATGAGAAAACGTGTCAGGCGCCCTTTGCACTTCTTGATGCGCGAGTGTGTCAAATCATAGGTTTAATAGCTGTTCCAGAAAATGTCTCATCTTCTCTAGGTAACCGTTATCTAAGAAAACTCTTCAATTTACTTGGGCTTTCGCATACCTTAGAAGCCCACACCCTACCTGATTTCCCTCACAGCTTTAAAGTTATAAATACTTTCCATTTTTAGAGAGATAAAACATAATTTCGGTTTAGAGCGAAACACATATCCCAATAAACACTTTCTTTGACCTTTTATGCATATGGAATTTAAAGGGATTAAAAGATATAAACTTTGAGAGTGGTTTAACATAGGAAAAAAAGCTGAAAATAGAGGAGTTGTTGGCATTAAAGAAGAACCCAAGACTGATGTGGGATTCCAGACTGCATCAAAATTAGATTTCTAGAGATCGGGGAGATGTCTTTGTCCCTTAATGATCATGAGTTAATTGTTTACACAAATATTCTAAATTGGGGCCTTCGACTGCCTATGGATCCTACCTTGGTTGAATACTTTCACCTGATACAACTATGTCTGACCCAAGCCGGTCCCAACATGTGGTTCACCCTCATGACATACATCATGGCTTCTAGGATTTCTCAGCCCAGATTTTATATGAAGGAGCTAGTTGGATTGAAAACTGTGGCAAAAAACTCCCCTTTTGCCTTCTATTCAATATCTCTTGCGAAGAAATATAAGTATGTGAATGATCTTCTTGAGGCTGATAAAAAGTGGAAGTAAATGCTCATCTTTGTCTCCGGATTGTGGTAGACGAGCTTTGAAATTTCTGACAAGCTACCCCATCGTCTTACTTTAAAATGGACTAATCAAGGTACTTGTCTTATTCTTGTTTGATCTATACTTATTCAGAGTATTTATTATACTAAAACTTTTATTTGGGAACAACAATGAAAGGGACAGCTAAATCGTTTGACGACTATGTCATATTAGCTACTCAGACCTTTGCTCAGTTAAGCTACTGGGCCATCAAAACTTGGAAGCATCGGTTCCATAAATGCTTTACTTCTTCAAATTTGGCCAAAAGTCATTTTTGGAGGCATGATCTGATCCACTAGGGCTAGAGATCCTAGTCACCGGGATAAAAAAAGATGAAGATGAAGATAAAGAAGATAATTCTGATAGTGATGCTGGTTCAGACACTAGAACGGGGAAAAGACAAGAAACTAAAGTTTGGGAAAGGTAATAATCAGAAGCCAAAGAGAGACAAGAGATTGATGATGAGCCATAAGTGTGGCTTAGTCAAAACCTAATGGGAAAAATGGTGCTGCTGGGCCATCAAAGAGACATTTTGTTAAAGAGAAATGCAAGAAAAAACTTGTTGATGAGGAATATGATAACAATACTGCCCCAAGTTTGCCTCATATCAAGAAGATAATTGTTGTTGATTCGGATTCTGGTAAATAATCTATCTCTCAAAGAAAGCACAATACTGGTCAAATGAATCAACAAAGACTTCAGGGGAAAGCGAGAAATACGGAAAATGTTTTCCCCGCGTCTGGGTTCTTTGATCTTTAAGAAAATGATTTTGTTACCAATGAGATTAATGATTTATTCCATGCTGCTGCTCTCCTCGAACAAAAATCCAATGAGAAAGAGATTCGATGTGAAGAGAATGAGGACGAGCTTGCCTTCGAGAAGAAAACTTCCGCTGAGTGTTTGGAGAAGATTGAAGCACTCCGAGCTCAACTAAAAAAGGAGAAAGATGAGTTTAACAATGAACGGGAGAAGTTTATCACTAAATATCTTGAGATGAATACTCTTATTAATGATGTCTTTGATTCTTGTAATGAAACTAAGAAACATTTTGAGGATGCTTAAAAAAGATTGAAAAGCTAACTGCTGAGAAGTATTCTCTTAGAGATACCACTAAGGAGTACAAGAATATGTGTCTTGAAGAATATACTGTTGATTGTGTCTCCCGCTTGGAAGCAAAATAAGCAACCATCCAATTGTCTTTGATAGTAGAGATTCATGAACACTTTCCCAATTAAAAGTTATGAAGTCTTTGGGAGCGTATCGTTGAGAAATATCGTCCGAAATAAGTTTCCTTGGTAGATGAAGATTCAACTAGTGACTCAGATGGATCAGATAGTTCTTCTTCCAGCAGTAGTTCATCAAAGGGAAGTGGAGATGGTACCCCATCGGAGTAAGGTTGGGGTTTATCAATTGGTTTTTGTTTCCAACATTTTTGTATACACCAGGTGAACTAATTATGCCATAGGTGTATTTTTATAAAATTTTGAGTTCCGACTATCTACTATGTACTATAAAATTTGTATGGAAGCTTTTTGGTCATATACTTTACCTCACACTTTTTGATATGAGAACTGTTATTATGCTTATCTTTAACAAGTTATTGTTAACTCTCTCTTCCACATGTTTTCATATATGAGCAGATTTTCAGACCTGACTGTTATAAAAAGCTTTTAACTCTGTTGTCCAAACTTTCTCATACGGAAATTGTTATACTTACTTTTATAAAAGACTCTTAATTTTCTCCTCCAAACATTTTCATATATAAAATTTTATACTTAATTTTGTAAAAGACTAATAATTTTCTCTTTTAAACATTTTCATATGAAAGCTTTTATACTTAATTTTTATAAAAGATCTTAATTCTCTCCTCCAAACATTTTCATATAAAAACTTTTATACTCATTTTTATAAAAGACTCTTAATGTTCTCCTCCAAACATTTTCATATAATTTTTTTATACTTAATTTTTATAAAAGACTCTTAATTCTCTTCTCCAGACATTTTCATATGAAAACTTTTATACTTAATTTTATAAAAGACTCTTAATTTTGTCCTCCAAAATTTTTCATATTAAAACTTTTATACTTAATTTTTATAAACCAACCTTTGTTGGAAGATCCTTCCAGTCCAAAAAGGACAAAAATTGTAAACCAACATTCGTTGGAAGACCCTTCCGGTCCAAAAATATAAAATTGTAGACCAACATTCGTTGGAAGACCCATCCGGTCCAAAAAGATAAAAATTATAAACCAACATTCGTTGGAAGACCCAAACATTATAGACCAATATTTGATGGAAAGGTGCTTAGAAACACCGTTGTATTCCTTTAGAATCATACACAGCCTTCATTTATTTGTTATGAAATGGTGGCCCATTATCCGTCATTATTTTCCTTGGAACCCCAAAACAATAACAAATATTAGAAACAATAAACCTGATCACATCCTTAGCTTTTGTCCTTGCTAATGGTTCAACTTCCACCCACTTAGAAAAATAGTCAACCGCGACAATTATCTTTTGTCTTCCTCCTGATACCATTGGTAATGGTCCGACCAGATCAATGCCCCATCGGTCAAAAGGTAGCGAATTAGATATTGATTCAAAAGGAACTCTTGGTGTATGGATTGTATTAGAAAATCTTTGGCAGATGTTACATTTTTGAACTAACTCCTTGGCATCCGAAGATATTGTAGGCCAGTAGTACCCTGCTAGAAGAACTCTTCGTATCAACGTTTTGTGCCCACAATATGCAGATCTTTCCCCATAATATAATTCTGACAATATCATTTGTGATTCATTTTCTCCTATGCATCGAAGTAAAGGCTGGTTAAAAGATTTTTTATACAATACATCTCCGAGGATAACATAGCTATATGCCTTAAACCGTATTCTTTTAGCCATTACTTTGTCAACAAGAGTCAGCCATATAATTAAAGCCCTATGAACATGTTCGTATCTGATGCTCTAAAAACCAACGTTAAAGCCTTTAGGGCCCTCAAATACTTCGCTAAACGATCTTTTTTTACCCCAGACTGACTAGATGCATGATTTATGAGGAGTTATGAATCACTTACCAACTTTACTTTTTTGGCCCCACAAATTTTAACAAGTCTCAACCCTACCAAAGCAGCTTCATATTCGGCCTCTTTATTTGATGATTTAAATCAGAAGTGGATAGCTTGATGCATATCAATTCCTTCTCGAGAAATCAACTACAGTCCTGCTCCACAACCTGACGCGCTTGAACCCCCATCTGTACGGACTGTCCACTCTGACCCAAATTTTTATTCATCAATCTCCATATCTTTCCGATCGGAATGAAACCCAACTAAAACATCCGCTATGAATTGTGCTTTGATTGTAGTCTAATGCTCAAATTCAATGTCAAAATATCCCAATTAAAACGGCCACTTAGTCATTATTTTTGATGCATCAGGCCTTTGTAACATATTTTCAATGGAAAATATGTTCATACATTGATAGAATGACCCTATAAATAAGGTCTCATTTTTAGTACAACGGTTACCAGTGTAATGGCCAATTTATCTAACTTTAAATACCGTTTCTCAGCATTCAGAAGAGTTTTACTGATATAGTACACTGGTCTTAGGTAATTATTTCCTCTCGAATCAAAACAACACTTACAACATAACTCGACACAGTTAGATAAAAATACAACTTCTCCCTTAAATTTGGCTTTGTCAAAATATTTGTCCAAGTAAGATACTCTTTGATTCGATGAAAAGCCTTCTGAACATTCTTGAATCTATTCAAGGCTGCCAACCATCCCGTTAGAATTTACACATTTTTTATCGTTCGAGGTGGTACCATAGTGCTCAAAGAATTTAGCTATATCAGATCAGCTTCTATCCCACGCTCACTGATTATATACCCAATAAACTTTCTAGATTTTTACTACAAACGTATATTTTTCTGAATTCAATTTCAGATTTATCTTTGTCAAGTTAGCAAAATTTTGTTCTAGATCTGGCAAGTGATTCTCATACCTTGCACTTTTTACTAATATATCATTGATGTATACTTCAATATTTCTCCCAGTCTGAGTCTCAAAAGCTTTGTTTACTAAATGCTGGTAAGTTGCTCCAGTATTTTTCAACCCAAACGATATTACCTTATAGCAATGTAAACCTTTTTCGATGATGAAAGTGGTACTCTCCCGATCCTTTGAATCCATTTGGATCTGATTACATTCTGCGTATGCATCCATAAAATAAAGTAATCGATTTGCCGAAGTCGAATTCACTAACTGATCTATTCGTAGAACCAGGAGTGGATCTTTTGGACATACCCTATTTAGAGCAGTGAAATCCACACTCATCCACCATTTGTTGTTCTTATTCTTCACCAAAATCGGATTAGTAGTCCACACAGGATATTGCAATTCGCGTATGCGCCCAACGTTAGTCAAACGGTCTACCTCTGCCACAATAGCTTCAGATTTTTCTTGAGAAAAAAATATTCTCTTTTGGATTATAGGATAAACATTACTTCGTATTGATAACTTATGACAAATGATATCTGGTGGGACCTCTGTCACATCTTTCGTACACCATGCAAACAAGTGTTATTTTGTTGACAAAAATTGAATTAACTTTTCCTTCACCTCTAAAGATAACTTTGTGCCAATTTTTAGACTTTTACCATGAGAGAAACCATAATCCTCAAAACTTTCTTCTAGGACCATGAACCCAAGGGTCTCTTTTGGATCATCTACGAGATCGGATCTCGAGGAAGACCCACTGATTGCTATTGTTTCTTTGACTCAACCCCTTTAATTTGCTTAGGGGCCAAAGTCGTTCGATAATACTCTCTTTCCATTTTATGACTGCTTCTGACTGTTCCCACATTGTTCTTCATGACATACTTTAAACATCGAGGAACGATTGATGCCACAACAGGAATTCTAGACAGACAAGACCTTCCAAAGATTGCATTGTATGACGTTTGAGCGTCTACCACAATAAATAAAACTGTAACTACCTTCTTGAATGGTCCCGAGCCTAGTTCAACTCTCCCCTCGAATTATCTTACCACTTCAGCTGTTACTCCAGTAAATCCTACAAATTTCTGATATGATCGTACGATTGCTAGTGGATTTTTTTATCTTGTCGTAAGTTTCCATGAACATAATGTTAGCTGAGCTGCCAATCTCATCCCCAATAATTTCTTCCATAAGAACTACAGCGTCTTCATGCGGACCAACTACATCTCTTATGTCATCATCTTTAAAACAAAGTATTGGAGATGGATTTTTATATAAATGTGATGAAACAACCGTCTCCAACTGAGTTGCTAGACTAACAATATGCCTCTTTCGTGAATAATTCGATGTTCATCAACAGTATCCCCACCAAAAATTGTTCGTAACTCAAAGAAATCACATAGCTCACTAACCTTTTCTCTTACAACCGGCTCCTCCACCATATCAATGTTGTTCATGCCAGGCTTCAGATCTAGGTATTATGTAGAGATATCGAATGCACCAATTAAGTCTTCATCCATCGACTCTGAGATTATTAGAGTATTTTCTTGCTTTAGAGAATTTTCTAGCTTTGGAGCAACCAAATAATTATTCTTCACAAACGTTGTCAGATTTCTATTTTCAATCAAGGTCTGTATCTCTTTTTTCAATGCCACACAATATTTTGTATCATGGCCAATATCCTCATGATACTTGCAATACTTATTGCTTCTGTTCCCCCTTAGAGTCTATATTGGAAAGGACTTACGAAATTGTACATGCGGTCGTGTTCTCTCAAATATTGTATATACACACTCATTTAGTTTGGCAAAATGTGTTGGTCGGATTTTTTTTGATATGGATCGGACATATTGCTGAGCATTAACAACCGGTGCATGCTCTTTCATTTTTAGAGATGCATGGATTATCATTTGGACTGGCGCTCGAGCTCAGACAATATTTGTTGGTTGTGAACTGTTACGCGGTGTCATCGAACTTTGACGGAACTGGTTTCGCTCAATCTGTGCCCAATAATGTTTCTCAGATGTTTGCGTTTCTTCCACCTTTTTTTCGGTTCATCATTTTCTTTTCTCGTACCCTTAGCATGGTGAGATATTCGACGATCATCTTTTTGTCTTCTTGAATCTCTTTTCCTATAATTTTTTAGATGTCGATTACCCCTTTTTGAGAAAAAAGACTCATCTGAATCATACGAAGAATATTCACTAGAATCAGTTGATTCATAATGATGTTTATATATTACCATTCTCTTCGAGAAATAACGATTTCTTCCTTGACGTCTCTCATTTGTCCAAGGAGGATTTTCTATATGATCTTTTTCAATTACTTGTTCTCTTCGGATTTCAGATTTGAGCCTCTGTGAACTCAGCTTTACTTCATTTTCAGCATTCACTTTGTCTATATCTTCCAAAAGTTATTTCCTCCAAGTTATTAAAACAGATTCTTCTAGAAGCTCTTTGACAAGTCGGTCACTATTGTTTTTTTTGTTACAACCATTTGCTCATCAATAAAGAGATCTCAGGATGGAACTCCGGTCACATGATTCTTCGTACCAGATTCTAACACTTCGAACATTTCCATCTCCATTACTCTCACATCGTTTGAATATAAGATTTATGGTTTTGGAAAGACAATTCCAGGTACCAATCGTCTTCCCACAGACGGCGCCACTAATAATTCCATATATTTTTAGTGATGTTTTTTATTGAGACAATGTTCGTATGGGAGTGTCTATCACAATAATATCGTATGCTGATATTTTTAGAGAGAGAAAAAGATAAAATGAATCAATCAAGTAATAATTGACTAATCATTGGACCATTTTCTCAAAGTATGTTGTCCTTTATATAGTGCATAGGATAAGTTCCTAATTTACATATTTACCCTCTCTTAAGTGAGTCTTTTCACCCCACTTATTTACTAATTATAAACACACATACTAGTTGTTATATATGACCTCATCAACTTATATACTTGTTAAGTTTTCTCCTTAATACTTTATTACATCAAATTAATCCTTTTATTTATTATATATAACTTATATATCATCATATTTTTATCCCCTTATCACCATCGATGTATTATTGCATCATCGATGGTCCAATGCACCAATGGTGCCTCATGCTTTAACTTGATTATGCTCTATATATTGGTGCATCATCGTTGAACCCCACTGCACACCATGGGTGCACAGTGGTTGCACATATGGTGCGACCCACTATGCACCATGATTGCACAGTGGTTGCACCTATGGTGCTTTTTTCCGCAAAAAAAACCGGTTTAAATTCATCCACAAAAAGAAAGTATGTCTCTATATAAAGCTCTCAAATACCATGACTTTAAACACACAATTTCAACTATCTACTTATAAATTTGTTCGATATAAAATAGAGTGTTCTTGAAGATGCTCATCTACTCAAAGTTGTAAGACATGTGAAGTTAACTAGGTCTAATGAGACTACCTAAAGGTTTTTTGACGATGTATTATGTACAATGTACTTCATGTACGGGTGCAAGTACTAGGCAAAACCAATATCGTCCCCACGCAGTCGTGAAGAAGTAACTATTATGTATAATTATATTACAAGAGGACCAATATATCCCGTGTTCGATCTTCCATGAGAAATTAAAAATGAATCGTCTAACTCGTTTGATTAAAAAATGATTGATTATTTGATAAAAAATATGCTATGTTTTGTGGAGGAAAAAACCGCTGAAAAAAGGAAGTACTAAAAAATGTTACGTTTAACGAGTGATATCATTTTGAATAATATTTAATCTTATGTTACTTTAAGTTATCATTGTTTCATTTTAGTATATTTGAAAATTGTTAACGCATTAACATAATGAGAATATATTAAATCAATAAGTTTTCACTACATATTCAATACAATAAGATTAAAATTGTACATAATTCAAGTAAAATAAACGAGTACTCTATTATAAAAATTCATCTAAATCGTTACTTATGGGTGTGAGATGATAGGCTTTTGACCTTCAATATCTTCATATATTTTGCAGTGATTCAATAATGGTAATTCTCAAGTTGTTGCGTCGTTGTTATGCAATGTTGTCCATGTATGATGTATCTGTTCACATGAACAACCAACGACAATAGAAAGCTATATACACAAATAAGGAAAATTAGTATGTCAATGGCTAATTAGTATAATAAAAAAATTCAAATAAAAATGGAGTACTTACATTGACGAAATGGTTATTATAAAAAAAACAAAACCAAATTCTATCCTTTTAAATATCGGAGGGGGTGCACCTCAAAGTAGTAGAAAAGTGTAACTACAATTTATCAATCCTGATTGTGATACAAAATGCACAAGGCACTGAAACCTTTTTGTGATTGTTATCCCTTTCTCTAACATTGGAATCCATTAAGATATACCAACTAGTACTCCGTAATAGTATATGCTTTCAGCGACCTTTAAATACTCTTTTTTACCATTGTATATCTTGCTATAAATTTCAAAGTTATCCATAAGTTTGTCGTAAAAGCCATTTCTAATCACCTTTACCTCTCTTCTTGTCCATACAACCCATATAATACTACACGATACTCACAATGGCCATTAGATCTAAAGTCGTTTGTAGCAATTATAGAAGGTCTGATGTGAGAGGTAAACCATCACAAATAGAATTATGGATCATTATCTATTTGTTTCGAACCGATATTTCAGCTTGGTATGCTATTACTAGATAGCAACGCCATCGAATAAGTTTGAAGTACAATAGGTTTATATATTCGAACAGTATGAGCACTAGTAATTCCTTTAGTGACAACAACCTTGGGAGTTTTAAAAGGGTTTGGCACCGAAGTTTCACTAGATTTATCTGCATCATCTACATGTTCCCAATACGATTTATCTCATTAAGTGAATGATGCATTAATAACTAATTTTTGTTTGGCATGTGGACGGCCATGATATTTGTGTTTCTCTAATGATTCTAAAAGGGTGGATGTTTCTGGATAAACAACTCCAAATTATTTCTTATAAATATGTTCTATGCGTTTTTTCATCATTGTTAACATAATATCAGTTACGTGTTTATCTTTTTTTTTTCAAAAGATCGATCGGGGTTGGATTTGGACGCATCATAATATCTAACCTGTACGATCGTGAAAAGCTTCTAAAAGTACAACTATACCATTATATAGCCTCTCGTGAATCTGGTGCCACCACAGTATACCGTGCATACATATTATCCCACGAATGAAAATTTCATCTGTAATATTGGTTTTAACTGTCATCCTAATGTCATCAAACTTCTCATTATCTTTATCACTTTCTAATTCAATAAGAAATAATTCTAAAGCAATGTTAAAGACCTTACCTTTGATATGGTCGAACACTTTATTTTCAAATTTATGTTGTGTTATATAACGAATTTTTTCAAATGATGATCCAATTGCACAATATTGGGGTTCAACAAGTGAATGTAACCTGCTCCAAAATAAATCGAAGTTAAGCTTGCTCGTACGTATAAAAAGCTATAGGTTAGAATAAACGCTCTCTACCTGGTTAGTTATGGCATGTCCCAAATATATGAACTTGTTAGTTTTCCAAACCAAAATTTTATCAATGTATTGGTCAAGCCAAGACTTTTTGGTGTATTTGATTGCGTGAGGATATATTTTATAGTCACGTTGCATCTCAATCCTAGCGTGATTGAATTCAACTTCTGACGCCGAGTACGTATGAATGACCGTCGAAGGGTTTAAAATTTGGATGGTTGTGAATGCAAACTATATCTTCTAACGACCACTGATCTGGAGTTACCATGGTGCCTTTAAGCTCGAAGAGATAACCATATTTTTTGTTCCTATTGACTTTCTGTTCATATCTTTTTTCGGGCACCGCACGAATATACCTTCCTGATCTTTCCCATTTGAATAATATTCGATGATTGTTTTTACTATTTATCTTATCGCGATGTTTTATGTTGACAACCAGACCTTTTTGCGTATCGGTCTTCTTAACCCACTCAACCAATCCGTCTTACGTATTATATTCGGTTCTGAAGAGAGTATGTTCATAGTCAAACCTGAAAACTTCAATGTATCCATCCATAACATCTAAACCCTGCAATACTGAATTTCAAAAAAACAAATCAAAGTAAGTAAGTCAACAAAAACTACTAAAATCGATGGAAATAGGGTTTGAACCAATGGTTCACATGTTAGGACTGGTTGTTTTGAGGTCATGCACCACCGGTTTGGAGACCCTGCACCGATGGTGCACCTACACACCATCGGTTCTAGCCCATAGAACCGACGGTGCGTGGGTGCACCACTGCCTGAGAGAATTTTAAAGAAAAACTCTTACCTTTTGCGACGAGTGTAGCTCTTCCCTGAAAATTTCATCATCTGATTGAATCATATTTTTGGTTGTGTTTTTTAGAATGTTTAAATTTTTTGAAAAACAATTTAAAATGTTGAAGAATAACTTAACTTTTTTTGAAGAACTTATTGGACTTAAAAATTGAAAGGTCATACGTAACACCTCTCTTAATTAATAAATTATTAATTTACCGATTATCCTAACATTATTAATTTATAGATGTTTTAATATAAGTTTAAAAACATACAAAACAACACATAAACATAAACGTGTCATATTTTATTATAAGTTCACAAATTAAATAATTGGTTCAAAATAAATTACGAGAACATAAAAAATAAGCACACAAACAAATTATAAAATACTACAAGTTACGAAAAATAGTTTAAAACAAGTAAAAAAAACAATACTTAAACATGTATTACAGCCAAACCCTTCAACAACGAGAATTATTGTGTCCCAACATTTTCTACAAACGGGTAACCCACTGCCTGAGTTTATTTTACCTCACCTAATATTGCCTTTGGTCCTCTAAATATTTAGCTACAATGGCCAATAAGGTTTACAAATCGAGTATTACAAGTGTAATACCCTCTATGTTTACCCCATCCAAAAGATATAACACATTAAAAATGCTTTGGATATAAATAGAAACAAACAACTCAAATACATGTTTATAATTGTAGTTGTAATATAAAACCACACGAGTACTTACTTAAACGCCTAGTTCAGGCTGGCCAGTTGCTACCTCCATCACAGGGTGCGCTATCATGGTGGTTCGATCATAGAATGTTACCTTGATGCGGAACTATTTTCCAAATAGTCATGGCTCTTCGATTCTATAGTGCTTGATCATGATCCACTTGTAAGCTCTATGCGTTTCTGTTTTCCACCGTAAGGGTTACCCATCCACCTTTGCTTTCATACCGTTAGGACAATAATTAATTAATTAATTAATATATTATTTAATTAATTTAGTCAAATATTTTAATAAAATATTAATGTATTTTTGAATAATATATATTATTTAATTAAAAATATATCATTCAATTAAAAATATTATTCAATTGAAAAATATGTTGTTTAATTGATAATATATTATTCAATTTAGAAATATGTTTAGATTTAGATTTTATATTTTAAAGAATATTATATTAGTAAATATATTATTCTGTCATTAAAACAGTATAATATATTTATACTTATATATATGAGACGTATGAAACAAAGAGATTAAGAAAAGAAAATAATAAAAAATACTTATGTTCTCTCAAATCTTTTCTTCTTTAATCTCGATCAAGATAAACAACTCGATGAAGTACTCAGATGAAGGCTCTACTAGGATCTCAAGAAGAATGGGAAATAGTTGAAAAATGCTATAACGAAGTAAAAGATGTTGAAGAAGAAAAATTAACACCATCACAAAAAGAAGATATAAGAAAATCAAGAAGGAAAGATAAAAATGCATTATTTTGGATATATCAAGGAGTCCAATCATATGAAGCAGCTTAGGAAAAAATTATTTGTGCCACTTCAGCAAAACAAGCATGAGAAATTTTGGAGAAATCATTTAAAGGAGATGAAAAGGTAAAAAGAATTTGATTACAAACTCTTAGAGGAGAATTTGAAAGCTTTCAAAAAACAACGTCTGAATCCATTTCTGACTATTGTTCACGAGTACTGTCCTGTCCATTGTGAACCAATTAAAACTAAATGGGGAAACATTTGATGATATTCGTGTAATTGAAAAAATTATAAGCTTTTTGGATTCAAGATTTGACTATAGTGTGGTTGCTATTAAAGAATCTAAGGATTTAAACAACATGACGATTGATGAATTAACGGGCTCATTGAAAGCTCATGAGGAAAGATTAAATAAGAAAAAGAAGGAAGTAACGTTAGATCAAGCACTACAGTCAGACTTGTCTCTAAGTAGGAAGAAATAATATTCTACAAATCAGAGGGAAACAGATTATGGTCATTCTACATTCTCAGAATAAATAAAAATCAAAATTTTAGAGACTCACAAAGAGGACGTGGAAATCAAAGAGGAAGAGGCTCCAATACTTATGAAAGGGGTCATTATGAAAATCAGTGGAAGAAACAAACCAAAATCAAAACTTTAGAGGCTCACAAAGAGGACGCGGAAATAAAAAAAGAAGAAGTCGTGGTTATATTGAGTGTTTTTATTGTCACAAGCCTGGTCATATGGAAAGCGATTGTTGGCACAAGGAAAAATAAAAATACGAAGCTAATATGGTGAAAAATAGTCAAGAAACTTTATTGCTTGTGACTCATGGTGGAGAGACTGATGATTTATGATACATAGACAGTGGTGCTAGCAAACATATGGCAGGTAACAAAAAATTATTTTCAAAATTATTTGAAGCTGATTGTGGAGAAGTAAAAGTAAGAAATGGAAAATCTTACAAATTGAAGGTGTTGGTGAATTAGAATTTAAAACAAAACAAGGTAAGATTGAGAAAATATCTGATGTTTATTTTGTTCCTGGACTTAAAAATAATTTTCTTAGCGTTGGGCATCTACTGAATAAGGGGTATGATATTCACTTCCGTGACATGGTATGTTACTTATCATTGAATAATCAGGATGTTGCTAAAGTTGGAGTAGCACAAAATAATCTTTTCTCACTCACTCTTCAAAATCAGAATATATCTTCCTTGATTAGTTCTCATGAAGTAGTTGCCAAATTATAGCATGATCGGTTTGGACATTTGAATTATAAAAATTTGGAGATGCTTTCAAGAAAGCTGATGGTTATTGGTTTACCAAATATTAGTCGTCTTGATGATGTATGTAAAACTTGTCGTTTAGAAAGCAGCATAAAATTTCGTTTACGTCTAAATCATCGTGGAAAGCAAAAAGACCACTGCAACTTATTCATTAAGATCTTTGTGGTCCAATGACAGTTCCATCTTTCGGACGTAATCGTTATTTTATGACTTGTATTGATGATTACTCACGAAAAGTTTGGGTTTATTGTGTCAAAGAAAAATCAGAGGCATTTCAAAAATTCAAAGATTTTGAAGCAGAAGTGGAGAACTTTACTGGATTAAAAATCAACACCTTACAGAGAGATCATGGAGGTGAGTATTTTTCAAAAGAATTTGAAAAATATTGCAGAGACTATGGCATTCGGCATGAGATGAAATTCCGGTATACGCCTCAGCAAAATGGTATATCTGAAAGAAAGAACAGAACAATAATGTAGATGGCTAGATGTCTTCTTAAGAAGAAGAGGTTATTAAGAGTTTTTTGGGCTGAAGCTGTTGCATGCGCTGTTTATCTTATTAACAGATCACCAACAACAAGCTTGGAGAATTGTACGCCATATGAGATGTGGTATGGTAGAAAGCCTAATGTTCATCATCTAAGAATATTTGGGAGTGTTGCATACTCTCATATTCCGGGTGTAATGAGAAGCAAGTTAGATGACAAGTCTGAAAAATGCATCTTCATTGGTTATAGTGAAAGAAGTAAGGCATACAAGCTATATAATCCGGTAACAAAAAAGATTGTGATAAGTCGAGATGTCCGGTTTGATGAAAATTCGTTTTTTGAAGAGATAACAGCTGAGAAAGAACCTTTGCAAATTTTTTCACTTGAACTTGAAGAAAAAGAAGAGGTAAATTTTGAAAGTGCTGAAAATAATACTCCAACAGGAAGCCCTCCTACTTCTCCAAATTTTTCATCAAGTTCTTCATCTAGTCCGGTCAGAAAAATGAGAAGTATTCAAGAACTATATGATGTAACTGATGAAATCGTGGAACACAATGCTGTATTTTTTGCTTTCTTTGCAGGAGAAGATCCAATTTCGTTTGATGATGCATATCAAGAAAAAGTATGGAGGAAAGCCATGAACAAAGAGATTGTCTCAATTAAAAATAATGATACATGGGAGCTTACAGATTTACCGCCGCACAAGAGTTCTATTGGGGTCAAATGGGTTTACAAGACAAAGATGAATCCAAATGGTTCCATCAATAAATACAAGGCGAGACTAGTTGCAAAAGGATAGAAGCAAAAAGAAGGAGAAGATTTTACAGAGGTATTTGCTCCCGTTTCTAGACGTGAAACAATTCAATTACTCATATATCTTGCTGCTCAAAATAATTGGAAGATGTTCCAAATGGATGTAAAGTCCGCATTCTTGAATGGTGTTCTCAAAGAAGAAGTCTATGTTGATCAACCACCTGGGTTTATTAAGAAATGAGAAGAAGAAAAAGTTTACAAGCTAAAGAAAGCATTGTATAGGTTGAAACAATCACCCCGAGCCTGGTACATCAGTATTAAATCTTATTTTAAAAAATATGGATTTAAAAAATGTCTATCTGAACATAGTCTCTACATTAAAAGTGATTCCCAAGGAATATTTATGGTGGTTAGTCTCTATGTCGACGATCTTGTTTTCACAGGAAACAATATAAAAATGTTGGAAGAATTTAAACAGTCAATGATGGCAGAATTTGAGATAACAGATTTAGGATAACTTCATCATTTTCTTGGCATTGAAATTCATCAATATGAGAAAGGAATTATTATTTCACAAGAGAGTTATGCAAAAGAAATTTTGAAAAAAATTCAAGATGGAAGCTACTAATCCAGTCACTACTCCATGCATCACAGGTCTGAAGTTATCGAAAGAAAGTGAAAAAAAACTTGTTAATTCGACCATGTTCCGAAGTCTAGTTGGAAATCTGATGTATCTAACTTCGACAAGGCCTGACATTGTGTATGTTGTTAGTTTGATAATTAGATTTATTGAACAAACTTATTCTAACCATTGGGAGGTTGCCAAAAGAATATTGCGATATGTGAAGGGAACCATTGATTATGGAATTTTTTATGAAGCTAATACAGAAGTTAATCTCATTGGTTATACAGATAATGATTTAGCAGAAAGCATTGATGATAGCAAAATCACTTCTGGGTATGTGTTTCACCTTGGTAGCGGTGCAGTTTCATGGAGCCCAAAGAAACTATCAGTTGTGGCACTTTCGACTACAGAAGCAGAATATATTGCTGTATCTTATGCAGGATGTCAATTGATTTGGTTGCGCGGAATCTTGGAAAGTCTAAAAAGAAAACAGGTCAAGTCAACCATTTTATTTTGTGACAATAATTCTACTATTTTAGCCACAAAGGATCCAGTTCTTTATGGAAGAACAAAACACATCCGGATTCTATATCATTTTCTGAGGGAGCTCGTGAATAATGGTGATGTTCAAGTTAATTATTGCAAGACTGAAGATCAAATGACTGATATCTTCACAAAGCCACAAAGTGCACAAGTCTTCAAAAGGAATGCTAAAAGTTTGGGAATCAAGAGCAAGCTTAATTTAAGAGAGGCATTGTTAGAACAATAATTAATTAAGCTTGAATATATTAATTAATTAATTTAGTCAAAATATTTTAATAAAATATAAATATATTTTTAAATAATATAATATATTCAATTAAGAATATATTATTCAATTGAAAATATTATTCAATTGAAAAATGTATTATTTAATTGATAATATATTATTCAATTTAGAGAAAATATGTTTAGATTTAGATTTTATATTTTAAAGGATATTATATTAGTAAATATATTATTCTGTTATTAAAACAGTATAATATATTTATACTATATATATATAAAATGTATGGAACAAAGTGATTAAAAAAAGAAAATAATAAAAACTACTTTTATTCTCTTCAATCTTTTCTTCTTTAATCTCAAAATATTCCATCAAGTTCTACACATACCACCTATGTGTGGGAAGCGACCAGCTTCATAGCCTTTTTTCATGCCTTGTGTATTATTGTATAGAAAAATTTCCCCCTCCTCTCGGCACTACAAGCCTCAAACCATGGACCTCATCATGTAAGATAACTCCCACTATTGTGTGGGACAATACGACTCCTAGAATATTGAATGTTGTGATTCTAACTTTGATTACCTGTTCTAGTCATGCGAACTTTCAAGCAGATTAGTTTTAGATAAAACCAAACCCAACATCGTTGAACATCTTTGGGACTAGAAGCCGAATATATGATCTTTTTACCTATCATTTTAGTGAGGTTAAGCAAGTTGGTGAGATTTCAGCCATTCTTCTCGATGAGCTCGAGAAAGAATCAATGAAACCCTGCAATAACAAAACCGTACATATCTTAAAGCACTAAAGCAAGAAATGTATGAAGATTTATATAAACTTATACCTCTAGGATTATGGCCAACTGTTAGAGTGTCAGGATTAGAATTAAATGTATATGGGCTATTTAATATTAGTCTGTATGTGGGCTACGGTTTACTTTTTGCCACACTGTATATATACACTATAATGGTGATATGTTTAAATAAGTTATTTGTTTTACGTGTTAAGAGGGGGAAGATATAAGAGACACATTCACTCAACGTTTTATTTGAGTCATAGCCTCCAAAATCATAGCCCTCTTGTGCTGACGTATTTCCGGTATAGTCTTCATCAGTCAACATTTATCATACATTTGTTCTCTCGTGACCAACGTATTTCTAGTCTTGTTTCTCTTGCACCGACGTATTATCTATGTAGTCTTGTTTGTTTTCTCATCACGAATGTTTTTCCGATAGTTTTTCAAAGGCCAGATGAAATTTGTCGTTCAGTATACTCCTCGAGGTACTTATTTGTCTGCCTGATATTATTCTCATCGTTTTTATACTTATTATCACAAAAATGGTCATGAGGAATCTCATTGTTATGCCAAACATGGGTATCCTACAAGATGGATGAAATGTCCATGCACTACACCACCTTACGACCGTGGAAAGAGAGGTCTACGCGCGCGATGGCACAAACAGTCACCGTGGGTCTGTCGACTACGACTATTACCGAGTTACCTGCTAGTGAGGCTTCTCGTCTTTCTTGTCAGTTGCAGCAGTTGCTTTCCCTTCTTTTAGCAGATAAAGTTTCCCAGACTGATGAGTTTCTGAGTGGTGAGTTGTTCAACACTCATTGGATTATTGATACTTGGGCTTCTAATCACATGACATGTGACATCTCTCTATTGCACAATGTTACTGTTACGATTGCCTGTGTATCTTAGGTTACTGGTACATATTATGGTAGTGTGCGCTTGTCTTGTCAGTTGTCTTTGCAGAATGTATCTTTGGTTCCCAGTACCTAGTAATCTATTTCCAGTATCCTAATTGATTGATGATCTCGACTGTATTGTTTGCTGTGTTAAGTTTGGTTATTCGGGATCGTTAATCAGGGATTGTGATTAGACTAGGTGAGTGGAGAGGTAAAATGTCGTACTTCAGCAATGCTGTAAAGATCGAATTTTGTAGTACTGTAGTGGTTGATAGTGATGCTGAGTTGTGGAACTGTAGGTTGGGACATCCTTCAGCTAAGATAGTTCAGTCTTTACCTTTTGTTTTTAGCACTGGTGATAGGGGTGTAGCTCACCCGTGTGATGTTTGTTTTTGCGCTAAACAAACTCCTGAATATTTTTAACTACTTGTTTTGAATTAATTTATTGTGATTTATGGCGTCCTTATCATACTTTGTCTTCCTGTGGTGCGCGATATTTTCTCATTATTGTTGATGATTACTCCCGTGGTGTATGGATTTATTTGTTGTCTGAGAAAATAGAAGCAACTTTTATGTTTTTACATTTTCTTGCAATGACTAAGAAACAATTTAATCGAGTTTTTAACACAGTGCGCAGTGATAATGACACTGAATTTTCTGTGTGCGATGTGTTTTTGATGAGTTAGAAATTGTTTTTCAATCTTTATGTGTGGGTAATCCGCAAAAGAATGGTATGATGGAATAGAAACATAGACATATTTTGAATATTTCCCATGCTATTAAGTTTAACTTACTTGTCAAATTTTAAGGGGAGTGTAATTTGACTGCCGAGTATTTGATTAATAGAACTCCTTCTTAGTTTTTGGGTTCCAAGACTCTATTTGAGATTCTTTTTGGTGTACCTCTTGTTTTCTTTGAGCTTTGTGTGTTTGGGTCTCTATGTTATGTGCATGATCAGAGGTCTAAGAGTGACAAGTTTTCGAGTCGTAGTCATCAGTGTTTTGTGGGCAACCCGTATGGCAAGAAAGGTAAAAACAATATATGATTTGGAGAGTCAAGATTGTTTTGTTTCCCGTGATGTGAAATGTTTTGAGCATATATTTTCATATGCATATGTTACTGTGCTATCTGAGTTGGTTTTTCCTGAGGCTGGGGTCGCTGCACCTCCTACTACTGCTCTGAAGTTTTAGGAGGAGGTTGAGAAGGCCTCACCGATTGAAGAGGAGGAGTCTATGGGCAGTGGCGTCCCTGTGGTAGCGCCACTCGCGGAGGTTGAGGAGGTTGGTGATGCGCACCCTCCGTCTCAAGTTGGTGACAGTGGTGTCTCAAATCTGCCAATAATTTTGGATATTGTTTTAGATACTCCGGACATTTCTTCAGATCTTGGACGGGGCAAGCGTAGTAAAATTATGTCTACTCATTTGAAGGACTTTGTAATGACTACAGTAGTACATTCAGCACCATCTGCTCCTCATACTCCCGATTCCAGTCCATCTCCTGATCACAATATGCCTCATCCTCTCACTCATTATATAGACAACTCTCATTTTTCATTGGTACACCACTTTTTTCTTGCAGCTATTACCTCTGGGATGAGCCTAAGTCATTCCGAGAGGCTATACGACATCCTGATTGGAGAGAGGCAATGCAACAGGAGATTTATGCACTAGAGGATAATCATACTTGGACCTTGGCGCCTCTATCTCCAGGGAAGAAAGCTTTGTGAAGTTAGTGGATTTATAAAATTAAATATCACGCTGATAGGAGAGTAGAGGGCCTCAAAGCTCGTTTGGTAGTGTTTGGAAATAACCAAGTAGAAGGGGTTGATTATACAGAGACATTTGCCCCTGTTGTCAAGATGGTTACTGTATATTTTTCTAGCTGATGTTGAATATACACTTTTTACCTAAGACAGGTCAACGTGGAAAAACACACAAAAGTCATTTTCAAAATAGTGGTAAGCAGACAAGGAATGAGGGGGAGTCATCAAACCACTTTAAACAGACATGTTTTAGATGCGGAAGGATTGGACACATGAAGTCAGATTGCCGTGCAAAGCTTATTTTCAAGAATGGTGGCAAACCAGGCCACATTAAACCAAATTGCCATTCGAAAATTATCGAATCAAATGCAAATGTTGCATATGACGTTGAAGAGAGAAATAAACGATAGTGGGAAAGTTGTTTCTCGATTGAGGTTGTTAATCAACCAGACAACATGACTTCGGTTATTAATCAACCAGTTGCCCTTTGTGCCTCAGCTGTATGCGGTGCATTGATTCCTGGATGCGGGCCTTGTCTACCTGCATGCCTCACAACGAAGAAGGTACAAAATAGTTCGGTTGTGCTTCCTGGTGGTAATAATAAGGTAGAAAAGTTACAGAGTGGTATAGTGACTGAAAATGGTCCGCGTAAGAGCAAAAACAAATCGTCCATGGTTATGTTGAAGGTTTTGCAGGGCTCTTCTAAAAACGACATTAGTACGACAATATACCATGATAATCAAGTTGAAGCGGGTTTATCTGAGTCGAATGCGATATTAGTTCGTAAGCAGATAACAGAGATGGCTGTTCAAATCAAGTGGAGAAAAATGAAACTTGTTTATGGGCATGATATAAGGATTGGTCAGATGCCTGTTAATTGTAACCTTAAGGTTTTGAGGGGGATTGTGAGTGCAAGATTTCCAGCGTTAAAGTCGGTTTCGATCAAGTAGAAGAATAACGATGGAGATTTGGTGACAATAACGTGTACGGACGAGCTCAGATTGGCAGAGCTGTCTGTTGATAGTAAACTCGAATCAGATGTAGCTGAGTCGGTTGCAATATTGAGGTTGCATATCGTTGAGGTTGATCTCAAACAAGAACCTCTTTTGTTGGAGGAAGAAGATGAGAAGCCTCTTGAGAATCTGGAAATTAAAATGGATGAAAATGGATCCTCTTCTCTCGGTGATGACACAACTATTGTTGCTGTCATGGCTGGTACTCTTCTCGAAGCAGCTGAACATCTATTCGAAAGTAGGATTCATCCTATTTGGATTGCTGAAGGTTATGAAATGACTTCTAGAATAACAACCGAACATTTGAAGAGTATATCTTAGAAGTTTGAATTCGGAGTCAACAACATAGACCCGTTAGTTCGGACTTGCATGACAGCTCTATTTTCAAAAAATTATAAGCATATGTAAAGCTAGTTTTGCTGAGATTGCTGTCAAAGTACTTCTTTCTGTTGCAGATTTGGAAAAGAAATATGTTAATTTAGATTTGATAAAAATGGAGGGGAAATTCAATGGGAAGTTGGAGGACACTGAACTGATTTATGGAATTCTCGTTGACAAGAACATGAGTAATCTGCAGATTCCCAAGCAGATTCAAGATGCCAAAATTTCTATATTTACTTGCCCATTTGAGCCACCAAAGACAAAAACCAAACATAAGGTTGACATCGATATGGTCGAAAAGTTTGAGACTTTGCGTAAGCAAAAGCAGCAATATTTCGATGACATGGTCCAACAGTCCAAAGTTGTTGGTGCTAACCTTATTATAATTCAGTAGGGGGTTTGATGACGAGGCAAACCATTTGTTGATGCATAGGAAATTTCTTGTTGTGAGATGGGTTGGTGGTATAGAGTTGGAATTGATTGCAATAGCCACAGATGGGAGTATTGTGCCCCGGTTCCAAGAGTTGACATCTGAGAAACTTGGGAAGGTTGGCTTGGTTCGTGAGAAATCTTTTGGAACAAAAAAAAACGCATGTTGTATATCGAGCATTATGAAAATTCAAAGGTTGTAACAATATTCATCCAATGAGGTCGAAACCAGGAGTTGCGTTTGGTCGAGTACTTGGCAGATGAGTTTAATAAACAAGTTGCTGATGGTCTTACTAAGGCTCTTCCCAAATCAAAGTTCGAAGAGTTTAGAAAAGCTATCGGTCTAGTTGATCGGAAAAATGCACTAAGGAGGAGTGTCACAAATTAGTGCTTTATTTACACTTTTTAATCTTAATTACAAGAAGCAGATACACTGTATACCCGCAAAGTTCCCTATGTATACCCGCAAACTACCCCCAAGAAGCAGACAACTCCAAAATCAATTCCGAACTATTAAATGACTTAGTGAAGTAGTGGGAGTTACATTAAGAAGTCTGAAAGTATTAAATTATGAAGTGATATTAGTTGGTAGTGTGAATTATATTTCTATAAGTACTGAACCCTTTTATTTTATTCTTCAAGTAATAAAATCAACTCTTGTGTGCTTATTGTTTCAGTTCCCGTATCTGTTCAATTTGTTTGACTGTGACGATAAAGGAAAATTCCAGATGGATCTCAAGGCTATTGTGGTGTTGCAGCTTGTTAAGAAAATTATCTTTGTCTCTGCCTCGATTTTAGCCATATTTTGTACAGTCAGTCCATCTCTGGTCTTGGACCTAATCTCTCCTTTCATTCTCCCCTCTAAAGTGTTGATTTTATCTTGGTTTGCTGCTTTTATTTGTGTCTTTTGGCCAAGATTTCTTCTATAGTAATGGAAGCAACAAGAGCACGAGTTTATCCTTAGATGATTCCTCGCATGAGCTACTGGATGAGACTGACACCGTCATCGAAAGTTTATACTGCTATGTATAGGTTTTCAGTTTTCAATTACATTGGCCATGGCACGCTTAAGGATTATTAATTGGTAATATGATATAGATTTGCCTACTTCAGTTTCTCTTTGATATTTATATATTTATGAACAGTTTCAGATAGATTGAATATGACTTCTCTTATTCTTCTCTATCCAAATTGTACAGATTATCGTAAATTGTATATTTTATTCTTCTAAAAGATGTAAAAAATGTTAAATGTCCACGGTAGCGAGATAAGGGAGATAGCGGTAAATATGATGGCAACGATTCTATAAGTCCACAGAATTAAACTTCTCGGCTTGTTCATTCTGCAAGTTATGATATCACTAATGTAAAATTTAGTAAGAAAATGAAGAAACTAATTGGCATTCACTATTGATTAATAGTGCTAATTAGCAATATTATAGGATTTAAAACTGCTTAGCAGTTTTAAAAGAATTAAAATGGGTAATTAGCAATATTAATTAAAATTGATAATTAAAAGTTTTAAAATTTTATAAGTATTATCCTACTTTTTTAGCAGTTTTATTTTTTTTCCAAAACATATCATATAGACCACTTGTTTCATTCATCTCGTAAATATAAACACAACGATAGTTTCAATTTTATTTTTAGAATTATAAATCAAAAGATATGAGCTTTAAAAAAAAATATTTTTTTGTTAGAAGTTACTGGATAATATTACAAGGAGGGTATTATAGTATTTTGGTAGATGTTTGGTACCAAATTTGGATAATAATCTTATTTGGTATCAAACGTTGATTTTGAACTAATATTGGAACTTATATGGAAGTCTCTCGTTATAATGTTATTATTACATTTTAAATATTATTATTATTATTATTATGATTTGGTTATAAATATTACAATATTATGTTATAAACCAAAATCATATCTTATCATGTGAAAATTTACAACTTTTATGGTTATAATTTTATTATTACATTTTGAATATTATTATTATTATTATGACTTGGTTATAAATATTAGTAGTGTTGTTATTATTTTATAAACCAAAATCATACCTTATCATGGCAAAATATTACAAGTTATATAGTAATAATTTTATTACTATATTTTGAATATTATTATTATGAATTGGTTATAAATATTAGTAGTGTTGTTATTAGTTTATAAACCAAAATCATACCATGTCATGGTAAGATTTTACAAGTTATATGATAATAATTTTATCATTACATTTTGATTATTATTATGATTTGGTTTCAGATATTACAAGTGTTGTTATTATTTTATAAACAAAAATCATATCTTATAATTTTAAAATATTATAAGTTATATGGTTATAATTCTATTATTGCATTTTGATACTTATTATTGTGATTTGGTTATAAATATTACAAGTGTTGTTATTATTTTATAAACAAAAACCATATCTTATAATTATTTGATAGTATAATTATTGTTATTATAATGAAAGGTAAGTAGTTTTTTTAGAGTATTTAGCTGTTCACAGTTTATACTCTTGCGGACCAAGAGTTGTACAAATGTTTGCAAATTAAAATATAAAATCTAAAACAACTATTACAAACATCATTCATCTTCTTCAAGTTCTTCTTCAAGTTCTTCTTCATAATCATAATCTTCAAACTCACTTGATTCACCTCCAGCTTTATTTTCTTACATAATTTCTTGTTCAAGTGTATCTTCATAATCATCCAGATAATCTTAGAAAATGTCGTCTACATTCACTTCGTCTCTAAACTCTTTGTCTTGCATCCTTTTATCCGCCACGGTCCAATCCTTGACCGCCACAAGCACTCCAAGTGCTTTTCCCGTCAATCTTATTCTCTTAGTCGTGTATTGCAATCTCGCTTGGCTAAAATCATACTCACTTGCAACTGTAGACATATGTATTGCATAAATCTCTTTAACAAACCTGCAAAGAATAGGATAATCATCAGTTTTGGTACTCCGCCATTTTAATATATCTTCAATACCTTCGTTGGTATAATTTGTTAAATCAAACCTTGTGCTCAAATATTTAGACAACTCATCATCAGATTGAGGGGTTTCTCTAAATTCATCGCTATTTAACATTGGCATTAGAACATAGTTAGTAGAAGATCTCCCTATATCCCAATTGTTATTACCCCTTGCATTTGAAGTTGTATTTGGTCTATATCTTTTAGCATACTTATTATACATATTAAACATATAGTCATATACTTCAGCAATATACCCTTGAGGGTTAAATGGGGCTTTAAGTGGTCTATCTTTAGAAAATTGTAAGGCGTTATAAAAACATAACTAGTAATTCAAATTGAGGTTTTCGTGAAAAATGATCCAAAATGCACACGATAGAATAAGTCATTGGGATTGGATGAAATACTTTGAAAACTTTTATTCCATTTCGGGCACCATGTCTACACATACAAAATGAGATCTATATTCATTCATATGCATGGCAAGATTAGTAATCGTGAAAAGGGCCAAATGAACATTATGATTATTTTGCGTAGAAAAGGTTTTAGTTTCATCTTTAAAAAGTTTTAATTTTTTTAACATTGCAGCATAATAAACCAAATGTTGATGTTCAAGATTTGTTGATGCATTAGAAAGCGTAGTAATCTCTTCTTTAAATGCATAAGCACGTGCAAGCAACATAGAAGTAGTATTTTATCTAGTTTCGACATCTAAAATAAGTTTCTTATATGTTTTCCCATTTTCAATAACAAGTGTTTTAAAAGCACTTTTTTTAGCAGCGGAGGTTGTACAAAATATGACCCGTTTTTTGATAGGAGCAATATAATCTTCTAAAATCATACTTATTCCATCTTTTGCAACTAATTGAATTACATGACATAAATATTTAGTGTGAAACAATTTAGGAAAAATGGGAGTGCAATCATTTCTAAGCAATTTTATAGCATTGTAATTCACAGATGTATTGTCGAACAAAATAGACATAATCTTATTTTTAATTTCATAATTATTCATGCATTCAACTATACTTTCTCCAATTACTTGTGCGTTATGTTGGTCAATAGATTCAAACCATACAATTCTCCTTTAGATTACCCATTCGGGATCAATCCAATGAAGGATAACACATATCATATCAAAATTAGTAAAAGTAGCAATGCCACTAGTAATAGAAACATTTTATGGAAAAGCTAGCATAATTTCGGTAATGTTTTTTTTCCTTTAAAAAAATATTTAAAGGATAACGATCGCATAGAGCTACGTGGAATGCGTTTGGCTCGTGGGTTAACCCCAGCTTGCATCCAATTTTCATATCTCCAACTATCCGCATAACCGAAAGGTCGTAAACTACCATCCGTATAAATCATTATTTCTTTACTATACCTTTCTTTGTTAAACTCAAAAGGAAGACTGGTTTGAGATTCTACAAATGTATTGCTATTTTCGTTCATTTTTTAAGGATCGAATATTTCATGAGTTTTTAAATGTTTTATCATAGTGTCGGTGCCTAAATTTTTAGTTTCTCCTCTATAAACATAACTTTTTGTAAATTTTACAAATAACAGAGGTATTACCATCATTCACACTAAATTAGTCCCAAGTCCAAGATGTTTTCTTATGAGACCTCGACCCACCACTAGTATTTCCACCACCACTTTCGTGGGAGGTGAATATTTCATTGTAAGGGGAGTCTCTAGGAAAATCATCCGTCATATTGGGATCTACATTATCGAGTGGGTGAACATTAGTATTTCTGCGTTTTGAAGTCATTTAAAAACTTAGAACAATATTTAATTTTTTTAAATTTGCAATAAAACATTAATCAAAACTAATATTGCAATTAATAAAAAGTAAATTTAGAATAATACTAACTAATATCACAAATTAAAATAAATTATTTAGTTTTTTAAATAAAAACAAACAAATAACAACTAATCTAAACTATTGTAACAAGCAAATAAGTTGATAAACTATACAAAGCTATTAATTCGGTTAGTATAATGTTACCAAAATATTATTTGAGTGTTTTTATCGAAGAAAAAACTAACACCGATAAAAAATAGTAACTATTCCGAAAGTAGAACTAGAGTTTCTAGAATTAGTAACAAATGCTTTTATGGAAGCTATAGAAGAAGTAGAGAGATTTAGAGTAGTAGATAGATGGTGTGATTTTGGGATTGTGTTTCTCCTCTATTTATAGCGGAGAATCACAAAAAAGAAAAAACATTCGGACTCAATTTGGATATCCGGACTTTGGATTCAGATATCTGAATTGCTAATGTCACCAATGGCTAGTTTGAATAAACTATCCGTTTGTGACATCGGATATCCAGACCGATTGTCCGGATATCCGAATTGCTGACGTCAGTAAAAACGGCTAATTTTTGAAAAAAAATACTCTAAATATCCTACTCCTACCTAGAATTTCTTCACACCTTCAATTATTACTACTACTACTCTACTATATCAAATATCTTCCTCAAATGTTTTTTAAACACTAAAAAATACCAAAGTTGTTCTTGATGGCTTCAAGGAAATCAAAGCAGGTCCGGAGAGGTGGAGATGATTCGTCATCATCGAAAAGAAAAACAGATTCGGGAAGAAGTTCTTCGCATCAAGACATATAAGAATCCAAGAGTTAGAGAACCGAACATCATGGCAAAGAAGAGGTTCGCATTCATAACCCGCAAGCACGACGAGGTATAACAAAAATCTATTGGGTTGTGGTCTGCACCAACTAGAAATTAACGGTAGACGTAGAGCCGTAAGAGGTAATTTGGATGCTATTGGAAAATTAGCTTTGATAATTTGATGATTCAGAATATGGCTCAAAAAGCTGGGGAGGGAGGGGGGGCTTAATTTACCTTATGGGATGATATTGATTCATTTGCTTGTTAGACAAGGGGTTGATGTGAGTATGTACACTCTGATGATGTTAAGAAAATTTGTTCTAAGGTAGACACTCTTTAAGATTGCAAGAGATATATTCTTGGAAGGGAGACTTGATATCAAAATGCCAGGCATGGAATCGCTATTTGCACATATTGGATGATATATGGGCCGCAAACGATGTTACCAAACCACAAAATCCACCTCATGGATACCCTCAGCAACAGGTTCAGCCGCCGGCCACTCCCATGACTGCTGGTAGTTCTTCTCAACGACGATAAGTACAAGGACTTTCTGATCGCGAATATGTTGAGTGGTCGTATAGTCAGCAAATACAGTATGCCGAGTGGTCGCATACTCAGCACATGGAGTGGCATGGTCTTCATTTGCACTGACAAAGTCAACAAGAGTATTGGCATGGTCAAAACGAGCAGTGGCATGGTAAACTTGAGCAGTGGAAGGTTTAAAACAACGAGCGGCATGGTCAATACGAGCAGTGGCGGGGTGAATATTAGCAGTGGCATGGTCAATACGAGCAGTAGCATATACAGCAAGAGGAATGGAATGATCGATTTGCAGCTTCTAAAGCGGATCAATCCGAATACATGTGACAAATGATGGAGAACATGCATTTGCAAGGTCCACCACCTTCCAACAATGATAATGAAGCTCCTTGGTTTCTTTACATTTGATTGTATTAAGCATTTTCATTGTAATATTTTTCTTTTTTATTTGATTGAACAACTATATTATTTGTTTGGTTTTGATTATTAATAAATTGTTTATTTTTCTTATATTTTTTTTATTAAATGTTAATTAAATCTTTTTCAGTTTTTATTTTATTATTTAAGTAATCTATGTTTATGTATATACTCATACAATTCTAAAAACTTTAAATTTATACTTCAAATCTTCAATAGTTCGAAAATACAATAAACTATTTAAATCATCTAAATATATACACTCCAAGCTTGAAAGATCTAAAGAACTATAAGAAGTAAAGAACTAAACTATAACTAAATAATATTTGATAATCTTATAACTATTTAAAAATATAGTATTTAAAAATCAACATACAGTTAGATGTCTAATATATAGATATTATTTAATATCTATCTAATATTAAATAAACTATTTATAATATCTAAATACAATCAAACAATATCAAAATAATATTACAAGTATCTTGGTTACGATATACATATCTTAATTATAGATTTTGATTTAGTTAAGGCATAAAAATTAATATTTTATAATCGTATAAATATTTAAAAATATAGTATTTAAAAATCAAAATACAATTATATGTCTAATAGGTAAATATTATTTAATATCTACCTAATATTAATTATAACTATCTATAATATCTAAATATAATTAAAAAATATCAAAATAATATTACAAGTATCTTGTTTACGATATACATATCTTTTTTTAGTATAAACATTAGAACCTTTATTAATCACATGGACCACAATTTGTGGTACCATTGTTAGTTACAGAAAAAGAGATCCCACTAAAGGGATTAAATATAATCAAATAATAGACTTTTACTTTCAGATCTTAAATTCGAATTAAAATCCTAGATTCCTCTTCTTCTCTTCTAAAAGCTTAAAGATAGAGCCACTCAAAAGCTTTTCTAATCCAATAACTCAAAGAACCAGCCACTTAAACGATCTTTAAATCCATCAGCTCAACGAAACCGGGAAGACCATAGAAGGACCCTCGGAACCACAGATTTCCAACCCGAACAAAAATTGAGCCCTCCCGAGCTTTAATCCTGAGTCAATCGAGCTTTCAGTAGCAATTTTTTTTTATTCAAAACCCTCCACTCGGAAGATCCCTACAATAAAGATAGATTAGAAGAAAATAGCACCGAAAGAAAAGAGGGAGAGGGATTAAGAGTTATCCCTTATATAAAGGATTTGTTGTTTTTCAAGGTCAATTATCGACTTTAGCTGAGAAGGAAGAGTGCTGGAGCTCAACGTCAGCTTCATTTTGCATTTGTTGGTCCACTTGGCCAACCAATCAGCAGTAGCGTTTTGGACTCGACTAATGTGGCTGACCACCATGGACTGACTGAGAAGACTCCGGATGCAAGATATCGGTCTGGTGAGAGTATTGGGACAAGAATCAGAGGCTAGAAGAGATAATATGGCTTCACAATCAGTTTCGAGGTCTACATTGTTGTATTTGAGCTTGTGGCAGAGAACAAGACCCTCGATAAGGGCTCTGATTTTGACAAATAAAGGGGATAACTTCCCATAAGGTTGACTATGAGCTGATATCAAGCTACCATCATGTCTTCTTATGATAATGTTGCCGCAAGCGTCACCGTTTGGTAACGATGAGCCATCAACATTGATTTTTATCCGGTAATTAGAGGGAGCTTGCCAGTAAGAACAGAATGATATCTAATTCTAGCGTTATTGAAGCAACCAAGTAAATGAGCAGCAGATTGAAAGGAGTTCCAGTGCTTGGGCTTAAGGAGCAAAGCAGTATCCAGACTATAGATAAGATGAATGATCATGTTTATAGCAGACTATGAAGTGCAACTTTGATTTTTAATTTTTGACTTATTTTCTCATCTTCCAGATGACCCAAGCTACAATGGGAGGAATGATAAAACATATCTGAATGGGATTGGAAGATGTCTAGAACCAGGAGCGAATGAGATGAGATGAGAGAAGGTCATAAATCTATCAGTCTTAACTTTGAAAATCAGCGCAAAGTGGTTCCAAATACTCCAAGCAAGAGGACATTCTACAATCAGGTGCTTACTGTTTCAACATTGTCACAGAATTGACATTTTGATACCAATGTAAAATGTCTTTTCTGTAGAGTGTCATCAGTGGGAATCCAACCATGAAGAGTCCTCCAAGTGAGGAAGGCACACTTTATCGGGGTGATATGGTTTCAGAGCTTGACAAAAAGCTTTGATTGATTGTGCTTCATTCTGATATGAAACCAAGTATCTCTGGTGTTGAAGGAGCCATCTTGCGATAAAGTCCACTGGGGATGATTGGGGTCAGAATAGTCGATGAGGGGATCAACTAAATCTTTGATGGAACATAATCTTCTCCAAATTTTGGAAGACCTGGTTTTGTTGGAGTCACCATCTAGAAGCTGATTATGGTAAGTATTGTTAGTAAATTTAGCCTAGAGAGAGTCATTGCACTTGGGGTTGAACCACATTTTGCAAGAGGCAACAGTCTGAATATCATTGAGGTTCCTGATGTTGAGGCCTCATTCACGGTAAGTTTTACACATTCTGTTCCATTTACTCCAATGAGTTTTAGACTGATTTTGAGATGAACCCCAAAGAAAACTGTTAAACAGCTTGTCAATCTTATCAATGATGCATAACGGAATAAGGTTGATTTGCATCAAATAGGTGGGAAGAGACATCAACACAGAGTCAATCAGGCAGAGCCTACCGGTAAAACATAAGTTATTTCCTCCCCACTCACTAATTCTGTTACTGATGTTGTTGAGAAAAGGATAGTAATTATGCTTCCAGTTGTTGTTTAAATTAACACCCAAATAGGAGATAGGGAGACTGTCAATAGTAAAACCAGTGTTGACCCTCAATGATTGATTCTTGATGTTGTGCATTTTGCTAGAGGTAAAGATTGAATTTTTTCCTTATTGATAGTCATGTAAAAATTTGCTTAAGGTAGAAATAGCATAGGGAGAACCATTAGTAAAGATCAGTATATCATCAGCAAATGCTAGAGATGATATACAGATTTGGCTTCTAGTTTTATACTGAATATATTTGTTGTTATAATATAACATGTTAAGTCCTCTAATCAGGATTTCTTCAGCAATAATAAAGAGTTAAGGAGACAATGGATCTCCTTGTCTCAGACCTCTTGTAGTGATGAAGTATCCAAAAGTTGTTCCATTAATGAGGACATGAGTTTTTACTTTGGTAATAATGTTGTTGATCAGTGTAATAAATTGAGTACAAAAAACAAAAGTGTTGAAGACATGGTTAAGGAAATTGAAAGACAGTTTGTCAAACGCCTTAGCCATGTCCACTTTAATGATAATGTTACCATGCTTAATAGGTTTATTTAAGTCAAAAATTAGTTCATTAGCCAAGATAATATTATTATGAATAGATCTTTTAGTCACATAAGCCCCTTGGCTTTCTGAAATAATTTTGGGCATAATTGTTTCCATTCTTTTGCAGATGATTTTAGAGATGATTTTGTTGAAGGTAGTACACAGGCTTATAGGCCTGAAATGCTTCCAACAAGAAGGATTCTGAGACTTAGGAATAAGCGCGAGACCTGTGGCTAGAGCCCCTTGAAGGAGGGGATAGCCTTTGAAGAAGGAAATGATGGCATTAAGGAGGTCAGCTTTGATAATCTTCCAACAGTGAGTGAAGAAGATAGAATTGAATCCATCCATGCCTGCAGCGCTGGTTGGACTAAGGCTTTTGATAGCAGCAAAGACTTCCTCTTCACTAGGGTTGTAGGTAAGATTTATGTTGTCATGATCTCTAATGACATTAGGAATAGAGTTAAATAGGTAATTGTTTGCTGCATCTTCACAATTTATGTCAGAAGTTTCAGTTAAAATGTTTTCAGAGTAAGAAATAGCAGAATTATAAAATTGATCCTCATTAGTCAACCAATTGCCATCATCTCTAATCTTTAAAATATAGTGTGTCCTAATCCTCTTTTTGATGAAATTGTGATAGGTTTTGGAGCTTCTATCACTATATTTGATCCAGGCAGAGTAATACTTTTGATACCAGAAGCACTCTTCCTGATTTAAAGCCTTGTTGAGGAGAGCATGGGCTTTAGAAAGGTTAGTTTTGTTAATTTGGTCAAGGAGAATATCTTTACAACTCTTGACATTCTCTTCAGCTTCTTTGATTAGGTAAAAAATGTTACCAAAAACATTCATGTTCCAATCTTTAAGAGCACCTTTCAGCCTCTTCAACTTGTTCCAAAATTTAGTCAAAGGAGGACCCTGCATTTGGATGTTCCAGTTAGTATTAACAAAAGGTAAGAAATTTTCATTTAAACACCTCATGTTTTGAAATTTAAAACAAGTAATTTTATGAGTTCTTCTGTTTGATATGGAAATCATGATGAACATATGGTCGGAGCAGGTTCTGGGAGATGGTGGACCAAAGTATTGTTGAATAAGTCAGCCCACTCATCATTATAGAGAACACGATCGAGACGTCTCCATTTGGATTTACTAGTCCAGGTAAATCTATTCCCTATGTAACCTGCATCGTCAAGCTTACAAGAGTTAATGACATTGTTGAAGTCACCAACGCTATTGGAGCAGAAAGTAGAACATCCTTTCTACTCAGAAGTGTTGAGAATGATGTTAAAGTCACCAAGGACCAACCAAGCCTCAACACTAACAACAATTTCACACAAAAAATATTTAAAAAATATAATATTTAAAAATCAAAATACAATTAGATGTCTAATAGGTAGATATTATTTAATATCTACTTAATATTAAATAAACTATATATAATATTTAAATACAATCAAACAATATCAAAATAATATTACAAATATATTGTTTACTACATAAAATTTCGATTTAGTTAAGGCGTACAAATTATTTTTCATAATCGTATAAGTATTTTAAAAATAAAATATTTAAAAAATCAGAATACAACAAAATATTCTAATTATTTCATTTATATTATATATATATATCAACTATTGATCCAAATTAGTTTTAAACAATTTTATAAAAAAATTAATAAACAATAATTTAAATAGGTTTTTTAGTGGGATAATCTGCATGAATTTACACATAACACGCCTAAACAGTTACACGTCAGACATGCACCCACCTTGAAACTGTTAAATAAATAACACCCACCCAAAGAAACACACTAGACTGTTAAATGTATAGTAGGTCTACGTGTTTACCACCTCTACCTGCAACGCAAGCCTAAAAGTGCAATTGTGACGTCCATGATTGAAGATATGTCACTTAGATAAAGTAATTATTTATAAACACAAAACTTTCGCAAAGTTAAGGTAATTTCAAATGTATTATCAGACGGTATAATATTTTTTTATTGTTATTATAATATGGTTACTATAACCTATAAATTATAGGTTATTCAAAAAGACGTACAAATAATTTTGAATATTAGATAATATATAAAAGAATAAGAATTTTTAATATGCATATAAAGATTAAGACGAATACGATGGTGAAGTTCCATACATAAATAATTACTGAAAAGTAAAGTAACATTAAGAACAAAAACCAAAGGTTTATCACTAACTATTTTTATTTCCTTACAAATAAAGGTCTATTTATTTTACTATTTATTATATCAAATCCAAAGCTTTTTACACAAAATTATCATACATATCTATTTCTCTTATTTTGTTTATTTTAATTTTTAAAATTTATTTTTTAATTATGATTAAAAAAATTTGAAGTTATCATTAATTTTGTTATTTAAGACAAACAAAACTATATCATTAACGATATTTTTCGAATTTTTTTTCGAACGACATATGAGAGACGATAGATAAGAAACGGAAACATTTGATTGAGTTTGATTTGATATTTAATGTATTTGGTGTTTTTAGATTTTTTTATTACAAAATGTAGTTGATTTTGTTTTTCAGGTTTTAGTTCAATTTTCGCAAAAAATACAGAGTTGCGTCTTTGTATCGCGTTGTTGAGTTTCGCATGTGGGAGACGAGGGACATTAGTAAATTACATGAGAATTTTTTTTGGTTTTTTTAATTAAAAAACTAAATATTTTTGTGTTTTTCAATAAATAGTGAATATATCTCTAATATTTATATTTTAAATGATATTTTTGTGCTTCTCATTAAAAAGTTAACATATCTCTAATATTTTTGTTTGCGATTTTCGTTAAACCCTTAATATTGTTGGAATTATTTTAATTATTAATTACTTTAATTATCTTATTTAATAATTAGACATTATACGAATTAGTATTTCAAATTTTATATAAATTAGTATTTTAGTTGTTACAATTCTGGTAAATAAAATCTATCATTTTTAGCTGGAATAAGAAATACTTATTGTAGGCTATTTAAAGTCATTTTATTCTGCAATTTAATACGTGTAGTTTTATTCTCTCCACATATTACTCTTTCAATTTGGTATTAAACCCCTATCAAAATGGTCTATTTGAGTGAAGAAAGAGTGAGGAAAGTGTGAAACAAGAGTGTTTGAGTGAAAAAATAGCGAGAAAAGTGTGAAACAAGAGTGAGGAAAATGTGTAACAAGAGTGAGAAAAAATTAAAATAAGAATAAGGAAAATATGAATAATAGCATCTGATTCAAACAATTTTAGTGCTTCATGTGTGCCAAAATTCGATGGAGATTACGATCATTGAAGTTTACTCATGAAGAATCTCTTACGTTCCAAAGAATACTGGTGTGTGATTCAACCAGGTCACAAGGAACTTAGAGAAGGTAAAGTGTTGATTGCAGTTTAGCAAAAACTATTGATCAAATGAAAGCCGATGAATTACAAAGCTTATTACTTATTTATGAACATAAGCTACGACATAACGTCTTTGAATAACAAGTACTAAAATCGAGGGTGATCGCAGCTATGGACAAGGCAGTGGAATGAGTAATTTTGGCAGAAAGGGAAGTAACAGAGCTCACATTGAGTGCTTCAGGTTTCACAAGCTAGGACACTTTCAATACGAGTGCCCAAATGGAGAAAAAGGAGGAAACTACGTCGAGTTTAATGAAGGAGAAAAAGTACTTTTAATGGATCATATGAATATCAAAGAGGTTGAAGATAAGAGATTTTGGTTTATCGATTATAGTTGTTTAAACCATATGACAGGTAAAAAAGATTGTTTTTTGAGCTTAATAAAAACTTTATACATAGAGTAAAACTAGGAAATAGCTCATTAATGGAGGTGATTGGAAAAGAAAATATGAAGTTTGAAGTCGGAGGATTGACCCAAATGTTAATAGATGTGTTTTTTGTTCCAGATTGATTAATAATCTACTGAGTGTGGGGAAACTTCAATAAAAAAGTTTAATTATTTCGATCGACCAAAGAGCATGCAAATTTACTATTCTCGTAGAGGTTTGATTGTGAACTCTATAATGACAATAAACTGCATGTTCAATATATTTGCAATTAGAAAATCTAGTCTGAATAGATATCTGAAGGTAGAGGAAGATGACTCATCGGATTTATGGCACAAGTGTTGTGAGCATTTGAGTAACATGTATATCAAGACCTATGCAGGATAAGTAAATGGTAAAGTTATTATTTCAAATGAAATAGGCAACAAAAGTGTGTGTAGTATGCAATATTATAAAATAATATCGGGAAATTATGTCAAAGAGAAATCAGTGGCGAGAAACATAGAAATTGAAGCTTGTTCATGCAGACTTATGTGGGCCGATATCTCTTGATTTTCAGAGTGGAAAAATGTACATATTCTTATTGGAAGATGATTATAGTCGCGAAAATTGGATATATTTTTTGTTAGAGAAGAATGAAATGTTTGTTGTTTTAAAAAAACTTCAAAAGCCTTGTCGAAAAAGAAGCTGTAAAATTTACATGTGTCTAAGAATGGATAGAGAATGAGAATTTACTCCAACTAGCTTCAACCAATTTTGCGAAGAAAATTGAATCAGACTATAAATAACTGCTGCCTACACTCCTCAGCAAATTAGAGTAGCCGAGAAAAGAAATCGTACAGTCATGAACATAGTCAGATGTCTACTCGAATAAAGGAGCATACAAAATCATTTTTTAGGCTGAGGCGGCAAAATGAACGTGTCATGTGATGAGTAGAAGTGTGATAAGTATTGTAAGTGATATGGTTCCAGAAGAGTGTTGGAGTGGAATTAAACTAAATGTGGCTATTTCAGAAGTTTTGGTTGCATAGGTCATGTGTACATCCATGAACAACATAGAATAAAGCTAGATAACAAGACCTATAAGTGTATTTTACTTGGAGTAAGCCATGAGTCAAAACCATACTTGATAAGGATATGAGATTTTAGGAGAGAGCAATAGAAAATATATTTATGAATTATAGTAAAGTTTATTAATTTAGATGGATATATTAAAGCCTATTAGTTAAGAAAAGGACTAAGAAGCAATTAATCCAGTTGTATAACCAACTCTATTGTTCACCAAAGTCCTACACCCTATATATATTTTAACCCAAGATACTTTCATTTATGCAATATACAAATGATTTATTACTAAGAAATCTCTCTAACTCTTTTGCTCATATATAAAATTATTGAATAACCAGCATTATAAGCCAAGGTCGAATGTGTGCGTAAGACCAGACCATTATGCGAAGTTGACTGAAAGTGTTGCTTTGAATTATGAAAAGACTAAGGGTTCAGTAAACTTCAGGAAACCTGCCCCGATTAATAAACCAAATGAAGAGCGCAACAACAAATTTTGTAGGTACCACAACGATATCGGTCATGACACAACGGGTTGTATTGCATTGAAAAACGAAATGCAAGTTTTGATAGAAAATAGAAAGTTGGCAGAATTTGTGAAAAGCCAAGGTAGTAATTCAAAGAACGCAGCTATTGTAGCTAAAAACATGGCTAATCCTAATTCAGAGGAAAAGTATTCATTAATGATTCTAGATGCCAAGACTGATGACTTTGATACAGATTCAGAATATCTCGATCCAGATCCTAGTTGTTTAGTTTTAATGTCAATTGATGAACCGATGCGAAAGGGACATGTTCAAGATTTATGTGCATATTTTGAGTCGTTAGCCATATTTGGGGGAGATTCAATGACTAACAATACTAATAATTCGAGAAAAAGACACATAGTTAATTTGACTCATCAAGTTGAGGGAAAGATGTATACGCATTTGTATGAGAAAAAAGATATCCCTTTTATTATATTCGATGATGATGATTTAAGAGGAAAAACAGGACCGTATGAAGATGCAGTGGTAATAAAAGCAGAATTGTCTGGGATGAAAGTTCGACGTGTATTAATTGATACTAGGAGTTCTGCAAATGTGCTATTTAAATCAACCTATGATAGAATTAAAATCCACCTCGAATTGGGAAATCAGATCGAACTATAATAGGATTTACAGGAGTAATAACAAATGTAATTGGAGAATTTGAAGGAGAGGTTTGTTTGGGAAAAGGACATTTTAAGAAAAATTACAAGTGTTGTTTATGGTAGTAGATTTCCCGATGAGCTATAATGCCATTTTTGGCAGGTCATGGCTTTCTAAATGTACGTTATTGTTTCTATAGTTCACCAGTGTTAAAGTATGTGATTGGAGATCGAGTTGGAATAGTTTGAAGCGATCAAAAGGTGGCAACAAAGTGTTATGCAGCGGCATTTCGAGTTCGAAGTACATATGGTAAATATCAAATGGGAGAATATAAGTTAGGGGACTGACTTTGGAGAATCACAAAGGAGTTGATGATCCAAGGTCAACCCTGGGTTCTTTAATAGTAAGTGAAGATATAGAGGAATATGCTTTTGCTGATAAAAAAGTGCTTCGAATAGGAAATTTATTGTCATCACCAATGCATGATAGATTGCTACATTTTTTATCAAGAAATTTGGACGTTTTTGCTTGGAAATTGAAGATGTGATAGAAGTTCAAATTGAGATAATATTTCATCGCTTAGCTGTAAATCCGAAGGTCAAGCCAATTATTCAAAAAAGGCGTGCTTTTTCTGTTGAAAAATCAGAAGCAATTGTTGCTGAAGTGGATCGACTATCTAAGGTGGGACATATTAGAGAAGCACGATATCCTTTATGGACAGCTAATCCAATGGTGGTTAAAAAGAAGAATGGTAAGTGGAGAATGTGTGTTGATTTTACAGATTTGAATAGAGCTTGTCCTAAGGATCCTTTTCCAGTTCCTCGGATAGATCAGTTGGTCGATTCTACTTTGGGAAACAAAATTTTGTCGTTTATGGATGCTTTTTCAGGGTATAATCAAATTAAGATGGATTCCAAAGATCAAGTACCACATTTATTACTGGTCGAGGTTTGCATTGGTATATAGTTATGCCTTTTGGATTGAAGAACGCAGGAGCAACATATCAATGGCTAATGAATAAGGCTTTTGCTTTGCAAAATATAGAGGTATACATTGACGATATGTTGGTAAAGAGTATAGCTGATGATGATCATTTGGAAGATGTAGAGGAGACTTTTTTTAATCTAAGGGCAATTCAATTAAATTTAAGTCCAGAAAAGTGTACATTTGGAGTTTGATCTGGAAAGTTTTTGGGGTATGTCATAAGTGAAAGAGGAATTGAAGCTGATCCAGAACAATTAAGAGCTTTGGTGTTGATGACGTCACCTCGAAGTATAAAAGAAGTGCATATGCTAACAGGCAGGTTAGCAGCTCTTAATAGGTTTATTTCTATATTTTCAGATAAATGCTTTCTTTTTATCCAAGTTTTACGCGGGCTAAATGAGTTTGAGTGGACTTCGAATTGTGAAGAAGTATTTTTGAAAATCAAATTGTTTTTATCTTCTCCTGAGATTTTATCAAAGCCTCGAATTGGGGAGCAACTTTTTCTATACATAGCGGTTTCAGATTTTGCTGTTAGTGTTGTTTTAATAAGTGAGGACTCAGGAATTTCAAAGCCCGTTTACTATGTTAGTAAGAGTTTGTTGGCATCTGAAAAAAGATATTTGAAGCTTGAAAAATTTGCATTGTGCATAGTAGTGGCAGCCAGAAAGATGCGTCCTTATTTTCAAGCGCATACTATAGTGGTTCGAATGTCACACCCACTAAAAAATGTTTTACAGCGACCATATATCTCAGGAAGAATGACTAAATGGTCATTCGAATTAGGAGATTTTGATATTGCATTTACTCCTCGAACAACTATCAAATCTCAAGATTTAGTAGATTTTCTCGTGGAATTTCATTCTAGTAGATTGGAAGAGGAGGATTGTAGAGAATTACCTAAAGATTCGATGTGGATAGATCGAACTGATGGGGGATCTAGTATTAAAGGTCAAGTGCATGAATTGAGTTAGTGGCACCAACAGGGGAGGTAATGTTTCAAGCTATAAGATTTGGTTTTCACACCTCGACTAATGAAGCAGAGTACAAAGCGACGTTAGCAGGTTTACGGTCAGCTAAGATTTGAGGGGCAGTTTGTGTTTTTCTAGAGAAAGATTCACAGTTAGTAGTTAATCAAATAATGAGAGTATCAGAGGGTAAAAAAGATCGCTTAATTTTGTATCTTCAAGAGCTTCGAAATATGAATTTACTTTTTGACAAAGTGATAGTAGAGCATATTAGACGAGAAAGTAATACAATAGATGATTCTTTTCCGACAATGGCTTGTACAGAGGAATATCCTTGGATATTATCGCAGGAGACTCCATCAATTATATTCAATTCAGATCAATGTAAATACATAGAAGAGGTATTTGTGACTCCTGGTCAAGTTTGAAGTGACTGGCGAACATATATTTTAACTTTTTTGACAAGTGGAGCGTTGCCCCAAAATAAACAATCTGTTAAGAAGTTAATGAATAAAGCTCATGGTTATGTGGTTTGGATGTAGTGTTATATAAAAAATCTCTAACTAGACTACTTTTGTGTTGTTTAATTGAATAAGAATCTCAAGTTGTATTATCAGAGTTGCATGATGGTGAAGGGTTAGCTCATTGTGGGTTCAAGGCTTTATCGCGTAGAGTGTTATTAACAGGGTATTATTGGCCTTTTATTATGAACGGTGTTAAGGTTTTAGTTCGAAATTGTGATACTTGTCAACGATTTGATAATTCAATTCACAAACCAGCAGTACCACTTATGTCAATTTGTGAGGCGGTCCCTTTTGATAGATGAGGAATAGATTTAGTGGGACCACTACCTATGGCGTCTGGTGGAAGACAGATAATAATCGTAGCAGTGGATTATTTTTCGAAGTGGGCATAAACTGAGCCTTTATCTTGAACAAAGGCTAAAGATTTGATCAAGTTTATTTTGAATAACATTTGTTGTCGTTTTGGGGTTCCTCGAAAGATAACAACAGATAATTCCTTAGTTTAACAATAGAGAAATGGATTTTTTTTGCTCTTCGAAAGGAACACAACAATGTTTTTCTACTCATTTTCACCCTCAAGCAAATGGGAAAGTGAAGGTTACAAACATATCTATTTTAGAAGGATTAAAAAAGAATTTAGTGGGAGTTGCTGAAAAATGGCCAAGTTATTTGCAAGAAGTGCTATAGGCTTATTGAACAACTTCTAAAGAGGCAACCAAGAAAACTCATTTTTCTTTGGTGTATGGCATGGATGCTGTTTTCCCTGCTGAATCTACATGGCCTTCTTATGGAATTTTTCATTATTCAGAGGATGAAAATGAAGAAGCTAATAAAGCAGAACTTGATCTTATAGAAAAAAGGGAAAGCACATTTGAATGTGATCCATTATCAAACTTTAATGAGGAGTAGGTACAATGCGAGGGTAAAAAAAAAAATAGATTTTCAGATTGGGGATAAAGTTTTACAAAAAGTATTTTTTTCATACGAAGGATCAACGTCTCGGAAAAATGGCTCCAAATTGGGAGGGTCCTTATGAAATTAAAGAAAATATTAAACCAGACTTTTATCGCCTTTCTGATATTCAAAGGAGGTTGCTTCAACATCCATAGAATATAGAACATTTAAAGTTGTATTAGGAATGATTTCTTTTTGAAATTTTTGTGAATAAACACACTCTTGTCTACTGTGTTGGCCCAAAGAGGTTTTAATGAGGTGTCATGAAAATATTCGAAGCATATAATAAAATATTTTTTGGCCATTGGTTGTTTATTGTGGTATGATATAATTATTTTCGTTACTATTCAAAGACTGCTCATCGTTGGAGTTGACTAAGACTAATCTTACTGAAGTATTATATTTTTATATGCTTCGAAGAACCAACTTAATTCGAAAGGCCACATCTTATGAGTGCACTATGTTTTCAAAGTGTCGCGTCTTATGAGTGCACTATGTTTTCGAAGTGCCACGTCTTATGAGTGCACTGTATTTTCAAAGTATTACAATGTCATTACGCTGCTATATTTTTATATTAGTTTATATAATGTGATAAAAGTTCATGTAATTGTAATAAACAGAAAAATAACAAAAAAGGAATTTAATTAAGTCATCAAACATTTGAGGAGTATACAATACCTTGTAGTAAATTATGACTTAAACAGAAAAGGATAAATAAAAAAAGAGGTGAGATCTTAATTGTCTTCCGATGAGTCCTCCGATGAGTCAGCTTTTTCTGATTATTCAGGCATGATGTCGAATGCTTCACTAGGACGTTTTGCCTCAGGATTTTGTTTCCAGAATTCTGACAAATTTAGTCTTGGAAAGACAACATGAATTTCTCGAAGAACATCAATAATACTTTGTTCTTGGGCATTTTGGATTCCATCCAGCATTAAGGCCCCAACAGCGTCTTCAACTTCTTTTACAACATCTTTCTTCTCCTGCTCCATATTCAGTTGTAAGGCTTCGATGTCCTTAGTCTTTTGTTGCAATTTTTTTTCTTTAGCAGGCGTTTAATGTCAGAAAGTTTTTTTTCTCCTCAGAAATAGCTAGAGCATGTTTTGCTTCGAGGGTCTCCATTTTCCGATGATGAGATATTCTATCCCTTGGCCTTCTTGCCTATGCTCTAAGCAGATTTTTTCCTTTTTGGCTTCGAGTTTATCATATATTTTACACTTTAGTTTTTTCTCGGCTTTGACTTCTTTTTTAGCTCTGACTAAATCTTTAGCCAAGGATTCTAACTGAGAATGAGAAATTTCAACTTCTTTGCATAGATTTTTTGCTGCAGACCCCAGGTTAGCAAATGGTTGGAGAATAAAAATTACCTCTTTGGATAAAGGCACAAGAGGAATGGTTATAGGACTGGTGAAAGGAATGATAGCATTTGTCAGTGGACTATTGACGTCTTTGGCAGGAAGTGGATGAGCTACATTTTCAGTTTGAGAATCTTGGGCTCCTGTCGAAAAATCTCCGCTCATGTTGAAATCATCGAGGTAGAGATAATATTTGCCTTGGCTATCTCCAGTTGCCAGTTCACCCTGTTGATTCTCCTCGACAAAAGTCTTTTCATGTGCCTCAGATGCAAGTACTTCTTCAAGCATCTCAGCCCCATGCTTCTTTTTGCTTTTCTTTAGGTTTGGGGATTTGGTGCTATTTTTGTTCTTCTTCGAAGCGCGACTCTTTTTCTTTTTTGGAGCAGGTTGAGCTTCTTCTTCAGTTGTGAGCATTTGAGCTTCTATCATTTTTCTTTTGCCTTTTGTGGTCCCCTTCAAAATTTTGGAAAGGCTAACACCAGATGTGCTAGCTGTTGTTTTTTACATTTTTTCTTTAGCGGGAGGTGACTATCAGAACGATTGCGTGCAGGGAGATATACCTTCCTATCTGGACCAAGAATCCTTTTCACGACGGCAATTGCATTAGGTGGCTCCATCGGATTCTCAGGAAAGTCAGCCCCCATGAAGGTGCGCCAGAGGTGGCTGTTGACAAAATTAATAGGCTGAAAGGTGGAGTGGAATACGTTTCCCCATTCTATCTCAGCCCATTCAGCCAGCTTAACAAAGGTGTCTTTTGTATTTTTTCGATGCAATTTATACCGCCTCGAAATTTCTGGTAATGAAACAATAAAGAGTTAAAACAAGTCTAGTTGTAGTTAATTGAAAATGTGGAAAAAACTTACTATTATCTCTCCAGATGAGAGTGAGCTTTGATGGGTTAGCTTCAGATATCTCTTTTCCATTTTCCTAGTCCCTTGATATAAATACAAATTTATGTTTCTAGAATTTGTCAGCTTCTAGTAGGTCATCTATAATCTTTAAGTCATCTTCTAGGGTCAGATAATAGAAGGAGAGAACTGGTCCTTTTGATAGCTTCGTTAAAGAGATGAAGTCTTCAATCTTTAAGGGAATTTGCGCCAGCCTCAAAACCATTATGGCAGAGAGAAGAGTGAACCATTGACTATGTGTCACTTGGGTGGGGTAGAGATCTAAGATTTTAAAATACTCTACGATCATGGGATCTAGAGGAAATCAAAGACCCCAGTTAATAATCTCTGGGTAGACAACCAGCTCATCCTTCTCACAGTCCAGTAGAGTTTCTCCTTCAGTTGGAAGCCAAAGTGTTATATTTTCACCAAGGCCCTATTGCTTTTTCAAATTTTCTTTATCGCTCTCTAGATAGTACGAGTAAGGTACGTTTTTTAGAGCTAAAACATACCAAGGACTCAGTGGTTTTAAATTTTCTTTGACGGAGGTGGCAACTTCGTCAGGAAGAGTAATAAGATTTTTCTTTTTCTTGCTACCTCTAGTTTTTGAAGCATCTTTTTCTTTCTCAGCTTCATTAGCAGTTTAGTTGGCATCTTCACCTTCATCCTCGCTATTATTTCCATCTTCTTCATTTTCACAACCAGCCTTGTCATTGGACTAAGTGACATCAGAGTCGACTTCGTCTTTGGAGGCTTCATCATGAAGCGCAGGTGGTTGTAATTGTGATTGTGTGGTAGGTTCTTTTTCTAAGGAAATTTATTAAGCCACCTCTGAAGGAGTCAACAACTTCTCTTTGGGGATGAGGTGAAGTGCTTTCTACGTCATCCCCCATGGCACGGAAGGTTCTTTTTGTTAAAAGACGCGTGGATGTTTGGGTAGTAGAGTGGATTACTTTGAATTGTGGTCGAGGTGTTTTGATTCTTAGTGTTTTGGTGGAAGAAGAACTTGTAGGTTGTAAGTTTCGATGTGCTCTGGGAATGGGAAGTGAGGAAGAATTTCAAAGAGTATGAGTTCGAAGAGATTGAGAGTTTTGGTTTGATTCAGGGTTTGGTATTTGAGTAAGTGGTGAAGAAGCGAGGTTGGGATTGAAATTACCGTAATAGGTTGTTTCAGTAGAGAAAGAAGGAGCGTTGCTTATAAGCCCAACAACCCTATACTCTTCGGCTCTGTCACCTATGCAAAAATAGTCGGAGGCACCAAAGACTTGGTTACCAAGATCCAAAAAGGAAGGTTTCTTAGGTTTCGTGGGTTTTGATCTCCTGTTCTTAGGATATTTTCTCATGCAGATTGAAGATTCCTTAAAGAAGTTGATGTTTCTGGTGAAGGTAGCCAAGAAATTTGAAGGTTTGGGAAGATTCTGGTGAAAGTACCTTAAGATTTGGCTAAGTTTTGTTCTCTCTCTCTAAAATATATGATTGTGAAGCAAACAACTTACTAAGAAGGTATTTATAGTAAAAGGAAAGTGACCGAAGGAATTGGAAGAGGTAGGAATGTCAGAGTAAAAGGTGAAAGGGTGTAATTGGGTAGAATTCTAAACGTTTGCATGGAAAATGATGAACAACATGTCAAGCCTATTCGTAGACCTATCAAGAGTAGCCTAATTATTTCTTTGACTAGGTTTATTTCTTTGACTAGGTTTATTCCTTCGAATCTTTCCAGACGTATTAAAAGAACGAAATCAAGATCCAGTAAATATCAAGGAAAGCTTGATCGAGTAAATGTCGAGGCAAGTTTGATCGAGTAAATGTCGAAGCAAGTTTGATGATTTACTTCGAAAATGTTCCAAGGCTAATTTTTTCATATTCATTAAACGACATAAGAACAAATGGGGCTATTGATAATGATATGCGATTTTAGAAGAGAGCAATAGAAAATGTATTTATGAATTATAGTAAACTTTATTAATTTAGAGGGAGATATTAAAGCCTAGTAGTTAAGAAAAAGACCAAGAAGCAATTAATCCATTTGTATAACCAACTCTATTGTTCACCTAAGTCCTACACCCTATATATAAAGGGTGGAGGCGAAATTGTAACCCAAGACACTTTCATTTGTGCAATATACAAATTATTGAGTACTAAGAAATCTCTCTAACTCTTTTGCTCATATATCATTAATCAGTATGTAATATTTGAAGATGAAGAGAAGTAGGATTGGAATGGTGATGTGATTTATTTTTTATGATACTCTTGAATGGAGAGAAGAAAACACTATTAGAGAGGAGAATAATGAAGAGATTGAAGTTGTTGAGGAAGATGTCATTGGTGCAAATAATATCATGTCACATCAATCTGAAAAACATCAGAAAATAAGTTGTAGAGCACCCCAATGGATGCAAGATTACGAAAGCGGATAAAGGATTTCAGATGAAGAAACGGAAGTAAAAGTGGCCTTGGTACCATTTATGTCTCATGCTGATCCGATGCGTTTTAAAGAAGCTGCCAAAGAAACAAAATGAATTGAAACAAGAAAATGTGAAATAGAAGCCATTGAGAAAAACAACACATGGGAACTTATAACTCTCCCTGCTAATACAAAGTAAATTAGGGTTAAATAGGTTTTAAAGACTAAATTAAATGAAGATGAGGATGCAGATATATATAAAGCAAGATTGGTGGTGAAAAGATATGCACAAGAATAAGGCATTGACTACGATGCTGTCTTTGTACCGGTTGCCTAATGGGATACAATCAGACGTTTATTGGTTGTTACTGCACACAAAAGTTGGAAAGTTTATCAATTTGATGTGAAAAGTGCATTCTTATATGGAGAATTGAAGGAAGTGGTGTATGTGGATCAACTAGAGGGTTTTATAAAAAAAGTGAATAAGATAAAGTTTATCGAATCAAGAAAGCTTTATATGGTTTAAAACAAGCTCCACGAGCTTTGTTTTGTCGAGTAGAGAGGTATTTCAAGCAAGAATAATTCGAAATAAGTAGTTATGATCACACGTCATTCATTAAGAGGGAAGGAGTGAAGTATATCATGGTAAATAGTTGATGATTTAATTTTAACTGGAAATGATGAACAGTTACTTGAAGACTTTAAGTTGTCAATAACACGAGAATTTGAGATGGCTGATCTTGGTTTGATGAGGTTCTTTCTTGGTGTTGAAATTTATCAAAGCCAATATGGGATTCATATAAGACAGGAAAAGTATGCTCATGAGATGCTGGAAAGGTTTAACATGGCATAATGTAATTTCGTATAAAATCATATTGTCACAGGTCCTCAACTCTCAAAGAAATAAGATTGAATACAAGTTAATCCTACTCTATACAAGCAGTTGGTTGGTTGTCTAATATATCTCACAGTTACAAGACTTGACATGATTTATATGGTATGCTTATTGTCTTAGTTCATGGCCAAACCAATAGAGGGACATATGCAGCAGCTAAAAGAGTTCTGCGATACTTAAAATGTACAATGGAGTTTGGGATTTTTTTACAAGAGAGGATCAGAGATGAAGATGAAAGCATACATTGACAGTGATTTTGCTGGTGATTTCAATGATAGAAAAAGAACTTCAAGTTATGTTTTTATGTCCAATGAAGCTGCAATATGTTGGAGCTCAAGAAAACAAGAGCTAGTTACTCTATCTACAACCAAAGCAGAGTACATAACTGCAACATCTTGTGCTTGTCATTGTGTCTGGCTTAAGGAAATTATTAGAAACAAATAACATCTGAACAACCAGAGTGTCTGGAAATTTATCGCGACAACACTTCCTCAATTAAACTTTCGAAGAATTCAGTAATGCATAGGCGCACAAAGCATATTGATGTAAGGTATCATTATCTACGAGGTATTACAAATCAAGAAGTTATGAAGCTAGTTTATTTTGAAATAGAAGAACAAGTTGCAGATATAATGACAAAGCCAGTGAAGTTGGAGACGTTTGTTAAGTGGCAAAGTTCATTTGGAGTGTAAGCACATGAAGATTAAACAGGTTGTTTTCCAGGCATATCCAGTTTAAGCGAAGGATTTGTTGGAATGGCTTTAATTATTAATTGCTTTAATTATCTTATTTAATAATAAGATGTTATATGAATTATTATTTTAGACTTTATATGAATTAGTATTTTAGTTATTATTATTCTCGTAAATAAAACTACCATTTATTAGCTCGAATACAAAACACTTCTTGTGGGCTATTTAAAGTCATTCTGTGCTGCAATTTAATATATTGAGTTATATTCTCTCTCCATATTACTCTTTCAAATATATCTCTATCATTTTCATTAAATATTTTTTTGATTTTTTTACACTGGTCTGCATCTATCATCTAGCTTTGATAGATGCGAGAGTAGTCTAAAATAGTTTTTTGATGATAGATGCGAGAGCAGTCTATAATAGATGTGAGACTAGTGATTGATAGATGCATGACTAATGATAAAGATGTGAGTACAGTGATTGATAGATGCAGGACTAATGATAAATGCAAGGCCAGTTTATTTTTTTACATAGACCGGTCATAGATGCGATACCAGCCTAAAGCTGAAAAACAAAACTATTTTTTTTTTATTTTCATTAAATGTTGAATATATCTCTAATATTTTAAATTGAATATTTTTTTCATTTTCATTAAATAATGAATATATATCTCTAATATTTTTATTAAAAAATAAATAATATTAAATTTTCACTAAATTTCATTAAATAGTAAATATCTCTAGTAATTTTGTTTTCCATTTTCATTAATCAATGCATTTTTTTACACTCGCCCTAAATCTATTTAATAGATGCGAGAACTGTATATTACAATGAAGTATTACAAGAAAGATGAAATAAAAAATTCACCTACCAAGTATAAATTATAAACAAATAATTTCACCTAACATAAAAAAAGCAATATAAAAAAAATAAAAAATGTCAAATAATTTTTTTTATACCAAATTGAAATTCAAAACAAATAATTTCACCTATTACAAAATTCAAATTCAAAACGAATAATTACACCTATCATAAGAAAGGAATACAAATAAGGTTCAAAATAAATTCACTTACCAAGTATGAATTCTAAAGAAATAATTTGAGAGACCATAAGAAAGTAATACAAGTAAGGTAAAATACAAATTTCACATGCCAAATTGAAATCAAAAACAAATAATCGCACTTACCCTAAGAAAGAAACACGAGGAAGTTGAAACACAAATTTTACATGCCAAGTTGAAATCCAAAACAAATAACTTCAGTACGATAAGAAAGTAATACAAGGCAGGTGAAATAAAAATTTCACCAGCCAAGTTGAAATCCAAAGCAAATAATTTCACATAACATAAGAAAGTAATACAAGGAATGTGAAATAAAAATTCTCATACCAAGTTTGAATAAAAAACAAATAATTTCACCTACCATAAGAAAGTAATACAAGGAAGATGAAATAAAAATTTCATGTACCAAGTTAAAATCCAAAACAAATCATTTAACCTGCCATAAGAAAGTACTACAAAGAAAATGAAATAAAAAAATTCATCTCCTAAGTTGAAATCCAAAACAAATAATTTCACTTACCGTAAAAAAAAAATATTACAAGGAAGGTGAAATAAAAATTTCACCTATTAAGAATAAATTCTAAACAAATAATTCCTATCATAATAACTTAATACAAAGAATGTGAAATAAATATTTGGCTTACCAAATTGAAATCCAAAACAAATAATTTTACATATCATAATAAAGTAATACAAGGGAGATGAAATAATAATTTCACCTATCATTTTAAAAATGTAAAAGATTATATCCTTTAATGAATTTTTTAAATAACAATTTTGATTTTATCTTGCTGAATCTTGGAAATGTCTTCAAAGATTTGATTTTGTTATAAGTTATTTTTCAAAATATTTAATTTTATTATTGAATTTGATAAAATTTGTTTTTTTATAATTTTAAAACTTCTAATTCAATGGATAAAAAATCAAATAAAAAAAATAAAAATGAAAAAGATAGAATAAAATTGAAAAAATAAAAATAAAACGGTCAACATAAGTGGTTTTGTTACGTGACTTACGCTTTAGGGTGTCAAACAGTTCAACCCACGATCCATCAGACCCATTTAATAATTTTAAACAGGTTGTAGGTCTGCCAGGTTGCAGGTCTGGCAGGTTGTAGTTCTGCAGGTTGCAGGTCTGGCAGGTTACTGGTTATGCAGGTCTAACAGGTAAACGGGTTTGGCAGGTTGCAAGTCTGACAGGTTGAAAGTCTGGCAGGTTGCAGGTCTGTTGTCAGGTAAACCCACGTAGATACCCACCAGAAGACCCATTTAAGGCACTGCTTGTTTGATTTTCTCGAAAACATTAAGAGATTGATGGTGTTAGGGGGTGGGGGGGGGGGGGGGGGGTCTATTTATAGTTTTTTTATTCTTTTTAAAGTTACATTTATGATGACGTCATTGGACCATCTGGACACTTGTTCGGATGGTCCGAATGGTCCGAATTTGTACTCCGGGTATCCGGACAAATCGTCCGGATCCTCCGATTTTTTTTTGAATTTTGAATTATTTTTAATAGGTCTCCCCTATAAATAGAGGAGACCCAAACTCCAAACTCACAATCTCTCAAATCTACTCTACATCTCTCTAAATCTATGTACTAGTTCTAGAAATTCTATAAAACTCTACTTTCTTATTTTACATATTGTAGTTTTACTTTCGGAATAGTTCGATTTTTTTTTCTGCTAATTGTTGTTATTTGATAAAACACTTAAATACCATTGTGATAACATTATAATACCTCAATTAAGAGTTTCGTATAATTTATCAAGTTATTTACTTGTTGTAGTTATTTAAATTAGTTCTTTTAATTTTAATTTTATTTGCGATATTAATTGTTATTAATCTAAATTTAGTTTTTATTAATTGCGATATTAGTTTCGATGAGTATTTAATTGCATATTTAAAAAAAACATTGTTTTAAGTTTTAAATTAGATATCAAAACCTAAAAATACTAGTGCTCACCCACCCGCTAATAATACTAGTGCTCACCCACCCGCTAATGTAGATCTCAATACCGATGATATTTATAACCAAATCACAATAATAATCAAAATGTAATAATAAAATGACAACAATATGACTTTAATATTTTATCATCATAAAATATGATTTTGGTTTGAAAAATAATAACAACATTACTACTATTTATAACCAAGTCATAATAATATTCAAAATATAATATTAAAATTATAACCATAAAACTTGTAATATTTTAACATGATAAGATATGGTTTTGGTTTATAACATAATATCAACACTTGTAATAGTTAAAACCAAAACATAATAATAACATTATAACCTTAAAAGTAATATTTAAATTTTGGGTTTATAAAATAATTACAACACTTAAAATATTAATAACCGAATCAAAATAATACTAAAAAAAATGTAATAATAAATTTATAATCATATACATTATAAAAATATTTTTTTGAATATAACTTAAAATATGATTTTGGTTTATAAAATAATTGCAACACTTATAATATTTAAACAGGTCCAACAGGTTGCAGGTCTAGCAGGTTGCAGGTCTGGTAGGTTATTGCTTATGCAGGTCTAACAATTAAACAGGTCTGGCAGGTTACAGGTCTGGCAGGTTGCAGGTCTGGTAGGTTGCAGGTCTGACAGGTTGCAGGTATAACGGGTCAGGTTTACAGGTTTCCATTTAATTTCTGATAGGTCCCCATTTATTTCTCGCAGGTCCAGACTCATTTGCCACCACTACTCACGCTATTAAGAAGATTGGATTATTATTTTTTTTTACTTTTGTTAATTAAGATGTAAATTAATATACAGAATAGAGTGATTTTACAACCCTGAAAAACATATTTTTTAATAAATGATTTAACATACCCATCAATGTAAATGTGCTTATATTTTTTTTTTGGTGAAAAGAAACTTTTAAATAAAAGTAAACAGTTCATACAAGAGACCTGGAGCATACCCCAAGGAGATACAATTAACTGAAATAAACCGATAGGCGACTAAAATCCCAAGAAGCACATGATAGAGAAAAACAGCAAAAATATAAGGATTCATGAACAACTCAAATAGATGACCCAACATAGATAAAGCTCGATCTTCCTACTGGATCAGATTGCAGGGAGTCCTTTGTCTGACATGGAACGAGAAGAATCCTGCAAATAAAAGTAGAAGTAAGAAGATGAAATGTTATAATTAATAAAGCCAGCTAATCTTGGTGCCCTGGAAGCGATAACGAAGATCTGCTACTATACGCTGGAAGGTTAATGAATCCAGGGCGGGAGCAGAACAAAAAATTCTTGCATTCCGCTCTTTCCAGACGTGGTAAATGACCGCGCCAAAACAAGTACGCCAGATAAGGTAGTCACGAGAGTTAGACCATTTTGACGCCTCGCTAATCCAAGATTGCCAACACGAAGGAGTAAAAGGAAATCCTAGTTTAGAACTAGCAGATGACCAAATATTCTGAGTGAAGCTACACTCATAGAGAATATGATAGATAGATTCAGAATCAGAATTGCAGAGGACACAATCAGTTGGGGTATTGAGACCCCATCTGAGAATGTTGTCTCCGGTAGCAAGCTTGCCTAAGATAGCAAGCCAAAGAATAAAGGAGTGATGAGGAATGTTAACTTTGTTCCAAACTAACCCGGCCCACCCCACATCAGGGTTGGGCGTACGAATCGGGTTGTATGTATCCTTGATAGTGAATGAGGTTCTTCCTGAATTCGCGTTCCAGAAAGGAACATTGATGGATGCAATGTTAGGAGGAGGAAGAGAGAGGATGAGATTGTGTATTTCCATTAGATGCAGACAACTTCAAGCTCGCACCGATCGCATATCATTTGGCCAGTTCCATCTACCTTCATGGATGATGTCCGGAACCTTGAGGTTGTTTCCCAGCCGAGAGTCACTAATTATGTTGCTCCATAGTGAGAAGCCAAAGACTTAGAAAGAAGCCAAGGGTCATGCCAAAACGAGGTATTATTACCATTGCCAATAGCTACCATGTACAAGTTATTTTCCAAAGGGCGCAGACAAAGAATTTTCCTCCATATCCACGAAGGAGAGGAACCATAACAGATGATCCAGAAACTATTTTTTTTAATTTTTTCCGTTTTAATCCACTCACACCAAATGGATTGATTTTTATTACTAACGATAGACCAATAATGCTTAAGGACAGCCACCTGATTCCAAATTTTTAGATTTAGAATCCCAAGGCCACCCTCTTTGAAGGGAGAGGTTACAGTGGTCCAGGAAACTTTTGCCCCATGGAGTTTTTTGATCGTTCCCGACCAGAGGAATCGACTAAGGTATTGGTTTAGCTCTTTGCAGATTATAGAGGGCAGAATAAATATAGAGGACCAATATACCTGACTAGCAAATAAGACAGACTTAATCAGCTGGAGCCTACCAGCATACGAGAGATGCTTGGAGGTCCAGAATTCAATGCGATTAGTGATCTTGTGAAGAAGAGGTCGACAGTCAGAGTGGGTTAGCCGACCCGTTATTAGAGGGACTCCAAGGTATTTAACAGGGAGAGAACCTTCCGGGAAGCCCAAAATGGGCATTAGGCTAGATTTAAGAGAATCCTCAATACCGGAAAGGAAAATATGACTCTTAGTGGGGTTGACTTTGAGACCAGAAAGCAAATAGAATTCATCAAGAGCCTCCTTGATAAGATTAAGGGAATTAGAGTCCCCATGACAGAAGATCATCAAGTCATCCGCAAAGCAGAGGTTGATTATTTTAAGCTTTTGACACTTCCAGTGATGTCTGAAATTTTTATCCTGGATTTTTTCTTTAAGTAAACCAGAAATGACTTGCATGATGAGGACGAAAAGGAATGGAGATAAGGGATCTCCTTGTCTAAGACGTTTTTTCCCGTTGAAGTCACCGAAGGAGTCTCCATTAATGTTAATGGAGTAAGACGTTGAAGAGATACATTTCACAATCCAAGTGATCATTTGATCTGGAAAGTGCATCGCTACAAGGATATCAAGGACGAGGTGCCAGCGGACATTATCAAAGGATTTCATGATATCAATTTTAAGAGTTATCCTTTTGCCCGCAACATTAAGATGATATCCTCTCAGGAGTTCTTAGGACAGCAAAATATTATCAGAAATATTTCTTTCCGCAATAAAGGCCGATTGAGATGGGTCTATAAGGTAATGAAAGGAATCCTTAATTCTATGAGCTAGAATTTTGGAGATAATTTTGTAAGCAACATTGCAGAGCGCAATGGGTCTAAAACTCCCTAGAACAGAGGGAGATTCAATTTTGGGAATAAGGGCAATGGAGGTTGAGTTCCAAGACTTATCCAAAGTTCCCGAATTGAAGAATTCAAGGACACCATTACAGATGTCAGGTCCGACCATATTACAAGTAGACTTAAAAAAGGAAGAGTTGTAACCATCAGGTCCAGAAGACTTGTTACTGTCAATGCTGAATAATGCAGACTTAATTTCTTCACAAGTGATTTCGCGAATCATTAAGTCCTTATCAGTATTAGTAACAGTGGAGGTAATTAGATAAGAAACTCTAGCCAGACCTGAATAAGCAGAAGAATGCTTATTACTAAGGGAGTTCTCGAAGTATTTTACAATGACTTTAGAGATACCAGCTGGAGTAGAGACGATAATTCCTGAGTCATTTTTAATCGAAACGATTTTATTACGAAAGAGACAAGACTTAATGCTGTTATGGAAGAATTTTGTATTATTGTCACCAAGCTTAATCCAGTTCTCCCTAGATTTTTGCTTAAGAAATGACTCATCAGCACGACTATAGAAGATATAAGATTTGGAAGCTTCAATTTCATCACAAATTAGACTCGGGTTGAGGGGATCAATCGCAAGGATTGATTGGGCCTCAAATAGATTGATTTGGGCATTGCTAACTCTGTTACTGATGTCGCTAAATTCCTTACGATTAAGCTTAGAGAGCTCAAATTGAAGGCGTTTTAACTTATCAGTAACAAGCCTCATCCCAGAGGAGGAAATATGAGAATTCCAGCTATTAGAGACTATTTCCTTGAATGATGGGTGAGACTGCCACATGTTGAAGTATCAGAAGGGTTTTTTACGTCTAGGCCGAGGCATACCTAGGCTGAGAGTTACAGTGGTGTGGTCAGAGGATCTAAGGAATCCATAATGGGCATAAGACATAGGGAAGAGATCGTCCCAGTCTGGACTGACCAGTACACGGTTAATTCTAGAGAGGATTGATCGAGAAGGTTGTTTATTTATCCAGGTGAAGTGAAACCCAGTGGATCTGAGGTCGCTAAGATCGCTTAGATAGCAGCGGTTGTTAAACTCATCAATTGCTGAGGACCAATTGTCTGAGGATCCGATTCTCTCATCAGGGTGACGAATAGCATTAAAATCGCCTAGAGCGACCCAAGGGATATGCTTCTCGAGATTGGAAATGGAAATTAAGTCATTCCACAGATGGATTCGATCCTGGGCTTCGTTAAAAGCATAGATGGCAGTGAGTCTAAATGTCGAATTATAAATTATGGCATTTAGCTCGACAGTGGATAAACTGGGGTGATTCCAAAATCTTTGTGATAGTAAGTACACTTGGATTCCAGGTAATCCAAATTCTACCAAGAGGATGAGAGGTTTAGTTATTAATTACATGCCAAAAGGGGACCATCTTACTAATTATAGAGTCTACCTTAACTATATTAACTTTAGTTTCGACTAGGATAAGCAATGAAATACTATTACTAATAATAAAATCTGTTACGTCTTTTTGTCTAACAGGGTCATTGAGACCCCGAATATTCCAGGATGCTATATTCATAAGGAGAGTGACTTACAGTGCATCAGACGATGGTCCTGTCGGAGGACATTTCCATTTTACCCTTCCCCTTTGGGTCTACAGTGCGCAACCTTTTCGGAGGAGAATCGGCTTCTTCTCCGCTTTCCACTTCCTTTCCTTCATTGATGGACGAAAGATGATGACTAAGGTCCGCTTCTGGTAGGTACTCGGATGGATCTTCCTCGGAGGACGACGATGGAATAGGGAATAGAGAAAGCTTAAAGGGGCCTTTTTTGCAGATGCGGGTTGGATGCCCAAAAACCTTACAGTTAGCGCACTGGGGCGGAAGGCCCTGATACTCAAAGGATACCGATATGGATTTACCCCTTATCTTGAAAGTGAGCTCAGTTCGGATATAGGATCCTACAGTGATCATAATACAGATGCGAGCAAAACGAAGCTTTTCTTTTCGCTCCGTTTGGTGATCCACATATAAAGGAGTCCTTAAAACAGAGCCAATGTTACTGAATCCCTCCGCCGTCCAAAGTTCCAGTGGCAAATTGAAAACCTTTACCCAGATAGGGATTTCCGTGTGAGGATCTTTGATGAGAGGGGAAAGGGGTTCCCAAACTTTCAGGATCATCAAGTTACCTCCGAAATGCCATGGAGCTCCCTCTAATACCTTTTTTACCATGTTCTCTAAGCCAAATTGGAAAAGGAAATAGCCTTCGGGGAGGGGTTTAAACTGAATGAGGCCAAACTTCTTCCATAAGGACTCAACATTTGCTTTGAGGAAGCTGAGATTGTTTGGTTGAGTTAGAAAATATCCTGAAAGACATGCTTTCCACGAATCTAGGGGCCCATAGCAGTTTCTTGCATTATGAGATCATTTCCCACTACCTCCATATGGTTGATTCCTATCACCAAAGGCGACCGATTGTCGCTATGCCCCGAAACAATGCTCGCATAAGAAGAGGGAGCTTTCGAAAGGATACGAGAATTTGAATTAGCAAAACCCAATGAGCTTGATTTTAGAGGAGGGGCTTTAGATAATTTTGAAGGAATTTGGGCTAGTTTATTTAAGAATCTCCTTCCTTTTAAGGCTTTTACTCTCATTCCCGAAATTGCTGATTAAAGAATAGGGGACATAGGAAGACGAGCCACCCATCAATCCTTGATCCAAATTTCTTTCAGGTTTGTCAATTGTCAGGATTTGATTGGGTCCAATTGATTTAGAAGACCGGCCTTTGAAAGAGAACCCGGACTGATTATTAAAATCGGCCCGAGTTTTCAACCCATTAGAGAGAGGGCCCATCGAAATACTTGGGCAGAACCCAAATGGGACCTCTTCTCCAGGGCTTTCGAACAGCTGAGTAGAGAGAGAGAGCTCAGTCCTGTTCTTCCTCTCGTCGAGACCCTGATGTAAAACCTAAAGCGAGCTACTCTACTGACCCAAATTCGACCGCCATCCACTGCTTCATTAACCAAAAGACGCTATAATCACTAATTTTATGAAATTAACCGGCTTAACCTGTCAAGAAATTAACCGGCTTAACCGGCTTGACAGTGGAGTAGCTCGCTATAATATTAAAAGTATAATTTTATGAAATTAACAGGCTTAACCGGCTTAACCTGTATTATAACCAAAAGCGAGCTACTCCACTGTCAAGAAACACTTGTAAATTCTATCACAACATATCCAAAGTTTCATTAGGGCTTAACCGGCTTAACCTCCTGGGTGTGTCTAGCACTATCAGACCAGTAATATATCTATAATCAAGTTTTACCGGTATTTGGCCTATGTATTTCTTCGCCATGGTTTATAGTCTTAGTTATCCTAGAGTAAGTAAATGCCAATATTATATGAGTAATTGGTCGTGCAGATTTGGAGCTAACTGCAAGTTTAATGACCCTGATTCAGCATCTGCCGGAGGTGAAACTTCTTTGGGATGTAGCATCACAATTCACAAGGAACTATAACTTCATGGTCATCATCGAGGGGATTTGTTGCAAGTCTACCTTATGCGGCAAATGCATCTTTTTATCGTCTCAAGAGGTTACGTCTTAACAATAGTGAATGTAGTGGGTATGGGGTATTGTCTTTGCTTAAGATATGGAAAACAGTCCCGATAACAAACACATTCAATGAAGAAAAATAGTTAGATAAAACTTAACTTTGAATATGAAAAATTACATTTCATAGTACCAAAAAACACAAGTACTATCTACCAATGAGCTAGAATAACTACTTGGAGAAAGATAGTCTTTTGGCACTAAGAAGTGCAGAAGTAAAAATGTCACATTTTGTAGAGTCTCTATCTTCAAAAGTAACCACTCCATGGCTGCATTTGAGTGAAAATAAAATACATTACTTGTCTCCACGAGCTTCAATTAATTTTCGAAAATCCTGCTATACCAATCTTGCGATCCCATCCATAATTGTAGATAGAAGGTTCTAAGACTTAGAATCAAAGCACTGTAACCGCTACATACTGATCTCCATGCATATGTGAAGATTCAATTTTTCTTTTTATCCAAATTAGCAACAGCTAGTCGTTGTCGTTTCTTCCAAGCTGGAATCTTACCAGGGAAGGCCCATCTCAAGAAATGTTCCCACGAATAGCAGCACACAAACATGAGAAATGCCCAAGTCAATAGCTTATCTCTCAAACCTGTTGGCAAATGCACCAACTGGAGCCAATCATTTACATCTCTGAATAGATCAGACGCGATTACTGTGAAAAAACCAGCACCAACCACGAGGGCATAAAGAAAAAATTTGTTCTCTGTGACACTCTGGTTAAAAGGGTGGCCCGTATAATTAACGCCAAACGTAACAACCTGAAGTATGATGCTAACCATGTAAGAAACCGTATTCACCAAGTTAGGATGGAAATCTGAGTCTGGTTCGATACATTCGTCAGGCATATATTTCTCAGCTTCTTTAACGGAGTAGATCAAGAAAAAGAGGTGAAGTGCAAACTGTCCTATCAGAGAAAAGAAGAGGTAAAAGGAAAATACTGTGGGATGTGGCCGAGCCATGGAAAGAGTGTGAAGGGGTCGGGCTTGTGAAATGGAAAGAAAAATAGCAGCGGTAAATACTCCGCTGATTGTCGCCTGGATATCACCAAGTTTGACACCATCCAAATTCATAACACTAAGTACGTACGCTGTAGCAAGACAATTTAGCCCAAGAATCTTGAACATCTGGATCGTACTTACAAGAGTACTACGACCTTGTCGAATAATGTCCGCGGTTGGGGCAATTGATGCATGCTTTGCTGTAAAAGAGGATGCCATTGAAGCATCACCAAGCTTCACTATAGCAGCCGATCCTGGATCCTCATTTAGCTCATCCATCATCTTTTTCAGCTTCTCTCTTCGCAGCTCTACAGCAGTTAAATGACGGTTCCCAGCTGATTGACTTGTAGAAGAACCTTCTCCACTTTGAGGAGGTATTGCATTTAGTAGAGCAACTCCTACATGGGCCTGCTTCAAGGCCCCAACATCATTGGTTCCGTCACCACACATTAAAGTAACTCTTCCCACTGTTTTGAAAGTCTTTACGATTAGTTCTTTTTGTTGTGGAGCAACTCTTGCAAAAACCTTCACGAATGGAACGACGTGAAAAACAGCATGAGTGTTCTGTAGCATCTCAATGGAGTCACCTTCAATACATAGATCATGAGTCTTTGCGAGATCTTCAACCACTTTCTCATTGAAGGGGATGATCTCTGTTTCATCCGGTGACATCCATTCATAAACTTCACTCTTCCCTGCTCGATTGAGGATTAGTGCTGGATTCGATATAATGTGAACTTGGCTTGCAACATGACAAGCTGTCAGAGCTTGATCACCAGTGATCATCACCAAGTCATGAGAAGAATTCTTCAACTCCAGCAACACAGGGGCCGAATCTGATCTAATAGGGCAGTCAAATACGGCAAAACCAGCAAAGGTAAGGCCACTCTCCACAGTGTCTCTGTCCAGGCTTCTAGCTTCACTAACCATCATATCTGGAAGGGCCCTAAAAGCAAGGGCCAAAACACGAGATCCTTGTCTCGTATATCTTTTGTAAGTTTCATTATACGATGCCGGTATATCAACCAGCCTATCTTGAATTGTTTCAGGTGCTCCCTTCACAAAAGTGAAAAATTCTTCATGAATACGAACAACAACTGACATTCTCTTTAAATGTGATGCAAAATGGTGTCTTTGGATAATTTGCACAGCGTTGCCACTTCCCTTTTTCGGCATGGCTTTTTCATCAGATTTATAACTCCAGTCAATTCCCTTCAGTGCAGCCTTCTCAAGAGGATCCCCAACCAGCTTGTTTTCTACAAATACTAAGGCATGACAAGAGGCCAAGATCTCTCGTGTGCGCAAAGGAACCTTCATCACATCAGATTCTAATTCTAAGTTGCCGGTCAATCCTCCAACTCCTCGAAATTCCATGTCATCTGACGTTAATGTTCCTGTTTTATCGAAGCAACAAATATCAACCTTGCCACCAAATGGAATTCTAAAAGGTTCTGTGCAAAATATTCCACGCCGTGCTAGTCCCATCAAAGATGCATTGACAGCTATAGATAATTGCATTGGCAACTCAGGAGGAATAACAGAAGTGATAATAAGCAAACAACTTAGAAAGAGCTTGTATTTGCTCCTCGTCGGATCCTCTAAGCCCTTCACAAGAACATAGCCCGCAGCAATCACCGCAAATATGACTAAAAATAATATGAAGAGACCACTTTCCCAGCTTTTAGCAGTAACCCTCTCTGTAGAAAACAATATTGTCCTCATTAGTTTTCCCTGGCTTGTCTCAAACCCAGTTCGTAAAACAACAGCCACACAACCACCATCCGGGGATTTCAATAAGAAGGACTTATCCGGAGTATGCTGCAAAATCTTGGTCCCACCAAATAGAACATGACTCTTATCTCGCTTAACTGAGAACTTTTCTTGAACAGCTCTACCAATGAGAGAAACCTTCCATTGGGGAGTAGATTCGCCCGTCAAAATTGCTTCATTCACAATAGCACTTCCGGCTAATAAAAGCATATCTGCTGGTACATTCTTGTCTTCTCCACTAGAAGAGCGCCCAACTGAGACAACATCCCCTGGCAAAAGGTCTGTCCCTGACAGCGTGACCCACTTCCCACACCGATACACCTTAATAGTCTGACTTTCCACTTTTACAGACCGAAGCTCAGTGAGAGTCTTCAATCGACTTTTTGCCATAGTTGACTCAAACATAAACAAAGTGAATAGTGTGAAGATACTGTAAAACCAATAGGAATCCAAAGACCAGAGACCAACGCAGAAAACCTGAAAGACAAAGAATGGTTCCATGCAATTTTCTTTCATCAACTTCCGAAACGTGGGTTGTGGATAATCAAATACATTACGTCCCCATTTCTGAGTGGCCGTATTAACCTTAGCTTCAGTACCATGTCCTGTACTTTTAATATAATGGCCAAATGTTTCTTTTGTTGGGTAAGGAAGCTTGCCAAAAGTATCTTTCTCCTTCGAGTAAACGAAGGACTGCTTTCGGAAATCAAAGTAAACCTCTTCTACATCTTCTGAGGATGATGAAACTGACACTTGCTTACGGAAATGAAGTGGTACAACTTCTACTGAACCAGAATATTTGGCAGGAGTAATTTTGCAGGAATCGGCCAGGTGAATATCATTAACGTTGCTAAACTCCACAAAACATTTGAAAGACGCCGACCAAACAGTAAACAGCCAAGCCAAAATGTGAAAGGTGAAAAGGCCACCGAGAAGAATTGTAGCATCTGTGAAGTCAGTATGAGGAACGATAGTGGCTAACCATAACACATAGAGAATCACAAAAGGCCACACATACAAGCGCCACGACCAGTGTTTCTTTCTCAATAAATCAACTCTCTCCACCATCTTCCCTCCCACATGGAAGGACGACATCTCTACTCGATTAGAGCTCGCTTCTATTATTGTGTGCCTGAGAAGACAAAGTTAGATGTGGAGAATTTTTTTTATAAGGTTAAATAAACAAAAGCTTTTTATTTAAGCGCTTGATTTATTTTGATTCTTTAAGTTTTAACTATAATCGCCTCTACGAAACCTATGAAGGCAAAGCTTAAAAAAGACTAATTTGAGGGCTAAAGATGCTACAAAAGCTATTTTATAATATATAAACAAAAGACTAATTTTAGTATATTATTTTTAATAGATATCTTGAAAATAATATATAACCAAATCAAATTTAATAGAGATGTTTTTAAAAAAGAATAGAAATAAAATAAATTTGTTATATATAAGATATTTTTGTAAAATAGATTGAAATAAAATCAATATTTTTATGAAAAAAAAAAATCTTAATATATTAACAATTAAAATAACTAATAAACTATATTAAAAGAAAGTGGATATTTAAAAAATAGATCAAAAACACTTTAGTAAAATAAAATCAATAAACATTAATTTTAACGATTAATTTTAACGATTGGAGTGAAAATTTGGATTGTTGACTAAAAAAATCTTAATGAAGCTAAATTAACCCATTAGAGATAAAACGATATCAAACAATACCAATAGAGTTGGTAGATTGCATACTTGATAAATGTTAAACAGAAACCAATATAGAATATAATTTATTTATTTTAAATGAAAAATTACTAGAAAAAACAAAACCTATATTATTTTCAAATTTTGTCTAAAGTGAAATTTAAAAGATACAAATTTTAAAATTTATTGAAACTTAATAGATTTATAGAATTGGTTTTGAGTAACTTTTTTTTTAATAAAAATAAAGTTTTTAAAAATACACCATTCCCAAAGCTAGTTATTGTGTTTGAAAAACTTATTACTTTTTGAAGAATAAATAAATTCAATTCAATTCAATTCGTATATGTAATTTTCCAAAGTCCCCAAACCTAAATTAATGATAAACTAAAACGCCAGTAAGCCAAATAGAATTGTTACCTGATAATAATATTTGATAAAAGCAATTTGTTTGGATGGTCAGATACTCGAAAGTTTGATTTTATAACTGAGAAAGAGGAAAAATATGCGGGAGAAAGACAAAGCTTAAGACCCAGTACATGGAAAAGGAGGGATTACACTATATAGCGTATGGGGCAGGGTTCTAAAGCCAAACCGATATTTAAGGATAATGGATTACATTCGCTAAAGATATTTTTAATTTTGTGTAGATATTTGTTGGATACGCTAAGTGAGTTTAAAGTAAATTTAATTATTATATATGATTTATTTTTTTAAATTATGTTAAATTTATTAGTTTATATTATATATTATGGTAGGTATATTTGTAGTAGCAGTTACACAATATGTAAAGTTTATTTGTTACTTTTTTTTGTTTTTTTTCCTATTATTTTATTAATTGGCAACTAACTTAAATATACCTTATCGGTTGGAAGAAAAAAATAACATTTAAATTTATATTATCTAAATACTATCTATATTTACCTAAAAAATAGAGTATCTGTTGGGATCCTCGTTGCTATAAACCAAAAACCGAGTGCTTAAGATTGGACTTTACATCCCTATCATTCATAAAAAAAAATTAACAGTGAATATTAAATTAAACGAGTTTAATTTTTTTTGGATTTTGTGAATAACATATTCAAAGTTATAAAAGAATTTGATTCCAAATATACAATTTTAAGGCGATTCATATAAATTAAACCTAATTTAGATATAAAATTTGATATGATCAAAGTTTAGATTCGGTAAAAACTGTATAGACAATTATAACAAGAATCTCAGATTTACTATAAAAATTAAACGGGTTGATTTGAAACATTCTGGATTAAATTTCGTGTTTAAATATGAAATTAAATTTTGAATTTTTTATAAATAATAAAAAAATTATATAATTTTCGCCAGGATTTTTATAACTTAAATTAAATCTAGGTGAAATTTACATGTGTAAAATTTAAAACATTCAAATATAATTACCAAAACAAAATTTTATCACTAAACCTTTTTTTAGATCTTGCTAAATTTGAATCTTTTTATTAGATCACACATATTATTTTTTATAATTTTATATTATCTTTAAACAAATCTAAATATAAATTTTTATATCCAATATCATTTTTTTTCTCCATTTTACTCTCAAAACGTTTAAATATATCCATCTACCAAACTATTGATTTTACAAATTAAACTATTGATTTTACAAATCTGACGTCGCACTAATCGTATGTCATACATATCGTTATTATTCGATATCGTTCTTTAACTTTGTAGCTATTTGAGTTTGAAATTCTGAATTTTAAAAATTCGATTTTTCTCCATGCCTTTGCAGGGTGCTATCGCTCTCTAAATTTTGGGTCTACTGTTGCTGAACCACTTGTTCAGGGTAAACCATACTACCGCATCTTCCTCTGTCACTTATGGATCATATGCTGCTATAGCCTCTGTTGATAGCTCCAACTAATCAGTGTTCTTTCTATTTGCAAGCAGGGTCTGCAAGAGATCTTAAGTAATAAACCGACCCTAAGTATGCAATTTAGGACCACAATGAAAGATGGTATTTTTTAGGAGGTTTTAAAAGCTGCTAACAAGTATAGTTTTCCTCTTGCTTCACTTTCGTCTGATCTCTCCACAAATAACAAGAGTTCATGCGAACTTGAATCTAAGTTTGGTTCCTCATCTACCTGCATGCGGCAATGATCATTAGACTATTGCCCATTTATTCTGGAATAATATTGTTTGGAGGGACAATTACATATGTCTTCCAAATCCTTCTATTAGTAAGTACGGTTGGTACCTTTCGATGTGTTTTGATTCTTCCGATGATTTTAGTTGTTTATTTGTTGATTTGTTGATTGATTATTGTTTGGAAGTGATGAATCTAGGTGTATGATGCTTTTCAGTATAAAATGGTTAAGATATGAGGGAGTTGGTTTTAGATTGGGGATCTGGAAATTGGTGTTTTTCGCAGATATTGCACGATACCGAGAGTGTTCGTCGTATAGGTCGCGTGATAGAGATGTAGTTTATTGAAAATTAAAATGTAAAGCTGATGATAATGTTTGGGTGATCTACGCGGCATATCATTATATTTTCATACAATTTATGCGATTTAAGGTGGTGTATTTGTATGATTTTGTACATGTTTTGTTGAATCGTAGCCTACGTCTTGTGATACTTATACGATGCATATATAGTTTGCATAAGGGTTAGAAAATTCGTATATTTTCTATTTTATTCATTCATGGACCAACTTATTTTTTATAGATATGGTTAAGATGAAGCCGACAGGTAGGAAGGTAAGTGATCGCTCAACGTCCCTTGTATCACCAGCACCACAACGTCCCTCGTTTCACCAGCGCCACGATGATCACGTAGCATGTGATATGATCGTCGTATCATGTATGTAAGGTTGTCTGCTATAGAGAGTATTAATAAGACAGATAGGTGGCTACTAGTAATATTACACCATGATCGTCATAACGAACCCAAAAGTAGGTGTCTGCACTCACAAATGTCCACGTGTTGGACTTGTATCCTGAATACAAGAAGCATGAGGCTACAATGTCTTCTAGAATGATGTAAGTTCATTTAAAAGTTTATTATTCGACTAGTAAATAAATTTGATTTTCTTCGATTGATTGATACGTGAAATCAGTTTAATTCAGAAGCATGATCTTGATGTTGATTGGTCTCATATATAATGTAAATTAACTGTAACATATTTTCTTGGTAAGATACAATTATCAGATATTTAAGATTTGATTTGTCCAAAAGACAACCTTTTGTAAGATATTGATGTTGATTGGTCTCATATATGATAAGATTGTGACCTTAGGACTTTAGTCATCTACTGATCTTTACTATTGATTGAATAGATTTATGAGTTGATCATAGTATGATATGTAAAGACTTTGGTGTTTGAAAGATGAGAATATGAGTTTCATGTTTAACTAAGAATGATTATCATTGTTGTAAAGAGGCAATCTTTGTAAGAGATTATAAGTAAAATGTGCTTATAATATTTGATCTATGACTATAAGTCTATAAGTTTAATTATGATATCATTTAAATAATCCTTATAGATATGGGTCGAGCGAAAGAAAATAGTTTTGGTTGGATCAACTTTGGTCTTTATCCAGAAGTTGACTTATCTTGAAAGAATTTTTGTGATTTAAACTGGACTGGTTCTGACGATATCGTCTTTGGTAGATTTTAACCAAGGAGTTATTAGTTTGGTGTACATGCATCACGCGTGGCCATTTCTCATACACGTGTCACATAATCATTTCACCTATGCCATAATTCCTTAATGACAAAATTTGGAGAAATTATTATGCAAAAAAAAAAATCCACTTCCCTAATTGTAAAGTATGAGATGAGCCATGAAACCTTTCCACTTCCCCTAAACCAAGTGATCGTTTAGTTTTCAGCAATCTGTGTATAAATATGATTTCCTCTTCTCACAATCTTCACTTGTAATTATTTTTAATTAGAAAAAGATAAACAATTTTCTTCCGCCGAAAAAACAACTTTCCGAGCAGACCGCCAGCGTAAATATTTGCTTCGATGCTCTTACTAAGAAGTTATTTTATCCTTTTTGGATATCAATCGTTCATGAAATATAATTTTACTACTCTTGATTTATTTTCAATAGCTGAAAGAGCAGTACAAAAGAGAGTAAGTGGGATCGTGGACGAGGAGCTTGTGTCCTTATCGATTTATGAAACCATCCATTACAGATTTTGGCCACCAGCAAAGAAAAAACCCGACTATTAATCATTCATATCCTTAAACCACTTCCTCATTTCCAAAATTCCAGCCCCCTAATCAGACTTGTCCTCCAACAGATGAGGGTGACCTTAAATCGTCTGCCAAATTCGTTCATCGAGCTAGTTATCTTCTGATGGGACACGTTGACGGTGACATCGGAAAATGCAATAAATAAAACGAAGCGGCACCAAAGAGAAAATGCTCTCCTCGCCCGAAGGAGAAAGTATACAAGAAATCTAAAATTTCTCTGCGGATGAAAATTCCAGTAGAAATATCTTCAAAGGTTGGACATAAATATCTAAGAATATCGTGGGACTATACTTGAGACAATGTTAGGGCTCTGTAAGCACCCATCAAATTGTAATTCATCCGATCAATTGTAGAGGGAAAACATAGGTGGTTGCTTGATAAACCAATTGAAGAAACCAAAAACCAAGGCATAGCCATGTGAACCCGAGTAAGTCAAATGCTTAGAAAAGCATTATGACCAAACGACGAGAACTCGATGGTGAAACCCAAGCAAGGAAAATAAAACTTCCATGATAAAGATGAACAATATGATGTAGAACTTCCCTCGAAGCTAGCCGTTGTCTTTAAGGACAACCTTCACGAGGTTGAGAGCGAGCATCTCATTACTCTCTTCATGGTAATTTATCAATAATTTTTAGAATCCTAAGAAGATAAGCTTTGAGATCGACGGGGAATTTCTAGTTGTATCACTATTCAGTTCCTCAAGGTAGGAGAGACCCGCTTATCTTCTAAATACCATGAGTTAGTAGTCATCCCATAAATATTGTTGGGGGCTTTGGTTCCCTTTGGACCATGCCATTGTAAGATTCTATAAACTTGTGGATCCATGTCACAGCCAAGTCAGTCCAAACCTTTGGTTCATACTTATGGCTTCCATTATGGTCTCAAAGCTATCTTAGATCAAATTTAAAATGATGCAGTCTAATGGTCAGACGACCATTTTGAGGAATGATTATTGCCCCTTCTACTCCCTCACACTGGGAAATAAATTCAAAATTATGGACGACCTCGTGAAGGCTAATAAGAAATGGAAACAAAGATTCCTTTTCATCTCAGGACTATGGGTAAACGAGGCAGAGCCCTCAGACAATAATCTTTGTTGTCTCTCCTTAAAATGGAAAAGCACATGTAACCTGACTCTTTTTAAATTATTTTTATAGTATATCTTAGGACTTCCATTTCTTATACTACCTTTTGTTTTTTTAAAATAAAAATGATCGAATCTTTCGAGGAGCATAAGAAAGTTGTCGAGAGGAATTTTACTAGAATGAATGTTTGGTCCAATGAATTCCATTGGTGCGTCACCCTCACTAACTTGGTTAAAAGCCACATTTCGATGGTGGATTCCAAAAAAAATCTCTTCCTAGATTAACTTATAATATATCCTGACAAAACCAAATCAATACAAAGGTTGGAGGATGCAAATGAGCTGGTGTTTTTATCTCTGGCAGGTTAATGACTCCAAGTCATGGAGTCGTGAAGGGAAACACTAAAGATCTGGGGAAAACAAATTCCATAATAGTTCCTTTAAGAAAAGCAAACAAGTGACCAACCTGCCTCCATTGACCCGACATCTGATGATGTGGTTACTGAGGTTGATGGTCCGGAAGGTCCAGAAAAAAAAATCACTTATCGAACAGAAACATAAACGGTATTCTAGACACAAAGTAAAGGAAAATGAGAATGCGAACACTTAGAAGAATTGAAGCCGGAAGGGGTAACTCGTCTTCCTTAGAGTGGATAGTTATTAGCGAATTGAATAGCATGCCCAACCCATCTATTATACAAAAAAAAAAGACCTTATCCCCGCGGAATAAGATGAAGAAGTACCCCAAGATAGCCCAAGACAAGATGATCATTCATTTGGAGACAGTCAATTGGAAACTCCTTTTAAAAGTTATCAAACATCCTCAAACCCTTTTGATAAACCCTTCGATCTTTTTTAAGACGACGTACTCTCTCTACATTTTAAATTGTTGATGTGGTGAAAGGAAAGGCAAAAAATGCAGGGGCAACCTATCAGTACTTGGTAAACAAAACTTTCGAGACATAAATTGGGTGAAATGTTGAAGTATATATTCGATGACATGTTAGTTAAAACTTCGAAGGATGAAAAGCATTTTGATGATTTAGAGGAAACTTTTATCAACTTGAAAAAGGTGAATCTAAAATTAAATCCAGAAGAGTGCACGTTCGGGGTTCGTTTAGGAAAGTTCCTTGGTTATATAGTGAGTGAAAACTGAATTGAGGCCGACTGAGTAAAGTTAAAAGCTCTTACGTCTATGACCCCTCCTCGGAATATTAAGAAAGTTCATATATTAACTAGAAGTTTGGCAGCATTAAATATGGTTTTAATCTCGTTATTTAAATAAATGTGCTCCATTTGTCTAAGTTTTAAGACATGCAACTTATTTCAATTGGACAAAAGAATATCTGGAGGTCTTTCACCAGATAAAATAATATATTTCTTCGTCAGAGATTCTTACAAAACATTTTCCCGGGGATAGGCTGTTTGTTTACATAGATGTTTCAAATTATGCTGTAAGTGTTGTATTAGTTCGAGAAGAGGATAATGTTCTGAAGCCAATGTATTACATTAGTAAGAGTTTATTGGATGCTGAAAATGATTTTTAAAGTTGGAAAAATTAGCTTCAGCATTAGTCATTGCTGGTAAAAAAATACGACCATATTTTCAAGCTCATTCTATTACGGTGCGAACATCAATTCTACTGAAAAATATGATTCAGAGACCTAATATTTTGGGAAGAATGAATAAATAGTCAGTTGATTTAGGGGATTTCAACATTAATTTTGAGCCAAGATATACAATTAAAGGCCAGGCCTTAGTATATTTTTTAGTGGAATTTCATTTTGAGCGTTCAGATATGGAGGTTGATAAAGATAGTTCTGAGGATGAGTGGATAATTCGAACATATAAAGGATCAAGTGCGACTGGAAACAGGGTTGGTATTAAGTTGATATCTCCAGATGGGGTAGCAATGTTTCAGGCCATTCAATTTAGATTTAAGGCAACAAACAATGAAGCGAAATCTGAAGTGGCTTTAGCAAGTTTAAAACTTGCACAACTTCATGGGGCTAAAAAAGTCAAGTTAGTCAGCGATTCACAGCTTCTAATTAATCTTGCATCAGGAAAATCTGAAGCTCGAAAAGATCATCTAATAAAGTACTTGAAAGTATTAAAATACCTATCGTTAAGCTTTGAGAAAATAAGCTATGAGCATGTTCGAAGAGAAGAAAATTCTATGGCCGATTCGTTGGCCACTATTTCGTATTCTGAGAAATATTCGTGGATTATTACATTGGAGAATCCCATCAGTCTGTAAGAGTTCAAGGCAGATAGATAGTTGGGATTATTGATGAATACATTCAAGCATATATTTGTGAAGAAGATTGGAGGAGAGACATAATCAAAATTATAGAGAGCAATGAGTCACCAGTTGACAAGTCTGTTTCCAAAAAACTGTGTTTTAAATTCCATAGGTATATTACTTTGGGGGAGTTTTGTATAAGAAATATTTTAGTCGATCTTTACTCTGATGTTTAGGTAAAACTGAATCACAAATGATATTATCAGAGCTCCATGATAGAGTATTATTGGCCCACGGTTTCAGCTGATGCAAAAGAATTGGTTAAAAATGTGACACATGTCAAAGGTTTGCCAATATAATTCATAAGATATGAGTTCCCCTTGAAAGTATATATGAGGCACTGCCATTTGAGCAATGGGGGTATCGACCTTGTAGGGCCTCTTCTGATGGCTTCTGGGGGCGTCAGATGATAATTGTGGTAGTAGATTACTTTTCTAAGTGAGTGGAAGCACAACCATTGGCAGGGACAAAAGCCAAAGATGTAATCAAATTTATTACTTCAAACATTTGTTGCCGTTTTGGGGTCCCAATAAAATTTACCCCATATAATAGGCCTCAATTCGATAATAAAGAGTTTAAGATTTTTTACAATTCTCGAGAGATACAACAATTTTTTTCAGTTCCTTTCCATCCACAAGAAAATGAGCAAGTAGAGGTTAGTAACCAGACAATTCTTGATGGGTTGAAGAAATAATTGGAGGGAAAATATGGAAAATGGCCTGATTATTTGCAAGAAATCCTTTGGGCATACCGCACAACTCCTTGAACAGCAATGTCAGAATCTCCATTTGTATTGGTGTATGGGATGGATGCTGTAGTGCTATCTGAGGTAGTATTTCCGTCTTCCCGTGTCCTAACATATTTCGAAGAACCAAATGATATAAGCAGAGTAGTGGATCTTGATTTGGTGGAAGAAAAAAGAAAGCGGGTACAAATCAAATCATTACATTATAAAAAACTAATGAGAAGTAGATATGCTTCCAAAGTAAAGCAAATGGAATTTAAGGTGGGTGATAAAGTACTAAGGAAGAGTTTTCTTCATACCAAGGAAAAGAGCCTCAGGAAATTAAGTCCTAACTGGGAAGGCCCCTACGAAATAACAGATAAGATTAAGCCAGGGACGTATCGGATGAAAGATAAACAAGGAAGAAGTCTCAAGCATCCTTGCAACATAGAGCATCTTAAATTGTATTTTAAGTGAATGTAAAAATATTTGTATGTTTTATTTTGCTTTCTTTTGTGTAAAATATCGGTGGCACACTCTTTCCTACCCTGATAGGCACACGAAGGTTTTAACGAGGTGTCGTTTTAGCCAAATTATATATATGAGTTTTTGCCTTAAAATTCCGATGCTGGACCTAGAGGGTTGTCCAACGAAAAGTTGGTCTATAACTATTAATATTTCCAACCAAAGTTTGTCTACAACTATTATCATGTCCAACAAAAGTTGGTCTACAACTATTATCATGTCCAACTAAAGTTGGTCTACAATTATTTGTTATGGCCAACAAAAGTTGGTATACAACGATTATATGTCCAAAGAAAGTTGGTTTAGAACTATTACACTCCTAACAAAGGTTAGCCTGCAACCATAAAAGGTATAGTATATAAAGATATACACAAACAAAGCTTCATTTGAATAAATTAAGTTGCCTCAAAAAGTGATTGAGGACTTTTTCACAATTGCCTCAAAGAATATGAGGTCTTATACAAAACAGACTTGAAAGTTATGATGACTTACACAAAAAGTAGCAAAATAAACTTGTTCATTATAAAGACTCAGAAGAGTCACTTTCTTCGGACTCTGACGCTTCACTCTCACCTATAATAATCCCAGGAGGGAAACTTTCCGCAAGAACAAGTTTCCAAAAACTACCCAAGTTTAAATCAAGATAACATTCATGGATTTCTGTAATTAGCCCGAGTCGGATGGTTGCGTCCCTCGCATTTAACCTGTCTACGCATTTAGCAGCATACACTTCTACAACAATATGTTTTTCTTTTTCAAGATTTTCCAAAAGATATTTTTTCTCTCCCACCATCCTCTCAAAATGTTCGAAATAATCTCTGAAGCCCTTTGAAGATAATTCATGCTCTTCTTTATAAGCTACGATGAGTTTATCTTGGGCAGCTGTTTTCTTATTGTAGATATCCTTCTCCTCTTGACAACACTTCTCCATGAGCATAACATAATTTTCTGATGCAACCAACTATTCGAAGATAGCGTCAGCTTAATTCTTTGAGATTGAGTATTACCAGCTAAGCTCTTCGAATTTTGAGGTAGCAAGTAAAGCCTTGGATGTGTAATGATCTTTCATATTTTCCAAGTGCTGCATCTTCTTCCCTATCGTAACCAAAGCATGAAGCAGTCTTCGGACACAATCAGAAAATGCATCCCCTTGGGGAACTTCTAAAGAGCTGTCTGGTGAACCTATTTTTGCCAAATTAAAGGTAGACGATTCAGATTTGTAAGTATTGTCCTCGACATCTTGGGAAGATTGAATCTGGTGAATAGGCAGAGCTGCTAACTTGGGAAACACATCTGTTTTTATCGATGAATCTTTTACTTGTTCAGAAACATCATCTTTTGAAATATTAAGCCCTTCAGAGTCTTCCTGAATTGGTTCGAGGAGATTTTTTAGAAGCTTGAGTAGAGGTTATCTTCGGTTTGGGTTCATCACCTTTTGGAACTTCCGTATCGGATGATTGGCCCGTTTGTACAATCTCTTCATCGGGCTGATCATTTAGGTGAATTTTTACCTTAGAGCGCATCAGAAGATAAACCACAATATCTTTAGCCTATATTCGTACGAAGACATCTTGTTGTAAGGGGGAACCATAAGTTCCTCCAAGGACAATCTCTTAGAAGGATTGAGGCTCCATAGGTGGCTTTTAGCAAGTCACAACTGTCGAGGATAATGCTTACAAAGTTGACTTGTTGCCTTATGAACAAAATCAACATACGGTTTTGATATTCCAGTCATAGCTGCATAAACATAAATTTGAAGGATTAGTACGTAAAGTAATGAGGGTTGATCAAATCAAATAGAAACATTATGTAAAAAAATATACCTTTATTTGTCCATAAAAGTGATAGTTTGTGAGGATTCGAAGGGGATACTTCGGAACTTGTTTCCCAATGGCCTCAGAAGAAGAGAAACTGTTGCTTCTATTTTTTGTCGGTTTCAAGAAGATCTTTGACAACCTTTGGTCCCCGGTTAAAGGTTAGTGAGTAAAATGGGAAGAAGAGTTTTTTTTACAAACCAAACAGCCTAATCAATTCTTCTAAGGAAAAAATATTCTCTCAGATTCTAGAAGCCATGATGCAGGCCATCAATGTGTACCACATATTAGGACCGACTTGTGTGGGACAAAGATAGATTTTGGCAAACAATTCAACAAAAATGGATCTAAAGGTTACCTTAATCCCCAGTCCATCAGCTCTGTATATACGATGGGTTAATTGTCCCTCATAGATAGGGGGGGGGGGGGGGGTCTCTTTAGGGCTCGGAAAGCGTATTGAAATATTAGAGAGAATCCCCCAGCAAAGCCTTAGCATAGCTTCTTCAGATTCTTTGAAGTACTTGTATTAAAATTTGTGAAGAGCTGCCAGATGCTTGTTTTCTATCCCTCGGATATTTTTGCCAAAAATAGCATCAGTGTATGCAAAGAGTGAGGGTAGGTAAAGCGTTTCAAAGAGTTGTGTTATAGCAATCCCATGTTGGTTAAATGATAAAAAGTTTGACGATATATATAGGAAGAAAATCCAAATTATAGTACGAGTGTAATGATAAAGTTGGTAATTGAGTGGGTGGGTTATTATAGCACAAGTGTATTTAATTTTTTATTAAAATAGGTGGGTTATTAGATGGATTGGGCTCGGTTATTTGGTTTTTTGGGCCGTGTTTGAGTTAGAATATAGGTTAAGAGAGTAAGGTAAAAGTAAAATTTTTTTTACTTTTTTTTACTTCTGCCACATCAGCGATCCACGTGCGACGATGATGTGGCAAGTCAAAGGGTATTTATGGTAGAAAAAATAGACTTGGTTCAATAAGGACTTGTTCTGTGTTTTGAAATGAAAGGTACCGATTTATTACATAGACAAAAGATATAGACTGACTTGTTACAAATAGTAAACATGAAGAACCTGTGGTGTTTTTTACCCTATGTTTTATTTGTTTCATCCTCACAAACAAATACTAATATTATGTGTGGTATTATTGTCACATATTCAATAGCTACAAAGAGAGTTAGCTAATTTACGCACTAAACTTGAACAACAATAAAAAAACATTTTATGTTGAAAATCAACAACTTGCTAAAATAATTTATCTGCCTTTTTATTAAGTAGATAGCCCTAACAGCAACCCAAACAACTGAAGCGCTAGTTGAAGATGTGTGTGTCTGGTACCAACTGAATCTGTCGTAGATGTTTTATGAAAAGATGGTTTCACGAACAACATATATAGAATAATGGACCAAGCTGGACAGGATGTGGGTACAGCAGTTGACCCAGCTGAACAGGAAGTTGGTACACAAGAGGTAGTGGGTCTGGTACCAACTGAAATAGTACAACTGAACTTGTTGTAAATTTTTTAGATAAAGATAGCTTTATGTTGTTTTGTTATGCTTTGAATTTTTATATTCCACTTGGATCCATGAGGTATGAAATAACTTGCATGGTTAAATTTTCAAATAAGTAATTTATATATAGAATAACTCGCATGGTTAAGTTACCAAAGAACACTCTTAGTATATATAACAAACAAATCACATGCTATAGATACTAAACAAATTGTATATTAAACATCAAACAAATTGCATGATTATAATATCTCAACAATCGCATGCTTGTAATATCATAGCAATCATACAATTATATTATCATAGAAATCGTATGCTAATAAATATCTAAGAAATTGTATTTTTTCAACTTTAAAAGAAATTGCATGGCTGCATTTCGTTGTTGGGTATATGAGAACTCACGTGTTTGATATATATGATATGTCTAGTCAATCGCACGTTCATTATATATAGAATTTCATTTTCATCGTGCAAAGTATGCAATAACAGGATGGCCAACAACAAGCAGAACAACAACATCAATAACAACACCACCAACACCATCAAGAAGAACAAAAACAACTAGCATTGACAAAGAGTGAACAACTCACCTAAACCGAAACAACACCAACACTTAATATCAAGCTGGAAGCCCAACCTGAACAAGAAGCACAACCCTGAACAAAAACAGAACTACTAACCCAGTCAGAAGCAGAAATAGAAGTCCAACATCTTGCTGAACAGGAAGCCAAAAACCAACAACCATGGATCATAAAGTCAGAACAAGCCATCCAAAGACAAGCATCAACATCACCTGATACGACGAATGAAATAATATGTTTAGAACTACCATTCTTAGATGATTATTTCATACAATATATACAGTCCTTTTTTGACGAAGTTGATAAGGTTGAGGAAAATGTTATCATACAACGGAGTTTAAAGTCTATCCCGGAGGCTACGCTTGATCGAAACTTAGGAGATGGTATGCTGACAAGGTTGTAAAGGTGACAATCGTTGGTAGTTGTTGGGGATCTTGTAAGTGAATCTTTATATTATTAAACAACCATTATATATAATCAAGTTGTTATTATATGACACCCAATTCTGTATGTTACAAGATTTAGTTAATGCATATCCTAATTGCGATTTAATTACTCAGATACAAGAGACAGAGGCAGAGGTTAATTTCCCCGGTTGGGAAAAAAGTATGGTAACAACGCAGTTCGTCGAGTTAAGTGAATACCATAAAGTCCTTCAAATACAAATGACAAAAGAACAAGAAGATCCATAAGTATGGTATTTACCACAATCAGAGTTCTTTTACAGACTTAATGTGAGTGTGAGTGAAATAGTGGCAGTACCATATGAACGAGACCTAGATTTCAAGGTAAAATATAAAAGTGTAGCTAAGTAACGATGGATTTAAAGGTAGTGTTGGACTAGTCTAGCATGATCAATTAAATTGGGAACTTGCATGTTTATTAATCTCTTATTTTTTAGTTATACACCTCCAACTTGTTATTTGGTAGATTATCGACGCTTGGATATATAAGATTCTCATAGAATCTAATTGGCTAATACAATTCAAAGGTTACGAAGATTCTTACACTTGTAAATACAATGAGATTCAAATTTCTGCCATTGCAATGGTAAGTGTAGCTAAAATTAGTTATCGATTATTATAAGAAAGCTGTTTGTAATACTCATCCATAAAGCAAAAAACACTACAAAGGAAGGAGATATGTCAAAACTTGTTGACGAAGTAATAAAAAAAACAAGACACAACACCTATATTGTGTTCCTTCCGGTGTGCCACATAAGCAATGATACAATGAACCACTAGACCTTGGTGGTTATTGATATGGAAACGGAACGGAAAAAACAATAACCCACTTGTGCCAAGAAGTAAGTAGACAACAAACTACACAAGAAAAACTGATGATGCCCTGGTAAGTATTTTTCAAAGCAAACGCATGGTAGTTGACTCAAAGACATCTCATTTTAGATTTTCAAAAAACTTGCTGTAAAATTTTTCCGAAGTAAACACATGCTTCTATCGTCAAATAAATCACATGGTTAACTATTCAAGGCAAATCGCTTGTTTATTTTTATAAAGACATTGTAGTATTAAAGTTTGAAATAAATCGCATGACTAGTTTTCATATATGTGATGCAAACTGCTCTAAAATATTCTTAACGGTTGCATATTATATAAAAAAATGATACATACCTAATGCAAATGAAGGATATCCAATGAATTGTGTAAGAGATATCCCACAATAAAAACCAGGTAGCCTCAATTGCAGATTTTTTGTTTGAAAATACACCGAAGACATCATTTCCTAAATGATAAAAACACTAACGTTCAGTGGTAGCTATATTTATAGATATTTCTCTGATGTGAACAAATTTTTAATATGGCTGATTTTGTAAGTAATTTAATCTATTATATTGAGTAACGTCTATAATTTGAGTAGGTTATTTAGCACTAATCTCACACATTTGTTATATAAAAAAATCGCGCGACCAATTAGTTGTGTTGTCTGTTATGTAAATATTCCCATTAATCTTCAGAGTGCAAAGAAATTGCGCAATCAATTAGCTATGTTGTATGTTAAGTTAATTTCTCATTAATCTCACATGGTTCCGAATGCAACGAAATCACGCGTTTAGCTATTTTTAAAATACCTTGGTAACTAGTCTATACACTGGTGGTGTGAATTTGTAATATTGGGGTAGTTTGGGAAAGATAAGGATGGTATTTAATGTTTAGTGTAGTGTAGTTAGAGAATTGTGGTGCTTTCTAAGTATTAAGTGAGTTTAAAAAGTCCAACCTCTTAAATGAAGGTGGTTTGGGTATTTATAGGTATTTTATGACCCTTGGGCCTTACTGGTCGGGTTTCAAGTTGGATCATTCTCCTTATGGGCTTTAAGCCCAATGTTAAATATCTAAAAAATCCTTAGCATGATGCTTAGTCATGAAGTCAAGCATCTGTCTGAACTGCCAGTAGTGTAGTGGTAGGCATTTGTCCGAACTGCCCCTTCGAACATTTGCTTGTGAAACCCTTTGAACAAATCCGATCCACATCAGTAACCCCTTTAACTCTTCAAAAAAGATTTTGGAAGAGTTAATTCATAACGTTTTTTTCTGTTTTGCTTTAACAGTTTATCCTGATCGAATCTGAAGGGGTTATTTTCACATAGTGAAGTTTAACAGTTTGAGTTTTGTAGTCGTGACATGTGTTAGTGTTTGGTTGGAACTCTCAGCCATTTTTTCTCATAGGTATCCGTACATATTCCTTAGAGTTAATAAGGTCTAATCAATAGCCTCTAATCATTACACCGAATCGGTTTCTCTTCCCAAGGCAACATTTGAAACTCTTTCACCGTTGTATAAAGGTTTCTTTTTCACTATGTTCATTCATCTTTACCTTTAACAGAAACATTCCTCGAGAGAAAAAAAAAGTTTTAAACATATTTCTTACCCAGAGACCTGGGTAATTTTATGTTTACTATAAGAAACGCCTTAGGAAGAGGAAGGTGCTTGAACTTGTCGGAACTCGAACAAGAGAAATGCAAAGCTTGTAAAATGATCCACCACCTCCCATGGAAGTCAGTTCAGAGGCTATAAATCCCAAACCATCCGAACAGTCACACGAACAGCCAACTCAAAAACCAATTAAACAAATATACGAACAGCCAACTGAGCAACAGGCTGAAAAAACATCTGAACAGCCCTCCGAACCACTTACCAATGTTATGGAAGAGGTAATGGAGGATAGTGAGACTGAGCCTTATTTTGAAACGTCTGGAAAAACCGGAGACTCTTCCAAAAGGGTGACCAGAGGGAAAGTGGGCCAGCCAAACACCGAGACTCTTCCGGAGTGCTTGATAGGAAAAGTAGGGCCAAACGTCAAAAAGGTTAGCATAAAGTACCTAATATCCTTACAAAAGATACACTATGTTTATACTCACACTACTGAGCTAGACAGAATTATAAACAAATTGGGCTTCCCGGAATCTATTAAGGTAAGAATACATGTCACTCAAGTTAGTTCGATAGATTGCAAATCCAATGAGTTGGTTGTGTATACAGAGCTACTGAATTGCGGACTTATATTTCCCCTTGACCCATAAATCGTTCAGTATTTTAGCCTAATACAGTTGTGCCCTAGCCAACTAAGCCCGAATGCATGGTACACCCTGATGGCCATCATTATGGTCTCACATCTATCCAAAATTCCACTTCCTATGAAAAAATTTGCTGTTGTGGCTGGTTTGTATAAGAACCACCATATTCCATTCTATAATTACAACATGAGTAATGATTATAAAATAGTGATTGATTTTCTTGAGTCAGAGAAACTTTGGAGGACAAAGTTTATGTACATCAGTGGTGCTTGGGAAAATGGGAAGAATATCAGATATGTTGACAACCAAAGCCAGTTGGTTAGTCGATAGATTAGTTCTAAGTAAGCTTATCTTCCCTATTTCTTGTTTTAATTTCCTTATTTTACATCTTATTTTTAATAACATACCTTTCCATTTCATGACAGTTTTATCCAAGATGTTCCAAGAATACTTGGAAGAAGGAAAGAAGACTTTTATCAAACTAAAGGAGTGGGCATCGGAACACTGGGGTTTAGAGTTCCACAATGTGTTCACTTCGGGAAATATGATAAGGAACCACCTGTGGAACATCATAGGGAGTAGGGACTTGAGCTGGGAGCAACTGGCGACTCCACAAGTGCCCCAACCATTTAGAAAAGATCAACAAGAAAAAAAAGGCTGGGACAAAGAAAGTTGAGTCAAGCTAGACTCATGAGAAGTCCAAAGATGCTGACCCAGTAAATCCTGAAGTGATTGATGCATATTTGTTAGAAGATGTGGTAGAAACTGTGGAAGAAGTTGGTCGGATAGAGCAAGAACCTCAGCCCAAGAAACGGGGTCATAAAAAAGGTCACAGAGAAGGTCACCATAGGGCCAGAAAGAAGAAAAAATCCGAACAAAGAATTAAGAAGAAGAGGAAAGCTGACATGTGGTCAGAAATAATCCTTCATCCCTCGGATGTTCCTCCATTTGTTCCCACCGAGATTCTTCATGAAGGACTAACTTCCCAACAACAAAGTGACAACCCACCTGATCCTTCATCGTCAATTCCTCCAGTAGCTGACGCAGGAAATTCTATTCTTGATGATTTCCCAAGTATGTATCTTAGCGACTTTGACAGGGACGACTTCAACCAAGCCTTTCCTCAGACTCCCATGGCCAACAGTATAACTTACGATGGTGAGTCCTTTGAGATGAAAACCAGGCCAATTACAGAACTAGAAAGGGAAGCCCGTGCTCAAGCCCATGACATGAAAACCGGAATCTAAAGAAATCCCTCTCTTCTGAACAGAAAAATGTGGAAGCTCTTCTCAAAGAAAAGGAAGAGAAGACCTCCGAGCTGACTCAGTCTATAACTTCTTTTGAAGAGTTAAAGTCTGAACACAGCGAATTGGAAACTACCACTTCTGCTGAAATCAAGTCCCTCAATGAGCAACATATCACTGATCCCAACACCATCAAGACTTTATCCGAATAGAAGGAGAAACTAGAAAAACTCCTTAAAGAAAAAAGTGATGAGTTAGCTACCTTTCAACAGAATAAGAAGAAAGATCTAGATGTCACCATTGAAAGGTATGCTGCAGGGGGTGGTGGACTCTTTGGAAAAAAGAGATGATGGGGTAAATTCTGATATGGTTCTACTATTCCATCAAAGTTTCCCAAATAAGAACTTGGGACCTTTGTGGATGTATGTACCTAGTGACGAAATACCTTTCCATGATATGCCTGATGGAGATAAGCATGGCTATTCATATGTTAGCAGCATTGACTCTAAAGGAGAAGAATGTGAGAATTCTAGTTCGGAGAATACCAGTCCACCTCAACCAGTCAATCAAGAAGAAACCAAAGGTAACGAGCCCTAAGGTTATTATGTTTATTTATCTAAATTTTGAAACTAAAAGTCCTTGGAGGGCCAAGGCATTTTTGTTGTAAAGCTGATCGGATTTTTCTTGATCCACTTTAATCTCACTTTTTGTTTATGCTTTCCTTTAATTTTCCTCGCTAAACATCGTAGGTGTTTAATTTTCTTGGCTTCACCAAAAAATTTAATAAATTTGGAATGTGTTTGATATGTCCGGGAAATATTTAAAGTTCAAGAATGGTTTACAAATTCGGATTGTGTTTAATATATCAGGTCAGTATTTAATAAAGTCCCACCAAAGTATATAATAGACTATGAACATATGTTTAATTGATTCAGATCTCCTATGGTTAGCACAAACTTCTTGAAGGCATCTAGGAGATTAAAAAACTGGGCACCTCGTTAAAACCTCCCTGCGCCACCATCTCTTTGTTATCAAATTGTGGCCCATTATCCGTGGTGATACGCTGTGGGATTCTAAAGCGACAACATATGTTCGAAGTAGTTCCCACCAGTGGAGTGGCTTCTATCCATTTTGAAAAGTATTCTATGGCCACAATTATTGTCCGGAAGCCTCCAGACGCCATTGGACGAGGCCCAACTAAATCTAAATCCCACCTAGCAAAAGGTAGTGGTCCAGATATTGATTATGTGGGTACTGCTGGGACATGGATTTCATTCCCAAATCTTTGATACAGATCACATTTTCTCACCATATCTTGTGTGTGTTCCATTATGGTAGGCTAGTAATACCCTACCAACAAAACTCTCCTAGTTAGTGCCCTGTAGCCACAATGCGCAGAACCTTCCTCATCATGTAGTTTGGATAACACACTTTGAGACTCTTGAGAGCCCAAGCAAAGTAATAAAGGTCTGCTAAAGGACTTTTTATAAAGAACCTCTCCCAAAATCAGAAAACCACTAGCCTTGTATTTGATCTTCTTGGCCAAAGCTTTATCCGGAGGCAAAATCCCTTCGGATAAAAAATATACAATTTCATACCTCTAATATTGTGGTTGCGTGACTCGTATACTCACGTTTTCTTCATCTTTTTTGGTTCCCTCTGGATTTAAATTTATTGAAGGTCATTCTTGCACTAGTATCCATGGATAAGCTTCTGAATAGGCTATAATATCTAAATAATCTACCATAGTATTCTTTGACCTAGAAACATGCTAATATTGAACATTCTTAAAATTTGCAGCCACTTCTTTCAAGGTCTTTAAGTACAATATTAGTCGTTCTTTATTAGCTTCAAACTGACCTTGAGCCTGATGAATAAGTAGTTGAGAATCACTCATTAGCTTAGCCTTCTTTGCCTCACATATCAATGCTAAACAAAGACTAGCAATGGCTGCCTCATATTCTGACTCATTATTAGAAGCCCTACAACCGAAGCATATAGCTTGATACATTGTGTCACCATAAGGATAAGTCAAACAAAGGCCAGCTCTATAACCCATGGTCCTTGATCCACCATCTACACGTACCAACCACTCTTTTTTGCCTTGACCGCTTTGTTCTTGTCCATGAGGTCTTTTAGTATGAAATTCTAACAAGAAATCAGCCACAACTTGGGCTTTGATAGCAGTCTGAGGAGAAAAGTCAATATCATAATCATCTAGCTCAACTGACCACTTGGTCATTCTATTTGAGATATCAGCCTTCTGTAGCACATTCTTTAAATGATACGAGGTTCAGATAAAAATTGAGTGAACTTGAAAGTAAGGCCTCATCTTCTTGGCAGCTATTACTAAGGGAAAGCTAATTTTTCTAACTTTAAGTATCGTTTTTTGCCTCCAACAAACTCTTTCTTATATAGTAGACCGGACGAGGATAATTATCCACTTCTCTGACAAAGACCGGACCCACAACAAATTAAGATACAACCGAATACATGTAAACGTTTTCCCCCACAACTGGTTTAAATACTGTTTTTCGTGAAGATAAATACTTTTGAATCTCAAGAAAATCTAAGTTGCATTCCGGAGACCAATTAAAATCCTTAGCATTCTTCAAAACCTAAAAAAACTGAGCACACTTGTCTGAGGATCTGAAGATGAACCTGTTTAACGCAGCCAGACAATCAGTTAACCTTTGTAATTCTTTAGTATTCCGAGGAGGATCCATGGCCACCAAAGCATTAAGTTGATCAGGATCAGGTTGGATTCCGTTTTTACTTATCACATACCCTAGAAACTTCCCAGAGCGAACCCCAAATATACACTTCTCGGGGTTCAACTTTAAATTTATAGCTTCTAGGTGAGAAAATGTTTTCTAGAGATCAGTTATGTGCTCATCTTCTTCAAGACTCTTTACCATCATATCATCAATATATACCTCCATATTCCTACCAATTTGGTTTGGAAACGTCTTATTCACCAATCTTTGGTAGGTAGCCCCAGCATTTTTCAATCCGAAAGGCATAACTTTGTAGCAATGAAGCCCTCTATGAGTGATAAAAATGGTGTGATCTTGGTCGTTCAGATCTACTTGGATTTGATTATACCATGAAAAAACATCCATAAAGGAAAAAATCTTGTTACCAGATGTAGAATCCACCAACTGATCTATCCGGGGGGACTAGAAACAAGTCTTTAGGACATGCTCTATTCAAGTTAGTGAAATCATTATACATACGCCACTTGGCATTCTTTTTCTTGACCAAAACAGGATTTGTTGTCCACAAGGGATATTGAGACTCTTTAATATGACATCTTGGTCAATCTATCCACCTCATGCACTATCACATCCGCCTTTTCTTTTGAAAAAGATCTTCTTCTTTGAACTACTGGGCCTGCATCAGATCAGACAGATAACTTGTGACTTATTATCTTAGTTGGAACCCCAGTTACATCCAAATTACACCATGCAAAGATATGTAAATATTTTGATAAGAATGATAAAAATTTCTATATTAAGTCCGGAGACAACTTAGTGCCAATTTTAACGTTCTTACCATCTCTGATAGTGCAAGTTTCAACTTTTTCAGTAGGGATTATGGCACTAGGAACCTCCCTCGGGTCATCTATCTCATTAAGATGGATAATTGAATTCAATAAATACTATTGTTCACCCTATTTGATTTTCCCTAATGTTTTTTAGGCAAGGGTAGTGGCATAACATTCTCTGGCAACTTTATGGCTGCTTCGGACAACCCCTACTTGGCCTCCAACAGGATACTTCAAACATTGATGTACAATGGATGCTACAACATGCATTCTTGATAGCTAAGATCTTCCAAAAATGGCATTGTATCATGTAGGACAATCAACTACCACTAATAGAACTCTTACCATATTTATAAATGGTCATTTCCCCAACAACACTTCTTCTTCGAATTCGCCAATGACATCTGCCGAACTGGTAGTGAATCCCACTATGGTTTTATTTGAGCGTTGAATGACAGAAGAATTTTTTCATTTTCTTGTAAGAGTTTAAGAATAGTATATTTGCAGAGCTATTAGTGTCAATGAGGATCCTTCAGATATCATTTCCCCCTATCGATGCCCTTATTACCATAACATCTTCATGTGGCCTTGTAATATCCCTCAAGTCATCTTCATCAAACACTATGAATGGGAATCGGTCTTGGTAAAGATGTGTAGATATTTTTATTTCCACTTCATCAAATCTTTCTGTGATAACCATTGTATTCTCCTGTCCGGAAGCTCCAGGAACAGCTAATGTAATAGTTTTACTACCACTCGGCCTATTTTCTCCTTGTTTCTTCACAAAATTTCTCAAGTTCTCTCTCTCTCAATAAGATTTTGTACTTCCTACTTCAGTGCTATGCAATCATTGTTGTCATGCCCAATATCATTATGATATTTTAAAAAACGGGAACTCCTTGTAACCCTGTGAGACTGTAATGGCGCAGGGGCTCTAAAATGTACTTTGTCTTTAGTCTTTTCATAAATGGTTGCTACACTCTCCCCTAGTTCAGCAAACCAGGGCTCTAAGATGATTATCTTGGTCTTTACTCCCATCATATTTTCCATTTTAGAACTGTCAAACCTCTTTAGAAACCTCATATTTTCCATCATATTTTCCATTTTAGAACTGTCAAACCTCTTTTGACTAAATACTGAATCTTCATTAGGGGTAGCGAATATACCTGGTTCGTATTGAAAGGAAAATGGGTTTATTAGCATGTGATAAACGTGTTGATGCTTCTTAATCATACCCCTCTTGTCCCTTTTTCTTGAGTGCCTCTTGGATAACCTCAACTTCTTCCTCATTCGGCCCTCATCACTACTTGATGAAATTTATTCTTCAAGTTCTGGATCCTCTGAGGAGCTATCGGAGGATTTTGATGTTGAACTAACAGGTCATTTGGATCGATGGGTCTTCCTGGAGCTCACCCAGGTTTTGGGGTATTAGTGTAGTGTAGTGAGAGAAGTTTGGTGCTTGCTAAGTATTAAGTGAGTTCAAAAAGTCCAACCTCTTAAATGAAGGTGGTTGGGGTATTTATATGTATTTCATGACCCATGAGCCTTACGGGTCGCGTTTCAAGTTGGATCATTCTCCTTATGGGCTTTAAGCCCAAGGTTAAATATGTAAAAAATCCTTAGCAAACTGCTTAGTCATGAAGTCAAGCATCTGTCTGAACTCTCAATAGTGTAGTGGTAGGCATTTGTCCGAACTGCCTCTTTGAACATTTTCTTGTGAAACCCTTCGAACAAATCCGAACCACATCATACACTAATAAAGGAAATGAAAACTAATGGCTATCTAATCATGTCAGTATTTAAGCTTATAGTTATTTTCATATTGGCTAACTTATTGCTTAATTTAACAAAGGTAGATATTTAATCGTGACTAAAGCAATAACTAAAAAACAGATATTGAGTTAGAGTTGAGTTAGAGTTATTCCTATAAATAAAAGGGCCTAGAGATTTATGCCTATTAACTCTTTAAAAAAACACTCATTAACTTTTCATCTTCAAATATCAAGGCCCCATCCTCTCCAGACTCTTACGGCTACTCATCCTTGGATGATGAACTTTCTGATGAGTCCAAACATAACTTCGACTACAAACACACCACAACGACCAAGTACTTCTTGGAATCTTCGAATGATGGGTCCATATTCTCGTTCCATGATGAAGACTTCTCTTCCGACTCGTCGTCACACTCAGGGGAAGACTCTGACTTGAACGAGCTTCCACGTAGAAAATATAAGAGAGATAATTAGGCCGAAGAGGAGTACAAAGATGTACCAGACACAGACATCGAGGTCGAAGACGACATGGCCAAAGACGAGATAGACATGAAGGTTGAAGAAGATGACGAAGATGATGAGGAGGAAGAAAAGGAGCCTAACAAAGAAGACTCTTCTAATGGTTGATTATTTTTATTTTGCATGTTTTTTGTTTTGATGTAAACTTACCAACCATAGACTATGATGTATTTTTTGTTAAGGTTGAACGTCGGAACACTGTTAGGGCCATGTAATTTATTTTTAATAATCTCTTTTTTTAATATAAAAAATTTATGATCTTAACTCATCCTTAGAAGTAAGTGTGATAGTTAAATATTCGAAGAAATCGCGCAGTGTGATAGACTTTTAATTGCGCAATTTTATTACAAAGAACTCACACAAGTATAATAAACGTAAAATCACCGAGTGTGAAATGAACATATCTCACGTAGTGATGGACTTAGAATTTAAATGGTTAAATTTACAAAAAAACTTGCGCAAATAGATTATAAAGAACTCGCGCAATCTTAATATTCACTTAAATCACGCTGTGTAAAATGCACATATCTCGCCTAATTATATACACAATAAGCTAGTGATGGACATAAAACTTGAATTGTTAAAATTAGAAATAACTTGCACGATTAGATTATAAAGAAATCGCACAAGTATAATATTCAATAAATTTGAAACGTTAAAATATTAACAAAAAATGCATGGTATACATTGCACTTATCTTGCATAGTGTTATACACGAGGAATTGGTGATGGACTTGAAACTCAATGTTAAATATACTAATAACTCACACGCATAGATTACAAATAACTCGCACAATTGTAACATTGATTAAAACCGCGCAATTATAATTCAAATAACTCGCACAATTCAGATATAAAATGTATAGCTTTCACACTTTAAAGTGAAACATCACAGGTCATCTTGTTATGGTTGATTTCGAACAACGGCCACACCTCAACTATTTAGATGTTATATCTCTACTAGATGAAATTTACTTTTTCTTAGACCTTCCAACTCATCTTTTCATGTTGGGAGGCATAATTTCTGACTTGGATGAATCATTAGAGCTTGACCCTTTGCCAAAATTATAGTCGTTATGCTAAAAGAATAAGTTGACCTGTAATTGATAACCGTGATGAATGGCTCTATCAACGTCATAGGATCTTGCTGAGTCGATTGTATTACCGCCAAAGCGTGAAACCATAGAAAAACATCTTGTTGCCATGCACCACAAGAACATTTGAAGTACAACATATTATCAACCATAAGAGGGTCTGAAAAAACTTGAAATAAGGTTGTAGAATACTTATAAACTAGCTATGTATGACCTTTTTTATATTCATCTTTAACTTCTTTTCATACTCGGGGCATAAATTATACTCCAGCTTAGCCTCTCCTAATAACATCGTGAAATATGAGTCATAGGTAAGAATCTACTCTTGTCAACTAATTCAACAATGGGTAGACTGCATAGTTTTTTATGTGTGCGTTAAATGATTCGGCCGCAATAGATATCCTAGCACCATATCGTTTGCTTTTAACAAATTCCTGAGCATAATTCTATCACCATATTTACATAAAAATTATGAAATATAATCATTAAAAATATATACCATGGAAGCATAAGCACATCTATTAAACATATATATATATATCATCTTAGCTTTAAACTCTATATTAGTACGACCCAAAGCAATCCTCAAATTCTGAAGAAGATGAAAAATACAGTGTGCATGATAGTAGTTTGGATACAAAACATAATCAACATTAATGATACCTAAATGACGGTTAAAATAAATATGATTTGACGCTCTAAAATGAGGTTTTGAACTCTAAAAAAACCATAGCCAATTTTCAGCATCTTCACTAACAAAAATTTCAAATGCAACAGGGAATATACCTGTAATATCAAAATAGTAAACTGCTTTTACATGTCTAGCATCCTAAAAAAACAGATATAACTCGCATTGTTACTATATAAAAGAAATCGCGCAACAGTTATACAACACAAATCGTAATTTTGTTAACCACGTCTTACACATGTATAACATGGTCAAAATATTGGGAGAACTCGCGTGATTGGTTTACAAAGAGCTCGTGCAAGAACAATATTAAATACAATCGCGCTGTGTAATATGCACATATCTCACGCCGTTTGTTATATAACAAGTATTATAGTTCAAGTATAGAAGACCTTGCATGGTTTTCGATAAAACACAACTCTCAGCCTCAAATATATTAGAATAACATGATGGTCTATAATCATAACTAAACTCGTACATTGTAAATATATAAGAAAAACATGAAACTAACTGTTGGTAAAGTTACCATCATTTGCTACAGCCAGATAGTAATACACCTGTATGCTTGCTGGTTAAAAAGGTTTCGTCGACAAACAACATCGATAGGCATGAATGAAAACCTTGAATACATGATCTGAATGCTATAAACTAGTGCTTGAATCTGTTGTATTAGCTAATTCCAAGTGGTAGTAGGTAGTAATATCATGACTTTTCAATTGTTTGAAGTATCCCTTTAGCAAACTAAAAAAAATATTACTATATCCAGAAACTCCCCTACGTGCCTTCTCTAAAGTATTCCATGAGAGATGGTAAAAGATGTTTAAACTGTAGTCCTGTTTAACAGGCGATTATATACTTTTCCCCGTCACTGAATGACATGTCCTAGTAGAATCATGAATTTATTTCACAATCAAATTCGATGTCAAATGCCTCCGATGTTGTTTGGAGAAAATGTGGCTGCAATTATGTTGTTCAACAAACCGTTTCATCGTCATGAAGCCGATGTTGGAATAAATTGATGCATAAAGTTTTCATTTACATCCAGTTGAGACTTTGTTTTCATAATAAACAGTGATCTTATTTATTATATTATGCATGTACTTGAAAGAAAAACTATGCTCTAAGGCATGTCGGCATAAGGATAACCTTATAGGTGCAGTAACTTGATAAAAAACTTGACCAACACCTGTGATATCATCAGCCCAACCAGTGGTAACAAGTTGTTTTTTTTATGATCCAAATTAACTAAAGCATTAATACTCTCCCCACTAGTTAGTTTATTATGAGAGGGTTCTCTCAATCTTATGTTGGGCTATTTACGTTTTTCACCAGCAATCTTATCAACGAGTTGTTGTTCTATAACAAAACTAGCGTTTTTAAACGCTTCACATCAAGATATACCTTTAAACTGACAAAATCCTTCTCAATATTAAACAAACAATTCTTGTGATCACTACAAGAGTATGTAATAGTTTAGTTACCTCTAACCAACTCGTCCCATCTGCTTTCAACCTACTCTTGAATACTTTGAAAATTTTCAAACTCGGTAAAAGGAACAATTGCAGTTTGTGACCATATTTGAAAATACAAACCGTGGTTTAGACATATATTATCCTGTATTAAACAAGTAATATACAATAAGTAGTATAGGGATATCATAAGACAACTCACATGTTTAACAACCCTAAACTTGCATGATTAGGGTCTGATTGAACTCGCTTTGTTGAATATAAAAAGAAAAGAAAAATCATTTCTATTAATGAACACGACTCTCACAGTTTGTTAACAAAGATATCACGCAGTAAATCAACAAATATATCACATGTTCATCATGTTTCCATCCACAACTAAATTCGCATGGTCATGTTTAAATAAATTCAAACAACTCAATTAAACAAATTCAAACCAATAAATTTCAAAATCATACAAATCAAATAACAAATTAAAACAAATCAATTTATATCATTGTGAAGATTTGAATTTGGTACATTTTTAATTTAAAAATATATATTTGTCATTAAAATATATTTCTTCTTATTTATCATTTATCTAAAAATTAGATATCATAAACAAAAGCACATGAAGAAGACTATTATAAAATTGTGTTGTGAAAAATTTAGGAAGAATATATTTTTTGAGATATGATTTGAGAGATGAATGAGAATTATATTAGTTTATAGTGTGTAGAGAAAAAAACAAAAAAAAAACAATTGACCAAATCTCGGATAAATAATTTACCGAGGAAAGTACCCCTAAATACCTACTCAACTATCAAATACCAAAATGGTACCCGTTTTTGGACTAGTTTCATAAAATACCTAGAGCCATATTTTGGACAATTATACCCTCTAGGGTATAAAATGGGTTGTTTGGTTGAAACCCACTTTTTTTGCACCTTCTAATCTGACTTTTAGGTTCCAATTCCCCCACTTTCACATTTCTAAGTTTCACGGATTTTTGTTTTCGCCGTACGTTTGAATTTCTATGATTGTGTTCATAAGCAGAGTTGACTGACGTCGCCGGAGTAGTCACTGTACTTGAGTAATGTATTGGACAGTTCTCCATTCTCCGGCGATGTTTTTAAGTTTCATTTACAGTTGTATGTCAGTGTTAGTTTCTGGTGTTGAAAGGTAGTTGTGAGCTTGACATTGTGTCTCATCGCAATGTAGTTAGACATGGCTGGTTAGTATCGGCGTGTGTATGTGTAGGCTGTTATAGGTGTGAAAACTAAAAATTCTGCCGTCGATTTGGTGTGGTTGATCTATATAGTTGTCAGCACCTTTGATACTTGTCTTACTGTACATATTATTATGGGGTCTAGACTATAAGTATCTTGGTTCGAATCTTAATGGAGTTTTTGTGCGAGTAGTAGCAGTGGTATAGTATTGTTAATCTCTTTACGAAATATAGAAGAGTAATCAAAACTTAAAAGAAAATTTGATCCGTGTGCTAGCTCAAAACAAGATATGTGTCTACATGTTACAACTATGCAACTGGCTAACTTGATCTTTGATTATTGGCATTACTTCTTAGTATATTTGCGGACTTTGTGAACTAGATATTGTTTTGCCTTAGAAATATAATGAGTTCTTGCTCTCTTTGATCATTCTCGAGT